>JANBXA010000740.1:40792500-42161250 GCA_030556225.1 Cricetiscus sungorus | reverse complement strand
GTAGCAATGGGGGAGTCAGATGATGCTGTTGCCACTGTTCCAATGTAACCTTCCCCAATGTCCATGGTCTAGGGATGGCAGACCTGGCAGCCACTTTTATTTGACTGTTTGCTTAGGGCCGGATATCAGAAGCTAAGTAGCTCCTAGGTGATTGATGTCTGTGTTTCTCCCTCTCTCCTTTCTCATGCATGTATATGTATGTACATGTATGCACAGGTAAGTATGTGCATATGGAAGCTAGAGATCAATGCCAGGTGCTGTCCACCTTGTTTTTTGAGGCAGGGTCTTTCCCTGGTCGGAAGCTTGCCAGGCATTTTAGGATCTTACTAGCTAGAGCCACCTCTGCTTCCCTAGTGCTAAGATTGCTAAGATTAGAAGTGCTTACCACCAGGCTCTCTTAATGTAGAATCTGGGGATTGAACTGGAGTCGCCATACTTACACTTCACTGTCTGAGCCATATCCTGAGCCCTCTGCATTTCTGCTGCCTGACAGAGGAATGACTAGCAGGAAGCACTAGCCCACCCTTTTCTCTTCCTCTTTCTTCTCTCTTGCCATTCTTCCCAACCCCTCTGTCCTTTAAAATACTGAGGGGGGTTAAAAAAAAAAAAGAGAGAAAGCGAGAGAGAGCTGCGTATAATTAAAATTAAATCTTTGTTGCCCCAATGTCTGAAACTCTGGGAAGTCATTATCAGAGTCAGACAGTGATATTTTGATATCCTGGAATCTTTTTGATATAAAGAATAAAGTTCTATGTCATGAGAAGATAGGGAGCCCTGCTATTTCCTAATAACCCTTTATGATTTGCAGTGTCTTGGGATGCTTCCTCAGATGTTTCCACCATGGCTTATGTACACTTCAAACCCATGCGCTGTTAAACGCAAAAGCTTGGTACTGAATTAATGACGGCAGCTTCAAACACCCACCTTGCTGGCAGGCTGGAGATCTAAGGACAAACTCAAAGAGGGTGATGGGCCTTTGAAAAATACTAAGCACAAACAATAAATCTCATTAAATAAAGTCAGCAGAGTGGGCTCGCAAATGCAGTAAGACAGACTGGGACAGGAAGGGCTGGAGTCAGCCTTAGCTTGGACGTTTATTATGGAACTTGGCTTGGAGGGCTCAAAAAAGCCAGCTGTGTTTGGGGAAGTCACATGACCCAAATGGAAGTCATCCTGTGGGTGCTGGTCAGTTGGATGCTGTGGAGTCAGGGTTATCCTTAGCAAGAGCCTCTAATCCAGGCTGGTGATAGTATAAGCATTGGGATTATTAGTGACTCTCACATCCGCTTTGGTAGAGTTCAAGGAAGGCAAGGATTTTGAGGAGAGTCAGCAAAAGAAGAGAAATGCAGACAAATTAACACTGGCTCCCAAAGTCATTGGATGGATTGTGTAGTTACTGTGTCCCACAGAGTCAGACCCCCTTTCAAGGTACCTCTGAGTAGGGGGAGGGAGGGAGAAACCTAGGTACTGGTGTCAAACAGCCAGGTTCCTGATGTAATCCAGTAGGGAGCTGTACAAACACTGGAGGACAGTCATTGTGCCAGACCAACATGTACTTCCAGAAGTAAATTGTCTGTCACAAGAGAGGTAATATGAAGCCAGGGAGCATGGAGAAGGGCTGCCAGACACGGGCATGGGTTCATTCTAACACATAGACTCCATGATGGCAATGAAGCCCTTAGCTGACTGCTCTTCTTGGTCAGGGCTTAATGGTCTAAGTGTAGCACTCTCTGGGGGATGCTCAGGGAAAGCCAAGTTTGAGAACCTGCCCAACACAAATCCTTCCTGTCTCTCTCCTACCTCAGTATTCTCCTCCTTCCTCCTCCAATGATTCCAACTCCATTTTAATTCAAGAATTTAACTACAGAGATCACACTGACCCTTTTCCCAAGAATGAAAAGATGTGGGGTCCTCTACCAAAGATTTATTTGTGATTGTGACTGAGGGTTTATTTAAACTAATTTTATTATTCATGACACAGACAATTTATGCAGTGAATGCAATTAGGAACTATGATTGGCTGCCACAGCTAAGGGCTAAAAGTGCCACTTCCTTGGATATGCAGGGAAAGAAGGCGAAGAATATTAGAAAAATAATCAGTCGCTGTAATGTTTTTTATGAAATGATCCCACAAACCTTCATTTAAAAAAAAAGAGCTAATTTAATTTCCCAAACACCCTGCAAAAGATATCTAATTATCCACTTCTAAATAGCTCTCATAATTTTTCCCAATTTTTTATTGTTTATGCCTTTGTAAACTGTCCCTGTATACAAGTGAAGAAGATGCCAGCTTGATGTGCAGGTCCCAATAAGCCCCTTTAAGAGAGTCCTCCTGATGCCAGGCACAAGAGCCCTGATGCAGCCTCTTATGTGTTTGTTCATTTAATCAGAAAATATTGGAGAAACGAAACTTGTTTGTAATGATTTACAATTTTAAGTGGAGAAGAAAGAGACAAAATTGACCTTTTTTCTTTTCCTTTTCTATGAGAAGCAGTCTTAAAAAAAAATCAGACATCAAATCAAAGCAAATCTTGGTGTGTTCAAAGGATGGGTTACTCCTTGGCAGTGGAAGGGAATGAGTTGCAGATACAGTCAGAGTC
This sequence comes from Cricetiscus sungorus, assembly GCA_030556225.1. Taxonomy (NCBI): domain Eukaryota; kingdom Metazoa; phylum Chordata; class Mammalia; order Rodentia; family Cricetidae; genus Cricetiscus; species Cricetiscus sungorus. The sequence continues at coordinate 42,158,650 of JANBXA010000740.1, read as the reverse complement.
ATCCTAAGAGATATGTGTTAAATGACAGAAGCCAGACAAAAAGAAGTTCATACTTCATGGCACCACTTATAGAAGGCACTAGAAAAATCAAACTAGTCTTTAGAGAGAGGAAGTAGATCGATTTCCATAGTGAAACGGCTGAGGGAGGCAAAAGAGAAGACTCCTAAGTGGGTGTGAGAAAGCTTTGAAAGTGTGGTCATGCTTACTGGGCTAACTGTGGTGATTGTGTCCAGAGAGTATGTATACCCAAACTGTTCATCCTATACAACATGATGAGGCCTTCTCTTCTCAGTCCAAGCAGAAGGTATAAACAGCAATACAAAAAAAAAAAAAAAAAAAAAAAAAAAAAAAACAAGATGCACAGCATAGGTGTACACTTATGTGAGGGCCTGAAGAATACCTAGGCAGCATGTTTTATCATCAGGGAAAAGAAGCATATGCTATGCTTAGGGCCTATAGCTCAGACTCTAAGAAAGATTGGAGGGTGGGGGGATATCTTCACATGGAAATATTGAGTGTGAAAAAAATCACACATGTTGCTGGCCTGGATGTGGAGCTCAGTTAATAGAGTACTTACTTACCTAGCATGCACAGAAGGGAACCTGAGTTTGAGTCTCAATCCTGCATAAACCAGACATGGCGGTGTCCAGTGTACATCCGGCAAATGGAATTACAACATGGGGTAGGTCCTATTAGGACGAGAGAGAGACAGAGACAGAAAGAATACCACATGGGGCACAACTCTGAAGAAGACCCACAACTCTGAGCATGCTCTCCTGGGATTTACTTTTCCTGCTGTAGGGGAAATCTGGAAAGAGCCCTTTAAATCCATAGCACAGCAGAGCAGGCCTGAGGTGGAAGAACAGACTGAGTTTTCTTGCCTCAAAGACACTTCTAGTTCCCAAGTGAGTGGTCTGATCCCAGCCTTTGTGGCTGCCACCTAGTCTTCAAAGTCTCAGGATTTTCTTCCTAGCATTCTGGCAATTTAACTCTCTTGATCACACCCATCTGCCTCATCCAGAGTGCACCGAATTCGTGTGACATGCCCCCTTATGGATTTCAATTGTTTTTGTGGAATTACTTCATGAACTTCTCACCTTAGTTCTGTGGAGTACATGGGGTAGGTCCTACTAGGATCTCTGGTTGCCTGGATCCCTCAGAAAATAGAGATATAGAAATGAAGCCTTCCCTTGCAACTATTCCTACCCTACCATCCTCCTCCATGGTACTCTTCTTCCATCCACAGTGCCCACACCTCTGTACCAATGGAAATGGGACTTACATAAAGTCATCTCCCAGGAAGAGACTGGATCTTTCAAATGCTGCCTTCTTCCCACTGTATTGATTCCCTGGTCTGTATTTAGCTAATTTCAAACACTACATCAGTCATGTGTGATGTCTTTAAATTCCTGGGCATGTTGGGGACCCTGATAGAGTAGGGCAATAAGGCTGGGAAATGAAACCCACTCATGGGGTCCCTCCTCCCTGACTTTGCACCTCCCAGTCCACCCCAGCAGCATTAGATGTGTTACAGGAAATTCAGCGAGCCAAGGAAGAGCAGCAACCTTTCTGACTTCATAAAATTGGGGGATGAACAGCACAGGAGCTAAATTTGGTCAGAGAGGAAAATCCCCATGGGAAAGCTTACTGAGTGTGACCATAACCACAGCACATCATGGTCTCCAATCCCCAAAGCATCTCCCCACCGTCTCCCAGCAAGACACACTTGTCAATTAGTCTTATGGTGATGAATACTTGTTTGCTCTCCACCCCCACCCCACCCCACCCCCGCCCATCTTCATAAGCTATGTTCAGAATGGAACCTGGGCAATTACCATCAGTTTGAGATGTTGCCGGTGACATTATAGCTTAATTATTCACAGGCTATCATTTCTAGATTGCCTTCCATAATCTCATATGCACTTCACATTGCATGGTTTCCTACCTGAACCCTCCCCTGGTCCCTGCTGTTCTTTCCATCCTCCTAGGAGGGCAGTCAAGGTGAAGCAACTTGAGGCAAGGGAGCTGATCTCTAAAGTGTGTGATAACCTTAGGTTTTGACTTTCCTCCTCCCATTCAGAACCATTATCCTTTTTTTTTTTTTTTTTAAAAAAACTTGAACAGTGAAGGTTTCTTTTTTCCCCTGAGGAGACATTTCTAAAACTGATCACCATCGGTATGTGAATTTTCCTGTCAAGAGTGAGACAGGCTAAAGAATGTGACCATTATTCTTTGCCTATAAAAGCAACCTCCTTCAAGCTGTTACTCAAAAGGCAAACTAACCCTCTCATCACCAGGTCACCCTGCACCCTGGCATCCTAGATCGGGACCAACCCAATATTTAGGCTATGGGATCAAGCTGTTGGTAGATTACCCAACTTGGCTCTTTGTCCCAACTGTTCGATAATGCTCTAATTAACTACTGCAAACTTCAGAGGACCCAGCTAACTATAATTGAGAGATCAACAGAGGCTGCATGGAGTTAGATGTGCATACTAATTACTGAATTATCTAACACCTGTTTGGGAATGTAGCACTGAAACATAGCATTCTTTTCAAGCAGGAGACCTTCCATTGAAGAAGTTGGTCTTTGGTATGCAAGCTGGAGCCCATTCCTTGTCTGATGTCTTTTCTTGTTACTTGGTGAAGACCAGGGAAGTGCTAATCAAACTAGTTAATGAAATATCTGTGTGGCCAGATCTCAGGATCACTCTGAGGGGCTAGAATGGGGCTGCCGGAAATAGACATAAATGATCTATCATCATGATGATGGAGGGAGTGACACTCTGGATTGGCACATTAGTCTATATCTGAACTCCAGCATGTTTCTGCATTGTTTGCATCTGGCTCCCTCTCCCAGAATTGAATTGGCACCACCATCTAACAACTATTCATGGGTCAAAGCCACTTAACATTTTTACTAAGACTAACAAGAGCCTACTGCAGGCAGAGCATAGCAGGATGCAGGCAAGGGCGACTGAACCCAGTTGGGGCTTTGAGCGACATAAGGGCAAGCAAGCAAGAGAGCAAGAAGTTAAACTAAGGAACAGATGGAGCATGGGAAAATAAGAAACTTTACCGTAGTCCCATTTATCATTTTTACCGATTAGTTTCAGTAACCTATAATCAGTAAATTCAGACCAGAGTAAAAGCAGGGCTTAGCCTGACCCTTAAATTTTTTTTAGATGAGGTATTTGTCATCAAAGTGAAAAATGACAACTCTGTTTAAAGCTCAGAGAACCTTAGAATTAGACAGTACAATAGAGTATACCTAAAATCTGCACCTTGAGGTAGTACCCATGCCAGCTGCTGCCCTCTGCTATCCTCAAGGTAGCTCATATTCACTTGTTCACAATAGAGGAAACTCCCAGCTACCACCTAAGAACTGCCTGCAAGAAAATTGCAAAGCAGATTCGCAACTGCTGGCTTTTTCTCAGTTGGAACAATTTTGATGACAATAAAGATAATGAGGTTGGCAAGGATGGTGATAATGATTAATATGATCATCGGTATTCACAAACAATGCAGACAAAACTTAAATAGATCTTAGGGATGCTGTGATTCTAGCATGATCTAAATGTACACTGTCTTTCCTAGAAATTCAATACACTTGATGAGTCTACACCTGAACATTTCTTGGAGTATCTCTTGAACACTTCACATTTCCATACCACCATGCTTCTTTCTCCAGGAAAGCTGTGCTCATCATGAAGCCAATGCATACTGTAGAAGAAGCCCCCACACTGAGACTCCTTATGCTCCCACCAGATTGCCATGTTTTGGATCCAGTTAAACTTGACCATGATCTTTTCAGATTTTATACACCTCTGCATTTGGGATCTTTCCCATTGTTGGCATGTAAAAACAAAATGAAGTACTGCTTATCTAAAAATGATGAAGTATAGTGTCCATACTTATCTATTGGCACCAAATTCTTGTCCCATCTGGCAGCCTTTGTAACCACCCTATTTCCTTCTACTGTTCAAGATGAATCTGTGGGCACTCTACTAACTTTAAATTTGAAGAAAGGTTTCAATATGTAAAAATAGTACATGAGCATTTTAGCACATTTCCTTTTCACCCATCATTTACTCACAAAAGGATGAGTTAAATTCTCAAATCCAAATGATTTGAAATTAGGAAAATACTGCCATGTATTCACTATGCAACATGAAGGTACCTCATTGCCAAGAAAGCCCTGGCTGTATTTCGTAGATATCTACTGCCTCCACTCCTCCTCTGTGCTAAGTGTGGCTGCTTTGCATTTTCAGATATCTTGACCTTTTTCTCCTCATTAGCCACTTCAGAGAGGTGATGCCATTGCATTTGAGCTCTCCCATAATCTTGGTAGGTCTCTGTATCACATTTCTTTAGCAAGAGTCCTCAAAGCATGTCATCTAGAGGGTTGGTTAATTCACCTCCTAAATCATGGACCTTTCTTGCTTGCACATCTATTAGATAACCTTGCTGAGTACTATGTTGTCTTGCACTGCAAAGATGTGAGACCTGCATCAACTTTGTGCACATGCCTGTCATAGTTCAGCTCAGCATTTGTCTGCACCTTCCAATAGCATTTCCTAAGATAGCCCTTCATCAATTTGGCTTGATTGGCTTGACTCCCTGTTCACATACATGTATTGGGAAACATCTACATGTTGGGTCAACTTTACATCGAATGAAGCAAAACACATTTAGTAAAAGGGGTTTAGGATCCATTGTCATATTCTAGAGCATGTTTATTAAACAATGGTCTTAGAGCTGCTGAATCTGGAGGTTCATATATGGTGAAATTGTTTGAGGTGTTCCCTCCCAGTGACTTCCTCCCCATAATGAACAGTCTTTTGGGAGATGGAGTTCCATGAGTGAATTTTATAGACACTGAGAAACCATGATACCAGAGAATTTTATCTACCTAGTACATTTAAACAAGTTTATCTATTCATTAATGGGTGTCCAGTGATTCATAGAGTCCTGAAGTTCAAAAGTACTATAAAGATCATTGAAGCCATTTGTACACTCTCCTCAGGAAGTGAGATATCCTCCACTTCCATTCTCCTATAATTGAGAGCTCATGACTTTCAAAGACTTCCACTGTTGAACAGCTTCAATGAACTTGTGTTGATTCAAAGTCTATGTCTTCACCTCTCCTTTCCAATGCTGACGACTTTGAATAAATACATAATTCTTTTATATAGACTACTTTCTACTTGTATATATTTAACTCAAATGAGGTGCTTTTATTCCTTTTCATGAATCTATCATCTGGTCCATCTTAGACTCAAGAATTTTAATCTGAAGGGCTGTGCCTATTGCATGTCCACAAGAGTTCCATGGTATGACTGGTGAAGAGGAGAGTATATCTGTGTGGAAGAAAAAGCTAAAGTTGATGGGGGATGTCATGTATGGTATGACTTTATGTTTCTCTTATTGGTTGGTGAATAAATGCTGATTAGCCAGTAGCCAGACAGGAAGTATAGGTGGAGCTACCAGAGAGGCATCATGTAGCTGCCAAAGGAGTAACAGGTCTGAGCATTCTCCAGTAATCCAAGACCATATGGAAATACTTAGATTAATAGAAGTGAGCTAGCCAATAAGAAGCCTGAGCCATCAGCCAAACAGTTTATAACTAATATAAGCTTCTGTGTGTTTATTTGGGCCTAAATGACTGTGGGACTAGGTGGGACAGAAACTTGGGTGCCATCTACAAATGGCACCCAAAGTGCTATGAAAGCATCAAGGTGAGAGCAGTGAATTCTTCCCAAAGCACTGAGGGAGATGCCACAAAAACGGGACTTTGTTTGGTTTTATTGTTTTTGTTTTGTTTTGTTTTGTTTTTTGAAGCAGGGTGTCTCTGTATAGCTTTGGCTGTCCTGTACCTTACTCTGTAGATCAGGCTGGCCTCAAACTCAGAGATCTGCCTGTCTCTGCCCCCCAAATGTTGAGATTAAAGTTGTGTGCCTCCACCTCCTATCTTAGAAAAATAACTTTTGGAAAATGAAAATTATCATAGTAGTCATGTACTTTGGAACTAAACTCCTATATGTGTAAACTTCAGGTAGATAAGGATATAGAGCAGGAAGGTGTTAAGAAGTAAGATGAAGAGATGAGATGCAGAAAACAAGATGTATATGTTGGACTACCTTAAAAACTCACTCTTAACTCATCTGGTAGAATCCATTGTCTTCCCAAACTGCCTCATTTCCTCTTACCTACATCTCATCATCACACAAGGCATCTCACCACTTCTAAAGTGCCAGGGTCATTGTGATCATTTCCATGACCCTATTCATGCTCAAACCTATTTTGGAAAGTTCTCCATCTATTTTTTTCCACCTAAAAAAAAAGACATGGAATGGTACTACCATCTCCTCCTCTCTTGTCATAAAATTTGTCCCCAGGTTCTTTATCTGACTCAATCACTTTGGAGAAATAGGGGCCAGGTAAAATACAACCATGGTATTGCTTTAATGGTAGTATCCTGCATCCTGATAGAAATTGGAGCACTGGCAATCAGCCTATAGCCTTTCAGTGTCTAAACACTGGCTTTTTGTCTATAATATACTGTCACTGACTGTCCAGCAGGTCAAACTGAAGGAGATTAGGATCTCTGAACTCATGGTCTATAAACCTGACACTGAAAAGCTTCTTCTGTGTGGGCAAGTTTTACCCTTGCTCCAGAAGTGGAAGGCTGGCACTCAACAGGCACCCACTTATCAGTCCAGTATAGAAATTCCCTCCACTCACTGTAATCACCCCAAATCAACTTTTAGCTATGCTTCAGGCAGCCAGGAATGTCAATGATTGCCTGTTGCCTTTGCAACATTTGTAGGAATCACTGAGAAGCAGGAATATCATAGAAATAAGATGGTAGAAGAGTAATGGAGTTAGAGAGGCAATATCTCCCTAGCTTCTGCTTTCTACTGAGATGCCTCCAAGTCTTTTCATACCAAGAAGCAGAGCATGCACTGTGGTTACAGCTATATATTTTTATGCAAAGGGAAAGCAGAACAAGCCACTCCAGAACTGAATAATAGCAAAGGGCAAATATGTACGTTTTGCTCACATTGTAAGTTCAGCTAACCAGGGAATGATTTACAAAGTTAGTCCCAACTAATAACTCCAGTGTATACAAAGCAAAATTCCAAAACGAGCCCCACACTCAAAAGTTCTGCAGTCAGAATCTAGGGGAGAATAATGCGTGCACCTGTGCACACTTTGAACAAGTGGGTAGCAAATTGTAGATACAGTTAAAAGGATCCTTCAGTGAAAAGTGTCCTCAGAGAAAGTCAAGAGTGCACAAGTTGGGATGAACACTAAGTTTCCAGAGCCAAAGTGCTCATTTCCTAGAGGACAGGAAATGATCACAGGAAATGAGATTGCTGGGGACCTATTTAAGACTTGGTGCCTTCTTCACACCAGACAAGTTCCTGCGTGGACCTTTTCTCCAAGCACTGATTAGTTTATTCTGACTCCATTTACAATGTGGGCAGCGTTTCTTCCAAAGCAGACGACTTTTGGGGAATGGGGGTTGTTTGTTCACGCTGGACTTTTTTGTTTTTACATTGTAGCAGCAGCTTTATGCAAAACCCATTCAGGGGATTTAAATAGTGCTAGCCAGGACTTCTCACCTCCATGACCACAACCCAGCAAAGCACAGTAGGATCTGCTGCTAAGGACCTGGTCTGAGTGTAAGTCTTATAATGCCAGCTCATTTATAGGTCTTACAGACTTTTATGAGGGTACTGCTCTAGAAGAGCAAACCGGAGTAGATAAAGGAAACAGAATGGAGCTCCCTGACCCTTGAGAAAGGCCCCATTAGCAGAACACAAGAAGAAGGAGGGAAAGTCACACACCAAGTTCAATCCATTCAAGCCGCTTGGTTCCATTCCAGCTACAAAAGGATATACTCCTCCTATTAGGTATGTTACAGTGACACGCTGATTGGTGGAGGAGAGCAAAGGACTTGTCAGCTGAGTGAGTATTGGCTGTCACTCCTGTTATCAAGCTGCCTGCTTATTTGCGATTTTATTTTCAGATGTGATTGACAGCTGGATGGCTCTGACATTCTCGGTGCAAACATACAGCCTGTTATTATGCTTGCATTAACATTTTGATAAACACACGGTGCAGCATTGGAAAAGTAATTACATGTCATCACTTCAATGCTTCATCAAAGAAAAGTTTACTGTGTAATTGCGCTGTGATTTACCTATGTAGAATGTGTTACACTCCACAAAAGCTCTCTCTATTTAATAGTTTACATTTACTCTTTAAAATACACAATATCCCTTCCCAGGGGCTTCTTTGGTCTAAAATAAATTTGGCAATATAATTTAGCTTTCCATAAATACACTTAGATATTACTGTGAAGTACTTTTGCATAATAGTTATTTAATGCTAAGCGTAAATATGTGATGCATTATATTGGCTGAGCTATCAAAAAAAAAAAAAAAGACTTCTGACGACAAGGAAAAATAGGATATTGTTACCTTGGTTTCTACATTAAGGAAAGGGACTTTTGCTCTTATATTTATATCCACGCTTTTCACAGTGACATCTAATTTTACAATAAAGTGACGAGCTGAAGCGCCACGCAGTAGAATCTAAAATATTGGTTCTTGTTAGCGCTTAAAGAGCTCTTCTGATGTGGCACTGAAAGAGGCTTCTGGAGGAAGGCACAAATGATTGCAGGGTACTTGGGAACCAGAGAGGAAACTAAGGAGCGATTTGACTGACATTTTCTTAGTGAGACCCATCTAAACAGCTGGATACTTAGGAAGGAAAAGGTGATGGGGGCTGGGCACTAGCCTGCAGCCATTGAAGAGCCCCCAGCAGAATCTCCAATGACAAATTATATTTTTATGGCTGATGTTTGGAGGGCAATTTGAATGTCTGTGGACTTTGTAATTATTGATGAGCAAACCCTGACAGCAGCAGCCCAGGTCAAGTAGGCAAGCCTTGCTAGTATGCTTAATGACGTGTGAATATTTGAGTTAGTCTCTATTCCAGAAGGAAAAGGCACAAGGGTGGGATAGAGAGCAGTGGAGTGGCTGGATTGCTCCCACCATAGTACATAAGGTTCTACATTGGCACCAAATATTCCTTCTGGAGTAACTGAAATGGGCAGAGGCAGGGAGAGGAGGAGCCACTGTCTTTTCCACAAATAGGGCGTGGTGATGCAAGGCTATGGAGTCCTTGAGATGTCCTTCACCATTTCCCTAAGTATTGTCTTTACCAAAAACTATTCTCTCAAATGCCCCACTCACTTCTGCACAGAGGTCAAATGACCGAACCACAAAAGTGGAGGCAAATGCCTTGTTGTTTCTGTTCTTGTGGGAGGACCTCATAGCCGCATAGAAAGTGGCTTGGCAATGAGAGAATTGGGATGAATTGAAGAAATTGCAGCCTGATCTTGAACACAAAGATAGGAAACTTGCCTGGAAGCCAGGATAAGTAGGAGGAATAAAAGGACTGCCAGGGGTAAGGACCATGAACTGAGTCAGAGGGCCTGAATGTCATTCATTTAGCAGGGCCCTAGGAGCAATGGCAAACACAGCAGCTGCTTCTTCAATACAGCTGGCAGTTGGGGGAGGGTTAGGAATTAAAACATGTATTTCCAGATGTGCATAACGGTTCAATAATTCCACGTTAGTGTATATTAATCCTCCCTGGAAATTGGCATTAACTCAGCTTTAGCACTAGTCTAAATAAACACATCAGCTCTGAGAACAGGCCCTCCTTTGCATAACAGATGCATATGGCATCTGCATCCTGGTTATAGGTTTCCTGTATGCCTGCTACTTCTGGAGCAAGCTCCAGTTTCCCTCTTTACATGTAGCCGGATTCAGAATAGTTCCTCCTTTTGCTGTCAGTGCTGAGGAAAAAAGGACACCATTGTAATTGCCAGTTGGCCTGCAGAGTAATGTCCTGTAATTGACAAAGATTGCTTAGCTGCAAGGAAGAAAGACACACTGATTAGGAGAGATCGTCTTTAATATCGCATTTAACCTGCACTCTTCCTCTGGTTTTCTCTTCACCTGAGCCCTGCAAGGGATGTCTGGCTTTCTTTGCCCTCCTATTCCTCATCGAGGGAGACAGAAGAAGGGCAGCAAGGTCCACACGGGGACACTTGGTTCCCGAACAGTAATTTCACTGACTTGGGAGACTTAAAAGCTGTAATGCGAATATATGCTGAACTATCCAAAAACAAAAAGTGTTCCCCATCACATTTAACGTACCCTTTGACCTGCGGCCCCAGAGGGGCTCCAGAATGATGCCATTTCTCTTCTGCACTTCAAATTACTAGGTCAAATCTTTACATCTTCATTATTCTTGTTTTTATCCTTTGCTCCTGATTCAGGGTTGTGTAGGTTTTTTTTCTCTTGAGAATCACATTGGTTTTCTCTCTCTCTCTCTCTCTCTCTCTCTCTCTCTCTCTCTCTCTCTCTCTCTCTCTCTCTCTCTCTCTCTCTCTCTCTCTCTCTCTCTCTCTCTCTCTCTCTCTCTCGCTCTCTCTCGCTCTCTCGCTCTCTCGCTCGCTCTCTCTCTCTCTCTTCCTCTTTTAAGAAAAGAGCTTTAAAAATTGCTCTGTTAGAAAAAAATACAGGTTAAAATGCATTTTTCATGTCCTTTCATGCTCTATTGATTTTCTTCTCTCATTTTTCTTACAAAAGAAAGTTTTAATGCAGTTTTAGGGGGAAAATAGTCAGCAGTTGCTCTCTTCCCCAGGAGTAAAAGTAGTGGACATCTTGCTTATGAATGCAATGTAATGATATCTAGCTACTATCTATATATCTGTCTATCTATCAGCTGTCTACCCATTATCTATATATATATATATATATATGGGGGCAGGAGGTAATGTGAAGCTCCATTATTTACCTATAATACAATTTTTTTCACTGTCCCCAATTTTACTAGCTACAGGGGACTTTTAACTCTCCTCAGTTTACAACCGTGTAGTAAGATTTAAATAGCCTGCAGGGAGTTTTGGATGCACCCATGGAATAATCATTCTGAAGACAGAAAAACTGTGTCTAAAAAACGAACACCATGCAGAGAAGATGTGGTCTTAATGTGTCAGTTCCCACCCCCATGCCTACTTGCCTGTCTTTCTATGAATGGAAGGTCATATGGGTAATGGAAAGTGACCGGTCAGAGGCCCATGTCCCCAGAGACTCAATCTGAGACCTTACACAAGTCATTTCCACTACTTGGGACGGAGGTCTACTGTGTGTGAAATGGGAAGCATGACAGGTATGTGAAGAGAAAGCCAGGTGTGACTGTCTCTACAGCTTTCTTCCCTTTGCACCGATGGCTGCTGTTCTCCTCTGTGTGAGTGGTAGACACAAGAGTTCCTGGTTGGCTGAGCACTGGTGGCGCATGCCTTTAATCCCAGCACTCAGGAGACAGACACAGGCAGATCTCCGTGCGTTTGAGACCAGCCTGGTCTACAAGAGCTAGTTCCAGGACAGCCTCTGAAGCCACAGAGAAACTTTGTCTCAAAAATCCAAAAAGAAAAAAAATCCCAGTTATTGCATGAGAAGTAACTCAGTGTTACTTCTGTGTTGTATTGTTCCTGTCACTTTTGTGGCGTTGTACACCCTTATGTACCCTGAGATATTTCATTGACAACACAACAGAATTCTCTCTGTGTTCAGAGTGTTACTTTCATACGGGTGAGTTACCCTAGCCAAATATATTTGACAAATGGAGATGATTTTCTAAATAAGTTCAAAAAATGCTTACATCTAAATCAATAGATGCAGAAATTATTTTAGCTCCGAATATAGCTTACTTCATTTTATCAGGAAGGGAGTGTGTGCATGCAGGTGCGTGTGGAAGGATGAGGAAGGAGGTGAATGAAGGTCATCGCTGCGTAACAAGGCTCGGGTAGGCCACACATGGCATATTCAACCACAGTCTATATCTTTAGGACTTGGTAACATCCTGACCATAAATATGCACATGTGCAGTCTATGATGCTCACCAATAACCAAACTGCCTCAGGCCATATTAGACCGCTTCTCTGCCAATGGTACATGGTCCTGACTTCCACTGTAGGGAAATCACTGTAGTCCCTATAGACTACTAGGGTTTCACAGATCATATGAGCTGGGCACACCCTGTCCATTTACACTCACGTGTGACTTGTGATGCAGTAAGACCTGGATGCTCCTGAAATCGGTCCAGAGGAAACCCAATTTTTCTGTCTAAACTCAGTCCCAGGAGTCATCCAGCTCTTGACTGACTGTCTAGGACTGAGAACTTTTCTCACCAATGGATCCATGCCGTTTTCTGTTAACTAAGAAGCATGACCACACTCCTTCTCAATCAATGGTCTCTTAACAGAGCTGGACATCTGCTTGGCTTCTCCTCTTCTCATTCAAAACATCTGCCAGGCCTCCAATGTGCCCAGCAAGGGGTCCCCGAGCCAGCCCTGGCCCAGTGCCACAACTTTTATGCTCATGCAAACTCAGCAGCTGCTGCCTCTTCCTTGTTCTCCCTCCTCTTTTCTTGGTGGGCATTAATACGTTTCTATTTCATTACGTCCGTGTGATTCCATCTTGAAGGATACTGTGTTCTATTGTTAGAAACATTAATTACAATATTTGGGCTTCATGCAAAGTTCATCCATTTCTAAAAAGTTCCCTTTAAAAGTACATTTACCAAACATGTACTGGGAGCTAAGCACTGCCATAGGAGCTGTAGGACATGAGTTTACAAGGATGCTACAGTGTCTAAAGTGCCCAGCTATATGCTTGTTTCTCAGAATGATATGAAAACTAAATTACCCCTTAGCTTTGAACATTTTGATGGCCCTCTCCTATATTTTTATGTCTCTGGTCAATGACCTTAGCCTTAGAAACAGAGCCCCGTTGATCTTGGCATTCAGGAGGTGTCCTTCTTATCATGTGGCCTCTCTCAAGGCCCGTTGCAACACATCATAGTCCATAAGAACCTGCCAAAGCTTATTCTTAAGAGAAAATACAAAGCCTTATTTCATTTATTTGTTAAACAAGTCCTGGGGCCGAAAGTTCTGAAGGGTAGACAGAAGAACAATGCACTTTGAAGTGATCATTCTCAACATGAGGTCACCTCTCACACCCAATGTGCCCCTCCCATCATCAAAGTCACGCAGGGCCATGCTGCTCTCACTCCCCCTGGGGAGCCTGAGATTTAATTTGTTTTACCTCCAAGCCTTTGCCTGTTTGTAACGTCTTATGATATAGGCACAAGTTCTCTCCTGGGATGCCACGTTTCCTCTCAAAATATTCATTTCATTAATGATCACACGGTGCTATTATGTTTTCCTTGTACTGTTCTGTAGATCATTTTTATTATGTAGATACAAACTCTTTGATATTGTAATTGTGAAGTACATATTATGAAGACAAATGCATCGGGCATAATGAGAATGGATTGCCAATAAAAGTTGAAAAGCAAGGAACCTTTTTTTTTTTTTTTTTTTTTTTAAGGCTAAGCCCTTTCTGGAGCACCTGCCACTCTGAATGCTCCATAGAAAGGCCCTTGGACAGAAAGAGCTTATTTTTAGTCTAATGTTGATATAATGTTGATAAAGACTTGACTTTGGCAGCGTCTTAATTATCTGATAAAAGCCAGGCTCCTCTGCCTTGCTCACCTCTAATGTCAAATGCCTTCTGCTGGCATTAAAATTATTGCCACAACTCCAGAGAGAAAAGCAAGAGATAGCTGGTGCATTATGTTTCCAAGATGTGAATTAGAGTTTAAAGAGTCACTTGGTTTCATTTAAACAAATTACAAAAATAATGGTTTGCCCTTAAAAGGTCTGTTCCATATATTGTTATCCCTCACTTGTGACACTCCTGACAGTGTCATTCGCAATATTATGTCTTCCATTAGTTGCTGGAGGAGAAGAATGATAGCTGGAGGTCCCATTGATGCTTCTCCGCTTTGTCCCTTATTGAAAAACAGAAGGAACAGCCAGTGATCCAATGGTCCTATGCTGTAGAAACAGGGTCACACACAGAGGGTACACCGAATAATATATGGATTGATTAATTGATTGACTGATTGAAATGTATTTGCCATTAAGCAATTTAGGAGCAGAGAAGCACAGGAAGTATGGTTGGCCAAGTGACCTTGCTGTAAGATGAGGAAGCCAGCTGCTCTGGGGATTTCCAGTCTGCTTCCTTCTTAGCATCTCTGCAGCCTCTGGAGGCTGGAAGCTACACTACTATGATTCGAAGCACAGTCAACTGGGACACAAACCTCCCCTCCCAAAAAGAAAATGTGCCAGTTTAAGTATTTGAGGAAACATTTTGTAGGGCTGACCCAGTTCCCACATTAAGAAAATAATGCCCAAGCCCATATGGCTAATTCCTTCCCAAACTGTTTGTTTGCCACCACGCAGACCTACCCTGAAAATAAAGCATCTAGGCGACATTCAAAATCCAAATGGAGCTGAATGCAAATGAGCTTGATAATGGTGAAAAGTACATTTACTTTAAAAATTCTTGTAGGAGTCATCATCACAGGCTTTGCAATATGAGCTTCTTTCCACCCTTTTGTGGAGGGCCTTTCCTACTTCATCCTGCAGGGTTCTTGCTTTGATGGTGCCTATCTTGTCTCGTAAGCATAGTCGGGATCCAGAAACCAGGCTTTTTTTTTTTTTTTTTTTTTTTTTTTTGCATCTAAATGAAAAGAACCTGGAACCTCTCTCTATATCCTGGCTTCTAAGCCATGCCTAAGGTCAGAGAAGTTCAAGGGGCTGAGAAAGCCAGATTGTGATTTCATCTGAAAATCCTGTTTGAGACGCATGCCCAGTGAGAGGAAGTAGTAGAGGACTGGGTTTGTTGTTCAGTGGTCAGATTGTTTGCCTAGTTTCAATGCTTAGAACTGCCAAAAGAAAGGGAAAGGAATGGGGTTGGAAGGAGGGAAACAGGGAAGGAGAGAGAAAGGGAGGGAGGGAGAACAAAGAAGAGGTAGAGAAAGGGTGAATGGGCAAAGCATCTGGAAAATACTAATTTGGGGTTAGGCAACCTCATGTCACCTTGCAACATCAGATCTGCACAGGAAGAGGGTGGGGTGGTACAGAGACACAGACATCATTCGATTAATTTTAACTGTACAAGCACCAGGCTAAGAGGGGAGAGTCCTTATGAAAATTGTCTTTAGCTGTGGAGGCGGAGGTGGGGAGGTGATCTGGGCATTACTGATTGAATTAATCTTACAATCTGAGACCATGTGTTCTTTTATACTCAAGAGACTGCTCCTGCTTCTCTCCTTGTGGTAGCACTGTGTCCTGGTCACCGAGGCAGCCAAGCTAGAGACTGTTTGTTGCCTGATGTGTAGGACAGAAGGGTTCTCTTGGCTCCTATCCTCCAGGGAGCAAGTCTCTGAGCCTGGAGAGGTGTCCTGGAGGCCTGGGTACTCTGCGGGGGACTCATTCCTCTCCTAAGCTTTTAGCATATTGAAAAATAATTTTCCATGAGTAGTAATTATATTAAAATTGCTTTTGCCTATAAAAAGAATTATGTTTGGATCTTTTGAGCAAAAAGAAAAATGTACAGAGGGAATCATTAATTTTGAATAAAAACAGGTACTTTCCCAGTAGCCAGCAAGAGAGGGAATTGTGAAATTGGTGTTTTCTACAACAGCTCAGCGTCACTCCCTAATCTGTTTGCTTGATCTATTATCCAGTTGCCTGCAAACTTGAATGTCTTGTTTGGCCTGAATCTGACTTTTATTCTTTTCCCACTACCTATTTTTTAAGGAGTGTGTTATATGCATAACTCAGCCTTCATTTGCATCACATTAAAGTAAAACATTTTAAATTTCTTCACAGCAGAAGTAAATCTGACAGACTTTATGAAGCTATTATACCTGCAGGTATTTTATACTTTTAAAATACATTCTTGTCAAGCTATCTTAATTATATTATTATATGTACTTTTGAACTCGTATCCGCTATTCTGTGATATATTACACTTTTGACAGAGACGTCCTAAAAAGCTACAATTTATACCCAAGTTCTTCAGCTGAACAAAGATGTATCTGTTATGGGTTCCAGGGGAGATTTGTTAATTTACACGGGGGAGTGCATAACCATTGTCAGAACAAGCTGATTTTAGTTTCCCCTTAGCTTGATTACAGGAGGCAGGAGTGACCTCTGGGCTGTTTAAAACCTTGACATGAGCCAATGAAGTCCAGGCCTCACCTAGGGTGCATAAGAGGCCTGCCTGGGAAGAGGGCTTTCTTTCAAAGATTGTATCATTCCAGTATTGTTCAGCACACAAAGAGAATGCAGAGCAGACCATATCCAAATGGCTTTGTCATTCATATTCTATACTGTCAGCACTGAGGCCAGTACTCATGAAAATGGAAGCCAGACTTGTCTAAAGGGGCGTGGAATAGGAGGGAGCCAAAGAAAGCTGGGCACCTTGAGTCTTGCCCAGAGGTGTCAAGACGGGAACTTCCTTCGAGAAAGTGTTAAGTCTGTGTAGCTCCTCTCTGTGCAAAGTGTACAGCAAGGACTACAAGTCTGGGCAGCCTAGCCCAATAGACTGCCTGGCTGTAGGTCATGTTTCCTCTTCTGCTTTCTGATACAGGTGTCTAGGGGTGCAAACTCCTCACTGGTGGACCCAGAGAATCCTTCTTCATTCGTGTTTCCAGCATCAGGGCCTTTGAGGAACATGTGTGATAAAGATCAAGCTGCCTTCCATTCTGACTGGGCCAAACTATGAATCTGCTGGGCTCCTTTACAAACAGTCAGAGAAAATGCCTGCCTTTGTTCATTTGTCTTTCCTGGGAACATGCAGCCCAAACCTGGGAGTCGGTGTAGACAATGGAGATCTCAGCATTCCCTGAGAGGCAGCACACAGCTGTTTGAGGGATGGATTGATTTGCAAGGGTCCATTTGGTTGGTTTTAGACATTTTCTGCTTCTTTTATTAAATAGGACTTTGTGGATGCTCTTAAAGTCTGCCCCTGGCTCCAGAGTCCATGATAGGCCAGCTTCCAGAGCCTGAGTAGCCTTCCTGTTTGGAGAAATGAGCTCTTTGCTGTTTGGGGCCAAGTAGAACAGTTCTGGTCCAACCTTTCCCTGCACAGAGAATATCTTTCCCAGTTCCCAGCACATGTATGGTGTGGCACATGCTGTGTGATGGCAGCCAGCCTGCCTTTATTCACACAGATTTTCTCATTTGGTGAGCAGTGTGCCAATGCCTCCACTGAACATCTACTTGGAAAATGGGGAGGTGGCAGAGAGTGTGGCAATGTGCAATCTTCCTCTGGAGTGGCAGGAGGTGAGCAGGCATTGAGGCCTCTTAGACTTCCTACACACCTGATGGATGCCACCTTCCCAGATGATCTATGCAAATCAGTGGGTGGTTTTGAGGGAGCATCTGTCCATTCAGTTTGGGGCCTGCCAAGCCTGGCACCATGCAGGTTGATTGGAGCCAGGAGGACCCGCCAAGTCTATAGTGACATGGACTGGCCAGGAGCCTGCACTCTACTAAGTCATTTGCCTCTTCCAATGTGGCCTCTGATTTATCACAAAACATTTGCCTTCCAAGAGACTGGCATCTCTAAAGTCCAAAATGGAAACCTCAAGGAGAGCCCTGCTGATCTGGGCAGCAGTTTGGTTGTGACCCAAGGCATCTCTGAGTGGCCATCATTTGCCTGGATGGGGTCTCCAGCTGGCCTCAGCACTAGAAACCAGCCTGGGTCAGGTGCCACAGTCAGTAATTATACCCTCCACTGTAGCTAGCTACCTTATGGATCAACAATTGAGTATGTGGCACAGAGAGCTCAGCATTAGGGGAAGGTTTCTCAGTGTGGTCATGATATTGCAGAATGGCAAAGGAGATCCAGAGTGTCAGAACGTAAAACTGCTGCAGAAAGATCATAGACTGTGGCCGTGTATCCCAGGCAGGAGACCTACCCCAGTACATAGCCACCTGTGTTACATATTGGCCCCACACTTGCTCCTGCTCATTAATTAACTGCCCTCAGCCAGTTTTCAAAGGAGGCACCAGGATGTACAAAGACCTAGTGAGCCTCAAAACCCATTAAGGAGTGTTTAAAATAGATTCCAGACAGGAGACTGCTTGAAAAGTTACTCAAAGGTAAATAAAGCAATGAACCCAATATGAAACTCCAAAGAACCACTATAGCTTTGGAAACTCATTTTCGTTGCCTGGAAAGTAGTGAAAGGTATAGGGATTAGCTTCCCTCTGGATGGAGGGAGTCATCATTTTCAAGATGACTTACTTAGCACCATTTTGTGCAAGGAATTTTCAGTAATAGCCCAGTGTGACAAGCCCCTGCTTTCCAGGGCTTTACCACTCTGGTTGGAAGAGGGTAGAAGAAAGAGGTTGATAATCCAAATACCACCATAAGTGTACCATGAGAGGATTTGCCCCACTCCCAGTGGATGAACATGTAAGACACTAGGAGTACACTAACCTGCTTTACTATACTTGGGCAGGATCCAGCTGAACAATTGGGGGGAATTTAACTATTAGCAAACACACCTATCAATATAATTAGTAGACAGCCTTGTGATGGTCCCTGCCTCTAGGAACAGACCCTGGAACTCCAGTGGCAAGTAACCCACCATCACACTGCAGGAAGAGTGGCAAGGAAAATAGGGGATGAAGGCAGTCAACCAATGAAGAGATCACTATCAGCAAGCTACTTTCTAGAAGCAAGGCTTAACTCTGCTCAGAACAGACCTCAGAGACATTCATCCCACCAAAGGGTAAGGAAGCAGTGTTCACCTGTCATCTCTTCTATCACTGGAAGAGGCTAGCTCCTTAGGACTTAATGCTTTTTCCTAATACAGAAAAATAACCCTCAGGCAGAGAGAGTAGCCCATGTTTACCACAGCGCCTCTCTGTGTTGGATGCGCAAGGCTGCTTGCATGTGTCATGTTGAGGCTGTCTGCTCTGCTTCTCTAAAGTCCTGTGTTGAAATCTAACCCTTGAGGTGGTAGTTCTGGGAGGCCAGACTTTGAGGAGGTGATTAGCTCACAAAGCTGAAGCCCTAGTAAGTGGGATTAACACCATGAAAGACACCATTTAGGGCTCTTTCACTACTTCCCATCACATCAAGAGGCAATGAGCAGACACCTGGATGTGAATGAGGTACCAAACCCTCACTGAACACCAAATCTGCCTTGCTCTTGGACTCCATGGCCTCCAGAAAGGTGAGAAACACATGCTGCCATTTATAAGCTGCCTAGCCTCTGGTGTTCTGTGAGAGAGGTGCAGAGAGAGTAAGAGTTGAATCCTTCTCCCAGGGTAAGGTAGGACACCAACAGACTCCAAGACAATTGATGAGTAGCCCTACTTAAATGTAACACATCAGATGTAACACTCTCATCCTTTATCAAATTGTATCTCCTGACTAATTCTAGGAAACTGTAGACAACACAATGTAGAAGCCATCATGAGTAGACCAAAGACCAAATAGCCAAGTTCCTGTGTGATACAACCACAAGACAAAGACCATAAATAAAGGGCTAGCTCTTCCTCCTTACCATGGACCCCCCACTCTCTCTGCCCCAACAGCCCTTCTTCTGAAGCTCTGGTCGGCCTCACTGGTGACCCACATCCATCCATAGAGCTCTCTACTGCCTCTCCTCTCAGGACTGCTTTGCTTAACTCCTCCTGTATCTTCATCCAGCTGGAGCCTTGTTACCTTTGTGACAAAAATGTTTTTTGTTGTTTTTTTCCAAGCCCCATGCATGGTCTGCAATAGTACATGCTTAGCATTCATCCAGATGGTTTATTTGAAGTGGTGCAGAATGACATTCCCTTAATGAGGAAATGGTTATGCTCGCCCACCCCCAGCCCCAGTCTTCCTTCAGAGCTACATTACTTAGGCCTTTCTATAATGACAAGAGAGTGCAGAACCCAAGTCTGGGAGCTGTCTGAGCAATCAATGGATGATCAAGTTCATATTGAATGCCTATCGCCTGTCTAGCTCTGAGGTTAGGTGCTGCAGGGGATGCAGATATATAAGACATGTGTGGCCTCCTTGGGGAGTCCACAGTTTTATTGCGGAACTAAACTGAAACCTAAAAATCAATTACCTTAGAAGTAATACTGGACTGAGAGGCAGTAAAAAATAGTGGTTAAAAGATCATAAAGGAGAGAGAAGAGAACACATACAGAGAGAGAGAGAGAGAGAGAGAGAGAGAGAGACAGACAGACAGACAGACAGACAGACAGACAGACAGACAGAGACAGAGAAACAGAGAGACAGAGACAGAGACAGAGACAGAGACAGAGACAGAGAGACAGAGAGAGAGAGAGAAGGCAAGGCAGAAAGTCCAAGATTCAGAGATTCAGTGTATTTACATCTGGTTGTAGCAACTCTTCCCTGCCACACATACACAGAGCTAAGAGTTGAACCCAGTGATTCATACATGCTCATGCATGTTCCTTCCACTGAGCTAAATCCCCGATAAACATACTAAGCCTCCATTTCTTTCTTACACATGGAAATATTAATAGCTAATTCTGGTGGGGTCATTGTGAAAGTAAAAAGAGGTCCTATGCATAAACCATT
This sequence comes from Cricetiscus sungorus, assembly GCA_030556225.1. Classification (NCBI taxonomy): domain Eukaryota; kingdom Metazoa; phylum Chordata; class Mammalia; order Rodentia; family Cricetidae; genus Cricetiscus; species Cricetiscus sungorus. The sequence goes on along the minus strand of JANBXA010000740.1, from coordinate 42,138,092 downwards.
CAGTAGTCATCTTGTGAAATGTATTAGCATCATTGCCTGGTAATTTTATTGTTTGTTATTTCATTCATAGTTGTTGCTAGCTCAAGGGCTGTGTGAATAAGTGGGAAAGGCTGACTTGGTCACAGAAGGTGAAACTGGTGACATGAATGTTCTATAGGTTTGTGAACAAGTTTTGGAGTGGGAGAAAGGAGACACACATTCCAATCAGGGGAAAGGCCACACAGGAAGCTTGATGGTTAAGGTGAATAGAGTGTGGCACCCACCTTGAGCCACCTGAACCCTGAGAAGGATGGGAAATCAGTAAGAGTCAGGAACACAGGTCCTGAAGATCTGGCATCACTGTTAAAAACAACTGCATCTGCCTTGGTAAAAAGGCTTCTTAGCATTTAAGTGGGTGCATGGCATGATTATGGTAAGGATTTGAGAAGGTAAATTTTATCAAGCTTTGGATGGATCCGAGTGCAGAACCCTGGGCAGAAAAAGACCTCACCAGGCTCTGGGGAGAGAGACTGCAGAACCAGACCTCTCTGCGAAATTCAAATCATTTTCCTCCCATTTTCTTTGTCCCCCAGTGCTGGGCAGTCTTTGGTCTCTCAGCAGTGTTTAGAGAACAAGTAAAACCCAGCCTGCCTTCTTCCCCACCACCCTCCTAGACTGATGTACAACAGGGTATGCATATTTCTCTCTCTTCTCTCTTTTGCTCAAAGACGGGCTGACATTGGTAAATCACTGCAGCGGGCTTTAAATGATGTATGAAATGAAAAATCCCTTCCCTGTGCATTGGGAGCTTTCCCTGTAGTCATGGGTTGTCTAGTGGGCTGGCTACTGTTTTATTCCACTCAGAGGAGACAGCTGGAAACTTGGTAGAGGTGAGGATTTGAGATCAGAAAGAAAAATATAATAAAACATAGATAAGCCTTTCTTATCTTTCAACCTTAAGTTGTGTGTGTGTGTGTGTGTGTGTTGTTTTTTTTTCTACTGAAGCATTTTAGAAAGAAAAACATTTAACATCTTAGTTACTTATTTTGTGCATGCTTATATGTATAAGAAGAGTGTCCACATGGCATAGAGATCAGATGACAGCTTGCAGGAGTTGGTTCCTTCCACCCTCTGAATCCTGGGGATCAAACTCAGGTCACCAGACTTGAAGACAAGCACCAGCCATCTCACCATCCTTTTTTTTTTTTCCCTACTTTACTTTTATACTTTCAGCATCTTTATACATTTTTTCCACCCATGTCTATGTTCTCATTCTTGAACTTCATCAATAACAACTAAGTCTGTGCTGAACCCTCAGGGTCCTACACAGTTGGGAGTACTTCTGAATGCTTCTCAATGGTCATCTTTAGTTTTGATCTTTTCTTTATGGGCTGTGTAGGATGTTTATTGTGGTGACAGCAGCGTGAATGACTCCCATGCTGAACTAACTAACCCATAGCAGCTCCCACCCCAGGGAACCCTGAACAGGGAAGGGTTCTGGAGGGTGTGGGAGTGTAGAGGCTATTACAGTAATAGCCCAAGTTGGCTAGAAGAAGCCTCCCTGATCTATTCCACACTCCCGATCACAGACAAAACACATCAATGACCACTCTGGAACGCTGTCCGCTACATAAAGCAGCAGGCAGCTTCCACTCAGAGCCGCCGCTTCTCACATATCAGACTGAGCTACAAATAGACTGAGAGCCTCCTTAGTCTGCAGGGAAGACAAGCTTGATCAATTTGCTTTTAACCGATGAAATAATCATTGACGTTTAGACGGACTTCTAATCTTGGCTCAGAGCAGTCAAGAGGCATTTTAGCTACAGATGGTAAATGGGTTCATACAAGGATATATTTAGCAATGTGGCCTGGGGGCAGCAGAGAAAACTGCTTTGGAATCCAGGAAGCACGCAGGAGCTGGAGTGGCCTCAGTACTGGAGGCAAATCACATAATTCCCTGAGCCTTATCTGAACCACCTCTGGTTGTGTCCTGTGTGTGTGGGTGGGTGGGCAGGCAGGGAAGAAGCATGTGAGCTGGGTACTAGGCTTTGCATATTGAAGGAGGAATGTGCATGTCTTCTCTGACGTTGGGAAAGAAACAGAGACAAAGATGACAGAGAGACAGAGAATCAGATCCTGGGATGATACAGGAGAGATTTGAGCAAATTCCTAGTTAGACCATAGTTTCTTTAAGTGAGAAGATAACCCATTTGCTTGATCCCACTGGAGAAGCAGATATGAAAAGGGCATTTATGTACCTCAACGGGCTCGTGTGTGGTAGCATGTACTCTCCCATCAGACCCTGTCTTCAGCCAAACCATACAAGTCAACTTGGCCTTCAGCAGGTTGACACAAGTACAGTCACACAACAAAACTTGGTTTTGGTCCCCTGGCTCCAGGAAAGCTTTGGCAACCAGTGAACCTGACACCTCTGTTTACCCCTGTGAGCTTCAGCAAGACAGAGTGTGGGAGAAGAGGCACAGGAGATTTTCAGGGTGTCACAGGAGCCAGTACATATCATTTCAAGTGTCTTCAAGACTCTGAACTTCACTAGTTCTGTTCCTCTTCCTTTCTCTAACTACACAGCACATTTGCACACATGCACACATGCATGCACACACACATACACACACACACACACACACACACCACCAGTGCACATACATGTATATACCTGTACATGTACAAGGGCATGTGCACATGCATATATACTCATGTGCACACACTTCTGAAAAAAACAAAACAACAGCAACAACAACAGCAACAAAAAATAAACAGCTTGAGCTGCTGCATGTACTTTCTAGGCAGCAAGAAGCTGGAAGCCCAGAATGAGATGGCAGATTGAGCAGTCCCCTCCTCAATCTCCCCCAGGTAGGTAGTTTCCAAAACAACAGCCCAGGTGCTATAGAAACGTTTCCATGTCAGCCAGGCTGCAGCAGCAGCTGTCCCCCAGAGTTGCTGACAGCCTTTCAGAGCAGAGGAGAGAACAGAGCTTGGTGGGCCAGTCCCTAACCATCACACTTCCTAAGCCTTGAATTAGCACCTTGTCAATCACAGCTCTGATTTCCTGGTACTGCCTGCCACAGCCACTGAGCTTGGGCTGTCCTTGGTCAGACAGCCACAGCTAACGGACCCCAACAAAGTCCCCCTTGGTCTATCTTTTGAGTACCTAGCGGAGCAGACAGGCCTCGAGGATATACACTGTCAACTGCATCACTGTGGCTGCTTGGTTCCTCTGTCCCTCGCCTGTCTTTGGACATCATGGAAGGCCGGGACTGCGGGGACCTTCACCATTATCTACAGAATACCGAGGCCCAGTGGAGAAGAGTAGAAGACAGGAATGACCAGCAGGAGCCAGGAGAGCCAGGTGCTCTGCCTCTGCATAGTGTTAGCTCTGTGGCCTTGCCATAGTAAGCATGGGGCCTCTGCTTTCATTGGATGCTCACTGCAAGGAAGAGGCAAAGTGCTGCCCACGTGCCCATGCATGTTACATTAGTATACCAGGTGTCTGCCCAGATGGGTTCACATTTATTCAGTGAAAGAAAAGCCACTCCCAGGAGGGATGGAGGTTTTGTCAATACCCACTGCAGAGGGCTGGCTTAATTTCCAGTAAGAGTCAGTGAAGCTGGGAAAATTACTCATTACAATTTTATTGATATTCACTTCACTCTGCAAATGACGTGGGATGGCTCTGACAGGATGTCTTAATGGGACTGGCCGAGAATCCATTTGGGTGGATGTGGGTTAATGGGGCTGAAGAGAAGAGAGGGCTCAACTGCACCAGCCCCATTACCCAAGTCTCTGCTCTGTTGTTGGAAGCAAATAAAGCATGTGAAGCGCCAAGCCTGATGCTGGGATAGAGCAGCTGCTCCAGACACCTGCAGGTGTCTCCCACACGCCTGCTCTCTTATCACCTGGATAGCATAGAAGCTCTTCGTTGGTCTGTTGCTTCATTCCTCAGCAGGACTCACTCCCAGAAAGAGTACATCTCCCTCAGAGCCCAATGTGCCCAGGAGTGTGTCCATGTAAACAAGACTAGCTTGACACTAAAGACTTTGAAGCAAGTGGCTTGAGTTCATCTGGAGGAGACGTCAACGGCTGTGGTTCACCAACTCCCAGACACTGGTAATATCCTGTTAGGGAGGTAATGGCCCCAGAGATATTACCACACTCCAGATCCAGGCAGGAAGACAGATAAACTTGAACTTCTTTGACTTCCAGCCAAGGATCAGATCCACCAGCTTACATTTGGGTAGAAATTTGTGACTTATAAATCCTGTCTCATTTAGTTCTCATTGATATCTGTGAAAGAATAGGCCTAGCAGCTCTCTTTGCCTCTCTGTGTCTCTGTCTGTCTGTCTGTCTGTCTGTCTGTCTGTCTGTCTCTCTCTCTCTCTCTCTCTCTCTCTCTCTCTCTCTCTCGTGTGTGTGTGTGTGTGTGTGTGTGTGTGTGTGTGTGTGTGTTTTTGCATGCACAATTTTCTTACATTGGCTATTTCCCTATTTGCACATTCAGAGCCATTCCCCACACTTCTGCTACAAACTACACCTCCCAGAATTCCTTGCTAAACTCGCTTCTATCTACATTTAGCCAGTGATAAATATCGTCATGGGTCAGAGCATGAAGGATTAGGAGATGTGAGCTGAAGAAACCTATGTTATTTCTTATTAGCTCTGAGTAACCTCCGGTAGCCTCTAAGATAATAGCTGTGTCTGCTAGTTGGACTGAAAACTCCAGTTCCTCCAGAGTGGCCTCGGCTCCTGAGTTCCCAAATTGGCACTACATTTCTTAATTCATCTTCTAACAAGCAGCTTCCGGTTTCTAATTTTGAACTGTCTCGTTTTCCTATTATTACCTGAATGTCTCTGTGGTCTGAACTACAGTCTCAGTTGTATATTCCAAAACTGATGTACCCAAGATTCCAGAAAAGGGAAAATAACTTTCCCAGGGCAATGGAACTACTAACTGCTGTATCCTTGGTAGGAAACAAAATCTCAAACTTCCAGAACACTGTTCTTTCATTTAACCATGTTGAGAACACCAAACATGAATATTCTAAATAACATAAACCCAGGAAATCCAGAGACAAAAAGATGGACAGAGCAAGGAGCAGGAATCAGCAAGCAGGAAGCAGGAAGTAAGAGGGAGGACTGCCTTGTACCATGAAAGGCTTTGTAGAAGAAAAAGCCTTTAAGATGAGAGAACATGAACCTATGCCATGACAGTGAAGTAGGTAATTTTTTGTCAAACTACAATTTAAAAAATCAAGCATGTGATCATTTGGCTTTTGAAGGGTCCCTGGATGCCATTCAGCATCTGCAGGTCTGCCTTCTTCCTTAGGACCATAGAGATTCTCATCCTCTATCTCTTGAACCAGTGCAGGAGACTTCATCAGCTTCTCCATCCATTCTCCACCCTCATTGTTAGGTGGAATCACAAAGATGCCCATCCCATCAGTGTTGATCATCCTCTTGCCTGGACACTGAATTCAAAGACCTTGGCCCCTTGGCTCTACTGCCACCCCTCAGCTTGCTGTCCTCACACTCTCCTAAGTCTTCTTTTGTGAAATATTATCTTACAAAAAAGTAATTAAAGGAGAAGTTGCTTTCTTTTTGACTCACAGTTTGAGAGGACAGTCTGCCATGTTGCTTAGAGCTGTCTCAGCCATGGTGGCAGAGGTGTGAGACATCTGGTCCACAGTCAGGAAATGGAAAGGGATGGATGCTGCTGCTCAGCTTGTTGACTCCTCCTTTCCATTTTACCCAACCTCTGCTCTGAAGCCCATGAAATAGCAGCATTTACGTTAAGGGGGAGCCTTCCTTCTTAGTGATATCTTTCTAGAAACATTTCCCCACCCACAAGCCCAGAGGTGTGTCCACTCAGTGATTCTAAGTCCATTGAACAATGAAGACAAACAATTGTACCTCCCTCAGGTCAAGTTCCTCTCCTGCCCTGAACACTCCTCTCCACTGTCACTTACTTGAGACTCTTTAATGATGTCACTTCCTTAGCTTCCTCCCAGCACCCATACCTGAAACATAAATTAAAGCGCTTTTTTCTGTGCTCCCAGACACATTGTCTACCCCTTATTATATTTTACCAAACTGTACTGTCGTTACACATTCATATGTTAGTTCCCATACCCTGGAATATCGCACATTAGTGGGTGAGATTTCTTTTGTATTCCTTGCACCAACCAACTGGCACATCATATATGCTCACATTAAAATAAATTCCTGTTGTTAACTGTCCTCAACTTCTTGCTCTCTTTACTTCCTCCCACAAAATCTTCCCACTTACATTATTAATCAAAAAATCAAAAAGGTATGTCCTCAACCAAACACCAGGCAGAGCTCAGGGAACCCTGAAGAAGAGGGGGAAGATTGTAGGAGCCAGCATGGTCAACATGAGAACACACCCCACAGAATTAACTGAGTGGGGCTCATAGAGACCGACCGAATTGACAATCACAGAGCCTGCAGGAGTCTGAGCTAGGGCCTCTGCTTATATGTTATGGTTGTGTAGCTTGGTGTTTTTAGGGGACTCTTAACAGTGGGAGTGGGTGTGTCTCTGGCTCTTTTGTCTGCACTAGGGACCTTTTTCCTTCTACTGGGTTGCCTTGACCAGCCTTTATATGAGGATTAGTGTCCAGTTTTATTGTGACATGTTATGCCTGCTCTTTTCTCAAGGGAAATGGAGGAGTGGATCTGGGGGAGAGGGGCAGTGAGGACAGGCTGGGAGGAGTGGAGGGAAGGGAAACAAACTACTGTAATGTATGAAAGACGAATAAATATTTTTTAAAGTGTGTCCCCTTTGAGACTTCTCTAAAGTGTCTGTGAAACTAGGTGTGAAGACCTTTTGGGACACAGACAAAGGGAGACACAAACACACCTGACTTTTGGTTGTTCCTTTCAGACACTGACAGGGCCAGTACTGCTACCATGGTGAAGAGAAGCAGGCAGGAACTAAGGAAGACACGCAGAAGATCAGTTTGAGCTGTGTGAAGAGGATGAGACTGGCATAGGGAGGTAGATGTGGCATAGAAGGCAAAATCAGCCAGACTCGAGGTTAGCTGGCACTGGAAGGAGCAATAGCAGCCATCAGTAATCCCTTGTTTGGCCTTTGTTCTTCCAAAGAGCTGGGATTGAGGAAGTCATGAACTTCCTCATGCCTGTCTTCCACAAGCATGCATACACATATGTACACATGCACTCTTACATACATATGCCATATGTATACCTATATACACACACCTGCACAAAGGAAACACACACACACACACACACACACACACACACACACAAACTGACTCACTGCTACTGACTCCCTGTTAGATCATATCCAAGATTCAAGTCTGTCTTATAGATGACATATGAGTACTCATACTCTATATATGTGTGTATGGGAGAGATTGCTAGATGCTGAAGAGCTAACATTACTCTTCTTCACTGATAATAAACAGTACTCAGTAGAGAACAAGATGGACCTTATCACATCATCACATCCTCCTGCCCCTCTCACATCCCTCTTCTCAACATTCATGATGGATCTATAGTGTATTAAGAGGAAAAGTGCACTCAGCAGAGTTAATGTCTGCTGTGTAAGTCTATTGCTTCATCGAACCTGGTCTCATGATCACAGATTGTAGAGCATCCTTCCACAGGGTATGTGTTGTCCTTCAAGGTTAATGAGAGAAAAGCTTCACTATAGGGATGTTTGGGTGTTCCTCTGCATAGCTTAAGAGCTGAAATGGACCTACTTGCTTCTCAGAATGTTCCTACAGTTATATTTCTCTGGCTTTCATTCACAAAGCTCCTGGCATGTCTGTCAGGGTGGTTTGTGTGGTAAGTGAAGTCCTGGCTGGGTGCCAGTGTCTTAGAGTTGTATATCTGCTGCTTTCTTCATGCTCAGATGAGTGCTGTAGCCTTTGTTGTCTGGGCACCAGTGTGGGTTAATTTCTCTGAGATGCATATATGGGGGAACAAAAGGAACACCCTTTGGGCCCTTCTGGAAGGCTTCTCTCTTCTGTGTACAACCTAGTCTACCGTCTTAGTCATATTCCAGGCTGCCAGCTGACTCACCTCATGCCAGCAGCCAGGAGAATCTCCTCCAATGTGTACCTGTTACCTCCCTTGTAACCCAGCAAGAAGCCATTGTGGAGACCTGCAAACTCTGAGGTCTGGAGATTTTGGAAATACTGCTTCTTCTTTTAAGAGAAACTATCAAGGAGCACTGAACCAGAGGTTGACCTTGAACAACTGAAAGAGGCAGAAACAGGGTTCTAGGGAGAAACAAGAAGGAGGAAAGGAAGCAGAATAGAGGCCTGGAAGGAGTCAGGCAAGCTTCTGTTTTTGAACCAGCTCAGCTTGATCCCTTAGGGCAGCTCTGGAATGTAAATTACACCCTGGAGTTTATCTGACTTTCAGCAAACATTCATCCTCCCATGCCAGTCCTTGGCTAAATAAACTCTCAAGCATTTCTTATCCTCTGCAAGCCAGGTGGGAAGAGCAAAAGCACAATCTCAGGAGTGTGCCAGTAGCAGCAAAGAACAGGAGAAGGAGAGATGCAGGGGTGGATGGAGCACAGCCCCTCCCTCAATCCAGTAGTCCCACTGCTCCACCCCCCTCAGTGTAAGGACAATACTAGTATGTATACCACAAAGCTGCTATGCGAATAAAACACAGTACCAAGCACTAAAGATCCTATGCTGACTCAAAAATGTTACCTCCCTGCAGTTCCAACTCAGGGTGATCAGCTGTTTCCATGCTTCCTGTGGGCCAGCAGTTTTCAGCCTGTGGGTAACAAAGTCTTTGGGATAACTGACCCTTCCACAGGGGTTACATATCAAATATCCTACACACCAAATACTTACATTATGCTTCATGACAGTAGCAAGATTGGGTTATGAACAAAGATAATTTTATGCTTGGGGGGGGTCACCACAACATGAGGAACTGGATTAAAGGGTTGTCGAACTAGGGAAATTTAGAACCACTGCCCTAGACAGCCCCTACTCAGTTCAGAAACCGAATTCTTATGTGATATCAAGTGAATATAATATCTTTCATAATTTTATAGAATTATCATGACATATGCATATATACTTAACCTATCATTGTAAAATACTTGGTGTGATAATAGTGATGATCTCTGGTGTTGGGATTGTGGATGGGTTTTCTATTTCTCTTTATGCTTTTTTGATTTCTGTATCATGAACAAGTGTTATTTTTCTGTTTAAAAGAAAATTATACTTTAAAACACCAAGACTTAGAAAGATCAAGTAGTTTAATTAAACACTGAGAAAAAATTTAAAGGCCGTCTTGTTTTCACTTGTTTCCAATTCCTACATTTAGATGCAGAGGCAATGTCTGAGGAGATGGATGCTTGCTTTGCTTCATATTTCCCATTCTAGTTGTGTTTTGCATTTTAACAGAGATCTTGGTGGATAGCAGGGCCTAAAGAAAATGAAGCAAGTTTCATTGGTGCAGAATTTCCCAGAACCTTCACCGAATTAAAGGGTACTGTGACCTTCCTGGATTTAGGTGATCCACGAAGTATGCCCCAAACATACATGAATATTTGGCATCCTCTATCATGAAACATTTGAAGAACGTTAACCCAAACAAGCCTCAGGTCATATCAGGTACAAGACAAATGGCAGGTGAGAGTCTCTTGTGCTCATTAAGGGGATGTTTGGGGACAGTGCCCAAATCTCCCCATATTAGCCCTTCCTACACATGCCTTCACCCCAAAAGCCCAGACCAGGCTCAGCCAACTGAAAAGCCCTGATGCAGGAGCTCAGAGAGTACACAACAGTAATGCTAGGAGGAAAAAGAGCATAGGCCGTCACCAAGAAATATGGAATACTGATACCCAGCAGTGGCTAGAGATGCTGAAGAGACTGGAGGCCCCAAGGTGTAAGGACCTGTGGTAAGACTGACAGGGAAGCATGAACCTGGACCTCCCCATGTCTCCCACAAATGACTGGGCATAATGCTACAACATAAAATGGTTCTGAATTGTAAAAGAGTGAATTTGGAAAGTAAGGCTGCACTGAGAGCCCTTTTCCCCCCAAGAGTTGCTGCAGCACTCTGCGATGATGATAATGTAGCCAGGCTCCTCATCAGGCTGCCAGGCAGGACTAAGCCTGCTGCCACCCTGCTTCAGGCCCTCAGGCCCTGGCTGAACATCACTGTGCCTCAAACTCCTTGTTTACAACACGAATATTACTTAGCGACAAAGATGAATCTCCATCACTTGTTTTAATGAGGATGACAGCCAGTTATTCCAAGTGGTGATAAAGAGAAATGGAAATCAGAACAGAGGAGAACTTGGAACTCTTGTGCAGTGTTGTCGGGAAAGTAAAATGATGCAGCCACTATGGAAAACAGCATGGCAGTCCCTCAAAAACCTAAACATAGAATTACCACATCAATCTAACAATCCCATGTCTACATATTTACCCCAAAGAATTTAAAGCAGGGACTCAGACAGATGTTTGTATACCCTTGTTTCTAGCAATGTTATTCACAATAGTTAAAAGGTGGAAGCAACTCCTGTGTCTGTGGATAAATGAATAGATAAGCCAATGTTGTATACTGTGGAATATTATTTGGTCTTAAAACAGAAGGAAATTCTGATATGTATGCTCTAATGCAGATGAGCCTAGAGGACATTATGCCAGATGTGAAAGAACAAATAGAAATGATTCTACCTCTATGAGGTACCTAGAGTAATCAAATTCATTGTGGCAGAAAGTAGGAGTGTGGTTGCCAGGTGCTGGAAAGGAGACGAGTGTGGCAGGGTTATCATTTGTCAAGTACAGAGTTTCAATTGAGAAAGCTAAATTTCTGTCAGCAATGTTGATGCACTAAACACCCATGCCCTGTACAACTAAACATTATTACAGTAAGAAATTGTATGCACAAGAATTTGTTCAGCTCAATAAAAATCAATTATCAAGAATTAAAGACAAACTAGAAATAATGTTTTTTAAAAAGAAACCAATGGCATAGGTTGGGCCATATGTTAAGTGGAAATTTTTCCTGGTAGGAAAGGTGTCCATGTGGCATGAAGGGTGCTTTTCCTTGAGTGATTTAGGAAATGTGTGTGAGAAAAGGCCACATCTGTGAGATGGAGAGACTCAGGTAAAAATTTTACTGAAGTTCAAGGTTGGATAATTGACCTTGAAGGCCAGTCACCATGATTTTGTTTCTGGCCTCACAGAGGATGGAGTTGGAGAAAAGGCTCAGCAGTTAAGAGCACTTGCTGTTCTTTCAGAGGACCGCATTCGATTCCCAGTGCCCTCATCAGGTGGCTCACGATCAGTTACAGGTAGCTCCTGTAACTCTAGCTCCTGGCCATCCAACACCTTATCCAGGTTATCTGGAGCACCTACCTCCACATGCATACCTGCACAATCTTTAAAAATAAAAATAACTCTTTTGAGAAATTAAAAAATGAAAGCCTGGGGATATAGCCCTTGTCTCTGAAACATAAAGGTCCTGTATTGTTCTATGAAATAGAAAATGTTCCCACGAGACAGATCTAGAGTTCATAAAGGACAGTCAAGAAAATGTTTAAATTTGCAAAAAAAAATTGAAATTGTTTGTAGAATTGCTTTATACTATTGTTGCAACTCTATAAAAGCATATGCATGGTGACAAAGACTTGGCAGAAAAACAGGTAGATGTGGGTGGCTGTCTTCAACTAGTCAAGCTGTGGGTGGATACTTTTTATGTTTTCATTTCTTTTATGGTATTGAACATTGTATTAATAATAAATAAAATCAACAAAATAGTAAAAATAACATTTGGGAAAGTAAGTCTATGAAAAGCATATTAAGACTAACATCACCTTTTTTTTTTACTCATTTAAGACTCAGAAATGAGGAGAGGGTGTGATAAAAAGCTGAGTGTGCCTGCTGCTTATTATGAACAACAACATTCTCCGCCTATTAGAGACTCAAATTACGGCCATGAGATAACGCCACGAGATGGCAGTTCACAGAATCAATAAAACTCCAGTTTGTTTGGAAAGCCAAGTTGCCTATGTGCCAAAATATGTATTTTGCAAATTGCTTCATTTACATTTGAAAGGACAAAACCTTAATTCTTCAAGAAGCTGAGTGGAAGGATTGAGAGAAACTGAAGGAACAGTGCATATACATAGAGGGAGAGTAATTTAAGCATCTTAGCATCTTTTACAGGTCCTACAATATACATCATTTGACTGAAATGGATAGTGTTTGGGAAACTCTCTTTTCCATTTGTTTTTGTTAGCGATTTTTTTCTGTAAGCCAGAAAAATCTCAACTTAAGCTACACGAAGTTCTTGCTGTCAGTGAGCCATATTGTCTGCAGGAGTAGCACCCCTCCCAGCCCGTGGTGCTCCTGCCTTCACTCACAGGGGCCCCTGGCAGCAGATTTGGGTACAAGTTTCTGTTCCCTGTGCCTTCTCTGTAGTGCATTGTTTTCAGTGCAGCTGAGGACCACATGGCTTCTGCTCAGAGCATCCTGTGCCTTGCAGTCCTGGGGAGAGAGAGAGAGAGAGAGAGAGAGAGAGAGAGAGAGAGAGAGAGAGAGAGAGAGAGAGAGAGAGAGAGAGAGAGAGAGAGAGAGAGAGAGAGAGAGAAGCAAAGGAGCCAGGGCTGAGTGTGGCTCCTGCTGTGAGGTTGGGGGACTCCATGCCTCCATTTTCTCTGAGGAAAAAACACAGCAGATATTTTGAGCTCAGACTCAGCACCTTAAATTTGGGCAGGGATTTGGAATGTATAATTTGCTTCTTTGCTGTCACTTGCTCACAATGCACCTCTCAGGTCACATTCAATGGAGAGAGTAAAAGCTTTAGTGTCACAAAAGCTGGGTCACCCTACCTAATGGCTTATCTCAAACCACGAGTTCCTAGTTACCTGGCACAATTGGGTACTCGGGAATAGCTACTGTTCTTTCTGACCATGCAAATCAAGGTTTTATGCAGGAGGGCTTAAGAGCGATTAGATGATTGGTCTTAGGCTAGACAGGTAATAAATAGCAGAGCTGAAATTAAGAAAAAAAAAAAAAAGGTTAAAACTGATATTCTGAATGCAACAAGCCCAGGGGTGATTCTGCTCCTTTTCTCTGAAGAGCTGTTCTGCATGTAACAGTAGCAAAGGGAACTGTCGGGCTTAGGCAAAGATGCAGCCTTACAGTAGCTCTGCACAGGGCCCCACCAGCCCCAACCTCCACACAGCAAGAGGCCAAGGGCTGCTCTGAGGCCCTGCCTTGCTGAAGCAGCTCAGCTGCCCAGCCTGTTTATTGGAGCCACCTGGCCATGTGGACTTTGATGGCCCCGAGGGAACCCAGGGAAATGATCCAGCTTTGTGCTGTCCCATCAAAACTGAGCAAATAAAGAGCTTGCCTCCCTGCCAGGATGTCTTCGTTGCTCTCACTAGGGACCTGAGTCTACAAGTCACATCCTGCTGTCTAGAGAGAGAATACCCTGGGAAGAAAGGGCAGACAGCCTGAATAGAGGCACCTTGGGCCTGGTGTGAGGGAAGGATGCAGTCTGGCGCAAAGTGCAGGACATTCAGAATGTTCTGTCTCGAATACGCTGTGTGGCCTGCAACTGGAAAGCAAAGTGTACATTTGCCTGCCATCATGAAAAGTCCCATGTGCAGCAGAGATACTAACCACCCTTTTCAGACCCAGTGGCTTGTGAGCAATTCCCTGATCATAGGTCCACATGTTTTCCAATGACTACCAGCATCACATGTATAGCACCACAGCCCAGTGACTCCAACACTCAGACAACCAAACCACCACAATTTCTTTCAATAGAGCATCTTAAAACGCCATGTGTGTGTGCACTAGCACCCTGGGCTTGTGTGTAGATGGACACTAGGGAAATGATTTGAGATGAAAACCATCCTATTGTGTAGAATCCTTCTCCCCCCCCCCCACAACCCAGGAAACCCTACCCAAAGCAGCCCAAGCCTCATCACCATCAGAGCATGGCCAGTCAGACCAATGTAGGTTGACCACACTCACTGTCTCCACATCTGGCACCTAGTGGTACTTTGTATTTGGCTCCATTCTGTTTAAGGGTTTCCTTTGTAGTCTTTATGTGGCTCAAGGTTCTGCTTTATCCTCTCAGCCTGCTTTGGGTATGAATCTCTCAGTCAGTTCTGGGAGTCTCCGCTCCCAGTGTCCCTTCTAAGCTCCTCAGATCTCCTGCACAGCCAGAATGCTTCTCAGGCTCTCAGACTGTATCACCAGACCTGGCATTTCAACCAGTTGAGACATCCCTATTGTTTGAGTGATGAACATTGGCTGAGACACCATCTTTGAAACTCCTGGCTACAGTGTCCCTCTGTTGTCAACTGAAATGACAACAAAGAAAAGCCACTCACACTAACCCCTTAGCCCTTGGATTTTCAGACGAGCTAGTTCCTGGTCACTATGCAAAGTGTAACATCACTGACCCCAAAGCAATGGGTGTAAGAGGAAGGCTTGGGATCATCTCTGAAGACAGGCTTGTCTTAGCTCTGTGTCCCACCTCTACCCCACATCAACACTTGATAATTAAAGGCTGACCCCTAGGAGGCTCACTAGTGTCCATCATCCATCAGGAGGATAGGATGCTGGGGGGGCACAATTTTTTGTACAGCACTTCCTAGACCAGTGGGGGCTTGTGTGCAGAACTCCAGGGTTATCCTCTTCTGTTTCCTCTCTGTTTCTACTTCCTCTTTGGAAAAGAAGAGATAATAAAAACCACTTGACAGGTGGTGGAGCAGCTCAAGTGAGGCAATGGGATGAGAGTTAAACATTTGCAGAAACTCCAAGGTCTGTACAGATCACAGCTACTGGATCTGTGTCATGTGTGTATGACTCCTGACAATCTAGTCCCCAGCTGTGCCAGATTTCCAGGGCCTCCCCTTTGTCTGGTGTCTAAAGAAAGATGTATTGTCACTCCCTGGCAAAAATAGATTGTTTGTGGTTGATATTCACCTCTTATTTTAGAAAGTGAAGTGAATAAAGTGTATGCAGGTCGTGGTCACTAAAAAGCCTTTTCATATCAATTTGGAAGGAGTTGTCAGCTTTGATTTATTAAGTAAAGTTCTGAGACAGGCTATAGGTGTGTTGTCAGTCTCCTGATAACAGATGGACCTCACAGTTGGTTGTACCATCCATTGATGGTTATGTGCCTCAGCCTTCATACTGAAGACCTGAATCTAAAAGCAGAGCATACATAAAGATGGCCTTACCTCCCAGTCCCCATCGTCTCTAGTTGCCCCCAGCTCCTTCTACTATCCCCAACACCACATACCAGTCTGCCCTTTGGTACTTCCCTTTGGTCAGTGACTAGGCAATATTGTAAGGAGTTCAGTCTGTCTTTTTGTCCCCTTGTCTTTTCACCAGTCTGGAGAGATGTGGCAGATAGGAAGACCCAAGCAGAATAGGAAACCTGGAAACCCCTTGCCTTTGCCGGTCTTATTCTCTAATTGCCAGTGCTCCAATGGTGATTGTGACACCTGAGCAGACTGGAAGAGTACTTGGGATGAGACTGGGTAGATCTCAGATGCAGGACTTTGGGGCTGGAATTTCTCCCCGTCAGAACAAACAGGAGACTGTGTACACTTCCCCACCCCAACACCTGCCATGAATTCTCTCACGCTATAAGTAATTCACAAACACCTTTACAGCGGGACTTCTTCCAAATTCTCTTTAAGTTGGAGATGAGATCAAAGCCTATCTCTAGGCCTGCACACTTGCCTTTCATGCTGATGGAGACACAGTTTGAACTGCACCAGTGGGTTTTCCATTAGTGTTTCTTCTTGTTTTTGTCTTGCTCAGACACCATATCTTCCTCCCAGAGAGCAGCTCTGTGACATCTTTTGCTGCTCTGATCATGCAGGATATTGTCCTAAAGGGCAGAAGAGAACAAGGGTACTACTGTACAGAAACATGGGCCAGCCCCTGGGCTGAGCTCTGACTTGTGTGCAGTTAGGCAGGGAGTCCAGGATCAGATGAACTCAGAGCTCTCTGGGTCTTCCCAGTACCAAGCAAAGGGCTTGCATTTGCAGATAGAAAAAAAACTAATCTATGATGCTTGGTCCTTCTGAACTTGACCCACATTCTCTCCCAATAGAGAGGTCAACTTTACATCTGACTGAGAGGTATCATATTGAGCCACACTTATGGTCCAGTGTTCTGTCTATGATAAGGCCAGAGCAATGCTGGCCCTCTGGGATATGTTAGTCCTGATTCTGAAAATAAATGTGTCTTCCTCACAAGTAGCTATAACTTGCTCCTCGAATCCTCTAATTGTGCCTCTAACACCTCTTTACTTGAATAGAAAGGAGTCTATAGCCTTGTTGTGGGAAGGCCAGAGCTATATCTGCTCATGAGAATCTGAAGATTCTTCTACCTGACAAGGTGGGGACAAACTAGCATTGTATTGCAGGGTGTGGCCCCAAATGAGAGGGACACTTGGCAGGTGTTGGGGAGCAGGTGTTAGGAGATTTAGTGTGAAAAGAAGACAGAGAACTTTAATATAATCTAATCTTCAAATCCCAAGTGTGAATTGTAAGGCAGGGGGCAGGATTTGGGCTTTCTCCATTTTGAGCAGTGTAGACAGAAATAATCTGTGTTATGGAATCCTTGCACTTGATTCAGCTGGCGTTTCTTCCATTACTAAGATAATTAGATCCTAAAGCAAGTTCTTAGATGTTCTTTAGAAGTTCATGTGCAGCCAGGATACATGTGCCAGAAATGTAGCTGTTGGTAGAATGTCTACCTAATATGCATGAAACTCTGAGTTCAATTCCCCAGCACTAAATAAAATGGGCATGGTAGTGAACTCCCATGTTCCCCTAACACAGGAGGCATGGGTAGAGACTAGGGACAACTTCTGGTGTATTCTACCTTCAGAAAAGCAGTTTCATCCAGGAAACCTCAGCAAGTGTCCTCACACCCTGCCCCCCACCCCACTTCTCTGGAGAGTCTGTCTTTCCTCCCTAGGCCTACTTCTTCCTTTCTCTGTACACACCCAGACATTCTCTATGCCACCCCCTATCTTTCCTGGACTCACAGGTTGCCTAGGACTGGCCCAGAGTTGGGGATTGATTTAAAAAAAGAAAGAAAGAAAAAGGAATGTGGTTCCTTATATCCTTTACCTTTTCTATAGGACTTAGGAAGAAAAACAGAAACAAAAACAAAACAGCCAATGAGTACATGGACATACTAATAAAATTATTGGAGCTAACTGGGAGAGATCAGGAAGACTTCACTGTCACTGAGAATGAAGAAGAAAAGCCTACACCTGAGCACAGCTCAGAGACAAAGATGGCAGACAGTGTAGGTGTGCAGGAACCAATGAGTCTCAGGTTTGTTACTACAATCAACTTCAATGTAGTGGATATAACTTTCTTCCAATAAATAAACATTCATCAAACACTTATGTCACTTGGTACTGGGAATACAAGATCAATAGGACCTTTGCCTTTGAGGGCCCAGTTGTCTGGCAAGCCAGACTTACATGCAAACAAACAATGAAATACAGTAGTTCTATTAAGGTTACATTTTCAGACATCTCACAGAAACCTGAAGCCATGAGTAATACCAAACCTTCTACATGTTTTTCTTAGGTACACATACCCATGACAAAGTTTCATTTGTCACTTAGGTATAGCAAGTGATTGATATTAATAAAAACATAATAGACAAATTGTAGCAATGCACTATAATTTTAAGGGTATGAATTTCATGTCTATAACTTTCCTTCTAATATTTTTGAACTGTGGTTGAGTACTAAACTGCAGAGAGTGAAGCCATAGGTGTGGCGGGGAGGGTGGGGGAAGGACAGCAGAATGGCAGTCTTCCAAGTAGCATAGAAAGATTTATGTAGTAAACTGTAACTACAAGAAGGGTTCTCTTCTGAATGGTTCTTCATGCCAGGAATTATATTAGATGGAGAGACATAGGAAAGAAAAGGACATAAGACTTGTCCTCATTGGCTTTCAAGAAGGTAACATGCCTGGTTCTGCCAGGGAAAACCCAAAGCTGACTCTTAAAGGAAGAGAGCTCAAATTGCACTGCTGAGGGCAGGGTGAGAGCTGTCTACACACAGGGAATAGAACATACAAGAGTATGTCAGGGCCTTGGAGAAGTTTAGAAACATGTTCTTTTCTAACTCCAACCATACCTGCTCTTCAACTCAGGTACTCTATTGTTTGTTGTTGTTGCTGTTGTTTTTCTTTGAAAAATGGAATTGTTTTACAGAAATGTGGCTTACAGAGATTAACTGAGGTCTTCCAACTTGACACCAGGAATTGAAATGTTCTGGAAAGTTCAGACCAGGATGAGCCAATCTTTATGCCCAAAGGTTCTAATAGAAACCATACACTATATCTTGAATCTTGAGTGTCCTATGAAGATTGATGTGGCAAAGGCTTGGTCTCCAGGGTGAGTCTACCAGGAGTGATGAGGCAGGGCTGCCAAGTGATCTTCAGGTCACTGGAGATATGCCACTTTAAGGAATAGAAGAACTACAAACCTTTCCTATCTTTCATTTCTTAGCCATGAAGTGAGTGATTTTGCTCCATCGAACGCTCTGCAACTGTCCTAGTTAGCACTGACAACTTGACAGAGCCTAGAACACCCTTAAAAAAAGTCTCAACTGAGTAATTGTCTTTATCAGATTGGCCTATGGGCATGTTTGTAAGAGAATGTCTCCACTGTTAACTGACATAGGAGGGCCTATGTGGGAGTTCAGCCCACAGTGGGTGGCACCATTCTCTGGAAAAGTGGTCCTGGGTTCTATAAGAAGCCAGATGAACATGAGCCTCCGTGTGCCAGGGTGTGTGCTAGCAAGCAGCATCCCTCCATGGTTTCTACTTCCAGTTCATTCTTGGGTTCTGCCCTGACTTCCCTCAGTGACTGACTATGACCTAGAAGTGTAAGCCAAATAAGTCCTGTCTTCCCCAAAGTTGCTTTTAGTCAGAATGTTTTATCACAGCAAAAGTAAGGAAGTCAGAACACCATTACAAGACGCTGCCTCCACCCCCTGCAGGCTGAAAAGCAGCAGGTGCCAATCAACCATGGACTGAGACCTCCAAGCTGTGCACCACAGCAGACCTTTTTATAAGTTGTTTGCCTCGGGTATTTATTTATAGTGCTAGGAGCTAAAACACTATATATAAATCAGTAAGAACTTGGCCTGCATTTCAGTAATTCTAGAATTGCAACTTGTATAAACTGTCTGATTCCACTCAAAGAGTGATAAAACTGATAACTTCCCTCAAGCTCTGTGGCTCCACAATTGAGTGAAAAGACAGCGATTTCCCGTGTCAGTAGACACCCATATAATTTAATCTCCATAATGGATCTTTTTTAAATGTATCACTCTTCCCAGCCAGATTTCTCAGTGTTCATGTCCCTGGTGAGGAGTCAATTTTGCTTCTCTAGCCTTGTTCAATTTCTTTCCTAAAATCAAGAATGCGGAATGCACTCTGTAAGAAACATAGCAGGAAGAGGGTTCATTCTTGTCCACTTAAATATTCATGACAGCTTGCATTTTGGTTCAAAAAGACACTTGTTTATTTAGATAAGATTTAATTTATTCATAATTTACCTAAATTTGCAGGAGCATGCATGTACATTTTAGCGTATAAGTAGCGTAATACATAAAACATCACCAAGGCTTGCAAATTGTACAGTGACAGCAGTGGAAAGCGCCTGGATGTTTTAGGGAGATAACACATTTTCACCAGAGCAAAGACCTTCACGAAATAGCCTGGGTGTGTGTACCTGTGATATGCTGACTCATCACCATCTTCTTAACCCATGACAGATTTCTCATTAAAAATAAGATGGACGTAATAATACAAAGGGCTGTTGAAGAATTGCCTTTGGAGCCAGTGTTGTATTTCCGTCTGTGTATCCTGTGAGGAGCCATTTCCTCCATTGTTTTAATATCAACCTCTTCTCTTCCTTAAGTCTTCCAAACAAACAAAGCAAGCTTCCCCAAGCTAATTAATGGCAAGCTGACACACATGTTCAATTAGTCATTCTGCTACTCATCACTGTCACTTGGTGTACGGGAACACTGTTCTAGAGCACTTTAGCAGCCTTGTACAGCAAGGACCTTCTTCCTCGTCAAAAGACTGCAAGTCTGGGCCAGTTGCTCCCTGCTTTGCAGCACCCTGTCCTGCCCATAGCATATGGGATGTGGTCAGTAAATACCCAAGATATTGATCATCATTGTTTGTGGAGGGCAGACGGAAAGTCTAAGAGGCCAGTGGTGATTTTCTTTCAGCATGTTTTGGAGTCTGACATGATCTTCACCTTGACCTCCTACAAACAAGGAAAAGCTAAGTGGTAAGAGCAAAGAGAGGACTGAGGCCATGCCTTTTTGTTTTTGATATACAGTCTCTCCAGCCCACAGGGAGCACCATTTATAGGCTTTGGAGCAGGACTGCGGAAGCCTGTGAGGCTTAAAGAAAAGGATTTGTTTTGAGTTCTTGCTACCTAAAGGCATTAAAACTTTATAATGCCAAACAAGTCCCGTTTTTCTTTATTTATGGATCATATATTTCCTCCTTTATTACCACTATACATTTTTCCAACCTGACAGCTGATAACACCAAAATTCACAGCTAGAAAAAAATCCCATTCACCACTCTCCAAGATAATAATTTTAGAGTTAAAGAGAAGTGTGTGTGTGTGTGTGTGTGTGTGTGTGTGTGTGTACGTGTGTGTATGTGTGTGTATGTGTGGTATATGCAAAACTATTCATTTTATTTTTATCCCCTAAACTCCCACTCCCACTGAATATGGATTTGGGGTTTGAAATCACAAATTTTGATCAGAGGGGATTCTTTAGAAATATAACCCTTGTACAACCTCTTGTGCCTGCTAACTACTAAAAGGGAAGAAATATCAAAGCAAGTCATCTCTGTTTCTCCAGAGCTGGTGCAATCTAATTTCAATTTGTCAAATGTAGCATGATGGTGGAGATTTGTTTTTCCCCTTGATTTATTAGAAATATTCTAAAAGAAGTAGTCTGTCACACAGGTGATTACAACCAAGCTTCTTGAAATTTCTTTTTCCTTTTTTCTTTTTTCTTTTTTTTTTTTTTTTTTTTTTTTTTTGGCCTTGCCATGGAAATCCACAGGAAGGGTAAAAATAACCTAAGAGTTATCAACCACAAAAGGGAGAAGAAAGAGAGAAATCAATGTGCTTTAAACATGATGACAGGATGGGTTGTTTAAATTGCTTGTGAACATTGATTTAAAGCATGCCCAGTAGAAACCTCTATTATATTAACCATCTTTCCCCTTCATTTCAATCATTGGAGCTGCTATATCTTACTACCTTTCAGACAGATGATGTCCAAATATAATGTTGAGTGGGATTTTTTATTACTATTATTTGTTGGAAAAATCATGGGCAATGACTTAGAGATCTGGAGACAAGATTAGTAACATAAATAACAGATTTTAAATAACCTAAGATAATGATAAATCAACTGTGCACTTAACTGCAGATTATACCCTAAACATATTTCTACAAATGGCAGTTCTTGCCTGCTTTGGAGCGTCAGGAGACAGGATGTATTCCTGGCTGTAACCTGAGAGTTCATAGGAATGCAAAACAAGTAGCTGTCCTGTATTCAATCAACAAAGCTTCCCAGGTGAGAGGTAGCACTGTGCTCTGATATAATCACCTTTGACGGTCAGAGGTTGCCATGTATAACCTGTGCTGATTCACTGCCACCTTTGTGACTTTACTTGGTTGGCCTGCCTGTAGTTAGGACATGAGCCAGCGTATCCCCACTTGATAGTTTTGCACCGGAGTAGGCTTGCAACAGTGTGGAAGTACAGTTCCTTCAAATCTGGCCCTGCTACCTAACTCCCTGAAGTATTCCTGGTACTGACCGATGGTAGGGAACCCAGTCAATCAGCATGTTAGACTTGATTCCTGCTGAACCCACAGGCACCCAGACATGGCAGCTCTATTTAAATCCCAATTTTTAAAATAGTATTTTGGCAATGTTCAGAAATTTTCTTTTTTTCACTCAAAGAAAAAGAAAGGAATTAATATTTACTGAGCATCAGACACGGGGTATTTCCATGTATATTACACCTTACAAGATTGGTTGGTTACATTAAACTCACTTCACAGTTGAATTAAATGGGTTTTAGGCAAAGTTGTCATCCAAAGACATACACCTGCTAAAGCCTGAGACTTGATTTGACCTCATATGGGTCTTTATTGCAAATTTCCCTTTTTCTGTACCACACTACTCCCAAGCTATTGTTCCATTTATTCATTCCAAACCACATTGTATTCCTGAACACAGCCAGGTCCATCAGTATCTAAAGTGCCCAGAATAACAAAGGAAAGACCACTCTGCCTCCAATAGTCAGGGTTTCTCAGGTATCATCTGGACACAGCATGCAGGTAATGTCTGCCACAAAGGTGTGCACGGGGTGCTGGAACAGCATAGATGTGATCTCCATGACCACCAGGTTGAGAAGGGGCCTCTGGGAAGATGCGATCTCAAATCCCATCACACAACAGCCTCATGCCTCATTCCCCAGAAGATATCCACCTTGTGCTTAAGGAGGTCATAACCCTTGCATCCAATCACTCTGCCATGGGGAGGCCAGGGGGAAAATAGCATCTCCTCTTCCCTCTACAAGTCAAATACACAGAAAGGCAAAAGTTGTCTTTTTGTTACCACATCCTTTCATTCAGTGAAAAAACAGGAAAAAAAAAAAAGCTTCATCCTGGAGGCGCCTCAGACAGGCATCTGTAACCAAATTGTCAATAAAGTAAAGACTTTTGGAACTGTTTGATTTAACTTAAGTTCAGCAGTCTGTTATCTGCCTCCTGTCTGCTAGACTCCTATCATATGCCTTAGACTCCTGGTAGGGAAAACAAAGGCTATTTATCCAGGCTTTGTTGGCATCAGGATTTATACCAGGCAAGAACATTCAAGATACCAGATTTAATAGTTATCCCCACAGAAACTTCGTTCTTTCCCTAACAAACACTCAATTATTCTTGGGTGAATTAAACTGTATAGAGACAAACTCACCTCCAACATCAAGTACAAGTCCAGGAAAGGTCCCAAAGCAGCTTTTGAGTTCAAGAGTTTCCTACACTCTCAAAACCCCTGAAAGGGATTATACTCACAGTTAGAGTAACAACAACAAAATATTAAAATTGTCCAAGAGAAGATGAGCCTTCAGAGCAGAGTCTGTAGAAGGGCAGAACACAAAGCTTTAATGATCCTCTTTCTGTCCAGTGGGGACAAGTTGCTTCCTTGGCATCAGTGTGTGACAGCACTCAATGACTGTGGCCAGCCAGAGTGCGTATCTGGGCCTTACTTTCACACAGTTTTAATGAGGAGTCCGTGTGCAGGTGCATGGGATTGATGGACTGACTACTTCTGCTGTCTTAGCCTCCGGTTTAGTAATATCTTACAACCCCAACCCTGACCCTAAGTCACATCCTGAACTCTCCAAATATAAGCCAAGGTACATAGACCAAGGACACTGGAGCAGTGGTTTTCAACCTTCCTAATCCTTCGATCCATATTGGGGTGAACCTCTACTTCATCACTCTCTCTCTCTCTCTCTCTCTCTCTCTCATTTTTCAAGACAGGGTTCTCTGTGTGGCCATGGCTGTCCTGAACTCACTCTGTAGACCAGACTGGCCTTGGACTCAGATCTACCTGCCTCAGCCCCACCCCCACCCCAAGGCTGGAATTAAAGGCATGCACCACCTCTGCCCCTTCCAAGCTTGATTTTGCTACTCTTTGTGCTTTGTTTTTTTGTTCTTGTTGTTTGCTTGCTTGCTTTGTTGTGTTTTTCAAGTATTGCTTTGGAGCCTTCCTGGAACTAGTTCTGTAGACCAGGCTGGATTGGAACTCACAGAGATCTGCCTGTAAAACGGTCATTTGACCCCCTCCCCAAAGGTTGCAACCCACAACCCAGTTGAGAACTGCTTCACTAGATATCAGCAATGACACTGGCACAGGACAGATCTCTTTGGAGAAAAGGGGAAAAAAGGTGAAATTCTTTATCTCATCCTCCTCTATATCCTCTCCTAGTCTATATATCCCTGGAGGCAGAATCTGTGCCTTTGATTGGGTCTCTATGGTGATCTATGCCTATTGTCATTAATTATAAAATTTGGGGCACCGGGGATCACATGTGAATTATTCTGCTGCTGCTTCCAATACTGAGTAACTATAGAGTCAAGAACATAGTAGGTGTTTATTATGTTTTAGTTAGGGTGAATTTTCCTCTTTGATGGAAACCACCCCCTTCAATTTACAAGAAGCTTGATTTTCCCTAGCTGCCTTTCTTTTCTTTTATGCTGACTTTTAGTTTACTTTAATGCAGTTTCACCCTTCTATCCAAGTTGGAGATTCTATAGATTTAAATTTTCTTATGTACCTATAGGCTATTTGCTTCTACACGTGGTCAAAGATGGGGAGGGACTCACAAGGCCCAATCTCTAGGTGAGGTTGCTAATGGCTGCTGGCAGAAAGAGGGTCAGTATTCTCAGAGTGTGAGCCCCTGTAGGTTACCCAAGCTCCAGTGAATGATGGCCCTACACATACATGCATAGAGTCAATACTAATTGACTTAGTTAGTTATTTTTTTTAAAGAAATGAGGACATGAAGTTTTCAGGAAGACATACTGGGGAAGGTCTGCAAGGAGTTGGAAGGAGGAGCAAGGCATGGGTATGATCCAAATACATTGCATGCATGTATGATATTCTCAAAGAATAAATAATTTAAGAAAAAACTTGTGACCATGCCAATGGTCAATCAGAAAAATAATATTTTCAAACCCAAGCAGTATAGACCTCCAAGCAGCCATTCCTTAGCTGTTGTTTTCTCTACGTGGTGACATTACTAAAGATAGGAGAATGAAGCTCAGTGAAAATTATCCAGACAGAACTTTGGTAGAGGAAACTCCAGTGTAGTAGAAACAGAAATTTTCAAAAAAAAAAAAAAAAAACTATGGGAAGGAGGGAAGTGGCAGGGCAGCCACTGTCAAACACTGTCAAAGACGCAGCCAGATGCACCTGTTCCCCTGCTTGTTGTCATGTGGGTGGAGCTGCAGTGCTCAGAGCCTGATCAGTAGGAGGCTCCCTCCCAAAGCAGCAATGATTTGCTTGCTCTGAGCTTCTAATTATACACCAGCTGTGGACTGCAATGAAGGGCAGAATAGGACCCACTCCACCAGTTGTGCACGTGACCAAGCAGGCTGGCATGACAAGCACCCAACCAACGAGGAGGAACAGCAAGCACATGGTTGCTGAGACTCTCATCATAAGAATTCTCTTCTTTACCATGTGGGAGAGGGCAATGCCGGAAGATGGCAGACCTTCAAACCAGCAACATGGCAGAGTAACAGTACCGTGTTCTCGCTACCCCAGTACTTAGTAACCATGTGCTTGTGCTCCTGAGTGATGTCATTTCTAATTTTTCTCAGCAGCAAATGGCTACCATGACCTGCAGTATCTCTTAATTGTTCTGTCTCTCACCAAAAAGCCACAAGTGTGGTAGAAAAGATTCTCAGGACTTCTAAAAAAGAAAGAAATCCCCATATATTCTCAGGCCCAGCCAGGTTACCCAGTAAACCATTGTCTAATTAGTAGTTTCACCCTGGCTTTGACCCACTCATGAAGCTTCACTCATTTGAAAGGTAAAATCTCAAAGGAAATAAATAAGCAGGCCTGATAATTCTCACTCATAGTCACAGCCCCATGGAAACAGATACAAAAAGATTATCATGAGTTCAAGTCCAGCCAGGGCTATATAGTGAGTTCCAGGCCATCCTGGGCTATTGAGGGAGACTCTATTCAAAACAGAGTAATAGACAAATCAAATCAAAACCCACCTAATTTATAGGCCATGTGAATTTTGGTGATGTCTGTCCCCAGCCTGTTATTTATAGAACAAAAGCTGGGATCTCGAGGCCCTAGTGTGTGGCCCTGGAATTAGAGAGAAATACCACCCCCCCACACACACACCCACACACACATGCATGTAGACATGCACATACACACGATTTTTAATTACAAAAATAAAAATGTATAGCCCAAAATGCAAGGAGAAAAAGCAGATTTTCAATGGAATAAAGCCTTAAGAAGCAGCAGGGTGTTAATTCTTCCTCACAGATCTGGAGGCAGATCTAGGCCAAATCTCATTTTCAGGCAAGTAAGACCTAATCAGACCTGTAAAAACAATGAGCAAAGAGAAACGTGAGACTCAAAGACGGGGCTGTCTTTGTTTGGCTTCATATCAGGGTTTGCTGAATAACTACAGGAAGCCCCATGTGTCAGCAGCCTGTCCTTCCACCTGGAGACATGTGGGGCTTCAGTGCTAAAGGGGCAAGGGAAGACATTCCTCCCACGTGTTATCATGTCACTAGCTGTCATCACAAAGCAATTCCAATTTGCATGTTTCTTCTGTGGGAGAAAACATGCTCATGACTCCCATTCCAGGCCTCTCAGAGTAGAAGGCTGCTGCTATTCAGAGGGTGGTGATTAAATGGCAGCCACACACGAGTGCACAGGGACACACACACAGTTAGCTAATTCAGCAAATACTGTGCTGGTAGAAACATCCACATGCAGGTCCCTCTCTATCAATGGAATGTTGTTCATGCAGACCTACAGCAGGTAAACTGGTCCACCAACTACCCCTGAATCTTGAGCCATGAATTTGTTTCAACATACCTTTGCATGTGTGTTTTTGTAATACGTGGGTGTGCCTGCTCATCCTTCCAAGGGGGTCATTACCTCTGTAAATAAAGCACTTACTTGAGGAAAGGAAAAAGATAGGACCCCATTAAAGCAAGCTGGCTGTGCCATTTGCAGCAGGGAGGGTGCCGCTGTGTGACAAATCACTTCTGTTTGAAATAGTTGGAATGGAGCATCTAGGAGACCAGATAAGAGAACTCGAATGATCCTATTATGAGGATAACAGCAGTGAGAAGAGTCCATGGACGGCCGTACACTGGCACATTCTGTTGATTTAAAGGCGGCATGACAGCCTGAAACGTGGGACTCTCTGCTTAGGATTGCCTCACTGCAAACCTTTACCATTATTTTAACTTAGCTGGAGCCCTACCACAGTGAGGTCTGCTTGAACAAATCCACAATAAAAAGAATATGCTGTCTGTGCACCAAACAGAAACACAAAATCATGCTCTGTTGGGTCCTTGAAGAATAAGAGCAGAGGGATGGAGTCCAGATCACAAAAGCATCAGCTCTCTGTTCTCAGAGCCACCTCCTGGGCCATGTAGACCCTTTCAGAATCCACTCTGCTCATTAAGATGTTCTCAGCGTGCCTGCTCAGTGCTACCTCTGGGAGGAGAGGACTTTGAAGCCCCCCAGGGAGCTTGCCTTTGCAAGATCAACACTGTGGCATCTCACATTTACTTGTACTCAAGGATGGATACAGCACTCTGTCTTAGAGCAGTTTTGAATGTTCAAGGAACCCACTGTCTTGATATTCACTCCTGCCCCACACCTTCTGGGGGAAAAAAAATCTCTGCTTTCTGAAGAGGGAGCAAGCTGCCTACATACCAGACTTCCTATGAGTCTCCTTCAGGGAACAGGTTTATGTTAGAACAATGACAATTTTCACATTCGTTTATTTTGCCCATAACATTTAGCTCCCACACATATACTCATTGTGAGAGCTTTCTTTTCAAACTAAACATATTCTGACCCTTGGCCTTACATTAGCAAGTACTGGTTACACACATTTAGCACAACACAGAGATAAAGAAACAGCATCTAGTCACAGTGCAAGTACCAGGGATGACTCATTTATGCATACCATGGAGCAAGGGATAACGTGACCCCATTGTTCTATTCGGACTCTCACATGGGACAGATAGCTCATTTCCTCACCTTAAAAGGTGCAGAGATGCTTAATATGGAAATAATGTTGAATTTTTCAGAATCCAAGGCATAAGTAGTATGAAACCCATGGCATATATAATGATAGAAGGAGAAATTATTTGGTCAGCTATGTCCAACCTTTGGCTTGTAGACTGTGTGTGGCTGAAGACAGCTATGAATGTGATCCAATACAACATTGTCAATTCTAAAGCATTATGAGATTTCCTTTGGGGTGACTTTTTTGTAACATGGTTGTTAGGGTCTGGAATGTGAACTACTGGAGTGTGTTGTGTAGCAATGTCCAAAGATGGAACCTGGGCCTGGGCGGATGGCCCAGTGGTAAAGCATGGGGATGTCAGTTTAGATCTCTTACACCCACATAAAAGCTGGGTATAGTGACACACCTGTACCTTCTGCATTGGGGGAGAAAATGAAGACAAAGGAGAATTTCTGCAGTCACTGGCTAAAGTACAGAGCCCTAAGCTGAATGAGAGACCCTGGCTCAAAAACTAAGAGGAAAAGCAAAAGAAGAAGACACTCAAAGCTGTTCCCTGCCACACACACACACACACACACACACACACACACACACACACACACACACACACACACACACACACACACACACACACTGAACACACACATGAATATACAAAATGTTGACATGGCTAGATAATAGAGTATATATACATATATGTATATATATGCAATGGTGATAGATAGACAGATAGATAGATGGATGATAGATACTCTCATAACTATTTTTGTCCAGGTTCTAACAATGTTTTACAAATCAAAAGATATTTTCAGATATGTTCAGCTGTTCAGCTGTAAGATGAGCTCAACACTGGTTCTTTGGTCATCTTTCATATCAAGCCACCACCTCAAATCAATTTACAACCCAAATCTGTGTGTTAATTGGAGGGAGGGTATTAGAAACAGCCCAGTACATTCTACAGAGACAACAAAAAAGAGATTAAAAGTTTCTGGCTTTTTTGAGTAGCTCCTTGACAACTTGTAAGTTTGAGGCAGCTATGACCTAGGAATATGGTCCACAATCACTGAATCAACCCAGAAGGGTTGTGCATATTGCTTTTAAGGTGTCTTCGTGCCCTCAGGATGAACATGGTTTGAAAGAACACATTCAGGCTGTGCAAAAGTCACCTGGGTAGCACAGGTGGCTCTTCAGCACAGGACAGCAGGGGAGGAGGAAGAAAGGGATGGAGAAAGAGAGAGAGAGTAAGAGAGATCCAAGTTTAACAAGTGTTGATGAAATCCTCCAAAACATCTGTACTCTAGCTTCATTCATCAGCATTTTTGTGTTCATCACCCCCCTCCTAGAACAGCTCCTTGGTGAAGGTGAGCTTGCAGGAGTTCATAGGTAGAATGCTGGTGATCCCAGAATTGTGCCTACAGCAAGAGTTATCAGTAAGTCTCCTGCCAGGAGTTTGCTTCATACCCAGGAACCAAAAAGTCAACGACACTGCTCAGGTCTCACCAATACAAAGAGGAACATTCATAAGTATCAGTTCATTTCAGCAGGAGACTATATAAGTGATACCAGCAGTGCTGGGATTCAACTTACCTGAAATTCATGCTCCTAACTAATGTGCTAGGGTTCAGTATCTGTAAGACTAGGTTAACCACATACAAAGTGGTCCTCTAATATATGAAGGCATAAGTGAACCATCTTTATCTATTAACCAACATTCAGGTTATTATAACTTGGTATTTCCTCTAGTTTCTCTAATAAAGAACCAGGGATGACAAAATGTATGGAGACCGGGATTCAGACATCAGCGACATAAACAGCGAGGCCGCCACTTGGCTTAGGAAATGTGCAGTTTGAGAAGAAATCATTTCAAGAGCTCACACATTCAGCTGCTATGCTAAGTTAGTTTTGCATCCAGACAGTGAGACAAAGAGTGCTTCTGGCACTAACACCTTTCTAAATGCTTGCCCGTCCAATCCCTTCCTAGCTAGCTCTTCACAGCCACACTAAAATTCAAACACTAAGAAAGGGCTGTCACCACCAAGCCACCTGTAGCATCCAGAAATGCAAAGGATCAGACCCTCATTTAATTGTAAATGTGAACTCCTTGCAGTCCAATCGGGAAACCTGTCACTTAGAACTGTTAATGCTATTTATTGCAACATTCCTGGGATAATGGCATCTCTCAACATCTGTTTTCATTTAAAGTTTCCAAGTTGCCTTTGTGAGTACCACTTGGTAAGGATTCAGCTCAGGCTTCTGTAGGAGGACGATGGAAAGTAGCGAGTGGACACCCAAACAAATTATTATTAATGAATATTTGCAGCTGCTGGTGGGACTTAGTGAAATGGTGCCAGTGCTGGTGACAGAATTCATCTTGTAAAGAATTCATCTTGTAAAATACACCTATGATAAATGTCAACTAAGAGTGATTAGCAGCTGTTGCTAATTCATGAGCAACTTCTAGGCAAGACAGCAGTTTGACTGCCTCTGGGTCCAAGTTGATTTGGTAATTTTTTTTGGGGGGGGGTTGTTTTTCTTTCAAATGTTTGAGATCATAATATGGTCATCATTGCTGTTCTTGGCTGTCTTTTTTGTGCATTGAGAGGTTTATATGGCTAAACAAACAAACAAAATGAGATAGAAATATCTGTGAAGTTGGAGAAATAAACCAGAAACAGTAGAAACCTTACAGAGATCATGTCAAAACCCACTTCTGCCCTCCAGCCTTCCTGCCTTCTGGAACCTTCCAGGTTCCCAATGCACTGATCTAATTCAGTTGCCTTCATTTAGTATTTAATTCACTTGTTATTCTATGGTAAAGCTCTTCATATGTGTATATCTCATCCTCTAATGACAACAGACACTTCTCTAAGAATATCAATTTCTATTCCTAGTCCCCTTATTTGTACCACTTTAGCCCAGTGCTCAGTTCCTAGCACCTGGAATAGTTCCTTTGTTCATGAATGACTGTGAAAATTAACAAGTGGGCAATCCCAATGGCTGAAGTGGATCTACAACCCAAGGGTTTTAAGTGACTGTGGGGCAAATAACAAAGGAATTTGCAGCACCCCAAGAACTTTGGAACTGCACCTTGTAGACAGACAGTTCCTACCTCTGAGCTAGACTGCGATTTTAAAATTATTTATTATTGTTCTGTATATGTATCTAAGTATGAGTGTGTACACCAAGTGCACACAGTGTCTTTGGAAGTCAGAAGTGGCTGTCAGATTAGAATCATTAGCCACCCACTATGAGGTGTTGAGAAATGAACCCTAGTCTCCTAGAAGAGAAGCAAGCACTCCTAACAACTGCCCCAACCCCTGCTCTGGATCCTTTGGGATCGTTGAATTTAGCTGAGTGAATACTGGTTAAAAACCTTAGGCCAGCTCTTTCCAAACAAACAGGAGTGATTAGCAAAAGCTATTAATTCATGGGTGGCTCACACACAAATTCCCTTTCATATCTGTTTCATGTCATGTGCTTCTCCCCCACCTGCCCCATCCCTGCTGAGAGGTAGAACATCCTTCTTGGCTTTGCAGTCAGTGCCCTGTGACATCTCCTATGATTCACCTCCACTTTAGCACAACCTGGGCTGGACCATAGAGCTCAGACTCCCTCCTGTCTCCACCTTACTGTTTCCTGTCTCAGAGCCTTGGACAACTCTATGGAAGCTCCCAGTGCCTTCAAGTCAAGCTCTGCCAAAGAGCATCCACTGCAGGAAATCCACCTCAGCCACTAGGGAGGCAAGGAACATGGAAGTAAACCTGCCAGCTTCTTGTCACCTGAGAATAAGTCTGGAGGCAATCTTCATGCTTCTTAGGAGGTCCAGAGGAATAACAGCAGTGACTTCGGTGACATTTCTTCTACCTGCCTCTCCATTCTCTCTCTCCCATCCCTTTCATGTCTATTTCTGGTAAATTCCTCCCAGTCCACTGCCTTTTCCCACCACTACTCTCAGAAGCACTGCATCCCTCTGCTCTTAAAAACCAAATACAAAGAAATAAAATAAAATTCTCAGAACATAGACCTCTAAATGGGGACCCATCCAAAACCATTCATGTCAGTCTGCCTCTGCTGGGGTATTCTTGAGAGCACCTACACGCCCTGTCTGCCAGCATGCAGAATGTTGGCAGACATCACTAGCAGACCAGGTGATTAAGGGTAGGTGGCACCTAAGACCAATGCTTCCCTGAAGATTACACCTTTGATACCCACTTGTCTCACCAGTACTCTCCCCTGTTCTTTATAAACCATGTTAGACAGCTATGCTAGCAGCCTGAATCCCATTCTGTGTTAAACTGTCACATCCTAGGAAATGCAGCATCCTTGTGCAATGACCTCTAAGATCCCTGTCTAGGGGAGAGCAAGCAAAGTTCTAAGTAGAGAAAGCCACTCCTGCAGACACCAGGAGACCTGCCTTATGGGATGTCTCCCTCAGCCACCACCTCTACCACTTCACCTCATCACATTGCCAGTACCTTCTTAGCCTAGGTGTGGAAACAGTGTCCATTTTATGGAGTGGACGCTGAGATCAGCTGGCACTCTGTATGTTACTGTGTGCAGTATACTGTGTAGTAAGCCAGAACCTGTGATGAAACATTGGACATTTAAAACTGCTTCAACCAAATGAGTGTTTACTGCTGTATTTAGTGCTGTACTAAATGTTTCACAATGCTTACTTCATTTAATGCCCATAGTAATCCTCTGAGGGGAGTAATAGTATCTGCATTTACAGAGGAGAAACTAGGACAGAAGACATAAAGAATATTACTCCCCAGAGGTCGCAAAGCAGCTAAGATTGGACCCCAGTTGGTGTAATTCCTCAGACCCATACAGATCACTGGAATCTTGTGAGCTGGTGAGAATATGATGAAACAGGACTGGTTCAGCCTTTGGGACAGTTCATATAGATAGATGACAGTTGAGGTAGCTATCATTTGAAATGTTCCTTCCTATACCTGCATCAGCCTCAGTCTATTCAGGTGTTAAGGCAAAGCAGGAACACATAGCAAAGCAGGCACCACAGCTCTACTGCAGCTACTTTGGAACGTGCCTCGCTATTGAGTGTCACAGCTACACACTGATGTATTAGACACCCTTTAGGATGAGTTTCAAAGCTGGTTCAAATGAAGATCCTCTAAAGTGCATCACTATTTTCATCACCCTCCAAGAGGTGAGCCTCTAACGCAAGCCAAATTGCTCAAAGCAAGGAATTCAATAAAATGCCTTTACCTTGGAAGGCTTCAGTGAGTCCTTAATATCTGGGAACCCGAATGGCTGGGTGGTACTTTGTTTTTCTGCATTATTGATCTAAATATCAAACAAGAGAGCCAAGAAATACAGGCCATGCTAAAAGGAGCTAGGATGGGGAGTACCCCGTAAATAGTTCAAGGAACCCCCCCATAAACTCATCATAATAATATGTACAGACTAAGATGAGTTGAACCCCTCTAAGCAGCTCAAATTTCAGTTTAACAGCACTGGAACAGAAGCCAACCATTTTTCTTCCCAGGAGGGAAGGGTCATGAATGAGATGTCCTTGTGAAGTCATGTTGTTTGCAGGGAAGCAACGTAGACACTGTGATAGACAACCATCAGTTGCCAGCCTAAACATTTGTTTTCCTGTCTCTAAGCTTGTTCCTAGAAAAGAGTAGGAATGATGGGATTGGTGGAAACCCTGTAGGCTTCTACCTTGCAGCAGACCAGACACATGGCTTTGGAAGAGAGCCAGCCTTTGTGCTTCACACCGTCTCCTGTCACATCCAACAGATATTTCCCAGAACATTCAGTCCTGGAAGTTCAAAGTAGAAATAGTGTTTGAAAAAAAATTGGAGGAGATTCAGAGGAGAGAAAGAACGATGATTCAAAGGCCAGACAGACAAAGGGACCCATTTAATAAACACCAGTAAAGAATCTAGCTAATGAGTGGTTAGAGAGTAATGGAAAGACGGGAGGATCCAGGAAGTCCATCAGCATAAGAGGAAGTAGATTCTACAATGTACTCACTCTTACTCATTCTGCAGATGCTGAGCATCTATCTGCATTGTGCCAGGTGATGGGGCTGCAAAGGTGAGCAAAGTGCAGAGTGCTGTATCATGTGTTCACTATTTAGTTAGAGAAACCAATGTTAATAGTCACACAGAAATAGAGATGCGCTTGCCACAATGCCAAATGATGAATGAGGTGCCCAGAGCTATGGGTGAATTTCCAGATGAAGTCTGTTCAAGGAGAGTGTCTAAAAGGATGTCTAGGAGCTCATGAGGCCCAGAGAAGGCTCCTCAGTCCACCCAAAATCTATAGGAGCGAAAGCAACTAGGAAAAAAAACTAAACTCAAATGGGATGAATAGAAAAGGAAGATTCTTAGTTAAACCAATTTCCTCCGTGGAGTTGCCGGATCCAGGAGACAGGCAGAAAAACTGATTTATTGGATCAACCCAGTAACCCTGTGCAACTCTGAGAAAGTTCCTTCCCCCTCTGTGTCCTATAAAGCACATCCCTTTGTGAGTTGACATGGAAGCATTCAAGAGAGTCAAGAAATTTGGAAAGAAAGAAAGAATGAAAGAAAGAGAGAGGGGGGGGGGGAGGGAGGGAGGGAGGGAGGGAGGAAGGAAGGAAGGAAGAAAGAAAGAAAGAAAGAAAGAAAGAAAGAAAGAAAGAAAGAAAGGAAGGAAGAAAGGAAAAAACTCACAAAACAGGAACTTGGTGTTCCCTTTAATAATATGATCTACAGCAGGACCAATCGTGGCAACAATTACTTGTGATTTTGCCACCTATTAAAATCACAGATATTTTCACATTACCTTGCTGTTTTTGCAGAAATCTCAAAATATTAGTTATCTCCTCGCAACAGTAGTTAGAGTCACGGTAGTTGTTAGAGCTGTGGGGAATATTGCTTGCATATTAGATGAATCATGAAGCAGGTACTTTACCTCACCTCAACCTTAAACATTTTCGCAATTGTATTTCAGTGTCATTGCTTCCTTTCATGATTAAATGTATTTTGCTTTACATCACAAAATGGTCCCCAGAGTCACCAGAGTGCCAGGGCACGTGTGTAGAGGGGAGAGGGCAGCCTCAGGTGAGGTTCTTTAATGCTTGCTCTCTCTTCCTTGGAACTCATCAAGTATGCAAGACAGGTTAGCAATTGAGGCCAAGGGACCTACCCGTCTCTGCCTTCCATTTTATGGGAGCACAAGCACTCTGCACAACCTGGGCTTCTGTTTGTTCACTTATTTATTAAACATGGATTATGAGACTCAAACTCAGGTCCTCATGCTTGCAAAATGGACACTTTACTGACTAAACTGTCCTGGAACTCACTCTGTAGACCAGGCTGACCTCTCTATCTCACAGAAATCCACCTGTCTCTGCCTTCTGTAGGCTGGGATTAAAGGTGTGTGTCACCACCACCCGGAAAGGGGGATTTTTTTTATCCAGGAACTCTGTGTTTTGTTGCTCTACCTAGGACCATATTGTTTGTAGACACTCTGCTGGGATTCAGAGACTAGGAACTGTGTTCTTCACTAGCTGTGTGAACATAGGTACTCTCTGCACTCTAGCGCTTTCCTTACAAATCTCTGCTAAGTTAATGCCTAGCTGCCTCACAGAGCAGTGGGAGAAGTAAACTTACAGAGAGCACTAGTTGAGAAAGGGACTCCCTACACCTGTTTTTCAACTCATCCCAGGTGAGGACTCTTCAGCTCCTTTGCGCACTCAGACATCAACTCCTAGGATGAGAAGGCTTTTTGTCTCCCTCCTACTGGAATGCTTAGGGTTGGCTCTGACAGCTAGGTGCCAAGAGGAAACCTGGGCTTCCATTTCCAGCCATGTCCCCATGGGCAACCCAGGCTGAGCCAGAGTTCACAAGGATCGGCATGAAAAGGGAAAACAATTTGTTCAGGAGCCCTAGAGTCAGGCACACAGCATGTTGAGCTACTGGGGGTTTTCAGCTTTAATCAGCATCAAGTTAATCTTATTCTGAGAGATGCTAAAGAATCCAGAAAAATCTACAGGTAGCTCCAGCTAATAGGCCCTGGCCCTATACCTGGTCCTGGTCCCTAACTGCTGCTTCCTCTGGTTCCCCGCTCCTCTCCCTCCTTCTTGCCCTCTGGGAGACAGCCTGGCAGCTGGTGACTGGTCGGTTCCAGATACAACTGCCAGCATTTGTACCACGCTTTATCTGACCCAACTCAGCAACAGTCACTTCCCTCTTTTCAGTCTTTCCAGGTTGTTCAGGATTCTTTTTTCTTTCCTTTTCCCTTGCCTCTTATTAAAGTTCGTACAAGCACACACACACACACACACACACACACACACACACACACACACACACACTAATTAATTAATTGCAGCTAGTAAGATGACAGATAGAACCCTGGAGACTGATGGGCCCCTATGTGTTTAAGACATCAGTCTGTGTCAGCAGCGATGAAGTGTGCTGTCTGTGGCAGGGACCCACCAGTGCAGCTGACTAGCCAAGGTTCTCCTCTCTGAGACGCCCAGAGCCCAGAGCACTTCGGTCACCTGAGCTCATCTGGGGTCTATTCTGAACTCACTGAACTCGCCCTGGGTGGAGAGAGAGAGAGACTAGGTAATAGTGAGAGGTCATGGGGAGACACCCAGATCTTCCTGGGGAGAGGAAATAGAAGAGATTGCATGAGTAAAAAAAGGGCAGGTGGGGATGAAAACATAAATGATCAGATTTGGAGGGACACAAAAGAAAGTACTAAGGGGTACTGCCGGGGAAGGTATTTTGGGGTCAGGCAGAAGTCTGGCCAAGGGGACTCTCCCAGAAGTCTATGGCAAGGACCCCAGAGGCTAGACTCCTAATAATGGTGGATAAGTAGCCTGAACTGGCTGTCTCCTGTGACCAGATGTGCCTGGCCCAATTGTCATCAGAGAGATGTCAT
The DNA here is from genome assembly GCA_030556225.1 of Cricetiscus sungorus. Classification (NCBI taxonomy): domain Eukaryota; kingdom Metazoa; phylum Chordata; class Mammalia; order Rodentia; family Cricetidae; genus Cricetiscus; species Cricetiscus sungorus. Next base: position 42,101,290 of record JANBXA010000740.1, on the reverse strand, counting down.
CCAACAACTGGTGAAAACAGATGCAGAAACCCACAGCCATACATGAGGCAGTTTGGGAATCCTGTAGGGGAGGATGGAGAGGAGGAAGAAAGGACACTATGGGAAGGCTAACTCAATCAGCTAACCTGGCCTCCCAGGTGCTCCCAGAGACTGAAGTGACAGCCAGGGAAACTGCATGTGACTGCCCTAGGCACTCTACATATGTGGTACAGTTGCATAGCTTGATTCTCTTATGGGACCCCTGACAGTGGAAACAGGGCCTGTGTCAGACTCTTTTACTGGCTTTTGGGATCCTACTCCTCATACTGGGTCACTTTGCCCATCCGTAACACATGGGGAGGTGCTTAGTCTTATTGCAACTTGATATGTCATGTTTTATTGATACTCATAGGAGATGAGCCCTTTCCTGGATGGAGATGGAAGAGGAGGTGATTGAGAGGTGGGAGGGGGAAATAGAGGAGAGGGACTGGGAGGGGAGAATGAGCAGAGGAAGGCTGCAGCCAGGATGTAAAATAAATAGATGAATTTAAAAAAAGTACCCTGGATTTTCCCTGGACACAGATGTCAAGCAAGCCAGCCTACATCCTACATAGGATATTCTGTCTGCTCAGAGTTTGGAGAGTGAAGGTACCAATCCTGGGGCTCCTATGCTTGTGTAGAACAATGCCTGGAGCTGAAGAAGGCATTTTAGCTGTCCCAGCACCCCCTAGACTTCGGTTTAGATCAGCAGTTCTCAACCTGTGGGTCATGACCCTTTGGGGGTCATATAGTAGATATTTACATTAGGATTCATAACAGTAGCAAAATTACAGCTATGAAGTAGCAATGGAAACAGTTTTATATAGTTGGGGGTCAGCACAGCATGAGGAACTGTAGTAAAGGGTCACAGCATTAAGAAGGTTGAGAACCACTGGCTTAGATGAACATGGTACTTCTGTTACAAAGTATTCAAATGGAATCACCTGGCAAAGTACCCTCCAGACCTTAGAAACTCAAGAACTGTTGACTGAATGGTTGGACAGAGGCATGCAGTGGGCCAGGATGGACAGCTGAGTCTTCGTTTCTGAGTCTCTCCACCCCCATCTCTAGTGAAGAGTCACAGCTGCTTTGACACTCCTTCGGTGAAGACGTAGGGTCACTGGAGAACTCTGAGTCTGGGCAGAATCCAACTGCTTTGACCTCTAAGATACAATGGGTGTGGCCAGGAACCTCCTGCTTCCACCTTTCAGATGCTACCCCTGAAAACACTTTTCAGAAGCCCTGGGTCTTCTTGATAGGTGTGTCAATCAAGTGATGCAAACCAGACTCACATTCTCCTAACCAGCCCAGGCTACTCAGCAGGTATATGAGTGAAGGTAGATTGGACCCTTCAATTATGATCTGTTGAGTACCTCTGAGTGACCTCAGCTTGTACTGTGTGCAGCGGGAGGCCCAGCGAACCCAGCCTTGTCTGCATTATTAACTCAATTATTGTGAGCTATGCAGATTATCAGAAGTCAATAAGTATTGGGTTTCTTGTTGAGTAACAGAAGAAGACCTCAACATGATGTGAATCACAACTACCCAACATCAGACTTCCTTCCCCAGGATGACATATAAACTCCCATTTACAGTAACTAAGCAAAGTATGCAAGTGTGCATCTCCTGGAATGTGTGATGCTTGACTGTATTGCATGTGTCATTGTCTAGCTTGAGTGCTCCCAGGTTTGTGGTGTCTTTCTTATTTAAAGAATTGAAGGAGCACACACAGCAAGCCAAGAAACAAAGATTGTCCTCAGAACAAAAGTGAAAATAGAGGGTATATTTTTTGCAAGGGAGCAGCAGGGCCTGACTTACTGCTGAGGGACCTCCACTGCAGCCAGAGGTTTCTGCTGAACCTGTTGCTGGGGTAGAATATGGGTGGTTTCTGTTTAGACTTACAAGCTTTGGCTGTGTAAGCCTTTGTTCATGCTGCATCTGATTTAAGTCATGGGCACGTCTGATCATACACAGACATAATATAGAAAGTAGGGTTTTCCCTAAACACTTGCTCGAAGAATAGAGGCTGCTTTCTTATACCAGTTCCTAAAACCAGTATAGGCTGGATCTTCCTACTGCTGCTATGTTTCCAGACTTGTTTGACCTCAAAAGGGAAGTGGCCATGGATATTGTTAGGGTGTTCCTAGGGTTGCAAGGGTAGGGTGACTTGTTGCTTTCTTTGGAGATTAGTGTGTACAGCTCATTGCAGATAGTGCACCACACTTCTGATCCATCCCACAAACCACATGTCCCACTTGGACTGTAACTGGTGGCACTAAAAGAAAAGGCCCCAGACCAATAGCCAATACCAACCTCGATGCTTTTCATCAGTTTCTGTGTTTGAAAACATACTTCACGGCCACACTACATGCTTTATACAATAGCAGTGCTATCATTTTTGTGGCCCCAAGTACTTATCAGTGTTCTAATATTCACAGCATTATCACTTAATAGTTCCACAGATTGCTGTTAGAATCAACCCCATGGAAGGATCAAATGGGAAGGGGTAGAAAAGGGGAGAGGAAATAGAGGGAAGAACAGCTAAAACTAAGGGCAGTTGAAGATTTGTATGAAACCCTAATAGAGTAAAAGCTTCCTAAAATATACACATATCTAAAGGTGATCTAAATGGGATCTCCAAATAACGGAGGAGATGAAGCCCCAATTGGACATCTCTTGTCACTAAACAAAAGTTCTAGCTCCAAGAAAACCCATAGGAACCCTCAAATAACCCAAGCTATTGTCAAGGCTATTGGCCGCGCTCCAAAAACTGATCATAAGACCCTATTGGTGTAGACAATACCTATACAACTCATTGAACACACAGAAGTCAAGCTAGTGTCTACCTACAACCTTCACTCTGCTTACTAGTGTCCATGGTAGTGGAAGGTACTCTGCACATTACCAAAGGAGAAAGGTAGATACTAGCCCAGCTACAAATTCTTCAGTCTACAATGGTGGCCTGCTTACAAGATGTGCTAGTACAACAGTGGCACAGACCTTGTGGGAGCAACCAACCAACCTCTGATTGGTTCTAAGGCCCGCTCCATGAGATGGAGCACACCCTCAACACTGCTCCAGTGGTCAAGAACCTGAGACTAGATAGGCCAGAGACCTATGTGGAAAAACAAACACTATTGTTTTGCTAAAGGAACGAGCGATAAAATGTCTCCTAATAACATTTGCTATACTTATAAATTAAATGGCTTGCTCAGTTATCAGCAGAGAAGCTTCCTCCTGCAGTAGATATGAATAAATGAAGAGATCTATATTTGAAGAATGTGCAGAGTGAGAGACCTTGGAACACTCAGTTCTAAATGGGATATCTTCATCAACCTGCTCCCCCCCCCCCAACCCAGGGCTTATGGAACCCTGCAGAAGAGGAGACAGAAATATCATAAGAGCCAGAGGTGGTAGGAAACACCAACTAAACAAGGCCTTTTAAACATAGAAACAATGCACATTATGAACTCACAGAGACTGTATCAGCATGCACAGGGCCTGAACAGGTGTAGGCCTAATGGGGTCCCAGTGCTGAATGTGGAAGTAGACACAAGCTCCATCCCTAAGCTGGAAGCTATCTCCAATTGATAACCATGTTGAAATGAAAACCTACTTTTCTCCAACTGAATCTTCACTTAATGTGCAACCCACTCTTAGGCCAAGCTACACGCTAAACAGAAATGCCAGCACAAGTCAGTCTCATTTTTATCTGATAATGCTTTGTTAGGGCTTTATTTTTCCCCCTTACAAGTCCTTTGCATATATATATACTGCATTCCAATTTTGTGGTTTTTTATGAGATTTCTATGTGTGCCAGTGTGTGTGTGTGTGTGTGTGTGTGTGTGTGTTAGCTTTTTCTTTAACATTTTCTCATTTGTGTTTTTTTTTCTTTGCTTCTCTTTAACTCTCTTTTCTTCCTGTTTTGTCCTATTCTGATTTGTTTGTTTGTTTTAATCTAATTTTATTTTACTTTTTTGTTTTGTTTTTAAATCCCTATTTGCATCTTAATGAGAAAAAAAAGGGCATGGATTTGAGCAGGTAGGGGAGTGGGGAGAACCTGGAAGGAGTTGGGGGAGGGGGCACATAATCAGAATATATTGGGTTTTTTAAACATCTATTCTCAATAGCAAAAAAAGTTTTTCTTAAAAAAAATCAACCCCATGCAATACTTAAGAAAACAAAGGACAGAGAACTCAAATGTCTAACCCAAGACAAGATTACAAATCTAGAAGTACATTATCATATCAAATTTAATATTTGCATGTGTCATTTTCTTATTGTTGCTATAACAACTTGCCACAAACTTGGTACTTAAAATGGCATATTTATTTTCCTTTGAAGGTTGGAAATATAACACAGATCTAACTAGGTTAAAATCATCAAGGTATTGGCGGTACAGTGACACTTGAGGAGATTTGAGGTTGTATTTTCTTCTTATGATACCCAGTTTCTGGTGGCAGCTCCTATTTCTGGGTAGACAGCTTTTAACTTCAAAGCCAAAGTGGCAGGTGGGTTCTTTCTCATGTAGTATTATTCTGACATGATCAGTTCAGTCTTCCTCTCCCACTGATAGGAACCCTTATATTTCCATTGGGCCACCCCAATGATCCACATTGTTTGCCCCCTCTTAAAACTCTAATTCTACCTGCAACCTCAATCCATTCCCCAGGCAATAGAACATGCCTTGTGGCTATGGGCATCTTTGGTGGGAAGAAGGTGGCGATTGCCCATTTTTCTATCTTCCATATTGTATATGACAGAAATAATTACCTCCTCCATTATTAGCCAGGGAGCCAGAAATGTTGATAGTTAAATCATGTTTTCAAGGTCACAGAAAAACACCACATTTCCTGCAAACAATGCAGTCCTAGGGTGAAAAGCAGGAGGAATATCCTGGAAAAAAATGGTCAAGAATTCCTTCTTAATAATGGGGTGTTGTTTGGAAGACAAAGCAAAAAGAGAAAAAGAGAACAAAAGAAAGAGAAGGAGAGAGAGGAGGAGGAAAAGGAGAAAGTGAGAAAGAGTACGGCAGTGAAGGGGAAATGAGAGGATGGAGGGAAGGGGGAGCTTTGTACCAAACCTTGAGGATGGTTTTCTGCCAACTCTACATTAGTGTGGCTTTCTCCTGGCCAGCAGCCTCAGCCTCAGCAAAGGAGTCTGGTCCAGGAAAACTCCAGAGAGATGGCTTCCTCATCTGCCCCTAGAATTGAAGGAGGAGCATCTCTCCAATCCTCTAAGACTAGAGACTCGGTGATAAGGGTCTCCATTCACAGCAAAGCCACAGACTGTTGCTCCACTGCATGTCTATGCAAGCACCAGCCACATTCCAAACTTAACATACATGACTTCTAATCATGGGAAAATCCTTTGGGTAGGTAACATTAGCTTCTCTTCCTGGACCATATATTTATCGCTTTTACTTAAAAGCAGTTTGACAGAGCCCTCTGCTTTCTATGATGTACCTTTATTCTTCTCTAGTCTTTGGTTTCATTAATTTTTTCTAGGATAAACAAACCTTTCTGGGTCAGAACCCATACTGTACACAGTGGGTCACTTGATGCCATCACGGAGTCACCTACAGCATCAGCTTCCTAACTGTTCTCAAGTGTGTCTTCACTCTAGGTTGGTTACATATCTTCACATGTTCTTGTGTGTGTGTGTGTGTGTGTGTGTGTGTGTGTGTGTGTATGTGTGTCCGTGTCTGTGTCTCTGTGTCTGTCTCTGTGTCTGTGTCTGTGTCTGTGTCTCTGTGCCTGTGCCTGTGTCTGTGTCTCTGTGTCTGTGTCTGTGTGTGGTTTGGTTTCAATTTTTGTGTTTTGTCTGTCATGTTTGTTTGTTTGTTTGTTTGTTTTTGAAGCAGGGTCTTGAAATGTTTCTCGGCTGACCCTCGCCCTGAGCTCCTCCTGTCTCAGCCTCCTGAGGGCTAGTATTGCAGGAGTATGCCACCATTTCTGCCTGTTTTTTTTTTTAGGTTACTATAAAGTTTCATTCAGAAAACTAAGGAGTATTCCTAGCATCTATAGCCAGTTTAATACTGAGGCAAACTGAAACTCAGAACTTGTGCCTCCTCTGCTTATGCTGACTCTAACCATGGACTCATATTCTTCACAAAGAAAACAATCATGTGAATGAAATGAGAGGTACAGGTTTTGGGATCTTCTCAACTGTTGTTGCCCCTCCCTCCAACGCCTTAAAGGAACCTTGCCACATTGAGAGGTGTTTGAAAAATGCTACATGAGTGAATGAAAGACTAGATGAGAGGATTGTAAACACTCTCAATATATCTGAATCTGGTAATAAGACACTCAACTCAATTAGCCATGATCAAGTGGATCCTAGGTGTTCTTGGCCTCTGTCATATGCAGGCTCTACCTCCAAGAGTTTGCAGTGAGATATGAAGACTCTTCCCTTAACGATTCTAATGTGCATCAACGTTTAAGTATGATAGCCTTTGGGGACATTGCTTGGAGTTGGTTCTGAATTTCCCACACACTTCACATGCATTGACAGGTTGTCTGGTGGTGAATCCTTTCTACTAGGCACAGGATTGGTCCTCTACCCTATGCCTAGCTGGCAATGTAAGGATGTCTGTATCCTCTAGTTCGTCTTTCCACAGGCTGACCTCAGCTCCCAAGGGACCTCACACTGCTGTCACTGTGAGAAGAGGTCTTCTGAGAAACTCTAAAAAGAAGTGGCTGCCATGGGTGATTTGGAGGCCAGCTTGAAGCTCTGTTGGTTACAAATAGCAGGAAGGGACAGCCTCTGCCTGATGCTGTGGGTCTGACCACTCATGCTCTTCCACGGCACGTTATGCCTCAGATAATAATATTTGTATTTTTTTTCTTGGTCAGTAGGATAGAGTGATGTCAGGTGGCTGCCCCCTATTTTCCCACCCTATTTTTTCATGTTTCCATGAGTAGCACCAGGCCTGGGGCCCTTCTGAGAAAGCTTGAGACTACTAGAGGAAGAGAAGCTTACTGCTTGCAAGGCTCCCTACAGGAAAGGGCTGAACCTGTCCAGCTGGCCCAGCACTGTAGACTGCCCATCATCCTTGGCATCCCTTGTTGATATTGTAGCTCTCTCTCTGCATAGACATATCACTCCTGTCTCCACCTCCCTAGTGCTGGACTTAAAAGTATGTGATCCCAAGTGCTGATATCACCTTTGCGTTAGCTCTGTCTCTCTTTTAGACTAGATCAATTTCGTGTAGCTCTGTGTGGCCTTGAACTGACAGAGATATACCTGCCTCTGTCTCCCAAGTCCTCGAATTAAAGGTGTGTACCACCACCACCACCTGGCCTCTATGGCTAGCTAATATGTCTACTGGGATTAAATATGTGTATCACTGTTGCCTGGCTCTATGGCTTTGGCTTGATTTGCATTTTGATCTCCAGGTGCTTTAGTAAATCTTAAACAATATATTACCACTGTGTATTGTCATGGGAAAGGTGTTATATACCCAGTGGGACTAGAAGGGATTCCAATACATATATATATATATATGTATTATGCATGCATGTATGTATGTATATCCTATCTAAGGAAGCTGAATGACTACAAGAATCCCAACAGAACCTGGAAGATGGAGAACAACTGATAGACTGCAAATTGAAGCAGACCCAAAACCAACAAAGACAATTTTATAGAGTCCATATAATTGGCAGAAGGCAAGGGTTCCAAGGGCTTAACTGTCAATCAATGAGGACTTGTTTCTCCATAGTGCTTCTCCAGACTTTGGGTGAATCTAAAGTTCCTTCATTCCAACACACAGGGCAACCACATAATTTCCACTTTAAACAGCACACATAGTAAAGAGGAGTGCTTCCATTTCATTGAAAGCCAAGGGCATTCTAAATGTAGTGTGAATGTGCTTTTATTTGTTCCATGCAACAACTCTGTGGAGGAGATGTTATCTTAATTAGGCAAAGAAACTATTATCTTATAGGAACTGGCCACACAGCTAATGAATGGCAAAGACTAGATTCGGGATTCTTCTGCATTCTGTAGCATCTAACTGGGCTGTTCATTCTCCCCCAACCTGCCTCCCTAAAATACATCCTCTTTTCTTCGTTCCTTGTCCTATATCACTTCCTTACCCTTTTGATAAACCACATGTGATTACACAGAGCTGGTCTATAATCTCTGCCTTTCCTTCAACCACCTATGAAAACACTCAATCTGGCACACGGCTGGCAGCTCCCCTGGATGTACAGTGTCCCTGGCCCTAGCCATTTAGATGTGCCTCAGGCTGATCTCTGACAGATGCTCTGAGCACCAGAGAGCAGTGCTGTGCTGGTGTCTGCTAAGATGAGACTTCCTCCAACGGTTCCTAAGACTCTAATCAAGATTGATCCACACTTCTGTGGAGCTCAGTGACTGTCCTTAATCAGTGAGGACTCTTGAGTCTCTGCTTTTTCCAGGGCCACTGATTTGAAAACCAACTGGCTCAGCAGAGGCACTGTGTGGGAGATACCCAGAGCCAAGCCACAGGGGTCTCAAGGTCTGGAGTCAGGACTCTGGGAGCCTCTCAAGTGTGGGTTACAAAGAGTCCCCATAGTGACCTCTTCTATTCTTACACCCAGATGGAACTGGGATGTACGGAGCTGCCTGCCATTGTGGACCTATCATTCCCTACCTCCTCTGGATACCTTAGAGGTAGTTCACTTTCTGGACGCGTTGGGACAAATGAGGCAAAGGAGCTCAGTGGAACTCATGGGTTCATCTGAGACCTGTCTCTTCACTGTGTCATTACATGAGTGTTGCTGTCGTTGAGGCTAAAAGGATGCAAACACAAAGCACCCATCCTTGGCAGGGTCACTGGACCGGTTTTCCTTGAAACCAATGCTTGACTTGTCAGGGAATGGCATGGCTGCCCTTGCAGGCCTGAAGCCCTTGACTCCCTTCAATGCTTGGGTCTTATGCTAGCTGAGTCACCATACCACTGGCGTTTTTGAACTGCCAGCACCACCACCCTCAGCATGCCGCATTCTCTAGCTTTAGAAACCCGTTAAACTCAGGGAAATTCTCATTTCCCTCCTATTCAGTTGACAGATGCAAAGGAAGCATCATGGGTACAGTGGGAACTGGCCATCCCTTTGCTTCCTCTGACCCTGATGACATATTCCATGCACTGAGAATCCATGGTCTAGCTACTTCATTTTTTGTTTTGGTTTTGTTTTTTCCTCATTGCTGTTAACTTCATTAGAGTTGGTTCTTCCATATTTTGTGCATTCTCTCTCTCTCTCTCTCTCTCTCTCTCTCTCTCTCTCTCTCACACACACACACACACACACACACACACACAGAGAGAGAGAGAGAGAGAGAGAGAGAGAGAGAGAGAGAGACAGAGTTCCATATTTTTTATCTTACTCCTATTTTCAATGCAACTGGCTGTCCCTCTCATCCAGAGTCATGATCCCTTTAAATATGTTCGACTGTGCTGAGGGATGTTCATTTGTTTTAGGAGACTCTGTCCACTGCTTCCCTTGGGTGCTATACCTGTGGTTAGAAGGACTGCCTTACTTGGGCCATTTCTGGGGGCATTTTTCAATAAATTACTTATTTCTCTTCTCTGAGTTTGTTTCCTGGAAAATCATTGATTGTGGTGAGCATCCCACAGCTCCCCGAGCATCTTCAGGCTATTACAACAACAGAGATGGGTCTCTGATTCTACTTTGCTTAGGGCCACTGACCTCTCCACAGGGGCAGAGAAAGAGGAAGGTTGGAAGGAAGAGGTGGCCAGCACCCCAGGGATTTTGTGAGCACTTGAGAGATATGTTCTGCTCTTGCCTTGAAATTTGGCCTGAGGGATTGTGAAATGAACTTTTGGATGGCTAGCCCACAAACAGCCAGAAGTCAGGTTTCCTCAGCTAGTGTCTGGCTTTAATGTTCTAAACTTTCTGATACACTTCCTTCAGAATTGAACCAGAATCCAGAGCACAAATACATAAAACCCACACTGCCCTGCTAAGCAACCCTGCACACTGTGACCCTGTCCTTGGTGTTCCCACTCGTCCCCTATCAAAATGACTAGAAACTCAGAGAGAAGTCTTCTCCACAAGGGGAAACCCAACTTGCCTACTCTCTTCACATTTATAGGGTAACTGAGCTAGCATGTATTTGAATTATAAAGAAAAAATGCTGTTCTTGTTTGCTATTTACCTACTTTCTAATTTTAACATGTAACACTAGTAATAATTTGCATATTCTATATTTATAGGAAACTGATTCCTTCTTACAAATCCAATGGGCAATTATCTCTATATAGTATGTGTTGTTTTTGTATAAATGTTGAAAACTCAATAGTCATCACTAGAATGAACTTCAGCATGTGGAAAACAGACATGTAACAAGGAAAGAGGTCATTATTAGTCAAAGTATGCATTAATTCCTACTCTATGGTAAGTGAGCTTGGATTTGGGTTTTCAGTGGCATCTACTAAGCCAATTGAAAGTCTGTAATAGAGTGGTTTTGGTTTATTAAGAGTCAATAAGAGCTGTCTCAGGGAGAAAAAGAAAGCAAGTACATCTCATAATAAAAATAATAGCTGTCATCTGTGGAGTGCCTTTTCTGTGCCAAGTAACAGTGTGGTTTCAGGGCTGTCCCTATCCATTCTCTCATCAACCTTGCAAGATGAACCCCATTGGAGAGTAGGTGTAGAGCTCAGAGAAGCTAACTATCCATTTCTAAAACCTTTACTCTCTACTATAGTCACCTCCAAGGCTGAGTGGTACCCCAGATGTCCCATTATTGACTCTACCAGAAGTCAGCTACAGGTAGTTGTGCTTATGAACTCATAATGAGCCTAGGGCTAGTAAGACATGTTCAAACCAGGGACTTCATGTTACCTGTTTAGAAGTAAGTAATGTTTTAAGAGTGAGCTTCATTCTTTCTTTCTTCCTCTCTTTCTTCCTCTCTTTCTTTCTTTCTTTCTTTCTTTCTTTCTTTAAATTGTATGAGTATTTTGCCTGCATTTATGTTAGTGTACCACACACCGACTATACACATGGAGGCCAGAAGAGGGCATTCGATCCCCTGGGACTAAAGTTAACAGAGTGTTATGAGCTATCATGAGGATGCTGGAAATTGAACTACTGTCCTCTAGAAGAGCAGCCAATACTCTTACACACTGAGCCATCTCTCCAGTCCCAGCTTTACTTTTCTTAAGGCCAAAAGAATGTAGGTGGTTCTATACTGATTCTGCATCCTTTAAATTTGGGACATGGCTTCAGGAGGTGGGTTAAAACGAATCCCCGTGTAGATTCTGAATAAACAGCTTTGAGGTAAGTGACCTACTACTTTATATACCACACCAGTTGACTATGTTCGTGGGTCTAAGTAACTAAAGAGTTAATGGTAGATAGGTTGGTTAGGAAGGTATCATGCTTTCAAAAAAGCAAGGGAATTCCATCTTCAATCATTCTTTGGATAAATTTGTGTACCTGCTGTGCACATCAGGTGAACAGAAATCTCAAGATAATATTTTGGTCCAGAATATTTATAACTTCTTAATAAAAAAGAAACCATCTCGGCAGTATAGATTGTGATAAGGAGATAAATGAAGAACTACCCTAGGAGCGCCAAGCTGCAAGGGTCCCAGGTTCCACCAATTTATTTCCTTCTCTCACACAGGTGGTACCAGGTGCTTTGTACTAATGAACGTGTTTTTAATGATTTTGAAGTGAATGCCAGAGCCTTGTTAATGCCTCAGTCACAAAGGAAAACAGGGCTGTAGATGCCTTCATCTTCACAAGTCCCAGGTATCAGGAGGCACTGTCCTTGAGTCCAGTTGTTTTCACTTCAAACAAGTAGCTGGATGAATTTCATTCGATTTCTATCACACCACCACCCAGCCTGGACATTATTACATAGAGTGAGTCTTATATCACTGATGGAAGTCAGTTTCTAGGTCTGAACTGGGGAAAACAGGGCCTGACAAACCATGCCATAGCTAAGGGCACACAGAAATGGGCATTAATACTCATTATCTTCTACAGTGCCATCTCAGCAGGACTGTGAACTGCAGCCCAAGGTCCTCTGACATTCTCAGTTAACTCAATGAGAAATGGAGAGGCATTGTCCAGACCAGAATGGGACCATTTTCAGGCTTGTCTGAAACGTACTGACCATTGCTGACCATTGCCTCAGCCTGCACCTCCGTGTGACAGTGACACAGCTGATCCTTCCAAGGAAAGAGAGAGAGAGAGAGAGAGAGAGAGAGAGAGAGAGAGAGAGAGAGAGAGAGAGAGAGAGAGAGAGAAAGCCTAACTGTTAAGCCTAATAGACCTTGTGGCTGAAATCCACAGGTGGAAACCTGGCCAGCAAATCATTGTTTATATCTATTAAGTATGCCTGCTTTGTGCCAGGAAACTTGAGTACTGGAAATGCAGTTCTTACCTTCCTAGTTGAAAAGTACTTAGTGTGCATAATTCTGTCCCCTAGGCAATAGTCACTGAGGGGTGGGGTCTGAGTTTATCAGGAGGCACTGTTAGACTCTGGGTAAGAATATTTATCTGCCAAACCAGAATGGTCAGCTTGGACATCACACCACACACACACACACACACACACACACATACACACCACTACATACCACACACATACATACACCATACACAAACCACACATACACCTCTCTCTCTCCCCCCTCCCTCTCTCCCTCCCTCCCTCCCTCCCCCCCCTCTCTCCCCCCCCCCAGAGTAGCATCAGCCACACTTACAAAGCACTATTAACAAAGGCCTGCTATATACACAAAATTGTCACAAATGCCCCCATCGTTACTCAGGAGAGTGAAGACAGCTCTCTGACTTTCTATTTCTTACACTCAGAGTACAAAGAATAGGTTAAGTGGTAGCACAAGGTAAATTGCTTATTTACTGAGCAGAAATGATTAGGTCTGAGCATGAAGATAAATAGTTTGGTGCTGAATCAGTTTGGAGGTTCAAAGTCCTAAAACATGCCCCCCAGCTCATATTTACTACTGGTAGTAGAAGATGTACAATTCCTCCCAGAGTCGTGGGAGGCATGGGTTCAAACTGAAGCTAGCTATGCAAAGTAACAGTTGGAAGTCTGAATCTGACTTCTTTTGGAAGCACACCGCTAATGCAGCCTGTGCTATGACAGAAAACTTAGCTGTGCCTGTCTCTGGCATGCACACACATGCACACACACATACACACACACACATATACACACATACACACACACATACACACACACATATATACACATACACACATATACACACATGTACACACACATATATACACACATGCACACATGCATACACACATATACACACCTATACACACACACATACACACAGGTGTGTGCATTCATCTACTCATCTGCCTACTCTATGCACAACTTTTTACTGAGAATCCTGTGTGCCAGGAACTTTGTGAGGTTTTAAGTTTCATGGCAGCAAACAAGCAGATATAGTGTCCCCCTACCCTCTTGGATCTTGTGGGCCACAACAGCATGGGCCAGGACTTCGTGGCTCCATGTCATCTGTTCAAAGTTTCCCTAGAGAAAGTAGATGGGAGGAGGGAGGCATTGCGGAAAAACCTGGAGAAGGGAGGATTTCCCAGAGCAGAAGGAAGAAGGCGATGTGAGTTCACACATGGCAACAGCCACACAGTTGCTGACTGGCTGCTCAAGAGTTTAGTTAGAGCCAGAGTTTAGAATAAGGATAGCAACCCTCTCTGCACTGGCTGAGCAGGGACCATCGGGTGCCCTGAGGAGCAGCCAGCACAGGCAGAGAGCATGGGTGGCCGATAGAATGGAGCAGATGGGGTTTGTCAGATGGTCTTCATGGCTCATTAGTGTGCCACCTCTTCCCCCACGACATCCAGATGCACGGCAGCAGCACAGCTGTCAAGGGGAGAGCAAGGGGCTTGCCGGGCTTAAGACAACCTTGGAACAGCCATCACATTCTCAGAGATGCAGCCAGGACTTGGATGGAAGGTGGAAGCTGCCCTCTCGGCTCAGCCTCCCTGATTAATTCTGTGTTTCCGACTCTGTAACCCATGAGGTCTTCGTCTCTTCAGTTCCTCCTCTAAACAGATGTCCACTTTATGAGCCATTCCTGAGCCTTTCCTTAGGAGCCAGTTTCTCCACTTGTCAACACAAGTGCCTCAGCTTCTATTGGTCTCTGAAACACTAGTGATGACCAGGTGAAGGCCTGAGCACAGACAAGCTTTCCGGCTTATGGTTTCTCCTTGCTCCCACATTAAGAATATCTACAAGCTACTTATCCTAAGGAGAGGAAATGGTGCAGATTGGAAATATGCAGAAATCAAGGATTCTGGGGGAACTGTTGGGACTTGGCGGATTATAGAAAATATTTTTAAAGTCTTGTCCAGAAGAAGGCTTCCCCCAAAGTCCCTGAGCTCTGCAGAAAATGAATATATGGTAATCAGCACAGTGTGGATGTTCCGTAAGTTCCAGGACATAACAAGAAACTTATCACTGTTTTCCGCTGTTACTGCATATTCCTAGAATCCATGCTTGCTGGAGAGGCGTGAATGGAAGATTTATTTTGCATTGTTAGACTGTCAAGGCACTCTAGAGCAACAACTTTCAAATGATAACTTCCCAAGCTTACAGAAGTTGTGAATTACATGCTTTTAGTCTAGTGTGAGCAAGGAGCTGACAGCTCTCTCCCTCCCATCATCCCTCACTCCGCCACTTTGATGCTTTGTGTGGCCAGCGACTCCACACGCTGCCCTTCCCAAACCAAATAGGACTGTTATTAAGAATGACAGAAATCTATTTCTAGCTATGAAACAAGCTGGGGGACTGACATGTCATCAAAGGAAGAGAACTTTCTCACACCTAAACCCCTAGAGCCCCAGGAAAAACTTCTTTGCCAAAATTCAGAGCATCTCAAGTAAACTGGATGTGAGAAGGGATCCCAGTGTTTGTAAGGAGGGGAGGAGGGATCCTCCAGAAGGGCAGGAAGGGATGGGGACACACCAGGAGTGGGAGACAGTATCAAAGCGCTTTGTCTCTATTCCATGTAAGCTTGTCACTTGGATCTTGCAGGGATATAGCTAGTCCCTGTAGGTGGGGAAGTAGCAAAGCCTTATAACGAGTAGGAGCCAGCCAGGGTATTATCTCTTGACCTTTAAGCCTCTGGTGATCTCTGTCGAGTCCTCTGATTTTTTCAGTTAACATAGAGGAATTGAATCTTAGAATTGGTTAATTAGCACTTCGTCAAATAGGATTACCTTACCATGAGGTCATTGGTCTAAACATGAGCGTGAACACCATCTCATATTTTATTTGGTGCTGTTTCTCTTAGCACTGGTGTGGTACTTCCGACCCTAATTATTCCACAGGTCCTACAACGCCTTAGGCACTCCTCTACTCACACATCTCCATCCTTCCACTAAGCTATAGGATCTTCATAGGCCGGTGGCACTCCTTACTTGCCTGTGCTTTTCTGCATGCACTGCCTACCTATGGGGTGGTCATGAGGTTGGGTTAGGGCCTCACCTGACAATAAGACTTGTCTGTGGTTTGTAAACGCCACCCTCCTCGCCACCCCCTCCACCCCCCACCCCGACCCCACCACACACACACAGAGGATACTCTGTTTTCTCTTCATTTGCTCCTAGCACATATGAACAGGGCTTGTTTTCAGGACTGCACATGTCTTGTCCTGCAGCATCTCTTAATGAAAGTTCGGCTGAAGCCAAAGGCTCCAGGTTGTGCTACTCTGTTATTGTGGACTGCACACGACTGCTGAACAACTGGCCATGCGTTCAAGTTTATTATCCGAGGCCTGTACACCAGAGCTGGCGTTTTGCCTATTTTTCTTTCTTTCTTTCTTTCTTTTTCCTAAGGCAAAGAAAACAGAATAGACGCTTTTGTTTGGGGGAAAAGAAAAACAAGAGATTTTTCAAACGGTTATGAATAACGGAGAATTGGTCCATTTTCGAACCTCCCGACCTTGACAGTGTCCCTCTAATGCTATATAAACATTTGTTTTGGTATTTAATAAGCTGCCAGCTGACAAATTGAAGAACTTTTTTTTTTCAAGAGTGCCTTATCTCTTCTAGAACCACTGAGATGGCAAAATATGTTCTCCGTCTCAACAATTCCCTCTCTATTTGCATGTGGAAATTGGAAAGCAAGTTGTTTTTCTTCGTTTGCATGACAAAACTCAGACCCCAAAATACAATTCAGCATTTAATTGGAGCTAGTTAGAGAGTGCAGAAAAGGGCCCCAGCCCATTTGGCTCCATTTTGCTGCTGATGTTTCTGTTGTCACAATTAAAATTGATTTATAAGGCTAAGGACACGGGATACCCTCTACAGCATTGCAGAGAGCCTGTGGATTCTGCTTTCTCAGGAGGTCATTGGGAAATGACCTGTATCTCAGGGCACCAGTAACTCCCACTACATCTAGCAGAGCCCCTCAACATAGAAGGAGAAGGCAGACAATGCTCTGGGGAAAGGATGAAGGCCCCAAAGTGACTTTTCAAAAGCTCCCCCACAATCGCAGCTTGCCAAAAGCAGATCTCGAGGCCTCTAGACAAAGAACTTAAGGCTGTAAATTTTTAACTAAGTGTTCTTTGCTAATGACTCCCCTGTAGGCATGTTTTACTACACTAATGCTGCTTTCCTTTCTCTGCTTCTAGACTCAGGAGAGACTGGGTTCTCCAAGCTACCCGCGATTATTCTCCTCCCTGTGGGTCCTTGTGAGCTCAGTGATAGCAAGAAAGCAGCTAGGTAGAAGTGACCCTTCAATGTTTCCAGTCCTCATCAGTTTGGGCATGCCTTCTCTCTGCATTTATCCAGTGCTGACCAGGGAGTCAGCCTCCATGCCTAGCATTCAGGAACAAATCCCAAAAGCCCTACCAAAATGGAATAAAAGGCAGCTTTGCAGAATCCAGGTAGATGGTGAGGAGGAAAGACATTCCAGGTAGGAGGAACAAGCTCAAAGACATGATGATAGGAATGAACACAGAATAATTGGGGACCTAGACATGGCTCTGTATGACTATGAATAGGCAAAGCCTGAGTTTCACATCACTGAGGGATTCCAGGTGACATTTTTACCTTTCCACATTGAGACCATTTTAAATGTTAATAGTTAACTATGTAATAGAACAGCTAAATTCATAACTGATGATGTCTTTGTCCCTAGAAGCTAAAGGACAAGTTAGAGCATCAGTGCTTACAGAATCTCAACTGCCAAAAAGAGCCTGTTCCCCATCACCATTCTCACTCACTCAGACCTGACAGTCCCTGTATCTCAGTGTGTATAGGTTCCTCTTGCAGATAAGATGTGTAGGTCTTTATCAATGGGAGTCAGCAGACCAGAAGAGATCAGACTCCTGCAGTCCTCCTTGGGGCAGTCAGCACAACTAACTTCCAGACCACATCCCATCACAAACATGCCTGTGGCCTTGGAAAGCAGAAGTTAAGTTTTCAGGATGGAAGTGTCAGCCTGCACTGGAAAACAGCACGGTAAACAGCCAGTCCTTACAGAGGAATGATCTTCTAGTCCCTAACCACTTGTAAAGAGCCGAGGATATGAAATGCACATGACCACTAGATGCTCTAGTATTCCTCCACAGTCCACTAGGAGTGACTGTTGCAAGGAGTTTCCATAGCTAGCTGAATCAAAGACTTTTATAACTTTAAAACTCTATGTGCTCCCTGCTCTGGAATTACAGACTCGTAGGGCTAGAGAAGACTAATTCTTCTTGCAGTCCACTCCATCTACAGGCAGCTCTGCAGGACTAAGAGGCTGCTAGCCCATGGCCCCAAGGCTACTGAGGGGCAATACAAGGCAAAGGATGGGGTGTGAAGGCAATTTATTCCTTTTATTACCATCACTATTAGTGCTCATATTATTATTTTGAGTACGCGAGGGAGAGTATCACTCATGTTTTTATTATCTCCACGAGGCTCATCAAGGCTACAAAATCGAGACAATAGCTGTCCCTGTAGATCTAAGCTGGGCTTTCATCTTATTGATTCTCAGCTTCTCTACCTCCTCTTTTTGCAGTTTGAACTCAAGTTTGGATTCAAAGTCTGCATGCTTACACAACTTCTAGGCAGGTGACTCCTCAGGCGTTTAACTGAGGTGTGACAGGCTAGGCATGGGTTTTTCAAATGATTTGCTGTCACTAAAGAAAGGAGAAGGGGTCACAACATAGCAGAGGACAGTCAGAATGCAGGTAGCAACAGGAGAGAAGACAGAGGGCTGAGGTTCTAGAGAACCAGGGAAGCTGGTTCTAGGATTGGCTCCCAGCTGAAGCCCTTGAGGAAGTAGAATGGGAACGTTCATGGAGAAACTAGAGGACACAAATAACTCTCCCTCCCCTCCTTCCTTCTTTATCTGGCCCTTTTGTCCCCTTTCTCTCTCTCCCTGGTCCCTTTTCATTATTTCTTCACTCCCTCCTATGTTTAAAAGTCTTGATTCTCCCCCTCTTCCTCCCTTCCTCTTTTATTTACATCTAAATACATAGTATCTGCTTTATGCTTTGAAGGCAGAGACTTTCAATAGCCCTGGAAATGAATGTTCTTCAAGGGACAAGCTGACAGATTGAGGAAATAGTCTTTAATTTGTTCATTAGTTAACAAATGACAACTTAGAGACAGCCTGCATGCACTCACATCAAGGCTTTCTTCTTCTGAAGGGACACTCTACTTCACCAAACAGTATGCTCAGGTCAAAATTAGATGAGACAGGACCACGATAGTGAGGAGCCATCCAGACAGGTGCCCAGGACCTGTGAGGAGGATGAGAAGAAGCCGTGGACCCACCCAGCAGGACCCCCAGTAACCTCATCTCTCTAGACATCCCTCTTTGTACTTGCACTAATCATCCTCTTGGCATTCAGTGAGACTTGGTTTTTAAATACTTGCCTTTTTTTACAGTTTTTTTTTAAACACTTGTTATCAAGACACTATTTAATGGATTTATTTGGGAAAGCATGGATCTAAATACAGACAGTGTCTGAATGCATTACTGTAGAAATGCACACATGTGTCCTGGAAATACTTTCATTGTAGCTTAAGTCCCCACCTACTCAAATGAGTCAGATTTTTATCAATTGATTTCCTTGACTAAATAAGCCAACTGTTTTTGAGTCCTAATCACCTTCACCGCTCTCACAGGCAACTGCCCACCAGCCTCCTCCACTCTGATCTCCAGCCCCAGAAACGTAGAATTTAGTTATCATGTGGTCACACTGGGTACACATGGGGAGTACTATTCGTGTTTTCATTCCCTGTGAGGCTTGTCAGGACTGAACAGATTGCCACTAGAAGGTGATCTTTGACTAATTTTGTTGTGCATGAAACCTATCCAAAGCCTTCCCAAATCTGAAAACCTAGCCCTCAAAGTAAGATTTTTGGAGTTGTTCATCTGCTCCTGGGAATCTAGCATTCTCAGGGTGTGAGCCCCATCCTGGGAAAAGAGATTATTATATCCCCTGGCTTTTCAATTCCTGTCCGTCAGTGTTGCTGGAGATGTTCTCCATCTACAGCTTCTGTGGATTTTTCAGCCTACAAATGCCCATGAATTTTTAAAACAGAAAGAAATAACAAATGAGAACAGGGAGGTATGTTTCATAGTTTCTTGCTTTTTTTTTTTTTTTTTTTTAATTAGAAATGCTCTCTTCAAGAGGTATTTACCCAAATGCCACCTCCAACCAAAAACCCATTTGGGGAATCAATTTCAGCCTGCCTTCTGCCATCATCCTATAAGCCAATAACAGGATTGTTATCCTTGATCTCCCACAAATAAGAGGAGCTTGGCCGTAGGAGAGCATCTGTCCGTTTGCAGACACTTCCCTTCACCCTTATGTATTTAAGGGGGGAAATTGCCACTGATTTGTACAAAGTAAATTGGCTTATGCTCCATAATGGGCTTCTCCTCCCTCGCCTCTGCCAGGAAAAGGTCATTTGTAGACTTTTGCTCTGCACACAACTCTGGGATTCTTGACAGCAAGTAGAGAAATCACACACTCGTAAACTATAATTTCCTTCTCTGATTAAGATCTCAGTGGTCACAGGTTTCTTGGTTTTAGCAAGTTTATTTCCTACAACATTACTGGCTATTGACTAGGATGTAAATTGTACTTCACATGCCCTCATTGAAGTACAGCTACACACACACACACACACACACACACACACACACACACACACACAGAGTGGGGGCAGGGTTCATACAGACAGAAAGACAGAGACCAAGGCTGACAAGCAAACACAATACAAACATTTAAAAACATATTAGCAAGCACTCATATATGCACACAAGCAGGCACACCCACACATCCACACACCTCTTCTTCTCTCCTGAATTTGATTCTATTACCTTCACCTTGACAATAGACAGAGCCATATGTGGGACAGCAGCATCCTAGGTCCCTGTGGAGAGCTTATTCTAGAGTGTTTCTGGTTGATATCTGGAACAAAGTGAACAAAAACAAGTTGAGGGCAATTGGTAAAAAGCCCCAGAGCCTATCCGAGGAATGACAAAGCTGGCTGCCAGCAACAGCTCAAGGGCTCTGTTTGGAAAGTTAACCATCTTGATTGGACAGCCTCCACTCATCTCTCTTACTACCCCTAAACTGTGGACTGAGAGATTTACAGGAGAATATGAAAACTGGTGGGGTTGATGAGGGTGCTACCAATCCTCGTAACATGGCACTCGTTGACCTAGACCTGTCTCCAGGGAGAGCAACATCTCTCCATTCCATTCCCCTGAACCTGTGCAGAGGCTGTGGTCTACACCATGCAGGTGACCTCAGTTTCTCACATTGTATCCACCTCTATGAAGCCTTTACACAGGCCTCTGAACAGCCTGATGGATGACACACTCTTAGGATTTGAGTCCTAATCACCTTCACCACAAAGGGTGCCGTGGTAGGAGCACATGCTGCACCTCACTAGCTTGGCTTTGACACCTCAGACCTCTCCTCAGGGCCAGGTGTGCCCCCCCCCGGCTTTCCACTCTGTATGGCACCTGGCTCCACGGGCTGCCACTTAATTTTCACATATCCAGCATTTCTGGGTTAATGAATGAAGGAATCAATTAGATAACTCTGCAATATCCATTTAGGAAGAACCCAGGGGACACAGCTCCCTCTCCTTCTCCCCGACTCTATGTGAGAGATGAGCTGAGAGTGTGAGTGTCATGTTGCTAAGCTGCTCGTGCCAAGCTTCTGCTCCCCTTTACCACAGCCACAGACCACTCCCCTGTGGGATACGAGGCTGTCCTTGGCTCACTTCTCCCAAAGGTAGGCCAAAGTGAGAAGAGCCTCTACCAGCAGCCAGAGGAAATGATCCAACATTATCAAAGCAAGTATTTGTTGTCCTAGTACTGTTCCCCCACACTGTGTACCCACAAGCAAGCAACTGGCAGTATCGTCTGCTCATGGAATAGGTGGAATCTGGTTTTGGCACCCTGAATTGGCATTTGAGGTATATGTAGTCAGATAGATAAAGTATGTGCTTCTGGGTGGGGGTGATGTTCAATGTTTCACTTTAAATTTATGCTCTGTATGTGTGTGGTGTGGTGTGGTGTGGTGTGGTGTGTGTGTGTGTGTGTGTGTGTGTGTGTGTGTGTGTGTGTGTGACTGGAATAAAATCTAGAGCTTCATGCATACAAAGCAAGCATTCTGCCACTGAGCTACAGCCCCAACTTTCAATTTTTATTTTAAACAAAGAGTACCTAAGAATTGATTTCCTGACAGGTGGGCACACTTTGTAAGGCATATGTTGTGGTTTCATCTTACAGAGGAAGAAATAGGCTGGGAGACACAGTACCGGCAGAACCCCGCAGTGGATGAGTGGCATGGTGAGGATCAAGAGGGTCCCTTCCTGAGGACTGCTCTCACATGGTTCTGACTTCAGTTGGGATGTCTCTCATCTGACTTCCATGTATTAGGGACTCACACAGAATTACCCTACAGTGAAAGGAGCTTGGCTTGGGATCTGTGCACAAATGTTATACTGTCCACACTCATGGATGTCCCCGAGGCTACAGCACTGTAGCACTTGCAAGGTGTTAAATTTTCAGTAGCAACTGGAGAAATGTTGGAGTAAATGATTCCATGAAAACGATCTGCCTCCTGCCTCTGAAGACTCTGAAATCATCCATTAACTGTAATTCTTAGAAGAGAAAGGTAGTATATTTAAAGAATATTTTCTATAAAAAAAATAAAATGTAAGAGGGAAGGAGTTTCTAGTTAATCCTCAATTATGCAGAATACACTTAGTTAACCATAAATTTACATACTTTCCAAGCACTCTAGCTAATCAAGGTCTTCCTAAAAATCAGAAAGCCCAATGGGATTGAATTTTGCAAATATCAGATCTGTGGGCATGCATGCACAAGAGATATTAGCTATGGAATTAGTGCCCAGTGTTCTAAAAGTCCCTGCCCTCACCAGCCACAAATCACATCTGAGCCAGCAGGTCTCCTCTTAACCAGAGCATCCGAAAGCTGTGGTTCAGATGCAGCCACTCTGCTCTGCATCCCCATTACCAGAGCACAGCTGCACCCATCACCTAATGATACCTGGGCTTCTTACTCTCTTCCTCATTGTCCAAGAAATGAATGGCCTGTTCTGTTAGAAAGTGGAGTTCTTGCCTGGCCTCTGAGCTGTATTTATGCTGGGGAAAAGAGTGTTGTGTCTTAGTCACTAATGTGACTGCAAAGGTGCCTGGGGCTCATTATTCTTCAGGTGAACCCGAAGGCTGAATAGCCACAGATTCTGTTTGCAGGCAGAAAAGGGGGAGGAGGGTGAGAAGCATATCTTAGATATTTGAGAATCCTAGCACTTTTTTTGTGTAATATACAGGAGGCATAATGTTGTTGATATTCCCCTGAAGCTGAATCTTAATTGAGGGAGAAACCCCTCCCTGGAGACCTGAATACCTGCCACTGGCACCATTTGTGCATAGACCTTAACAAGTTTTTGTTTTTCCACTTCCAAGCTTCCCACCTGGGTTATTGCAGTGACTATGTCCCCAGAGCTTGCACAGGTGGCCTTGAGTTTAAATATGGAACTGAGGCTGCCCAAGAGTTCATGAAAGGCAAGATAAAGGCTCTGGGTCAGATTCTAAGTGACCTAACTACATGAGTTTTTCCACTGGTCTAAGTCTCTTCCCTAAGATCTCAGGAAATTCCAATGGGACCAGCCCTGTCTTCATAAACAACCCACCTCAGATGCAGCCAGCCCCAACACCCTGAGATCTGGCTCGAACTGGAAAATGATAGAAAATGGAACAGCCCTTATCTTTGTCTTCTGTTTGTATTGCAGCTAGAACTTAAAATCACCCTCATTCTTTTAGGCCTGGGCAGAACAGAGCCAAAGATTGTTACTGGTTCAAACTCCTCAGATGTCTTTCAATAGCAGCTGGCCTTTAAACAGCTCCTATAAGCTGTCCCCAAGACCCCAGCGACTGCTGCCCAGCTATGCCTCTGCACTGTTGGCACCTCGGCTTTATACTTGCTGCCTATGAGCCTTAACTCCAGCCTCCACCACTCTCCTAGAAGGCTTGTCTCCCAGCCCCTCTCCCCCAGTCTCCCAACATCTCCAGGAAATTAACCCAACTGGGGCCAGGAGCTTCAGGATGAAAAATGTTCTGCTCTCCATCTGGCCCCTCTGTTTCTCCAGGCTCCCCTCTCTTTCCAAAGCAACTCCATATTCTCCACTAGTTTCCTGCATTGGTTAATTCTACCACAGCTTGTCCTTACTCTGGTCAGGCTATTGCTCATCTTTGTTTTTCCAACACAATCCACAGATACCCTAGAGAAATTCTGGAGGCAGATGACAAGATAACACTTTCCTATTTTTTTTTTAATTTTCTTTTTCTTATTTAAAACTTTTTCATTTTACATACTAATCCCAGTTCACCCTCACTCCATTTCTCCCTCCCTCACCTTCCCCTTTTCTCCACCACCCCCCATTCACTCATCTGAATGGGTAAGGCCTTCCTTGGGGAGTCAACAGTCTGTTATACAAAGTTGAGGCAGTGCCAAGTCCCCCCCATATCAAGGCTGAGCAGGGTATCCCACCACCTCAAGACCCAGCAATACTACTCTTAGGCATTCACCCAAAGGATGCACAATCATACCATAAGGACATTTGTTCAACTATGTTCATAGCAGCGTTATCTGTAATAGCAAGAATCTGGAAGCAACCTAGATGCCCCTCAACTGAAAAGTGAATAAAAAAATGATACATTTATACAATGGAGCATTATGCAGTGGTTTAAAAAAAAACAAAAAAAAACCCAAACAAAACAAAAAACATGATACTTTGAAATCTGCAGGCAAATGGAACTAGGAAAACAAAAACAAAAACATCCTAAGTGAGGTAACCCAGAAAGACAAGCATGCTATGTACTCACTTATAAGTGGATATTAGACATAAAGCAATGGACAACTAGGCCAAAATCCACAACCCCAGAGAAGCTAGGCAAAAATGGGGACCCTAAGAGGGACACACATGGAGAGTCCCAAGAAGGGAAAATAGTTAAAAATCTCCTTGGTAAACTGGGGAGGGTTAGAAAAAAGGGGTATGGGGGATGGGAACACGGGGGACTAAGAAGGCTGAGCTGAAGAAAGGTAATACCTTTCAATCTTCTCAGAGACACATGACTACATACACAGGTATAGGTTCATGCAAACATATACAGTGCATATTCTCATACATCTGTTCATGTATACTAGCATGCCTATACACACAAGCACACATCCAGACAGCCATGCACAGTCACACACACACACACACACACACACACACACACACACACACACACACACACACACACATCACACACTCACACACACTTTGCAACTCACACAACAGTTTCCTGTAAGCTCTTACATGCTCCTCTGTGGAAGGACCGATTAGAATCATTTTGCAGATGGAACAACTGAGGCACAAAATGAATAAAAGAAAAATCACAAAGCCTCCAAAGACTTGAGTCTGGCTTTAAATCTCAAACCCACATGTTTTGCTACTTTTTTATTTTTTAACAAGTTCTCACTATGTGGCTATAGCTGGTCTGGGACCTCCCTGTGGAGACCAGGCTGGCCTTGAACTCACAGAGATCCACCTGCCTCTGCCACCCACTCTGCCGCCCAAGTCCTGTGAGTAAAGGTGTGTGCCACCACTCCTGGCTACACTCTTTAGTTTTATAATATTTTCCTCCTGATGAAAACTTTTTTTTTTAGGCAGACGCCATCCCACTTTGATTTCTCCAGATATTATCAGTTAGAACAGAAGGAGCCTAGAAGGAAAGGACAGCAGGGGCATATTTAGAGATTCTGTGTTTTAACAAGTTTGCACGTTCCCTCTGAGCCCAGGCTGCTATAGACTTATAAATGATTCGGATGCATAGTAAGTCCGTCATCCCCGCTTTCCAGAAGACGAAAATCTCATCAGCTCTCCCAAGGAACCACCGGGTTCCAGCTTCTTTCTGAAGTTATCCTTGTACCTTGGCTGTCTCTGCCTCTACTTCTGCTGCCTTTTAGAAACCAAGCTCTGAGCAGGCAAACAGGGAGTATCTGAACACCCATGAGCAGTTCAGGAATCAGCAGTATGGGAATGTCCTGGCCCAGGTGATAGCATGGAAAGGGAGGAGCTGGCGTGGTGTAGGAGAGAAGAGTGCTATGGACTTGGGGCCTTAGAGGAGGACCATCCGGGGTGTCTCCAGCACACCTTGGTACATCAGAGAACCAGAATGAATTGTGCATATTCCTGCCCAGGTCTGAGAGCCCATGGTAGTCCGTTCAATGACGAGGCCATGGTGGGTGCAATGAGCTATCACTATGCACAGTCATCAGATTCGTACAGTAGAAGAACAGAAATCTACCTGGCTCCAAAATATTACCCTTTCTCCTCCTTTGCAGGTGCTCATGAGAGTTGAAATAAACAGCCCCAGGCATTACTTCGCAGTGTCCATAGGCCTCAGATTGGCGAGTACATGTGGGTGAATTATTTTTGAGCGAGTCAGAATGCAATTATTTCATTTTCCTTCCAATTCCGAATTGTTGATGTTTAGAAATAAATTGCTCCCGGTGCTTCTGATTTACAAGGACAAAATGTGAATGCAGAAAGCAGGTTCAGTGGAGTGATTTGAATTTCCATTACAATTACAGTTCTTTTCAACCATGATTCTGTGCTTTCCTCGGATGCATCAACCTGATGCTGACTGTGCCTGGATGCTGATGTTACATTGCCCTCAGCATCCTCATCACATAGGCCAAGATGCCACAGGCCACTGGCTAGATTAGAACTAAGCTTCCCACTAAGCCACTAATAAAACTGGAGTGCCCATCAGGGCTGGCTTCTGGGGCTCAACAGATAATGGAGGGGGTGAGCTGAGCCTCATCGACAGTGAAGGAGTGTGGTGTCTATAGATAGTAGTTTAGGGGGAACCCAAACACTGACCAGCAGATTCTTCCGTCCAAGCACAGCCATGTCAGCAAAGCTAAGAGGGTCAGATAATTCTGTGTATAGGATGTTCTGGGAGCTGAGTACATGTGATACCCACTATAGTGCCAAGAAATCAGGTTGTTCTTGTTAGTCTATTTTACATATCAGAACCCGAACCTTGCTGAAGTCACCAAGTGGTGGAGGCAAAGACCAAACTGAAATTAACTCAGATTTCAGAACCCAGTTTCCTATTCCCAATCAATACTGAAGGCCCCTAAATTCCATGGCAGAAGATTCAGAAAGTTTAAACCCAGACCTCTGCCGGGATAACTCCAAGTGTTCCTAGGAACTCAGGAAGCCAGATGGCTGAGGCTGGAGAAGTGATTCAGCAGCTAGGAGCCCTTGCTACTCTTCCAGGGAATCTGAACTTGATTCCCAGCACCCACAGTGGGCCACTCAATGCCATTGTAACTCCAGGTCCTCTGTATCCAACACCTTCTTCTGACCTGTCTAGGTACTTTACTCACATGTGTGCTGGAGCACACACACACACACACACACACACACACACACACCACACACACACATCACACACACAACACACACACACAACACACACTTTAAAACATAAAAAAAAAAATTAAAAAAAAAAACCCAAGTCAGATGATGTCCTTCCTCCCTCCCATAGAGGACCCACCCTGAAAAGCATTCAGAGATTTTAGGAGGAATATGCCTTTCTTGCCCAACCCAGAAGGTTACCTTTCCCACCCTCCTGCTCCACGCTAGGTCACTCCAATGAGGTAGCTCCTATCTTGAGTCTGAGAGCTCTGTTCACAGGTTACAGACACTTGCATACTCTAAATTGCAGCAGCCATGCCTGGTGCAAGCAGGAGAGGACAGCACTCCTTGTCAGGGGCTGTAGCTGCTCCAACTTCTCTAGAGCCTTCTTAGCCACTGAGTGTCCATTAATGCACCATGCAATGGAGGAGGAGAACTCCAGGGCTCCCTGGGAGAAGCTGGAGGAAGCAGATGGCGCTGCTTCCACAACCCACTCTGCTTAAGGTAAAGCTAGCCTCAGCACCAAAGGCTCAATCCTCCCCCTGCAGCAATCCTCAATCATCCCATAGATTCAATTATACTATATGGTGGGCCCTGGGACAGGACCAACAGAAGTCAGCCTTTACATCCAGGACAATCTTGAAGTCCTAGCCCAGTCCAGGCTAGATCCGGGAAGCTAGGGCACAAACATAAACTGCATACACCCCCATTGGCTATTAACCAAGTCTCCATCTTTGTGTGTGTGTGTGTGCCTGTGTCTGTGTGTATGTATGTATGACATTCAGGCATGTGAAAACTAAAGACTGATGTCTTCTTCCATTGCCATCCACCTTACTTACCAATTACTTTGGGCTGACTGACCGGCAAGTCCCCACCAGGCTTGGCTTTTTATGTGAGCACTGGGGATCCAAACTCAGGAGCTCGTGCCTGTGTGGCAAGCACTTAACCTGTTAAGCCATCTCTCCAGCTCTTCATTTCTAATGTATAATGATCTTGTTCTTTATCTGGCCCCCATCCCTGCTGCTCCACCAGTCAGCTCTAGAGAAGACAGACAGTATGTTCAGGATGAAGCTTGGGTACATTAATAAACACCAAGTAAAGTCTGTCCTCCCCACCTCTGGGATACAAAAATGTCCCAGTGAAAGGTTAGTCTACATAACTAATTAAAAGAAGACAGGACAGCAGAGTACTTTATTATTGGCTGGATGAAAAGTGAAATAACCAGACACGATAATAGTTCAGCATGAAAAACATGCTGTCATTTTTTATTCATGTTTTTCCTAATCCCAGTGTGAACCTTTGCCTGGGTGAGAAGCAGTAAGCAATACAGAGGCTGGATAGGCCTCCAGTCACTGATGTACCCCCTAAGAACCAGCTCTCTCGGGGTACCAGTGGTTGAAGCAGCTTTCTAATTAATGCTTTTAATTAATAGACCTCGTTTCTTAGAGTAGGTTTAGGTTGTATAGGAAAATTGAACAGGAGTTGCAGACGATCCCCATACATTCTCTGTCTTTCCTCCCCCATCCTATTTCACCTGTAATTAACATCTTGCATGAGTGTGGTACACTTGTTATCGCTGGCAAACCAAGACCATGTTATTATCATTAAATAAACACAATTATTAATTAATGTTCCAACTTGATATTAGAGTTTATTTATTTAATTGTATAGCCCCTGCATTTGAACAGTGTATTAGATAAAGGCATTATACATGATCACAGTACTAGCTCCTAAAACCCCTGGGCCCTCAGTTCATACTACTTCAGTTCTTACTTCTTCCTGTGTCCAGCCACCGGCAACCATAGGTCTTTCTACTTCTGAGGTTTAATATTTTCCAGACTATGACATAGTTGAAATCAAGGAGCTTTTATTTGCCTTTGGGAAATTTTAGTACTTCATTTAGTACCATGAATTTACTTTTTCGTTTTTGTTTTACTGTGCACTTCGTTAGCTTGGTAGTTCATTTCTTTTTATTGTCAAGTAGTATTTCACTATATGGACATACCACAGTTAGTTTATATCTTGTCCTATGGGAAGACATCTCAGTTGATTTCAGGATTTGTGCTAATCATGGGAAAAGCTGGCATAAGCATTCACATCAGGTGTCCAAGTAGACACAGGGTTTCATCTCCTTTGGATGGTACTGAGGACTATTACAGCAGGTTCCTGTGATAAGAATGTGTTAATCTTATAAGAAATCTCCAAATTGTCTTCCAAGTATCCAGCTTCTGTTGTTCCATGTCCTCACTAGTGTTGAGCTTTGAAAATCTTAGGAAACACAGCTTAAAATGTTTCTGCAACCATGGCTATTTGTCACTTGCACGAGTACTTGATCTTTGTTACCATCTAAGAGGCACAATTGATGGGAGAGGAAACTGAAGGTCAGAGTGGTCCTGTGGAAAACCCAAGATTACACACTGTGTGTCACACAAGCCTGGCAACCTGAGATCAATTCCCAGAACACAAGGAAAGGTAGAAGGAGAGAACTGAACCCACAGAAGCTGTCTACCTACCTCCACACAGGCGCTGAGGCATGCTCATGTGTGCGCACACACAAATCAATCATTGTTTTAAGTGCATCCTTTTAAATACATATGTTATTTGCAGATTTTCAACAAATAGCTATTGGACCCCAGGCCTTGGTAGAGAGTGACAAGACACTATGTATGTGTATGCCCAGAGTAGAATTGATGCCCCTGAGCTCAACATGCTTCTGTATGTTCTAGTAAACTCTGCAGGATTTGATCATTCACACATTAGCCATAGTTAATTCTCAGTCTCTGGTGAAAGTATGCCATCTCTCAAATCCCTCCCTTCACCCTCTTTGGAAAAACTTGCTTTTCCTTTCACTGGTTCCTCTGACTGTGGGAGACTAATGTCACCCACTTGGCTCTAGCCTTTCTCTGGATCTCCTGGTGACATCTAAGGCTAGTATGCCCATAGTTACCCATCTGTCTTCCTCTATTTCTCCTTCCCTCTGCCTGATACATCAGGTTCTCCATTCAGTCAAGGAGCTCAGAGAAATCTGAGAGAGCAAGGCAACCCTTCCTCACCCAGCCCCTCATCGGCATCAAGACTCGCTGCACTGTGGCTTTCTGCCCAAGACTTTTGAGACGCCTTTCCTGCTGTGACTGAGCGGAACAACCTTTAATAGTCTCATTAAGAATCCAGTCCCTTCCCTTTGTCGCTGACACACTGCATCAGTGAACCTCCCTCGTATACTGGAGTAGGCAGGGATGAGAAGCTAAAATCGTCCCCATTTGCACGTGTGGGATACTGAACACTTTAATTTTACTGTGTAATATTTGCAACATGCTAAAAGAATGTGCTCAGCCAGGATGTAAGCCAGCAGCCAAGTGGCCTCGTGTGAACCCCATGTAAGAACTGGAACGTGTCCACACCACCCACCCTCCTCATCATCCTTTCTCCCACAAGAAGCTCTTCTCATTTCTCCTCTGCTCTTGCACCTTCTCCTTGGTTTCATTTCATATGCACATCCTCAGACAGGGCATTGTAGCTCTGCTCATTCTGGAACTTTATGAAAATAAGCTTAGATGTTATAAAGTCCTTTGTAACTTGCCTTTTTTTCATTTAGTATTGTATTTAAGATTTACCTTGGGCTGTCATTAGTGGCTGCCGTTCGTGGCACCATGTGTATATACTATAATTTATTTGCTCGTTCTCCTGTTACTGGGCAATTAGGTCACACCATGGTTTGAATATCAAACCCATGAGCAGACTGAGGTGTTGAATGTTTGGTGCCTGGTTGGTGGCACTACTGGGGAAATTTGGACAACTAGAAGATGGAGCTACTTGAAGGAAATAGGTCATGGGGCAGGGGTGCCTTTGAAGGTTTTACCTGGTCCCCAGCCCCTTCCTCACTCTGCTCCCTGTTGCCTGTGAATTGAATAGTTCTACACTCCAGCCGCCATGATTGTCTGCTTCACAAGGAACTAAAGAGCACAGTTAAGTGAGGACAGACAAGACTTTCAGAAACCACGAGACAAAGTAAATCATTCCTCCCTTTAAGTTGTTTCTGTCAGACATTTTGTCACAGTGCTGTACAGGCAATAACACTGATCAGACATAGTGTGGGAGCGCTGACCAACAGTGCTGCTGGGTGTTTGCTGGGTGGATTCTGTGCCTGGAAGAATCACTTCGTCTTTAAGGAAGTAAAGCCCACAGTCTGACAGAGTAGAATGATCAAAAATTAGGTCATAGCACCAAACTGGCTGTCTGTCAGCCAGGCTCTGCCACTGACCAGCTGGGTGACTTGGGAAGAATTATGAATGCCGCTAAATCTTCATTTTTTTCCACTATAGGATAAGGATGGTGATAGGTCGGGATGGAGGAACGGCAGTTTTGCCCACACCACTCATGAGTTCAGTTGTCGCTCGACTCCCCCATAATGTGGCCGTGCATCCCTGTGTGCAGCAAAAGCTCAGCTGCAGCCACTCATTTCCAGAAGCACCCAATGCACCCCTCTCTTCAGGAATAAGGATAGGAAAGGGCCACAGATCTGCGTGGTATGTACAATTTCCTGCAAATCCTATAAAAATTAGAAGGGGCCAGGCTTTCTTTTCTCAAAGCTGAGGCCAAGAGCAAGCTCCCGTGAGCAGAGCCTGGTGACTTGCCGTGTCAGCTGGGACCAGTGATGACAAATTGTAGTTTTTATTGTAACACCTGCCCTCCTCTCAGGGTTTAATATCACAACTATTTCCCATCTCATCAGATCAACAAATACCAATCAGCTGTGTGTGTGCAGGCCCCCAGAATGCACTCTTTTCTCAATGAAAGGCTTCCTCAAAGTGGAGCTTTTCTGACTCACTCGGGCAGCACTCGCAAGGCAATTTCTGGTCTTTTGTTAGCAAACATGCCTTTTTCTTTCCCACCCTAACAGAATAAAAAGGCCATTGGAGGGGTGCTTGCTATTTTTATTTTTTGCCACGACCTAAGAAGTGACCTTTCTTGTTTGCATTCTCATTTGCAAGCCTCCCTTCCCACCCAACATGCTCAGTCTAGTGTCTTATTCAGATTCTGTAGAAGAACACAGGCCATATTGAAGCAGACACAATAAGCATTGTTCTTGATTGTGATGTCCCCATCCATCATTGGCTCTTCCAGTGGCTGGACTAGGAGACTTCGGAAAATCCAGGTGATGGTAGAGGCGGACATGCTACAAAGATGATGGGAGCAGGTATACCATACTCAAGGAAGCAGCTGGTCCTCATATTGACTGTTAGCCATTTGTTCAGGCTTGAAAAAGCCGAAACTGGAATTGAATTGACTTTTCCCTTGACTCCCCTGTGTTCATTTCCTCACTGGAACGTACACTGCTCAGGTTTAGGTAATGCTGAGGGGGACATCCACCAACAGGAGAAAGACAACTGAGCAAGGACTGTTTTTATGTATGTTTTTCTTAAGTATGAATCAAGCTAACCCCATCCTTAGTATGCTATTGGATACTTAGAATACTTCTGTTAGGGCTTACAAGGTGGCCCAGTGAATAAAAGCATGGCTGCCAAGCCTTGGGACCTGAGTTCAATCCCAGGGCACCACATGGTAGAAGGGGAAAACTGATTCCTACAAGTTATCCTATGACCTTCACGTGTATATGTGGCACTTGTGTTTGGGTGGGTGGATGGACAGACAGACAGAAATCTATGAAGGATAGAGAGATGGTTTAATCATTAAAAGTGCTGGCTTCTCTTCCAGAGGACCCAGGTTCAAGTCTCAGGTCCAAATGGTAGCTCATAACTGACTCCAATCTCAGGGGATCTGATGCAGTCTTCTGGACTCTGGGCACCAGGCATGCTCATGGTGCACAGACATACAGGCAGGCAGAATTTTAAAGAATTCTATGAGTTATAACTCATAGCAATAAGTTTTATTTTATAGATCAAGGAACTGAGTATTGTATTGATTTTTGTGAACAGTGTCACCAAACTAATGGGAAGAGCTTTCTTCTCAGCCATGGCCATATCCACAGAGACTCCACATCGGAGTGCATCTTCCCTTTTGTTAGCCACCCACTTTGTGTCCCACCTATTTGTACAACAGATATCTGGATGCGAACTGAGTCTGTCCAATTGGTTGTGTGTGCCTGCCTAGAATCCAGTACAGTTTCTTGTTATCTCATGCAGAGGGAAAAGGAGGCAAGTGAACAAGACTCATGAGAACAAGTCCATAGGGTCAGGAGTACCACTCCAGAGAAATGGGTAAGAGGAATAAGGACTGTGGGTTTGCATAGTCAGTGGTATAAATGCATCATCATTATTTAATAGCCCTGTATTAAGTGCCTGGGCTACTGGGCACTGGAGGAACACAGGGGATGGTGGATTTGCTCCTGAAGAACTCATGGTCGCATGGAAGAGACAGATACATGTGTTCCATGCTACAGGCACTAAACAGAGCTATCTATAACATGCTTGGGATCAGGAAGGAGAAGTATAGCTCTGCTTTTCATAGGTTCATCAGCTACTCAGATATACCCCAATATGCGGTCACATTTGTGGCCTGTGTCTCTTGACAGGGGTTGGCAGATAGGATGCCCAGTCTCATCCTCCTAGAGAGGCTTAATCGATGGCTCTGCTAATGATAATAGTTATTCAGAACGCTGATCTCCTTCAAACGGAGGTCACAGCTTAGGGACTGAAGTCTACCTACGAGTTGGTTATTTCTCCTTGTTTATAATGCAGATGTGACACACAGCTGCCTAGATGACTCCAGGTTGAACTGACGATTTCCAGTTTCAAACAATCAGACCCTTAGATAGCAACCATATGGCTTTTGTAGCCAATGACAACAAATGGTGGTGATGGATCTGGTGAGGCTAAGCAGGGCCTTATCCCAAGTAGCAGAGACACTGCAGCACAGCCTGGAAGAGAACAGTTCTCCTCCCCTTCCTCAAAGGAGGCGTCTCAGAGGCTGCCTTGATCCTGCCAGTGTCTTCCCAGGGAAGGTCACCCTAAAGTATCCACATTCACTTGGATTCATTTGGTGGGGAAGTTTGCCAATGTACACAGCTCCTGTTAGGGAAACCAACCTGTAAGGTGAAGAAATGAACACAGCCCTGGCTAAGGCTCAACGCCAACAGCATCTAACCCCACCGAAATGTAAAAGGCAATTTGCATATCCTAGGATGCTGTCATGGCTGAGAGTATGCCCACCCCACCCCCAGGCCTAACTTCCTCACTTCCTCATGCTCCTGTGAGTATTTGACCTCTCTCTGCTTAAATTTTCTCATCTGAAAAATAGAAATAATAGGAGTAGCTGTCTAACAGGGTCACTGGTACATAGAGTTCCTCGTACAGAACATTTAACAAATAAAACAGAAAGAATACCAAGGGAAGCAGAATGAGAAGAAGGTGCATTGCAATGGACCCATGTCATCCATGGTTGGAAGACTGTGAAGTGGGAAAGTGCTTCCTGCATTATGATCCAACTTCTGGCTGAAAGAATGGCAAGCTTGGGCACAAGGCCTGAACATAGAGCGTTCATGCTCCACTGAGTAGTGGAAGGGGCCAGAATTAACAAGAAGCGAGGCAACTGCATGCCAGAGACTGGCTGTCCAAATTGTACCATCCCTCCTGTAGAACTGAGGCACTGAACGAACATTAACTTCCATTCAAAATTCATCTTTCCTGAACAAAAGTAGCCAGTCATCTCTTCTTCAGACAAAACAAAAATGAGGGTAGGAGGGGGGAAGATGCCAAGGACTTGCCTAACATTTAGGTCTCCCGTCTCACTTCCTCTGCTTTGGCAGGAAAGGCAATATTAAGAAAGTTCTTCTATGTTTGGGGCATGTTTATGCTGATTTGGGGGTGCTATATGCACTGTCTTCATTATCAGGCAAGGCTTTCAGCTGGGTGGGTAACAAACACTGCAAGTTACTGTCTCTTGTAATATTCATTGTGCACTCCCCCCCCCAGGTAAAGGTTGTTTCTTGGCTTTTTTGCAGCTCCAAGCTACAATACAAAGAGCCATGAACTGGGGACTGAGGAGCTGATAATGCCCACCCAGCTGGAGGCTGATTGGCTCCATCCCCTCATCCTTGTCTCATTCATTACTCAGCCACTCAGCCGTTCTCTCCTAGAGCAGCCTCTCCTACATGGCTCAGCTCACACCCCTCCTGGTGGCTTCCCGGCTGTATCCCTTTCTTTGCATTAATACAGGCAAAAGCCCAAACCCACCAGCTCCCATCACCTATGATGGTTTCCCTCTAGGTTAGATGAGAGTATTCAGACACAGCCTTTGCCCCCATTAGCCATATGGCCACTGATTGCTTGTTAGAAAAACCCAGCTCTACTGTATGCCCACCACAACGGGCCACCTGTCCAGCAACTCCAGCACTATTAGGGACGAAAACCAGGGTTTCTTTCAAGCTGCCTCTGAGCTGGAGCAGACCAGCCTCACTAGAGCTACAGGCTTCTGCCCAAGGACACCTAGGATGGAGCATTCAGAGAGCCACCCCCCCCCCCTCCTCCACTAGGTATATGGCCACTGATTGCCTCAGTGACTTTCATATGGAAAAGACCCCAAACCTTACACTGGAGGAAGGGGTGTCCCTCTGCATTAGAACTCACCGTACCATTCTTTCTCCAGGTGTGTTTCTTTTAATGTTATTATTTTTTATTAAGGTTCTTTTATTATTGATGACCATTATTGTGTTTTTCAACAAACATAATAGAACCCTGTTCTACTATTCATACACTTTGGGGGACAGGACTTGACACAGTTTAAAATTAATTTTTCCATTATAATGTGATATTACCACATCAAAGAAAATTTGGAAACCAGAAAAAAGAACTCATCCCAATCTCACCAGTCCAACACAAACACTGTTAGCCTTTTGGGGGCTCTCCTATGAGTATTTATCTTATGCATATTTTAACAGGGTAGTAATTATCTCTACTTGTATTTTTATCTTTATTTTTTTTTACTTGGTATAGTTATCAGATGCAATTTCCATATTATATGTTTCTCATAAATGATCATTTTAATGATTCCATAATATTCTATCAAGTCTCTAAACCATAATTTATTTAACCATTTCTCAACTGTTGAATATTTTGGATGCTTTTTGCAATTATGCTTATAGAATGTGTTTGTTTTTGTTTGGTTTTTTGGTTTAGGATTTCCTTTTTAGAGTAGACCTACAAAATGCAGAATTTAGAGTGAAACAGGGTGGATATTCCAGGCTATTGATGTATCCCTACAATGACTTTCCAGTCTACAGTCTAAGCTAACCATATATATTTTTTAATATTTTGAGGAGCATGGACACTTAATGGACAAGGCAGGAACAAATGGCATTTCTTCTATGTTGCCCATGCCAGAAGCCTCAGAAAAAAACACACACCACAGCATTTTGCTATTAGAGTGAAAAGCAGAAAATTAATCCCATATGTAACTAAAAATGCTTGTTCTGCTGTGTGGAGAAGTTACCATATAGAAAGGAACCTGGCTCGCTGTCACTGAGCCACAAATAATAATGAAAAGTTGTCCTCTAGGGGCAAGATTTTGGAGATATACACTCCCCTTGACTACCACAGCCCCACCTCCAACCCTGTGCCCTCTGTCCCCCAGCCTTGTCATTGAGGGCATATGTGGCTTGCAGACATTTCACTCCCTTAGGGTGCTTTGCTTTTCTGCAAGCAGCTAGGAAACACGGCTGTGCTCTCCAGTTCCTGAAGGCTGGACTTCTCAAGATGAAGGTTTTCTCTCTGTAGACTACACATTCATAAAGCAACTGTGTGTGCTTCTATTTGCAAAAGAAATTAGTTCAGGAAAAAAAAAAACCTCTACGTTAAATGTTAAATGGTGCTAGAGGGTCAATCTGACTTTGGACTGCCACACAGTTGTGCAGGAGGCACATGGGGACAGACATCCAGCCTATTAGCCAAGTCATGCATTGTAGCTTGAGTCTGTGTCTACCACCACCACCATCTTTCCCCCTCTTCCTGTTCCTTCCCCTCCTCCTTCTCTTTCCTCTTCTTGGAGTAGCATTTTAAAAATACTTTTATCTTTAAGAATAGCTTCAGATTCTCATACACCCCACATGGGGTCTCCCTTACTGTTAAATACCCTCCCTGTGTATAGAGCATTTGTCACAATAAAAAATCCAATATTGGTGCATTGTTATTAACTCAAGTCCATACTTTGTGTGCTTTGCTAGTTTTTATATAAAGTCTTTGCATTACATCATACATGTGTACCACCTACATGCCTATCTGTTGATCGTGGCTTTGACCTCACAACCAAGCTGGTACATATCTGATTTCTCCACTATAGAGTTGTCTGTTCTCCTCACTTTTTTAGAAGGTAATCACTATGTGACCATGCTCACTAGGAATTCATTTTGTTCTCCTTTAAGGAAAGAAGAATTGCACAAATCATTTGCAATTTTTTGTGTACTGATTGTTTTCTTTTTTAATTTTTTTTTAAATTTGTCTGTACTGGGAGCAGTACCTACAGAGGCCTGAAGAGGGTATCAGATGCCCTGGAACTGGAGTTAGAGGCAGTTAGCAGCTTTATGTGGATGCTGGAAACCTAATCTGGAGTTCTCTGCAAGAGCAGCAAGTTCTCTTAACTGCTGAGCCATTTCTCTGGCCCAGTCCCTTCATTAAAAAAATCTCTATTTAGCCCAAGGAAATAAATCTATGTTCTGGGAACACACCGTTGTAGTTGGGATTATCAGTCAATACTGCTTCATTTTAGGCTTATCTGCCCCATCTTTAGCCATTGAGAGCTCTCTTCCTGAGGCTTCCGTGTCCCTTCAGAATACCTCATCATCATAGGTCTTTATTTCTTTTTTGTGGAGCTTTTTATGGGTTGAATTGTATTCTCCAAACCCAGTGTGTTGAAATCCCAAACCTCGATGCCTCAAGATGTGAATTTAGTTGAAAAATGTCTGCTGCAGATGTAACTAGTTCATATTTAGTCATAGTTGTGTAAGATAGGATGTTAACTCAAAATCATTTGTGTCCTTATAAGAGGGGTGACACATACAGGGAGAAGGGGGTGATGGTGGCAGAGACAGATGCCAGACTGAATCATCTCCACAAAGAAATTCCAGAGTATATACGTAGGTCTCGATAAAAGCATGGCTCTGCAGACACCTTTAGCTTAGGCTTCTAGCCTGCAGGACTGTGAGAAGAGAAATTGCTATTGTTTCTAGTTGCCTGGCTTGTTATAACTCACTTCGGGAGACCTAGGAAGCAAACCAAGGCACCTCTTCATACAGGCATGTGCCCTGTGTTTTTAACACTGTAAGATGCCCCATGTTCTTCTGGCACCCTTCCTGCCATGGTCACATAATGTGCTCTTTTCCCAAGGAGCCCTGCCTAGTTCCTTTTTGTAAAGATATTAGAAACCAAAATCTGGGATTTGGGAGTGCTTGTTGCTATAAGAGCACTGCTGCTTCCAGGCTTTGTCAGGAGACAGAGCAAGGAATTACATATGTGAGCACTGGCCCTCACACACACGCCCACCTCAAAATACACCCATCTATATTCAGCTAAACATAAGTTCATCCTGATGTCTCCATCTCCAATCCATTACCACACAGATCCTTCTAGCATCCTCCTTTTGCTTCTCCAAAACTTCCCACTCCCACCATCTGCTGTGCATCCACTTAGTGGGCCAGTTCCTGTGCACCTGCATGGCAGACAATATTCTTGTCTAATTCAAACCAAAAAGTACTATATGGTGGCCCTGGCAGCACCCCAATGTCCATCCACCCAAGCTCCAAGAGCTGCACTTTCTTCCTCCCCTTCTCTAAATCCTATGCTATCAGTTATTTGCTATCTTTGTGTCAGTCTGAGCAAACTAAGCCACAAAAACAATGAGACACCAAAGTACTGGTGAGGTTTGCATAGCAAAACTTACTTTTCATTCTCGTGAGAGGCCATGTGGGCAAGCTTCCCTCGGGTTCAGCTTTCTCCTTTATAACTTGCCACCTCCAGAGTGGGAGCTGAGAGAGGACTGAAGGATGGTAGGGAGTTGTCTTTTAG
Source organism: Cricetiscus sungorus (assembly GCA_030556225.1). NCBI lineage: Eukaryota > Metazoa > Chordata > Mammalia > Rodentia > Cricetidae > Cricetiscus > Cricetiscus sungorus. The sequence goes on along the minus strand of JANBXA010000740.1, from coordinate 42,062,278 downwards.
AGCCAGGATTGGAAGTCATTTATATTCCCTCAGCAGGTATGCCTGTGGTCAGAATGGGGTTACAGCTTGATCCCAGCTAGTGGTCCAGGGAGGACAGTCACATGCCAAGCTCATAGATAGCATTGTCTCCATCTCAGCCTTCATGTGAACTATAATCAGTGTGTTAACTTCCCCCAAATTATTTTATTTTAAATCTTAACTTTCTAACAAATGGTCTTGTTTTATAATAAAGAAAATTTGAATGTCTATAGCCAGGGGGAAAAAGAAAGAAGTTCAATAGAAGTTTTAGTAATCTACTCTTGAAAAATCTATGTCTAGCTAGCCCCTCCCTCTGTCCATGTCCAGTTGTTCCTGATGTTTAAGTTTTAAAGAGCAAATCCACTTGCTGACGGCTTCCCCAGGTCCACATCCCCTTTTCTCCCTCTCAGGTACTAAATCCAAATAGGTCAGCTTGGTGGTTTGAGGAGCCCCTTAGTGCCCTTGAATGACATACTGACCAAAAAGACTCAAGAACCCCTGGTGAATGGCACTTCACAAGGTGTCTGATGCTATCGGGATAGTTAATGCTCTGAATAGTAAAGAAAGGCACCCCATTCCCCTGGGAAATTAATATCAGAAGGAACCTTACAAACAGGGCCCAAGTAATGTTTTAATGACATAGCAGCAATGCTTATGGTAATTTAACACCGGCAAGGAAAAACATGACATAAAATTGAATTCACAGTCTGATTTCACTCTCTAATATATTATGAACCAAGAAAGCAGAATATAGCACAACATTAACAGTGTTTTTCTCTGGGTGGTGGGATAATGGGTGGTTTGAATTATCTTGTTTAGACTTTCATGTGTGTTTTCCAAGCTTTCTATAATGAGTACACATGACTTCTGTAATCAGAAAGGGAATGCTAAGAGGAAAAATTGTTTAAAGTATCCAATCCGGTTCACCTCCCCATTGTAGGGATGAGGGAACTAATGTGCACAGAGACCAGGCGATTTGTTCAACATCATGTCATTATTAACTTGAAAGGTCAGGAGCCAAGGCACTCACACAGAGTTGATTCTTCCCCACATCTCCCCTTGGAGTCTGGCAGCTTGATATAGCAAAGCCTCCATCTTATGGGAAATGTCACCCAACTTACACCACCTTCTTATCTTGACCCAAGCTCCCAGAGTAAAAAGTGCTTTTCCAGTACTTCTTCTGCTTCAGCCTAAAGGCCTGGGAACTTATAACCACAAACTCTAACCAGGAAGGAATAGCAAGCTTTTCTTTAGCATCAGCCAAAGGCCAGTCATTATGTTGGAACTCAGCTCACTGAAACTCAGTAGTGAAAATGAGACAGCAACAGTGGACAGAGCTGACAAACATGTACACTCATGGCAAACTAAAACACAAGACAGTTTCACCCCATTGTGTAGATGTAGAGATCCAGGCATGCTCAGATTGCCAATGGTAGAGCTGAGGGAGACTACCTCAGGCTTTCTGAGTGAGGTCCATGCCTAATCTTGTACCTGAGCATCATCACTAAGCTGCCATGTATCTGGCACTAATTAAAAGTCCATGGTGGATTAGTTGAATCTCAGAACCACATCTGCATCCTAATCTCGAGATTGCAGCTGGCTGTCCAATTCAGCCCCAGACACACCCGTTTAGCTTCACATAGGTGGCTTGTCCTGTGTTCTAAGGTGATGGATCTGTTGCCAGATGTAGACATCTGGGCTCTTCTGAGTCCCTGCTTACCTTTGCACAGGACATCCCCCAAGCCTACTGGCCTGTCAGGAAGCTGCTCTGAGAAGATGTATACTGATGAGGAATCTCAGCCCCCAAATTCATTTTTCAAAGAAGCCAAGCAAAGCTGGTGATTTATCCTCTGTCACTCTGATCCCAGCATATGCTCCACATCAGGTAAGTGAGATAGAAGGAATGGTTCAGCAAACATTAAGTTAAAAAGAAACCCTGTCAGGCTTTCCCTCGAAGAGCTGGTTTTTATTTAAAGCCACAAAGTAATTAATTACGTTGAGTAAAAAGCAAGGGCTGTCTCCTCCACCCCCCTTCTCCATATTCAGCAAAAGATGCTCTCCTGACACAGTCGCTGTGCACAAGTCCACACAAGCTCTTGGTTGGTATGACTCCCACATTGCCTACCATCGCATCAGCAAGCAGTCTCCTCTGGTTTCTTTCCATTAGATTTGATGCCTTGATGCCTAGTTCTCCCTGATTTTCTGCTTTGCTCTACTCCTGCTCTTATATTTTATCACCTACACACACACATACACACACACACACATACACACACACACACACACACACACACACACACACACACACTCCTTTTTATAGTTCCACAAGTTCAGGTCTTTTTCCACACAGAGAAGGGGCTTCTTGATAATGTCAGAAAGGGATGTAGTACTGCCTTGTTCTCCCCATCCCTTGTAGAGCTGGTGGCAGATCACTCGATTCCTTCAATTTGCTTGATCCTAAGAAGGGAATATAATAGTTTGCCATTAGTTCATGAAGTGTGGAAAATCATTGGAATATAAGAAGTTGTAAAGATGAGTATCTTTGTTACCAACAGTAACACTGTAGTAGACAGAACCCTATAGATGGAAGGCAAGGAGGGATGTAGGGAGAAAAGATGGACATTGTCTTATCATTGCATTCAGATATGCAAAAAACACTCACTTAAAACCTACTGTGTACCAAGATTGGTGTCAGGCATTGAGAAAGATGAATAGGAGTAACCCAAGATTCTGTTTCCAAAGAATCTGACAAGGGAGACTTCCACACAAATAATAACTACAATGCCACAAGGCTGTGGGATATGTGTTCTAAATGGTGATTATGTAAGATTTTCAGGGATGTTCAGGGACAGGATTGCATTGTTTGCATCAGATAGGTAGAAAAGGCTGTCCATCCAGGTTTCCCAAGAGACAGATTTTATAGATAAACAAGGTAGGAAAGGAAATAAAGGCATTCCAAGGATAAAGCTTATCCCTGTGCTAAAAGATAGAGGAATAAAGGGATAGATCTTGTTGGGATGCCCACTGGCAGTGCATGACTGGGGTATGGGTGAACATGGAAGACAAGACCTATAGGAGATGAAGTTAGTCTCTTTTCAGACCCTGGGGCTGTGTAGGCTTTTCTGGGAAGTCCAGATCTTAGTGTCCCACGACAGAGAGAGCAACTGAAGGTTTTTAAGCAAGGAAATGGCATGCTCCATCTCAGACTTTTGATAAATCACACTGGTACATGTATAAAATGGTATATTGGTTTTCAAAGGCAGCAAATTGGAGACAGCTACCAAGATAACGGGGTGGGGGAGCTATCACCACAGCAGCAATCATGGGCATGGATGGTAGAGGCATTGCTCCAGTTTCTGCCATATTCCAGGTACCATGTTAGGTACTGGTAACTATACTTCCTCATAGGTATATTTAGAAGCATGAAAACAGCTACACAATTCATCACACCAAAATGAGTTATACACATCTATTAGCCAAAAGCACAACAGATGGCAATTCTTCTGTGCTAGTGTCATAGGCATAGGTCATGGGGAGGAATGGAAATGGGCAGTTTTACAGTTTTGTTTAGAAAGCTCTAACATGGTCACCCTCGATGCACTGCTGGAGGGATGTTCATTGGCACAATCATTCTGGAGAGCCATGTGCTTGCACTTTTCAAAAACTGCAAAATACACATTTATTTTGCTCCAGCAATTTCTACAAGACAGATGCAAAGTAGGAAAAATTAGAGATATGTGCAAAGATTTTACTAGAAGGGTATTTATCATAGCACTGTTGTCACAATAAAAGATAAACGTAATACAAATTCCAACAATTGAGGACTGCTTTAATACATTACAGTGCAACTATATAGCCGTCTGGTTTGCAGCCATTAAATGCTATGGAGTGGAAGTGTATTTATAGACATGGAAAGATGTTCACACCAATGGAGCCCCTCTTCAATGATGCAGCTTAAATAAAAACGGGTGATTGTTATGCAAACATGACTTCAAGACAAATCTCCTGGCCTACCTCTGTACTAGTTTCCAATATATTTTTAAGTGATTAGAAGCTGAGTGCCAAGCAACATGTATAGTACGAACTCATTTCAATTAAAGAAAAAAAATATATTCATGTAACTCTCATGACTACTCAGCCTCAGCAAACGTGGCAGGGGGAATGAGATATTAAATTTGTCATAGGGCACGGAGATCATCAGGGTGAGACTGTTTTATTTTATTCTCTTCCATCATCTATAGATTTTCTTTCTTTTTTTTTTTTTTCTACAATGAGCATGTTTCTTCCCTCCCAGCAAACAAGGGACCAGAGTCTCTCCATGAGTCCAGCTGGTCGGCTGCCTCCTGTAATGCCATTCATTCAAGAATTGGACTAGGTGTGCCTCATGGAAACTGCTGGGCTTACAAGGATGACCATAACTCAGCTCTTGCCCTCAGGGCGTTCACAATCTAAGAGAAAGACTAACCTATAATCTAACTATGACCCAAGGTGAGAATTGAACCAGTGCATGGTTAACTTCATGTAGGAGATAAACCTGACGTTTTGGGTTGCTACAGGTACATTCTGCAGGAGCTTCTTCCCATCTAACAGTGGTGAGAAACAATAGAATGATACAAAGAAAGAGAGCACTGTGCTGGAAGTCACACTACTCAAAAAACCTTTATAGCCTGTGGAGCAAAACTTGGTGGTTTATATATATAAGACCGTTCTCTCCATGGTTCCAGCCCTCTTTCCCACTTCATCTCAATTGCCACTGTCCTTAACTCCATATTCCTGCTTCAGGCCTGAGCTACCACAGTCCCACAAACCCTTTAAAATCTTCCAGTTAATCTGTTTTCTATTTCCTTTCTGAAAATTCTGGGACGTGGAAGTAGATGGTGTGGTGATGTCCTGGAGGTTCCAACTGCCCACAGCTGTCGATGGAGCAGTGTTTTCTGGGCCCCTCCCTTATAAAGCCTTATTCTAGATGCTGAGGGGTTCTGTAAGACACTGTTTTGTTACTCCGAGGTGATGGGGAGGAAATCTGTCCATCAAGTAGCACAATCCCACACACTAGGTAAATTAGCAGGAAAGGAGGCTTACATGGACTCACAGTCCTGGGGCAAGGTTAAAAATTGCATGTGGTGGTGGATTTCATGGCTGGCAGAGACCTCAGGTGACACAGGACATCACATGGCAAAACAGGAAAACATGCAGTGTCCTCTGAGTGTCTTCTAATGCCAGCACTGCTCCATTCTCATGACCTTACCTAATCCTATTCCCTGCACAGAGCCCACCTCTAAACATCATAGTCAACTAAGCTACCATCTTCTAAACACCTCATGAAAGAGATTCAACCACAGACAGCCCAAGTTCAAGAGGTGACAACTGCATTCCAATCCACACAACTTGGTTTATTGTATATATTGTCTTTGACTCTAATCCAAAATGTCTTAATGTCAATGCTGTTGACATTTTGGACCAGACATTTCGGGGGGGGTGATGCTATGTATGAGAATGAATATTTGGAGCATCCTTGTTTGTCCTTAACTCACAGTAGCATCTCTGTGGTCAGGGGAATCAGGAATTTCCCAAGATATCACCAAATGTCCCCTGGAGGTCAAAGTTGCCCCAGGTTGAGAGCTGACATAATCACCAACCATGTAACCTGCAAAGGTCACTTAACATTTCTGTGCCCAAGTCCTTATCCAGAAAATTGGAACATGGAAATAGATGTGTGATGATGTCTTGAGGGCTCCACCTGCCCACAGCTATCAGTGGAGCAGTATCGCGCTGGATGCTGAGGGTTTCAAGAAGGCATTGTGTTGTTGCTCTGAGGTGTTGGGGGAGGAAACCTGTCTGTATCAGTTAGCAAGCAATCTATGCAGTGCAGGAGTTAGGTGTAGCTCTGTGGCTTTGAGAACTCTGTCGTTGCAGTGCAACTGAACATGCCATTCAGGACCTATGTGAAGAAGATATTTTTCTCCTAACATGGGAGGCTTAGGATAGTGTTTGTAGGACAGAGCTGCTGGCCCCTCAACAAGCCACTTGGAACACCTGTGGGTATACATTTAACTTCCCGTGATCTTCTGAGAACCCCTGAGAGCACTGGATGCTGGAATTCAGCTCTGTTCCAATGGGCAGAGCATGGATACCTGGATTCTGCTGGCTGAGTGTGAATCTCATTACCCTGGGCTTCTCTGAAGATGCTGCCATGGGTGAAGGCAGCAAGAGCAGACCTGGTGAAAGAAATGAAATGTTCCATAGCAAGCCCTCTCTTCTCTCCTGTCACTGTTAGGTTGAGACAGCTGGCTTCTGCCTGCCTCAAACCTTTGTTGTGTCTCGAAGATTTGTTTAACTCAAGTGTTTTCCCAGAGCTTTGGGAAGATATTCTGCTACTGGGTCACACTAGGGCCTACTGTTAAAAAGTGACTCATCTCTGCTAAGGGACCTTGGTTCATCTTAAGTGTTGGCACAGCTACCAGTGAGACCCATTATAGACCTGTTCCTGCAGTCAGTACCCTGCATCAACATGTCTTTGCTAAGATGTCTGTGTTACAGTGTGACACCTCATGCAACTCTGATAAGCGTCTTTAAAAGTTCTTATTCTGCCAAGGGAAAACTATGGTCCTCTGAGGTTTCATCATTTTCTTAAGGCACACTTCATCCCCAAGTGTGCAGTCCTATTATCAGAAACATACACTCTGATCCCAAGGCACTGTGCTCCTCCATATGTATAGAAGAAACAAAGCCTGGGAGAAAGCAGAGTTGATGCCACAGTGACAATGGAAGGAAAGCCATTTGTGGACAGGTCCAGCTTCTAGAATCCAGATCTCTGACAGCTGGCAGACTCTCTTTGGGGAGTCTCCAAAGTTAAGGTCACCATATACCCCCAAGCCATGCATGACTTCCTTGTGAAGCTCTAGGGGAGCTGCCACAGTCTTCCTGGTGCTGGCTTGGGACCACTGTCCATAATCTGGCCTTGAGTGATAGGAGTGACTGTTGTCGATAGCACCAATATCACTCTTACCCTAACCACAGGAGCCAGGGGTCTTCGGACAGCCATTTAGAACTCTGCAAGCAAAAAGAGCAGGGTCCCTGTCAGTGTGCCATGGGAAAGAAACCCATGCTTAGCTTGAGGAGACATGAACTCAAATCCCCATCTCTGCTTCCCCAGCTTTATTCCCTGGTCTATTATTGTACAGTTGGGTCATAGTTTCACGTTGTTCCCAGGCACAGCAACACATGTCTTCAATCCAAGCAGTAGAAAGATTGGTATGGGAAAGTTGAGACTTCAAGGACTGCCTAGACTACATTTGTTCTTCAAACTGAAAGACTCACAATGTATCTCATAAACATGTGCAATAATCTGTAATGATAAAAGAAAACTTCTTAATACAAATAATACTTCTACTGCTGTGATCTGAGTTAGACTGAAGATTACAGTATTACGGCATACACATAAGGGTACCTGATACACAGTACACACTGTTTTATTAAAGGCAGTGAACGGAGCCAAACTGGTCCTAAACCAGGCTGTCAATACTCACTGGAAAGGATACATAAGGGAAGCTGACTAGAAGGGTGCCAAGAAAGGCCAGGGCTGCCTGGAAAAGAGATGGGCAATGAACAGTCCCAGGACTCATTGCCATCCTAGGGGTGGGTATCGACTCCCCATCAAGGAGCTGCCAGCCTGCCTCCCTGAACAAAGTTGTACTGTACTTGAAATGTACATGCTGGCAGGGAAGATATGTAACATGGTGCTTAACTCGGTGGGGCTGGAGAGAATTCCATATTGCTGCCGGGAACCCACTTCTATAGCACGTTTATCTAAATTTTTTTTTAATCGATGTACTCCTTAAGTGAGTGCATCTGGCACACAGCTCCTTGTACTGGCCTCCCATGGCTTGAATATTCTCTTGAAGAAAAACTGGGAGGTGGAGTGCATTGATGTCTGAGAATGGGATGCTGCTCTGTGTTTGGAGGGGGTATTTATTCTCCAGCTTCTCCAGCTGCTTAGGAGAAGTGAAGCCTTGTGGATGGCAGCATGTTGAGAGTCTCTGTTATTTTATTAAGACAATCTGTGTTTAGAAGTCCTGGGCTACTGCAGGGGTCCATCCTGGGATGCTGTGAGGTGCAGAAGCTTACAGGCAATGTCCAAGACTTGTTAAGGAACAGACAGGAGCATCAATGTTAAAAATAGAAGCTTGGGGGAGTGGACCCAGCAGGAACCAGCCTGTCAACTCAGTTTCCACTCAGAAAGCAGATCCAATTGGCTCAAAAGATAGTTCAGCCCCTGAGAGCCCTGTCCTGGGGAAACCCACCAGCCCAAGGGCTCTGCTGTCCACAGAAGACTTTTCCCAGCTGGCACTGAGAGAACTTGACAAGACTCCCTTATTCTGTCCCCACCCTGAAGAAGCACAGGCTATGTGAATGCAGTAGTGGGGTGCAGGAGTATGTGACACAATCTGCTGGCATCTGAACCACGTTCATAGTGTGCACGCATACTGTACTGGGCCAGACCCATAGTTTCCTTACTGGATATCTATCTAGACCACTTTTGTGTCTCCCTATAACTGTATGTCTAGAGCAATCAGAAAGGTTACAGAAGCCACCGTCTACTTCCATGTAGGATCAAGGAACGGGCTTTGGGCACTTGCTGGGGGTAAATAGGAGGCTATTAACAGACTTTCTCCATTCTCCTGTACATGAGTTATTCTTCCAGGGGCCTGTTTTCCTGCAGGTGTGAGTTAGGTATTGGGGCCCGTGTCTCCAGCCTCCATCTCTACTTTCTATTTCTTCTTCATTGCTTGAGGTATATACTTATTCTTTACATAGGCATAAATAAGAATGATATACAGGCATGCACCCACAAGCACCCCACATTTTGGCAGCCCCCAAGAGGTACTTCCTATTCTACTTTCTCTCTAACTTTAGACTCCATTCACTCTACCCCACGGACTCCTGTCATTTTTTCCTTGAGTCAGAGACAATACACTGTTCTTGCCTAACCTTGTTGATATTTTTTGGTAAGGTATTTGGCATGTAAACAAGCTCTCAGAACCCCAGATTGTGTTCTGAAGCCTGGAACTTTAGAAAATCCCCAAGATCATTCACATAATCTAGAAATACAGATGTTTTCAATTGTCATCCATTTGTCTACACTCACTAGATACTGCCTGCCACATTTGGTCTTAGGGAATGGGACAATGAAGATGGTTAAGATATGTGAGTCCCACCCTCCATATTACTCATGGAAATAGAACATGAACATAGTTACTAACACATGCACACATGTATGAAGTCTGACGCCCCTCAATACTATGGTAGAACTGTATACCCTCCCCCATGTAAGGAGAACCATTAATGGTGTTCATTAATACCACATCTGACTTGCCATCAAGACCCACCTCTGTATCCATGAGCCTTGAATTAGCCAGAGATTTCCAGAAATAAAGGACCAGCTGACTGTGTGCTATAACTTGAATCATAAGCATGCTCCCAAAGAGCAATGTGTTAAGGGTTTGGTCTCCACCATAGCACTATTGGCAAGTGGTATAGAACCTTGGAGAAAAGAGTCATAGTGGGAGGACATTAGGTCATTGGAGGTGTGTTCCCAAAGAGAATTGAGTGCCCTTAGACCCTTCTGCTTCATTCCATTGTTCCCTGGATCATGATATGAGTGGCTTTGCCCAAACATGATGCTATGGTGTACTCCCTTACCATAAGACCAAAATCCATGGGCCCCATTTTCATGGACTAAAACCTCCAAAATCATGAACAAAGATAAATCTTTTCCCTTTCTAAGTTGATTGACTAAGCTGTTTGCTTATGGTGATGAAAAGCTAATTAGCACAATATTAAGTGTATGTAGAGAGATTACTTTTAAGGAAATGGCTCACACAATAGTAGAAACCAGTAAGGCTACAACTTTACAAGACAAATCTAACCTAGAGTGTCAGGAAGGACCAGTTTGAAGGCTGTTGCACGACAGAATTCCCTCTTGTTCTGGGGAGGTCAGCCTTCTGTTCTGTTTCATCCACCTCACAGATGGCTTTCCATACCTTCTAATGAAAATGGCAATCTCACCCCAAAGCAGCACCACAGAAACATTCAGAATGCTGTACCAAATATCTGGGCCCCATGACCCAGCAAAGAAGACATAAAAGTAACCAGTCACAAGTGCATTTAGTGCAGTGACTTTTCAGAGAACCATGAGGCCCTTAGATGCTTGCCCAAGTTCAGGGTCCCTCAGACTTTGCATGGTTACTTCCCTGCCTCGCCTCAGCATCTGGGTCCTAACATTCACAATGTTCATCTGAGGAGGTGTTCCACCAAGCAAATGCTCAGCCTACCAAGAATTCTTGGTTACAAACCCTAACTCATGAGAAAATAGCTATCTGAAACCTAGGATAAAACTACACCACCATGGCTACAGCCCAGAGGATTCCAGTGAGTATGACTACACCCTGAGATGCTAGTCTAGCCTGCCCAAAGCACCCAACATTGAAGCAATGGTGGGGAAAGAGGAACATAAAGGATACAGGTGTCATTCATCTTTGCTCTTTCCTGGTTTCCTTCACTCTGTTCAATGCCCCTCCAGCTCCGAGAGCCTCATTGAGTGATTCTAGTAGGACAGCGCAAGCCTTCAGAACCTGCTAGATCATCCTGGAACAATCCACTCCTAAGAAACCACCCTAGTTATCTACCCCCTCCTTCTAACTCCCACCTGCTGAAGTCTCCAGAGTCACCAAAATTGGAGTAACCAGTTCAGTATATAAACCTTTGGGAACATTTCATCTTCAACCCATGATACTTTCCTGGTCACATCTTGCCACTTTTTCGTGTGTGCTTTTCACTTGCCCTTAGCCAACAGTTGACAATTTCTGCAAAACCATCTAGCACCCTTCATGTCTGCTTCCTAAAGCTGACTAGCACTTGGCTAGAGAGATGGTTCAGAGGTTAAGACTGATTATTGCTCTTCCAGAGGACCTGATATGGTTCCTTCCAGCCATTTTAGATGGCTCACAGCCACATGTATCCAGTTCCAAGAGATCCAACACCCTCTTCTAGTCTCCGAGAACACTGGACTCACATGATAGAGCAAGCAGTACACAGGAGACTCACATGATAGAGGGGTCACAGGAGACTCACATGATAGAGGGGTCACAGGAGACTCACATGATAGAGGGGGCACAGGAGAGAGACTCACATGATAGAGGGGAGCACAGGAGAGAGACTCACATGATAGAGGGGGGCACAGGAGAGAGACTCACATGATAGAGGGGGGCACAGGAGAGAGACTCACATGATAGAGGGGGGCACAGGAGAGAGACTCACATGATAGAGGGGGCACAGGAGAGAGACTCACATGATAGAGGGGGGCACAGGAGAGAGACTCACATGATAGAGGGGGCACAGGAGAGAGACTCACATGATAGAGGGGGGCACAGGAGACTCACATGATAGAGGGGGCACAGGAGACTGCACATGATAGAGGGGGGCACAGGAGACTCACATGATAGAGGGGGGCACAGGAGAGACTGTCCTGCTTATGCTTCTGTCCACAAAGACACTGGCACCCAGTACCTCCCTCTTCCCCAGCAGAGTCCTTGCCTCCCCAAGTGAGTCCTGCACTCACAGGGCAGGGAAGCTGGACTGCCTTGGAGAGTGTGGGATCACAGCAAAAGTACTGTTTCCTATTGATGCATGCAATGCAGACAGGCTCCTCCTCGGGGGAAGACACTTGCAAGACAAAGTCTATGAATGCCTGGATTAGCCCGCACCATATCTATCACTCCACGGGGCAGCATTTTTGTTTGTTTTTAAAAATAAAGATGTTAGTTGATCATCAGACAGTCTTCTATTGGGCACTTCCATGATTCATCTCAGCCAGAGAGAGACGGTTGTTCGTTCAGCCAATATTTATTAACTGCCCTGGGGCATCAGCATCGACACTCGCTACACAGTGCTGAATATGGAGAAGTATCTCCCTGCCTCATGGGAATCTGCAGCATGGCCAGACTAGGAGACCAGCAGATGACCAGAGAGGCACGCAGTGAGTGACAGTTTTAAGGACAGTGACAGAGCAAGCACCAAAGCATCGTCTGGTAGAAAAGATGGCAGGCTCCATAAAGATGTACTTCAAAGTTCAGATCTCATTTCTGCTAACTGGCCTCCAGCAAGTCATTTAACCTCTTGAAACCTCAGTTTCCTCATCTATTTTTCAAGAAGTAAGGGAATAAAACTTCCTTGCCAGGCTGTTTAAGGGCGAGCTGAAACATTGGCAGTATAAGCAGCTAACACGACTTGGTGTGTAATAAATGCGTGTTCCTCTTTGCTCAGATGGGGCTGATTTTATGTTCCCTGTCTAGCCTTGGGATAGAATGTAGAACTAAGAAAAGGACTTTTTCCTCAAATGCTGTCACTGAGGAAGACACCCAAGGGTCACAGGTTGAAAGCTGAGGCATCATCTATCCCTCGGTGTGACTGGGGGGAAGGACCAGGTCACTCAGAATCTATGCAAAGCAGGCACCTCCATAATTACTTGCAACAAGAGGCATGATGTGCCTTGACTTCCATCTTTTTTAACCATCAAGGCATTTTAAAAGACTCCATTAATTGCCATTTGCAGACAATTATTATCTATTCAGAATCCTCTGATGCAAATGAACCACCATGTACCTCCCTTGAGCTCTCAGCCTACTGGCTGACCTCAAGGGCTCCTAGAGACAGGAAAACTGAGTGACTGGCAGGGGATGAGACAGGAGTATTGGTGCGTGGGGGGGTTCCATTTCCAGTGCCAGCAGGTAAAGGGGAAATCAGTGTGTGATCTTTTTGGGGTCAAGAGAAGAGAAAGGAGGGATTTGGTTCAAACCTGTTTATGTCTAGATACGGCTGCAAAGTGAACACTGGACAGGCAGAAAGTCCCAAGGCTCTGGTGTCCTGTCCCAATACAGGCTTCCTATTTGCTCTGTTGGTCACTTTTTCAAGTTAAAACACACTTTACTGGAGCTCTGGGAGCTTGGAATTTAGAAAGAAAGAGGCTGGACTCACCCTAAACAGAGTTAAGGCAAGATATTTTTAATGAGCTCTGTGAATCCACCACCGTTTCCATTTCATGAAATCAACTATAGTCTGAAAAAAACATTAAATTGGAATTCCAGAAATAACCAATTTCAGTTTCAAATTGTGTTTGTGTTGGATAACATAACAAAATTCCTTACTGGGCTGCTCCCTCTTCCATAGGACGTGAATTATTCCCTTATCCATCATATCCTTGATGTGTGTTCTACCCACCTACTAGGGGCCCAGAAGCCAGAATTCTTATTACCAGTCATGTAGTGGTCTGTGCCTGTGGATTGGTGAATCGACCAGCAGTATTAGACTGGATTCTCCATAGGATAATGAGGGAAGAGTTAAGTCCATTGCCTATGACAATACAACACCTCAGAGTGAATACTAGAAGCCATATTGTCTAATTTCAAAACTCTAGCTGAAAACCGTTGTGCCCTCCTGCCTCTCCCTTGGACTCTGAAATAATGCATTTATATATACTCCTTGTTTGTCCTCCACAGGGCCTAGCAATGTACAAGATATTCCGGAGACATTTAATGAAAATGTGTTAAGTGAAGGAAAGAAAGAAGGAAGGAAAGGATTGTGAAGTCTGCCTGTCCATGCGTTTTATTATAAATGAAAAATACCTGAATGCCATATGCAAAGTGTCACCTGTCATTCTAACTGCCTGTACTCATTATGTTGCTCTGCAGAAAAGATGAGGTTGTGTGGTTTTGACTAGGATGTGGACTTTCCTTCTCCATGGCAATATCTTTCCAGTCATGTCTCACGCTGACTTGAACAGATATTGCAGGATTTGGCAGACTCTGGCTTTTCTTTATTACCTATCAAAATACTGTCCATCCACCGAGATTTGTTTCTATGGAGGCTACCCTGACCAGTGGCCCTTCTCAAACTTATTAAGCCCCTAACATGTTCCAGGCCCTTCCGCAGAAGAGACACATGTAAGCAGGTAGTGGCAACAACTTGGATTTCATGCACTATTAGAGGTATGTAGGAAGAATCCGAGCAAGGAAGGGGCAGCAGGAGACAGAGCCTGAAGAGACGGGGAAGGAAGGGAGCAAGAGTATGAGCTGGCACTCAGTGGCTATGCAGAGTGGCAGACAAAGGTATGGAAGGGAAGTTCCAGGGGGCCACATTATTTTATATTTTAGAAACAGTGAGAAGTGATTTTTAAAAATGGTTGTATATTGCGTGATGTCCTTGCTGAGAAAGCCTTTGCTGGATCCCATACAAACAGCAAGCAATCTCAACATCTTTCCATGGCTTATATTGGTTTGCTGGCCCTCTAGAGCCAGTCACACCTTCCTCCCAGACATGATGCTGTACCACCTGTCACCCAGGATCTGCAGCTTCAGCCACAACATCCTTCTATTTGTTCCCAAAGGAAACCAGGCTTGTTTCTACCTCCAGACCTTCATACTTGTCCATCCACCCTGAACTATTTCCTTCGCCTCATTCCTCCATATGGAGGGATAGGCTCTCATATTCAGGTATCAGCCCAAATGTCACATGACTCAAGGGTCTAACATGACTCCTGTATCTAATCTCCAACCAAGCTCCAGCCACTCTCCATGTCCGACTCCTCTTTCACCCCCTCCCTTGTCCTTCTCACTGCTTGAACCTCTCTTATGTACAACTTTCTACTTCTAGTTTCCCCTACACCTTTCAAACCATCCATTAGTGATATCCTCAGCCCAGCCAACTCATTTATAAATTGGAAAACAGTGCTAATATATACCTGGCATTCAGTATTTGTGGAACTAAGTGGGTAGGTAGGTGGATGGATGGATGGATAGATGGATGGATAGATGGATGGATGATAAGTGAATAGATTTGTAGAATGAAGGAATGTTAGTTTGCTATGGGAAACCATATAGTTGTGTGGATAAAGAGACCTTCAGGGTCACATAAAATGTCATGATTGTTTGGCCTTCATCCTAAAGCTGATGAAGACACTAGAGAAATTTTCATTCTCACCAGTCTAAATAGTATGTGGTTAACTTTCTCCTTGATATGCTTTTGACAGTTCCTTAGGCCTGAACTTTATCTCACCATTAGAATTGTCACCCATCTAACATTAACTACTTTTTTTTTTTTTTTTTTTTTTTGCAGAGAATTCAACATACCCTTTTAGCGTCCATTATTTTACTGGCAAGTTTCCTCTCTCACACTTCTTTAGCACTGAATTGAAGTTATACAAGGTTCTCCATAGATAAGATTGACTGACTGGTATCTGAGATAGTCCCTTTCATCAGTATAAAGAAGAAACCATTGTGGTCTGAGTCTGTAATAGCCCTCACAGGTCATTTTGGATGTATTTTTTTCCAGCTGGTGGTATTATTTGGGTAGAGTCAGGACTAGACACTGAATGCAGGCCTCTGGATGTTACATTCAGCTGCTGGTTCCAACTATGCTCTCTGCTTCTATGTCTACCATCATGTAAGCAGTCTCTACCACACACTCCTGCCACCATGAACTGAGCTGTTCAGCCATACCCTTCCCATCACCGTGGCTTGAAACCCTAAACCAGATTAAACCCTTTCTTGTACAAGTTGTTTCTGAGGGGTACTGTGCTCAAAGCAAAGCAAAGGAACAAATATAGAAACAGACATGCAGTTGATGTCATAATGCTGTTGTCACAATCCACATGGCTTTTGACTTTTGAGTGTCTTTGTCCTCCCATGAGAAAACTAAGACATTGAAGGAATAAACAACTGCTCAAGGCCATACAAGTGGAATCCGAATGCCTCTTACACCCTGTAATGGACATAGGCCCTGTGCTCACAGCTGAGGCAAGAGCTTGGTCATTAATGGCATAAACTATGTCTCTTGACCCAAAAATTCTATTAATACCCCTGGTCAGATTGGTAGAAAACACTTTCAAGTTCTCCAAATCCTTTGACTCTTGGACTAGACTAGGTCTAGTAGAGAAAGCAGGAGAGAGCTGCTTATGTGTTCAGCTGTATGCTGAGAGTCTCTCTCTCTCTATTTGAACTTGGCACCCCCTCAAAACAGTATTTGCACTTCCAGTGTTGTTCCTTAGTGTTCATATTCGGCCGGAGTTTGGGATGTCCTCTGGGTTTGGCTCATTTTATTGTTGCCTTAAACTGACTCTACGTTGGCATTGAACACATAGCATAGCACCTACAAAGCAGCCTGCCCAGCGCCTCATCCCCCGTGCAATGCCTGGACCAGTCTCTTATGATCAAATGGGACTATTTCTTGGTCCTTGACCACAGCTCTTTGTGCCTTGATTGGGCCATATACAAGATGGAGCCATCTCTTTGTCTTGCCTCCACAAGGGAGTCCTAGGGACTAATTACTGTAGGCAAATCACTTTAATTATCATAATTATCAACAGTACTTTATGATCCCAAGTCAGAAAGATGATCATTAAGTTTTGCAACACCCCATATCCCCTGGCCCAAGGCAGAAAGTTAATTCTGTGCATGCCTGTTGAGATTTCCCAAGCCCCAGCAAAGAGCCGTGGTGTGTGCATGCCGCATTTAAGGAGATGCTATTGGAATGGCATGCTGAGCTCCACTGGGAGACACAGTGATCTTTTAGATGGATCCCCAAGCCCCAAGTGATACTGCCACCTTCCTGAAAATGTGTTATCTGAGTTGGGTTACCTGGTTTGCTGCCTTGTTTATCTTTTTAACAGAACAAAAGAGAAAGAAGTGTGTGCCGCATCTTAGGAAGACGAATGAGAAAGAAAGCAAAACAGCCCTGCCCCCCCTTGCCCCCAGTTTTCTCTTCCTTCCCTATGTGGGAGTGAGTGTTCTAATTCTGCAATGCTGTCATTACCGTAATGGGTTTGGCAGGCCCATATTACAGCACCGAGGCTGTCAGGAATGGATGACATGCTGTCTGTTATGAGTTCCTACTGTTCTCAGCCAACCGAGGGCCAGGAAGATGGGAGGCAGGAGTTAGGGAAGGTAGAGGGAGGGGGACTTCTGCTAGTCTCACCAGCCTTAGAGATGATGGTTCTAACCCACTCACAGTGTCACATATGAGACCATGCTAGATGCTACCCAGGAGAGCGGACAATAGCATGGGAGATGGTACCATGGAAGGGAAAACCAAAATGAAGTGGTGAACTCACATGGTTATTTATGCAAGTAAAATGAAACGTGCACAGTTAAGGGCACTCCCCATGTAGCCAAGCTAGGGCTTCTGAGAGTGGTAGAACGGGAGTAGGGAGGTGCCATCTTCCCCAGGTAGCAAATTGGAAACAAGAATGATTAACTGGGAGAAGAACTTGAGTCTGGTCAGAGAACCTGGCTGTAATGTCCTCACTTTTCAGCCAGGCGTCAGGAGCTTCAGCAGTTAGTTCCCAGAGGAGTAAGTTATATTTAACACTTCTGGCTGAGGTCAGCTGTGTGTGTGTGTGGGGGGGGGCTCTTCTCAGAGTGCCTGACGCCCTTTGCCTGACCTTTGACCTCATTAAAGGGAGATAGCATAGGAAATTATAGTATTGCCTTCTTAATGGAACCAAGAGGGAAAGGGATTTCTTCCATAAAGTAACTGTGGAAGTAAATAATGGTGACCTGGTAATTTTCAGAGTGTTGCTTATTCTGCAGCCAAACACAGGAAGGAGGCACTTACCTGCTGAGAGACCGTGTCCTGCTTGGCTGCCACCAGAAAGATCAGAAGCAGGTCATGTGCTCTGGGAGCACAGGTCAGCCAATGTGGTTGCTAATGTTGTCTAGATGCCCCAGCCCCCAAGACAGGGTGGCCACTGTTGAAGTTTTGACATAGGTCATTTCTTTGCAACCACTGCAGTATCTGCAACTGGGAGACAGCCTGGGTTGGTGGGAAGGAATGCAGAGCCTCTCTCTCTCTCTCTCTCTCTCTCTCTCTCTCTCTCTCTCTCTCTCTCTCTCTCTCTCTCTCTGTCTCTCTCTCTCCAGTGAGAGGTTGGCTCTTATCTACAGGTGCACTTGGAAGTGATTTTGGCAAGATACTTCTTTGCAGCCCTAGATGGCTATTTTACAGGTGGCAAAACCAATATCTAGGGACTAAGAAGGGTTTGCAGAACTGTGAATATGGTTGGACCAAGAGTACTTCCTGACATATGGAGCTTCTCAGCTTCTGTTCTTATAGCTGTCTTAGAAGGTTCCAGATCATTCTGGTACTGCTATCTGATGAGGGGTCTCTTGCTCAATCTCTTGGAATATCACAATTCTCTCCTTTCACTTTACTTGCATACATAAGCAAGGAACTCTTGCCTAAAGAAAAGAGCTGGAGTACCTATAGGGAGTGTCCCTAAGACTGGCACTTGGGTAGTTCATGGAAGAGGATCCAAGCCAAGAGCGTGAGCTCTTAGGGCTGGGTGAGTGTCCAGCAGAGCTGCTCCTATGAACACTGAAATAGAACAATGATGACTCTCCCCCCTCCCATTTTCAGAGGCCCATAGAGTGACAGCACAGGCCCTAAGTAGCTATACATCTGTAAAATAACATAAAACTAGCATGCAAAGCCTTCCTGAAGAGAACAGGTATATGTATACATGTCTCTGCATGGGAAAAGAAACCACAGACATGGAGACCCATAGGTTAAGTAAAGAACTGTTAGAAAGACAAAAGTCCAGGTGTCAGCAGCTCCCAGAGAACAGGCAAATGCTTCCTGATGCAGCCTGGGTATGGAAAAGAAGGATGGAAGTACTGAAGACAGCCATGAAAGAATACATTCAAAACCAAGCCTGCCTACTTAGCCTCTGAGATCAGGGGGTGGGGGACACTTGGGTTGGGGTGGGTGGGGGCTGGAAAAGATCCTTTTCTACAATTACTCAGGGACCACCCAGCTCCAAACTCACACTGCTGCCTATGAGCCGAACAGAAACGTGCAGAAGCCTCTATGGGAGGCAGAACTCAGCCCAACACAGTCATTTTCCTCTGCCTACATCTAGCTAACAAAAAGGTGGGAAGAGGCAGGACGAATGACAGAACTGACATTTGCCAAGAATGTGGCACCGCCACTGTCTGCCCACTGACCAGAGTGACCTGCCTTCTGATGCCTTCCTTAGAGAAACTGAGTTATGCTTCATTTTGCCCCAGGGTATGTGGGTGAGTGAGTTAGATAGGGGAGATGTTAGCATTTTATTCATTGTGAGCTGAATCCCTTTTAAAGCTCAAATGGCATGCATAATCTTCCCTTAATTAGAGCTTCTGAAATATCACTGGGCATCTGTCTAACCCCACCTCTCCTTGCCCTCTGTGGAGAAGGAATGATGGGGAAGCTTTGCTGCAGGTAGGAAGGGGGCCAGGGAGCTAGAGGGAAGAAAGGGAACAGAGGAGGACAGCTCGGGGGGCAGAAGGCAGGGGAGCTTGCTTGGCAGCTGGGAACCAAGTACAATCTTTAATCAGACAGCCAGTTGCTGTCAGAGGAGTGAGAGAATAAGAGCTGGAGTTTTCTCTGTGCCTGGGGCCTAACTGGATGCAGGTGCCTTGCCAACAGTCTCTCCCCACCTTTGAATTTCAAGGAGGAGCATTCTATTACTTCACAAGGCAGGAAACTGAGGCACCAAAGCTTGCAAATTCCTCCACAATCATAAAGCAGGTGTAATTAAAAAAAAAAAACAAAAAAACAGCCTCAGCCTTGCACTAACCACTCTCACCCTTGCTCACCTCTTGTGTGACCTCGCCTTGCTTTGGTCTTGCACAGAGGGGCCTCTCCATTAGTAAGTCACTATGCTAGTCACACAGATCCATGCGGCCCCACTTCTAGACCCCTCAGAGAAAGGTGTCATTGAACACTACGACAAGCCCCCCACCACTTGCACCCTCACCTTATCCCACCTCCAGGAGCCTGTTCCCATTTGGTGCTGAGCCATCTGGGGAGCATTTGATAAGAAGTGAGTGGACTCTTCCATCCAGTCGTTAGCACAGATGTAGACCTTTGATTAATGGATTGAAGGTGACACCAGAGCCACAAGGCTGGTCTTTGATTTACCACACTGTAGGATGCTAACACTGGACCATACTCTAGAAATCATTTAGTCTGGACCCCTCATTAGGCTCAGGGGGAAGAGTTGCTCAAGATGACATAAATATTGAGGGACAGAACTGGGATTGCCTCCCAAACCCATGAAGCTACATCTTCTCAATCCCAGATAATGACAAGAATATGTTCTAGTTTAGAACTGAGACAGTTCTCCAGGCACAGCACTCCTCCACTCACCCTGTCATACCCTCACACTGGAATCCCCAGAGCCCTTAGCATGAGTGGCCTCTGAAAGTCTGTCTCCAGAGACTGACACCACAGCCAAAGGTAATAAAACACAAAAGAGAAATCCGGGGCCAAATGTGTGGTAGAAAGGTCGGTTACAAAACATGACCCCCAAACTCCCTGGAGTGTTGTCCATTTCTTGTTACTTTTTGGTCACAAACAGACTGTTGGGAAGGTTGAAACAAGAGAGTATGACATGAGCCCATATTCTCCTGCCCTTCACTGAAGAAGATCTACATGAAGGTCTCCATGTAGTATGATTTGACAAAAACTTAACCATGCTACATATCAAAAAAGAAAGCATGTCTCTATCACAGGAGTTCTGGAGGTGAGCAGTAAAGTGTGGCTTCTGTCTCTCGTTCACAATGAATGTTCTAGATGCCCTCTACCATGGCCAGATTTCAGTCAGTGGGAAGAAAAAAGCAGTTGGGAAATGTATAGTGCAGAAGTTACACACAACCCTACTGACCCACATCACATGGGCTTGGACTTGCTTACATGTCTGCAAGGGAGACTAGGAAATACAATGCTTACTCTGAGCAGTCATATATGCTATTAATATCTAGGATGTCTTGTAGTAGGAACTAAAGAAGGAAAATATTAAAGGACAATTATTTCTTCATTTTCCTTCCTTCTTTATTCCCTCCCTCAATTCCTGTCTTGCTTCCTCCCTTTCTCAGTCTGTCCCTCTCTTTTGTATTAGCATGGGATTTGCTATTTTTCCATCTGGAACTCCTGGGCACAAGATTTCTTCCTGTCTCATCCTTCTTTACAGGCATGCTCTATTGCACACCCAGCTTGATAGACACTATTTCTACTGAACACTACACATAAGCTTTATAACCCAACCCACACCCCATTTCCAGCTAAGTGGTCTTACTCCAGAGCACTCATTAAGGAGTCTACTACATAAGGAAAGGCAAACAAGCCAAGATGAACAGTCAGGAGTCCCAGATCATGTTCAGTTGTAAGAAACTCAGAAGTGGTTATCAGAAAATGAGATTGAAAACAGAAAGCTACTTCTTGGAGAGGCTCCTCCCAAGAGATTTCTACTAAAATGGAGATAAAATGAGATAATCCCAGTAACAGATCACTGTCCCTAGAGGTTGAATGGAGCCTACTGGTCCACCTCTTAAGATCTGGGGTTATACAGAAGCTACATAGTAATTACATTTCTACAAGATGAGTTAAGATTAACAGTAACCATGTCCCAAAGCAATAGCAGTGTAACCTTCTGGACCACTCTGAGTTCTGTCTTCCTGAATCCTCATTTACTGATCTCAACACCTCAGGGTATTTGCATTCAACTTTCATGTGCAAATCATGCACAGACGGAGAGAAGAGCAGCAAGCAGAACTGGTGTTATCTTGCTCTTCCTCAGCAAAGAGAGCATGGATACGGCATTTTCTTGGTCCCTGGCAGGAGATAATTCACTTTGTGCCCCAGGCTCTAATGGATATTAAACTCTCCTGAGAAGCCAGTTCCTCAAGGGCTCCTCTAGGGAACTGCAGAGGTAGGGGAATCTAGTAACATCATTTGCTGAGGAAGAACGTAAGAGTCTGACAGCTAATTAATACCCCTCTTCTCGTAGGCCTTTCACAATCCCACAGTCCTCTAAGTTCCATCTCTGACCAGTATTTCCATTCTTCTCAGACTGGTAAAATAGGTACTCAAACCCCAGAAAGCTCTTCAGAAGAAAAAGTGGGTTGGAGGAAGTGGGCTGCCTTCAATGTCATCCTGTAGTCTTCCCATGGCCCAGCACAGCAGAATGCTCAAAGAAACACCTCCAGTTTCCCACTTGCACTGACATTTGACAGTATCCTTTCTAGAAGTTTGAAGTAGACAGCAAAATAAAGCCTTCCCTAACTGTTCCAGTCCAGAATGACCTCTGTTGATAGTGATTCCTAATGTGTGTGTGGCACTTGCTCCCTTACAAGATATGTTCAAGTCCGATGTTCCATTTAATCCTCAACAAACACTATAGTTCCCATTGTATTGATAAGGAAACTGAGACTCAGTAACAGGCAGAAATTACCTGGACACCAAAAGCTGATAAGATCAGAAATCATGGCAGTCCAATTTAAACACTATATCTCATATGTCTCAATGGCCTCCCAGCTCACAGCAGGTCCTCTCAAAGCTCAATTGCTCACCCTCATCTGCAATGGCACCTCCCTGTAGCCTTCAGTTTAAATCTAGTCCCTGTGCCAGCTTGAGTTTCTTGGGAACTCTGTCATCAAGCCCAATGAATGATGAGCATTATCCAAATGAATAGAGTTTTTCATTGTTCTCCAGAAATGCAAACACTAATGCATATTAGTCCTAGCCTGAAATTCCTGAAGCGTGGACAGTACAGGGAGACTGAGTCCTGGGGAGAGTTCTCATCTTTACTCTACGTGTCACAACTCTGCTTGAAACCTGTGGGATGATTAAGATGTCTCAGTAGCAGAATGAGGACCAACAAATCTAAGTCTGAGAGAAGCACTGAAAACCTCAAAATTGTCCTGTCTTAAATACTGAATAAATACCTGTGGTTGAACAAATGGGGGACAAGAACAGAAGGCTGATGGGGATAAGGACAGAAGTGGGATTGTACAGGGAATCTCAGGAGTCCTTCTGTCTACATACACCGTCCTGGGGTTAGGCTAAGGTTGGCACTGAGGGGCTTATCTTAGTAAGCCTAGGTGCTTAGACTTTCTTATCTAGTATGCTTTCAGTTGCTTCTCCATCATGGCCACTCTCCTCTGGAAACGCCCCTTCCCATCATATTTGGATAAATCAGCTTCCTGTAACTATAACAAAATGCCTGAAATGTACAACTTGAAGAAGGCTGTAGAGAATATGCTCTATTTTCCTTTCTCTCAATGTTCCCTTCAGAATCACACATTCAGTAACCTAATTTCTCCCATTAGGCCCTCTCTCTTCAAAGTTCTATTCCTTCCCCCATAGCGCCAACCTGGGGAACCAAACTTTTAGCACATACGTTTCTGAGGAATTAAGGCCTAAATTCATAACTAAATTATAGTATGTATTGAAAACACATTTTTCTGTCTGTAGTTCCTTACCTTGAAAGACCATAATGATAAGTGCATAGTTTTCAGGACAGTACATTTCTTTGTCTGAAGAGAAGGAAACACAAAACATCAACACTTTCTTATGCCAGGCTTTCTTATGCCATAGAAGTACATCCTCTAGCCATACATTGGTGGATATTGTTGTCTCTCTAGAAAATTCTTTTTAGAATCAGACCCTGTTCTTGACCTGGGTCACAATATAGTCTCGGGCTCCAGTGACTTTTCATTTATCACTGACCACTAATAGGAAAAACTAAAATCAACAGCTACATCTAAGATATACACATTTCTCTGGAATGCATGCATACGTACTTCAAATCTAAAGATATGTGTTTTTTAAAAAGTACCATCAACAAAGCAGAAATGATAGAATTAAAAGATAAAATGGTCTCTCTATGTACCCCATAAAGTCAAATGAATCCCTTGAGGTACACACAATCCATTCGGGAGGGCACTGTCTTATACAAGACAGCAGCTGATAAATTCCGAAGAAATAAAATTTTACAAAATACACGTTCTAAATTGTTTTCTTGGTATTTCTCTTCTCCAAATCAGCACTCAAACACCTAATTCCAATAGGCCCTATTCCATTTTATAAGAGCTAAAAAAAATAATGACATACCTCTTTTCACATCGGCCAAAGTTTCTCTTTTCTGCTGCAGAAGCAGTTTGAAAAGTTGTCATCTAGCCCCACGGTTATGTAAATCAGATAGTTATTTTTGACACCGGTAAATAATAGTTCTGTGCACTGACACTGTTTGCCTACCTTATCCTGCAAGGTCTCGAGTCATAATTTAGATGTTAGTAAGCGATTAGCATTTTGGGACTATGGCAAGCAATTTGTACAGTGTTCTCCGTCTGTCTTAAAAGGTGATTAGCAACTTTGGTGGAGAGAGGGGAGGGATGTCACACAAATTGCTTCTTTGATCAAGGCAAATCAAGATGTGTGATGAGATGATTGGCTGGTGTATGTGCACCATCTATACCCTGGGTGTTCCACATACAAGTTGGAATTAACGAGGTCTGCTTTTATCAGAAATTCATCAGACTTCTCTTCAGATGGTGTGAAAATTACTACCCCTACGATAGGACTACTACAAATTATTTGATGCAGAGCAAAAATAGAATAAAAAAATGTACATGTGACAATGACAATAAAAAAAACATAGTACTATTATAAAAATGTCTAAAATACTAAGACAGTGTCTCCAGCCCATTCTAAAAATAGCTAATTGAGAAAGATTCCTTTATGCTAATGTTCCTAATTGCCGAGGCAGTTTTACAGAAAAGTCAGTTACTGGCGAGTGCTTTGAGAGTCTTAATAGCCAAAGCCAGGGGCTCCCTTAAAATAACGTCACAGCAGGAGAGTCTTTGCCTTCCTGTATGGCTGTACTGGAAGTCTTCCTGGCTAATTAGTGAATCAGTCATTATGCAAATGAGCAACTCCTGATTGGCAACAGCTTGTATCTTTTCTCCACCACCCTTGCAAATGAGGCCAACTGAGTGGTTGTTTGCAGTCTTAATGCAGAATAAGAAAATGGTAAGAATCCTACAGATGGTCTCCTTTGGAGATCATGTGGCCTAACATCTCACTTTGCAGGTGATGAGCAGCTCAGAGGCTGGGAGCCTTGCCTACAGCCCCTGGCTCAGCTAGCTGTAAAAGTGACCTTAATCCCAGGGCTTTTAGCTTGGAAGAGGCTCTTTTGTTTTTTTCTGCCTTTAATTTTTATCCCAGTTTGTAAATTTGGAATTGTACACACAGAACCTAAGGGTAGAACACGTTATACCTATGTAAAAGCACGAAGGATAGGATGAAAAATGACATTGGGTCAAGGACTCTTAAGACCTAAGATGTTTTGGACTTGAACTTCTGATTTTCCCTGTTTGGGGATCTTGAGCCTTTTCTCAGGGGAAAAATCGCTGTGTCCTAGACCACTGAGAAAAGTGATGGGCATGACATTCATAAGACCTTGACCACCTCTCAGCCTGCTTAGGCAGCAACCAAGGCTTGTTTTTCCCTGGAGATCTAAGCTGAGACCAATGTTTTAAGTCATAGAAATTTGTATTATGAAACCTCTACACTTCTGAACAGTTGTGGCTGGATTTTTCTTTCTTCTTTTCTTTTTTCTTTCTTTTTCCAATTCCCTTTGTAATCATCTCAAAGCCAAGTGCTCATTTCCAGCAGAACTTTAAACATTGTGCCTTTATGTAGCACGGCTTTTAATTTTCCTCCCTAACAGAAGTGATTGTTTATGTTGTAAATGCCACATTAGTCTCCATGAAATGGAGATGGAATTGATTTTCATTTCAGAGATTTCACAGCTTGCCCCAGAACTTTATGCTTGATTGCCAGTGCTCTGAAATGCATGGGCTTCGGAGAGGCTTAGAAATGATGTGTGTAACACGGCATAGCAAACTGTGAGAGCTGGAGCCATATTTGTCACAGGGCAGACCCCTAAGTCTCAGTGGATGCATCTGGACAGGAAGTCAAGGAAACCAATGTCCTGAGTGCAGGTGAGTATACTGTTAAGAAACAGAGTTCAGTCCAACATGAATCCATCCCATGGTATCATCAATTTACCTGCCCAAGTTTCTGGAGGAGGCTCTCCACAGAGACAGTCTTTCCTGGGAATCTACTCAGAGCCTCTTCACATGTTGGGAGCAAAAGGAGGTGACATACATCCCTTAGGAAGCTTGTGATCTAACTGGGGAGAAAAAACACAGGATGCCACCAGAGAAGTTGGCAGGGAAAAGAGGATGTGCTCCAAGCAGAATTTGGAATGTGTGCTGCTCAGAGCCAAGAAGGCGCTGGTTGTGCTGGCCCACCAGGAGTCAGGGCAGACAGGGGCAGACGTCAGATTGACCCAAAGGAAGGGTTTCATTGTTGCCTTAAATCCCTCTCTGCCTTTGGATCTGCAGACCCCATCTCCTGGGGGAGCCTGTTGCATTCAGCTGCTGAAGCCAACATGAGCAGATGGTGACACTGTCTTCCAGGGATGAGATTATGCAACTGGCATTCCATGGGTTTGGGCCATAATAAATCTGTCCTGGTCTTCGTCAGCTGTTGGCCGAATCATCTCAAGATCAGATCTTCCAAAAGAGCCACCATACTTGAGCATGACCTGTCCTTGAACCCTCAGGAGTCTCTACATCTTCAAGAACTCCCCCATAACTGAAGGTTTCTGAATGCAAATGACACTCCATACAATCCAATACAAACATTCACTGTGTATTTATCATTTTTTTCTATCTGACAGACCACTTTAAAGGGTTTATGTTTAAATAAGGGTTGGGCACAGGGACATCACTGTTGCACACAGTTTCCATGGTAGGGTTGGGGGTGGATCAGCCTGCTGGAAGATATCAGGGGAATCTCATTTTGAATGATTATCATCATTGTTAATTTGAACATTTCTACTTAATTATGTCTAGCTCCATTGAGTTATAAATATGTATATATTAATGTTAACAATATGAGCTTTATTGGCCAAATACATAATCGGTGATTAAAACAGAAATCTGATGTGTCTGAAACTGCCACCCTAAATGAATGATAAGGCATAAAAGAGCCCTAGTTTTATTGCCAGTCAGTTAATGACACCTTTCCTTCAGCTTGGAACAACTGGATGTGATTGGATATTTTTTTTACGAAAGGCTACAAAATTGGAGGTTGGCACTAGTGTCTCTCCCTCCCTCCTTCCATTCCTTCCCCTTCCTCTCTTTCCCTCCTCTCTCTGTCTGAATGGCATATATGACAAACTCACACACAGGGTGAAGGTAATGGAGTTAGGGGAAAGATGTGACTGAACGAGACAGGAAAGAGCTACATGGAAACAGAAGGATGACACATTTTGACAAGGGTCCCTGGAATTAGATCTTACCAGGAGAAATGCTCAACAGGCACAATTTGATCAGAGCGTGGTGTTACAGGCATGTGGGGAGGTTGAGGCTGTCAACATACACTCCTTCTGTATTGCAGGCCCTCCTCTCTGTTCGTTCGTTCATTCATTCATTCATTCATTCATTCATTCATTCATTCATTTTGGGACCTTTCCAGAGTGGGGGAAGCAGGAGGAGGAGGCAGCTCTGTCAGACCCATTGCTCTTTTGCATCAGAGAGCAGTATTGATTTTCCACCCATGACTACTGAAATTAAAATTTCTTCATGAAGCAGGGCTCCTTTCTTGTCCTGTTCCTTATCTTTTTAAATATGATTACCTGCACTTCGGAGCTTCATGGTTAAAATTGTAATGAACTTCCCCACCCACTCTGGTGGAAGGGATCAAGAGAGATGCCTGCAGCTTGTGTTTGTGGCAGGAGGAGGGCAGGCACAGACCTTGGACTGGAATAAATTCTCCTCTCCTTACTTAATGCCCAATCTGTGGGCCATGGACTTATTGACTTCCTGCTAATTTTCTTGCCAGGGTAACTCTTCCAATCAAGATTTAAAACAAACTAGGTTACTAAAGTGCTGGAGATTAAAGCCTAATGCTTTTTTCTTATATTTGATTAAGATACCCTTATCTGGGTTCTTTGGGCCCAATTTAAACTTCCACAGAGTTTCCTTAAAGGGCCAGGTCTGTTTGTTTGCAGCACATGCCTGCCCCACACATCTGCCTCTCCTGCTGTGTGTTTGCTCACCAGGAACAAGAAATAGATTATTCCCACTGCATCAACTCTCAGACAGCTGCTCCGTGCAATTTTCTTCACTGTCTTACCATGTAAAAAGAGACCACTCATTTCCTAAGTTGTGATTTGGACTGACCTATATTTTAGGAAACTGCTAGATTCACCATGAGCTCCTCTCCTTCCATTGTATAGCCCCAAAAGCCTTAATAGAGAGTTACACTTAGAGAGTGGACTGAGAAGGAGCAGGCAGCTCAGGTAGAGCCCAGAATGGCCACCTGATGAGGCTTCACATACCAGACTCCCTGGCGATTTTAAAGGCGATCTTTACCTTTTCTCCTTTCTCCCCATTCTCCGCCTCTCAGGTGAGCTGTTTCCCTTCTGGGCCACCATCTGAAGAAAAGTTTCATCTAACATCTAGGCCATAAACCAGGCAAACACTGGGTATTTGACTGCTTGTTGTACATGCACATTTGCATTGTGGAAAGAAAGAAAGTTCTCCAAGGGAACACCTAGCTCAGCTGCACTGTGTGAGTGAAAGATGGGGCAGAGGTGCAGGGCATGAAACCATGGAAGCAAGTTCTATGGAACTCTGGTTTCTGCACCAAACATCTTTATGTCAAGTTTTCTTTTAATCTTGCTTTCTATTAAAAGTCTTCTCAAAGCTAATGCAATAAATTTAGATCTGCAGCCAGATGCAGAGCAAAACTTTTGGCAGAGAATACTCCATCAAA
This sequence comes from Cricetiscus sungorus, assembly GCA_030556225.1. Lineage (NCBI taxonomy): Eukaryota > Metazoa > Chordata > Mammalia > Rodentia > Cricetidae > Cricetiscus > Cricetiscus sungorus. The sequence continues at coordinate 42,033,538 of JANBXA010000740.1, read as the reverse complement.
AGACATTGCAAATGAAATATGCATTCCCTTGGGGATTATTCTACAGTTTAATTTAATTTGAGATATCAAATTAAATTAATTCAAATGGTTATGCAGTTTCAAGGGAAAACAGACTTCATTTATGATGTTCTGCCACCAAACTGTTTAGCAGCCATCATGTATCTTACATTGTTAACTAAGTGATAAATAGTGACAGGGTAGTGTCTTCCCCTCATTTCCCAGCCCTTGTCTTGCATAGAATGCACACAAGGCCTTCAAACTCATTGGACATCACAAATATCTACTGACTATGAGTGTGGAGATGAATATTATCTTTGGGCCCTTCCATCCACTCTTTCCAGGCAAATTATAAAATGCAAGGAACCTCGTGTGATGGCTTTCTTTTGTAAATGGAAGACAAACAGCTTTAAGATTTAACCAACAGGTTGCATATATATATATGTATATATATGTATATATATATATATATATATATATATATATATATATATATATATATATAACCTGGATGGGAGTCAGGAGCTCTGACCTAAGGCCTAGGTCCTAAGCCTCTGTGATACTCCCAGTTTGTAGCCAGTACAAAAATTCTTGGTATTTACTATCCAAAACATTAGAGAATTGAACTGATACTGAATCATGGAACCAACATAGATGTCTGGGAAGCTCCCAACATCCCTAACTATCTTATACTTAATGTTTCTTATCACAATGCTCTTCTTTTGCGTGTGTGCTTGCTTTTTCCTAAGCAATCCAGGAAAAGGGTTGTCTTCATTCCAGCAGTGCAAGATGGAAGAGCACATCCCCTAGCGATGACCAAAGTATGCTCTGGCAGGTGCTCCAAGGTGCAGGTGGCTATGAGCTGTAGCAAAAGCCACTGATGCCTCTGATAGCTATGATCCAGGTCCCTTTGATTTGAGAGGCATCCTCAGTCATGGAAAATAGACAAGTGAGAACTTGTTGGTACTTTATATTTTAGGAAATCCTTTTGTCTGCTTTGTTCTTTCGTTCTTTTGTTGTTGTTGTTGTTGTTGTTGGGAGTATAACATAATTACAACATTTGTCTCTTCCCCTTCCTCCCATGTATCTTCCATGTTCTCTTCCACTTTTATAGCCTCTTTTTATATTATTGTTATTTGTACATAGATTTGTATATACATATATATTCTTAAACATAACCAGCTCAGTCTGTATGTATAGTGTTGTTTGTATGTATGTTTTCAGGGCTGACCATTTGGTGCTGGATAGCAACTGGTGTGTTCTTACCGGAGGGTGGGAGTCTAATTCTTCCACTCTCAGCATTCCTTAGTTGCCTATGGTTTCTTTTATAGGGTTGAGGCCTTCTGGGCTTTCCCCCTCCACTTGGGCGGGTCTGTTACTGTCATCCCTATTCAGCCCATGTCTAGGCACAAGCAGTTGTGTTTGTGAGATATTACTGGTGTTGCTTCTGACATTACTAGGAGGCACAGTCCCTTATCTAGGAGCAAACTCCCTTATCCTTTGGTTTACACTCTTTCTGCCCCCTCTTCTTCAATGTCCCCTGAATCTTGTGTGTTTAGCTATTGTATCCCCCTGGGACTTGGCTCCACAACCCTGCATTTTGATTGATTGTGGTTTTCTGAAGCGATCTCCATCTGTTTCAAAGAGAAGTTTCTTCAACAAGAAGTGAAGACTTCACTTAGCTCTGGAGATAGAGCAAAGTGCAGGCGAGGCCCCAGTGAAACCACCCAACTGGACTACACTGTGTATAGAAAGAAAGGTTTACTGGAGAATTAAAATTGCCAGTGTAGTCTGTGGATTGAGGGTCAGGGAAAACAGCGAAAAGCAGGACTGGTAGGGTGTGAGCTGGAACAGCCTTGGGCCTTTGATCAATAAATAATAGTTATAGGCTTGTTTGAGTCCATCAGAAATGAGATGCCCTTGCCAGAGTATGGGGCAGATAAGGAAAGCAATGGCTTTTCCTGACAAACAGAAGCCTGCTTTCTAAGGTCTCTAAGGAAGATTAAGTTTAGGTAGAAATCCTTCTGTTTACCTGGTCAGAGCCCAGCCTGAGCTGAGCCCTGGGGGTCACTTAGGGCATTGTCTGTTGCGTAGTCATTTTCTGGTGCTGCTTTGGACCTAACAGAAAGTTTATCAAATGTGTGCTGTTCCTTGAGTCTGTGATGACTTGAGGAAGACAATTCCATCTCCCTCAAATCCTCAGTGAAATAGCCAGGTCTGGTTGTTCCCTCTCCCACTCTCCTCTTTGGGTAATTTTTTTTCCTGTAGTACAGCTAGAAAAACCCATAGATTTGGATTTTGTCATCATAAGAAATAGAATTTCCATTCTTTCCCATGTGATTCTTTGGAGGAGAATATAGCAATGATTAGAATGTCAGCAATAGGCTAGATGCCATTCTGATACTCAAAGACCAGTGCAGTATCCTCTAATCCCGTGTCAGTTTTCAGGTACAATACCCAGTGATCTGATTCTGCTGAAATGATAATGCTATTATGCAATCATTATTACTAACACAGCAGTGATGTTAATGCCACAACTACATAATTAACTCATCAACTACCTAACATCTAGGGTTCCCTTGAATGCAAATAAGCCTAACCCAGACATTTTAAAACTGTCTTTCCCATTCTGGGGAGAAGGAACCTATATAATTCCAAAAGAAAGAGGCTCCTAAAGATGGTTTCAAAACCCAAAGCCCAGTGATCAGTAGTTGGCTCTGGAGAATAATAAAAACTGCATGGTTCTGAGAACCTCCCAGAGTCTGGGGGAATCTTCAGTCCAACATCTTCCTCCACTTTCATAACTAAGTGACAGAGATTGCAACTGAGGCACAGGCGATAGAATAACTGGCCATGGTCACCATGCAGGCTGGTTTGGGGTTTGAAGCTCTTTCTGCAGTCTCGCTGTAATGTTCTGTACGGTGGTGAGCATAAGTGTAGCTTGAGAAGCACAGGCTTCAGTGTTGCTTTTCTTTTTCTATTTCATTCTCTTCCATTTTAGCTTTCCATGTTTTTCCTCTTTAGCTTCCTTCCTCCCATAAATTCCAGATAAACTCTGGAATCTTCTGTTTCTCAGTCAGAAGAAATCTGAGATGAGAATGCATCTGTGTGCATAATTACTTCACACGGCTTTTGAACCAGTGGCCACTTTCCCCCACTCAGATCTCACCCTCCGAAATTATAGTGACTCTCCCAACAAACAGCTAGATGTGGGGACAATCGTCTCTCTCTGTGACAAATGCCAGCAGAATCAAGTTTATTTGGCTGGTGGAAGAGAAGCTGCAGCAGTGTTTTTAAAACAGATTTCAAGTTCATAACAGAGCTATCGAAACCTTCCCAGCTGCTCTCCAGTGCCAGCAAGAACAGAACAGAAGGAACGCTGATTTTTTTTCAAAGCAATAGACATCCTGATTATGTATAGGAACTTTCTGGCTGCGAAGAGTAATGAGAGGAGGAGATGGTTGCTGAAGCAGGCTGTCCTTGAAGATCTCCCAAAATAAGATAGTTTGCTTCATGGGGAACTGGAGACCTTAGAAGAAAGGTCCCACCATACCAGCATAGGGTTCTGCAGGATATATTCAGACCACGGGTATAGACTATGGACATGAAGAGGAAGTGTTGTCAGTTCTCTAGTTAATTCCATAGAACAGACGTAAGGTAGAAAATATTTAGTCTAAATAATCCAGATTGATTTCCCTGTAGAAATCACACATGTACACATCCACATGGAGAAACTAGACAAGATCATATTAAGATAACTAACTTAATTGGATTTATAAAAAAAAATCTATAAATGTGCTTATCGCCTCAGAGATGGGTTCTCTGAAAACCCAAGCCCTCTCTAGAGTGGCAACACCATGTGTTTTATTAGCCCACTCAAATAGAGAAATGTGAGCATGGATGGGGCCTGGTTCAGGTGCCAGTGCTGCCATTTGTCAGCTTGTGTGATGTGTGGCACAGGTCTGCATTCTGTGTCTCTGCCTGTAAAAGCAGAGACATTGTACCTATTTCCTACGTGGAAACAGAGGCCCTCAAAATGGCAAAACTTATTAATGTTCCACAAAAAGGTTTGGTGCTTCCCCAGTTTTAAAAAGCAAGTGTTTCATGGAATGTTTTCAAATCCAGCTAGCATTGATGACCCCAGTTCTGGCCCAGCCCTCCCTCCAAAATGCAGAGCTGTCACTGCTACCCCTGGCAACTGCATGCACCCTTCTCATGCATCTCAGGAAATACCCTGCAGACAGAGCCTTATTTCCAAAGAAGGCAACTGAGTCCTTTGGCTAGGGGCCCTTGAAACTTCTCTGTAAGCTCCAGGCCCCTGCACTGAAGGGCTGCCCCTACAACTGTAGGCCCTAACTGAATATCCTTTTCCTGGTACTTTCCCCAAATAAGGTTCTGGCCCCTGGGGAGATACTGAGGAGGAAGTACCATACCAGAATGCCTGAAATAAGAAAGAAAGTCCACAGTTGTGACCAGGTTAGAGTGACTTTAGACAGATCACCTCACTGCCCATGCCTCAGTAGTAACAATCATTTATTCTGTACCTACTGTGTGCATGGAACTTGTCTACTTCACTTTGTTTTTCAATAAACATGATAATCCTTATAGTAGAGACTACAAGCTCACTCTTCAGATGAGGAAGTAAATAACTGAGGTTTCATAATTTCACCAGGGACCACTGACAGCTGCAGGTAAGCAAATGGACATTGGAAGCCAGCATGTGTGACATCAAAATGTGTACTCAGTCCTTTATCTGGCCATGACTTAGTTTCATCAAGTTGAAAATATGGCTCATCTGTGATTACCAGGGTCCTCTGTCACCCAGAGAGACAAATATAATTCTGGTAATTCTGGAAGCTTTTCAGTTCCATCAACCAGACCAAATGGATTGACAATGGAGTCCAAAAGATCAGAGCCCAAATCAGTCTCCCCACACACCCCCACTTCATCGTATCTCCTGTCCCTTTACAGACTGGCGTTGGGGGCAGGCATTAGAAACACCTGTTGACTTTTCGTGAGCATCTGGGGTGGGGGTGTGGGAAGCTAGAGGGGAAGATATGAGAGAAATGGAGTTAGTTGGTGCAGGACAGACACAACAGTTCTCCATGGGGCTGTGGTAGGGAATTGAACAGAGTACTGTGATAAGCAAGTCACTTGAAAAGCGATCTCACTTCCTCGGATCTGCTCTTGTCATATCATGAGCCATCTGTTAACCTTCTCTCCCTTTGCATGACCTTCCTGGCACTCATCAGCTGAGGGCCCCAGGAGAAAAGCCACACAAATGAGGAGATAGTTCTCCTTATCATCACGGGCGAATGGGACAAGCTGAGCAATGGTAGTCAGTGCAAGTCAGAAAAGGTCCAGGGGACCAGAGCCAAACATAAACAAGAACAAATGTTCTAGGGATACTAATTTCAGGAGAGAGTGACAGCACCAAATGCATATAGTTGAGAAAGGAACCAGCTCTGAGGGAACGCAGTCAGTCTGTGAATACTTACACACACACACACACACACACACACACACACACACACACACACACAGTATAAATGAAAGAAGAGAATTAATCTTTGTTCCAAAGACTCAGGACAAGGTGCTGCCACCCTCAGCTTAGAGCAGAAGATGAAGACAAAATAAAAGGAAATCCAAGCTAGAACGTGTGGAAGGCGCGAGGCGGGGGGGTGGGGGGGGGACGGGGCACCAGGACCAGCTCTGGGGAATGTGGTGGCCCCACTGCAGCCTGGAGGCCAGAGGAGAGAGATTAAATGCAAATAGGATCAGCAGCCAAGGCAGCCTGGGAAGGCTGGACAGAGGTCAAATAAGATCGAAAGGGTTCTTGTACCTAGGCGTCAATGACCTGAGGAGTAATTACTTGCTCTTGCAAATTGCTTGGTAAATACACCGAGTAAATCAAAGAGGCCAGATTCAGCAGCTTGCTGGCTGGGGACCAGTAGACTTGAAGGCTATAGATTCTGACTATAGGATTCCTCTGTCAGTGAGACTTCATCAGCCCATTTGATGGTGCAGGTGCCCAGTTTAACCCACAGTTGCTAACACAAAGAGAAGTTTCCCTTGTTTGTTAGACTGCAGGCTGAGCCTGCCTAGACTCCTGTTCCCTTCCTCAGCCCTCTCTCCCGCCTTCTCAGGCAGTCTGCTTTCTGTCCTTCCTGCCCCACCCTCCCCTCCAACAATATTAATGGTTGCTGCCTGAGCACTTGAGAGGAGCGAGGCCTCTCCTCCACAGAGCCTGTTTAGAGATGGCCCAAAATGCCTCCTGGGAATAATTCTCGCCGTAGGCAAGCTCAAGAATTATTGATGAAATAACCTTTTGGGGCCTGAGTCTGGGTTTTTGCAGATGCAATGGCAAGATTATTGTTTAAGTGGGGACTTGATCAGGCGGTGACCTAGAAAACATTTAGTTCTTTTATTGCTTTCACAGCTTCCTGGGGCGAACACAACCTTCTGAATAGGATGCTGGGCAGCTTATTGGGAGAGGGGGGTGAAAGACAGTGGGTGTGACAGGGTGATTGCACTCTGCCCCAAAAGCCAGGACTCACCCAGGCAGGGTGAGGGGGATTCAAGTTTTCCCCAGGTCCCCCAAACTACAACCCTGTTCAAAACAGTGCAGTGGTGTTTGTTTGTTTGTTTGTTTTTCTGGGGTTTTTTTTGGGGGGGGTGTTGGGAGGAGGATTACCATCTTTACCTTAAAAAGTCCAACCTCCTTGAGATTCAAAGACTAACTCCACACCTGGGGAAGCTGTCCATGATGGAATAGACCTGTATGGGGGTCCCTGTGCCCAGTATCGCTCACTGAATGAATGGAAGCTCACTCAGCAAGGCTACTTCCAGGCCTCAGCCACAGGAAAATGTGTTGGAACCCAGCAGTCTGCTGACCCCGCCCCCTAACGATGGGCGGGACGCTCATGGCCCTGTCTTCTCTACTTCACTACTTACCTGGCTGCTCATGAGCACTACCTTCTTACCTGCACAGGGTACTCAGTTACGCATGCGTTTCCCTTTTAAAGCAAGCACGCCAAGTGCGCCTCTCTCTCTCTCTCTCTCTCTCTCTCTCTCTCTCTCTCTCTCTCTCTCTCTCTCTCTCTCTCTCTCTCTCTCTCTCTCCCTTACTCTCTTGCCCCCCCTCTTTTTCTCCCTCTCCTCTCTTGCTCCTCCCCTCTCTCTTCCCCTTGCTCTCTTTCTTTCTTGCTTTCAAAAGAACAACAGAAGGTACATGATACCATTCCTTCATCTGCTCAGTGTGTGTCCAGGGCTTCTCTGCATCAGGCACAATAGGCTTAGAGGTTCCAGAGTAAATAAAACTCTTTAGACTGGTGGAGCTCAAGAAAGATGTGTTCCAGGTCACACCAGGTGCCTACAAGAAGCATATTGGAAACTTTCTCTGTGAACACAGCAGAAACTGCCAAGGATGCTGCTTTGTGATACCATGTGGACAAACTTTTGAAGGATGAATAGAGGTGTCCTGGCCAGGAAGGGGCAATCCAGGTAGTTACAGTGAGAATGAATAGCTTAATGGGTTTAGAGTGTCCGGTAAGGAACACACAAGACGATCAAGCTAGCTTTGTGTTGTGGCCTTGCTACACACTTGATCCTGAGATGAGAGCTTCACCAGCACACTTTAATCCTTACACAACAACCTCCTGTAGGGTGCAATCATTGTGTAACTTGTCATAGGTCCGAGCTCGCCAGGAAAAGCAGGGGCATGAGGCCCAGAGGCCTGGGATGAGGCCAGGCTCCAGTCTCTGTGCTTTAAGTGAAACTTGTTCAAGGAAGGGAGAAGAAATTAGGGAATTAGAAGCCACAGCCACCTGGGCTAACATATGCTCTTAAGATGTTTTGTTTTTTTTGGATTATTTGTTAGCACAGAGACTTGCATCAGCCTCCAGAGTTCTGAGATTATAGCTGTGCCCCACTTCTTTGTTAATATTTACTGGTACATCCTACCTGCTTTGTAACTATTCATGACCCCTGAAGTTGTGACCATGCCATTTCCCTACTTCTGACTATGTACTTTACTTTCCTCCACTAATTTACTAATTCAGCTTATGTGCATGTATATCCATATGTGTAGGACAGAAGTCAGCCTGGGACTTGTTTCTTGGATATTATCCACTTTTTTTTTCTTTTTGAGATGGTATCTCTTCTGGCCTGGAGTTCATTAAGTATCCCAGGCTGGCTAAACAGTGAGCCCCAGGGATGCCCCTGTCTCTGCCTCTCCAGTGCACTATAATCATAAGTGCATGTCCTCACGCTTGGGTTTTTGTTCTGTGAATCAAACTCGGGTTGTCCGTTTGCAAGTCAAGAACTTTCCTGGCAGAGTTATCACCCAGCCTTATTCAACAACTTAAAAAAATTCCTTTCATCTGTGCCTGAGGTGTTAGCAATATGATCCTGAATGCCAGGTCCTCTTTTTTTAACCAGCCTATGGGCTGGTAGAGAAGCAGTTGCAGAAAACAAACGCAAACCAGGGAGAAAGAGCTGTATCCCACGTTCTAAAGGGCAGAGGATAAAGGGTTTGACTGGGCCTGGTGTTTCAGGACCCTGGTATGTAGGAGATGATTGCAGATCTAGGCTTCTAACCTCCCATCTCCAGCCACGAGCTACCCTCATCTTTCAAGCCACACATACAAGTAGCAAATGACTCAGTAGGCATTTCTGATGGCATATCCTGCAGATGAAACAAACTAAAGATCTTCAAATCTAAGCACCTCCTATGACTCCCTAAGCCCTTGCCACCTGACAACATTAGCCACCACAATCCCAAGGAAAAAGGTCTCTTTAACACTCTCTCACTCCACCATGTCTTGGTGGTTACATCTGTACAGAAGTTCTATCTCCTTGCACATGGTCATGAGTCTACCCAAGCTCAGCTTTTTTGTGATTTCTAACAGGGAGTAGTATATCCAACATTATAGACTCCACCTTCAAAGTGCTAGTACTCCCACCATGGAGATGGGGTCTAAAACATAGTGACATGGGAAAGGATGAGCTGTTCAGGAATAATAGTACAGCTTACAGCATCAGTTGTATCAAGATGCTAAGCAAAGTCCCTTTTGACTGCATCCCATCATGGTGAATGGATACCATCATGGCCATGGCAAGAGTTCAAGAGACTGGAGGCAGTGGAGCAGAGACAGACAGGCAGAAAGAAAGAAAGAAAGCAAGAAAGCAAGAAAGCAAGAAAGCAAGAAAGCAAGAAAGCAAGAAAGCAAGAAAGAAAGAAAGAAAGAAAGAAAGAAAGAAAGAAAGAAAGAGAGAGAGAGAGAGAGAAAGAAAGGAGAGCAAACAGTAAAAAGGAGTTGAGAGAGAGACAGAGACCATGAGATAAAAAAATAGTCGGGGCTAGGAGGGGCTAGGAACTCAGCAACTGTTGCAAAAACTTCCTCAAGGATCCCAGGAGAACTACTTAACCCTTTTAGAAAGCAGCATGACCAACAACCTCAGACTTCCCACTAGACCCCACCTTTTAGAGGTCCCACCACCTCTTAATATCATCAGACTGGAACCAAACCTTCAACACATAAAACCTTGTGGGAGAACCCACATCCAGTATTAGCAACAGGAAAGCTGGGTGATCAGACTGACCCAATCTGCCTGGATACTTTTTTATTGTTATTATTACCTTCATGATCTCTTTGGCCTTGTCTTACTTCAGTGCAAGTATTTGAGATTGGGGCTGGGGAGGACAATGACAAAGAGCCCATGGAAATGGCTGGTCCAAGTGTTTGCAGACATGCATCCAGTCCACTGGGGATAGGGGCTGTCTGTGGTCTGTTTTCTCCCCCCACCTTTGTTTTCTTTCTTTCCTTTGTTACTCCCATCTTGATCTTGCTTCCCTAGCTTCAGTTCATGTGCCTGCATTGTAAAATTTCGTTTTGTCTTTTTCTCAGATGTTGAAAAGTGAACCAAGTGCTGTTTTTAATGAGCTAGGGAATCGTTTAGGCTTCTCTTTGTCTCTTTTGAATTGCAACAAGGTCTGCTGCAAAGCTTCACTTAGAAGCCGCAATATCAGTGCACTAGTGTGTATCACAGGGATGTCACCACAGATCCAGTTTGGAGAGTCTCTGGAGAAGAAACCTGGAGAGTACAAGCTGGATTGGAAGGAGGTCCCTGTGTCCTCTCAATGTAAGGGCCAGAGGCAGACGCCTGGGATATATGGAGTTTCCCTCTCCAATCTGTACATAGAGCCCATCACACACAACTGCTGATGGATTTCCACCCATACAGGCCTACCATCGTCCACTGTGGTGTGCTTTAAACCTAGCTTATTGCATCTTCAGTAAGTCAGAACTGTGATGTAATCAACCACAGGCAGGCAGTGCCTGCCTCAGGAAGCCAACATTCTAGCAGGAAGCTGCATTTAAAACACTAGTGATGTGGACATGAGCACTATAATTAATAATATAACAGCTCTCCTTTCTCTGCGGTCCCATACAGCTTCAGTTACCCCTGGTCAACAGGTGGTCTCAAATGTTAAACATTCTAGAAGTAATTGGTTGTTTTAAATATTTTTATTGTAGTAAATTATCATACTTTTTATAATTTATAAATTTCCCAATTTATAAATTATAGTAATAGATGTGGATGTGGTAGAAAAACATAACGCATATAGGCTTTTGTATAAGCCATTGGTTCAGAACTCCACTGGGGATCTTGGAATACATTCTCTGAGGGCAAGTAGGGGACTGATATTGCCAGGTGCCTATTGCTCAACAGGTTCTCTAACCAGCACCACGGGGCATAGAACACGGAACCCCAGCTCATTGAGTCCCTTTTGAGTCCCTTTCTTTAGCCCCATTGCCCACCAGTGCTCTGAGATCTGAAGCTCCATACTACTATTCCTTTCTTCTATCCCCAGCAGCCTAGACCACTTAACTCACAAAACCTTGAATATACAAGACCCTCTGGTCTCCCTGCCTCTGGCTTCCCTTCCATGTAGCTTATACACTTACAGATGAATTTCCTAGAAAGGAAGCTCCCCTGTTCAACAGCTTAGTGATTTGTTGGGTGACTACTTAACAAAATGTATTGTGTTCAAAGGAGAAGCCAGTGTTGCTTGAACTCATTGACTAAAGATAAAACCCCTTTTTATATGCAAAGGCCTTTAAAGTCTTCTTTACTCTGACACTGGGGGCCTTTCCCCAAGGGCCAGCTGTCCAGGGTCATCTCCACGAGTGACCTGTTTCCTACCTCCCCAAGCTGGATCCTTTGTTCCTTGTCTTGAGCCTTGCTTCCAGAACACTTCCTGTTGTTCCTTATCAAAATTCTACCCATCACCAATACCCAGTCTCAGTCTCATGCCACCTCCTCCTCACAAAGGCAAGCAGAAGTACCAAAGTAGTCACTGCCATGAATAACTTTCCCAGTTATGCCATACAGCCAGAGCCATGTTTGATCCATGCACACATACCACACACACCCCTGAAAGGGCCCTGCAGTCTGTGTAGATATCTACCATTGGAAAATATAGCTGTGCTGCAGAAACTGTGTGGAGCAACTCAGCCTTGTGAGCTTAGGTAGTGATCACAACCATCCTGTGGAGTAGGCCCAAGGATAGCAGATGAGGTGCCCAGAGTACAGATGAGAAGTGAGCTGAATTGCTTGTGTTGGGTCTCATAGTCAGTCAGCGGGAAGCAAATAATTCGACCCCCATGTTGTTGAGCTCTTCTACATATATGATACTACTGTTCATTGGGCAAGAATTGTTCTGTTAATAGGCACGCAGTTATTTTGCAGAGTGTTTTGTATGCAGTACACATTCACAGCTAAATCCCCACATCTCCAAGTCATGCAGCAATACCTATAAATGAAACAATGGGATTAGGGTTCCCTGACTCCTCCTCCAGAATGTTAGGGTTCCAGGCAAGTGCCTATGTCCACCTCACTTATATACATGGGTTCTAGGGATCCAGACTACCATCCTCACACTTGAAGGACAAACACTTCACTCACTGAGCCATCTCTCCAGCCCTACTATATGATTCTTACATAACTACTTAGCCACTGTCTACAAATTGACACAAGAAAACTAGTCTAGCCCCACCAGACTACAACTAGAGAAATTGTGGCCACACTAGCCAAGTGACTCATCTAAGATTATCAGCACCAGTCTCCACTCCCAAGTCATCTCACTAGCTGTGTTTTTGTTGTTGGCTTTTTTTTTTTCTCAGCCTGTTTCTCTGATTTTTAGCCTAGCTTAAAGATAAGATACAATCCCAACATTGGGCAAGAAGCAAGCCCATATCTCTATCTGCCCTGGCTAAGGGGATCTTAAATTGGTTTTCCTGACTCCTCTCTCTGAGGAGGTCTTTACTGATGGCCTCATCTCAGATAAGCTTAGCTGGAGAGAGCCCCTGAGCAGCTGACCTAGAAACTTCCAAAGACAGAAAACCATGTCTTTGACGTAAAAGTGCCTTGCTATTGGGTTTTGCTTAATGAAGATCCATCATCATTGGGATCTCCTGCTTGTCTCTTCAGAGAAAAGCCATGTTGCCCAGCAACGGGCATGTCAGTGATGTCCCATAGCTGTTGATCAATATGGTGCTAGCTATCTAACCTTTCCTTGAAGTCACATTTGCCCTTCAGTTCCAAAATCCAGTGTACAACAATTTCTTAGCACCTGAATAATATATTGAAAACTAAGTAAGATCTAGAGTTAGACATCTCTGGATTGATGCCACATCGTTCAACCACATCCTGACTTGTGATGTTGAAAGTTGTTTGCCCTCTCTGAACTTCTGTTTCTTCATCCCTGGGATGGAAGGACTTTTGTGGAAAATCTCTGGTTCCTTTCGATCCTGGGTCCTGGGATGATCCAGTTCCTCACTGCCCAAGTTCAGTGTGATATAGAGACTGCATTCTGATTTGTATTGGCCATTTTATGTTATCTGTACACTTCAGTGTAACATGAAAATAGAGCTGGGCCATGGAAAGGGTAGGATATGTTATCTTCCCATGGGTAACCCTTTCGCACCTCGATTGCTTTAGTGATAAAGCTCTTTTGCATACAGACAGACAGCAATTCCCTGGGAAATCCTCAAGAAATACCATCCATATGTTTTTGAGTCATTTACACTGAACCCATCATAATATTGTTCTTTGAAGATCCATTTACATTTGTTCTAAAGGCTTATTTTAAAGCTTATGCAAATGAATGAGATTAAGGTTGCATTCTGGAAGCCGAAGCTGGAAAATGGGAAGTTCAATTTAAAGCATGATGTAAATAGAGTTTCACATGTGTTCAAAGTCATTCTTCCTTCTTAGCCAAGTGTCCTCCATTCAACCCCCTGGTGCCCACAGACCCACACAATTCTCCACCAGAAAACTCTGATGGAGTCAGAAGTAGTAAGAACAATAGACTAGGAATCTAACTCTTTCCCCTCTTAATAGACATGTGGCCCTGTGTATAATATATGTTACAACTTCCTGGGCTTCCATGCCTTTATTTAGGAGCCACCCAAATCCTTCATGGGTTGCAAATACCAGCTACATTAGAATTGCCTAAGAAGTAGGTCCTTGCATTCTGTGTCTACTGACTTAGCATCCCCAAGAATAAAGCCCCAGAATCTGAACCATGTACGATCTCCCCATTGTAAGATTTCTCCTCTCTAGCCACACAATGCTTGAGTTTTGTCTTCTTTTCAACAAATATTTCTTTCCCTGACTCCTAAACTCTACTACATGCTGGAAGTTTCCATTCTCCTACACCCCCTGGGTGTTTGCTTGTTTGTTTGTTTGTTTGTTTGTTTGTTTGTTTGGAAGATTCACTCATTGGTCACACTCAACACACTAAGGTAGGATACTAAGTATGATCTCAGTGTCAAGCAAAAGTTAAAACCCCTACAAGGGTTGCTGTGAATTCCCTGTGGATGGATTGGTAGAAAAACAAAAAAAGTATTAAATGAGAGCATGAAAATACCATAAAGGCTGTGTTGTGAAGATTAAGTGTGTGTGTGTGTAAGTGTGTGTGTGTGTGTGTGTGTGTGTGTGTGTGCAAGTGTGTGTGTGTGTGTGTGTGTGTAAGTGGGTGCATGTGTAGGGGATGCATGTTAGGGTCTGTATGTGGAGGCCAGAGGTATTATTTCTCAGGAACCATCGACCTTAATTTTTCAGACAGGGTCTCTCACTGGTTTGGAACTCATGAATCACATGTTAGGATGGGCTGATTAATTTATTAATGATCTGCCTCTCTCCACTTCTCCAGTGCTAAGATTACAGGAGCATGTCACCATGCCTGGCTTTCCTGCGTGGGTTCTGGAGCTCAAACTCAGGTCAAGCACTTGACACTAGGTGATTTCTCCAGCTCTCATCGTATGTATCTTAGTACTGATATGCTTATATAGTGACAGTAGCACTGTAGGTAGGGATCGGAACTAGAACTTCGATCTGTGTTTCATGGATGGGAAAACGATGAAACAAGGACAAAGGGTTATAAAAAGAGGCACAAGGCCCAAGAGTGGAGAGGACACTCTATCTTAGACACTAACTGCCTCTTCCTGCCATTGGGAAGAGTAACCTACCTTGTATGATGCTGGAGGTTTCCCATGGTTTTCCATCCTAGGTTTGTAGATATGAGTATCCTGTGTTGAAACCTCATCCCTGGCCTGCCACTCTCCTAATTCCACACAGTCCAATATAAACACTGTCTGATGACACCTCCAAGATCCCATCACTTGTTGTACATTTGGGAATTCTCATGGAGCAAACTGTATCTTCAGCTCAGTTTTCTTTCTCCAAGAAGTATGATCTCATTTTAAATGTAAATCTAGCCCAGGGGTATAGTTCAGTGGCAGAGCACTTGCCAAGTGAGAGCAAGGCCCTGGGTTTGATCCCTAGCATCACTAATTAATTAACTAATTAATTAATTAAAATAAATGTAAATCTAGCCAGTATTACATCTATGCTCCCAACCCAAAAAAAAAATGTTTACGTCAGAGCCTTAGCCAAGCCAAAGTAAGAACTTGTTCTAGTGTGTCTGTGTACTTTTGTGTTTTGTGTACCAAACGCTAAGCTTTGGCTTGCCCCACAGAAACACCATGTGCTTTCCTGCCAGGCTTGGGGGCTTAGATCCTGGCTCAGGCAAAGGCAAGAACACCCTCCAGGATAAAAGAGAACAAGGAAGGCTCTGCCACAGGACAGCGAGCAAATAAGCAAGGTGCCTCCTGGGAGGAGGAGATCCGTGAGTTGGGTGTGTTTGTGTCACCTGTACCTCAGGGCCCCTAAGGGCCACCGAAGGCTGACCTGGCAAGTCCATGAGGACTTTCTCAGATTCCAGACTACTTCAGGGAAAAAGGAGGCCATCTCCACTGAGGCTCACACTTGGGCACGGGAACTTCTTTCAGCCCTATTTCTAAAGTTATACATAGATTGTTGCCTCTCTTCAGCCTCATCTGCATTCCCTCTCATTAATCACAGTAGAAGTTCTTACTGCAGCCTTCATTACCTGCTCCAAATGGATGTGGAGAGGAAAACAAAATAGATGCCACTTAGGAAAAGAAAAACCTTGGAAATAAAGCAGCGACTTAACTTTAAAGGGGAAGGGTGAGCGACACATAAACTAATGGGCCAAATCACTTCAAGGAAAGCTGGATTTTAAGTCAGCTTTGCTTTCTTTCTGCTCCTGCCCCCACCTCATCCCCTCTAGTGAATTGAGACAAATCTGTAGCTCACCTGGATGGACGATTAGATTTCCTCCTCTCGGTTGCAACAATGAAATATTTCTATAATATTAAACCTGTCAAACTGATCAAAGTGCAGTGTCAAAATTTTAAGCATTCCTTCTTGTCCAATCCCCTCAGCTCTGGCAGAACGGAGCACATTTTATTTGCCTGCCCCCAAACTCCCTGAGGTTTTTAAAATCTGATGCGCACTGTTCCATCTGCGGCGTTCACTGCATTGTTGTTGTAGGTCTGCCACCGCCGACACTGATGGCAGGAGTGCTCATTCACTCACTACCTGCCAAGCACGCCACACACCTTTGAATGCTACTTGCTTTGCCACACTCCTGCCTGAATGAAATACGATTGTCAGTTACGCACTGCCACTATGTTGTCATGTGAAACCATCCAACCAGGTGAGGGTCATAGGTGTGGGTCCTCGTTAGCGGGGGCTGCCTATGTAGGCAGCACACTGAATATGGCTTTGGCGTTATCTGACTCTACCAAAGCCTTGATGTCTCAGAGTCCCAGTTTCTCTGTGTGTGAAATGAAAGAGTTCCCACTGATGCCTGCCTGCCTGCGTACAGGCACAGCATGACAGACAGACAGGAAGCCCATGGCCAGGCCCAAGCAAGGTCAGATGAAGATTACTGTGGCTTGGCTTCACAAGATGCAATCCGCACTGGGGAATCCCTGCTTTCTACACTAAGATGAATCTGAGGAAAGAGTTCTGCTTTTGAGCTAGCCTTATGTGAATTTGATTGTTTCCACACTATCTTTTTCTACCCATGTGACTTTGGACAAATGACTTTGAAACCCTGCTTCTCCTTTTGAACAATGGAGTGTCTACCTGCCTTTCAATTGTTACCATCTTAAGAGACTTAAATGAAATATACAGTTACACACACACACACACACACACACACACACACACACATATATATATATATATAGAGAGAGAGAGCACATACACCTGTTTGTGTATCTGTGTATGTCTATGTGTCTATGCATGTCTGTCAGCACATGTGTGTCTGTGTGTGTTTGTGTCTGTGCATCTCTGTCTCTCTCTCTCTCTGTCTCTCTCTCTGTGTGTGTGTGTGTGTGTGTGTGTGTGTATTTGTGCATTTGTGAGTTTGTATGTGGGTGTCTGTGCATCTGTGGGTTTGTGAGCCTTAGAACCTAGTAGGCACTCGGTATACAATAGCTTTCTCACTGGAGTGCCTTGTTTACAATACTGTCTAGAAAAAAAGGAAAATAGCAAGCCCACAGCCTGAGAGGCTTCCAGTCTGACATAAATGTGGCCTGCCTGAGAGTGAGATGAGAGTCTGTCTCTTTTGGATTATTTCTCTGTTTTTAGCTTTCTGTTCCTAAAACTTGCTGGAGTTGAAATAGTACAGGAGTTTTCTGGGAAGGATGATGGAGAAAAGAAGCTTAAACGGGGTAGCTCTGTCAACCTCACTTCTTAGCAAATGAGAAACAGGCCCCAGACTTAGAGATTAAGTGCTATTAATTACCACCCAGCAGATATTGAACCACAATGTTGCACTCTTAAGAAAAGAGTCAGAAGTTCAGCCTAAATACAAAAGGACTCCATTAGCACTCTATAAGCCCTGCCTTCCACAGTGTGAGTTCCAGCTATAGGAAGGATCGAGTCTCCATCCTTCCTATATCTGAGAGTCTAGGGAGATGAAAGACAAAGTGGGCTCATGGACTTGGAGGACCAGGCAAAGTGGGTGGAACTAAAGGGGAGATGTCAGGGTGTGTCCTCTCAACAAATTAAGAGACATTGTGCATTGTTTCTGGGCTTGGCTTCTGTCATCACATACTTTATCTCTACCACCTGTAGGTAAATTTGGGTATGCAGGTGATCCTTGAATTTATTCCCTCTACAGTTACAGAAGTCTGAGGATATGTACACTCTTTATTAAATAATGGATTATTTACATGACTCTTCCTTGCATTGACTTTAAATGTATCTCTAAATTCCCTACAGTATTTCATACAACTATAAATGCAGTGTAAAGTACACACATGGGTACAATATTTCAAGAAGTAAATATTTTTGATTGTGTTTGGTCAAATCTGTGGATATGGAGCCCACAGATACAGAAATCCAAATGCATTAGTAAAATGTCTTGCCTTGGGTTAATGTTCTGAATTTGTATCATGTCTAAAGATGCCCTCACATACTCCAGGGAGAAACTAAAACATGAATGGGGCTCATGGGTCCTTGCTCTTGGCACTCTTGGCACTAGGCTCCTTTCACAATGAACTAATTTCTCTAGATACTAGTATTGCAGTCATCACTGAACCAGTAGGGAAACCGAGACTCAGAAGCAGTATCAAGAATCCATTTGTGATTCAGTGGTCTTCTCTCTGATCTCAAAGCTGTCCTGGTCCTAAGGATTGCAGAAGCTGCCTGCACAGTAGTGCAGGACATGAGATAATTGTGTCTAGAGGGTCGGTTGTCTCTGTTCTTCCCTTACTTATCTCACAGTGAGTAACCAGCGCTTGTTCTGAGCTTTGGAATTAGATGCTAATGCTCTGCACTGAAGGTGTGTCCCTACCCATTTCCCCAAAACCTGGGCCCCAGCACAATGGGCAGGTAGCCACTGTAGATGGAAGTTTCGGTCTTACCTGATCCTGAAGCTGTCTATTCCCAAATAAACACACAGAAGCTCATAGTAATTATAAACTGTTTGGCTGTTGACTCAGGCTTCTTATTGGCTAACTCTGTCTTAATTATTAACCCATTCCTATTAATCTATGTATCTCCACATGGTTTGGGCTTACCTTCATGGTAACTACATGATGTCTCCTTGACTCTGCCTCCTCAATCCTGCCTGTCCATTAGTGGCCAAAGCAGCTTTATTCATGAACCAATAAGAGAAACATATACTCACAGCATACAGAAGGACATCCCTAATCAAGCCACCTTTATCCTTAAGGTCAGATTTACCAGGAAACACTTCTGCTTTTTCTCTGGGAAGCTCATCTTACTAAGTATACTATCTGTTTTCCACAGAGAAAATTAGGAAACACACCAAGATATCCTTAACTTTCACACCCTAAACTCTGTATGGAGTGGTGCTCTGAAGCTAATGCTGTCTGATGTACAAATGCCTGGCTCCCAGAATAGCTAGATGGAACCTTTACAGACTTGGTGCTCACTGTCACCAGACAAAGATACGTCCTCTGAATTCTTTCTGGTTGACTGTAGGGAGAGTATGGTAGTCTGTAGCAGGCTCTGCCCTGTGAGCAAGCATAACCCTGAATCTTACCTCAGTTTCCTTACCTGCAGAGTTAGGCAACTGGTGTAGACCTCAATACTATGACATTAGTATGGAGACTCCCCTGTGCTTTGCAGGATGTTTCACAATATCTTTGGCATCTACTTACCAGAAGCCAGTATAGCAGGCACTCCTATCTCTCTATGCAGTTGTGACAACCTAATCTTCTCATGTTCTCACCTTGAGGCAAAATTGCACCGTTTGGGGGCCTGTGGCCCAGACTATCCTTAGGTACCCTCCTAGCTCTTAGGATTTATTGTTGGAAAATGGTATGTGCACCCAGAACACCTGGGGTTGAGTCATCTGCCATCATTACAGGTGCTAGTCTGGCATTTCCATTTCAGTTTTGTGTAACTAGTCGAATTGCTTCACCTCTCTGGGCCTCAGTTTGCTTATCTGCAAAGCAGAGGCAATACTGCCAGTTGTGCATAGCTGATTGAAGGTCTGAATGAGGGAATGCATGTAAAACTTCTGGAATGTCAAATATTGTCCCATCTATGGTGCTGCTACTGCCATGACTAGGATTGGAAGTACACCCATACCATCTGCTCTCTCCACAATTCCTCTTGAGACTGAATCCACACAAATGCAAGGTTCCCATCACTATGCAAAATCACTATGCAAAAGAGAGGAACTAATGGATGCATAAAACATGTATTTGGTACTGGGCACTATTCTAGGCAATTTTACAAGTCTCCTCAAGCTAAATTAGAACCACGAGGACTGCCAAATGCAAGGAAAATTGGTAGACCAACTCAGAGCATAGCCACATCACCAAGCCAAGGTGATACCCCCTAAGTATCCCCCATAAATACCCAAGTATTTATATAGCACCTTCATATAGCGATGATTCCTTTCCTTTGCCATTACATTGAGATGATCCATTCATCCGTTGTCCATGATAAACACCATATATGAGAAAGAGGCGATAAGAAAGGAATTCTTAGCTAGATTTGTCCCCTTGCAACATGTTCATGTCTTCTTTTCTCTTTGGCTCTACCTAAATGGCAATTGACTTCAGCTCATACAGAAAGAGACAAGGAAATAATATCTGTCCTTAAGTCTGAGTTACAGGTTTCGATTTCCGCTACTCCCAGATTCCCATTTCTTGGGGCTGACAGCTGCCTGCTCCTTCTAAAGCTACCTTAGGCAATAAGCCCCAGATCCCCAATGCACATTCCTAAAATCACATCCCTGCTCTGGCCTGCCCCAAGAGAGGTTTTACTCTTCAGTGGAGTATTGATCTACCACCAGTTACAGGCCTAGTGTCTATATTTAGTGTCAACAAAGAGCAGATAGGGGAGGCTACAGATGGGCCAGTGGAAGGACTTCCTTCTCTCCCTGGACTATTGTCCCTCAAGTCTCTGTCACTCCAGGCTTCAGTGGCACTTCTCTGGGATTGTTCTTCTCCTGTCTTTGCCATTATTCCCTTCCGTATTTAACAGCCTCTACTTCACACCCAGGCTACAGGATATATACTCCTCTAACCAACAGGAGCCAACTGTGACCCCTTGGGAACACTTCCCTTTCTACTGTCCACCATGAGGTTGCCCACGACACACACTGTAAACACACCCATTAGGGCATGCTGACCCTGTCCCCATCACAGCCAGACAGGACAATGCCATTTCAGCCACAAACCCCATCCTGCCCCACTTAGCACTGTCCTTTTCAAACAATCCTTTCTTTCTGCTTAGGGAACTGTGGTGGTTTGAATAAGAATGTCCCTCACCAGCTCATGTATTTGAACACTTCGTCCCAAATTAGTGGAGTTGTCTGGGGAGGATTAGGAGGCGGCCTTGTAGGAGGAAGTGTGTCATTGGCAGGAGAGGGCCTTTGAGACCTTAGGGCCTTGCCCTACTTCCTGTTTGCTCTCCGCTTCATGTGTCTGGTTCGTAGTATGAGCCACCAGCTTCCTACTCCCACCACTGAGCTTGCTGCTTGCTGCCAAGCCGCCACACCACGGAGGTGGTGAATTCTTATCCTCCTCCAACCTTGAGCCCTAACAAACCCTTCTTTCTCTAAGTCGCATTGGTCATGGTATTTTATCAAAGCAGCAGAATAGTAGCTACTGCAGGATTTCTCCGACATTCTCCAATAGTCAGCCCAAAGGCCACCTTTCCACTGAAAACATCCGCAACCTTCCCATTATTGTCCACAGCTGCATATCTGCAGCATTTTGATGCATCTCTGTTGTTTTGCATGTAACCACACTATGTCCTCTCTCCCTGCTACATGGTACAAGGTATGATATTTCTTAAGTGAATAAGTAAATGAATTAAAACATGGGGTGGGGAACATGTTGGGGGCAGATAGTGATCACAGTATTTAAAATGGCTTAGAGACCACAGGAGTCAGGAGATGAAGACAGGAGAAATGTTTTGAGTTCAAGGCCAATCTGAGCTACATAGGGAGACACAGCAGGAAGGAGGAGCAGCAGAAGCAGGGGGGGAACACTGTATGGTGGTGCACATCTGTCATCTCATTACTTACGAGACTGAGGCAGGAAGGTCACTTCCGGTTTAATAGGATTATATGCGGAGAGCTCGTGGCTCTTTAGTTCACTGCTTCTCAGACTTCAGTGGTCAAACAAACCATGCAAGGGGCGTGCTTAAATGCAGATGTTGACCCAGTGGTCCCTAGGTACTGTTCTTTAGTAACATCATGCTATGAACCTCATTTTGAGAGGTGGGCTCTGATCTATTCCAAGTTGTAGCACATCTGGCCTGAAGTCACTGTCCTGTCACTCTGAGTCTCCAGCAAAGGCAAAACACCACCAGCTTCCCTGTGCCAGTTTGTCTATTGGTTTATTTAGTCTCAACCCCTCCCCCATTATTGCTGGGGGTTGGGGGGAAACCAGAGACATGCCACAGCTTGTTTGCAGCAAACCTAAGAAAAGTTAAAAGTGCACGTTTAAAAAATAAATTGTATTATCAGCTCCTTAAACTCATGTGTGAGGGGAAGGGTGCGAGGGGAAATTCATAAAATATTAAACAACACTGTGTCAAGACACAGATAGGGGCAGAACAGTAATTAAAGTAAACAACACATCAAAACCCTGGCTAAAACTGTTATTTAAATTGAAAGTAAATGCAGGGACTGATCATGTAGCCTTGTATAAATGTGTTTCCAGGAGCCTTTTAAGAATATTAATGATTATGGAAGCGTAATGGCTGAATATCAATGATTGTTTTTACAACAAGTGACAGCTCAGAGGGAGAAGAAAAGAATCCAGATCTTTCCAAAGATACACATTGCTGTGCTCTTCTGAACACACGCATCCCTTCAGGGGCTAGAGGAAGGGCTGGGGACAATGACTACATGTTGGGGCTTAGAATGAAGCATTTATATGCAGGAAGATGTGCCTTGCCTTGCCTGTGAGCCTCTAAGGCACCTGTGGAGCCACTGTGTGTGCCCCCAGAAGCTGGGGAACCCCCTGTATGCAAACCTCCTAAGTTGTTTCCATCCCAGAACCACTTTCCCATCTTGCCTAAAACCTTCAGAAAAGTTCATACCCAGGGTTGGAAAGATGGTCCAGCGGTTAAGAGCACTAGCTGTTCTTCCAGAGGACCCAGGTTCATTTCTCCTCACCCACACAGCAGCTCACAGCTGTCTATAACTTCAGTTCCAGGGGATCTGATACCTTTACACCAATGTACGTAAAATAAAGTTAAAGAAACTATATTTTTAAATGAGGAAGAAAAAGTTCATACCCAAAGTGAAGATGGAGAGTGTAAACGGACTTCTCATCACAGATGCTAGGAATTACTCGCAGTCCTTACTTCCAAGGTCAAATGCTCAGAATACAAGGCAGTCCAAACCCAAGCTCCATTTCTTTGGTAGTCACAGTGGGAGATAGACCCTCCTTAGGCATGGCAGCTCACTGAAAGTCAATTGAAACATCTATGGTTACAGTAGATGAACACGCTGACCAGACCCTGAAATAAAATGCTGAACCCTTCCTTAAGATAGGCTGCTTGGTTTTTGTATAAAAATAAGCCTATGACAATATTACCTCTCTTGCCTAAGGCTCCCTGAGGATGGACCTCAAAATTGTCCTTGGATAAAGTTTATGCAGCACAAAAGCCACCTTTCTTAGTGCCTCCCATGCTGGGTTTTCTTTCAAATGGCTCCAGCATGGAGATGATGCTGGATCAAAACTGAGCTGTCCAAGTCAAGAAAAACTAGTAATTTAAGGAAAGCATTCACTTTCGTGCCCTCCAGCTACAGCTACAGCCTTGAGTCAGCAACTGTCCAGGATTAGCTGCTATGAAGCTGGTTAGTCCTAACTTGTATAGTAGCTGTTGCTTACCAGCTGACGAAAGAGCTCTGGAGATGTGAGCCTATGCCTGGCTGGCTTCCAGCATCATTTTGCCTTTCTTTGTGAACTGGTTTTCTTGGGAGACCTCATGAGGACACATGACTATTCTGATGGCAGGATCTGGGTATTTCTACATTCCAAGGCTCAGTATACTCATTCATTATATATTGAATAAACTACAAAATCTTATAGTGCTGGTCATTTCCTATTAATGATTCTGTTTTTCTAAGCATCACTTCTAATCCTCCTTCTCAAATCTCCGCTCAGATTGCCATTCCTGTAGGAATGCTAAATCTCCTAATGGAGCAGATTGTGAAGGCCCGAGGCTGGGCAGCAAGGAGGGGAGATTAATGAGACCCCCCACACCAACCACTGTGCTTGCTGGAAGCCTACAGAACCACTAGCAGCCCCCTCCCAGCCTGCAATGATTTTGCTCACCTTCTGGCAGCTCCTTCTCCTCACTGCTGGGGGCACCATCCCTCAAAGACTTGCCTGCATCAAAGTGGTTACTGTTTCCAGCTCTTCCTTTCACAGTCCCTTTTGTTCTCTGGGTTTGATCTGACATATGCTACGGGCCAGGCTCTTGTCTTTCTGCTTGTGAATAAGCGGAAGCACTTAAGGAGGCAGCAGAGCCAAGCATGTTCTCGTTCTTCTCTAACGAGGAGCCAGAGGGACCCCGTTATGACCTCATGTTTTGGGTCTGGCTAAGACAGCATATAGTGTGGAAGACCAATGGCTGAAATCTGGTCCTGGTATTCCAGAAGCAAAGACAAGCTTTTCCAGAGCCACCTTTTGCACCTGTTCCTTCCCTCAGCCCTGGGTCTGTAATGATAAACACCATCACCCGTGTGACCTCAAGGAAAGCTCAGAAATGTAAGGAGTAGGCAGATGAAGGTAGACAGGTTGTAACGGAAGCACAGTGAATAGAAGCCTTTGCATGGAAAACACTACTGGGCTGAGCCTGCAAAGATTGAGTAAGCTTCAGGCAGAAGCCCACCATGGGCATGGTAAGGTAGACCCTGAGATGGGATCATTTGTAACTAGGGAAAGGATCAAGAGACATGCAAGTGCATGATTCGTGTAGAGAACTGTGCCTTGTCTGGTCTCGCAGGGGTATGGAATTGGGGGAGAAGAGAAGGTAGGACTGGGAAGGTACACAAGGCAGCGTCAAGGTGCAGTTTGGCAAACTATGCTGATAATCTGGGAAATGGTACTAACTGCTCTGTACCAGTTAGTTTATAGAATAAGAATGATCCTAGATGGCAATGAACACAGTGGTGCAAGGGGAACTGGCTATCACAGAGACTAGACCATAAGCCTGCATTTCTTCACCTGGGCATGCTTAGTCAGTCACTTAGTACTTTGCACAGCTGGTACTTACCTGTGGAGGGACTCTCCCAGGATGTCCTGCAGCATCCATGGTCTCCAGTTGACCTGATGGTAGAGTAGTCATTCAGGCAGCATGCTGGAAAATCCACAGGACATTGCTAGTACTCTCTGGGAAGAAAACTCACCCCTGGTTGGAATCTCTGACTTAAGCATCCTTCATAAAGTTGATGGTTGGGTGAGTACAGAGCTTAGAAGACAAGGCAGACTGAAGTCAGTTTCTAGAGCTGGGTCGGGGGTGGGGGGACTGGCTTTTGATGGCCACGTAGGGTGTGCTCAGTTGGTCAGGGTCACAGGAATAGTAGACCAAGCCTACAGAACAAAAGATGTAATAATTTGGGCCCCAATGGAGAGACTCTGTTGGTAGTAGTGCCTAAAGTTCTGTAGGTCAGAGCCAAGGGCTGGATAGAGACCATATGGGAGAACATTCTTATGCACGATGGGAGCACCTTCTGGAGACTTGAAGAAGAGGAAGAGGGCTGAGGTGAGAACACAAGGTATCAGCATTCCATGTATGTGCAGAAGAAGGGCAGAAGGATTGGCACAGGTACCCAGGAGAAATGAAAGCCGGGGGAAGTGTTCCAGAAAGAAGATGGCAAAAGACAGTTTCCAGAGGAATCTATCCAAATGTCGCAGAAATGGGATGGGAAATGCAGTGGGGGAGGGGAGAGACAGACTACTGGATACCTAGAAGGTTTAGTTTGGCAGCAGATGGGCTCATGAACATGAAGGATTTGGAAAGGTTATAAATACTAGACAGACATGCTGTAGTGTAAATGATATTCAAACACTACTTGTTGGACCCCCTCCCTTGAGCCTCTGGTCACAGGGCCCCCCAAAGCTCATAAAATACCAAGCATGTGCTCTGGGGCCTGGGTGGCCAGCATCATCTCTGACCCTGTGTTCTGGGCCCTGTGAATATCCACAAAGGATTCCTAGACATACACCTGTGAGTTTCGAGTTTCCTGACAGCCTGTCTTCTGGTCTCATTGGCAAAACACCGGGCGCTCCCTCCTGCTCCTCCTGTCAGCCTCATTGTTTACCCAGACGATCCCCTGGCACATTAAGGCTAATCACTCCCTGATGCCATGGAGGAGAAGCACCTATTGACCCATCGATTCACTCATGTGGCACTGTGAGGCTCTGGCTGAGGTTGATTTGCCAGAATAACTTCCTGTCTCTTCTGCATTATGTCCCTAAATGGACTTCTGTTGACAGTTTTTCTCCCCAGAGCTGGGAGATGGAACCCCAGGCTTCACATATATTAGGCCTGTGCTCTGCTGCCAAGCAACATCTCATGGCCCTGCCGACACACTAATCCCTCAGCAGGCTCTACTTGTTCTTTCTTCCCACACCGCATCACACCACCTCCCTTCCACACCGCATCACACCGCCTCCCTTCCACACCGCATCACACCGCCTCCCTTCCACACCGCATCACACTGCCTCCCTTCCACACCACCTCCCTTCCACACTGCATCACACTGCCTCCCTTCCACACCACCTCCCTTCCACGCTGCATCATACTGCCTCCCTTTCCTGGTTTCCACACTGCATCATACACCTCATTTTCCTCATTTTCTGTTATTAAAACAGAATTCTGTGTTTCTTACAAGTCTGTTTCCCCAGAAAGACTTAGCCAGGCTCTAGCAGGCCATTCCTTTCTTGCTATTTCTTTGACCCACTCACAGTGTTTTTGGTCCTTCTACCAAATCCAGTGTCACTCGAATGCCCTGACAGGTGAAGGCAGAGGGCCCAGCTCTTGTTTCTTGGCTGTAAGGCATGCTTCCCATGGTCTTGACCCATTCCAAGCCTTCAAACAAATATGCCTGCCTCCAAAGCCAATTATCCCATATTACCTCAGCAATCACACAACTCCCTGCCCAGCCAGCCCATTCACTTTCTCATCCTTTAAAGTCCATGGTCTGTCTAGCCTCTGTTCTCCGAATATAAATAGCATCTTATAAATGGGACAGTACCTTTAGGGTGAAGTATTTAGGAAGCCTGCCCTGATTGCATTAGTAAAGGTAGAAAAGGGGCTATGAAATTAATGCAGGAAGCAGAAAGACCCGAGAGTTACCAGTCTTTCCTAGGGCATCAAGTTACTCAGTAAACTGGTCCCCACCCCTTACACCTGCCTTTACTCCACTGATAAGCATTCAGGGCTTATCTCTCCCTCTGCTGCACAAAATGACAAGGTTGTTCAGGTTCCAGTCAGTCTTGCATGGACATCACTTTAGCCAGGAAACCAACAGCTGTGGGCACTTGTGGGCAGCAGTCTCATGTTAATCACCTCAGCTCAGGTGAGTGGACACCTCTGAATTTCATGGCGGCAGACAATGCAAGATGCTCAGTACTGGAAATGTATCAGTAAATGAGATGCAAGCAGGTGCTCCAAGAAGCCCGCACCAGACTAGGGAAAATGTGCTGTGTATAACCCTCTTGACCTTGGTGGGTAAATGCAATAGAAGCATGTGCAACATGAGTGACCAGAGCATTGATACTTATAACACCTGTGAGGTTTGCTCATCTTATTCTGCGAATGGGATAATGGAGGCTCGAGGCTTTCATCTTCATGGGACTCCTCCAAGGCTCCACAGACACCAAGAAGCATTGAGTCTGTGTCTCCCATAGTCCTGATCACTTCATGATTCTGATAACCACTGGTGGGATACCCACATTTTCCCACTGGTGGCATGGGCTTGCAACACTATGACTCTGGTGTTCCCAGCCTGTGTTAGGCTTTTCAACAGTGTCACAATACTGGGAGAAACTGTTTAAAGAAAGACGGTTGTACTTTAGCAGTTTCAGTGGGTCTGTGATTAGGCAGGGCATGGTGACTGAAGTGTGTGGTGCATCACAGCTACTCATCTGCTGAGAGCCAACAGAGAGTCAGGAAGTGATCATAGACACACCGACAGTGACCAAATTCTCCCACTTAAGCCCATCCTCCAAAGCTCCTACCACCTCTGAAAGTAACACTGCCAGCTGGGGCATTAATCCCACCATACATTTGGTGGGACATATCAGAGCTAAACCATCACATAGCCCTATGTTAGCCTTCCCATCACTGTGACTACAATACTTGAGTGAACAACTTAGGAGAAGAATTTATGTTAGCTCATGGGTTTAGAGGGTTTATCCCATCGTGGCAGAATGTGATATTTCATTTCATGGCAGCCAGGAAGCAAAGAAAGGAATACATGAAGAGGTTAGTGTAGGGCAGAGCCCCCAAGGACACACCACTCTCCCACCAGGGATTAACCCATTTGTTACCTCAAAGCCTTCATGATCTAGTGGGCTCTGGAGACTACCTCAGACACACCCACAGGTGTGCTTCTAGACAAATCTTAATCCCCTCAAGTAGACAGTTAAGGTCTGCACAGTTCTTCTCCAGGACTCTGGTGAACTCTTCCACGTATTGATCACCTTTGTTCCCCCATCTAGCAAGATGGGGCATAGGGGGCACTGTTCTTCTTCTCCCACAGCTCCTGGTGGGTGGGCAATGGGTAAGGGATGCTCACATGTGGCATGACCCCTTCCCACATCCTTCCTTATGTCTCCTCGTCACTGGGTTCTGGGACCCATCCTGTGCCTGCAGAAGTCTTCCTGGGTCACTGGCACAACTGTGTCCCTATGCATCTCTGCACTGGGGGGTCCTAGTTTGGTCCTCTCATCCTTACAGAGACACTTACTGTCTCAGAAGCAATTGGGAAAATGGATCGAGCCAAGTCAAATCTGATTTTCTTAAGAAAGAAAATCGAATTCTCCACTTGGTGAGGCAGACAGAGATGAGAAGGATCAGAAATACACAGCTCACCCAGAAAGGGAGGGCCAGAGACCTAAGGGTAAGAGAAAGGGAGCTGAGCAGCCAGAAATGCCAGCAAGGTGCATGCCCACAGCACAGCCAAGCAATCTTAGCTTTAGGCCTCTGACTGATATGGATGTCAAGTCTTCCAAATTTAGAACAAGCCCAGCAACTACTTGGCTTGTCCTCACTGGTTTAAGTTTTAAACTCTGCAAGCTCTTCTCAAGTTGAGGCTACCACAAAGTCATTTGGGTAAAGTAGCACCTTCCCAAAAGGGGACATAAGGAGAGGGAAAGAGCTGAAATTCTTAGAACCTGGTCCGCTACGCATGAACCCCCAGCTTGCTATGTGCCAGGAGTAAGCATCCAGTCCAGCCTCTGAAGATGCTGCCCTAGCAGCCGCCTCTTCTGGGGAAGTATCCAAACACATGTGTGTCTTTACTGTTTTACACTGTCATTCTGCCAGCAAGTCTGGAGTGATTTCGTAGCATCAAGGCCTATGAGAATTCACAGCTCTAATTTCTTCATAGTCTAGGGAAGGTGGCAATGTCTAAATTAGCCATGGTGAATTGTGTATGTCTCAGAGGACAAGGCAATCCAGAGAAAGATGAAGCCAACTGTCCCACATGAGAGAGCAACAGGTAAAATAGGGATGTTGAGCTGGATCCTAATGAATGAGTAAAAGTTTTACACTAGGGGAGTGAACGTGGAATGTCACAGAGAATAACAGCATAAGCTGAGTTAGAGACCCTAAAAGCGCATGCTCAGAAATGGCACACAGCCCCACATGACCTTGTCAGGAGATTGAAGTTATGGGGGGGGGTGGAGGGGAGGCTGAGACTGCTCACAAGGAGACAGTTTGAGAAATGTGGATGGTTTTATGAAGCCTCCTGAGAAACCCTAGAAGAAATGCAGGGACATTTCTGAGAGAAAATTCTAGAATGAATACATCAGAGATCTTCCATAGATTGACAAAAGATTCTAATTTAATGTCCTAGATGACTGAATGTCAAGGTTTCAAGTGACACGTGAGAGTGGTTGTCGCACTGGATCCCATGAAACAGTATCAGAGACCAACTCTAAGGTATTGGAGTTAAGAATGAAGGATGGACAAACTGCTGGCCTCGCAGGCCCTCCTCACTGAGCGCCAGAGAAGCTCTCTTACGTTTGTCTGTTTGCTTTGATGCATTCAGCAGTGGACTTATGATTTCACTTGACAACTTTTCAACACCAGAGAAGGTGAAAGCAACTACTACTGACAAAGACCAATGGCCTGAGTCTGTGAGGGGGGAAGTAAGGGACGAAAAGCAAGCTAACTAAAACCCCACAGTGAGCTGACAGCAGATGCTAACTCCTGCCCCCATGCTGTCTGCAGGTAGGTGCTAGCCATACCCTAGCACAGACTAGACCATGCAGGGAACCACGAACCTTTCACTCTGCTAACCCTTCAGTTAGGACAAAGCAACAGAGTGGTCTCCATCAAAATGACCTAAGGGAAGACCTGGAACATGAATACACATACTCAGAAAGACACAGGAAGCTGCCCAGCTTGGGGGTAAGCATAGGCAGGCTGATAAGTGTGGTAGGATGTTTGTTTATGGACATGCCACACTGAGCTGTAAGATGTGGAGGGGGCGGGGCGGAGATCTAGGTGAATATAAGCACCTTTCCCAAATTACGATGGCTTTCCTTGTGCCACCTCAGCCTTGTAGTCCTCAGCACAGAACACCAGAAAGAGCCCTTTTGTTTTGCTTTGATTCCGTCAGATAGCTCAGTCTGGCAAGAGATCCTGTCTTTGATCTCTCACACGGATGTGAAGTCTCTGGAGCTTACAAAATCTCCTTGAGCTTAATTCTTCATGGCATACCCGGCACCACGCTGTCCTCTCCCATACATCACGTGCTGTTCCAGGTCCTTCTGGCCTGTTGCCTCAGTGGTTACCACACAGTGAGGAAACAATGCTTGCTTCCTCCCCTCTCCCCACCTAAGACCCAGGCTGGTTAAGTATGGAAAGCCCATTTACTCAGCGTAAAAAAACAGGGCTTCGGCTCCTGATGCAAGAAGTTTCTAGATCAAACTTCTCTGAACTTCAGTCTCTTCTTAGGAAAAGCAAAAATTCATACACCTACCTTGGCACCTGGCAGAGTGCCTCACACCAAGGGAAGGTGTATAAATATTATTAAATGAAGGACCCATTGACTGCTTGCTCTATGACAAAGAAGAATGTGGAAAGCTTGATCCTATTGTTACCTGAAGTGTAGTAAGGACTCTTGGCACTTCAGTAGGGCTCAGATTTGCTTTTCAATCTCAATACACAAATTAGAACACAAGAGAAAGGGAGAAGACTCCAGAAGGAAGGCAGCTAAAGCATAGACCTGGATTCATTCCCAGCATGGGCCATTCACAGAGCCGCTCGCGAGATTTCTCCATCCCTCAGGGAGAAAAAGGTTTTACTCCAGCTGGAAAGATGTAGAGCCCACCTATTTCAGCAGCAGCCCCTCCCAGAGGCTGCTGGGATCTCTGGAGAGGGCTGATAAGGAGTGACATGGCTCAGAACCTCCAGGGTGTCCATCTGCTAGCTCACTCACTCTGCATCTTGTCCATAAGAGGAATGGACTATGACAACCAGTCTGCTTGTGCTCATGTGTGAGTGTGCCTGAGTTTACATGTGCACTGGACCAGGAGGGGAGGGCCCTTGCTTGGAATGGAGAGTGTTACAGTACTGACTCAAAGTATATACAGAAAATGAACTAGTCTCAAGGAGACAGGAAGGAATATGATGGTTCATCAGGAATCAGTTCTCCCACCACAACCACCACGGCAGAGCCATGGGGCAGTGAAAACAGCATGTGGTGACCATCTGTATCTCCAGAAGATTCCTTGATGGCCACAAAGTGCCAGAACCAGGCAAGACAATGGCTGCAAAGAGGGCTCATTCTTTCTCTTGATCATGTGAGCTCTGGGTCTGCTCACACCTCTTTTCATCATCATGGAGTTTCACAACAGCAATCACATCATCAGGCTAGTTTTTGACAATTGTGCTATTGAATAGAAGAAAATTCCCAGGAGCCCCAGCCAGGGAGAAAACAAAGATAGTTTCTACCTTCTCTTGAAGTATTTTGTTGATTGTTAGGCTTGTTATCCAAATTTCAAATCCCAACAAACATCTGGGAAGCTCTTTCTCCCCCATCCCCCTTCTCCTCCTTCCTCCTTCCCCTCTCTCTTCAGATCTCGTCATTTATGTAACTCAGCGAAACTTAATTAAGCATCTGTGATAGAATCATGGGCTAGGTACCAGAATATAAATGAATTAGACAACTGCTACTCTCAAAACCTCACGAAGCAGAGGGGCAGAAAACATTCTGTTTGCTCTACTTGGGATCCACTAGGGGCTTTTAGTTTTAAAAGCATTAAGGAGATAGGTCCCGGAAATGCTTTCTCAGTAAGGAAGAGATGCAGTAAAGTCTGGTTTCTGATGGTTTGTGATGCTGAAGGGTGCATGTGTTGGAAGACAAGAGTAGTTCATTTTAACAAACAATTACCTATGTGTCTGAGTGGGGTAGCAGAATGTGTCCTCTGCTTCTTTGCCTAGCCATCCCCAGGCCCCTTAACATAGCCCCCACCAAGACTGTGTCCTCGGGCTTGACACTGCTCCTTTGGCCCCTCCATTCTCTTCCAGTTGAGCATGTCTCCACTAGGAAGGCTGTGGAGGCTTCAGTGAGGAAATCTGCTCTGCTCATGGAGGCCTACTATGTGCCAGGGCCGCAGGCTTTAACTAGGTATTAGAGACAGCAATGACAAAATCATCAAACATGCCCATGTGGATCTCAATCAGCTAAAGATTCCGGCAAGTACCAAAGATGACGATCTTCTGTGATGTGAGCAGCTAAACTATAAAAGGGACAGTGAGGAGGGTCAGTTCTGTCTTGGGAGACAAAAGGACAGCTTCCTGATAGCAGAGACTCCTGGAGCTTGCCATCTAGTGGGGAAAATGAGATTCTGTGTAGAAATCACAGCAATACAAAAGAACATTAAAACATCATGGGTACAGAAGGTCAAAGGATCTGCTTAGCTAGAGCAATGGTTCTCAACCTTCCTAATGCTGAGACCCTTTAATTCAGTTCCTCATGTGTGCTGACCCCCAGCCATAGAATTATTTCGTTGCTACTTCATAACTGTAATTTTGCTACTGCTATGAATTGTAATGTAAATATCTATTATACAGGATAGCTGATATGTGACCCCCAAAGGAGTCATGACCCACAGGTTGAGAACTGCTGAGCTGGATGATCAAGGAATACAGTGTGAAAGGGTGATACTTAACTTCTTCTTTGCCAATGGGTGGAATTTTCAACATTCATTCATTCAATAGGTATACACTAAGTGGTCCGCATGTTATTCTAATTCTAGTAAGGGGAACAGTCTTGCCATGCTGGAGCTTACATTTTAGTGGGGTATGATTGAAAAAAAAAAAACAGAATCAGTAAGTTAGAGCATGGGTGAGTAAATTTTTCCTGAAAAGGGCTAGTTAATAAATATTCTAGCCTTTATAGACCATGTTTCTCTGATACAACTACTCAGTTTTGCCTTTATAAAACAATACATCCATCAATACATGTAAGGAAATAAACATGACCGTGATCCAACAAAACTTTATTTGCAAAAACAAAGGTGGTCTGGGTCTGGTCCACAGGCCACAGTTTGCCAACCCAAGAGTCAGGAGTGCTAAAAGGAAAATAAATGTAAGACATGTTAGAAGAAGGACGTGAAATTTTAGTAAAGAAAAGGATGATGCTTCCTATAGAAAGTGAAGAAGTGAGTCAGGCAGGGGTCCCGAGAAGACCCATCGGGACAGACCGAAAAGTACATCTCAGTATGGAGGCAGTAATGATGAATCTGCCATGTTCAAGTGCAAACAGGGAGGGACCGCTGGGAAGAGGGTGCTTCCAGGCAGAGAGAATTGGCATGGAGGACAAAAGTGACAGCAGGTACTTGAGTACAACAAACCGCCCTCAGAGCAATTTGGCAGGAGCATGGATGATAGGATAGTGTTATAGATAGAAGAAAAGGCTGGAAGGGAAAAATCCACAACACACTGTCAGACCCTCACCCTCCACACTAAGGGAGCCCTACTAGGCTCATAAAGAAGGATTTTCCTGAGAATCCTCTTCTGACCCAAGTGTGCACAAATAGTTCAAGATCCCAAACAAGCTTTGGCACAGTGAGATGCTGTCAGTCACATGTAGCTGTCCTAAGTCAGGGACAATGCCTGTGAAACTATAGCCCATTCTCAAGCCCCTTTGGCACATAAACCTCATGTCAGGCCTTGCCAGAAGGTACAGTTAGAAGGCTTTGGGTCATCCTCTCAACTCTCTGTAAGTCCAATGCAAAGCCTTCCTCTTCAGAATATCCTTGCCCTGAGGAGAAGCAGGCTCCTTCTATGGCCAGAGAAGCACCTCCTATGTGCATGTAGCTCCAGGTATCTTCCTTGCTTATCTTACTTATCCATCATGATTTTTAAGGAAGGTGTTTTTACCTTGTTTTGTAGATGTGGGAGGTGAGGCTGAGAACTATCTATGACATCTCACAGTCAAAGTCAGTGAGCACAAGAATAAGCCCACACCAATCCCAATCTTGATTTGAAGATTGTTCCAACTCACTGTGCTGCTTCCCATTCATTCTGTCCCACAGAATACTTTGGCTCCTTCTCCAAGTTCTCCTCATTTCATAGCCCACCCCCTTGCCAGTTCAGCTGGTGCCCAGTTAGCTTCTTCCTCAAGAATCCCAGTTTCTCTTTCCTCTCTCAGGCATGTAGCACAGACCCTTCCCCAGACTGTGTTCAGCCTTTCCAAATGAGGTACCTGAGATGGGGATGATTTTGACAAGCCCAGGCAGGGGTTCTGGGGTTGGATGCAGGCTGGAAAGCAGGAGTGGTTTAAAGTGGATTATAATGGAGCTGTCTTGAGGCATGCGAATGGAGGTGCATAGGGGTTAGGCATCAACATGTTGTGTTGATAGTCCTGAAAGCTGAGGAACTAAGATAACCTAGGTAGACAGAACAGAGTGTCCTGAGTTGCACCAGCATCCCACAGCCAGAGCAATAAAGATGGAGAGAAGTCAGCAAAGGGACAGAATGAGTCAACTGTGAAATGACAGTGGATCCAAAAGCCACTCTCTGGTGGTCTTTGGAGAGAAAGAGCTCCATCAGGAGGAGTGGGTGTTATTTGGTATGTTTGTTACCTTTATCATAACCATGGTCAAATACCTGACAGACCAACTGAAAGAGAGGAAAGATTTACTTCAGTTCATAGTTTCTGAAGTGTTCGCCCATCATGGTGGAAGAATATAGCAAAGCAAAGCTGCCCACACCGTGGTGGCCAGGAAGCTGAGAAAAGGAATTCAGGAAGGAGTCATGACAAGATATAACCCCCCCCCAAGGACATACCTCAACTCCCTCAACT
Source organism: Cricetiscus sungorus (assembly GCA_030556225.1). Lineage (NCBI taxonomy): Eukaryota > Metazoa > Chordata > Mammalia > Rodentia > Cricetidae > Cricetiscus > Cricetiscus sungorus. Next base: position 41,998,602 of record JANBXA010000740.1, on the reverse strand, counting down.
ATGACCCCACATCCCTCTTTTCATCATCTCACACATTGCCATCATATTCCAAATCTATCAAGAGGTGAATCCATTCATTAGGTCAAAACCATAACAGACTGATATTCACTGCTATGACAAGAAGCCTGAGTGAAACTACTTCAAAGGTTTATTTTGGTTCATGGTTTCCATTCATGCTGAGCCTGTGACCAAAGCAGAGTATCATAGCAAGGAGTGTGTAGTAGGAGAGTAGGAGTTCACCTTCTCATGACAGGAAAGCTAAGACAAAGTGAAGAGGATCCTGCATCCTCTCTCTCTCTCTCTCTCTCTCTCTCTCTCTCTCTCTCTCTCTCTCTCTCTCTCTCTCTCTCTCACACACACACACACACACACACACACACACACACACACACACCACATGTTCCATCTATAGCTCTCACTTCCTTAAAGTCCTACAACATCCAAAGAGCACCACAAGCTCAGGACCAAGCTTTTGACTCATGTACTTTAGCAGCTACTCAAGTCACAACACATAATGGTGAACAGGCTTTGGCTGTGGGGTCTGCCCATAGGATCTTCCATTAGAAAGATTCCTCAGTCAAGCTTGGGAGTACTGTTTCAGTGAGAGACAAGGCCACACCTGCAGGATGGGCTTAGGGAAGGGTGGCTGAAGGGGAAATCATGCAGCAGATGAAACAGCATGAGAGAAGGGAGAGCTTTTGTGGGTTCTATGAAAGGGACTTCAGAGACAAGGATGGAGGACAGCACCTCCATCTAAAGATTCTATCACCTGGTTGTGAGATGCTGATTAAATAAAAGAGCATGTGGGTGGTGCTGGCTGGAAAGGTATCAGATTTATCTCTGGGTGGAGGGAAGGTTTAGGGCTAAGCATTTCAGGGGCCTTTGACTCCTATTAGACAGAGATGCCCCTCTAGTGTCACAGCAATGGGAGTGCCTTGTCAGCAGGTACCCAGGAAGCTCTACAAGAGAGCCACAAGCAGCTATACCCATACCTCAACCCCCGGCACTGGTTACGTTTGAAAACTGGTTATTATTGAATTCTCAGATTCTTTATCTTAAATATCAGCTTACCATGCCCACTTCAAATAATCACGTGAAGACTGAATCACATGGTAAACCACAGGGCTTATCTTTTTGGGGATAAGCTGAAATGAAAGCCAGCTCCCTCTGCCCTCCCTTCCCCTGTCTGACTTCCAGGGTTTCTCTGGGGACTTCTGACTCACCTCTGCCATTGCAATGGCCTTCTGCTCCTGTGTCTACTGAAAGGCCAACTGCAGTGATAAGGCTTGGAGCAGCAAGTGTCCTCAAACACCCCCGCCCAACTTTCTACCAGTGAGCATGATGAGTCATCTTTCCGTGATGATTTCTCAAATCTGTGCAGATTGTTGGAGCCGGTTCCCTAATCCCCACCTGTGTACAGCTAAGATCTTCAAAGAGTGGCTTCCTGCTGAGTGGAGCCCAGCCAGCAAGCTCCATTCTTCCTTCAGAGCTACAGCACAGGAGAGGTGGGTGTCTGGCTGCAGCTTCAGGCCACCCAGCCTGCAGGAGGCTGAGGTAGGAGATGGGCCGCTCTCCCAACACAGCCTAGAGGCAGGCAGCCTGAAACAGCCCCATCCCATGTCTTGCAAACCTGGCACTTTGAGATGCAACCTGACCCAGGTGGAGATCACTGGATCTCCCTGACCCAGAAAGACAGCACTCTTGACATAAGGAAAAGGGGTGTTTTAACTTCACCCACGAACCTCCTGAAGAAAAAAAATAAAGTTCTGTCAAAACAGGTTAGCATATTAGCAATCAGAGCTCACCACCATCTGTACTTGTTCCGTTTGTGGCATTTATGATGGCTATCCACATTAATTATTACTCTTCTAAAGTCCCTTTTAATTTCTGAACACTGTTGTTTCTAAGAAAGATAGATATTAGATATGTCACACATCAGCACAGGGTGACATCACAGGCTGCCATTAAGTTCAGATGCTGAGGCCCAGCAGAAATAACTTGGTTATTTGTACTCTCAATAAAGTGTTTTATGTTGTGGCTCAAAATGGGAAACAGCATTGGTGGAACCTGGCTTCTTCCTTTGGCAATGACCCTGAATTCACCAATAAAGACAAAATCAACTTAAACAGAGATGGTCTGGCATCCCAGGGACAGCCATGATCGGGGTGCTGTGAATACACTTCAGTGGGTGGAGCACCAGTCTAGCATACGTGAAGCCCTGGGTCGATTCTCCCTGACACCCTTAAAACGGGATGGTGGAGACACGTGGGTGTAAGGTCATCCATCCCAGCCGCTCCAGTGGTATGAACTGGAGGATGAGGACTTGAGGTCATTACCAGCCTCAGGCAGCTTGAAACCCACCTGGTCTACATTAGACCCCATCTCTGGACAACAAAAGTTAGTTTAAGAGTCCTGAGAAGGACAGAGGGAAGGTTTGTGGAAACTCCCAAGCCTGAAAACCAGTTGCCAATGAGTACCCCCAGATATGCTGATCCAATAAATAGAGGGTGACGTGCAGCTCATTTCTACAACAGTCTATCACTGCTGGCTCACACTTGAAAAACAGCAACACCCAGAGAGGACTACCAGTAACCTACCAAAGTGTTTGATTCATAAACGCCAACCACATGTCCACACACCAGCTTTGGAAGGCAGGCTTTATGGTTCACATTCCCAAGCTATAAGGGAATAATTAAAATTCTTCCCAATTTCCAACCATCAGCTCCAGCAAAAGGTGCCAGTGGGTTAAATAGCTAATGTCCAGAAAGGGCTTTGAATGAAGCCAAAGGGGAGATAGAGGGGAGCAAAGAAAATGGCATTTGTGGAGTTCTCTGCCAGAAGTGATGCTGGCAGTTCTCATTTTAGCAAGGCTAGGTAGGACCAGATGCCTCCTCAAGATTCCTTCACACTCAAGCATGCCCTCGCCTTCCCATTTGCTCATTCACTTGTCAAAAAATATTCCGACCATCTGTGATGCACCAGGCACTTTGCCGGCCCCCTACCCATTGGTGTTAGTGAACAGACATGACTCTGATGTCAAGGGTGACAGACAGATAACTCCAGCACAAAAAGCCCACAGCCATGAGCTGGAAAAAGATACCGATCTGCTTTGAATAATGGGTGGATCCCATTTAGGTGAGGTTCAGGACAAAATACAAACTAGCTGACAGGAATCATCTTACTCTACTGTAGTCTGCCTTGAGCACCCCCAGGTGCCCTGCATTCCAAAATTCAAGCTTCCAAATAACTTATTGTTTCCAGGGTCTAGTGCTTAAAGAAATTGGGTTCCTGCTTCTGCTGGGGACATAGCTCCGCCTGGTGGTTGGAGGCCCAAGTTCTCACAGCAACACTCTCCCCAGTCTGTTCAGTAGGCGTGTATGGCTTAGATGGGAACCTAAAGTCCAGGAAGCAAATATCTGCCTGTTTCTTTCCTTTGAAGGGGTGCTCTTGAGTCATATGAAACCTTCATTAATACTGAGTTTTAAACCCATCATCCCATTTCCTTGATGTTGTAATTCCAGGCAGTCACTGAAACTCTTGGAACCCCACTTTAGGTTATTGCATTTAATCTTAGCAAAAAAAAAAAAAAAAAAAAAAAAAAAAATGCAACCAGACAATCCATTTCAAGGTAATAGTGCCAATGTGGAGCTGGTGTGAAGATTAAATATGACAACAAAATAACGCTGAGTTTCTGGCAGGCCCTTCACACTGCTTTGTTTTTAGCTTAAAGTTTTACTTTCTTTTTTCTCTGCATCCTGCCTTGGCCGTCTCTCCCTGCCTCTTGCAAACCCTTACCATATCCTCTTCTCTGGAATATCTCTTCTCTCTTTCCTTCCAGTCTCCCTTGCCCCTTTCCATCTCTGTTTTTCTCTCTTTCAGTCACCTTCCACACTTACACCTGTTCCCTTTCTATCCATCTTTCACATTCCCAAACTGCTTAGCACCTATCATTGGGCACACTCAGCTATGATGTGACAATAATTTGCACACTTTCCTGAGTCAGAGAGGAGCCATTTTTCCTTGAGTAGTGAACACTGGCTTCCTGCCTATTCTTCAGAGGGCACTGGAAGCTTGTCTGCGTGGATAACACCAGAGCATGGCTTCCTCTACCCACCTTCTCCTGTGCTGGTATTTGAATACAGTGCCTCCCTTCCGGACCTTTTGAATTCTCTGATACTTGCAATCTTCTTATGCCTTGCCTATCCTCCCTTTTCTTCTTTCTTCTCTCATCTCAGTTCCCGTTTTTAATCACTTTGCATGCTTCCTTCCCTCCCCTCTTGTTTTTGATTTGCACAATGGCCCATGTTTCTCCCTATTCCCAAACTGCACTTTCTCAAGCAGCCTACAGTAGCTTTTCCCTGTCACTGTAAAAGCTTTTTCATCTCCATTTGGAGCCATTTGCCCTGATCATGCCTCTCTTGGAGATCACACTGATGAGATTGTGTGGTCTTTGGCTGTCAACAAACCCCAGGAAAGACAAGCATGTACTTAAGATGTGAATTTTAATTTGGAGACCCCTCAGAGACTAGTGGGTGCAAGCAAAAGCTGCCAGCAGGCCCAGCCTGGCCCTGATGGTGCACAGTGCTCTTTGGGAAGGAGAATGAGAAATATTGAATAGGTGTCTCTCATTCCCCCAGAAAATAGATGGGGATGGGATGAGCAGGCCAAGGCTGGCTTTCTTTCTCGGCTCAGTTCTCTGTGAGGAGGAAAGCAACAGAATTATCTGATGACAAAATAGAAAGTAGTCCAGTTGTCTGGGCATTGTTCCGGGGTGAAGGGGTAATCGGCTTGTGGAGGCACGATTGTGAGGAGTGGGGAATCCCTAACCACTCAGTTCCACAGAAAGCTGCTGTGTGAGTTTGAATCTGAAAAGGGGATTAAACTCAAGCCTTCTGCCTGTGGCTTGTGGCCTGGGAGGGATGGAAAGAACTCCTACAAACAAATCAGCCAGGAGACTCCCTCTCATGGTGGGACTTGGTACCGGGGTCCTGCCTTGGGAGGTCTGGGGATGCCCACTGCTTCATTCAGGCTCTGCTCAGAGCTGTTCTGAGACAGGAATTCAAATGTGAGCCATTTGTTGCAGGAGAAATCTAGGAACCCATATAGAGGAGGGAGAAAGGGATCAGAAAATGGAAGAATGAAGATGATAGATGAGATGAGCTAGGCACCTGAGTGCAGCTGGCTCTCCGCCCCAGTGGGAACTTCCAGACACAAAGTCTTTCCCACCGAGGAAGGATCCATCTGTCCATCATTTGAGAAGGCATGTTTCCCAGGACAGTGACTCTTGAGCACATGTCACTGGTCCTGAACATGAACTGAGCATGCTTCCTCAGCCAGAGAAATACCCCCCCCATCATACCATACTCCTCGAACAATAAACCAGGCCGCAGGGACCCAGTTTCTAAGGGTAGTCAGTCCAGCAAGGCATGGGGACCTAGTGTAGTCATGTGCCCCTGACATGCTGCCTTAAAACCCAGGGTCAATCTGCTTTGTCTATAAAGCCAGGTACTAAATATTATCAATGACACAGCTAGAAGGTATCTCTTATGGCTCCTCTAATATGTCATTGCCATGTAGTAAAGTAGCAAGATGTATAAAGCAAGGGAGGCATTCTTGGCTCTTGCCTCCTGTCCCACTGAACCTGACCCCCAAAGCACAAATAAGTATGCGGAAAAATGAGTGTAGCTATGTGTCAATGGAACTCCACTGACTAGTCCTGACAGAGCTGCACTGAGCCAGACTACAATTGTCCCATGCCTACTCTAGTCAGATTGATCTACTAGGCCTCCCAAAGTGGCTTGCTTCTTCTGTGCCCATATTTTCAAGAGTTGTCCCCTACCCTGTGCTTATCATGATACCTGGATACTTCCTACTACCCATTCCTAAACACTCAGCCAAATGTCACCACCCCAAGGAAGCCTAACCCACCACCTAGGCAGGTTAGATCCCCCTGACAGTCCTTCAACCATTCCGTCTTCTTGAGACTGCTTCTCAGAGTGGTAATTGCATAATTAATTATGTAATTGGTTATTGAATGCCTATGTCCCTCTCCAGCATGCATACTTTCCTCAGTCACTAAGCAAGGCCCATCCCATCTGCTTCCTACTGTGTCTGGATTCTTTCCCATCCTAACTGCTACTAACAGCACAACCCAGTCCAGACTCATCATCTCTTTCCAGGGCCTCTGCAGCTGCCTCCTGACCGATTTTCCCAGATATCCTGCTCCTCTGCCTGGCAGTACCAGCGGCTCCCCTTTGCCTTCACAAAATTGCCTGTCTTCTAAGAATGGCATCCAAGGCCCTTCATTGATAGGCCTACCCACTCACCCACAGCTTTTCCTCACACCTAAGCTAATTTCCTTAGCTCCAACCATCTCGCTCTTACTGGGAAGGAGAAGGCAGAAGAGCTGTTTGCTCTGCTTCCTGGTCAATGGGTTTGTTAGAGTGTTAATTGTCTGCAATCACTTCCTTCTCTATACTCTCCAACGTCACTCCAGGCCTTTGTCTTCCCCAAAAGGGCAATCGAGACCATTTCTCTGTCACACCCCATCTCCTCCAGTCTCCACTGGGAATCAGAGCCATGAATTCCTATGGACCCCGGGCAGTCCAGATTTTCTGTTTTACATTGCATTACATCTGCCTATCTGTTGTTTCTACCAAACTCTGACCAAGAGCCTAGCACCCAGCATGTAACACTGAGGAGCTAGCACCCAGCACCCATCTCTTAGCACCACGACAGAGACTAGAGCACATGCAGTAAACTACTACACAAACTCCTGGAATACCTGCTGTGATTTCTCTCTGACAACTAGGTGGAGGGAGACTTGAGCTCCTCCAGTTTATATTTTGTAGAAGGAGATGGATGGAAAACGGGGGACTTGATCCACACACTGCTTCTATGACCTGTCAGCTTCACATCAGACACCCACTGTCCCAAATTCGAAGATCTAGCCCACCCTCACTCCTTCCCAAAAGCTAACACAGTGACCAAACAGATGCACTGGCTCCCCAACACCAGAACCGCGTACCACACTCTCCCACCACCATATGCAGGGACTCCATCACCAGAGTAGGGTAATGACCAAATCCTCCCCTCCCTTGTCCTTAGCAAGCAGGAAACAAGTTGCAACTGGACTGCAACCCCAGAGCTGGACAGGTGGCCAGGTCACAGGAGGGACTCCAAGCCAGAGAAGATGCTAGCCTTCAACTGTCATAACAGCATGTGCCAAGTGGAATGTGAGAGACTCATCTCCCAGCCACCCCCCAGCCCTGTTTCACTCCCTTGGAATTTGCTTTGGTAAATAAGGACAGCCTGATGCCTGGTATACGGGTGCACACCCCTTCCTTATCTGAAACACTTCCTTCAGGCTCTCTGCAGCCAGCCATACCAACACTTTTGTGATTGCAGATAATTCACATTCAAACAAACTGACTTGTCAAAGACACAGCAGGGGAGAAAGCTGTCTGAATGAGATCCACTGCAGGCTCTCTGTTTTTGCTCTCCTCTTTTCTGGCATCTTTCATGTCCAAAGAGGACCATTGGTTTGACCAGAGGATGACTGAAATGTGGGTACCAATGCAGCTGTGAAACTATAGGGTGATGACACCACGATTGGCCTTCCTGAACACCAGAGAGGCATCCTCACTGGAGTGTCAGCTTTTGATTCCTGCAATGCTTCCATGTTCTTAGCAATAGTCTTGCATTTTCTAACCAAGTGGCTCCTCTAGTGGATTGTGAATTAGCATCACCTGGAAAAGAGGACACACCTGGGAAGGGTGGCTTGATGGACGTGTGTGTGTGTGTGTGTGTGTGTGTGTGTGTGTGTGTGTGTGTGTTCATGTTCAATATATATAATTATATCTTTCTCACATACCTCCTCCCTCTTCCAGCTAACCTGTTACTAGAGCTTTTGACTAAACAGAAATCATTGATTTAGTACATTATATCAAATATTCTCCTCAAACCTAGTGGTTTGCTTGCACAAACATCAAGCAGGATAGAGATCATTACTTTGTAGAAAGCTACCTCAACCACCAATTTGATCCATGAAAATGTGGAATGAGACTTCTCTAAGGATCCCAACTCACTGCATAATCTCCTGAGGTCTTGGAAGCCTGGACAGCCAGTGATTAACAGTGATGTGCTTAACTTTAGGCACAGGCCACAGGCTTTCTTTCCTAGGAAAAGTGAGTTGGCCCACTCAAACCCAGCTAACTGGAGGCTGCTCCAGCTCTCCTAGCCCCAGAGAGAGACACTGAGACCGTGCTTCTTGTGTCTGTTCTCTGATATGAATCTTCCTGGCAGCCTGAGGCCAAGTTGAAACCTGAACCTTGTGAGATCTATCGAGTTGACACTGTTGCCAGGCATTAATTAAAGTTCAATTAATTATTAAAATGTCATTTATTGAGATTTAGCAACTTGGAAATAAGATTCACATTGGTGGCAGATGCAGACTTTAGTAATTCTAGTCGTAATAATCAGTTGTGATCTGTTTGACTTGGAATCCCTTTTCTTATTAGATTGAAATCAAACCTTTCTTTGAGACACCTAATTGTAAGTGAACCTAATTTGCTTCCCCTTGGGGTACCAGGGGCTCTGGGTCTATGCAGGATGAGGAAATCCCACATTAGGACAGAGAAGGGGCCCCTCCCTGCCAGATACAAGGAATGATGGGAATTCACAGAGAGCATCATTTAGAGAAATGGTCCCCCAAGCTCCCATCTGCACATAAGTTAACTGAAGCTTTAAAGACTGCATTCCTATCTCATTAGAAATGTCAGCATACCATGGATGTCTCCTCCAATGATCCTGAACTGTCTCAGAGTTGCTTCTCCATTCAAGTAACTTCTGGGACTGTGTGGATCTTCAGGAGGGAGGGAGGGAGGGAGAAAAGGAGGGAGGGGGGATGGATTCTGAGGCATGCATCTGTTCCTCACTTTCTCCAGCTTCCTGAAGTCCTGTGTGTCTAATCTCAGGAATCAGCGAGCGTAACTGCTTCTGAACCATCCTGATGGCTAGGGCCCTGATGCTGCAAACAGGTCTTAGATCAACTGGCCACCAGATGGCGCATGTGCGAGGGGGGGCGCGGGCACACACACACACACACACACACACACACACAGAGAGAGAGAGAGAGAGAGAGAGAGAGAGAGAGAGAGAGAGAGAGAGAGAGAGAGGTAGAATGGTAGAATGGGTACAGTCTTAGTAGGGGGGGACACAGGGATTGAAACCCTAAATCTGGTGCTCAGTATCTGTGACTCCTAGAGACATGTCCTAACATTCTGGGCATCAGTCTGAGGCCCATGTCTCTAAATTGACTGTGACAACAGCAAGCTCACAGGGTATTTATGAAGGTCAAAGAGAATGAATGTGAGGTCCCTGCAGAGGAACAGAGACCAGTGTTGAAGATGCTCAGTAATGGGGCAGTTAATCCTCCTTCTCCTCCTCCTCCTCCTCCTCCTCCTCCTCCTCCTCCTCCTCCTCCTCCTCCTCCTCCTTCTCCTTCTTCTCCTTCTTTTGCCTATGGATTATCAAACACACCTCAAACATCAAATAAGCACAGAGCAGAATGCATGGCAACATGAGCATCCCTCTCCTGTCTTCATCAGGAGAGATGAGCTGAGCATGGTGTTATAGAAAAACACAGTTATGGCAGTGTGTCAGAAACCTTTGTACTAATACAGATTATAATAGTAAGTATGGGGTAGAAGAACAGAGCCAGGAGATGCCCTGAAAGAAGAAACCCTGAGTTCAGGTATCACTGGCTTGAAGGGAAGAGGAAGTAAGGAGAGGGTGCAGTGTGTGGAACCGTGCATTTGACAGGAATGGGAGCTTGAGAGTGGAGGGACCAGGGAGAAAAAGAAATGTGAGCCCTTTCTGGAGGTCAGGTTGAACATCAGACTAGGCCCCTGGGGTTGCTGGAGACATGAAAGAGAAGATCTACCATCCAAGGGTACCACAATGGGGCTACTACTCCTGCCTCTATATGCATGGAGCCCCCTTAGGACATGGTAACTTGCTTCCCAACCACAGCAAGGCCAATTGGGATCTGCAGCTTGTTCATTATCCTGTACTAACTAGATAGTGAAGACTCCAGGTTCCATGTATCCTGGGCTAAGGCTTGAGGCCCATGGATAAAGGACTGTATTACCTGTCTCCCCTTCCCAGCTATTTCCTTAAAAAAAATAGGACAGTCAAAATGAAATCTCAGGTCTGTGGTCACATTTTCCACAGAAATAAATAGGATTCCTAAACAGGCCTGGCTTTCTGGCTAACAGGCTTTGGTGAGTAGGACATTGTCATCTAATCCTGTTTACTCAGATTTTCTGGGCCCCTTCCCATGCTTGATTTAACACACTCATTTTGGCTATTTTAGCCACAGAACGACATTGTAAACTGCTGAGCAGGAAAGAGAAGCAGCCCAGGCAGATGGAGGTTTCCTGACTCCTTGGCCAGGGTTTCTTTCACATATGAAAAGCAGGTGGAAGAGGGGTTGTTTCTTTCCCAATAATCAAGTGGCATAAGGCCTGTGGAAACCCTCTCCTTCAGGGAAACCTGACCCTTCTTGGCCTAACAGTCTCCTGTTTTCCTTTCCACTCACTGGCTAAGTTGCCCCCAAGTGTCTCTGCAGGTGAATGAACTGGGGGAAGGGGAGCATGTATGTACATGGCCCACAAACCAGGTGGAGAGTTGATTAGAAGAGCCATGATTAGAAGGAATTCTTTTTGTTAAGGAGAAATGGTCCAGATGAAAGAGTTATTGTAAAGAAGCACAGAGAGTCATGGATGGAGGTGTTAAAAGATGAGTTAAATTGGAACTGAAATGCATTAGAACCCATTGAGTTGGCTCACACCTGTGATCTTTGCCCTCAGGACTCTGAGGCAGGGTATCTCTAGTTGGTAGCCAACCTGGGCCAAATGACAAAATTCCTTTTCCAAAAAAATCTTTGAGAAGAATTAATTAATGAATCAGGGCATGTAGCAAAGGTGCATGGATCCCAAGGAAAACATTGGTCCCAGAGTAAATGCAGACTAGAATCCCATCTAAACAGAATTTAGTACAAACACTTAACAAAGATCAATGGGAAAAAAGAGGGTATAGTAGCAGACCTAAATATAGAGATGAGGAAGCCATATATGAGAAAGGATCATTTCCAATCAGAGAACCACCAACTAACTGATTAACAACCAATGCTCTCAAGCAACAAAGTAGGCTATTTAGAGAGGAAAAAAACTGAACAAGATACCCTTCTTAGCTCTTACAGCAAAAAAAAAAAAAAAAAAAAAAAAATCCCACTTGGAAAAAAGTTAGACAAATAAAGTTGTAAATTGAGAAAAAGAAAACTGTACCATGTGCTTCATGAAAACATCTGTGTATTAGCAAATGTGCGCTCAGTCAAATGCTAAATAAATAAATAAAACCATAATCCATCTAACAACGGCTGATGAAGAGCTTGCTTATTTCTAATTTGACATCTGAGAATTATAAACCAACAAGGAAAAGGGGAATTCTAAAGACTCAATAAAGATAAGAGCTCTTACAAGCCATTAAGGAAAATGGACAAAGGATATCCTCAGAAAGGGGGAAATTTTCTTATAAACATATCAAAAGACAAACCACTTCGATTGTCATAGAAGAAAAGTAAATGATATTTTTGATCTATTAGACAAGATGAAAAGTGTAATTATGTCCTCATACCCTTGTAGACAAGCAGACAGGAAATCAGCCATGTTCCTACATTTCTATGGAAGAACATTATGATGTGACCCCATTGGAAGATAAGAATGGATCAACAGTCATGAAAAACATAAATATACATGTCAATTATATCTAAGTATACATTGTTCAATACACATGTAGGTCACAACACTTACTCTACAGTGAACACTGACCATTCTATCCAATATGCATTCTATCACCCTCACAAAGAACTAGATGTAACAACATAAATGTATTCCTCCCACAAATCTACACTGTTCAGTGCTACACTTCTACATAACAATCCCCACCTGTAGTAGCTTCAAACAAAAGGCTGTTTGCCATCCTTCATGGCTGTATGGCTAGGCTAAGTCCAGTTGTGTGGCTCCTTAGCTCTATGTGACATGACCTGGTGCAGCAGTCCCTTAGAGTCTCTGCTGGGCAGGAAGGCACCAGCTGTCTTTCTCATATGGCCATCAGGGTTGGTGGCACTTCAGCTCACATTTCTCTCTGTGTGCAGTATAGATACTCACTATCAGCCAGATTCCCAGAGGGAGTTTCTAAGCACGTGAAAACAAAACAGCAACTCCATCAAGTTTTGTCTTGCATGTTACGTGACATTGTTTCCTTCACATTCCAGCAGCTAGAATGACTCTTGGAGACACTGTGGCTATCAATAATCCACCAGAGGATGCTTTCTATTTAAACTCAGACATATAGATGTATGCAGACATGCCTATGCATATATGAATACACACACACACACACACACACACTAAACTTGCAGAGTGATCCCTATTTTGGCACCAATGGGAAATGAAAAAAGACCTAGGACTTTAGTGCTGTTTGTACTCTTCCTATGGGGAAGGGGAGAATATATTTTTAAGAAAACCAAACACATTTATTGAAATACTGCAATCTCTATTCAGTGGCTCAGGCATAAATTCTCCACCCACATACAGACTGTTGCCAGCTTAGGAAGGTTCTACCTAGGATTATTTGGCTTTACAATGTTGCCCAAACTGTATACATTTAGCAGAAACTGCATACTAAGTTCTGATCTTTTCCCATGCTTTCAATTTTTGCCTTTGATGTTGGCAGCAGCAGCAACATGTTATTGGTCCATAGCTGACACCTTTGCATGTGCTCAGTCAGTATGTTCTGTAGGTCATGAGTTTTCAACTTTTGATGATGTCATCGTACTTTATGGGGACATATCTCCCAATCGGCTGAGGAGCTTCTGTAAAGATCTTGCCCCACAATTCCTTTCCTTCTAATCATATAGTTCCACCTTCCAGGAGCTGACTGGTAGCTTCTAAGAAACTGATCAGCAGCAGGAAGAAAGCTGGCTTCCAGCCCACACCTCTGTTTAGGACAATACTGCTTTCATTTGGATAGCAGCCTGCTGTAAGCCCTGGTGTCTTTCTTTGGGTGATCCCATGACTTGTTTGTAATTGATTTGTTTCTCTTAATTTTTTTGAGGCAGCATTCACCATGTAGCCCTGACTGTCCTGCAACTTGCTATGTAGACTAGGCTGGCCTTGAACTCACAGAGATCCCCTGCCTCTGCCTCTAAAGGGTTGAGAATAAAGATTCATGTTACCGAGCCTGGCTGCTTGTCTTCAGTTTTGATGTGGTTCCTGAGATAAACCCCAGCACTACCTCGGGTACTAGGGCCAAAAGGAACTTGCTAACACACAGAGCCAGAGTTACCATGGAAGCCCAGGTGTCAGAAGAGAATCAGACATCCCACTCAGCCATCACCTGTGAAAACCAAAACACTCCCCAGACACTACCATGCCTGTGTGTGGAGAGCTAGCTCAAGCCTAAGATCCATATACAGTTGTCACAAGGCATGAACTGAATGGGCTGATGGACCACAAAGCAGCAAGATAAAATCCCTGAAGTCATTAGGCCTGGCTGCTACAATCTGTTGCACTTCTCACTTTTCCTGCCATGCCTGTTCCACTCTCTCCTCACACACGCTCACATGCGTGCATACATGTAGACATGCAGAGACCCCCTACAAGCTGTTCTGAGCCCATGTGCTTACTTGATTGTACAGTAAAATAGAACAGGGTGCACATGCAGGCACAGGAACATGTGTGCACAGTTGCATGTACTATGTGATTACCCAGTGCTCAGCTCTGTGGAGGTATGTAGACACATGGGTGTTAGCAGAACTGAAGAGCTGCTTCCTTACTGTATTTATCATGAGCAGGTGCTGGGTTGAAGCTGTAAAGTACGTCAGCAGTGTAAAGTATGTCAAAGGTGTGCATGTGTAGGTAGCAGAGAAAGACGTGTCTGGGAAGATGGATATGGCAATTCTGGAGAGCTAATTCAGACGACCTGAGAGCTGGCTCATTGCTTCCTCCATCTTGAGAAAGTGCAGCCACATCTGGCCCTGGCCATCCTTAAGTGAGAGTTGCTATCTGTGTTAGGGGAAGAATGTCAAGACAAGGATGACAAACCAGGCAAAGATCCCTGCTTCTGAGAAAGGCTTCTGGTCCAAGAGAACTGGCCCAACAACCAACCAACCAACAAAACACAAACAGCTTTCACACTGAGGAAGAAGTGAAGACAGACTTTAGTATCAGCAGGCCCCAAATTCAGATCACAACTCCCACACACCCTCTCTGACTCACCACTGACCATTTGCTTCTTCTCTCTGGTCTCAGCTTTCTAATTTCTGAAATAAGAGTAGATGATAATACTACCTACTCTATAAGGGGGAAAGGGAGAATAAAATGTAAGGGCTTAGCATAGAGTCTAGCACCAAAAAAGGTAATGCTTAGCTAATTTTTTTAAGGAAGAAAAGAAAAAAGCAACCTGTGCTGCTACTGAAGATGTTATAGATAATGGTGGTTGTGATGAAGATAATGATGATAGTAATGGTGATGATGGTGGTGATGACGATGATGGTGATGATAGTGATAGTGATGATGGTGGTAATGATGATGATGGTGATGATAGTGATGGTGATGATGATGATTTACTCTGAATCTTGCAATAGCACCATGAATAAAGCTGCTGTATAGTCTGGCTCTAGAGAATTAATTCACCCAGTGTGTGCAAATGGAAGTTGTTCAACATACAACCTACATAACTGGCCCAGATAGCCTGTAAAGTAGGCCAGACAGGAAACAAGAAGAAAGTGACATTCTGGAATGAGTCCAGGCCTCCTGGGTCATCTTGCCATCACACCTCTTCCCCTAACCCAGTCATCATGCTAGACTGACATTCATAGCTTTGAAAAATGCAATCCACTCTGCTCCCTTTTTGCTCCATATTCACCTAAAATGTCCTTCCTACAACCCTAAAAAATAGAGTCAGAGAGAGAGAGAGAGAGAGAGAGAGAGAGAGAGAGAGAGAGAGAGAGATAGATGGTGGGGGGCATGAGAAAAACAGAGAGGTAACACTTACCCTGCAGGACCCAGACAGAAAAGCCAGATGGTACAAACTTGGACGAAGAGGCTGAACTAAGAAGTGTTGTCTCCTACAGGCTTGACTATCCTGAAAACAGCTTGGGCACACAGTTCTGCCTGACTTTCCTTGGGTACAACATACCTCCTTGTCAAATGGGACTCACTCAACTTTGCCAAGCGCCCATCCCTGTGGCCAGTATGATTGGTATGGTTCCCCTTCAGGAGGCTGGCAGCACAGAAATGAGCAGAAAGTGGCCTGGCTCGTGGCAGGGTTGCATGAGACAGGTTGCATGAGCCAGTGTTCTCCAGCAAGCTGCCCCCTGTGTGTTTGTCTGGGCTTTGCTCTAGAAGGAAGTCATTGCATCTGCTGAGGTTCTAGGCTGTGCTACAGTCAAAGTGAAGGTGAAGAATTAGCCTCAGTGTTGACCTCAGCCTCAGAAGGGACCCTTGTCCCTAGGGCATCTGGACTTTAGCAGTGTAGCTGCCACCGTGACTCTTCTTTGCACAAACATATGACATTTGCAGTAGTGATCATAGCAACATGATGACGAGATGCGTAGATTATTGCATAGTTTTCAGTTGGTTTACTCTCTTCAGCTGACTTCCCAGTACAAGGGTACTCTTCTCCCATCAACAGAGATTTTGAGACAGACCCATGCTTGAGTATCTGACATGTATGCACCATGATGGAATTCTCACAGCAAGCCTATGAGTGAGGTGAGTGTTATTTATCTCTGTATACAGATGAGGAATGGGTATGAGACATTACTTGGCTCCTGAATGTGACACAACAGATCCACAAACCAAAGTCAGGTGTCTGGCTCCAAGCAAGCCCACACTCACAGCCATTACTCTTTGCTTATCTATTATATGAGAAGGGCAGAGGATATTTCTCAGCAGGTCAAGTGATTGCCTCACAAACATGAGCACCCAAGTTTGATCCCAAAACCATGTAAACAAAATGCCAGGATAGTATCACTTACCTGTAATCTCAGCACAGAGAAAGCAAAGGCAAACATCCCAGGACCTCACCAGCCAGCCACCCTAATCAGTGAGATCCAGGCCAATAAGAGAACTCGTCTTAAAAATCTAAGTGTGTGGCACCTGAGGAATGAGACCCAAGGTTGACCTCTGGCCAGATGTGAATACATACATAAACATATGTATGCACCCCTGCACACACATGCACCAGTACACACACACACACACACACACACACACACACACACACACACACACCTATGGGGAAACTGGTTGTTACTCTGATGTAAAGACAGTGAGACCTAAATAATATTACCAAGGCTACACAAAGAAATGATAAGCCTAGAACCCAGGACCTGTAGAATACTAGTCTAAGGGACTTAATATAATGGAAGAGTATAACAGGGTCTTGATATACAGCCCAGACTGGTCTTTAACTTGTGATCTTCCCACCCATCCTCCCTAGTGCTGGGATTATAAACATATGCCACCTTGTCTAGTTTCATATGATGTATTTTTAGATAAAATGATACATTAAAATCTGTAATAATGGGGGATGGAGAGGTTGCTCAATGACTAATAGTACTGGCTGTTCTTCCAGAGGACCCAGGTTCAATTCCTAGTACTCACATGCCAGCTCATAATTGCCTGTAACTCCAGTTCCCGGGAATCTGACATCTTCACACAGACATACATGCAGGCAAAACATGAGTGCACATGAAATAAAAATAAATATTTTTAAATATGAGATGACAGCTTTTTGTGGAACAATATTGTATTGGAGTAGATGAAGTGACATCAACAATAGTTCAGCTTGCCCAGGTACTCTGATGATATCAATTAAATAAAACTGGGCGAGACACACATTCTTTCCAATATTTCTTTGAGAGGAGCACCACTTCTTTGGGAGACCACTTTCATCATGGAGTGGTGTCTAGTTGTCTCTGAGAAGACTGTAACTTCTCAAACTTATCCCAGAAGGCATTGCAGAGTTGTCTGGGGATGGTCTTGGGAGGGACGAAAGAGATTCTGGTGGGAAGCAAGACAGCATCTGTGTAAAGGATAGAGACATTTGTTCATTTAACAAGTATTACTACATTTCAGACCCACTAAGAATCACATGTGATTCCTTATGGTAGTTTGAAAGAAAATGGTCCCCAAAGGGAGTGGCACTATTGTTGAAGTGGAGTGACCTTGTTGAAGGAAGTGTGTCACTGTGGAGGTAGGCATTGAGGTTCCATATATGCTCAAGCCGTACCAGTGTGACAGACCACTTCCTGTTGCCTGTGAGCCAAGATGTAAGAACTCTCAGCTCCTTCTCCAACACTATGTCTGCCTGTATGTCTGCTTTACTTCCCATTATGATAATAATGAACTAAACCTCTGAACCGTAAGCAGCCACCCCTATTAGATATTTTCCTTTATAAGAGTTGCCTTGGTCATAGTGTCTCTTCACAGCAACAGAAACGCTTCTTGAGCTGTGCCCTCTTTATGATGGAAACCCTGGATACCAGGAATGGAAGGAAGAGTTCCTGCCCAGTACATGGGAGAAGCTATTTCTATACCCAACATATAGTGACATTCTAAGGTGCCATCAGCCTCAGGATTATGGACACCAGGCTTACAGCTTCAAGACTCTTAAGTCACAGAGGAGAAAGCCAAAGATTCTTATCACTGGTGCCAGATCCCTCCTTGCTGCTGTTCACAGATGCCCCTTCCTAGCAAGATGAACAATCCACACTCCCTCTGACACCAGGCCTGAGGAAACTCTGGAGCTCAGTATTGCTCAGCATGCCATGTTGCTGCCTGGGATCATTGCTGAGAGGTGGGCATACAGACAATGACAGTGACTTATCTAGGAATGTACCAGAAGTGTTACACACACACACACACACCACCACCTGTTGTGTAGCTCATTCATTGTCAGAAGAACTGTGCTACTGAGAAACAAACCTTGATGTTGCAAAGTGACTGAAACACATTGAGATGATTCCGCTGTGGTTACCGTGTTCAAATGGTCCTTTCATGACAATGCAGTGTCCCTCTGTAAAGGGACACTGACGTATGCACAGGCTTTCAGGGGCTATTTTAGGATGAATGGGCTGCTGGGCTGGCTTTTGTGGGTTCTCATGAAATAAAATGAATCTGGAGGCCTTAATTCTGAGCTTTGTCTTCACGGACAGCCACAAAGCAAGGAGGATCTAGGAGGGGCTGAGGCATGACCAGTTTAAAGGGACTGGATTCGTTAGCCTGACAATGCTGCTGGGCTGAGGGTATGTAAAATAAAATATACATCCCAGGGTAAGAGTTCACAGTGATCTAGGCCCACTGCACTTAGACCTCTTTCTGGCACATTGTGGTGCCAGAAAGGATCACAGGGGAGATGGAATGGGCTGAAGAGTGAGGTAAGTCCACCAAAAAAAAAAAAAAAAAAAAAAAAAAAAAACCTACAGTGCCTGGGCCCCAGCTTGGCTGCTTCCTGAGCCCACTCTCAGCCCTCTGTGAATGGGGTGCATCAGGTATGCTTGGGGCAGAGGGCCAGCCATGGAAAAGGGCAGAGCTAGCTAGGGGGAATGAGGGTGTGCATGGAATAGGGTGTGGTGACCTTGCTTTCCCAGCTCTGTTGCTCAGACATGGCATCCTATCTCCCTCCCTCTCTCTCTCTCTCTCTCTCTCTCTCTCTCTCTCTCTCTCTCTCTCTCTCTCTCTCACACACACACACACACACACACACACACACACACACACAACGTACACATTAAAGAAAAGAAAAATAAATTGAGGAGGAGGAGACCCCAGAAAAAGCAAAAATAAGTAAAACTAAAAAGTTACACGGAACACATATGTCATGGTCACTGTTATGTAACCAAAGGACCAAGGGGTGCTTAACTCACCCTACTGAAATTTCTCAGGGATAGAAATATTCTCAAGAGCCTATGAGTTACTCAGCGCCCCTTTAATTAGATGGATGGGGTTGAAGGGGTCGTGACTATAATCAATATCCCCTCATTATAACTGCAGCGGCGTAAGACGTTGAATTCAACGCTGATATCAACATGAGCTCAGCCCTTGGTGAGCAAAGCTTCTGCATGTGGCACCTTGTGCTGCTCTTCATTTATTCCCAAGCACTGGGGACAGTACCAGGGGATAGACGGTTCAATAATGAGCAAAGGAGATGCGTTCCCTGGCCAGGAGGAGCTCACAGTCTAGGGGCAGATATAGGCATGTAAGTAGTTCTAACACCATTATGAGTTTCAAAAATCATTGTGCAAGTGAGGGAGATGCAAGTGAGTGGCTAGCCACTGAATAAGGAGGATCTAGGAAGTCTTTGCAAAAGAATAGAGCTGATCTTAAGGGATAAATCAGCAAGGAAGAGTTAAAGGGGAGTATTCCCAAAGAAGGAACAGCATGCCTACAATCTTCATGGCCAGCACTAGCAGGAATCAGGAGGTCCAGGAGGCGGGGGTGGGAGGTGGCAGGGGATAGCTGTATTCTTCCCTGACTCAGATAGTTCAGCCAGAGGAAAATGTAGCAGGCCACCACAACCTTGCCTGACACTGGGGAGCCTGTGAACATTCTCACACACAGGAGTTTGTTTGATTGGATTTTCAGAGTAGCCCTGGGGGTTCCAGCCCCATTCTACAGATGAGTAATGAGCTTGGGTTAGAAATAACACATTAGCTGCAGAGCTAATGAGATAGGGAAGGAGGAGGGAGCTGCCACAAATCCATATCCTCCTTCCTTTCTCCAGTGTTGGTCTGAAGCCGGAGAGTCTATGTGGAGAGAACAGGAGGCTAGAGTCAGCCCAGATAACCTTTCCACTGGTCCTAGAAGGAATAAATTCCACCTTAGAAAGCTAGATGGCTCCCAATTAGCATGAGGGGATGCTTGGGAACTGCTGTCTCTTAAACACTGAAAAGTTGGAAAAAGGAGATTAAGATGTCACTCCATCCACCTCTGCCCATCCTGGAGAGTCCCAAGAGTGGGAGGAGTCCTTCCAGGGAGGACTTCTCAGCAACCATGCCTGCTGGGACTGGCCTGCCTGTGCTCTCAGAGTGCCACTCTTCCCTGCACTCCATCCGGGCTTGAGCCATTGAGCCCTCTCTACCTTCTCCCTTCTTCCTGCATCCTCTAGTCACAGTGAGTCTTTAATACCACTTGTAGCCATCTCTTCCCTTTCCCATGACTACTTTAGGCTGACACTGCAATAAGGGGCTTCTCCTCTTCCTCGCTTCTCCCTTGTCTCCCGTCTTAGTCCACCCAATGGCAGAGATGACATCACTTGATCTAAGGCATGGCTCTGATTACAGTAGCACATTCCAAGTTCCCAGTTAATGTCTGGTATGTGCAAGTCTGCCATAGCTTTAAAGTGGCTGCTCCGTAAAGCCATGCCTACCCTTCTGAGTCCAGCACATCTTACCACCAGGCCCTAAGTCACCTTCCCAGCCTACTCTTTCCTTACTCCTTCTCTTAGCCCGTTCTACAGATAAGTGACTCTGTGCTCCCTCTGTGTGGATATTCCTCAAATGAGAACATTCCTCAATGAGAAATCTCATGTTCACAGTCTCCTACTTCTCTGTGGAACAGTGGCTCTCAACCTGTGGGCCATGATCCCTTTGGGGGTCAAATAAGTTTTTCATGGGTTCTTGTAACACCATCCTGTATATCAGATATTTACATTACCATTCATAACAGTAGCAAATTACAGCTATGAATTAGCAACAAAAATAATTTTATGGTGGGGGGTCATCTCATAATGAAGACCTTAAAGGGTCTCAGCATTAGAAAGGTTGAGAACCACTGCTATAGAACATGCCTCCCTATGAGCATCCTATGGATGCCTCCTCCAATGAGCAGCACCAGAGTCATTCCAAAAAGGTGTGTCTCTGTTTGTGTTTAAGAAAGGAAGAGGCAGGGAGATGGCTTAGTCTTACTCAGTCAAATGTTCATCACACAAGTGCAAGGACCTGGGCTTGATCCCCAGCATCCAAACAAACAAAAATAGGCATGCTTACATTCCAGTATGGAGGAAGCGAACACAGGAGGATCCTTGAGGCTTACTGGCCAATCAGCCTATCCTGCCTACATGGAAAGCTCCAGGTCCTAGCAAGAAATCATGCTCATAAAACAAGGTGGGCAGCTCGGATACCTGAGACTGACCTCTGGCTTCCACAGGCACACTCACATGCCCACATGAACAAAGGCACGCACACTCATGTGCACACACATATATACACATTGACTTCTCTGAAGTCACAAGCCACTGCATCGCTCTTGAGTCTCATGTTTATTTATCTGTTAAAAAATAGCAATAACTGTCACCTCATGAAATTGCTGGGATTAACTGAGATAATGCATGTGAAAGTGTTTAGCAAGTGGTTTTCTGAAAATTAACTATGATAATTACTATGCACATTTAAAAATCACAATTAAGAAAACATTTATTTTTTCTTTTTTTAGAAGTTTTGAGTCTCCTGTCTAGAGAGTAACCACTGGCTATCTCAATCAGTGAGCACTAGAAATGTGGCCCCTTCCAACTGGCACATTGTAGCTATACCAGATTTTGAAGGCTTATTGTCCTCAACAATAGTAGAATATCGAATAATTTCATAGTGAACACATATTAGTTAATGTTGTGGATATGTTAGCCTAAATGAAACCTATTTATAAAATGAATTCACATGTTTTCCTTTACTCGCTATGGCTACTAGAGAATTTTACATTGCAGATGGGATTTGCACTGTACTTGTATTAAACCCAATTGCTCTAGAGAGCTGGATGTATGCTGTATTCATCTTTTACAGCACCTTTTGGGAACACTATCAGTATTTGTCCCCTGAATTGTGATGCAAGTGAGCACTCTTCTCCATCTGCCTGGCAGTCATGGGCGAGGATAAGCCATGCTCTTGGCCTGTGTCAGGATAGGTTGGGTGGAGACTCTGGCTATGCCATAATCACCTCCTGCAATGCTTTCCTGGCACAGTCCAAATCTAGTGAATAGCCCACAACCCAGCTTGCCACTGTTGTCACACCTCTCAGCCTTCAAGAGACACTCAGGGGAATTGGCCCTACTCCCCTTACCACTCATCATGAACCCCTCGCAGTAACTAGTTAAAGTAGGCTTACTGGGAGAAGGGGTGGATTATCTGCCTGAGGAGTAGTTTATAGGCACACCCTAGGATCTCTGAAGCTTCCAGAGAAAGCCTATGTAGCAGGAATATGGTGTGCATGGTGCCTCCACATGGGAAAATCAGTGACTTGGGTGGGAAGCATGGAGTCTTTCCCACTGAGCTCAAGACTAGGCCACCTGTCTTCTCTGGGACTCACTGGCCGAGTAGAGAGAGGAGCCAAAGGCTTGCCTGAGCTCAGTGTTGTCCAATGTGGCTCAGAACCCTGGCCAGTGGCACTGGGGAACCCTCCCCAGCCAGCAAACCCAGCTACAGCCTGGACCATGGGCACACCCAGGCCCACTTGGTTCTTTCTTCCTCATCACCCAGACCAAACCTGGCTAAACACCCGAGTCTCATTCCAGATTACCTCAGACCTACCTATCAGAGCCAGAGCGTGCCACCTAAGGACACAAAGCCACCATCCAACAGACCTCGTTCCATCCACAGAGCACTAGTCTTTTCAGAATGGTCCACCCCAACAAGGCCACAGAGGAAGACACCTGAGCTAGAAGGCTGCATGGCCCAACCACCTTGGGCCCAGCGAGAGCATTTGAAGAGACTCTATTTTAAAATAGAGTCGTAGAAGGCCCAGGAGAGGAATTCATCTCTCCAGAGTGTCTTTTCTTTGGGATCTGTGTCAGAAGGGTTCTTAAATCTTCAGAAAGCCCTCATCTCTCCGCAAGCATGAGAACGTGGTAGCAGTGAGGCACAGTAAAAAACCTGCTGATAGACAGATGGAATGGTGTAATTATACGCAGGAGGGAGAGAGGGAGCGTTTGCTGAAATTATTAGTGTGGGCAGACAATTAGAGGCTTTTCCAGAAGATTACACTTTTCCCTCCCATCTGCGCTCCATTTAGGAGTTTTTACATTCACAATGCTATTTCCTCCTCAGCTGTGCCATTTGCCATTTTGCCCAAATTATTATTGTGCTTGACTTTGCGTTTGTTCAGACTTCACCAACACTGCCATCCTTCTCTACTTGGCACTGGCCGCACTTACTCCCCAAGCTGCCCCGTATCGCTCCCCGCCTTCACTTTCCACCCCTTCTTCCTTTGGTTTCCCTTCCTCCTCTTCCCAGGTTAACCAAATGAGATCCTCAAATGAGTAGCAAGATTGCAGCCACTTGTTTATAGCAGAGGGCCAACGAGTACATCGTTTCATAGGTGATTGTGATAGTCCTGGGTGACCGTGACCGTGGCTCCAGCATCACTTAGAAGCCAGGGAGAGAAATCCAGAACCTGGATAAGAAGTTTTTATTTTATTTTATTTTATTTTTACATGGCATAATTTTTGCAAATGTTATTGATCAGCATTTACCAATGGTGCATTATTGGTGGGATACAGGGTGCACTATTACATCAGGGTAATTAGCATTCTCACCTTCTTATCATGTCCTTGTGTTGGCAGCCTTCGCTTTCCTGCCTTCTAGTTCCTAGTAAAACACGTACTAGCTTATGGTGAACTACAGCCACCCTCTGCATTCCATCTCCTCCTTCTCCCTAACAGGGCTTTGGTGCAATTTAAGATTGCCTGCTGTGGCAGGTGAGAGCCTGTGTTTCCTGCCTGTCCAGTCTTACCTGGATTTGGGTTATTGGATCTGAGTTAGATCTCCTGATCTCCCATAGGTCTAAGGTTTTTAGATTCCAGGGTCTCATTCATGAGCACTGTCCGTTTACCCTTGCATTCAGTGGAGAGTTCTTGAGAGTATTATATGTCACTGTCGTATGTAACACTGAAAACACCAAGGACAACCAGCATTGCTCCTGCTACTGAAGGGCTTTCTTGAATCAGTGTCTGTGGAGGATGCTGTGGCAAGTGGGAATTAGTGTCCTCCTACTGTAGACAGGGAAAAAGAAAAGATTCTGAGAGGCTTATTTGCTTGTTGAAGCTACAGCCATAGTGCTGGGTCCTAGATCCAACCCTGCTGAGTCAGCCTGCAAAGCTGGTGCTGTCTGTCATGGATCCTCGGGCCTAGGGAAACAGGAGAGTCCCACCTTCCTGAAGTTCTTTCACATACTGGATAAAGCAAGTGGAGAAGGAACTGAGGAAGCTGTAAGCTCACTGAACACAGCTCTGTGTGCACCCAAGTGGGAAGTCACGGCCTTAGTACATTTGCTGTTGCTATAGCAAACTACCTGAGACAATCAAGTTTATAAAAAACTAGAGGTTTGCGTGGCTCATAGATTTGGATGCTGAAAAGTCCAAGGGCATGCCACATGTCATCTTGATGAGGGCCTTGTTGTGTTATAACCACGTGAAGGTTATCACATGGTGAGACAGAGCAAGTGCGTTAGCTTAGGTTTCTCTTTCTCTTCTCATAAAACCATCAATGCCATTCTGGGGGCACCACCTTCATGACCTCATTTAATCCCAAGTATACCCCCAGAGACCCCACCCCCAAAATATCATTTACATATGAGTTTAAGGGTGAACTTTCTAATATGACCTCGAGGAACCCTTCAAAGAAGAGCAGTTCTAAGCATTTGTCCTCGAGAGGGGTGGGAAGGAGGTCAGGCAGTTGGCAGGGAAAGGGGCACTCAGCAAAGGCAGGAGCATGGAGCAGGACTTCAGGAAGGAGCCAGCTCAGAGCAGTCTTTTTCTAGCGCCTGTGTCTATGTCATCTCATTAAACCCTGGGCCTGCCCTCAGTGGTTTTCTTAAACAAAGATGAAGAACACAGGGCTCAGAAAAGATGCATCAACAGGGGAATGTAGAGACAGGGCAGGTGGCCCGCCAGCCTCATTCCAGAGTGCAGCGCATGTTCTCAACCTGACACCTACCAGCAGGCTAGCCAGCAGTACCTGAAGGAGGGTGGTAGAGCTCTGAGTGGGAATCAGTGCCTGATGGAAATGCATCAAGGGCCTTAGGAACCATTCTTCTGGGTTTGGACCATCCTGGGGTAATGAGGTACCATCGTGGATTTTCAGTTAAGATGTGATGATCAGTGATGTTTGGCTGCTAAGTGAGGTCACAGTGAGAATGAGAGCTGTGCAGGTCCAAAGATCAAGGCAGGGGTGCTGTGCCTCATCTGAAGCTTAGGTGTTTGGAGGAAGACTTAGTACCTGATTAGATACTTTCGTGAATCAAAAGTTGCACCCTCAAATAAAACTTGGATGGCTGGTAGGGTCATTAGCCACTCTGGGGAAACAAAGAAGAGGGATAGGACCAAAGGAAGAGAAAAGGATACGTCAATCAAGAAGGAAGCCATGGCCATGGAGGCCTTTGTAGCCAAGACACTCTGGGAGGAGTCATGACCAGGGAACTTAGAACCCACCATGCATTAGAGAAAACCAAACTCGTCCCAGCCAAAATTATAAAACAAACAAAAAGGTCTTAGAGTGTGGCTCTCCACCTGTTCCCTGCTTGCATGTCTCTAGGACCAAGTTACTTTGCCAGATCGCCATTGTAATTCCACAGAGCCCCAGAGACAAGGAATCCATGCAGATGCACAGAGGCAGGTTCCCACTGATGTGCTGGCTCAGCCTCTGCATCCAGAACAGAGGCCACCAAGCTTAACAGAATATGGAGAAACAGGAGCAGTGACCAGGGACACAAGGAGAGAACTTGAGAAATGAGAAATGGGGAGAGAACAATGCCAACTTGACCAATCAGACCAGCTAGATAAAACTCGGGTGCCATGTGATTTCTTGACCTTCCCTCCCCATCCCCCATCCCACCCATCCCCTGAGTGTGCAAGGAAAAAAAATAGCCCCAAAACCAATCCTGGTAGTTTTGGTGTCTCTGTGCAACAATGGACAATCCACTTGCTTCCCTGTTGCCCAGATCCCTTCTGCTCTAACATATTAGGTCTTGATTTCTCTGGTCACACAGAGTGATTCCCCAGGAACACTATAGCCAGAGTATGTGGGGACCATCTTCTAAGATGGGCCACATAGTATTGATGATTGAGGCTTTGAAGGTCATTTTGCCATGCTCACCTCTGCCACTGCCCTGAAAGCAGCCACAGACCCTGAACAGACAAGTGGCTGTGGCTGTGTTCCAATAAAGCTTTATTTACAGAAACATAGGTTTTCTTAACTCAGGAACAGAGCACTGGGCAGTGAGCTGTGCAACTAATCTTCCAAAGAAGGCCATGGCCTTGCATTTCTTTGAGAGAAAATGGGGTAGGACTATAGCCTAGCTCTTCCATCTTCCATCCCAACCAACCTCAGAAGGGAATTTTTGGCTCATGAACATTTGGCCCATATAAAGTGAGCACTTTCACATATGTAACACATATGTAATAAATCTCAATTGTCATCATTATTAATATTTTTGCACTGATAATATATATGTATATGTATTCATATATATATACATACATATATATATTAATGTGGCTCATAGAGGTTAGGGAAATACACTCAAGATTGCATTGTTTGGAATAGAGTCAGATTAAAACTTTAAGGACTTCAAAAGGCACAAAAACTCCAAGTGCAAATTTCCCTTCATCAAAAGGACTGCCAAGTTTCCCCAATGATGCTGTTCCTGATCCCAGTCAGGGCTGCTAGGGACTTGAGCCATCACTCTGTACACTCCTTTAGCTGCATTTTCTTTGCCCCCTTCCACATGCCAAGGAGTGTGATGCTGACACAATCAGACAGAATCCCCAGTCCAGACAGCCCCCAGCCAGGGGAGACACAACTCTGGCACTCGCTCGCAAGGATACAATGGAAAAGTGCAATTCACTTTAAATAGATTCCCATAAATAAGCAATAAAACAGGAACAGCCATTTGCAGTGAGCATTTCCAAGGTTTGATGAGCTAGGAGTTCGGACTGGGGGGAAAACAAAGAGCCTTTTTCATTATTTCCCCATCCCTGCAATTTTCTTTTACTGCCTGATGACTTTGAAAAGGAAGAAGTGAATGTGGCTCCCTTAGGGATGGAGCCGCATGCCCATCGTCTCTGCAACTGCCAAATTGCCCAGGTATTACTTTGAGCTGAGTGTCTTTCCTCCACCTCTTCGACCTGTCACTTAGTCCTTGTGGCCCTGCCTCCTCCTTCCACCATGCACCCAGTCCTCTATCTTTAAGTTTCCAGGGTCCTGAAAGAAGAAGGAGGAAGACAAGGTAGGACCAGGGGAGGAGGAGAGTAGATTGTGCCCAGATGTTCAGAGCTGCAAAGATGTAGCTCCGTGGTGCCTGAAGTGTGGTGATTTCAGGCTAGAGCATGCTGGGAAGTGTCTGCTTCTTCTCATGTTTTCTCAAATGTCACATGGGACTTGATCACCAAGAGTGTCCCTACCTTTATCTTAATGTTGAAAGCTACAGAAGCTGTTTTTATGGTCCTCCTCTGACTATTGAAGGAGTGCAAACACACTTCCCTGTACTCACACATGTATACCAGTATACAAGTCATATCTTGTATGCTTCTGTGACCTACTAGCATGGTCTTTTTTCCTTTTTTATTGGCTTTTAAATACATTCTTCACCTCTCAATGGAAGTTGGTTGTTAGTCTGGTATACTCTCTGAAGACAAAAGGGCAAGCACACACACACACACACACACACACACACACACACACACACACACACACACAAGGCCAGCAGATATCCAAGGAAGGAAGCACACTTGCACAAAGCCTGGTAAGGCCATGACTGTTAAGACCCAACATCACTTCTACCATATTCTGTTAGTCCAAGTAGGTCAGCTGGACAACTCAGTCCTCAAAGGGACCAGTCTTCACCTGTAGACATAAAGAGATACTGAAAAGGGTATGGATCAAGAGAGAGGTGAGAATTGGAGACATTCTGGCAGTTAGCTCATAGTGCCCAGGGGTCAATGGTTACAATTCCAAAATCCATGACATTGTGACCATGCCTATGTCTACAGCCTCATCCTCTTTAATATCTAGCTCTGTCTCTCCAAAGTGTGGCTATGGGATGATCACCACATGATAATCATAGGAGGAAAGACTTGCCACCACCACACAGACAATCTGAGTAAATGGGATCCAGGGATCAACTCTATCTCTTGTGATATACACCAAGGTATGAATCCTTAAGATGGTAATAAATCAACAATGAATCCAACAAGTTTTACTGTTTTATTAATAAACAATCAAGAAAGACTTTCTCTCATCATTGCCCAGAAAATAGTCCCCAAATGGGAAACTTTAGAAGCCATGAGCTTTGGCCTCAGGCCAGTTTCCCATTCCGTGGTAGGACTCAACAATCCTGGGACTTTGAGGTCATCTATGATGCTGCTATTTGTGGCCTCACTCTGCTTCATATGTACCAATAATCCAGGATGTGACACATGATTCACTTTTGTCATGAATGGCCCTTTTTATTTGTTTTAATTTATATGTGTGTTTATTTATGTTGCATATTGCATGGGGAGATACACAGGTGTTAGGTTGGAATTAGTGGAGCTTTAATTTTTTTTTCCTCCTTGAATGCTGAATATCAAAGACAGATGTAGTGGCACAAGCCCTTGATCCCAGCACTCAGAAGTCAAGGCAAGCAGCTCTCTCTTAAGTTTTCCAAGCCAGCCTGGTCCACACAGCAGGTTCCAGGCTAGCCTGGCCTACTCAGCAAGTTCCAGGCCAGCCAGAGATACAAAATAGGACTCTGTCTAAAGAAAAGACAATTAAATTACATCCAAGATTATTTGTGTGTGTGTGTGTGTGTGTGTGTGTGTGTGTGTGTGTGTGCGCACGTGCGTGTGTGCGTGATGGTGATGGGCAGAGACATTCAAGACTGATTTAGTGAAGGCCTGTAATACAGATCCCACTTTTAAAATATATTTTTAAATGTGGTTTAATAGACCCACATAACATAATACCATCTAATATTTTTTTAATTTGTATGTAGTGTTTAATTAACATAGTCATACTTTTTCATCTTCCAGTCATAAAACTCTGGCCCCATTTGGAAACCAGGTCCCTACTTCTGTCTTCCACAGCTCCTGCTTCCTGTTTCTGGTCAAACTACTACTCCAGATTCACAGAAGTGTAGAGTCCTGAGATATTTGTCCTCCTGTGAGTGGCTTAGCTCACTTAGAAAATTCCCTCCTGTTTCATTGTATTGTAGACTACAACAGGATTCTCCTATGTAAAGCTGGGGGATAGTCTGCCATGTGTATATGCCATATTTGTTTCTGTATTCATCATTGATGGCTACCTACTGCTGCCATTTTTTGAATTTGAAAGCAAATACTACTTTGAACATAGGTGTACAAATCTCACCCCACACCTATCAAGTTTGAGTCTAATTGTTACAGGCTGTAGCAATCTGGTTCTTAGATTTTGGAGGAACCTGCATACTGTTTGCCATTATAGTTGCACAGTTCTACAATCTGACAGCATGGGAATTCTGATTTCCTCACATCTCTACCAGCACTGGCTGTATTCTGCGTTTTGTGGTCATGTTCATTCTAATGGGCCGTACTTTGTCGTGGTGGTGACAGGCACTTCAGTGACGATTGAGATATTAAACATCTTGTTTAACATGCCTGTTTTTAATCTGGCTTATTTGATGTTTTGTTTGTTCCATTTATGTGTTTCCATGAAGTCGCCACACAAGAAACTTAAAGCATCAACATCAATATGTTCAACATCCTGTCATCTCCCAAGGAATTAGGCACTGTCTTGACTCTTACATTTTTTGCCAACTTGCTTCCATTTATTTTTTCAAGTAAGGTCTCATTATTACTACATATATTCATGTGTGTGAGAGACAGAGAGATGTATGTACACACATATGTGTTGGTGTATGCATCTGTGAATGCTAAGACCAGAGGGCATAGTATGCCTTACTCTGTCACTTTCTGCCTTACTCTTTTGGTATAGTCTCTTAAAAAACATAAAGAAACAATAGCCAGGAAGCTCCAGAAATCCTCTTGTCTCTATCCCACTGCACTGTAATTACAGGCACATATGTGGCCACACCTACTTTCTATGTGGCTATTAAGGAAAAGAACTCAGGTCTTCACTCATGTACAGCAAGTGCTCTCACACACTAAGCCATCTCCAGAGTCCTGACAGGGCTTCCCTGTGTATCCTCAGCTGGCCTGCAACTCAGAGTTCCTGCCTCTGCCTTCTGAGCTCTGGGATTAAAGATATATGCAACCATGCCCAGGCCCCTCCATATATTTTTTTTAGAAATGAAATGGTTTTTGGCTTAGTTTTTAACTTTGTACAAAGGAAATCATGTGATATGTATTCTTTTGTGACTTGTTTTTTCACTCAAATTCTATTACTAAGGCTAATCCATATTGTTTCATGTAGCTATTCTTCATTCGGTTTGAGGTTTATTATTCTATTATGTACACACACCATAATATAGTTATCCATTCTCCTGTCAGAGTGCATTTGTATTAGCTTTGTTTTTTTACAAATAGAACCAATCTGAACATTCTCATACATGTGTACCAATGTTCATGTGCAATAGTTATTTTGTGAATATTCTCAGGAATGGATTGTCTGAGTTATGAATTACTCAGATGTTCAGTGTCACAAGATAATGCCAAAGTGGCTGTACAATTTCACATACCCACCAACACAGACAGAAGGTTCTGGAGACCCATGTTCTCTCCAGTGTTTAATGTTCCAAGCTTCTTCCTTCACAGCAAAACTGGTGCAGTTAGCATCTCATTTGCCCCTGATAGATCTTCCTCTAATTATTTATGGAGCTGGCTATACTCTTCATATGTTTATTGGCCATATGTGTTTCTTTAATCAAATTAAAAATTCTGCTCATCAAGACACTACAAAGACACTGAAACACATGTTACAAACGAAAATGGATTCCTTACCACACACATAGCTGACAAAGTGAGAGTGTGAAGAATATATACCGAGGAGATGATAGTTAACTTAATAATAATTTTAAAAAATGGAAAAACGAATGTCAAGATTTCACAGAAAACCTCCAAATCATTACTGTCAGTTGTAAAGACATGTTTGTGTTCATGACAGCAGCTGGCCAGACAGGATGTTTTCCTTGGTACTGAATGGAAGTATCTTTTTGTGGAGACACAAGCTGTCTTGCCAGAGTGTTTGTTTGTCTGTTTATTTGTTTGGTTTTGAGACAGGTTCTTTCTCCTGCCTCAGCCTCCAAAGTACAAGTATTACAGACACAATCACATCAGGTTACAACTTTCTAGCCAGTCCTTATTCCTTCTGGGATTCTTCTGAAAGGCCTCATGCTTCCTCCTTTGCTGACCATGTGATCCATCCATATCCAGAGAAGGTGATGATGGGGACAAAATCTTGAAACTAAGATGTGTTTACAGATTGCCTAAGAGCATTCAGATTTAGAGTCTCCTAAAGGTAAGAAATGAAATAGCTGGGAATGGAGAGATAGGTCAACAGTGAAGAGCATGTGTGCTCTTGCACAAGGGCTGAGATCAGTTCCTAGCATCACATCCAGCTACTGATGACCACCTCTAAGTCCAGTTCCAGAAATATCTGATACGTCAGGCCTCCATGAGCACCTCCACTCACAGGCGCACACACACAAGCACACAATTAAAAGGCAACTTTTCAAAAAGAAAGATGAAATAGTTATCTTTCTCAAAAAGAAGTCAGTAGCATTTTCCCAACCACAGCCCTTCCAGAGGAATCTTGGACCCAGAGGGGGGGGTGTGTGCCATCACTAGTCCACTTACTAAAAAAGGAAGGACCCAAAATTGCTGTTAGCCTAATGAGAAAAAAAGATTTAAAACTATATAAACCACTACTCCCCTACTCAGAACTAATTTCTCTCAAACATTCCCTGGAGCAAAGAAATGGTTAAGCATTTAGACTTCAAAGAATCTCCCTGCTGGGGGTGTGAGATATTCCTGAAAGGGAAAAAGGCAGGGGAAGCTGTCTGCAAACACCTGAATCAAGGAGTGCTGACAATGGCTGCCAATGACCTCAGATGGACACTGTGCGGAATACTGGATCAAATCATCCCTTTTGCAGACACATCCCTGAAGCAGGGCATCTGCGGAACATCTCAGTCACACACATGATGGCAAAGCTTCTTCCCAAACCTGGGAAAAACTGCAAGAGGGGAGATTCTACGAAGGGCAAAGTAGTGTGAGCTGGAAAGGTATAAACAAACAGAAGTCTGTGCACTCACACACCCGTCCCTGTATCTCCCTAACTGGCTTTCTAAGGTGCCCCTTGCCATTTGCAGGTAATAGCAAGTGCCTCCCCACATGAATTCATGTACCCATCACAGGCACCTATTCCCTGTGCAGCCATGTGAAATCTGACTGGCAGATTATGCTTTTGTCATAACTTGTCATTCCTGTGAGATCCTCTGCTGACACCCAGGTGGCCAGAGAGCTGTGACAGGCAGGCAGGTAACTAGGTGTACTGACATGAAGGGGATATAGTCAAAGACAGAGCTTTCGGTGGGGGACATCAAAGTAACTGGCTAACAAGATGTCCCTGCCCATCTCCCAGCTGGATTTGGATAGGATAATTAGACATGTCTACCTTGAAAGTGTCAAGGTGAGATGGAGCTAGGTGACAGGAGGCTGGAAGGTATGGAACGTGGCCCTCCTTCATAGCATAGGAAAGTCCCTCATTCCCCTGTGATTCTCTCTCCCTCTCCCTTTCTGTCTCTATCTCTGACACACACACACACACACACACACACACACACACACACACAGAGAGAGAGAGAGAGAGAGAGAGAGAGAGAGAGAGAGAGAGAGAGAGAGAGAGAGAGAGAGAGAGAGAGTCAGATCATGAGTCCAAGATTGGAGTTCCTGAAGTCCCAGTTTAGGTCCCATTTACCACGTGGCCTGCTTAGGATCATACATTGGGGCTCTTCATTTTCCCCCTAAGGCTGCATAAAGCAAACTCCTATTTTACAACTTAATCTTGGAGGCATTAGGAAAACTTGTTGGCTCATTGAGAAATCATTTTCTTAGCTATTTTCAAGACTCTCTCCAGTTGTGACAATAGTCCTCAGACAGTTGATGTTTCCCATAAGACCACAAAAATGTCAGGTTATATCTAATGAAGATGAGGAAGCTCCTTTCATCCCATTCTCTCTTATACACATGCATATGCATGCAGGTGTACACACACACACACACACACACACAGAGAGAGAGAGAGAGAGAGAGAGAGAGAGAGAGAGAGAGAGAGAGAGAGAGAGAGAGAGAGAGAGAGAGAGAGAGAGTTCTACTTAGTATCCCCATACCATCCCATAAACAAAATTAGGAGAAGAGGAAAAAAAATTATCTCACAAGCATTTTATCTCCTTCTCTCGCATCATCTTCCCATTGCTCTTTGGGGCCCAGAGAGCACAGGGTAGTTAGTACTGGATGCCATTGAACAAAGAAAAAAAAATCCTCCTGACAGCTATCACGTCCCCTGACAAAGACAAGCACAGAGTTTGTAAAATACACACATTTCCTCCCTTGCAGAAAGCTGGGATGGCAGCAGCACTGATAACAACACACACTACCCCTCCTTAAAGAACACTGGCTGCATATATTCAGAGCAAGCCACTGTCCTTTCCTTTATTGTTTAATTATGAGCAGACGCAGTGAAGATAAAGGCTGGACCAATCCAGGGCTCAAAAGTGCCAATCATTCTCTAGAAAGAAGCCGAGACTTACTTACTCCCTTTTATTATATTTGTTATGATTTTAGTTTGTTCAGCAGCAAATGCAATATTGACATTTAGGACCTCAAAAGGGGGAGAAATAATAAAGAAAGAAAAGAAACAGGCAACAACAAAACATCATTAGCTTCCAATATGTGAGCAGTTTCTAACTGGCGGCCATGAGTACATTTCCACTCTTTTTTTTTTTTTTAATTTTATTTCCCCTTCCCCCTTGCTAACATGTCCACAGAGGCATGTTTTCCAGTCAACAATGCGTTCACAATCAATACCTCTTATGTACAGCATGCATGTGATCATGTTCCAAATGGAAAAAGAAGGTTATTGAATGTGCTCATCAGAGATAATCTGACTGTGGCCGGAGCTGGGTGAGGGGACAGCTGGGGAGAGCAAGCAGGGGAAGTGGGAGAAAGATCTTTTTGCACTGATTTACAAGACTGGAATAGCATCATGCTCTTTAGGTGCATTTATCTTCAACCCAAGTCATTCTCCACTCTCAGTACTGATGGGCTAGCATAGATGGGAGTTAGTCTGAAAGAAGTTATACATTTTCCTTCCCCTTGACATTTTCACAGACAAAATTATTTACCTCTCAAATTTAACGAGTGCCAAGAATACCTTTTATAGGCATTAAAACCTTGATTTTCTTTTTCTAGCAGCTCCATTTCTGGTGGGTAGGGAGGGATCGCCCTTGATGACTGTAGGGCCTTCTCACACCAGTGCCTCTTGTTCGCCTTGCTCACTGCTGTGAACGACCTCCATCTCTGGTTGCCATCATCTCTGAGCTTTTCCAGCTTTCCCAATAGTCTCTGAGTTTCAGGTAATAGGGGCCTCATAGCATTTGTCCTTTATCCTCCAACATCCACAACCATGCTTGGTACTGAAAGTGTGAGAGATGGCATCAGAATAATGTCTCAGGAAATCAGAAAACCTTATAGAAGTCAATAGAAACCCCAGCAATTTCCCCATGTTACCTTTGAGACCAGCAGCACTAAAGGACCTTGGGAACTCCTGGAGACTTTGGTGTGTGTTTCTGTGGATTCTCCACAGGAAAGATTCCAGTTGGGTGGGATTGCCTTGTTTTCTGCATTTAATCATCTAAAAATGAAAAAAAAATTAAATATCTCCAGGCTAGGTAAATTTGGGGATGTTAAGACTATAAGGGGTAGGAAGAATGTTATGAATCTATATTTGGGTGCCTGCATATATGTGTGTGTGTGTGTGTGTGTGTGTGTGTGTGTGTGTGTGTGTGTGTGTGTGTGTGTGTAATGCATGTACATATGTCTGTATGCATGTATGCTTATTCTTTCATTTCTGGCAAATCTGTTGAATTCTTTGGCAAGAAAGCCAGGAGGGCACACAACAAGCAGGCCACTTCCAGGCACTGTTTATTAGCTCCTTTCTGAGTTATAGCTCATGAACTTTCACTTTCCTAGAGGTGCCTTCACCCTGCTTCATAACTCTGACCCTTCCACCCCTCTCTGTTAACAAAGCTCTTGAATTCTGTGCTTTGGCCATCCTCTTACAGTTCCAGTAACACCGTGCTTCTGAGAGTGACATGTAATAATGGTATATGTGGATAATGACTTTTGCCTTTCCAAGTTCAACATGCATAGGAAAGGATATTTTGCCAGCCTTGTAAGAGTTTGAGCCAGATCCCACCCTTGCAGTCCACACCAGACAGCATGGACTATCAGAAATTCTTTGTGAATCTTGCATTGCACTCTACCAACCCATAAGCTTCACAGAACTGGGAAGGTATCTGTCTCTAGGGCCTAGCACCAAGCACACTGTTTAAATGGCCTGTACATGGTTACCAGTGAGTAAAAATACATGTCTGGATTAATGAGAGACTTACTGTAGTAAAATCTAAAGATGGCCTTGGGGAAGCTACTCATGCATAAGAACCTGCCTCTCGATGTGAGCCATAGATCAGAAGTCACCAGAGATGACTGAGAAGCTCAAAGTGGAGGAGGCAGAGATCCCAGCTGGTAACCAGACCAGAAGAGGAGAAAGCAGTGGAATCAGAGGTCAGCCTGGGACATGGATTGCTCAGCCTCCTATCATAGTGGCTGTGGAACAGAGCACCACAGAATGCCTTCCAGGGGAGTAGCCTGAGAATAAGCAAACTGCAGAGAAGAGAGTCTGCCTGGGACCAAGAAGAGGCAGGCTCTGCATGAGGGAAGCAGACATGGCTTTCCCATGGCTTTCCTTAGGCACCAGGTTCTGTGTGATAAACTGGTAGGAAGTGGAACGTTCAAGAAGTCCAGAGGACTTACTCTCTGACCAGAAAGACATGAAGCTTTTCTGGACATCACTGAACGATGTGTAGGCAGCAGCTCTGAACAGCCAAGCTGCTGCCAGCAGTTGGGAGGCATTTGTCGTCATCAGCGAGATCTCAGAATGAGATGGAAACGACATGTCACAGCATTTTAATCAGCCATTGTATTTTGGAATGTTTTAATTAAGGTTTATCTGTTACCATTATGACTATAATCCTGAGAAGCACCAAGCCTGCCCTGGCAGGGGAAGAGAGAAGGAAAACGTGTCACAATTAAAATAATTATTAATTTAATCTCATTAAGTATGGATTATTAATTATTGTTGCGATTCTCATGCACAGGGGGCAAGCCCCATCCCCGATCGGGTTTATCAGCTCACGAGGAGGTAGAATGTGTAACTGTGCTGGGGAATCCACCCTCTCTTGAAAGACAGAGACTGCACCCACTCCTTGTGGACTTTACCCCAGGTCTCCACCAGAAACCACCCTACACAAAATGTACCGAATGGAAGTGGGGATATACCCAGGGCCCTGGTTTCCTTTCCCACTGTCAAAAACATTCTATTTAGTGCTGGGAGACAGAGAGAGACCCTCGGTGTGTGCCTAGTTCGTGATCTAAGCCCTCACGTGCCCCCTCATGCCCTTGTACAAGGTCAACCCAGTGTCCCGCTCTTGGGTGCCTGCACACGCCAGCTTGAGTTCTTTTACTCTGGCCTTCTCCCAGATTCCCTCCCACATTTGACCATGACTTTGAGGAGCTTTTCTGTGTCCTTCATCTTTGTATTTCTTCCAACAAGCACTCTTTCCATCCTGACACCTACAAGGAGTGTGTGACTAATATCACTTCAGAATTAGAGGAGGAAGAGGAAGAGGGGGCAGAAGAAGAGGACTTGGAGGGGAAAGAAATATCAACATGAAGGAGGCCTTCCTGTCGAGGATCATTGCTGTCAGGACTGAACTGTCAGCTTCTCCATCCTCCCACACACTGCTGCTGCAACGAACCAAACACCTTACCCCTCCACATACAAACAACCCACTCCATCTGTGTAAAATGACTAATGACAGTCACTGCAAAGCGATTAGGTGGCCTTTACAAGCTTCAGTACCTACCAGGTTTACTATAAGTCACCCTGACATCATAAATGACTTCTCAGAAAACAAACAAAAGAAGAGGCCACCTCAGATAAATGAATTCAATACTAAAGCCTCCTCTCTTGTTTGGCCATCATTGGGTCGCATTAGACTGGCCTGGGAAGAGACATCAGAAGCATGCAGTGATACAGTGCCCCACAAGATGACCTACACAAGGACCTTAATGGTTTCCCAAGCATCCCCTAGACCCTAAAGTTCTATGCAGTAACTTTCACTTGGAGTGTGAGAGGAAGCCAATTAAATAGGTTTAGTCAGGAATCTCTGCTTTGATGTGCTTTTGTGTACCCTCTTTGTTTAGCTGCTATTTATTAAAAGAATTTTGTTGCTTAAAGAAAAAGCAGTTTTGAGATTCCCTACCTAGTCCAACACCTGTTTGTAGAGGGGGGAGAAGCTGGGGAACCTCCCAGAGTCACTCAGCTGCCCAGTGACAGAGATAGACATATGCACTGTGTCTGCATATTCTGCCCTCATTCTTTCCACAACAGCACACACACTCTTCCCCATGTCCCTGTACAGGGAGTTTCCTGGTCCAGGGCTCTGAGTAGCTGTCCAAGGCTGGCATCTCCCTGACTGGAGCATCAGACTCGGCTGGGCCCTCAGCTGTCAGCTGATTAGAGCACACCATACTGAGCTGCCCTCTTCGAAGAATCTGGAGAGGCTCAGAGACCCTTAGCCAATCCTCACCCTGTGAAGGAGCTCGGTAGACACAGCCCATAGCTGTTCTTGAAAGAGGACCCCAATAGACCAATGGTAGGCAGACCCACACTTGTCTGAGGCCTGGTCAAGTGTTTCAAGCCTACTTCTTGTTTGTGCCAGGTTTGGATTCACCTCCTGAGAGAGGAAGCCACCAAAGCTTTGTCAAGTGGAGCTTTCGTGGAGACTCGTGCTCCTCACAAACTCGTACTTCCCTCACAGAGAGCAGGATAGCAGCACTTGACTTCCAGCTCCCATGTACCAGGCATACGTCACTACAGTGCCATGGTTCCCATCTCTATAGCCCCCGGTGAAAGCTCTCTGTAGATATCACACCATTTACCCTACTTACTCAAGTTCTGTCACAAAACGTTATTTTTTTTACAATTCCATAAGCATGTATTTTGATCATATTCACCTATATTAATTACCCTCTTATCCTCCTCATGTTCCCCCTGACCCCATTTTTTTTTCAGCTAGTCCCCTTCCTACATCATGTCTCTTTTATGTATGCCAGGTCTTGTGTGGGTAGCCACAACTTGTGTGTGTGTATGTGTGTGTGTGTGTGTGTGTGTGTGTGTGTGTGTGTGTGTGTGTGTGTGTTTAATACTCATTATGTCACATGGACTGCTGTTCAAAGCACCCCCTACTCTGACTCTCATAGTCTTTCTGTCCCCTCTTCCATAATGCTTCCAAGGCCTTGAAGGAATTAATATAGACTTCCCATTTATGGCTAAGCAGTCAACAGTCACTTAATCTTAACACTCTGACCAGGTACTAATCTCTGTATTAACTGGCACCTACTACCAAAAGGTGTTTTTCTCATCAAGGCTGAGAGTAGCATTAATGTATGGGTATAAACATAAATATTAGAAGGCAATTTGACCACTTGTTCATTTAGCAAATCAACAATAGAAAATTTCCCCCTTAGGCTTTGACCTACCCAGTCATAGAGTAAGCCTCTAACACTCAGAAAGCAGCTGGTTACCCCCAAAGCGTTCATGCCACTACTGCACTTTTGCACATTGGTATTGCAGCACACAGCGTTCGCAGCTGGATAAGACTACTGTTGATTTTTCTCTCCTTCCAGGAGCCTTCATAGCACATTCTGGCACTATGAACCCAGCCAACAGGGAGGAAGCTTTCATCTCAATTCCAGTTTTATTTCTGTGTGCATTCAAAGCAATGTGGTCTTATGATCTAGTTCTGGTGGGCAACCAAGAGCAATGGTGGTAGCCTGCATTGTTTGGGGAGTTTCTAGGAACTCTCTGGTGAGCTGCTCATAAGGAAGTATTCAAGGCCAGACACTGGTATTGTTTCTGAGAGCAGTAACATCACCCATGCAGGGTACCTACATTGAATATCTTTAAATTATATTTTAGTTATCTTATGAAGCAGTGTATCGCCATAGAGTTTTTTTTTACACATTCATAGTTTCATTGATCCACACACATCCTCACCTTCCTGCATCTCCCTGCCCTCATTCCTGCTTAAACCATTTGTCCTCTAGTATTGTCCCCTCAAATTCCACATCACATGTGTCTCCCCCCCCAACAACCTTTTTTTAGCTCCATTGCTTTAAAATTCATTACCTCTCATTGCTGTGCTTTCTTAACCTTCCAGCACCCTAAAGGGTAATAATAACATCATAGCATCTTAAGGTGAAGCCATTTGCTGGATTTTCTATCCTTCTAGAATACAGACAATGGGCTCAGCACTTAGGGATCATTGATCATTTACAAGGAAGGTTTGAGGGTAGTGAAAGATTAAAGAGAACTGTAGTCAACCTATGTCTCATGAGACACCTGATGCCCATCTCTTTGACACCTCATTTC
Organism: Cricetiscus sungorus; assembly: GCA_030556225.1. NCBI lineage: Eukaryota > Metazoa > Chordata > Mammalia > Rodentia > Cricetidae > Cricetiscus > Cricetiscus sungorus. The sequence goes on along the minus strand of JANBXA010000740.1, from coordinate 41,958,794 downwards.
AACCCTGAGAGAGATATCAGCACTCTTTTCATAGATGAGGAAACTATGCTTCAGAGAGACAGTAGCCTGCCTAGCAGCACCACTCCACTCTAGAAATAAAGTGTGGGAAAGTGAAAGGAAGGAGGGGAGGGAGGACATTTAAGAGATGTGACACACTGTTCACCAGCTCTGTGACACCATTCCCTTTATGCCCAACTTCTTAGTATGACCTACCTTTTCATTGGCCATGGGACTGAATAGTACCTTATTACTTTGCATTGATTGTACATATCAGAATTTTACATTCAGAAACAGCTGCCAAGATGTTCCTAATCTTGTAACCCAATCTTGACATCTGGCCTCTGACTTCCAAACAAATAAATTCTTTCTCCTTTCTGAATATGTGATTTTTCAAAACTGAGTTGACAGGGTTTAAAAAAACAGAAATATCTCTATTCCCTGATTTCATACTTTTAAGGTATGTCTGATTTTCTTGCAAAGTGTTTCCTGTCTCTCAAGGATTGGGATTCTGAAAGCAGATTCATCAAGAATGCCAATGCAATATTGTCAGCCTTAAAGCTTGCAAAACAGAGGAGTATGGGAGTAGGATTGACACAACAAGAAAATCAACTAAACTAACATTGACTGAGCACCTACTATGTGTAAGAGGCAACAATTTGTGAGTCTGAAACTTGACCTCCAGGCTATTCTCTGATATAGTGGGTGGTGAGTATGTGCATAAATTCCCATAGGCATGCATCCAGGAAAGTTACTGTTCACTCAGTACTCCATTTTCCCATAGTGAACTGAAGTAAATAAATCTCTATAAACAGCCTTCTCTGTGTGAAACCTTGGAAATAAATCCTATTAACAAATATTCCATCAGCCCACCTACATCAAGCACCACCCTCCCCTGATGACTATAGGCAACATCATGAATACAGCTCAGAATGATTTATTTCTGCTGCCCATCATGCATCCTTTTCCTGGACAGGTGGACAAGTGATCAGACATAGAGCTGCTCTTGGAGGTGCTGGGGAATGCCTGAAAATTCTAGACACAAAAATCCCAAGGCCTCTGTCTTTGGGTCCTAGAGAGCCTACTGAAGAAAAGAGAAGGTAGCATCCAGGCAGGGCACATGGGGCTATCTTTGGGAAACTCTCAATGTTATTCTTTGCCTTTTGCCACCCAGGAGGGAGAACTAAGTCCCTTTAGTCATCGCTGCAGGAAAACGTTTTGACATGAACTTTCATATATCATGACGAAGGTTAGTTACCAAAATGCACACCTTTGCCTTAGCTGGATTCATTTACTACTCTTTAAATTATTTCTCAGCATTGCAAATCTTGCTGTGACAGACAGAGCAAGGAGGGAGCGCTAAGTGTTCATTTTTCATATAATATATTCCAATCCTGTTAGGTCGTGCTGCTGAAGGTAATATTTCTGGCATTCATTTAATGAAATTGACATTGATGAATGGTTAATTATACAAATTACGTTCTTATTAAATCCCTTAGAATCAGTGCCTTACATTTTCCTAGCTATGGGCTTCTTACAGTTGATACCTTTTTTTTTTTTTTTTTTTGCTTTGCTGAGTATCTTCTCTGTTGGCTGCTACAGAACTCACTCTGCATATTTTTCCTTCTTTAAGAAACTTTGAAAAGCATTTAAAAAATCCCTTAGTTAAGGCAATTACTGAAGATAAGTTAATCTTCACGGGATGTTTAAGCTCCGGTTCTTGCATATGTTTATTCTGGTTTCTTTTCTCCTCTCTAGACAGCTCCTGACCTGGAGGGGCTGTAGGGAGGGAAGATTGCCTGTCTCCTGCTGAATAAAAGGTCGGATGGGTCAGGTAGGATGCAAGGAAAGAGATTTTAGCTGTGTGATCAAGTCCCTCCATTGGATGCTACAGGTCTACCTGTGCATTGTCTGAGGGAGAGTGGATGAACTGGGCTAATAGGAAAGGATCAATAAGTGGCAATAAGTAGCCCCTCGAATACTAAGTACCTCTGCCTGGCATGCTTCCAAGACAGCTGACTAGTTTTTGCCTTCTCACCGGGGAGTGGAAGGATGAATCATGTTCATTGAGTTCATTTTTCAGTTACCTGAATGGTCACAAAGGCAACAGACATTTACTGAATAGCTGTTGATGGGCAAGTTCACACTGGCCAACACCATAAACTGGGGACAGTCTTAAGAAGTTGCCCCACTTTTGGCAGGAATTTCTTATCAATGAGCCATTGTCCACCTGAATTATTTTCTCTGAATGAGAAATAACAAAAATACTCCCTGGAAAAAATCAGACCCAATTTTCAAAGCCTGCTTCATCTGTCAAGGTTTCCCAATATATGGACCAAGATGATTCTTGTTCTAGATGTAAAAGCCATAGTAGGGTTCTGGTGGGCCTCAGAGGCCCAGGTCTGGGTCCTTTAACCTGAACTTTCTCCCTGAACCTTTCCTTCCCACAGCAGGCTCAGTCAGTGGACATCCTATTGCTAGGGTAGGTTAGGCTAGCTGGAATAATTTCAGCCTGTAAATGCATGTGTCATGTCTGGGCTCCTCAGCAGGGTTCTCTGGCTGGAAGTGGCAGTCTATGTCCAGTCATCAGTCATACTGAACCTCGCTGACTTCAGTGGATCCTTTGGTTTATGCTGAGTCTGGTGAAATCACCCAAGATCTAAGAATCACCCTTCCAAAGGGTCCACCTGTTTCTTGGGCATTTCCATGGCTTGATCAAGGAAGCCAAGGAGAGTAGTGGTCAGTGCCAAGCACTTTTGATTATCAGAGAGACCTGGATTCAAAGCTGAGCTGTGCTCTTTTCTGAATATGGGACCTGGTACACGTGCCTGGGTCCTCTTCTCAAAAATGGAGGCAATGACAGACAACACTTTCAAAGGAGGTGTGATTTTCATGCAAAAAAGAATGCCCTTCCAGCTGTAGCTTACATCACAAAGCCATGTACTGCTTCTTAACAAAATGTCTGACAGAAAGTTAGGTTGTCTCAGTGTTGTTCTGCCGGTCGGGTGGTGTAGCTAGGGAGTTAGACTCTTCCGGTCTTAGGATTCCACCTGTTTCTATGTCAGTGGTTCTCAACCTTCCTAAAGCTGTGACCCTTTCACACAGTTCCTTATGTTGTTGTGACCCCCCCGCCATAAAATTATTTCACTTGTTACTTCATAACTGAAACTTTGCTACAGTTATGGATAGCAATGTAAATATCTGTGTTTTCTGACAGTCTTAGGTGACCTCTGTGAAAGGGTCATTAGACCCCCCCTCCCCCACAAAGCACATGGGTTGAGAACCATTGTTCTAGATCACATTGCTTTGTCCTGTCCTAGTGTTCACAAAGTGGCTACCAAAACTTGAGACAGTTCCCACACCAGGAGGGAACCATCGGTAGCACCAGATAGTCTTCGCATTGTTACCTTGCGTTTTTCACCCCAAGAAAACAAAATGTTTTCCCCCAGAAATACCTTAGCAGTTTTCTCTGTATATTTCATTGATCATAATTTGGCAATACGCCAGCTGTTTGGTAGCAGCCATGTAAGAGAAAAAAATTGAAAGTGGCTTTTGAGTGTCTAGTTCAGTTCTGTGCCCTCTTGGAAAGTGGGGTTACATCTAACCACCTCTCTCTATCTTTGTTAATTCTACTCTGACAGCTTCAGTAAGTGTGCATTGGCACACTCCTGCTTGATGGCATGGAGAGTGGATAGTGCCAAGCTCTGGAAGTTGCTGGGGATGGGGTTGGAGGCGATGGGGAGGGTGGGGTCCTGTCTTCTGGAGTCGGTTGTGTTCTGTAAGGTCACTCCCCTCGAGGCTGTCACCACTCAATCTGCAAGAGCTTTCTTCTACCTCACAACCTAGGAAGGGAAGTCCTTTCTACCTCTTATCTCAGCCTCTGATGCCATCTCCATCTGGGCCGGGGTCGCCTGCACAATCACACAGCGCCAGTTTTAATTGTGTAGCAAGCAGGAAGGTGGGCAAAATGAATCAGGAGCTGTAAGCTCCGAGAGTGAATGTAATAAATAGACTATTAAGTTAACCAAGTTTTCAGCTTCACTAGTGAGAGCTGCCATCTATCTTGTGTGGTTTTCTGCATGCTTCATTACCGCATATAACCATACTGAAAAAATATGCCTTATCCTTTATAATGAGATGATAAGTTCCCATGGTGGGCAAAGTGCCCCCCACCCCATTCCGAAGCTCCATGCGATGGAGCCAGCTGGGGAAGGATAGATTATCACTGTGTCTCAGGGGCTGACAGTGAGGCCAGTGACTGGGCAGGACTCCGTGGTGATAATTCCTTTAATTGTATAGCCTTCAACATTCCTAGAGCCCCAAGATCCAAGGGACTCAGACGCTGTCCACACAGTAGAGAAAGAAATAGAAGAGGGACTTTGACTCTGAACACTGGGTGAATGTGAAACTGCTCCCAGACTCAGCCCTGTTTCTCTGGACCACCAGATCCCACAGGACTCCTTCTGGGAGCCCAAGCCAAATGCTGAGTCTGTGTCCTCCCTTGTCAGTCCACCTCTCCTGTAGTCTTTGCCCAAGAGAATCCATGAATGTCCACAAGCCAACAGAGCTGCGTGCCCTCTCTCACTCCAGGAATTTTGACACAGCATTTAGCCACTCTGACCTTGTCTTTCATCTGTGAATTTGGTGAATTAGGACATTGTTGAAAAGCACTCATTACTCTGCACACTGCCAGTATCTTAGCTCCAGATCTAAAGAAAGTATTCGGATCAGAAAAGCTACAAAAGTTATGAAAGACATGACCATGCATATTACAGAATTCCTCCACTGAAATGCACAGTACAGGAAAGCATATATCCAGAAAGTAGATTAGTGGTGGCCCAGAATTAAGGTGGCTATCTTAGTTCATTTTCTCTTGCTATACCAGAATTCTTGAGAGTGAGACGTTTATTAAAACTGGAGGTCTATTTGACTCATGGTTCTGGAAGCTGGAAAGGCTGCCATAGTTCGTGGCAGAAAGTGGGAAGTCCAGTGGGCACGAGGAAACCCAGAACATGCTGGACTCATGCTTTGTAACCCACCACAAGAGAGCAATAGTCCCTCCAAGGGTCTACTGGCCGCTCTTAGCCCCCCACCCCAGGACCAGTGCAGTGGATTACCCAATGAGTCTCAGAACAGACAAGCCATGTGCAGACAACAGCAGAGGCAAAGTCTAAGGGTTAGCTAAAGGGTACTGGGTGTGGGGGAGGTAACAAGTCCCCAACTGACTATGGCAGTGACTGTATATATTTGTGAATATACTTGAAACCATTGGATTGTATACTTTAGACCTGTGGGTTATTGCAGGAACTGTATCTTAATGCCACTGATTTAAAAAAAAAAAAAAAAAAGTAATTCAGGCATGGTAGCTCAAAACTTGTGATCCAAGGAGTTGGGAGGCTCAGGCTGGGGGGGTCTCCATGGGTATGAAGTTACCTTGAGTTACATAGTGAGCTCCAGGTCAGACTAGGCTGGAAAAAGAAAAAGTCACCAGTGTGTGTTAAATGTGGTTTTTGTTGTTTTGTTTTGTTTTGCTTTGCTTCAAAATTACAGTAATTCCTGGTGGCCCAGATGTACCTCTGAGTGAGGCAGGTACCTCATGCCTAGGCAAGGAGAGTCAGGGCCACGCCAGAAGCCCTTGAGCACTGCAAGAGGTGCTGACTATGCCCAGACTTCTGAAGGTTAGTCTTTGGGGGACTCTCAGCACCTGTCCCTAACACAAAGCAGGGCAGCTGCATGTGCATGTTTGAGGAGCATGGCAGCCCTGGCGAGGGCGTTCTCTAGAACCAGACTGGTTGGTTGTCTAAGGGGACTAAGAGGCTCCAGAAGACACAATGCTTCCCTTGTGTCTTAGCCACACTACTCCTGCCCCACCCCCCTACCCCCCCTCCCCACCCTGAGCGGCCTCTCTGCCCCTCCTGCTCCCTGGGTATGCACTCCTGTGACTCTGTGCTTCTCTACCTGAGAGGGTTTGGGCTTGATCCTGATGACACAGCCTCAAGATACTCTCTGGTTTGCTCTTTCTCTGGTCTCACAATTTCCTAGGCAAACCACTTCAATACAATATGCCCTAAACCTAGCTGCCTTCCTCTCCATTCCTCCAACCTCTTCATCTTTCTGGATTCATGCCTATTAATAAACAATTATAAATTAATAAATAATATTAACCTCCCAATTTTCAAATCCAAAACATGGATGATAAGACTACCTCATCTTTTAGCCCCTCAGTCAAGATGCTGGGTTGGTTCTATCTATTCAATCCCTTCCTTTCCGTGTCTAGGATTACTGTGATGGCTTCTTGCGTGATCTCTGGGCTTCCAATCTCCCCTCATTAATGTATTGCCCACTCAGCTTCTGAAGTGATCATTTCCTGCTTCAAACAGCTTCCCATTGCCCAAAAAATCAAATTCTAACTCTTATGTTTGGCTTACAAAACCTTTCATGAGTTGACCCTGTTAGTTCATCTCTCTGTAATCCCTACCTCCACTAGGCCAGTTCCCAGTCATTCAGAAAGCAAGTTCTTTGTTCTTTGGAGTGACAAAGACAGACAGGAGGCATTGGGATGCCCCCATATTACTTGCTGATTAACCTCCTTTGTCCCCACCACTCCCACACCCCCAACTAGAGAGTTGTCTAAGGCTGTTCCCTGCAGTTTTCAATCCTGTCATACCAGACTCCCCTTCCTAACATCCCACTCCATCCCTCACCCCCATGTGGAAGCAGATGCAGGGGCCTATACAAATTTTTTTTGTTGTAGCCTCAGTTCAAAATGGTAGGCTGTTAAAATACAGAATAGAGCCTTAATTAATAACACGTTCAGTGCATAATCACAGAGCAAAAACAGGAAAGGTTTGGACCATTAGATCAAGCAGGCTGAGTGCTGTGAACAGCAGAAACCCATTTCTAAAGACTTGAACAGTCACTGGGAACATAAAAGGTCAGCTCATTGGCTCAGTTGGGCTCCAAAATATGAGACTAGTGTGTAAATAATGGCTATGATACTAGGATGTGTTCAACAGATAAACGAAGCCAGCAGAGAGATCGCTGGCATCATTCCCTCTGAAGATCAAAGAAGCTGGTGGAGTAGAGCCTGGGCAGATCTGAGCCCCAGGGTGAGGGTCCCCAATAAAGGATGACCTGAGAATGCCCCAGTAGAACCAGGTGACCTCCTTTCTACAACAAGGTCAACCCTCGGTGTGTTTACTGATTGATTCACGGGAGTCACTTCAGCTAGCTTTCATTCTCAGGTAGAGGTGAAACGTACCATGCTATCTCCTCTAGTTGTCTCAACAATGGGGTAGACATGTTTCCATTTCAATTCTGCTCCCGCTCAGGAATAAGTGAGCCAAGAAAGCATTCCAGTTCCTAAGAACCTGTTACCTAAAACCATCACTTAGGCAAAAGGTAAATTTAGTCTCCAGGAAAAGGTGAATTGTAAACCCCCTCCCTGGCCTTCCTGAGTGACTTTCAGATGCTGTTAGAGTGAAATCTGGAGGATAAATGAATAGGTTCCATTTTGTGAGTTCTTAAGCAGTAGCAAGGCTTATAGGTAAAGATCAGTTCCAGAGAATGGGTTCTTCAGGTTAGGAAAGAGTGTGCCCTGGGCAATAGTGTCTTGATTGTGAGTAGACCCTAGCTGGTGTTGGAAGCTCTGGCTCCTAAGTGAGCTGAGCAACAGCCCTCCTCACACTTAAACTGGCTTGAACCCTTTCATGTATTCAATAAATACTTGGGATGGCTGGAAAACTTGAGAAGAGATCTCTTCACATGCCTTCAAAATTCCAGTCACCTTGAGGTACAGCTGGGGATTGCTTCAGTCTGAAATTTAGTCTCTCCTCAAAATGTATACATTGAACCCCAACTCCCAATGTCATGGTGCTAATGGAGTCCTTGGGGGTGATTAGGTGTCTGCTGTCTTGAATGAGATAAGCTCCCCTGTGGAGGGAGGCCTGAGGGAGTGGCTTTGTTCCTTCTCACACTTGAGGACACATAAAAGGCACCATGAGTGAGCAGCAAGCTCACCAAATCTGCTTGCTCCTTGATCTTGGCCTTCAGAACTGTGAGCAATAAATCACCCAGTTTAAGGTAGTTTGCTATTTCAGCCCAAACTAACATAAGGATAAATCTGACATAAAGGTAGGAGATAAAGCCTTTGAAGCCTTTTCTAAGCTACAAAATTCCCAAAACACTCCTCAAAAGTGAATCGCTCTTGGACTGGGAGTGTAGCTCAGTGGCAGAGGGCTTGCCTACTGTGCATGAGGTCCTGGTGGGTCCCAGCCCTGAAAACATAACAAAAAACTTGTTCTTGCCTTCTTTCTGGACCATTCCAGTGACCGCATGTGAATCTCTCGTCCACAACTCAGGATACTTCAAGCCCAGCCAGGGCTAAGAGTTCACTCGGTATCACAAAGGTAGAGGCGGTCACAGCCAGAAGTAGCTTCACTCTCAGAGACCTACACAGACAGCTCCTGCAGCTTTACACAGACATCCGTTCCCTCCAGGAACTTATGTGAGATAGGGGAGAAATAAAGGGCAAGGAGGAAACCCAGCCTATTGTCTCCAGCTGTGTAAATGCTCTTGTGGGTAGAACAAGAATGCTTTTCCAGCATCCCACCCCTATGCATGCAAGCACAGAACTGGGAAGATTCTAAACCTCCTCTCTGCTATGCTCTGGGACACTTCTCAGAGTGTGCATGATGGGTAAGGCTCTGGGCTCCCATTTATTTTTCTTTGTGCAGTTTCGGAGCCAACCCCAATGGCAGGCAATGAATGAAAACACAGATAAGTCTTGAAAACATGTGAAGAAGCAATTATAGACTTCTTCCTTCCCCTGCCCCTCCCCCCCTGTTGGCCCCTGAGAATTAGCATAAATTCCTTGGTCAGGAGAAACTATCAAAATACCATCCATCTGGATCTAATTTCCAGAGCTTCTGGGCTCCAAAGTGACCTGAGTTAAAGGTCTATTCATAAATTTTTCTCTCACAGTCTGCCAGACCCAAATTCTGCCTGCAAGCTGTCTGTCCAAGGCAGATAGCAGATGGGACTGGCTTGGATTCCGCACACACAGCACAGCTCTCTCACTGACCAATCGACTCCATGCCCTTCCCAGCCAGCTGTGGCCTTGTTGCCTTGAACTTCATTTGTCTGGGTCTTCTGCTTGCCTCAGTCCTTTGTCTCTGCAAGCTGGCTACATTGAGAACCTACCTTACCCAGATCTGCTTGAACGGTTACCTAAGCCTTCACGGCATCTTTCCCTTCTGCCTTTCCAGACACCATTTCTTTCCCCTTGTTAATTAATTGATTAATTTTGCTCATCATGTATGTGTGTGTGTGTGTGTGTGTATACATATACATACATACACATGCATGCATGCATACATACATACATACATACATACGCACACAATATATAGATCCTGGCTTTTGGTTTTATTTTGTGACCCACCTGTGTGGCCATTGGATTGGATTATCCATTGGAACCTAGTAGGGTCACCAGTGAGTATACAACCAACTGAGGGCAATGATTTCTCTTCCCCTGATTTTATCAGTCAACTATTCACTAGTGAGAGGTAGAGAGAGGGAATTGTTTCTGCTTCTGATTCTTTACCCCAGAGAATGAGGAAGATCACAAAGGGAGAAGGGAGACTCTTGCCTTATTACACTACTTTCTATAATTTGATAAAGGGCAGACTACCAATAATTGGCTTTTTAACATTTGAAACTTAACACAAAGAAATCATGGCATTATTCAAACAGAAGTGAAGAGAAATGGATGATGGATTAGTCGGCTAGTTTTGTTATTTGGAGGGGTAACAAGTCAAGGGAAGAATTCATTATATAAATCAAGAAAAGAAATGGGTTTTGAATTCCTCTAAGTAGATAACAAAGTCCCTACGTACGAGGCTGTTGTAATTATTCTTTGTGTTCTCCTAGCTCTATGCACAGAAAAAAGGACGTGTACCGTGTGTGTGTGTGTGTGTGTGTGTGTGTGTGTGTGTGTGTGTGTGTGTGTGTGTGTGTGTGTGTGTGTGTGTGTGTGTGTGTGTGTGTTCTATTTTATACTACATTAGTTCTTCACCTTCTCAGCCCTTTCCTGTCCAGACCCTAGCGATGACTGCCAACTCTCTATAGTTGCACTTCCTCTAGTATGGTAGAAATGAAATTGTACAGTACGTGGTTTTTTTCAGACTGGCATCTATCATTTTTCAATGGAGTTGTCCGGGTTGTGACCTGCTAGCTCTTTTTTTTTTTTTCTTACTTCTGGTAGTTCATCCTATGGGTTTGCCAACCCTTATTTGCCTAACTTTGTTACCTGCTGAAGGCATCTGTGTTGCTGTCTAGTTCTGACAGATACAAGTACAGTTGTGATAAGCTTACAAGGAGGTTTAGTGCACACAGGAGCTTTGAAATTGGCTGGAAAGATTTGCAGGGGTGCAAGTACTCAGCCTCATGGTAAGACTATGCCTAGCTTGCAGAGTGGCTGTGCTGTGGTGCCTTCCCATCAGCAGAGAGGAAAGTTCTTTGCCTTGCCAATGCTACCAGTTCTTTGGATTTCAGCCATTGTAATATGTGTGTCAGGGTATCTCGTTGTACTTTTTTAACTTACATTTCTTTGTGACAAGTGATAGAGACCATCTTTTGTCATGCTTATTTGCCATTTGTTTATGTTCTTTGGAGAAAAGATGTTTGCATCTTTTCCTCATTTTCACATAGGACAACGTGTTTTCTCACTGGTGAACTTTAAAGAGTTCTTTGTATATTTGGGACCCAAGTCCCTTTACCAATATGTGATTTATCAATATTTTTCCCATTGTCAATGGTCTGTCTTTTCTGAAGATAGACACTCTGAAAAGTGTCATAGCAAAGAATATTTTAATAAAATCTACACTGACTATTTTTAGTGTTATGGATCATGGCTTTCGTATTAAAAACTCATTCTCAAACCCAAGATCAAACATCTTTCCCATACATTTTCTTTAGAAAGTTTTATAAGTTTGTATTTTACATTTATCTCTCTAATGCATTGTGACTTGGATTTTAAAAAACTGTATATATTTTCTTTTTTACATTTACATGGCTAATTATTTTTGCTAACAATTCTGCCTCCTCTCTACTGAATTGCCTTGTACCTGTATTTTTTTAAGCAGTTGACTTGGCCTGTGTGTGTCTATTTCTAGATTCTCCATCCTGTTCCACTCATCTATTTGACTGTTAGTTCACAATTGCTCTGCTGCTTGATTCCAGTAGCTCATACTGAGTCTTGAAATCAGATCATATCAGTCTTCCAACTTGGCTCTTTCTTAACATTTTGCTACTATTCTGGGTCCTTTGCCTTTCCACAAAAATATTTATAGGTACTCTGCCAATATCTATAAAACAATTTGCTGGATTTCTATTACAGTTGTGTTGACTCTGTAGATCAGTTGAAAAACTAATTGACATTGTAACAAGATTGGGTCCTCCAATCTGTGAAAATGGAAAGCTTCTCCAGTTATTCCTCTCTGCTTTGATGTCCTCCATTAGGGTTTCTAGCTTTTGTTGCCCACCTCGGAAAAGGAGACTCAATTGCCCAAAATGTCCTCTGACCTTCATAACCGCTCCACACAGGTAGTGGCATGTGTGTATCTGCATCCACACATGTCAAACACACAAGCACAAAAAGACAATAACAACAGCAATAACAATTAAAGTTAAATTTAAGAAAACACAGTAACAAAAAACCTAACTCCTGATTATTTACTTTGTGTCTTGCATAGTAATAGTTTTTGGTGGAGTATTTGAGGGTGTCCTACAATCATATCATCTGTGAACAAGGATGGTTTTAATTTCTCTCCCTCATCTGTGGACTTTTTATCCTTTGACTTGTCTTCCTACACCAGCTAGGGCTCACAGCACCATGCCGAACAGGAGCCAATATCCCCATCTCTTCCCAGCCTTAGGACAAAAGCCTCCAGCCTTCTGCCTGTGTGTGGGGTTTCCTTTTATTAAGCTTAAAAAAAAAAGACTTCTATTACTTAACAGTGTTTCCTACTGACATTGAACTTGTAGAATGCTGGGGTGTTGGTGTGTATGTCTTTTGCAGCATCACATTGGCAGTTATGTGGGGCATCTATGTTTTAAGAAGTCAGAAAAAATATCAGAGAGATCTTTGGGAAGCTTGAAGTGGGGACTGAGACAAGAGCTGGAGGTGACCTAACCTAGAATGGAGGCAGTGAGAAGGCAAAAAGAGAAAGCAAGTCTGGATGTGTTTGGGGAAAGCAAGCCAATGGGGTTTGCATATGTGTTAAGTATCGAGAGACTTTTAGGCAAGGGTCTTGAATAGCTAAAATGATCATTTTTAAACACACTGATGTATTAAAGACAAGGAGAGATAGCCCAGCAGGGTAAGGGTTACCAGCATCTTTTGGACATGTTACAGTGTTCAGTAGCTATAAGACATATAAAACAAAAATTCAGGAAAGCAGTTGAATCCACAAATCTGGAGCTTGGGGGGATAGGTGGGGACCAAATTTATAATTTTAAAAAATCATCTGTATCTCAGTGGTATATGAAGCCTTGGAATTTCATGTCATTACCTTGGGAGGAAAATATAAATGGAGAAGAGAAGAAAGCCCAGGAGCCCTCCAACATTTGCTGACTGGCTGCGTAATCTGACTCATGGGAGGGCTTGAATGAGTGAGCCATGCGGAGAGCAAGCATTCAGCATGCGCTGCTAAGATCTGTAGCTGTGCGCTTGGAAAGATGTATTGCTTCCAAACCAGGAGTTAAAAATCTAACTGCCCATGGTTAGCAAAGCCCTTAAACGTCCACTGAGATATATAAGAATTTGCTAAAGATGTGCAAGGCCTGGGGACTGTGCTTGTCGTTTAATGGGTGGTGTTAATAGAAGAAAGGTGTCTGCAGAGGGAGATGAGGTGATCACTGAAGAAAAGAAGAAAGCCCAGCCTAGGGAGTGCAGGACTCCAGGCAGGGAGCTTAGATCTCAAGACCTTTCCTTTTCATCCGTATAATGGATCTAGCAACACCCTTCTTCAGTCAAAAGGGGAATTCCTGTCCCAAGAAATGAGAGGAAGGGCCACATCTCAAAGAAACAAAGAAAGCCCGGGCAGATAATTTGAAAGGATGACATGGCCCGCTTAGCTAAGCACTGCCAATGCTTTTACCAGCAGTTGGGATGGGGATGCTAGTGAATGAGAAGTCAGGATGTTCCTGGAAACTCTCTTCCTATTCTCCCAGTACACGCAGCCCCAATCATGCAAGAGCCAAATACCCTGGGAAGGGATGCTTAGCTGCAGTCTAAGGGCCAGGGGGTTAAAATGGAACTGAGAATTATTAAAAGACCAGGTAAGCCACTGTGGGCAATTACACTGTTTTTAAAAATGAATGACCTGCCAACAGCTCATTAGAGATTTGAGCAGCAAAGGCCACCACACTCTACTAGATGCAGCTGAAAGGGGTTTTTCCCTTAAGGAGTAATCTCCAAGCATGGATACTCAATCACACTAAAGGAAAAGGCCCTCCTGGGAAGATCACAGTGCAGCCTCTTTCCACGGCCAGGGCGTCATGGCCTGAATGCTTATGCTTACACAGAGCTCTAGAGTTGAACTTCTTACCTCTAAGGTAATGGGAGAAGGCAATGCATAGGAGGCAGCTAGGTCTTGAGGATAGAGTCTTCATGAGTAGGATTGCTGCCTATATTTGTCAGCTTTCTATTACTATTTACAAAATACATGAAACAAAATAATTATGAAGAAAATGGTTTGGGAGATTCAAAGACATAGTGTCTCAATTCTGGTGAGGGGCTTCTTGGCTACATTACATCATGGTAGATGGTGTGAGAAGAATATATGTGAGAGCTACGATCACATCCCTATACAAGAAGATAAAGATAGCTGGGTGGTACCATATACAGGCCTTACATCAACTCTCTAGTGAGCACCCCCGAGAATTTTCACATGAACTATTCTAATCTCTTCCACAGGTAGAATCTTCAATGACTTACCAACCAACCATTAAGCCCGACCTCTTAAATGCCCCATCACTTTCCAGCAGTGCCCTCTTGGATATAAAACCACTGACACAGTGACCCTTAGGGAACAAATTAGACTTAAGCCATAATAGTGTCCATGTCAGAAATGTGTTCTGCCCCTTTCACAAGGTGATGTCACAGCTAGCAGTCACCATCTATGAAAAAGTGGGTTCTTGCCAATTCCTGATCCCACTGTTACCTTGGTCTTGAATTTCCCAGTCTCCAAAATTCTCAGAACTAAAGTTCTGCCATTTATAAGCTACTCTGTTTATGACATTTTGTCACAGCATCCTAAACAGGCTAAGAATCAGGCTCAGCCATTAACCTCTCAGAGGTTTCTGAAGTTGTTCAGAGATTCCTTGTGGCCTCGGATTCTAAACAGTATGACCTTATAAAATTTTCAGTCAAATGGATGAAACTAGAAAAAATCATCCCAAATGATGTAACACAGACCCAGAAAGCCAAATCACTTAGAAGTATATATTAGCTATAAAGTAAAGGGTAATCATGCTACAATCCATAAACCCAGAGAGACTAAGTAACAAGGAGGGTTTAAGGGAGAACACATGGATCTCCCTGAGAAAAAAAATAGAATAGATTTTGTGAGTGGACTAGGGGCGAGTGGCAATAAGAACAGGATGGATCAAGTATGAGGGACAGAGGGAGAGAATACAGGAAGAGACGACTGGAATTTGGGAATTTGGAGTGGGGTGCAATGTAGAAACTTAGTGTAGAAACTTCCCAGAATCTGTGAAAATGACCTTAGCAAAGTCTCCTAGAAATGGGGGATATGGAGCCCTAACTGGCTGTTTTCTATAACTAGACAAGACTCCTAGCCATGGGACCATCCACAAACTTTGACCTACAATCTGCCCTGCCGGCAGGATGTGCTGGGGCAATGGTGGTGCAGAATTTGTGGGAGTGGCCAGCTGATGACTGGTCCAACTTGAGGCCTATGTCATGAGAGGGAGCCCATGCCTGACACTGCCTGGATGGCCAGAAACCAGAGCCAAAAAAGCCCAGAGATCAAGGATAGAATTTAACATGACTGGCAAAAGAAAAAAGTCAATGAAATGGTTTCTAGTGATATTGGGCTATACTCATAGATCAGTGCCTAACCCAATTGTCATCAGAGAGGTGTCATCCACTAAATGATGGGAGCAGATGCAAAGACCCACAGCCAAACATTAGGCAGAGCTTAGGAACCCTGAAGAAAGAAGTTGGGGGTAGAAGCCAGAGGGGTCAAGGACACCATGAGAGCATAGTTCACAGAACCAACTAAGCAGGGTTCATAGGGACTCACAGAGACTAAAGTGACAAATGCGGACGCTATATGGGTCCTCTGCATATACCTTATGATTGCATAGATTTGTGCTCTTGTGAGTACTAACAGTGGGAATAAAGGTGACCCTATGTGGGTCCTCTGCATATACCTTATGATTGCATAGATTTGTGCTCTTATGAGTACTAACAGTGGGAATAAAGGTGTCTCTGACTTTTTTTCCCCTGTGCCTGGGATCACTTTCTTCCTACTGGTTGCCTCATCCAACCTTGATATGAGAGTTTATACCTAGTTTCATTGAAACCTGTTATGTATGCTGTGATTAGTTGATATACCTGGGAAGGCTGCTCCATGGAGGAGAGGGAAGGGGAACAGAAGAACTGGGAGGAACGGAGGGAGGGGGAACTGCAGTCAGGATGTAATGTATGAGAGAGAGAGAGAGAGAGAGAGAGAGAGAGAGAGAGAGAGAGAGAGAGAGAGAGAGGAAGGGAAGGAGGGAGGGAGGGAAGGAGGGAGGGAGGGAGAGAGAGAGGGAGGGAGAGAGGGAGGGAGGGAGAGAGGGAGGGAGGGAGGGGAGGAGGGGAAGGGAAGAGAGGAGAGGGGGAGGAAGAGAGGAGAGGGGGAGAAAGAGAGAGAGAGAGAGAGAGAGAGAGAGAGAGAGAGAGAGAGAGAGAGAGAGAGAGAGAGAGAGGACTATGGTTGAACAGTCCTGCCCCAAAACTATCAGTCATGGGATGGGATTTCTTTCCAGGCTACAGGGGCTCCAAATCAGGAAACACCAGCTTGGGCCTGCACAGCATTCAGTGAGCTACCCCAATCCTCTCCAAAGAAAAGTTTCCCCAACACTATTGTCTTTGTTTTGCTATAAAATAGTACCGCATGCATCCATGGAAGTTGTAAATATCCATGATACCCCACATCGGGCCTCAGAACCCCGAAAGACACTCATGCAGCTGGGTGAACTTGCCTTAAGAGAGTGTGTCTGGAAGAGAAGCAGGTACTCAATTGTTTGCTGAGGCCATTATAGCAAAGCAGAAGTTGTTCCTGGCACAGCTCTCTAGGGAAAACTGCTTCTGCAAGGGCTGCCCATCTCTCACTATTCTCTGCCATTCTTCCTTCCACCTTACATTGAAAGTCAAAAGTTCACCCTTAAAAACCCCTGTTTTCTAGGCAATTCCTTTCTGCAAAACTCAATTAGATGCGGCAGCAATATGTGAGAGCTTGTATGCGAGCAAGCTGGCTCTTTCTAAAGTCGTGTTATGGCTGTTGCAGCAGCGTTCCTAGGCAGGCAGTTTTGAACCAAAATGGTTGTGGAACAGCTTAATATCCAGCCGTGTATGTACAGTACTTCTGAAAGATACTTGTGAGGCAGAAATTGTTTGTGTAGAATTCAAAGGAATAGAAATGGACTTCGCTTTGATTGAATTCATTAGTGGTACATTGCGGGGTTGTTTTTATTTTTCATTTTTTTTTTAAATGTGACTCTCGGCTTTCAAAGTTATTCCTTGGGATGCTTTGTCCTCCATCCTGGAGTCATCCAGACCTTTGTTCTTTTGATTTTTCTCCCAAAGTGGTATCTCTGTGAAATAAATTGGACAAAAAGATGCAAAGCTATTGGCAAATTGAAGTGCCTTCTTCAAAATGTTTCCTAATCACCTGAGCATTTCCTAAGATGGACAATAGCTGTCTGAATTTGTAGGACTAGGAGATGTGATCCTGTCACTGTCATCAGATCCTGTCACTCCTCGAGAGTCTCTCAACAGACATTAACCCATTCCAGACCCAAAGAGAGCATGGTCACTCCAGCAACATGGATGAATCTATGTGTCTGTGACAGAAGCAGGGTCTTTTGTTCCTGTGATGAAAGACCCCACTGCCAACAAAATGAAAGTAGAAAAGACAAAACCTTCAGCAGAGAGAAAACAGAGCTGTACTCAACCCTCAGAATTAATACCAGGGCACAAGACAGTGATCTGAGTTGGTGAAAAGAGTTGAAAACCAGGCAGCATAAATTACTAACTCATTTTCCTGTGCCCAGAAATAAGATTGTTTCTTTATTGCTTTAAATGAAAGGAATGGGTTATTGTAAAAAATCATAATTTTTTTCTTCCATCTTGGTGAATCCTGAGATATTTCAACAATCCAAGAAAGCTTCGGTGGTGATGGACCCTCTAACTGACTCCACAGATGGGGATGGGCCCACTCCTGTCTTTCCTCTCCCTGCTTCTCAGGCTCTCTCTGCTTCTACAGGAAGCGGAGGAATCTGGCCAGGAAGTCACACCCAGAAGTATCTCTAACATCAGCAAGGAGATTGGTGAGATCACTTGAAAATAATCAGCCTAATGAGAACTGAATCCTGAGAATCTATGCTCCAGCTATTTAACCAGGAGCCTACTACTCTTATCTATTTTTGATCTGTCTTTCCTCAGTTTCTGTAAAGAAGTTGCCTTCTGTGATCCTCATAGCCTCCCTAAGTGATGGGTTCTATTATAATTATATTTTATTAATAGGGAAATAGTATGCATAGAGATTAAGAAACCTACCCAAGTTCACATGATAAATGCTAGAGGCAGGTGGCCAACCCACCTCTTGGTTCTGGGTCCAAGGCTTTTGCTGATGGGGCTAGAGAATGTGATTTGAGTTTCTGTAACAAAATCCCTTAGATCAGTGGATATGTTGATTAGATTAACTTATTCATTCCATATTTTACTTCATAAATGTGTACACTCACCATTTGTCAAAGTTGATGTTAATAATAAAAAATACAGAAGAAAAAGCCAAGATTTATAACTTTCCAAAAAGCAAATAATGAGTAAATACAGGAGTCAAATTTAAGAATGATGGCACAGTAAAGATACAGAGTGACAGCAGATTTTTATGAACAAAATCTTTACATAATCTAGAATTGTATGGTAACTGAACCTCGATAGGGAACTGCCTAGATGGCTATGGCCTATAGGCAGACTTAGGAGTTTTCTTAATTGCATTAAATGAGATGGGAAGACTTACCCTGAATGTGGGCAGCAGAATTCTCTGGCTGAGTCCTGAACTAAATGTAAAGGAAAGGGGAGGGGCGGTTTAAGCGCTGGCAAGCATGGTATAGTTCAGGAGACCCTGGGCAGGAAATGATGTCCCCTACAATAGGTGTGCCTTCCCACCCCAATTAATGTAATCAAGATAATCCCTCATAGGGGAAATGACCCAGAAGTCATTTCCCAGGTGATTCTGGATTTTGTCAAGTTGGTGCTTAACACTTATCATCACACATATTATTAACACATGATCTTGGAGGCCGAATTTTCTGCATGTGAGCTTTGGGGAGATAGATACGTCCAGAACTGTCAAAGGGCGTGGGATGTCTATGGTAAGAGAGACAGCTCACTGAGCCATCACTAAGCCTTCAAGAGCCCTGAAAGAAATACACCCGTCCCCCAAAATGTCCCACAAACAGGCTTGAGGTATAGGTAGAGTCCATACAGATAGCCATCTCTGAGTGGTCCTGCTATAGAAATGTCCCCATGAGGTGTGGTTTGAATTCTTCTGTCCACATCAGCATCCTTATTCTCCCCAAAATGGCCTGGTGTGTTTCCTCCCCTTCGAGTGTCATGTCACTATAGCAGTCTCTTTTGAAAGATACAGGTGGGAGTGGGTACCGTATGGTGAAAGATAAAGCCTTGGCCCATGCTACTCCTCGTGCTGCACTTCTGGCCTCTGCCTGCCTCCTCTTCCATACTTCCCCTGCCCGTCATATAGAAGTGGGGAGGGAATTCTGGGTGATCCTCCTTGTACCTCTTTCATTCTATGTAGCAGGTGCTGGGAAAGATGATACCACTGAGGGGGAAATGCTAACGGCCCCAGCAGAGGTGCACAACCTCCCTCTGATCCTCAAAATGGTAATAGAGTATGGAAGGTGCATTATGGAGAGTCTCATTCAACTTGATCTAAACAGCCCCAGTATTAATGGAAATTTTAATGAAAAACAGCCTTGATTAGGTTCCCATGCACAATCCCCACAACACACAGAGTCTGGTTAATTTCCCTAATGTCAGGGGCCTGGGCTCAGAAGCATAGACACAAACGCACTAAGGCAAACTCCCTCCAATCCCCAAGCCACGTGCATTCCTCCTCTGGCCAAACCCTGGACACTGCAGGATTAGACTGTTTCTCTAGGCTTATGACTGGAGCAAGCACCGTGGCCCCTGGGGGAAGGCTGGTTCTTTACCCCTGACCTTCCCACTCAGAAATCCAGGCAGCTCCAAAGGCAGCACGCAAACCTCTCACTCTTCTGCTCCTCAGATGGGATGGGAAGCTGGCTCCAGGGAGTGGCAGGCTTTGAGGTTAGAAATCCAGGGGCTAAGAGTCTGTGCTCTAGCGTGTCATATGCCACTTTCTCTGGGAAGCTGCCATCCTCAGCTATTTGTTCATCTTCCACAGAAACACAAAAGCATCTGCTCCCAAGAGGTGTTTTAATCATGATAGGCAGATCCATCTATCCTGTGTAGAAGAAACCACCCTGGGGAACACCAGGGGCTGGAGGAAGCAGCAGTCAGTGACTGTCTTCATAAAGCCCTTCATGTCAAAGATAGTTTCCCCGTGTCCCTCACTCATGACTAATGGCTCCTGCATCCCATCCTTGTGGATCCTGTGAGTGAGGATAGTTGTGCTTTTTATGGGTTTCCTCCCGTGCCACGACAGTGCGGCAGACGTGCTCTTCCATGGGGAGTGGGTCTGAGTACAGACATATGAGGAGACAGGGAAGGATAGAGAAAAGAAAAAGCGACGACGGGAGGGAAACCGTCTCCCTAGCAGCTGACTCTGGGGACCTCCTTGAAGCTTGGCTGACCTGGCAGACTTTTCTTGTTGCTCTACTCTACACTTGACTTCTTTGTTAGGCCACACACTGCTTTGGCATCCCCAGCGTTGCCAGTGACAACACGCATCAGCTTTGCCATAGTGTGGCTGTATCCCACAGAGGGCCATATGGTGATGGTTGAGTTTCTAGCCTAGTGTTACTAAGAGGTGGTGATGCCTTTAGGAAGCAGGACCTAGGAGAAGAAATGTATGTCACTAGGAGGCACACCTTGAAGATGAGAGAACCCCATCCTCCTTACCTCTCCTTGCTTCCCAGCCACTATGATGGGGAACGCTTCCTCCATGTGTTCCCACCTTGAGGTCCAATTGTAAGCCAAACTAATGTTTTCCTCCTTTCAGTTGATTGTCTCAGTTATTTTGTTACAGTAAGAGACCGCTGACTACTGCAACCTTTGGCATTCTCCAACCCGCCCTCCACTTCCATTGTTCTGTTTTCTTTCATATCCAAGATGCAGATTCTCCTAAAGTCACACACAATTGCCATGGTAGTGGACTTTTAGTGACAGGAATGCGGTTTTGTTTTCAGTGAGTCTTCCAAGTTGTTATTCACCAGTCACCTGGCTCCCTGATGATTGCAAAGAGAAACAATGCTTTGTCACAAGCCATACTTCTTTCATCAGAAACTACCAGCAAGCATTTTCTTCACCTTTCAGGTCCTGGCACAAAAACTACTCAGGGGAAATCCAACTTATTTAACTCCTAGACTTCCCAACTCTTTTGTTCTCAACTTCCATTCTTTCCTTCCCATCCACAACCCATCCGCGCTGCTTGGTATCTATAAAGATGAGAAATATTACCTCAATCTTGGCTTGATTCTAGGAGACTAGCTTGCTTTTTTTCTCCTTATGCCTAAAATTACCCAGGTACTGTACAAATTGACACAAGTGGGTGACCCAGAACCTTTGGTGGAATAGTTTAGGCTTTGGGGGCCCTGCTAGGGAGAGTCTGATTTGAGCCAATGTGAGCTACCATATCTAGCTCCATACCCAAAACTTCGATAACTGCCCTCAGAATCCACCATGCAGTGGTCCAGCTCATGTCCTCAAGCAGTGATTAGGAATCAGATACAAATGGAGTCAGCTGACCTCTGATTGATAGAAGATGCACACACAATAAGACCCCATTTGCACAGTTTAACCCTGAGCACAGGTTTTCAAGCCCTCCTGAGAAATATGCCTCTGTCTCCCACTGCCTCAGCCCCAGCTTTTCATTTCTTATTGTTTGGGACAGAAGGCAGCCTTGTGAAAGTTCTAGGGGACTTTTCCCATCTTCTTGCAAAAGGCAGCTGCTCATGAGTCTGTCTGACAATACTATCTGTTGTCTTTTTGATAAACAGCATACAAGCAAACAATACTTATCAGAAACCCACAAGAGGCATGACCCTCTTCAGCTTGCTATTTATTCCAAGAGACAGTGCCTGTGCCAGCTGGGAGCTTATGTCATAAGAAAAATGACACCATCTGAAATGTGGTTACAATTTTGTGCTTCCTTTTGCTTTTGTGGGTATTTTTTGTTGTTTGGGATTTGGGGGTTGGGTTTTTGTGTTTTGTTTTTTCTCAGTATGTTTGAGAACTATTTGAGGTATTTCACCATAATGTCCTAAGACAAAAGGATGTGACTAAGACACATAAGTGGGGTTTCTGCACAGAGTAGGATTCTGTAGAAGTTTTAGCCAGCCTGGTCTACATGGAAAGCTCCTTATCCTCACTATACAAGCTCAAATAGAACATATGGCTGTGTGCCCCAACCCTTGTAGCCTCCAGGAAGGTGTTGATATACAGCCTAAGGAAAACTGCATTGCATCTTTTATTGGTCTTAGGATGGCTTCATTCTTTACTAGCCAAGTCTCATCTTTTTTTGAGTTGTTGCATGTTCTAGCTGGGGGACAGTTTTACAGTTTACTGACTTGGAAATCAATGTGACATGCCAAACCAGATTGCTTCTCTGGACTGGGACTGGGCAGATCATCCTTAAAAAATGTACTGTTCTTCCAATGAACACCTCTATTTCTCTCTATTTGTTCAGTTCTCGTGGGGAGCCGGCATCATTCCAGGCAATGGGTTTCCTGTTTGGAAATGGTCCAAGACACATAGTCAGCTCTCAATTAGCCATGCTAATGGAGGGAGCAGTGGTGCAGAGGTTCCAAAGCAAAAGATTATCTGAAAATCACTCTTATTGGCTTCAAAACAAAGGCAGTGATGCGGCATATATAAGAATGTGTACAGACAACCATGTCCCACTACAGCATGGCCTCCATGCGCTGCCTTGGCGTTTACAAACACTGACATAACATCTGAAAGCAAGAGTGACAAAGGAAAGAAGGATAGAGTCTATTCAGAGAGGCCATGGAAAGATATAGCTGCTACAGCAGTGCTGCAAACTCTACCCAAATTACCCTGGGAGTTATCAACTGCTTGCTATCTGCCCCAGATCCTAGAAGGACAGTCAGGAATGTCCAAGCCATGCTCTACAAGCTGTACACTCGCCCTTGCTTGGTAATGACCCCAACCTTCCATTGTGCTTTCAATACCACAATCCCACAGGGATGTAAAGCTTATTAGATGCTCTTACAAGGTAAACATTCTGCAGCCTCCAGCCTTTCTTGGGGGGCCTATTGTAAGTTTGGAATTGACTTGGAGGACCACTTAAGGTCATGTGACTCTTACCCTGGAGCAGAATCACTTTTAATTACAAATGCCTGAACCTTCCTCACAAGAACCCTGGCTCAGTTAGTGTGGCAAGAAAGTATGTCCTGTAATTTGCCTTGTTAGCTGGCATGTCACCCTTTGGAAATCACTCTGACACACTCTGTTTAGACAGTCATTCTGATTGTCTTACTTTTATTTCCTGTTGCTGTGATAAAATACTCTGACAAAAGCATTTTAAGGGAAAAAGGCTTTATTTGCCTATTTCAGGTTACAGTCAATCATTGCAGAGAATACAAGGAGGCTAAGACTTGAAGCAGTGAGTCCCACTACATCCAGCAGACCAATGACTTAACTAATGCCTACTGATATTCAGCTCCCTTTCTCTAAA
Source organism: Cricetiscus sungorus (assembly GCA_030556225.1). Taxonomy (NCBI): domain Eukaryota; kingdom Metazoa; phylum Chordata; class Mammalia; order Rodentia; family Cricetidae; genus Cricetiscus; species Cricetiscus sungorus. The sequence continues at coordinate 41,935,581 of JANBXA010000740.1, read as the reverse complement.
TGAGTTCAGAATCCCCTGCCAAGGGAATGGTACCACCCACAGTGGGCACATCTTTGCCCCTCAACTAACATAATTAAGATAATCCCCACAGGCTAATCTAACCTAAATAATCCTTCATTGAGACTCTTCTCAGCTGTCTACATGTGTAAAGTCCTCCATCAAAACTATCATATTGACTTGTCTTCTATATGACTTTAAGCAGTGACATGTATGAAGATAAGCATTTGCCCTTTAGGGGCCTCTTTACCTCCCCTATTCACTATCTTTGGTCCAAAACTGACATGTAATAGGGACCTAAGGATACTAATAGGTAGGATAAAATGGTTGTCAGGAGCCTAGACAAAGTACTCAGTTATTCAAGCCAGGGCTCTGGCTTCCTACCCTGAAAATACTCAGAAGTTCACAGGCAAACCATGAGTCATCAAGCTGACTAAAATGATACAATAATAATAGCTTCTATTTATTGAGTACTTACTAGGTGGTAAGAATTATGGTAAATGTTCCACATGAATTTCCTGATTAAATTCTTTCAATCCTATGAGGTGTTATCCTCAATTTGAAAGAACCCACAGAGAAGCTCTCTCAGCCTTTGTGGAGACAATTTTTAAAATAGGAGAAACAAAATAAACAAGCCCAGCATGTTTGAGACTCTTGAAGCAAAGACAGCATGTAAATCAACTAATTATTAACATTCATGATTATCTTTGCAGACAAGAGGTTGGGGGGAAGCCTGATTTTCTGTAGCTTTCTGAGGAGTTATGGTAGAGTGATTATCTAATTGGCCAGTCCAAACAGCTTCCTATGAGTTCTCTTGATGGATGCCTACTTGCCTCTACTCTTTGTGAGATAGAGAGATAAGGTTAATCCAACAATCATGACCCGTGTTCTCATTTAGGGCTGTCAGCTAGGAAGAATCTCTGTGCTTCAGGGATTATGGTAGGCAAAGTAGCAAGCCCTACTGCTGATGCGATCAATAACTTTCTAGAATAATCAGTAGGATATGTGGCCACACAAAGGATACCCACCACAATGTCAAGCTCCAACAGAAACAAGTTGATGTGGTAGATGAGCAAGAGGGAGAATAAAGGTCTAGCAGCAACACGAAGAGGAAGCTGTTGACAGGGAGCCTTAAAGGAAAGAGAAGAACTTAACAAGATACAAAAGCCCATTCAGGAGAGCTCTCCAAGTCAGTAATTAAAGTATATCCAGCAATGCAGGGCTGGCAAGGTATAAAAGATCAATAGGTTAAATACTTTATGTTGTTTAATCAGATACTTAACACAAATCAAATATTACCTTGCTGAGGTTATTAGGCTAAATGAGGGCACTGCTGTGGTGAACATTCATTACAGAGACACCAATGGATCATGAAAATTGCAAGGTACGTCCCTGAGTCACCTCCAACCCCAAGGCAGGAAGAAGGAACACAGAAAGCCTTTCTCCTCGGGATTGAAGCACCATCTGAATTTTTCCTAGGAGCAGCTCAGAAAGTTGTGGTTGTGTATTTCCCTGGATAATTAAAGGTGTCATGTCTCGAAATATAGAAAGCAATCATCCCATTGAAGTTGGGAATACTCTGTACACAACTGGGGTAGATAGATACATCCTCTAGGATCATGGGAAGGAACGGTTTGTAGAGGAAAGACCAACTCCCCACATCACCATGACAGTCATGACTGCCCTTGCAACTTGGGCATTGAATACATGACTTTCAAAGATCCCTTTCCTGGGAAGGGACCCCATGGCAAGAGAAGCTAGCTAGACTCCTCCAAAAGCAGACATTGATTGAGCCACAAGAAGACAGAATGAACCTCAGCAAATGGGTACTCACAGAAAACCTTGTAGATTGATCTCCAAATGGCCTCACAAGGTTGGACCTTAACCCGGTTAGATTATTTCCTTGTCCTTTTCCAGATCATAGGGAAAGCATATTTGGGATTCCATCAGAAGCAAAGAGGAAGTAAAATGGACAGATGTTATGGGATTGTCAGAGTATCTCAGGACTAAACATGGCTTATGGATGGAACCAGAGCTTCAGGCCCACCTGACACTGCCAACAAGAAGTCCAGAAGATCCTGCCTCCCACTATAGTTCCCTGTGATCCTCTCTGGGCAGGGTGCACACTCTCTCTACTTCACCCATCAGCACATCATCATCTCCACACTCCCGGCCTCCTTCCAGATAAGAAAAGTAAAAGCACAGTGGCCTTCCCTACCAGGCAGCACATTTCCCTGGGGTAGTGTTTCTGCCAGCACATACCATGTACTCCTGTGACCACTGTGCCTGCAGGTTTCTCCTGACCCCCTGCATTGGCCTAATTAACTGACTGGAGCTTGCCCACACCTGCATGTTACTCTGGTCCATACTGCTCAGCAAATGATCTGCTCACTTTGAGGGACTTTTGTAAGGGGATCCTCAGAGTCTTGGGGTCCAAAACTGCCTCTACTTAGTTGACGCAGAATGTGAGCAGGAATACCTAGGACCCAGCCTCACTACTTGTCCTCACTACTTTGTTCTTTACTTCTATCAGTGTTGTATGTTCCAATTATATGTTTTTTAAAAAACTGGTTTAAGATCAAAACTTTTTGAAGCAGTATTCTGGGTTTCTGGAGATAGTGATCATAGTTTTTATTTCAGTCTGTTCCATCTTGCTATAAGAAGATAATACAAAATGAATGATTTAGAATAAAGCAATTTTATTTCTGATTCTACTGGAGTCTAAAAAGTCCAAGATCAAGTATCAGCCTTAGTTGTCTCAGAGGGCTGCTCTCTGCTTCCAAGATTGTGTCTAGTTGCACCCCAGGAACCTACATGCTCACATGGCAGCAGGTCAGCACTAGAGCACACACCCCCATCAAGCACCTTTGTAAGGGAACCTAATATCACCCACCAAGGAGCATTCCTTGTGACCTAATTACCTGGTAAGAGCCCCTGTTAATACTACTACAGTGGTAAACTTGAACTTTGGAGGAGATATATTTACAGAGTGGTATCATCAGTCCTACTGCTTTTCCCAAACATGACAAAATAGCTGTAATCATAACTGATAACTTTTACAGGCTTATTGTTTATCCAATATGTTGTCCTTTTTCAAAGGTCTCTTGTCTTTGGGGTTTTTAAATTATATTTATTTATTTACAGTGTGTCTGTCCACCATAAAAGCATGCATGGTGTATATGTGAAGGTCAGAGGAAGGATAGCCCACAGTGTCGATTATCTCCTTTTACCATATGGGTGTCCAAAATCAAACTCAGGAGGTCCAACTTGCTGCTAGAGCCTTCACCTTCTGAACCATCATACTAGCATTGTGTTGTCTCCTTTAAATCATTTTACAAATGACAAAACAGAGCACAGACGAACAACTAGACTCTCTCTAGCAAAGAGTCAACAGACATCCTCCAACCTCACTAGATAGCATGGCTGACTTCACACACCTCCAAATACACTCCTTGGAGTACCTGGTGATCTTCTGGTTCTAGAAACATCTTAATTTTCCCTCCTTGCAGAGCATAGGTAATGGTAGACTCAGGACAGGGTGGGTTCACCAGACCTTCCTAGCTTGGGTTCTTCTTTCCACTCATTTCTCAGAGGGTGGTGGGGATCTTATTAGCTTCTCATACCCCGTCACACCTTCTCCATCCACACTGGCTCTGTAGAGTTAAAGAGCTGTAGTCTGACCAGCACTACTGACAACGTAAGAAAAACATCACATAGTCATCAAAACTAGGAGTAATGTGTTGTGATCGCCACAGTGGCTACATCCCCATCTTAGGAGAGCAGGAGAGATTTCATTCAGGCTTTTGCCTCAGAGAAATTTGGATCATGACAAGCCCATGGCAACCAAGCCACAAGGACTCTCCTGATTCCAGCCGAGGACTTACCTCTGACACTGCTGGCCCTGACAGTGTCCACTCAGCCTTCCTAAGACTCCTAGTGCAGATGGGCATACCCTGCAGAAGTGACGATAAGAATACAGGTCCACACCCTCCCCAAAGTGGCTTCCAGTCCCCAGAGTGATGGCACAACAAGGAAGGGAGCAGTTCAGAGGAGGGAGAACTTGACAAGTATGTTTTTTTTTCCTTTCCAAATTCAGTTGTCTGTGGGGAGACCAAAAGAAAGAAAAAGAGCAGGCACAGATGCTTCAGCAAGTCAGACTTTTCAGGGAAACAAAGGAAGCATTTGTCAGAGCAGAGCACAGAGTGAGCCCGCAGAGGATTCAGGCAGTTCACACCTTGGCAAGCCCCTGCCATCACAAGCCCTGACCTAATTTTCAGAGATACTGCTTGTATTGTTTTCCAGATAAAAGCAGGCAACAGCAAAAGCTCTCCTGGGTAAGGCTTGACATCAGGAAAAATTATCCTGACTGAAGTCACTTACCCCTTCCCTGAGCCCCAATCCTACCCTTCTCACTGCCTCTCACAAACCTTCCCAGAGCTGCCAAATTGCAAGACACAAAATGGGAATGGATAGATGGGCCGTCATCGCCTGCGCACAATGGGCAGACCCACCTGCCTTCAGTGCAGCATGGACCAGAGTGAGCTCTAGTCTTCCATATGTCCTCTCCTCTTCCCTAAGATGAGGCAGGTTGGCTATCTTCTGAAGACCAAGAAGATGAGCAGTGATGCCTGTAGATTCCTAACATACTATCTAATAGACTAATGATAGCTTTGAAGGACAAGGGGTAAAACCTTTTAAAAAAATGCTTAAAACATGCAATTCAGAGGTGTTGGGGCAGTGTGCAAGGGAAAGGGAGTAGTTGTTTAGATATGCAAGGCCCAGGGAATATCAGGGTTGTAGGAGCTTAGACCTCTCACATGTCACCTATATGGTGACACTAAGATGGCAGGCAAGCAGGGTATGGCACGGTGAGGGGAAGGAGCAGCTTTAGTCACACTTGATTCTCCTCATTTGTTCATGAACTCCTCTCCTGAGATCCTTCTGGAAAAATCAATCCCATCTCCATCTTCAGTACTTCAGAGGAAGCTTCCTGGAGAAGAAAAAAAATAGGACTCATTCCTCATTGAAAAATCCTTTAGGTTTAACTATCCCAGATCCACCTCCTGGGGGTTGATTCTTCATCCTGTCACTGAGTTGGTGAAAGTCCTGACTACAAAGAAGAAAACTCATTCTCAGCACTTTTAGCAATAAATCAGTGTGCCCAGTTCAGAAGTCTCTTCCTGCCCTACTAAGTAGCCTTACCATGAGCCCTCACTCCTCAGACTCATGAAACCGGGTGCACCCATCCCAAACAGTCCAACATCTTGAAGGAGAAATGAGTAGGTCAGCATTCAGGACCACATTCTCATGGTAAGGAGGCTGGAGGGTGTCAAACTGTAGAAAGTTGAGCTATTGCCTCACTGGGACCAAGGGTGGGTTTTTAACAGGCTTGAAGCTTAAGGTAGTAGAAGATAATACAGCATCTAAAATGTGCCCCTTACCCCAAGAAAGTGATCCTCCAGGAAGAAACTATAATTTTCCTGTGAATAGCACAATCCCACAGGGGCTGTTCCATGCTCTTATTTTATTTATTTGGTGCAGCTGAATGAGGCTATCGTAGAACAACTTGGCACATTCTGCTGATAACACAACAGACAAGAAAAGTAGCAAGCTCCACCTCTTTCTCAATCCCAGGTCCAATCATTCACTCGGGTATAGTATCAAGGAAGCCTCAAGACTGGCCTTGGTCTTATCACACCTCACCGCCTTCTCTAGCACTACTCCTTGTTGTCCTGGCTACATCTCCTCAAAGTCTGCATCCGTAGAGTTGAGGCTCTATGTCAATGAGATTCTGAAAAGACCCTCTCCCAAGGATGACCTTAGAGATTGGCCTTTATAAGAAGTGGCACCTGTGGCAGTGGGCTTTCCCCCACTGGGTGTGGCATTTGGATTATATTTTTCTATCATTCAGAGTCATTTCATACGAACTTTTCTATTGTGAGGATCCTACAAAGTATCTTTATCTCCATCCTGCCATGAAGATATGAGACAATAATGCCTTCCCAAGGTCAAACACCTCGTTATAGACTGAAGAAGGACAAGAGCTTGGTTTTCTGACAGGGTCCAGCTGGGGGTCCCTCTGACATCCTGTCCCTGTCTATTCTTCACTGAACTGCTACATTCACTCCCCCCTAGAAAGATTTAATGGCCCACAGGAGGCCCCAGTGCTGTCTGCTCCTTTTTGCTGAAGGAAGCTTGCTGTCTGCATCTCTCAGTTGCCTGGTTATTCAATCACTCTCTTGTTTACTTAACTTTTCAGCTGTGTACATATATTCTTCACAAGAAAATTATAAACAAGGTGTCTGGCATAAGCTTTATTATACCTGCTCTCTTTCCTCTTCCCCGCCTCACCACCTCAACAAAACCCAATTAAGAGTGGGGGAGACATTTAACAAATACCGGCTGCTGAATGCATGAATGAATGACTTTTTTAATCAAATATAAATTAAACTGGTGTCTCATCCAAAGCAGATCCTCTTTTTGCATTAACCCTTGTGTGGTTTTTCCTAATACTGATAGGGGACCAGTTTGGTAGCTGGTCCTTGGCTTTCATTCCATAGAGGTCCCCAGAGAAGATGAAAAAGCCTATGCTTGAGAGCCCTGGTGGATCTTCTGAAAAGACAATTCAAGATTAAGAGGTCAAAGAAGTGCTGTGTCTAGTAGCACACTCAGAAATTCCAGCACTCTAGAAATTAAAGCATTTGGATCATGTGTTCAAGTACAGCCTAGCCTACACAGTGAGTTCCAGCAGTCAGAGCTGCACATTGAGTCCCTGTGTCCATAAGGGTAGTAGAAAGGGATGGGGTTATAATATTATTCCTGTTGTTCAGGGACATCTGAACATACCAGAAGCCATACAAAACAGGGCTCTAATGCTACCTTCAGAATCAGACACAACCAGGGCCTAGCTCACTACTGGGCAGTGGTAGGCAAATGATACGAACTCTTACTATTATTCCCTGACCTTTGGAAATAATAATAGTGTCTACTCTAGAGACCTCTTACAAAAACGAAATAACACATATATGAAGTACCTAGCACTTGTTTGTAATTGGTGTGTTCTTCATTCTGTCATGCTAGGGACTAGACCCAGAGCCTCACACATTTCAGGCACCCACTTTATCATTGAATTACATCTTAACCATCCCAACACTAGGAATGTACCCAAGGTGGGGCACCTCCTTCCAATCTTCCCATAGAACCCTAGCTTACCAGAAGCCTCCATGGCCTTGCTTCCTCCTCACTGCCCTAGCAAGCGAGCTGACATTCACCACATACAGGGACAACAGGTAGGTTCACAGTCCAGAGGGAGCCCTTGCCACATAAATATCAACAGGGTCAGCAGATGCTAGGGTCCACCAAAGCCCAGCCTCCATTTGAAAGAACAGAAATTGAGGCTTGCCCATGATCTTCAGAACCTCTGGCTTTTCCTCGCAGAGTCCTCCAAACACATAAGGCACGAGTGTGCGTCTTCTTTCTAGCACAAAACTAACAAGCTCTGCCTGGTTCATATTTTCTTCTTTGCTTAACACAAGGTCGAACTCCCCTTTTTGCTTCATCTTCCCATTGGCACAATGGCTTCTCCCACCTTCTTTTAAATATCTGAATTCAGAAATGTTAATTAGGGACTTCCCACGACTTTATGGAGGTGTCATGATTAGACCTATTATTACCACCCCAAATGGGAAAATTGAACATCTACTGCTTTATGAACCCTTTATCACAATTAATGCTGTCTCTAAAGCTTCTCATTTATTGGGTTCTGTAGTATAATCATTCCTTATATGTGTTTCAAGACCTTGTACAAGTACAAATAATTTAAACTAATTAGCTTATTATAAAAAAGGAATGAAAACAAATGGCACATGAATGAATTGTGAGGTTTCATATGGAATTAATATCTCCCTAATACTCTCAAATTTGGTAAGTTCATTATGCATCTATAATCAAACCTGATGAATCCCCTAGATAATTCCGAAGTAATTATGCATGAACTGCTGCCACTTATTTTAAAGTGCTACCAAAATAAGAGATTTATCCTCAGGATCCAGTTAGGCTCTCAGATAACTAGCTCTAACCTGACATCTCCTGTCAAGATCAGCCAGGAGAAGTGACAGGACTTTCCTTCCCCCAGATGCTCGCCACTGACATCTGCAAAGTGCCTTCACAGGTCCTCAGCAGGAACTCTGTGCCTGCCATGGGGATGATTCTGCACTGTCCTGGTTAGTGAGAAGTAGGCAGGATGGAAAGGACTGCCAGCTGCTATGGCCACCAGGCTTCCATGAGATGCCACACAAGGTGCCCAGTCACAGAATCTCAAGAGTCGTTCTAGGTCCAGACATAGACTGAAATATCAAGGACGCTCTGTCATCCTTCCACAGGGATTGCAGCTCTTCCCCAACATAACGTACCTATGACCCTAGTGTCCACTTTTTGTCTGACTCATTCGTGATAGCAAAAAGAAACTTTCTGCCTTTTCAACTACTGTATTTGGCTTTCTTGAGGGATAGCTCCTGCTTATTCTTAGATAAAGCTTCAGCTTCACTGTAAACTTTGTGGAGGCCATGATAATGGTGCTTATTACATGTACTCTTATATACATGTATAGATAGTCAACAGATTTTTTTTTAAATATCTGTGTGCTAGGCCCTAGTGTATCAGTAAGTAAAACAAAGAAATGTCGATGCTTTGTGGAATTTACATTCTAGTGGTGGGAGACAAACCATAAATAAAGGAAAACAATATGTCACATTGGGGACACCATAGAGACAGCACAGTGTAATAATATGGCAACCTGGTGCATGACTAGACTGGCCACCCTAGGGAAGCTGACAATGGGGCCGTGTCCTGAAGGGGGTAAGAAATAAGACTTGTGTGTAACTGAAGAGAGAACATCTCAAACAGAGAGAACCACAGATAAGCAAAGACCCTGAATAAGAACATGCCTGGTGAGTTTGAGGAACAGCAAAGAAGCCTGAGTGACTGGAGCTGGGTGAAGAGAGGGAAGAAGAGACACCAAGATGGAGAGGCAAAACCACACCTCCCCTCTAAATGAGACAGAAAGGCCTGGAACATTTTGAAGAACTGCACAGTCAGAGTCTGTATTTTAAAAGCTTGCTCTGCTGTGTTGAGAATAGACAGTGGAAGACAAGGGTTTGGAAGCCGGGTGTGTTAGTTATTTTTCTCATTAATGTGACAAAATACCTGTCAACAACAACTTACAGAAGGAAGGGCTTGATTTGGCTCACAGTCTGAGAGGTTACAGTCCATCTTGTCAGGGAAGCCATGGTGGAGAGGCATGAGGTCACATTGCACCCACAGTCAGGAAGCAGACTTAACTTCTTGGTGCTCAGTTTACCTCCCCCTTTTCCTCCTTTTCCTCCTTTTCCTCCCAGGAGCCCAAGTGACAGCGCTATCCGCATTAACAGCAGATCTTCTCGCTTAGGTAATCCTAAATCACAGCCTAAAAGTCATTCAGGTTGGCACAGAGAACAGTAAGAAGGCTCTAACCACAAACCAGGCCCAGGGTCACTGTGATTGGCCCAAATCAAAAGCCATGGAGGGTGAAAAAGAACCAGATCCCCAAATTCCTGATAGAGGCTGAGCCAACAGGATCTGGGGACAGATTAGGTCTTCTTGGGAAACTATTCAGCTCCCAAAGGAGCAGCTCATACCTGGAGGGTGCCTGCTAAATGTTTGCTGAGTGACTGGAGCAAACATAGGCCTAAATGAAGTAGTCAAATCATTTGAAACCCGGCTTGGGGGGGGGGGGTTGCGGTTGAATTTTATTAGAGGAAAAAGAATATGCCTGGTACATCTCAGTTCTCTCCTAGGGCCGAGTTTCCGTACCTAGTAGAAATTCATTGAATATTTGTTGAAAAAGTGAACAAATGGGTTAATTAGCATGAGCCTAAAAGTCCTGGGACCTTATTCTGACACCCATCTGAATTCTCAGCAGAGAGGCATGGCATCTGTGGGTTCTTTTCCCCAGCCCCTGACAGAGAAGTAGGAATAAGTAAGCCTGGGCTCCCAATTCTGCAAAATGGGGTCAACGTGGCGGTCCAGAGAAGTGACTGAACCGATTGTCTGGGCCCCTGTTTATCAGAGCGGGAAGATGAGAAATATATTCTAAGTACTTAAGTGCCATCATCATTACTAAATTGCTGTAGGAATAAAAATTCAGTTTATACCATTGAGGATCATTAAACTCTCTTCTGAATCTGATGCCAAAATTGAAATAATTGGCTCACCGGCGATGCAGCACAGCGGATGGCTGCACCGGCTCCCTGGGAAAGTGCAGCCTCAACATGAAGACTGGGACAGAAGCTTGGGGAGGTACGCGGGTTGTGTTGGCAAAGGGTTGCCATGTTGCAATTATAATCGGCAGTGGTAACTCCGATTTAATAATAATAATAATAAACAACTACTTGGAGCACAAATGGAGAGTTCTAGGAAAATAAATGGATTTCACAATTAGACAAGAGTTTCAAAGGCATGGGATTTTCCAAGGGCTGGCAAAGATCTGGTGTGAGAGGTCACCTGCAGATCAGACAGCCTGATACCGGGAACAGGGGAGGCACTAAACGAGAGCAAAATAAATAACGGTAATAATAGATGGAGCTACCGTCCAAGAACAAAGATGCACTTTAAATGAAAATCATTACTCATGATGCTGAACACAAGCCCAGCCAGGTTCAGTTGCTGACTGGAAGGTAGGAGGGGGCCCGCTGGGCGATCATATCTCTAACCTGCAGACGCTAATGCTGACCTGTGGGGGGCGGGGCAGGTTAATTAGCTGCCGGTTGTAAAGCATTATTGCCTTGCTGAGTATTATTATTTTAATAAAAGAGGCTCATGAAAATGTCTCTGGTGGTAACTCATGAAGAATCATTCTGAGGACAAGAGTGCTCGTACATCACTCTGAGTGCGCCTATGTATTTGAGTATCAACAAAAAATTTACTGTTTAAACATAAATCTCTGGAAGAAGTTGAAGTTAATTAAAAAGGTTTAACAGCATATGCATTAGTATTAGCCCTAGCCCTCTTTAGCATGGAAGGAGGGAAAGGAAATAAAACCGGGTATGTGTGGAAGCAGTCAGTGTAGGCATTTAATTAAACATGGTCCAACCAAGTAGCGGCCCAGACACCACCTTATCTGCCATTCGGTGCAAGGGGAAAAAATGCAGGGAGACAATGCCCTCTGGAGAACGGGAGTGTTTTTAATTAAGAAAGGCTCTGAGAGCTTCCTACAGGGCCTTCTTTAGAAATCTAGAGTTTCTTTTTGTACCATGGAGATTTCTAGTCAGCTGTGGGAGGCTCTGGCCCAACCCTGGGACCCAGGTCCAGTACATGCTCAGTCACTTATCGGCGGGCTCATCATACCACACTTACCACGTTCTCACTCTGCCAAATGGGAAACACCCTACAGAATGAAGGAGCTGCAGAAGCTAGCTGCTGTCTGCCTTAGAGAGAGCAGGTCCAGTGTGCCAACCAACAGTATCATGTAGTCAACGCCATAAGAGATCCGTGTATTCAATATTGGGATTGTCATAATTAATTTTCATTGTCATTTGTGGGCTCTAGGATCACCATGGAAACAAATCTCCAGATATATCCATGAGAGATTACCAAGATTAGGTAATTGAGGTGGGAAGACCCACTCTAAACATGGGCGCTGGCGTGCCACGGGCTGAGTCCCAGACTGAGTACAGAGAAGAAAGTAAGCTGAGCAAAAGCATCCCACCCGCAGCCCCTGACACTTCTTGACTGTGGACCCAGTATCCCTGGCTGTTTCAAGCTCCTGCTTCTGTAGCTACCCTGCCACAGTAGGCTATAAAAACTGAGCCAAATTAAGCCTTCTCTGCTTTAAATTGCTCTTGTCTGGCATTTTGTTGCAACACTGAGACAAGTGAGGAACACAGGTGCCCTGGATCAGGATGCTTGACGTGCATACAACTAATGGAGACAGTAGGCCGAGCCCATGACAGCAGGCAAATTACCATCGGCTTTGAATTCTTGGTGCAGTCTGCATGCCTGCATCATCTTGTCCCATTAGGTACTTCCCCCAGCTTTTCCTTGTGTGATGTTCACCCTGCACCAACCTTATATGAACTGGAGGACGTTGTGCTCATCCCTCACTCCCTATTTATCTGTTCATTCTCCTATTACAGAAAATGCTCTCTTCCTCCCTGTCCACCCCCTCCCTCAGAGTTCACACAAGTTGCCGATTCTGAGACACGTTCCTAATTCCCTGGGCTGCAGTGGTGCTTCATGGGACATGCAACGTTTGCCACTTGTTAAGGTCAAAGGCACCAGACTCAAGTGAGATGTGATTAGTGCCATACAATTCAGCACTTTCATTATTTGCTGTCTTTGAAACTCATCAATTATTTGTTGACAAGATATTCCTTGTCCCTCCAACTAAAAACGTTAACTCTTTGAGGTATCTAGTAGGATACCAATCAATGGGTCATACCTGGTGCTTCCTCCATATTCACGTCAACCCAGGCTCTTTCCCCAGGAGTTCTACACACCATGGCACATCTTTATTCTCCTCATCTCAGCTGCACGGTTTCTGCATCATCATGATATTCTCCTTAAGGTTTTGAGCACTAGCTCTCACCTTCCCTAACCCAATGGAGGCTGTCACCTGCTGCCCCCTTGGTGACTTCAGATCCCCCCCAAGTGTCTGACCTCTTTTATTCCAGCTGTCACTAAACATCTGATTGACAAGCTCTTGCTGTGTCCTCACTTGCCCGCTCCCTCTTTGCCTGCTTTCTAGTTCTCCTTTGACCGTCCCATTTCCCACCTTTCTCTAGTTTCCCATGCCCCACCCAGGCTTCAGTGGCTCTGAACTTTAGGACCTAGTAGATGGCCATGTATGTGTGCACTTTGAATTCCTTACCTTTTTTGTCATTCCATTTGATTTTCCAGAGCCCTATCCAGCACCTGCTACTCACTGGACCCATTCTAATTTAGCATGCTGGTTTCATAGACCAAGACTTATTTTAGCCATTAGCTGTTTCTCAAGTGTGTCTCTGCCCACCCTTTCCATCCCCAGCCTTATGAAGATTCTCCCACATTCTTGCTCCAAGCTTTAGACTCAGTCCTAGACCACGGGCTTAATGGCAACTATATTGCATCTGCACATGAGTGTTCTGCAAGGTCACTAAGGTGACATCCAAAGCAAAGATTGTTTTCCCCTAAAAGTCACTGCATTTTCTCTGTATTTCAAGAACAATGACTGACACCTTGGGTGCCTCAGTTCATTCCCTATAGGCTCAGGGTTAGCACTGATGCTCATTCTCCACATTCTGTGATCATCAGTGCCTATCAGCTGTTCCCAGTTCTTCCTGTTTTTTTCTGCTATCAGCTTTGTTATAAGCCTCATTTGGTCTCCGTGACGATCAGCATCTCTGTGCTCCTCCTCCATCCTCAGTTCTTTGACACTACAATCCTACCAGCTTAATTGCCACCTTGACCTTCCTAAACCTCAGTCTGAAGCCTCTAATGATTCACTTTTGCTCAGCATCAAGTCCCTGTCACAGCAATCAGGGACTTCCATGACTGAGCCTCAGACTCTCCCTCCCACTCTGGTCCCTCCACACACCTCTCTAAAAGTATGCCTTTCTCTTTTCCATTTCGGCCTTCAAGCTGTTTCTGTTCAAATAGCCTTCATCTATACACACGAGTCCTCCCATGTCTCCAAGGTCTTCTCTAATACTGTCCTCCCTGTGGACTTCAGCCTAACCTCCAGCCCACAGAGAGCTTTCCTCTGCTGTCTTGTGCATTTTCTTTACTTTGCAATTCGTTCCTTCACCCACTGTCCATTAAGCGTGTACTATGTTCGCAGAGCTTTGATAGACATTATCTGTTTAATCCCTGTGTTAACCCTAAGAAATAGAAAATCCCACCATTCTTACTGCAGAATGAGGGAATTAAACTATGTGTGCAGCACTAGTAAGTGGCAGAGCCAGTTTTCAAGCCCAGTTCCTGTGTTTCTCCAATGCCATCCATAGCTGCATCTTCCCTACAGCACATGTGCTTTGCACTGGATGGAAATAAAGAAAGAAACATAAAGGAGAGTGACAAAGAGAGGAAGGAGATGGGGACTAGAGAAAGCAGAGAAGAAGGAAGGAGAAAGGGAGAGGCGTCAACTACCTCCTACCATTACAGGTCATAGGAGTCATGAACTCTGGAATTCTGTTTTGTTTCCCTTTGAATTCTTTGCCTAACACCTCACACACAGGAGATGCTTGATAAATGTTCACTCCAGGGACTAATGTCAGTAAGTGCATGCTACACATGAGGACCCAAGTTCAACTCACAGAACCTACATTAAAAGGCAGGTGTGATGGCACATACTCATAATCCTATAACAGGGAGGATGAGATGCAGGGACAGGTGCATCCCTAGGGCTCACAAGCCAGCCAGCTTCATCTAATAGATGAGCCCCAGGTTCCATGGAGAAACCCTGTCTCAAAGACAAGGTGGATGACTCCTAAAGAATGATACCTGAGATTGACTTCTGACCTACATACATGTACACACAATGTGCATCCACACTCACATGTGCACCTGCATGCATGAACAATGTATATAATATGTACACTCTTTTCAATTGGACATGCAACTTAGAGTTTTTCACATGCAAAACCTTAGGCCTAGATAGGGCATCATGACATGACTTCACTGAACCCTGCCTGCAGAAGGCTTTTCCTCCTGTGTTGCCCTTCTTTTGTTATGGCTACCTGTAGCTTCACGCTGTCCCCATTCTCTCCCTTTCCCATGGGAGAGATATTGTCAGCATCTCTGAGGCTCCTGACTTGCTCATGGCCTGACCTTAACTTACTCTGTTGAAGTGATTGGTCACCCAAGAAAACCATCCTGGATGAGGTAATACAGACCCAGAAAGAGAAACACAATATGTGTTCACTCATAAGTGGATATTAGATATAAAGCAAAGGATAACCAGGTTATAATCCACAACCCCAAAGAAGAGGAGGACCCTAAGAGGAACACACATCAAGGGCCCTAGGAAATAGCTAAGATCTCCTGGGTAAACTGGGAAGGGGAGTAAAAGGAAAGGATGGGGGATGAGAACATGAGGACTTAAGATGGCTGAATTGAGGGAGGGACAGAGAGGAGGAGCAATGAAAGCGATATCTTGATGGAGGGAGCTATTAGGGTAACGGAGAAACCATATGCTAGGGAAACTCCCAGGAATCCACCAAGATGACCCCAGCTAGCAATATTGAAGAGGGTGCCTGAACTGGCCTTCCCTTTTAATCAGATTAGTGACTACCCTAATTGTCCTCATAAAACCTATATCTAGTAACTGATGGAAGCAGATGCAGTGACCCACAGCCAAGCACTGGGCTGAGCTCCTGGACTTCAGTTGAAGAGAGGGAGGAGGGATCATATGAGCGAAGCAAGTAAAGATCATGATTGGGAAAACCACAAAACAGCTGACCCCACCAATGGGAGCTGACAGTAGGGGTTCCTAAGCCCTGAATGTGGGTGACAGTTTTGTGGCTTGATCTTTTGGGGGAGGTTGTCAGTGGGACCAGGACTTATCCTAGATGCATGAGCTGGCTTTTTGGAGCCCATTCCCTATGGTGGAATACCTTGCTCAGTCATGATACAGGGAATAGGGGCTTGGTCCTGCCTCAACTTGGTATACCAGACTTGGTTGACTCCCCAAGGGAGGCCTTACCCTTTCTGAGGAGTGGAAGGGGTGGGGTGGGGACATGGGAGGAAGGAAGAGAGGGGGAGAGAGGGTCTAGTATGTAAAATGAAAAATAATTAAATAAGAAAGAAAGAAAGAAAGAAAGAAAGAAAGAAAGAAAGAAAGAACATGTAACCTGCTCTTAGCCTGTGAGTTTGTTTAGGGAAAACAGTGGAGGGCAGAGTTTGCATTTGTGGTGAGTCTAGGTTGTGCTCTCACAGACATGCAATTTCACCCCCATTGTGTTCCCCACAGGAATGCAGTGCCTGGTGTGGGCACAAGCAGGCATTAACAACAAGCCTTGGCACATACAGAGCCTCTCGCTGCTCTCAGAAGAGGGAACAGTAAGAACTAATCACCAATCCCAGTGAGACCAGTGAGAAAGGAATGTGAAGATGGAACTAGAAGGCAGGAAGGCATCTGTCAAAAATCCATTACTTGATGTGTTAACAAGATTATTAGGGCCCCCTGCTATCCTGTTGGTTATAGAGACCTGCCCTCCATGGGGGCTGGGGGGTCGGAGGGCTGGCGGCTCTCTCTAGGAACAACCCTGTAGAGAACCAGGCTCCTACCCAAACACCTCAGGACACCTGCCCATCTCTGCACACTTCAGAGGGAGCTTCTTTTCAGTATGTCCTCCCTATGTGAGATGGAGAGAGTCCTTTCACAATTGCCCCCTAGATCCATCCTCCTGCAACGTACAAGTAAAGTCAGACCGGGGATGCTCACACCAAGCAAGAGGACTGTGGTGGGGGTTGGCAGGTAGAACAAGGCTCTGTGTGGAACTGGATTCACTCTGAATTCTCAAATACCCTACAAATTAATATGTAAATGCATCGTGCTATTTAAATTTAGTGGGAATCTGGCTACAAGAGCTAAGCTCCTGGTGCGCAACAGGGAAATGGAGCTAGCTGCAAGGGCTAGTAGGACATCGCACAGACCATAAGATGCCCTGTAGGAAGCCAAGAGGCCCATGTGGAATGCAGCTTGCAAATGTCTTAGTAAGTCATACCCTACCAACTGGAACCTTCTTTGCCTGAGTGGAAGACGGGACACTCTGCTTCCTGATTGCTACTAGAACCAAAAGGGAGAATTTACTTCAGATTGGTGGCTCAGTGATCTCAGAAAGTCCCTGTGACATCCTGACCCTGACTCAGTGAAGCCACAAATAGCCTTGCAAATATCACATTTCACCTTCTGAAACAAGGCCTAAGACAGAGACTGTTCTAGCCTTGGAACTAGGAGGAGGCCATAGCAACCAGTGATGATGGCTGTAGCCAAGGGGACATTAGGGGAAGTGTAATAGGTGACTGGCTAGTGGATATATTTGAAACTACAAAGCTATGGTGACAGATTGTATGTAGTGTGACAGAATGAGAGAAGTCTAAGAGTGCCTTAGGGTTGATGGCCCAAGTAACAGAGAGCTTTAAAGCCCCATTTACAAAGATGGGGAAGACTGCGAGGGGCAGGTCTGTGATTCTGGGGAACAAGGGTGTCCCAGGGTGGCTGTAGACTTGGGAGACATCAGAATAAATCTACTGAACTGACACCCGAGGGAGTGGGGTGGAATTCTAGGGTGTAAAGACCAAGGGCAGAAGAGAAGATCAGTTACCTGGGAACATGACAGGAAAAAAAAAAACTAGGGACATTCTTTCACCTGTGCCTCCCCCTCCACCCTCCACCCCTCCACCCTCCACCCCTCCACCCCTCCATCCTCCACCCTCCACCCTCCACCCCCCACCCCTCCACCCCTCTACCCTCCACCCCTCCGTCCCTCCACCCCTCCACCCTCCACCCCTCCACCCTGCACCTGATTTCACCCCAGAGTCAGGTGTAACCTTCAATCTGGAAGTCCAGTGGCTAACCCAGAGCCTTGGAGACAGGAGAACCTGTGTGAGACAGAAGATGAATCTTTGGGCCCAAATCATGGGATTCAGACTAAATGTCACACAGGGTATTAATCTGACCACAGGGCCCTCCTAGCCATACTTTCCAGAAACAGGAAACCCAGGAGGAAAAAGAAGACTTCGTTCAGAGGCCAAATCCCTCCCTCAGATCTGTAGCAAGATGTACACAGGGAACAGAATGGGATTCTTTTGATGTTGCTAATCTGAACTGACAGCCTGTTTACAGGTTCCACTAGAGGACTCTTCAATTCTGTGTGTGTGTGTGTGTGTGTGTGTGTGTGTGTGTGTGTGTGTGTGTGGTGTTCAGTCAGTCTTGACAGCCTTCTTCCATAAATCAAAATAAGTCACCAGGATTCCCACTACTCTTTGTTCATGGCCATTCCTTAAGGTAGCCCAGGCCACTTACCAAGATCATTCAGTGGGGTACAGGAAGTGACAAACAGAATAAAATCATGGGCTTGTTTGGGAGGGCTTTTTTTTTTTTTTTTTTTTTTTTTTTGGTTTTGGTTTTTTTCCTTTCGTTTTGGTCCATGCAGAGAGAAATAAAACAGTAATGGCTTGGGAAGGTAGGAGATGAATTGCCTTCTCTGGGCACGTTCATTTCATACTCATTGTCACAATGCTGATCGTAATGAAGTTATTTAGTATTCATGCCGATGTCACATCAAGTTCCTCCATAGATGTTTTACTGTAATTTAGCATAAGTTAATGGATATCTGTATTAAAGTGTTCCCAATTAAGCAAGCGGCCTTTCTATTCTCCAGGCCAGATCGGATTGGATGGCCATGAAGTGTAAGCAAACCAAGCTCCTCAGATCCCAGCCACAGAGGTCAACCCTGAAATGAGTTTAGCTCCTTCTTGTGTCTATTTCACAAGAATCCTAGTGGCTCAAAAATAACTTTGTAATTGACTGATCCAGACAGATGAGTTGGAAGTGGGTGATTGATGGGCCCAATATACTTGAAGAAAATCAACACCAGGGAGAATGCTAATTGCACAGTCGGGCCAGCTAGCCACACAGACACAGAAATAGAGTCAGGATTAGCAATCACATCTCCAGTTTGTGGTGCCCTGAGACCTTCCCAAAACTGTCCTGGGATGCAATTGGTGGTTGCTTAGCATCTGTCTTCTGAGCTCCCCTGGATTAGAAGCTGCCACATTGGAAATGGTTTATTGAGCTCAGCAGAGGTTACTTTTAAGGGCTTAAAGGATTGGGTTCCATTTAAAAAATACAAACAAATTTTAAATGAGATTTGGTCAAGAAAGGAACTTTCTTTCCTTTGTGCTTACCCAGAAATACGAAAAGAAAAGAAGCAAGAAATTCAAATAGAAGTACAAATAGCTGTCTAGACCTCCAGTGAAGCCAGGGCTGATTTGGTCAATACCTGGATTTCTTCTTCTTCTTTTTTTTTTAAATGTTATCGAAAGGTCAGAGCAAGTGGCCTTTGAAGGCAAATCTTACGTGACAGGTGGCCCTCCAGAGCTTAAGTCTCCAGATCCATTAGCACTCATGTATTTAGCATGCCTGGTCTTTGAGATTATTGGGGCGAGCCACCACAAAAAGGGGGAGCAGGCTCTGTCAACACAGCCCAGGGCTGAGATTCCAGTGAGACAAATGGTGATTCCTCTCACAGTTTTCGTAGATCTTAATTCATGCAGCAAAAAGTCATTAAACAGCTTAGTCTCAAATCCTGGGGATACAGTGGCAAATAAAACAGAACCTACATCATCTAGCAACGGAGATGAGAATTGTTAAATATCCAAACACTGTGGCCTTCCACCGCTGGGGATGCTATTAACCACCACCTGGCTCTTGAAGTTCCTGCACACAATGGTGCTACATACAGCAGAAACTTTTCACTAGGGTTCCTAGACTAAATCTGCCTTCAAACTGGGGTCCTTCTCGCCAAAGCTAATCCATGAGGACCACCATGTTCATCATATGAGCAGTGATGAGAACATTGTTGGGTAAATGAAAAGTTAGGAGGAGAGAATTACCCATGAGACAATATGCCGATGTAGCAGTCCCCTCCCTCTAAGGCACAGGGGCTGCCCCAGCATCTGAGTGTCAGCTTTTTTATTGGTGTGAGTCCATGTTCATGGACTCACCATGTCCTGTGCAGCTTCTGTGAAACCAGCTTGACCCAGTGTAGGCTCTAAACATTCTATTGGTCATGATCAGGAGAAGGAATGAGCCAGCAAGAGTTCTGGATAGCCTAAGGAGAAAGATGACTAGCTGTAGCCAGAGGGCAGACAAGTGTCTCCAACTGCAAAAGGGAATGAAAGAGAGAAAGCATCCTGAAGCTCTCTGCTCTTTAGAAATGAGCAAGCTACTTCTAGTCCAATCTCTGGCATGTTTCAGGAAAGCTCTTGTTAAGAGAAAGTGTGAAGTAAGGAAACCATGCTCATTTGAATAATCCCTTACTGAGAATCCCATTAGAAACTCTGAAATGGGCAAACAAGATAGCTCCACAGGCCTGATGACCTGAGTTTAATCCACAGAGCCCATGTAAAGGTGAAAGAGGAAACTGATTCCAGGGACCTGTCCTCCAACTTCCACATGCATACCATAAAAAGAAAACATTCTTTATAAGGAATACTAATAAAATGTAATAGGTTACATTTTTTAATAATTTTTTAATAATTTATTTATCTTTACTTTATGTGTATTGGTAATTTGCCTGCATGTATATCTGTGTGAGAGTGTCAGATCTTGGAGTTATAGACAGTTGTTAGCTGCCATGTGGATGCTGGGAATTGAACCTGAGTCCTGTAGAAGAGCAGTCAGTCAGTGTTCTTAATGGTTGAGCCATCTCTTCATTTAGGGTCACCAAATTTTTAAAAAGAAGGGAAAGAAAAGGAAGAAAACAACAATGAAAATGTCTAGGAGAGGGAAGGAGGTCATTTGGAGAAGGAAGGAAAGAACAGATGTAATGAGGGGAAATAAGATTTAAAATACATTATATACTTGTATCAACATGCCATGATGAAACCCATTGTCATGTATAATTAAATATGTGGCAAGAAAGAAAGAAAGAAAGAAAGAAAGAAAGAAAGAAAGAAAGAAAGAAAGAAAGAAAGGATGGAAGGAAGGAAGAGAGCAGTAACCAGAAAAGGAGGAACATATATTCTGTGTTCTTAGATTTTGAGAAATCAGAATTAAATAAACCCAAAGCAACTTGTCTTCTTGTTCTGTGCTCCCACTCCCAAAACATCCCAACTCCACAACAACCTGAGAAGGCAATATAAAATGACCAAGTTTGGGCTGGAGAACAACACAGCAATTACGAGTGGGTATTGTTCTTGCAGGACACCCAAGTTCTGCTCCCAATACCCATGCCAGGCAGCTTACAACCACCCATAACTCCAGCTCTAGGCAACCCACAGCCTTCTTCTGGCTTCCATGTCACCTGCAGTCACATACCTATAAACACAAATATGCACACGATTCTTTTTGTGTGTGTGTGTGTGGATTCTCCATTTTTATTGACCCTGGTACCATCCATGTAACAGTAAAAGAAAACAGGCTAAATTTGCTGTGCCCCTCAGTTTTTAATTGCCTCTTCTCTAAGAAACCATCCTTTTCTTCCTACTGACACAGATGTGATCCTGTGTGCTGCATCTGTGCTCCTAGCATAGCCCACACTGTACTGTGATGGCCAGTTACTTGTCTGTCTTGCTATTGCCACCCCTGAGTTTGGCACATTGCAGGTATTACATAAATATGTACTGGACTGAAAGATGGGTGGTTGGTAATTGGATAAACTGATAGACAGATGAACAGATGGCTGGATAAGTAGATGGAGTCACTTAGTAATACATTTTTACTACAAACAAACCTCTTCTTCATTTTAACCCTTCTATGTATTTTTGAGATGGCATTTCATTGTGTAATTATGCATTCCTGGCTGGCCTTAAACTTGCTGTATAGACCAGTCTATCTTGAAACTCAGGAATCTGCCTGCTTCTGCCTCTCAAGTGCTGGGATTAAAGGCATGCATTTCCTTTTTTAAGTGATCAGTCTGCAGTCATCTAGCCCAAGAGAGAGAAATAGATTCATCATTCTCTGAGCCTAGACAACCCTAATTATTTTCACTGGGATTAAGACATGTTTTTTTTCCTTGTGATGGAAATTCCCATGGGTTGAATTTGCAAGGGAATGAGCTAGTTCAGTGTGCCTGTTGGAGTTCTGAACAAATAAGGGGTAGAAGTTTGGACAGAAAGAAAGTTGGCGGAAGGAAGGGTGCACAGATGTTGGGACCTGGTGCTAGATGAACAAGAAGCCAAGAGCCAGAGGACAGCCAGACACTGCTGGCAATGGCCTTTAGAGCATGCAGACAAGGTAAGACTGTGGCATGGTACACAATGTTGCCGCTGCCGGTTTCTGAATATACCCATTCACTCTGAACTCAGGTAACATGGAAATCAGACCTTAAGACACCAGCTATAGGAAGTTCTGTCCTTTACCCTAAAAGGTGTAAAAGGTTGAATGAGGTCTGGTGAAAAACCTCATTCAACATGGGTTTTCCAGAGCATAATGGGGGGATAGAGGTTGCAGAGGGTGGCGATAGACGTGAGCTACATTGGAGGAGAGGCAATGCACTACCCTGCCTCTGCACTTTCTGTTTGCAGCCTTCGAGACCAGAAAAAGGGGTATTAGGGACCATGGATTTAGCATGTATCCTAGGTACTTCTCTGTGTTAGCTACTTTTACCTCTCAGCAATACCTACATATGACCATTGCCCTCATAACTGCCCTAACACCAAGTGTCTGTCTTAAGAGTACACATTAAGTAGTTGATCCAAATTTAACATCAGCACACCAGTCTCACATCCAGCGCCTCCTACTGCTCTGAGGAGGTCTGAAGGACTCGCCGTAGCCCCTCAGACCCCAACCACCACAGCAGAAAAGCAAGGGTTCAGTGGCTGAGGCAGAGTCTAGCTTGGTAGGGAGTACAGAAAGTAGAATGAGTGGTAGTGTGGGAAGGCAAGAAGACAGGAAGACAGGGTGAGTGAGAAAAGCTGCCAGACCCAGAAGGCAGCCTGAGTTGAAGACAGTGCTCTCATACAGCTGACGACATCCTCTCCATTTCCCAGCAGAGTTAAGAGCATCAGGAGCCCTTGAGAGAATACAATTCAGAAAGGAGTAAAAGAAAGACGCTCAATTCCCAGGCCTCTGTCATACAGTGGGTGCTGCCAGTCTGCCTCCTCATTGCATCTTTCAAAATCTTTGAATGAGGGTATTTTCTCTATGGCAAGGAAAGATAATTGGCTCAAAAATAAAAATGGCAGTAATAACAGTCCATGCTGACTGTGTGCCTAATGTGTGCCATGCCTTGGGTCTACCCTGAGCATCCATTATCTCACAGTTCTAAGAAGAATGTATACCACACCCGTGTTACAAACAAGGTAGCAGAAATGCCGCTTTATGTGATTTCTCACAAAGGCCTAAAAATAGCAAATGGTAGAGTTGGGTTGTATCCTCACATCTGTCTCTCTGGGGTGAGGACCAGATTTGGACTTTAAATGGAAGACATTTGTGTCTTAGAGGAGTCATTTCTCCAGCCTTTCCTACACAGTCAATCCCCTGCCTCCTCTAGTCCACTGGTCCTCATGATTCTGCCTTATAGTCCCATTCTTATTTGCTGGGAGCCTGGAGTTGCCCAAACAGCCCTGTCCTCTGACAACGACTCTCCTCTGCTCCCCTAAAACCACTCTATGACCCCAAAGTCTAAGCCCCCCTGTATATCACTCACTTATATTCATGATATCTATTTTCTCTGTGATCCTTCTTTTGACAAAAGTACAGAAATCCCCCATGAGTGTCCCCTCCACTGCAGAAGGCAGCACATGCCTTCCTGTGCCTGCCTAGAGGTGGGTTACCTAGCCCAGCCTCAATGTACAAGTTCAAGGGTGAATCCTACCTACTGAGTAGAGAAACAAAAATTAGTCTTCAAAACGTGCCCTTGGCTCTCATGCTCAGATCAGAAAGAGTCCTGATCTAGAAGTTTAAGGGGGAATAAAGAAATCTGGACTGCTTCCCTCACTGAGCGGAGTGAATCTGACCCCCCAGATCCATGAAGAACTTCTTCAGAGCCCCTGACCCCTACTCCCCCTGTGAAGTTGTCCCTCTAGGAGACCAGAGAAGCAGTGAGGCATAGTGGAATGGAAAGAATCCCAGCAAAATCACCAAGAAGGCCAGACCGGGAGCCTAGAGCCTAGGATGTGATTCAGGGGAGTAGGAGATGCTGTTATTTATAAACATAGAGCAGATGGTCTAGGCTGGTAAAAGACAAGTGTAAATAGGGCTTGTGGAGTGAGAACAGTGCTCCACCCTAGTAGACTACTTGCCAGGTATACCCTATGCACTGCTAGCCAGAGAAACTCCATTCCCCTTATCCTTTCCCAGACAAAAAGCAAAACTTAAACACTGGGAACTCAAACCTCCTTCCTTTTGGAATCATTTCCAGCCACTCCAATTGGAGTGGTCTTTCCCGTGAATAACACGGAGATATGTTCTGCTCCTCCCCAAGTTAGCTCCACCTCCCAAGCCCATCAGCTGCTTCTCCTTAATTGTGTCTAGAGGTGTCCCAGGCACTTTCAGGGAGGGTAGACGTTTCCCAGGGGGTATGGTCATCTGTGCTATGCTGACAGTGCAGGTTAGGAAGTCACGATGTCAGGCTCTGACACTGGTTAGCTATGTAAGATGGAGAACAATGTTATATTTACACTCAATTGCTATGAAGAATATTCCCCATTAAGTGCACATCACAATATAGGTGGTCAACTAGCAGCTCTTGGTACCCTCACCTCTAAAATGGGAATCAGGTCCACTCTTCCACACTTCTAGTGTATGTGAACAGAGCAGTAGAGAAGTCATGCCCTCAGTGTGCCTGCAATATTGTACCTAGAAAAACACACCATTTTCACCTCCCACTGGAGCTTGGAAGAGAATTAAGCTGGGTCACCAAACCAAAACTCAGAATAGGGATGGGGAAATCCCCCCAGAGATCAGCTCTTATTCCTGTGGAGTGCAGTTTCTGACAAGCTAGTAAGAGGAGGAAATGGTGTCTGAATTGAAACATTTCGGCAGGTACATGACCAAACCATATGAAACAAACATGACTAAACCATATGAAACAACATCTCAATCCATTGTGTCCTCCCTGTCTTCTCTGTGTCCATACTGTAAGTGGTCAGCACCCAGGATCTACCTAACTAAGCATATTTGCTGGTGGGAAAATACACACTGATGAATGATGTAAAGCAGGACAAAAAAATGTTCAAGCTGGATTTGAATTGCCAAAGAGTGATTTTAAAAATATTAGACTCCAACTGGCTGGGCAAAAGGAGATAAGTATGGATTGGAAGGATGGGGCTTGTCAGCACATTCCCTACACTGCTGCTGAGGGGCCTCCAGGGAAAACAGGAGCTGTCCCGGGTGCTGATGAAAGCTCTCTGAAGCCTAGGTGCCCAGGGCTCACATGAGTGAGGGACTTCTTAGAGAGTTGGATAGAGGGGAATGTGGGCTGAGTTCAGGAGTAAAAAGGGGGTAGAAAATGAGGAAACAGAAACACGTGCCTTCATGGGAATGTTTGGAGCTTGTCACACACTATAACTGCCTTTCAGGTCAGCTAGAAATGCATGTGCAAGAGACAGGTCAGAAACAGGAGTGTGAGCATGAGTTCAGGCAGGCTTTATGAGAACTGCTAACAGCGTGGTGCATAGTCCCTCACCCGATTGCCTCTTCCTTGGAGCTACTTTTGGGTCAGGATAGAAGAAAAACTGACACAAAAAGCAGGTTGTTAACTGGGAGGGGTGAGCAAGGAAAGAGACAAGAAAGGAAATGCTCGAAGCTGAAAACAAGAAGAGGGGAGGGTGGGAAGGTGACCTGTGTTATTGCCAATGTGTCAGTCACAATTACTTGCGAGCTAGAAAAGTAATAAAGTTACATTATTCACACATTACGTGGAACAAGCTATTCAATGCTGCTTTCCTCCAAGCCAAATATTGTGATAATTTTAGAGATCATAACTTAATTGAACAATGAATTAATAATCACATATGTGGACATTTTCCTTTTGTATGTGAACCAAAAAGCCTGAGGTTTTCTTCCCATTCTGTAGGCCACACAGGCATCAGTCAGGGAGGCAAGACCCACACTAATTCCTCACCACTGGGAGACACACACACACACACACACACACACACACACACACACACACACACACACACACACACACGAGGCAGGTCTATCTCTTACTCTAGCAGATAATATGAGCCCTGGTAAGAGCATACATGGGGAACTGCTCTAGTTCAGAGCTTTTCAAGATGCACAGCCCCAGGATCAGCAGCATCAGAATCCATTAGAAATGTAGATTCCAGACTTCAGGTAGAGCATCGTGGTGAAGAACGACCCCATGATTGAAGTGGAGAGAAAGGGAGAGATAGACAGAGGTAGAAAGATAGAGAATCAGAGATAGATAGACAGAGAGATACAGGGACAGAGAGGGGAGAAGAGGACTCATAGGCTTCATGTAGCAGTTTTGAGTTGATGTCTCTGACAGTAAAGTCCAAAAATTTGATGCCAAATATGAGAACCACTAAGTTTACTTATTTACTTATTGCATGTATTTGTGTATGCAGTGTGTATTCATTCATTCTCATTCCTGTGGACCCATATGGTAGGGACTGTGCATGTGTGTATTAGGTGTCTTCCTCCATCTTTTCCACTTTTTATGGAATTGGGGTCTTTCCCTATGCTGGAAAGTTGACAATTCCTTTTGTCTGGCTAGCCAGCTTGCCCTGTGGATATCATCAGCTCTGCCTCCTGAGTGCTGGGATCACAGCTGCAAGCTTTTACATGCATTCTGGGGGTCTGAACTCCAGTCTTCATGTGTGATATTGAGAGTCTTACCCACTGAACCATCTCCTGAGTCTGAGAACAATAGCTTCAGATAGCCATTCTTCTGGATGGCTGGGACTTCAGGAGCTAATGATCTGGAGGAGTCATCCCATTCTTACCTAGAAAATGATGCTGAGGTTCAGCACATAAATGAGGAATCAGAGATCCAGATTTTCATCCAAGCTCCAGCATCTGGGACAAGTTACCCAGCTCTTGAGTCTGTTCATCTGCAAAGTAAGGATAACAGTCCCTGCCTCTTTGCTAGATTGTGGTGCGGATAAAATGAGCTAATGGATTTGAAAGTGCTTTGAAAACTACAAAGTGCTAACAAAGGAAAGGGATTGTTGTTATGTCAGTACAAGAGAAGGCTGTGACAGTGTGACATGTCCCCCCTGCTACAGATGCAAATCATGTCAGGGTGAATTGGTCTACCTACCCCACCCACACTTCTCCCTTGGTGGCCTCCCTCCTCCTCTCTCTAAATGCACAAGGCTCAATCTGTTCTGGACAAAGCAAATGGCTTGTAGTATGCAGGGAAAAGGAGGTGAAATCGTCTCAGAGGCCTTGGACTCTGCATATGTAGTCTCAGGTTGCCAATAACAAGATGCTGGAGTTGGAGACTGAAAGTGCTCGTGCGTGAAATGTCAGCTCTGACATCTACCAGCAGTGTGACCTAGGACCTTCAGCAAGCAGCCTCCTCCTCTTTAATTCCATTTATTCAAGTGTAAAATAACAATAATGATGAACCACATCTGACTGAGATCTGTGAAGATGAAATAGGATGAAGTTTGCTAATTCTGGCCCCTAGAAATTCCCTATAAGTCGTCAAATGAATGGCTGAGCCGATGAGTGATTAGTGTCTGACTGCACAGATAACTAAATGAAGAGTGGAAAGGAAGTAATATGTTAACATAGAGAATGCCCAGCAGAGGCAGATGCTGACCCTTGAAGCAGGGCATGTTTGGGAGCCAGTGTTTTTCTCTCCCTGTTGACCAGGCCTTCCAGTAGAGGTAGACTGGGAAGAAGAATATGGAGGTGTTGTCAGCAAGGAGAGGGTTCAAGTACATGGTATAGCTGGCCCTAAGTTCAGCTAGAGAGGGAGCTTCCCTTTTGGGCCTGCTAGGGATGGTAGCAAGATTCCAGTCCTGCACAGATTTGGGAACCTGAGCCAACCCTCAGGCAAGATGGCTAATCGTAAGTAAGATGAGCTTCTTTGGCCAGCACATACACTCTGAAAGTTCAGGAGTGAGGTACACACTCAGGGATCAGTTCTCAGACCTTCTTGATAGGCTCAGGGTCTGTTGCAGGTGTAGGTGCCTGGGGAAAAAGAGGTCCCGGGCCTGACTGATAGCTGACTTGACTCAGGGCAGTCCTTCTCCCATGACTGCCTCAAAATCAAGACTTCCTACCACAGAAGGAGCAGGAAAAAAATAGCGCAGATAAAAAAATAGTCATTTGCTCTAAAAAAAAAAAAAAAAAAAAAAAAAAACCACTGGTTAAATTCTCCCTAAAGTGTAGCTGAAAAAAACATGCTCCTTAAACTCTTCAAGTCACTCAACAGTAGTGACACTATCTATAAGGTAAAAGTAGCCTAGGTGAAGATGTTTCGGAAGAAGCAAGCCCTCACTCCCAGCTTGTCCATGCTGCACAGAGGAAACTCTGAGTAATCTTAAAGACTCTTACTGCCTTCTCTGAAGCCAAGTCACTCACACTCTTTCAAACTTGGTCATAAATCTGAAAAGGGGACCTTTATCACAAGACTGCATTCTGTCCCACATCTCAACTGGAATCCAGGGAAGCATAGATGCTGACAAGAGGCCTCTGGCCATGAGCCTGGGGGTGGCAGGGTGGTCTGAGGTGGTTCTATTGGGATCTTGGCAGAAGACAAAGGACACTCCTAAACTGAGTGATATGGAGACTTATGATAAAGGCACTGCTTGATAAAGGTTTGTGAGGAATAACACACAGGTCTAGCCAATAAAACTCCAGGTCCTCAGGGTGACAAGAGAAAGTGGTCAAAAGAAGCCCAGCATCCTACAGAGAAGCCACCTTGACAGAGAGCATGGGCTCCAGTAAGGGACACATCCAAGCAATATCTCAGACAAAAAAAAAAAGCTGCCTAACTCAACCTCACTTTCCTTATTTTTGCCACATCCTGCTGTATCTTCCTCACTGATCCCACCAGAACCTATGGTATAAATGTCCTCACAGCTCAGCCTCCTGGGGTATAGACCAGGTGACATGAACCTGGAAAAGCAAGTGGAAGAGTGTCAAGGAACAGCCACTCTCACAATTAAAGTAGTTGCAGCTGTTTGACACCACCCCCTCTCCTTTTAGCTGCTTGAAAAGAAAGGCATCATGAGAGGCCCAAGAAACACCCATTTGGCCCAGGAGGCCCTCAGCTGGTCCCCAGCCCTCATCCTAGAGCTCCATTCACCCCAGGAAGCTCCCAAGGATGGCAGCTGCCACTCATTCATAAGCACTCTCAGACCCCCCACTGTTCTTCCTGAGGGAGGGACATCTGTTTGGCTTGCCCCCCACCCCAGAGTGCTGGCCTGCCTCTACCCACGTGGGCACATCCCTTGTCTAAGCAAACCTTCCAAGCTCTCAGGCTGAAGATCTCCCCTCAAGAGCAAGTTCATCAAGGGAAACTTATGATGCCAGCTTTCTGCTGGTCTAGAAGTAAGCTGTGCATCACAGAGAGGGTGGAGGGGAGTAGGCAAAGAGGGCGGGAGAAAACTGAAAACACAGAAGCATTGTAATTAAAATCTTCAGCCTGCATTTCCTGGCCAGTCAGTCCCGAATCCCTTCATTAGGATGTGCCCTTTAAATGCTCATTATTGAAGATTTACAAATTGTGTGGGTTTGGTGCTGCTGAGGGGCTGAGAACGTCGGCCTCCCTGCTGCTACCAGATGCTTCCAGCAGCATCTTTAGTTGCTCAGACTTCACCCAGGACAGACCCTGCACAGGGACAGTGAGATGGGGAAGGCAGCAGACACAGCAAATCCAATATGCACAGGGGAGAAGGGGAAGGATGAAAAGTCACCCTGCATGCAGGTGGAGACAATGACAGT
Organism: Cricetiscus sungorus; assembly: GCA_030556225.1. Classification (NCBI taxonomy): domain Eukaryota; kingdom Metazoa; phylum Chordata; class Mammalia; order Rodentia; family Cricetidae; genus Cricetiscus; species Cricetiscus sungorus. Next base: position 41,905,970 of record JANBXA010000740.1, on the reverse strand, counting down.
TTTGAGTCTTTGCTAAAGGCCTGCCTGAAGAAAGGCCAGGGCCAGGCCCTAAAAAAGGACATATAGGGGAGCTGGTGAGGAACAAGATGTTGAGGGAAACTGAGTTCACCACGCTTGTGCAAGCTCTGAGAAGGGACTATACTAACTTCTTGGCCAACAGACATTGATCAGCTGTCTACACACACTCTCATGGACACAGAGTTTACACTTGCAGAGCTCAAGATCCAGGGGGTAATGGACATATATATCCTCAGTCACTGCCAGGCCAGGCCAGCAGAGAAGAGCAGGGCTACTTGGGTGATGCTTCAGGATAGCATTTCTCTCTGAGATGTTGTTAAATCCCTTTTTAAGTGAGACTGGCTGGGCCACACTGAGGGAAGGAGTTGGACAACTGTGAGAGGGTAGAGAGCCAGCTAGCACTGGTCAGATACAGGACAGACACCAGTAGGGAACCAGTAGGAAAGTTGGGAAACATGAATGGGGTATGTCCCAAGCAGCATTGTAGAGCCACCCTCAAGATTTCTCCTTGTATCCCCATGGGATTCCATGTTGGGGGGGGGGGTTCTTTAGAATAGCATGACCTATTGTCCCATAAGACCCTCTCAGCAGAACTCCCAGGTAGGGTGAGTAGAAACAACTCACAGTTTTCACTGGATGAGTCCGAGCCTCCTGGGTGGTAGAAGAGACAGAATGAAAAGTGGCTTCTGGATCCAGGATATTTTCCTAACTACACTGCCATCCACCTTGCCTTCAAGGAGAAAGGTTTATGATGCTTGAAACCAAACCCTCTACTAAACCCTCAGTTCTTTCCCAGCATCTGGCATCCCCCTTACCCTACCAATGCCCCATAAAGACCATTTCTGTTTTGCCCCTGCTGTTGGTGCCACCTCCCTTCTCTGCACTAATGAGGCAGCAGGTCCCATGCAGGGTCCCAGTGACAGCTGCTCAGAGCATGTTTACTGAAGCTGGCCGCTGGACCTGACAAGATGTGTTAATTAGGAGATGATGTACCATGTAGGCACATTGGCCATGTGGCAGCCGGATGGGCAGCATCAGTCACCATGACCCAGGGAGCTGCCATGACATTCTTAATTAAGGGAGGCCTTCCCTCATCTCCAGGTGACAGCCTCAGACTTGGTGAAGGTGGCACCATTGGCTGTCCCTGCAGGGGCCACCCTGAAGCCTGCCCCAGCTATAAGGTTGGGCTAGCAGGCTGCCTGAGGCATCACAGACCACATAACAATGATAGGTTTTTTTGGCTTTCAAAGCAGCTTACGGCCTGCCATTGGCTGTTTCTCCTTCTTCTTCTCCCAGCAGTCCTGGGTATCCTATGCTTGCTTCCCTCAACAGTTGCATTCACACCTCCCTAAGGGCTCTGCCGCTCACTGCTCACTCCCCAGGCTGAAATGCCTCCCTTCACCCCTCTATATACTGATGTTCTATCACAAAGGTAAGGGGCCTACAAAAGTATCACTCCTACACACACACACACACACAGAGAGAGAGAGAGAGAGAGAGAGAGACAGAGACAGAGACAGAGACAGAGACAGAGACAGAGAGACAGACAGGGAGAGAGAGAGAGAGAGACAGAGACAGAGACAGAGACACAGACAGGGAGAGAGAGAGAGAGAGAGAGAGAGAGAGAGAGAGAGAGAGAGAGAGAGAGAGAGAGAGAGAGAGGTGGGTGGATCACATTTGTGCTGCCCCTTTAAGGGGACCTATCAATAGCTGTTGTACCCAGGGAGGCATCACCAGGGCAGCTGTTAACACCCTCAAATGATTTCATACTGGCTGGTCAGTGACCTCTACTCCCAGTCTTCCTCACCCAAGACTGTTTTCTCTTTCTGTCTCCTGATGCTTTCCCAATGACACCAGCCAATTAAAAACAATGCTTGGCACAAAGGGGTCTCTGTTACACTGTTACATCCTTGCAGCCTATGTCCTTTGTAGCTGGCACATGTAAATGCTTCGTCCATTATTGAACCCTGCACTGTTACTACTCATCATCGGTTTAATGTCTCTCAACACTGGATATGCAACTTCCTCCCTTAGAATGCCAGATAGTGGTCCCCAAGGTGGCTTGAGGACACTAATTTCAAGGAGCTGGTGGCAAGGGCCCACCCAGTCATAGACCCTCTCACAGATAGCCAACCGCGTGCTAAGGTGAAACACTGCCTTTCTGACCCCAATTCTCAATCCCATGAGGTTCTCAAGACCCTGGTAAGAACACACACTGCAACAGGCTTCTGATTCCCAATCCATTTATCCGGTCAGTAAAGAAATAGCTACAGTGTGCCTACCTGCATGTGCCAAGAGCACAGATATTCTTAGAAATTTTTAGATATGTATGAAATATGATCATAAATAAATATGAATATGATCACAATGAAATATGATCATAAATAGCCTCATTTCTACCTGTATCTCCCTTAACACATTCTAATTCTAACTTCATGTCTTCTTTTTGGGTGACCTACTAAGTTCAGTGAGTGAGTGTGTGTGTGTGTGTGTGTGTGTGTGTGTGTGTATGTGTGTGTGTATATGTGTGTCTATGTATGTGTTTCTGTGTCTGTGTCCATCTGCTGGGGTATGTAAAACCTACCCTAAAGAAGAATGCTTTTCTCTACCTCAGCCACCAAAAGCCCCTCATTAAGGACTGGATCCTGGAAATCATCTCCCTCATCTGTGCAGCGATTGTAGTTGGCTTTATCTCAAATAGGTCTTGTGCGGATAATCACAACTAGTGTGTGTGTTCCTAAGTGCATCTGTCCATGTCATTCATATCCAGATGACAGTCCTTGGTGGCAGCCATCCTCATCCTCCCCCTTCCTCTTCCTCAGTGCTCCCTTTCTGGAGATTGTGAATCTAGCAAGATGTTCCACTTAGGATTGAGCACTCAGTCGATTCTTCTTCTTCTTGGTACTTTCGTAGCCGTGCATCTCTCCACTGACTGCTGCCCACTGTGAAAAAAAGTTTCTCTGATCAAGGTTTGGAGGAGCGCAGGTCTGTGGTTATAATCAGAAATGTTTAGAAGGCAATTTCACAACCAAGTCCACTAAAAAAATAATAATAATAGCAGGTTCTGCCCTAGGACTTAGGACTTACCCACAGTGCAAGCATAAAATTCCCTCCTGTTGAGCAGACTTCAAATCCAATCAGGTAGCAGCCAGTAACCTCATAACAGTCATCCCACTATTGCACCAATGGGCACATCTTGGCTGGTAGGTCAGTACTGTAACATGGCATGTCCAGTGGTGAGTAAACTATTAATGTCTTCTCTCCCAGCAGCCTGCATAGCACTTTCCAGCATTATGAAACCTAACCGGTAGGGTAAAAGATTGTCAGTCAGCTAGATATCGATTCCTGTATGTCCTGAAGCCAAAGTGAAGAAACACTTTTTTTTTACCAAAAAAGTTCAAATTAAAAAAAAAAAAAACACACATGCAGTGTCATAGGCAACCATTGTGATCAATAACAGATGGGCAGAGTTCTGTGGCCCTACAGAGAAACTGCTCATTATCTGCCAGGAGAAGCAGGGGTGGTTCTTGTGGGGTGGTGGGAGAGATTCAGTTCTTGATGGATGGGTAGGAGTTTCCTGAGCAACGGGTAGGAAGGAGATAATACAAACATAGGGAATTGCTTATTTGAAATGTTAGGGGGTTAGACAGGCCTGGAACAGCAATAATGCTCAGAGTGCTGGGAAGAAAAGGGACGAGACATGACACTGCAGACTGGGAGTGAGGATGTACCAGGAACATGTTTATCCTAAGGAGAGGTGGAGAGGCTGATGGAGGTCTTCATTCTGGAGAGTGACAAGATCAAATTCATCTTGCAGCAAGATAATGTGAGCAGCGGTATAGAGAATGAATCCAAGTCTAGGAAAGATTGGGCAGCCTGCAGAATTTGACTGAAATGGGGGATTTGTTTGAAAGTAATTGATTCCTTCCAATTACTAACCCTGAGTGTCTTAGTGAAGCTTTTTGCAAGGAAATACCACTTATTCCTGGCCATATAGCCAAGTAGATTTCAGAATTCTTACTGACAAGAATCAAAAACAGACTGGGTATGAAATCCTGAGACCCTACTCCTAGCATAATCCATGGCTACCCAGATGACTGACTGTCCCCTGCTCCCTCCAAAATAAGTCTATGGGATCATGTACACTCCAGTCAAGAGGGAGCAGGATTGGCTAGCATCACAGTGGTTATTCCATGTTGCTATTGCAACTGAGCACAAGGCGAGAAATGTACCTCATTCCTACAATGGGACAGAGTCTGAAGTTCCACACTTAGCAATATCTCAGCACCTTTTTCTTCCAGCAGCCCCATTCTCCATGACTGGCCCCAAGTCAAGCATCTTAAGGTCGCCCTGCATTACATCATGACAGATGTTATTGATGTCTGGGAATTACTCAGCCCTTTGAAAAATCACAGCCACAATATTTGTCTCCATTAACATCCGTGGCAGCACTTCTGTGAATCAATAAGATACTTAATGCTGAATTACACAACATGTAGCCTGAGCTTGGTGAGCTTAATCTGTCAGGTGACTAACCCAGGAATGTGTTCCTGGCCACTCTGAAGCCCCCTGAATGGGAAAGAGAAAGGGTTTTCACCCTGGAGAAACATGCATTTGTTTACCTGCTAAAAACAAACATCTAATTCTTGCCCTTTCCAATTATAATTGCATTTTAAACACCTGACAGCACTTTCTTCATCTCTCTGGCAGGAGTGGTTCAAGTTTCGTGTTCTAACAAAGACCTCAGGCTTTGTTTTCCTCCTGTGCAAAGACCAGAGAAGAAACGAATAATCTGTTTAGGGAGAAAACAGATGATCCTAGGTGCACAAACTTCACCTCACTCTCTGGCCCTCCTGTTCAACACATCTGTGTCCCCCTTCTTTATTCCTATTGATTGGCTTTATTCCTATTGAAAGGGCACTGCCCTGGTTTGTGCCCTGACTTGTCTTCCAGGGATCTCAAAGCGCTAAGTCTTCCTCACCAGGAGCAAAGCAGCATGGCAGGCAAGAAGAGGCTTTCCCAGACGTTCTGTTTCCACTTTGTCTTCCTCTCTGGCAAGTCGGTACACTAATTGAATCCAGAAAAAGCACTCACCATGACTCCCTCAATGTGCGAAGGCATCTGAGGAATTGAGGACAGGCAGGCTGTGTTTAACAGAGGTGTCCGCACAGGGACGGGCCTTTTCCATTTAGACTGTTGGTCTTCTTGAGCTCTCCAGTGAGTGTGTGCCTGTTTTCCAGTTTGATGCTCCACAGTGACTTTCTCCTCGCAGTGTTGTTTAATTTTAGGAAAGAGCTGAATTGGCAGCTGTGGCCCTTCATGTGTTATTTGATCATTTGCTCAAGATCCACACAGGCACTTTTGTGGTCATTCCAGCCATTGCAAAGTCACCGGCATTTCTCAAGCTGAGAGAGAATGCATCATCCCTTCCTTCCAAGAACTTGGAAATAGAGTAAAGTGGGGAGAGCTCAGGGCACAGAAGCAATGACCAGAAGTGTGAATGATAAAGAGGGTCCCTGCATGCCTTCTGTAATCTAGACTAAGACTGCATGCTGATTTAAACACTGACCCCAGGGGCTTGTCTCGGACACTGCACTGACAGGCCAGTTTGCTAGTGAAGCAGTCTGCCTCTGTCTTTGGCTCCCCTTTTTATGACATGTTTATAGATCTTTTACTGTGTGGGTGTATTTAAGGGAGGGAGAGTTTGAGCCTTACATAAATGACACCTAATTCTGTTTCCTTATCCTAAATATGGACCAAAAGGTTGTTTGGGAAAGCAGGTGATTTTTCATGAGTAATTCTTTGTAAATTATAATATACTAGTAATCATTTTAAAAACCTAGAAGTTGAAGGTGTATTTTTGGACCATCTCTAACTAGAATTGTGACCTTGGGCATGATAGTTAACATGCCCATGCCTAATGGACAGGCATGAGCTAAGGGACTGGCAAGATTGCTCATTGGTTAAGGCTGTACACTGTTCTTCCTGAAGACCCCTAGCACACACATCAGACAGCTTGTAACTTTCTCCAAGGGGACCTGCTACCCCTGCCCTCTGTAGGCACCCGCATTCCACATGCACATGCCCACTCAGAAACACACACACATACACATAATTTTAAATAATAAAAACAAATATTTTTAAATAAATAAAATGAAGCTAATAATAGTATCTGTCTCAACAGGGAATGTAATATTAATAGTTGGAAGACTGGGGCCATATAATTGAGAGTTCAAAACCAATCCCAGACTACATGGTGAGACTTGATATCAAAACAAATAGTATCTACTTTATAAGATCTACTGTGACAATTCAAGGAATCACCACTGATAAAGCACTAGGCACTGGCAGTTAGCACAATGATATTAGCGCTCGGGAAAGTGACTCTATTTGAGCCCTTGCAGGAGGGAGGGCCTAGTCCCTACTCCAAATACTTGACAGATCTTGATGATCCCTCCTGGAAGGCATCACCCTCCCTGTGGAGTGGGGGGAGGAATGGAATGGGAGGGGAGTTGAGGGTGGGGCATGGGAGGGAGGGAGGAAGGGAGGGAGAGGGAACTGGGATCAATATGTAAATAAGAATATATATGTATATATATATATATATATATATAATGAGCCCTTAGTTGTTCAAGAATCTAGTCTCCTGTAATGAATAATGAAGAGTGAACTGCAATCTGGCTAGAACAAGACATGTAGTAACCCTCCCCCCATCCCTCAGTACCAGCCAGGAGGGCTCTTAGGAGCTTCCCTTCCTCTCCTCTCAAGCCAGACCCCACTCCTTTCCCAACTCCTGTGCTCCCACAGCTCCCCTCCTTGCAGACCCAAAAATCTTTCTCTAAAGAATGGGGGTGTCAAGTCAGCTTCGGGTAAAATATGCCACCATTTTTAACAACATTTAGAAAGCACCTTGAAAAGACATATTAAAACATTACCCAGAGGTTCCATAACTTTCTCTGAAAACACCGTCCTCCACAAGCCAGTTCAGCATATGAATAATTGCCATAAACAAAGTACTTTGTGTGAGGCACACACCTCGCAAAAGGGAAGTGAAACAGAAAAACATATGGCATCTCAAGAGCCTCCTCAAAATGCAACTCACCGTGATCCTCTCAACCTACTGATAGCACCTCAAACATCCTGGGAGATAGCAGTGTCCAGACAGGGCCCAGAATCAGACTCTAGGAATGAGCATTTTTCACCTACCCTGAGCAAGATCGGTGTCTACAGAAGGTTGGAGAACCATGATAACATATCTCATTTTGTAAGGCACATTAAGGCTAGTACATGGCAGTGAAACATATATAAAACTATAGGGTAATATAATAAAATCAATAGGGATTATTAGGAGCAAAGTGCTATATCTGAGGCAATAAAGCCTTGGAAATCCCAGAAAACAATGTTCTTGTAAAGCTGTAACAAATGACTGTGATTTAATCACTAAGCAAATAACATGGCATTTCGATGAGTTTTACACTTCCATGGTATAAAAATGGGTGCATTAGGGACTCATCCAAGATGTTTCCCATGAAGATTGTATCTTGGAGTAGCATCATTTTGACAATTTGTGCTTTTAAATAATGGTGTATTGTTTTCTTCATCTCGTTTTTAAGCCTCTGGCATGCTTTTAAGATATCATTTACTAATAGACTATCACAGAGTCCCAGGCCTTTGAGCACAAGAAACCGTTTCTCACAACTTTCTGCCAACTTCAGAGAAGAGGCAAAGACTTGGGAATTCCTAGAGGAACTTGATTTCCTTAGCTGTTTTCCCTTCTTCTGGGTACTAATTGCAAGACATCCAAATGCTGGTTTAGAACATAGGAAGCCATTTTGCTTGAAGTTCTCATCACCTATTTAAATAACCCAAATCAAAAGGGGCTCTCTGCACCCCCCCAACTCAGAGCAGTTCTGAATAGTCAAATGAAGATTAAACTCTTGATTTAAGTAGCTACATCTTAGCAGTAATTAACACGTACATCAAATACTTTTTCCCTTTGATATGATACGGTACTAGAATTTAAACCCTGATGAAGGTGCCAAAATTAACTGCAATGGGAAATGAATAATAATTCCTTTTTTCAGATGACTTTGCCCCTTTGCATTAACTATGTTCAAGGTCTTTACCAGGTTATGTCCCTACCCCTTGAGTTTTTAAATCAGTGACACAAGTCACTTCCCCAAACCATCAGTCCACAAAGGGAAGAAAGAGCAAAAACAACCTCCCCTGCTCTGCTCTCCAGCCATCTGGCCCTGTGGTCTCACCCTCCCTCCCAGCTGAGGTAGCCTCCCTTACCAGCTCCTGATCTAAGAAAGCAGAAGTCATCTTTTCCAGGTTTGGGTGATTTATAAGAGGCTAAAGAAGGAATTTTAAGTGGGGTGTGAGGCGAGAAGAAGAGATAAAGGGATCTGTGAAGGCATTTGAAGCAGGCAGGAAGGGAATGAATGGGGGACCGGTGTGGGGCTCTGCTTCTGCTCTAAAATCCCTTGATTTAACTTTCTGTTGCTATAATCTGCAAGGAGGAAGGTTTACTGAAGACTTTAGCAGACATGTATGGGGTGTGTGGAGCACCCGTGAACCCTAAATTCCCACATTGGGGGTACTTGTTCCATAGACTTAGTCTAACATTCTTCATTAATGAGCATCCTTGGAATTAACAGGTTTTTAGAATCCTGAGCTGATCAAAATGTATTTAAATGTTCATGGAGACTCACTCCTATATTCTTAGCAGGAGAGATAGGCAGGAGGCCTAAATTTTAGGTCAACCTAGACTATATAAGGAATAAAAACCAGCCTATCTCAAAGACAAAAACAGTGCCACATTTTACGGAGGATGGAACAAACTAGATTAGGCAATTAAGCTGCTGAGTCTTGATATCCAAGAACCTACCAAAACACCAAGAGTTGTTAGAAAGAACTCCATGGGTGCCACAGAAATAATGTTTTATGGTTTATCTTGGCATATATTAGTTTGGGGTTTGGTGCAGAGGTCATTACGAGAACCAGATTTGATCAATAGGAGACAGAACAGTCAGACCAATGATTAAATATTTTCTCCTGCGATCTAACCTCTATATAGCATCCCTCTTAAGATTTTAGTTGTCACACTATGTCACATCTTCATTCAACCCATTCAAACCTATCTGATGGCATCCTGCCACTTAAGGTCAGATCCAAACCCTCACAAGGGTAGGTTAGCCCTCTACCATCTAGCCCTTGACTCCCTCCACTCTCTTCCCTACTGCTTCTTCAGCCTTTCATGGTCGATGGTTCTCCAGTCCATCTACTATGCTGAACTCCAGTCTCCTCTCAAAACTTGATATTGTCTTTACTCTGCATAGACTCCTCCCCACTTCCAGAGCTTTGGAGCTTCCGTCCTTCTTGTTGAGAGCCCTGCTCAGCTGATAGCTCTTTAACAGGGTCTTCCCTGACTCTTTAGTCCAAAGCACTCCCTATGGCCAGGCATGGTCTACCAGTATCTCCTTTTCTTTGGTGCTTTTAACCCCTATGTATTTGCTGTTATATTTTATGCAGCTTGTTTAACCCACTAGAGAAAAAGATCCAAGAAAACCATGTTATCGTCAGGCTTGCCAGCTTCTAGATATTTATTAAATAGTCTGTTGATGGACAAATAAAGGACCAAAGAGAGTAACTGCTGCTTCATATCCTAATCAATGACTTCTATCAACAGATGTGGCTTTATCAAAAATGGCTCTTACCAGGGATGCTAGGAAAGGATCTTTGTATTAACTAGGTAAGATGAGCTAAACAGTAGCCCTCCTATTTGCCTACTCATAGCTTCTGTCACAGGGTGGAAAGATCACCGGCTCTGTGTTTTATGTGTGGTTTAAGTTTATACCCCAGGGTATCATACATGGGAGCTTGATTGCTTGTAGAATAATATTTAAAGGTGGTAGAACCTTAAAGAGGAGGGTTCTAGTGGGAGAATTTAGATCATTCAGGGCCCTGCTTTTGGAAGGAGTTAATGCATGTTATGGTTTGGATCTGAAGTCCGCTTACCAAAAGCTCATGTGTTTTGGCTTAATCCCCAACTAGTAGCCCTATTGAGAAGAGACTGGCTCATAACAGTGCTAATTTCACTAAGTAGGTCAACTCTCATTAATGAGTTCAGAATGGAAGTAGCTAGTAGGAAGTGGAGGTTACTTCCATGAAATAAGTCACTAGGGGGTAAGCATCTCTGCTCTGTCACCTGCAACATCATGACTGTCTGCCTCTCTATCATCCAGGAATAGTAGAATTATGTGACCATGAACCAATGAACCAAAATAAGCCTTCTGTCCTTATTTTTTCAGAATTATTTGATCACAGTAATGAAAAATGACTATACTGTAGCTCCCATGGGATCCCAGTTTGGTCCTAGCCAGAGTGGGCTGTTTTAAGAGCAGCGTGGGTCTCTGATTGTTCTCTACCTTCCTGTCCCACACTGTAATCTCACAGCTGCACAAGTTCCAACCATGATCTTAGTCACTGCAGGTCCTTACCTGAGAGCTCTTAGGGCTTCTTGATCTTGGATTAGATTTTCAACCTATGAAACTACAAGTTTTTTTTTTTTTGAAAAAAAAGTTAATAGCTTACTGGTATTATATTTTAATAATAAAAATAGGCTAATATATTCCTTTGGAGTTAGGCAAATCTGGGTTCAAATCTTAGGTTCACTGGTCGTTTGTGGTGGATCTCTGGAGAAGTCAACTAAACTCTCCAGGGTTCAGGTTCCAGGCCTGAAAGTAAGGATAACATTGTCTTGCTGTGGTTCTAGAAACATTTATGGAGACATATGTTCAGTGCATTCCACACAGTGTCAAAAACATAGCAAGGATTCAACAAATAGTCTCTTTAGTTAGGCTTTCATAATTTGTTCCACAGGCTATCACATTTGATAAGCAGGCTGATTTGCTAGCAATGCTCACACAAGGAATCTATTTAGAGGGCATCTTTTACTTTCCCGAGAAAACAGCATGTCTCTTCAAATTCTTTTTGAAAGTAGATCAGTGTAAATTCTGAAAAACATAAATCAAAATGGATATCCAGCCTTGAGCTTTTTTTCTTTTTTTCTTTTTTCTTTTTCCCCCAAATATCAGTTCACCCAACCTCTAGACACAGTCTCAAACTCTCTGCAGGAAATCTATTGGTTCCTTCTGCATTGTCCTGCCCTGAGAAAAGGCGATGCTTTCCCATGGTCTGCATCTGCTTTCAGGGCATGGTCACCTCCAACCCTATGTTTGTGCAGTGAAAAGAACCCCTTTGCAGCTCACACAGTGCCAGCTTCTTCCACCTTAGGCGGCAGAGCTTAGCAGGCCAGCAGGTCTTCCGGGAGCTATGGATTCCTCCTAGAAGATAGTTAGCTGGCCCACAAAGCTGTGGCTCTTAAGTCCTCTCCTCACTCAGCTTGCCCTAATGGGAGATGAAGGAGAAGATGGCATAACAGTGAAATGAATATACATTTTACAAGGCATGATTGGGTAAGACATGTTCCCTTTAATTTCTGAACTTAATCACTAGAAGACCCCTGAGCCTCAGTTTCTTCACCTAGGAAATAGAAATGCAATCACAGTTACAAAGCTCATGGGCTGGCCATGAGCTGCAGGTGGGATGGCAGACACAAGTTCAAAGGCACAATTCTCAAATACTCCTCCCTCCTTTGGACTGATAACATCCCCACAACTCTTACTGGCTGCCCCTCCAGGAAACTGAGTGCCTTGAAAGGCCTATAAGTCTAACCAGTAAACAGAAGAGTGGTCACTGCCTCTGATTCTATCCTGTCTTTCTAGACAATTCTTGACCTTCAGGCAGCCAACCCTATTCTAAAGGAATCACCATTCCCTCCAGAATCTTCCATGCCCATTTTTGTCTTGTCTCTTCTTGGCCCAGTCTAGCCTTTCTCCCATCCATTCTCCCAGACCTCCATTTCACAGTTCCCCTGCGGCTGTCCACTAATTGGCAGTGCCATCTCAGTAATATCCCTGCTATGCCTTTAGCTGTCCTATCACTTTGATGAAAGATTTCCTTGGAGCAACTGTTCCCACCACTCTACTGTGTACCCTGGGGTATTCCGTAATGCGATCACAGTGTATGTGTGCAAGGAAAGAAAATGCCAACTCCATGCTTCATGGGTGGAGCAGTCGTTCAGCAATGCCTGCTATACCCAATGTTTCTTGCTCCATCTTGTCCAGCTGCCTAGGGCATATCACAAAGAGATCTGCTGCCCAGACACATCACAGAGAAGGCCACCTTTAGGTTAGCAGGAAATTGAGAACTACTTGCTTGTTCACTTATCTCCCCAACCTTACCTGGGGAGATATCGCCTAGCTCAGCACTGGGTTGGTGAGGGACTTACCGATGGCATGTGTAATAGATACCAACACATTCACCTGTCCCCCAAGAGGTACTGGCTTCATTGACCTAAGGCCCTTTCAACATTAAATATATTTGTTTAATTTGGTTTTTTGTTGATAATTTCATACAGAAAGTCTGTGTTTATATCATTTCTACCCCTCCCTCTTCTCTTCCAACTCCTCCCATGTCCTTTCCACTCCCTCTTAAATTATGACCTCTTCATCTTTAATCATTACTGATACACACATGTGTGTATCTGTTTGCATAAACATGACCTGCTAAGCCCGTTTAGTATTGCTCATATGTACCTGCTTAGGGCTGACCACATGGGACTGCATAGCTTTTCAGGAAATCATCCCTGAATAAGACTGACTCTTTTGGAGCCATTAATTTCTGGCTCCCTTCATCTAAGATGGTACATTGTAAGACCCCACCCCCAACTACATTGACTTTGCATAGTGTTCAAAGCACTCCAGGGAATCCTAACGCACACCAGGATTAAAACCTATCTATTATCACTTCACATTTCCTTTTGCACCTCCAAAAACAGTCCAAAGAGTGTCAACAATTCCTCCAGGGTCACAAAATACTTGGAAGAGAGAAAAATTCCATTCCTCCTGGCTTCTGACATCCAGTCTAGGATCTTTCACATTAAGTTATCTGGAAATTAACATCCTGACTTTGAACTGGAGACTAAAGTATGTACCATTGGATGCAGTAACAACAACAACAACAACAATAATAATAATAACTTAATTTATCCAGCCCCTAAATCTGTGTGTGTGTGTGTGTGTGTGTGTGTGTGTGTGTGTGTGTGTACACTAGAGATTGATCAGAGGGTTTCCTGCATCCTACACATATATATAGCTACACCCCAACCCTATCCTCACCCTTCACCCTTTCTGAGTCTTCTCTGCATGCCCCTCAGCCCTGTACCCTGTCTTTAAATGCAGTGTCAAAATGCCAGCCACAAAGGGAGACCTCTATTCAGTTTTCAGCCAAAAGAATAACACAGAAAAAAACCTCATCGTAAATCAAGAGCCAGAAGCAATTCTTAAAACCAAATTAAGGCCCTGAGCATTCAGCAATGCCTCTTTAGAAACCAACTCGTCAGGTTCACTCCCCTGCTGGAGAAAGGCTACAGAAGTGGGGGCTGAAGAGCAACAATATTAAAATTCCAGAAATGTAATCTGAAATAAATAAGTGATATTTTCTGGCCAAGGTAATGCAGGGGTTTTAGTTCCCAATATGATGGAGCTACTTTACATTTTAATAAATGCACATTGAGAAAATAATATTATTGCCCTGATATTGGGAGATTATTTGTGAACATAAAATATTAGAACTTGTCAGGAAGGCATTTATTTTCTTTTCCCTTCTTTCTCTACTGCAATATTCTTTCACCTAATAGAAGATGATTGCAAAAATAATTATATCAAACTGTGGCCAACACACACAAAATAAATGGGGGAAAAATGAAGGTTATCTGGTGTTGGATGGGAAACATGAGAAAGGGGAAGTGCGTGGAAGCCGGGGAGGTAATTGTGAATCAATCAGATGATTACAGAGTGGGTGGGAAAATTAAGGTGACTGATTGGCTGCTAGATGTTCTGGTCCCAGATGGAAATCAGAACATGGATCGGAACTCATTAGCCAAATTATTCACTTCCTATATTCGTGTGGAAAAGACAAACACGTAGATGGAGGTCTGTGTTTTAGAGAGTAGTCTAACCTTACGCTGTGTGCATGCGTGCACCTGTAATCACAGAAGGCATAGCCACTTTTGGTGTTGCTTGAAGCCCCAAAAGGAGGCATATTGGCATTATCTGCAATGACATTCCATAATTTTAATGTGCTTCTAAAGAAGTTTGTATCAAAAATAAAGAAGAATAAAACTAAGACATCCCCTAACTTATGTACTCATTCATTTAAAAAAAATTTTAACCCATAGGTGCCAACTTATAATCACAAATATTTAGGAAACTGAAGCAGGAGAATTGTCATGAGTTTGAAGCCATCTTGGACTAAGTTGAGGCTAGCAAGTCTCTATTAAAAAAAAAAAAAAAAAAAAAACCTTAACATCTTCAGTAACTTACAAGTTCCAGACAGTTGTCAGCATGGAAAAACACAGTGAACATGAGTATAAGACAGAAAGAAGAAGATCATCATAGGCCACTGTCACAGGAATGTAACTCAGTCCAGTCCTGAAGCTCTCATAGCATGCCAGGGTATTTGGGTCTGTAGCTGCTTTGTGGACACACGGACATGCTCCTCACTCCCTTGGAGTCTTATGCTGGTGGACAGAGATAGTCCAGCACAATTTGTATAAATCCAGCAGTAGCAAGAGTAGTGAAGAAAAGGCCAGGTGAGATGAACATTGTGCTTAAGTATTAAGTATCACTGAAGAAGAATTAGTGTTAAAAGCTTGGTCCCAGCAGGTGATGCATTGAGAAACTATGAGGGCACTGGCTGTCAGGAGGTGAAGCCTGATTGGAGGAAGTAGATGCCTGAGTGTGTACCTTGAAGGGTGGGTCTTGTCCACAGACACTTTCTCTTTCCCTCTCCTGCTCTGCTTCCCTCTCATTCTCACTCCTGTTCTCTCTTACGCTGCTCCCTGACTGCCACAAAGTGAGCAGTTTGGCTTTACTGTGTTTCCTCTGCCTTCAATCTCTCCGTCAAGGCTCACAGCAAATAACCGTGGCTAATAGCTCTGAAACTGGGAACCAAAACAAATCCCTCTACCTTTTAAGTTGTTTCTTTCCAGTATTTTCTTACCACAACAGACAGTTGACTAACAGAGTGGGAATTGGAAAGTGCAACAGGCCTTCCAGAGCCAGGGTCAGGAGACATCTTTGAAGATGTAGGCTCTGAGGAAGAACAGAACAGAACAGCGAGTGATTTCTAAAAACCAGCAGTGGCCTGCAGGAAGGGCAGAGCAATGAGCTGTTGGCAGCCTGAGCCAATGAGCCAAACTCAGACATAAACTTGGCTGGGCCAGATCTAACACAACAGATGGGAGAGAGACAGCCCTGATGATCAGAGAATATATAGGAGGCTACTGTGGTCTTGGCAGCCAGAAAAAAAGGCCTGGGGTCTACCATCTCCATCACAGATTGTCCAGAGGCCTCTATGTTTGTCTGGCTTCTGTCTTAGAGATGTATATTTAAAAGTCCCAACTTCCAAAGTCGGTCCCCAATCACATTGCTAAAGCTACAGCATCCAAGGTAGTATTCTTGGTTTCCTGAGAAAACAGCTCTATCTGACCTGCTCAGGTCCAGGAGACCACATAGATCAGTTCCAATGGCCAAGTAGGAACTGCTCTGAGGGTGGTGGTGACCCTTCTGGAGAAGCCCAAGGTCAGATGCACTCCAGCAGATCCCATCCTCCTGTGTCCTAACTGCAGTCCGAACCCCCAAGGCCAAGGGAACAGTCGCTTCAAACTCTCAATATTGGCCCCTCCAGCTGCTTTGGTCATTGCACCAGGTCATATTTGCAACTTCTACAAACCACAGCTTCTCTGCAAAGACTTAGTGACTAGGGCACTGGTCATTAGCCCTTCCTTAGTGCCATGAGTGCCAACCTGGCCTGTACTCCTTCAACTTCATTGGTCTGGACACTGTTCACCAAAATATTCTTGCAGATGGGGGCATCAAAAGCAACCCAGCCTCTGGGAACCAACCTCTGGGAACCATCCTCAGGCTGTTTTGAAGCAGGAGACAGTGTGCCTAATGGCTAAGAGCACAAGCTTTTTAAGTAGGTCAGACCCGCCTTTGCAACTGAACACCAGTGTGACATTGGGCCAATTTACTTAACTTCACCAAGTCTGTTTCTTCATTGATAAACTGGAAATGGTAAAAACATTGTTTGTTCTGTGGATTCAGTGAAGCTATGTTTATAAAATTCTTATCTCAGTGTCTGTCATACAGTAAATGTTCAGTTGGTGTCACTGGCTATACAACAGAAAAGCCAGCAGAGCAGGGAGAGTGGGAACTGTCTGTGTGTGTGTGGGGGGTGGCTTTCAGCCCTGGCTGCATGTTGGATCCACCCTGGGGCCCAGCACCTCTGCCCAATTATCTGCATGTCTGGTCAGGAAGAGGGGTCAGAGTTTTGCAAAGCTCTTTCAGGAATTCCAACCCAAGGTTGACTGCCACCAGGACAGGGCCCACTAACCCAATTTTTTCTAGGTCCCCTGGGGCTCAGGTTTCTGCTGATGAGCATACTTCAGAGGCCTCCAGGAAGGAACTTTGGGCCAATTTCTCACCTCAATCACCTTCCAGACACGTTTGCCCATTACTGTCCCACTCAGTGACCCCGCACCTGCCTTTCCTGAAATTTTTCTTGTTGACTTCTCTTCAGTCACCTCAGGCAGGTTGAAAAGGAATGCTTCATATGTGTCCCAAGGCAGGAGTAACGCTGCTTAGCTGTCCATGCTTGAGATAGTCAAAAGGAAACCATAAACAATAACTGCCACCTAAACAATGTCTAATTAACCCAGCTACCAGCCCCAGGGGAAGATAAGCATTTTTCCTCTTGACCAGAGAGCAAGCAGAATAGATTAAAAAGCTGCCTAGGGCCACGCAGATAAGACCCTTGATTCTATCTGGTCACAAACGCTGCCCTTCCCCTACATCTTCTTGGTATTTGTCCTCAACAGGAAGGACTCATCTCCAAGTCAGTGGACAGTCAGCTAGGGGTTCTCAGCTTAGCACCATTCTGTGTAGAGTTCAAGTTGGCTATAACATTAGCTCAGTCAGCCAGTTAAGTCTCCCCCACTCTCCTGTGGCACTAATTATCTTCCATGTGGCTTTTCCAACAAATAGCCCTCCAGAGTGAATGTGTCTGCCATCAACCCACAGTGTGACTCATTTCTTTAATAGGATGCAGAACAAGTCTCTGAGCTGCAAAACAAGTCTGCCTGACTACAAAATAGGTGGCTGCAGAGTTCTCTGTGGCCATGACACCTGCACAGCTTGTTCTCCTTGTTTCTTGCCTCACCCCCATGCCAGCAGCGCCAGGTCTGAGGCTCCAGGAAATGCAAACTGGAGTTGGTTACTAGGAGGCAAGTGACCACATCACTTTGCCTCTAACCAGTCTCTCTGCCCCATCCCCATCCCCTAAACTGTGGGGAGTTGGCTGAGGGAGATCTTTTTGCAGCCCGACCAGGTGGCTGGGTAGCACAAGGTACTTACCATTCAAGTACAAGGAGCTTTGTGATTTCAGAAGCCATTTGGGGCGGAGCGATCCTCCTTACACCTGCCTGGGAAGACACTGGAGGAATGCCAGGCTGGCACCTCCCACGGACAGAGGAAGGGCACCAGAGGCTAAATGTGGCGGAAAAGCAAGGTTAGTGAATTTAATGAGGTGATCTTAGGCAGCTTAATTCGAGAGATAGCCTGGGGCTAGAGGAGGAGCTGTGCTCAGGAAGTCAGGAGTTGGATCTGTACTAATTAGATCTCACTAAGTCTTTGTTTTTTGGAGCCTTGTTTGCACAGCCTGCCAGGTGGGTGGGAGGCTCCTTGTAGAGGTTTCTCTAATCCCTCCTTTCAGCTCTCCTGCCTGTCTTCCTTCACAGTCCTGACAGAGACGCTCCACCACCCCCACTCACTCCACCAGCATTTCTGCAATTGGTACACAAATCGAGCTACCACACCCACACTGCTGGTTTGGTGAAATACAGAACTGAGAACAATCCCAGAGACGGCTCATGTGGGCTCCTCGTGCCCATGAACTCTGTTATGAGGTTGAGCAAATGCCACCATGCCCCAGACAGGTCCCTTTTCCCTCATGCCACCTCCCCATGTCATGATGACAGACAGCCCCGCCTTGCTGCAGCTATGGGCTGCATGCTCTCACTGAGTGGCTGCTTCTCACTTTGATACCTTGCAAGACTAATCCCCAAGAGGAAGAAGGGGGAGATCCCTGGATGGAAGGAGCCCAGGAGTAAGTCATAAACTTTCTCAATCCGTAAAATGGATGGCAGAAGAGGCTATGGCAGGAAGGACACAGAATTGGGGCGTTGCTTTGACCTTGCAGGGACAGCCTTTGAGTGACATGGCTGGACTCTGAGGGCAGCAAAAGCCACTGAACGCCTACATAATTAAGAACAGCTAGCAATTAAGAACGGCAATAAGACTTCTTTGAATCTGGATTGCCGATTATCTCTAGGCAGGAGCTGAGTGCCTGCTCCCAGGGGACAAGCCACCTGTGGAGAGCCTGCTCCCCCCAGTGGAAGGAGGCCGCTATGACCAGAGGCCCGTGCCCTGCTCTCTGAGCAGGCCAGCACCCCCTCTCCCATTGAAGGGCTGGCATGCCTACAACAGAAATCAGACCCAGCCCAATTAAAACCGATGCTTCTGTCCAAAACCATACCACAGTCGTGCATTGGGGCAAAGCCTGTACCTGGTCCTTCAGGCTTCTGTGTTCTCCTCTGTGAAAGAGATAGTGGCTAATCTCAGCTGCTCTGTCACTGACCTGGGCTCACGGAATGGGCTGCCCTACTCATCCTCATGGCTGAGTGCCATGGATTCCATGACCTCCTGGAAGGCCCTGGCCACACCGAAGCCTCTAGATAAACCCTGGCTGCTTGAGAGGCTCTCCTCTCAGGAGAGAATAGGGAATAACTCTTTAGTGAGGCAAATGAGAAGGCATGTCTTTATAAGTACCAGGCTCAGCAGCAGCCAAAGCTGCTTACTTCACCTGGTTACCTCCCCTACACCCAGGGCATCCCCATTCCTCGACCCATTTCTGTCCTTGATCAGTCTGCACTTTGGAGAAGAAGTGGTGTCTGGGGGTGGGGAGGGGGTGGGGAGTAGCATGGAGGAAAGCATGATGTGTGTGTTAGTTTAAGTTTTAAGGCCCCAAGAGTTCAAGGGAAATGTCAGATATGATAAATGAGTTGAGTGTCCCCTACTCACTGCCAACTGTGAGCCAGCCTGGACTGGCTCTCTCCATCCTTGCTCTGAGGCTACAGGGCTCCCTCCCACCCTGCAGTGTGTAAGGTCTCAGTAGGTAACAGGCCCTATGAAGGGCCTGGGATGTGGTTAAGGTGGTGGCATGAACAGCATGTCCCAGGATGTCTGGGCTCCCTTTCCCCCCAAGGCCCTGTGAGAAATTACAGAGTAATTTCTAGCACTTTCTGAGCCGTTACTACATCCTTGTTCCAAAGTTTATCTGTATCCCGATGTGTTCAACCCAATCAACAGCCAGAGGAAATATGTCTTATCTGTCTCCTATAGTTTACAGATTAGAAATTAAGACCCAGAAGAGTTATGCTGCTTGCCTGCTGTCACCCAGCAGGAGTCTAAACCCAGACAGCATGGCTACACAGCCCATGTTTATACATGCTGCACTAAAAGCTGACTCCTGATAACCATTCTGATCGGAGTGCCACCGTGCTAGGCACTGTTCTGAACTCTGTCTCGTGTTGTAGAATGCTCCCAATGGCCCTGTAAGGTGAACACGCCCTCTCCATGGTCTGTGCAGAGAAGCAGTCTCATCTCAGAGCAATGAAACAGTTACTCAAAGTCACAGACATAGTGAGTAGCCAACTGGGGTCCCTTCTAAAGTCACATAGGATCTGAAATCTATACACCTTTGGGTCACATGGCAGCTCCCTGTGCCCTGCCTGGAGATGCTGGGTGAGTGCCCCTTCTCCAGAGCTAAAGAACAAATAGAGAGAAGTAGTGATGGTCCCTGTGTCTGTGCCCCGGATCTTACCCTGAGAAAGGCGACAATACTAACAGTCTCTGTACTTTGCCCTTCAAGGGGCCATGTCTGCTCCTCCCACCACTCACTCTCACTAGTGTGCCCTGCTGGCCTCGTCCCCAGCTCCACTGTAAGGCTAGGATACACAGCAAGCCCAGCATGATGTGACATGTGGCCAAGAATGGCGATGTATTTATTAAGTGAAACCGACAACTTTCATTAACCCAAGTAGACATTATTAAAAACCTGCTCGTTGTCTCTGAGAAATAGAGTGCCCAGCTCGGGCTGTAAGCAGAGTCTGCCTTGCATGCTCTGAGGTGGAGAGTGGGCTGGGCCTCTCTCCCAGCCTTCAGCAGTCCATCCATCATTTCCCATGATCCAAACCCCAGCCTGAGCCTGTATATCCTACTCCACTCCCCTCTCCCAGTGACCGCAGGCTGCTCTTCATTGCCCTCTGAGCCACGAATGTGCACCCAGGCAGTCTCTAGCCAGGACACCAGGACGCTTCATTCGTTTGCCTGTGCTTGAAGAGACAGCCACCCTCTGAGTCCCTGATTGAAGACATTAACTGCAGCGTATTGAACCTGGCCAGAAGCCTGGCAACAACTGGCAAGGTACTGGCTGGAGATGTGGTTTGGTGGAACCCCAGCTTTCAACCTACTGGAACCCATTATTAGAGAGCATTATCCATGGGGACCCCCTTGATGGAAAAAGCAGGGAGTGTAGAAACCATGACAAGAGGGTACAGGGAAGCCAGAATTGGGAGGACCAGTGGGACTATAGTCTGAGGCCACCCTTGTCAAACACTAATTCTGAAGTGCAGGAAATAATAATGATGATGATGATGATGAAATCTGCAGTTTACAAGATGTTTTTGCACATGTCATCACATTAGCTCCATCTAAGTTTCCTGGCCGGCCAGCTCAGCCTGCTCTGCCTTTCTTCCAATGGAGAAAGAGGCAGCGGGGCTAAACATGCCAGTTAGGAAGTTATGCTGGGGGTGGGGGGCACGGAGGGGCTGGTGCTCTTCCCTCTTCTTGTTTTGTTATGATCCAAAGACCAACATCTGCCTTGGGAAGAGGCCATTCTCTGCCACCACTATGTCACCACAGCTCTGGACAAAGTTCTGGGTGTGACCTGCAGCACACATTCATAAGATCTCTGGCAGAAGCTTTGCTCTCCAGTGTATTGATGATATGGGTCCTGATTTGACTCTCCAGTCCCCCTAAGTGAGATTCAGTACATCCTGGGGTTCTGTAAGACTCACATTTGGTTGGAAGCAACAATGGTGGCTCTTGTTCTCAGTAGGGCTACCCAAGAACACGTGGCAGCCAGGTCTTAGTGGACACTGGTTTCAGAAGGTCCCAGACCTTCTCTATGACCATTCTCCCATGGGGCCTCACCCTTGTCAGCTGTGGGTTCTCATCTTGGGCTCAGACGGCCCCTGGTCATCTACTGAGAAAACAGCACAAAGATAGGGACAACTTAATCTCCTGCCTTGTTTCACTGCCTTCGCACCTTGCTTTGGGGGAGTGTTAATGGACGTTAATGGATGACTAGAAAGGAAAGGGGGTACAGAGAAAGAGAAGGAGTAAAAAGGAGGGAGGGAGCCAACTACAGGGTGGGTAGTAAGAGTATTTGTGCCCCCCTCAGACAAGCTGATCTTGTCTAGAAGCTTATCTGAGGAGGGGAGCCATGGGGTAAGCTTAGGCAAAGCCCTGGCCTTGAAAGAATATGAAGTCTCCCTCGACTGTTCGGTCTCATACTTCTCTTTGCTTTCATATCCTCATCGAGCTCTGAGCAGCCAGTCTTCTGGTGCCAGGAAAAAAGTGACTACTGGCAAAACTGGCCAGTGATGTGGCTCCCTGGCATGCCACGGAGCCTGAAAAGTCACCAGAGCCAGCTGCATGACAGCAGTGGCCAATACCATATTCAGGCTCAGCTGCACAGCTCCCCCAGTGACTCAAAGGGTCAGGGCCCAAAGGGTTCCTTACAGTTCAGCAGTTTGTGGGGAGCTGACCCTCTCTCCTGTTCTCCCCCTCCCATCCTTGTCTCTACTCCCAATTGCCCCCAGGCCCATGTCCAGTGCCCCTTCCTCAGACTTGGGACCAATTCTTCCATGAGTCATTAGGAACCAGGGCTTCAGTCACAGGGAGCAAAATCATTCTCTCCAATGCAGCTACTGTGAAATGATGCCAGGACGTAATTGAGCATTCACCTGCCCACCCATATTCAACATGAATTTATTGTTCTAACCAAAGCACTGAGTTGTGCCACCTGGTCTCCTCCCCCTGGCATGGGTGACAGCAGCTTGGAGTCTGTAAGAAAATCTCAAGTGTTCAGACACCTCCTGTGATGGCTAATCTTGATTGTCTTGACTACAATCAACTGAAAGGAAAGCAGCTGCGCACATCTGTCAGGGGTTCTTCTTAAATGAATTGTGTGAGGTGGGGAAATCCACCCCAGAGCTAGGCCATGCCTTCTGGTTTCAGGCCGCATTTAAATAATTGTGGAAAAAGGATGCTTTTTCCTTTTTGCCTGCTTGCCCTCACTCTTGCTGGCAAGCTCATCTACTCTGCTGCTGAGGGAGTTCTTCGGGATTTCTTCACCAGTATGAGAACCTACTTCTTCAGTATTCCAATGTATACCAAACGCTAGCTTACACTGCAGTCTTATGGACTGGACAGTTACCTTTCTGTTCATAGACAGCCATTGTTGAACAAGATAGACCACAGCTGATGAGTTACTCAAATAAATAAATAATAAATCCTGCGTGTATGTATGTATTCACTCTACCAGCTCTATTCCCTAGAGAATTCTGACTAATACATGACCCCTGAAGCATGGTACAGGCCAGCTCATGAAGTGCATTCATGTCCCACTAGGTCAAAGCTCACAGCTAGTGTCTCATACAGGTTATCTGTGTGTTTGTCATACTTTCAGCAATGATTTCCTGAGACGCCTGAAGGCATGACCAAGGGCTCTCATTTTGTGCCTTCAAGCTGACCTTGACAAGGGCTTTAAACATATCCCAAAGTTGTTCTGGAAGGCCACCCCAGTTTCCCACAGACTTTCCCAGACAGCACAGCAAGCCGGGGCAAATGGACATATCCAAGTCATGCCTCTGATGTCAAAATGAGGAACACGAGCCAAGTGGCAAAGGTCCAGAGAGATGGCCAGTCTTCAACACTAAACACAAAGACATGTCCCATCCTTTCTGTGATGGGACTCAGGTCAAATGACAAAATCAGAGACTTTGAAGTTCAAAAGACTCAGATGCAGGGCTCACTTTGGTCACTTAATAGCTGTGTGACTTCAGACACAGCACTTGACCTTTCTTGGCCTTTCCCTCCTCTGTCTCAGGAAGACGGTAGTGGGGGTCAACTGGGGTGATGGAGAAGAGGCAGGCACAAGCAGGAGGCACCCAACAAGGGCCGGTGGCTTTATTGGGGCTTCTCTGGCCAAGGGCAGAATACAGGAGGGCAGAAGAGGAGTGGGAAGCCGGGTTCCTGCAGATGACCCCTCACATCACAGGCAACGCCTCAGAGGCTAGGATGTGCTGCCCTGCCTGTGGGAGGCCCTCTGCACACAGGAGTCCCCTTCCTTGGCTTGGAATTGCTCAAAAGGCAAACAGCAGCAGCGCTGCAGGGCTAACTTCCTTGTATAGCTCCTTTGCTTTGTGAGGAAAGAAGGAGCTGGTCCTCCTCCCAGTAAACAAACTCAGCCATTCAGTCAGCTCCAGCCCTGTGTTGATTATGCTACAGCAAAGGCCACAGCCCTGCAGCACCTCATGTCCCTGGCTTTGCCAGGAGAATCAAAGCACAGCCTTTCATGACCCTGCTTCATCTCAGATCTCTTGTCTCCTTTAACTTGGACTGCTTGCCCTCCCCCACCCCCTCCAAAGTACGCCCTACCCCTCCTCTACCCTCACACCCCACCCTTACAGCTCTCTAGCTGAGGAAGCCCCTTCTAGCACCTTTAAGACAGAGACCAGGCACAGGAAATGTAATTCTGCAGAACGCTTCACTTGATGAGACAGTGGTTGGCACGAAATACCACCTCCCAAGTATCCAGGAGCGACTCTGGCAGTGCACAGCGACCCAGAAGCATGGGCCAGTGAGGCCAAAACTAGTTGCAGGAGTCAGGGGCCTCCTCTCCAGTTTCTCCCAGGCACCTAGGGGGAAAAAAAGGCTGAGCAGTGAAGGAAAAGCCGGTTCTGTTTACAGCCATCTATCTCCCATAATTAGCCATTTAGGAAGAAAATAGCCTTCAAATTCAAAGGTAAATTGACTTACATTGGGATAATAACGTTTGATTGAGCACGGGAAGTTCATCTTCAGAGTATGAGCGCAAACAAATTGCTTTTCTTCCCCAGTGCTTGGAAAGAAACAAAATGAAATTGCAGGTGCTCCCAAGCTGTGTGCCAGTGCCTCTGGGATCCCGTGGCCCAAGGCTCCACACAGAAGCAAGGGCTTTGGCTGCTGCTCTGTCTCCACACCAGTCCTTTGCTGATCCTTGTTCTGAGGGCCTTAAAATTATACTGCCTCCCATCAGTGTGGCAGTCAGTTATTATTGTCAACAAGAGCATGAAGGGACGTCAAATCCCTCCCTTGCATGGAGGCTGTTCATAAATGCACTGCTTTATTGATTCCTCAATTGCAGAGCTTGCTCCCTGCTTTAGCTTCCGGGAGCACCGGGGCACTGGGGAGGGATGACGAAATGAGGAAGGATCAAGAGTTAAGATTTTGCTCCAGCTGGCTCAGAACTCCTGGGTGATTTCCTTCTGGAGACTGAGCTCTGTGAGGCAGGGGATCTACAGAAGGGAGAGCGGGTAAGCATTTGCCACACCGGTATGGAAACAGATCTCATGAGCCAGGCTATAGAGGAGAGCCCGGCTATAGAGGAGAGCCCAAGAGGGTGCTAACGGAAGCAAGGCCTCACCAGCAATGTACCTTCTGGCACCTCTGATCCTGGCACCTCGTATCTGGGTTCCTAACAGAACCTGGTTGCCTCAATGGAGTCTTGCTTCAGCCCCATTACCATTTATCTCTGACTATGAGTCTCTGTAGGAGTGAAAGGGCCCAGGCTTGAAAGTCGTGCAGGGATGGGCATGTGCAGGAATGAGCATGCGCGGGGCAAGGGGGGGGGCATGTGCACCTGTTCCACTGTTAGCCATCTCCCCCACGCTCTGACAAAACCCTGAGGAAAACGCTTAAAGGAGCAAGGGTTGTTTTATTGTTGTTGTTTGTTGGTTGGTTTGATTGTTTGTTTCTGGCACCTAGATTTGCAGGTTTCCGGTCATGATCAATTGGCTTCATCATCTAGGAGCCTGTGTTAAGCCAAGCATGATGATGGGAGCCTTTGGCGGAGCATAGGTGCTTCCTTTGCCGAGGTCAGGAAGCAGAGTGAGGGATACAGCTGGCCAGTGTGCACCGTTCCAAGGCATAAACCCCCCAGCGAGTGACTATCTCCATGTAGGCCCCACCTCCTACTGTTTTTACTGCCTGCCAGCAGTCCATTTGGCTATGATCCATCCATGAATTGATTCCCTGATGGAGTCAGAACCTTCACAATCCAGTCCTTTTGAACAGTGCTATTCTGGGTACCAAGCCTTCAACATAGGAACCTAGGTTTAGGGGCAGGAGGGTATATTCTGGATCCAAACCATGACAGCTGACCTGGCCACTGACTGGTGTCATAAGAATTGAAAAAAAACTGAGTCTAGATAGGAAGAAAAAGACAGAAGCACATTTCTTCTATACAATAAGGTCCTCCAAATCTGTCTATTGTTGTATTAAAATCATCAGCTTTTGTTATCTCCAGCTTTATGTGGGCCAAGAATCCAGATGTGGTTTAATGGGTTCCCACTTCCACCTCCTCATGCTCCAGTGGTAGTGCTGGCCAGGGTGAGCTCCACACCTACTCTTGTAGCTAAGGTCTAGATTTGATACTGTGGATGCTGGTGGTTTGGGTGCCACTGTGGCTCACTGAATATCAGATGTCTCTAATGCAATATCCTTGTCAATGCAAGAGCCAAAGTAAGACCAAGAGAGGGAGAATTTAGCACAGGGTGGAAGTGACATCGCCACCTTTTTTTCTGTCCTATTAGAGGAAAGCAATGCAGTTGGACCTTGATTGTCTTAAAGACTTTGTGACTTGGCTACCAAGAGAAGGCAATGGCACCTTTAAGAGGTGACGCCTAGTGGTCAGTCTTCAGGACACTGAGGGTGTGCCCTGAGGGGTCAATGGGTCCCTCTTCCTCTTTCTTTTTTCACTTCTTAAGCTTGAGTAATATTCACTTCTTGCCTCTTCCACGAAGCACCCCCATGGCTTCAAGGCTGCAAGTTAAATGATCATGGAATGAATCGGCTAAAATCATGGTCCCACGTCACCTCTTCTCTTTGAAAACTGTTAATCTCATGTGTACTCATGGCCAAGGAAAGCTGACTCACCCAGGGGTTTGTGCATGGAACCAGGATTGTTGAGCCAGGAGGCAGATTTCCAGGGAAGCCGTTGCAGCAGGACCTTGCTTAACCTGTCAAGTCCGGATTCTAGACTAAGCTAGAGACCAGCCAGAAAGTCCTGGTCTTTGGGGTCTTCCAGGGACCCTTCAATGCCTGAGAAGGCTCCGCCTCAGAGGGCTCTGGATGTGGGGGTGAGGACCCAGCTTCTGTAGCCGACAATTTGATGCTGCAGGTGACGCAGAGGCTCACACAGCTGCAGGTAGAGGTTTTCACTCAAAAGAAAACCCTGGTTCCCTCCCCAAGCCTCTGTGTGCATGACCTGGACCCAGGCAAATGCCGGGAGAGGAAAGAGATGGCAGAGAGGCCATGAAAGGGAGTGAGATAAATAAACAGCCCAAGAAGGACAGGGAGCTTTCTATGGGAAGTGTTAAAGGAAAGGAAAGGAAGAAGAAGAAAAGAGGTAGAGAATGGAAAAGCGGGAGCAGCTCACGCAAGGCTTGTCTGCCTCCACGCTGGTCTACCAGGGGCCAAGACACCCAGCAGGGACAATGAAGCAGAGACAATAAAGATGCTGAAAATAGGGGCCCAGCACAGCTCCCCAGATATCTTAGCAGATTAATAAGGCTTTTGAGGATTCCAGAAACGTCTTTGTGAGTCGGAACCTGACAGAGGCCAATATGGAGTTCTTTGAAGCCTCTTTTCTCAGCTGCTTGAAACAACCGATGCTCTGTGCCCCTTGAGGAGGGGCAAGGCCTGGGCGAGCCAGGAAAAGCTATTGTATCTCTAGAAAATGGGAGCCCACAAGGAGAGTTCATAACAACCGTGAGCAAGCCATTGAAGTTGGAAGGCAGGCACATTCTTAGTTCAAGCACAATGGTCTGGCCAGACAATGAGAGGGAAGCAGCCACTTCTCACACACAAAAGCCATGACAGTGCTGAGAACATTCTGGGAAGCCTAAGAGTGGGCGTGTTGGGCAAAACAGGAATATTACTCCCACTATACTAAGGAGACATTAAGAGCGTTGCCCTGAGTGCCTCAAGAGTAAATGATGGTGTGGGTAGTCGATATGTGTCAGTTTGACATACAGAAATTTACAATAGGGATCCAAAGTAATGGGCAGTAGCCTAAGCAAAAGAGGGACTAACTTTTCTCTCATGTGACAAGATGTCTACCATTATTGACACAAGTTTCCACTCTCTAGTTACAACCTCACAGGCATAAAATAACTGCTGAAGCGCCAGCTATCAGCTCCACATTTCAAGCAGAAAGGAAAAAGGGAGGAAAGCCCAGAAGGGGTGTGCTTACACCCCACCATCCACTCATGAAGCTAGGAAATTCCTATTTTGGTAACTGAGGTGTACTGTCACAACAGTATAAATATTCTTGTAGTTAATCACTCATAGATAACACATGTGAGCAAACTTCAGCCTAAAACCTCAACCTCCTAAAATCTAAATCCAGAATCCTTTCCATTCTGAAACAGCCTATGCCTACCAGGGACAACACATGGTCCACGTGCCCTCCCCCCAAAACACCTCCCCCCCCCACACACACCTTAGTACTAAGTACTGAGTACACTGAACTATCCCCATCCAGATCTGAATCTCTCAAGGTGCTGGGCTTGCCAGGTGCCCTCTCCCTAAGGTGCCACGCACTCTACTCATGTTCATGTGAGTCTCTTACTGTCCCGAGGCCTGTGCAGGACGTATGCAATGTGGTCCAGCAAAGATGGGATCGGAGGTGAAGGACAGTGCCGCCCACTGTAGGCAGACCTGCTTTTCCAAACAGTCATATTGACTAAGATCTATAGAAAAGAGTAGCGAGATTGAGTGCAAAAGAATCAGGATGGTTGTGCACGTTTATGTTATCTCCCCATGGCGCTCCACCGAAACACAGTGTGTTCTGGGCTAGGGACATGGGGCTAAATGGAGCAGCATAGATGGGAGCAGAATGGAACTTGCCTTTTGACACCAAAATAGTTTGGAGCTCCCATGTTAGTAAGTAGCATCACAGTGTGACAGAGCTGTCCTTCCCACCAGCCTCCCTTCCCCACCACCAAATTCCTTCTTGTGGTATTTCAAGTTACATAGCTCCTGTCTCAGAACCCTGACTTTGAGTGTCTTTCGTATTGGCCTTGAAGAAAATGGTGTCATCAGTGACCTTTGGAAAAGACCACGGGGGCTTAATTAAAAACTAAACTCAGCCTCTTAATTCAGAGAGTCCTGATGACTCCCTGGCACTGATGTGTGCCCAGCTTTGTCAGTTTACAGGGGGCTCTGCCCTTTAGTGCCCCCAAACTATGGAGCCATAATGACAGAGTATGGCCCAGAACCCAGGCCCAACCATGCTGTTTCTGGCAGAAGAGGTCCTGGCCACTAAGAGCTGGGCTGGAACTGGGATAGTGTGGGCCAAGAGGAACCTCACCTCTCCCTGCACCACACAGCTGCCACACCCACAATGAAGATACACTCTGACTTTCCCCAGGTAGCTGTGTGGAGGGACAGGGCCCGGACTATGCTTTATTCTGTTTCCCTACCACATTAAGGATTCCCTTAGGTCTGCCTCTCTCACTAATCCTAAGAGGCCATCAAGCTAACCTAGAGTACAGGAGAGGACAGAGTTTCTATCTTTTCCCTCATGTCTCAAATAGGCCTATTAGGTACATCGCCCTAGAAACATGTCAGTATACAATCTCACTGTCACACAGGCATCTTACACTCAAGTCTGGATAGTATTACCTATGACATACCTGACTGTAGTGTGTGTGTGTGTGTGTGTGTGTGTGTGTGTGTGTGTGTGTGTTGTGTGATTTATGACGAATTTGTATTTTTATAGGCAGAAGAAACACACACTAAAACTAGCAAAGAATATGTAGTATGGTGGCCAGCAGGAGCCACCACATGCAACATGCTGCCACCCTGGTGGGTGTGTCCACACTGCAAACCTGTGCTTACACTCAAAACCTACAGAAGATCATCTTTGCTTCCTTTCATTTTCCGAGCATTGATTTACTGAGCATCTAGTGTGTGCTAGATGTGTGGCAGTGGACAGGGCATCACCCTAGGTCTTTGTGGGCATGAACTTTGGATGTCAGGCCAGCAGGACAGGAGCTTGAGGTTGGTGTCAGCCTCTGAGAAGACAGCTTCGCTCTGGGCAGCTCCCTGAGCCAGGCCTCTTTAAATTGGCAGGGCTCAGGACCCTCAAAAAGGAATCATTTCCCATCCTGAACGCTTATAACTTCATGGAGAGTGTGGCCTTACTTATGCTCCTACAGTCAGTCACTGCCTGTGTCAGCCAAGCTCAAGAGGTCAGGAAGGATGTCCAGCTCATGACCATCACTGGTAGTCCTGGGTCCCACATGTTTCAGAATTCATCAGTCTTGATGTTTTCTATGTCCAAAGTGGGCCTCAGTGGAAAACCTTGGAAGAAGGATGGCCTCCCGGGTACCCTTGGGAAGGGCACTGGTGTTGCCACCTACTAGCCATGTGGACTTGGATAAAGCTCTCAGAGTCTCTGAGTCACCTTCCAAGGGTTGCTTAAGACAAACCTTATGTGTTTTGCAAGTGTTTCACTCAAAACAAAGGCTATGATTCAAAATTAGAAGGGAGGAGGCCAAGACAAGAGTCACCTCCTACCTGGCAGCAACTCCTGCTCCTCCTTGCCAGGATCTCTGCTGGGTCTACCAGTCTAGGACTCAACCTTGCCTAGAGCTTCAGTCAGAGGCTGGCTCCAGCTCCCTCATTGGGCCACAGGCCCTTCCCACCACTCCAGTGAACTAAGAGCCTTGGAAAGAAAAGAGGTCGATGAAGTGGATTTCAAGAGCTCTCAAGCCGGGCTGATAGCCCACAGGCCGTGCCACTGTACCCACAGCTGCTGCAAACAGTGCCACAGCAGCTGAGGACACTCTGCCTGCCTCCTCAATAAAGGGCAGTAAGAGCCTTGGGCATTCTTGCCAGGAAACCCCAAGGGTACCAGGGCCCAGGCAGCTGTGAGATGGCTTTGTCAGACAGAATGTTTCTCCTCTTGTGGGTACCAGGGGCTACTGGCACTGTAAGGTGGGCAGCCAACAGAAAAAGGCAAGCAACTCCTAAACAAAGACTCCTACCTTCTCTGGAACTTCATGGGCATGCTCTTTAGGACTGTGTGTGTGTCCTGACCAAAGTGGCTGTCAATGAGACCCTGGCTGGTGGCTGGCTGGCTGGCTGGCTGGCTGGCTGGACAGAGAAGAGGAGGTGGCTGGGGCATGTTATAGAACGGGGCTGGCCTTAGAGACATCGCTGCTGGGTCTCCCTGGCCAGTTCACTAGACCACTCCCCAGGCCTTTGGGGAATGAAGGGAAGAGGGGCTGGCCTGGCTATCGACTATGTTTTGGGAGAGAGAGCCTCCCTAGCAGAGCAGCGCCTGCCTCAGCATCTCCCCAATTCCTCATAGTCCCCCCCCATTTTCTCCCTCCCTCTCCAGCTGAGAAAGTCCCACATCATCTTCAGCCCCTGCTAGAAAGGAGATGTGAAGGAAACAGGCCTGTGACCAGTTGGAGGCCACTATGCCAGCACAGGAAAAGACAGAGCAGAGGATCATTATTTCTTTTGCCCAAAAAGTCCAAATATGCAGGGCAGGGCTCTGCAGAGCCCAGCTAAATTCCCTCTGTCTTTTGTGTAACCTTCCAATGGCCAGCATCTTCCTGCCTTCCCTCTGAGTGGGGTGTAGATCCAGATCTGCCCTCCAGGAGGGAGCCCCCATAATATCACCTGACAACCCCAATGCCATCACAGTGAGAGTGCCAGTTCAAAGGATTATGAGGGTGACTTCCTTCACAGATGCCTGAGAACTGCCACTCAGAAGTGGGCATCTCAGTTCTCAATAGCCACAATACCTCTTGAGAACCCTCCGACAGTCGTGGAAACTGAACACGACACTCCCTAATGCTGCATGCACAAGTTCCACAGCTCCTGAGTCTGAGCTTGTCCAGCCTCTCTGAGGCCCTCATTCCTAGATGCACCTCCTGCATTCAGGGCAGTGTGGCTTCTGGAGGCCACAGTTTTGTGACTAGCAGGCCAGCAGTTTTGTGCCAAACAGATCTTTACAACTGAGTGACCATTGTCTGTCCTGTCCCCAGCAGCTCAGGCCAGTCGGCTTCACCCACTTAGTATTCCACCCAGCCCTTGGTTCCCACAAGGAACAAGCTCTCAAGTCCCCCCATGGGAATTGAGGTGGGCTAGGGCTTAGGACTTGGGGCTTTGGACAGGGAGATAAGTCTGTTGGCTGTCATCAGTCAGAATGAGGGAGAACAGAAGGAATGTCAGTACCCTGTAGCCTCCCAATAAAAGTATGAAATAAAGGTAAAATTAAAGTCACCAGTTAACAATGGCTGAGCAAGCAAGCAGTGTCTTAGTCAATTACCTGGTGAGCTGAAGGAGACACCTTCTACCAGAGCTGAGTCTTGTTCTCAAGTTCCTTACTGACTCCAGGCTCCAGCCTTCATACCCCAGACCACAGAGAACAGAGCCTTACCTGTGATGAGTGCCAAGTTCCCAGCCTCCCCATGGCCTCCCCATATGCTTCCAGCCCTTGTCCCAATGAAAGGGTTCTCTCTTCCCTCACCCCTCCATGGTCCATTGCTCAGTACAGCAGGCTCTTTGAAGTTCTGGTCAGCCCACAAAAAGCAGTCCTGGGTAGTGATCACTGCCTGTCCTACATCTAGAGGTGAAATCACTGTCTTTCCCATCCCAATATATTCTTAGACCCAGGGCTCCTCAAGGAAACTTGGTCCCCTAAGAACCCTGACATTCTTGGAATGCTTGGGGAAGAATCTGGAATCACTTCACAGTCAAGTCCCAGCCACCCCTACTTCCTAGTTGTGTGACCTCCACCCTAGTTTTCTCATCCATATAAGGGGATAACAACATCTGTTCTGTTGCATTATGAGAAGAAAACACACACACACACACACACATACACACACACACACACACACACACACACACAAATGGCCTGGGGCATCACTACTCTTCAGTGCATCTAAGACCCACCCACAGGACCCTACAGAAGATTCTTGTGTTTTGGAGAGATGGCCCAGTGGTTAAGAGTACTAGCTGCTGTTCCAGAGATCCTGAGTGCAATTCCCAGCAACCCTATGGTGGCTCACAACCATCTATAATGAGACACAATGCCATCTGCTGGCATACATGCAGGCAGAACAGTGTATGCAAACTAAATAAACTTTTAAAAAAGAAGATTCTGGAATTGTATTTCACTGTCTACCTATGTGTGTGAGCAAGCCTAGGGCCTCCTCTCTGGAAGATCCAAGAGCATGTAGTTCTGCCTGTAGCATTGCAACGCCATCTAGGGAAGGAATGAGGGACCAACAAGAGGCAAGGGACTCCAGGAACAGGGAGGGGACATGAATGCTGGTGCTGGCTGACTTCACTATTTGTAGGACTTGCAGACTCATGGCCATGTGCAAGTTACTTAAACCTTCTGATCCTCGGTTTCCTCAATGGTAAAATAGAGTGTGATAATAAATACTAAAATCCAATGTTGTCACTACAATACAAGAGC
Organism: Cricetiscus sungorus; assembly: GCA_030556225.1. Classification (NCBI taxonomy): domain Eukaryota; kingdom Metazoa; phylum Chordata; class Mammalia; order Rodentia; family Cricetidae; genus Cricetiscus; species Cricetiscus sungorus. The sequence goes on along the minus strand of JANBXA010000740.1, from coordinate 41,872,871 downwards.
TCATGTTGCCTATCAGCACAGACACCAATGAGCAAGACACAGGAGCTGAATCTCTAAGCTTTATTCAGAGAGTCAGCAATCTGGGAAGACAGGGGTAGAGGTGTCAACATCCATCCCCAGATTATCTCCTTCATCTCCAGCTGACACCTTCTATAAAAAATAGGAACAAAGTGTATCTGTCAATCATCCCAAAGTTAAAGTGTATCCCTCTGGCCAGGTCAGCCCTGTATCTAAGATTCAGTGTTGATGTTTCTCTGTTTATCCTTTCCCCCATTTCCCGTCATTATCATCTCTACCTGTGGGTAGGCGGTCCCAAGGTCACTGACTCTCCCACTCCTCCCAAGATGCCCTCTTGCTCACATCTAGGTTAAGGGCTAATTCAGAACAAACAAATGGTTAGCATTGTGGGGGCGCTGGGTTATTTACAATCTGTACATGCTGGTTCTTATCTATGACATGAAGTACAATTGTGTTCTTCTAGTACAGAATCTTAAAAAATACTCCTGCAGAACTGTGATGTTGCATACCTTTAATCCCAGCACTCAGGAGTCAGGGCAGGCCGATCTCTGTGACTTCGAGGCCAGCCTAGTCTACAGAACAAGTTCCAGGACAACCAGAATTACACAGAGAAACCCTGTCTCAAAGAAAGAAAGAAAGGAAAGACTGTACTCCTGCCTGTCCATTTCGCCCCCTGTTGATACAAGTATTTAAAGAGGGGACATGCTGTCAGGGACATGTTGATAGTTCTCTTGCCACCACACCTCCGCTGCCTTTGACTAAAGTCTTTCTGAATATACCAGATCTTTCTAGCAGTTTTATCATGGTGATAGGATCTACATTATTGAGTGTTCTATTGCTGTGACAAAATACCTACATAACCAAGTTCACGGGAGGAAAGGTTTATTGTGACTGGCAATTCATGGTGGCTTGGCCCTGTTGCTTTGGGCATGATGGTGGCTGTGGTAGGATGCATGATGAAGGAGGCTTGTCCACCCCACAGCATCCAGGAAGCAAAGGGAGAGCCAGAAGGGGCCTCAGGCCCCAATATCCACATCCAAGGCATGCTCCCTTTAAACCAGCTTCCTTCCACTTAGTAGGAACCTCATCCTAAAGAGTCCACCATTTCCGGATGGTGCCATCAATCTGGGGACCAAGCCTTTAGCACGTGAGGAACTGAACTCGAGCAGCACCTCAGAGCTGGCCTTAGAGCCAGGTTTGACAACGCTGTGGGCAGGATGTGTACGCTGTGCATGAAGAGCAGCAGCCCTGACTCCTCCCCTGCTCTTCCACCCACACGCAGTGGGACTTTGGAGAAAATGCAGAATTGCTGGTGGGAAACTCTCACTGAGCAGCCCTGGGAAGTACCTGAGAGCCTGTGAGGGAACACACTCCATATTAGGAAGTCATGGGGCCCACCCTGCACAGACTATGTCTCTTCAGAGTCTATGCAGCATCACCCCACTGGATGCATGCCTTTGGGTTAAGAAACATACCCTTGGGATGTGGCTGGTCATTGACATCAAACCAGTTAGACTTGAACAACTTAATACCACATTAGTGCTCTAGATCACTCGCTAATAAGACAAGACCTCAAGGGAACAGGGTAAAATGAGACACACAGGACAAATCAATTTTGCTAAGAGAAACGGGAAGAATTGTGAAGGAAATCGGGTGTCAGCTGCCATGAGGGAGCAGTGCTGAGCAGTCGGGTGGTGATACCGAGACACCTCAAAGGAGGAGGAGGAGCATTGCATGCCCAGCCCCTGTGAAGGGCACAGTAGCTGCTAGAGGTACAGTTCGGGCCCTCTTCCCACCATCCATCACCTTCCCACTAAGTCTGAAATAGGGGCAGCTTGCTCCCTGAGCAGAAGCATTCAAAGGCTTGACAATGACAATGACCTTCACTGGCTGTTTTGCTCCCTCCCATACCCCACTCACTGGCTTGGATATTAGGTTCTCTCCTCTCTACCACAACCACTGTAAGCCATAGCTGAGATGAATGCAGTCCCTGCAGACACAGGCTAGCAAGAGGTTTGACCCCTGTAGCCATTTCCGGAGCCCTTGGGAACATTTTAGGGCTGGCTAAGCAGCCCATTAAGAGGCTTTGGGGGGGAGGAATATGAAAGTGGGTCAGAGACCATTGTGAATGCTAAGGAATATTCCAAAGGCAGGGAAAGTAACACCCTAGACTCTGCTTGATCTATCTGGCCATTTCTGGGATGTGAGATTCTCTCTCTCTCTCTCTCTCTCTCTCTCTCTCTCTCTCTCTCTCTCTCTCTCTCTCTCTCTCTCTCTCTCTCTCTCTCTCTGTGTGTGTGTGTGTGTGTGTGTGTGTGTACAGATATACATATGGAGGTCAGACGACAGCCGTGGATTCCTCGGGACCTGTCCACCTTGCTTTTGTGCAAATGGGTTATCTCTCTGACCTGAGGCTTAGAGATGAGGCTCAGTTGACTGGCTAGAGAAATCCAAAGATCTAGCTGCCTGCTGCTGGGGCCACAGGAGGCTGACACCTCAAGAGGCTGTGGCTTGCATTTTGTCTGGCTGTTGGGAAGAGGATAGAGAATTGCACTTGTGTATGTCCCCAGGGTTTGGAGAAACTCCTGGGGCTGTGGCTGCCTTGAATAGTGTGTGCCAGGAGCCATACCTCAAGTGCTACCATTTCTCTGTGCTGCAAACACACAACCACATCTGACTGTTTCTAAGTGGGTTCTAGGGATCAAATCAGGTCACCATGTTTGTGCAGCAGGCACTGTGCCAACTGACTATCTCCCTAGCCCTGGACTCCATTCCAGAGCTAAGTTTAAAGAGGGACCTTGACAAAGCAGAAGGCCACTGGAGTAGTTAAGGTCATGTGAGATGAAAAAGGCAGAAAGATGATCCTCGGTGTCCCACTCCTGGGATCCCACATGAGTTTGGTAAAAATGCTCAGCATTGCAAGCCAGAGCCACTGTCAGTACGTGGGCACCTGAGGACTGTGGTGTCTTCTGCTGTTGGAGCCCATCCTAAGGACAAGACACAGTGAAAGAAGGACTCGCAAGTGGCAACTGAAATAGGGCCTCATCTAGCAGTGGGACAGAGTGAGCTCAAGCCCCAAGGGACAGGCTCAAGGATGCTGTTAAAGTCTGGCAAGGTGGCAGGATAGAGTGTGTTAAGGAGTAGGACACCTCCATCAGGCTTTGATAACTGCTACATTGGTGGGGAAACTGAGGCTGGAAGGTAGGGCTTGCACCTTCAGCCTGTGGAGGGTGTGTACATCACAGAGTGCCTGAGAAGGCATGCCTAGATCTGTATATGTAACTTTCTTTGGTCAGTAATGCCTGGTAATGAGCCATGCCTCAGCTCACCAGTCAGGGAAGGATTGGATCCAGGATCCCTCTATGTTGGTGCTCATGTCCCTTAAATGGAAGGGCATTTAATTTGCACAGAACCTGCATACATCTTCCCACATACTTGAAATTGTCTCTAGTTTATTTATAATACATAATACAACATAAATATCATGTAAATAGCATTGGAATACATTGTTGAAGGAACAATGACGAGGGAAAATGTTTGTGGTGTTCAGAGCAAGTGTGATTTTTTAAGGTATCTTTTAGCTGTGGTTGGCTGAACCTGTGGAGGCAAATATGGATGGGGAGTGTGGATGCACCCTCTCTGGGCAGCCCCTTCCTTGCTTGCATGGGAGAATAATTACTTCCCAGTATGAGCCATGAAGAGGAAGAGAAGCACCTAGCTAAGTGTCTGAGACAGGTAGTGCCAGCAGAGCGCCAGCTCCCCCATCTTATTGAATGGTTCCTAATATAGGAACCTGGGGCTCTGCATACTAGTGGGTGGCTAGCTGCCACCCTTCTAGCTACTCCAGCCAGGAACAATATGGGTCACACACTATAACATGCAGAAATGGGGGAGGTAGTTAGATTTACTCTTCCACTCCCCAGCAGATGCGACTGCCAGCCTGACCTCCTTCAGCTTGGAGGGTTTGAAGGGCCCTTCATTGCCACGATGTTATTTGTTGTTCCTGTTGTCACGATGAGCAGAGGAGAAATATTGTCTCCTGCCGGATCCACAGGAGGCTGACACCTCGAGAGGCTGTGGTTCAGGGGTGGCAGTGATTGCTCTGCATTTTGCCTGGCTGTTGGGAAGAGGATAGAGAATTGCACTTGTGGCTGTCCCCAGGGTTTGGAGAAACTCCTGAGGGCTGTGGCTCCCCTGAAGAGTGTGTGCTGCTCTTTCTCCGTGAAGCAAGCTCCCTGCCAGCACAACTGATGCCTTTGGTTTCCCCTGTTTCCCCAGACTATGCTCAGTTACTCCCAAGAGACAGAAGTCAAGCCTCACTCAAAGCATTCACTTAGCATGCTTTGTGTCTTCCTGGGCACCTCAAGACCTCCCAGTCTGTGCTCTGAGTGAAACAGCTCCTTGTCCTTGCTGCCTTACTTTTGATTCAGAGATGCCATCACCAAAACAAGAGCACCGTGCATAGTTCAGACTGTGACCAGCACCAAAAGCAACACAAAAGACAAACCAAGAGAACCCTGGACACGTGTGCTTCATGGGCCCCAAAAGGAAAATTTCACCCTGGGCTCTTTCACACTCTGGGCCTCATATATTCTCCCCTGACACTATGCCAGTCTGCTCTTCCAAGGAAGCAGACACCCTCAGACACCTGTTCCCAACTCTGTCAGCCAGACATCCCTCTCAGATGGCTCGTGCTTTGAAAAAAAAAATCCCATTTAAGACTCTCTAGTGAAACAATAGCCAAGTGCATTTATTCCCACTTTGGCAGAATGATTGAGTTCTGAGTGGCTGAGTCACAGAGGCCAAGGTCACACAGAAAAACCTTGACCAGGAGTTCAACTTTCTATGAAGCTCTTGGTTGCTATGCAGTGTTGTTACATATCCCTGACCTCACTTCACCTCCAGGAAAGTTCTTGGCCAGGAGAAGTACACTACTCATGGCAAGGAAGGCTCAGAGAGATTGAGTACCTTGCCTCGGGTCACACAGCTTACAAATAACAGAACAAGGACTTGCCTTCTGTCTGCTTCACAGCTGGGAGCTTCTGCCTACACCCAAGACCTCAAGGCTTCCTGACAGCCTCCCTCTCCTTTGAAAGCCCTCCAAAGACACACACACACACACACACACACACACACACACACACACACACACAAAACCCCAGCTCTTCTTGGAGTCCTTCATTCCTTGCATTCAATCAGCCTCATGAACACTTAAAGAGAAGAGAAAAAGATAGATGGCAATAAGAATTGTGTTCAACTATTTTACTTAAGTCATAATCATTCCTAATCTAAATTTGCTGGAATGTATTACACAACCTAATCATTCACATATATTGTACTGCGGTTTCAATTTAGTGAAAAGTAAAAGCCATTCAGAAGGCAGAAATATGTTAAATGAACATCTCACAGATTCCATCCCTCCGTTAGATAAAGCCCACAGTGCTTTATGATTCTAGGCTGGGGCTGCTCACTTGGATTTGGCTCCTCTGGCTCCTCCCAGCACAATCAGAGGCTAAAGGCGTTGGAGCAAAACTAAGATGATCCGGCCTCTAGGGTTGGGGCAGGGAAGAGCTGGAGGTTTGAGGACATGGTGGCTCCATGAATATCTACTCTGGATGAGACCCACAAGCGGTTCTACTGGCTGTTCTTGTTCTTCAACTTCCCAGTTGTAGCTATGACCACTTTTCTTACAGCTCTGCTTCCCAGGTGGGTGATACCTTAGCTTAATGTCACACACACACACACACACACACACACACACACACACACACACACACGGGGGGGGGCAGACAGAGACAGAGAGCCTTTGTGCGTGCTGTGTCCTCAGCATAGAACACGCTGTGTCCCCATCTTCATCTTTCTCCCACCATTCTTTGGGTTCCAGCTTAGAGTCACACTTCCTGGAGATGTATTGAGAGAACAGCATGTCTGAAGTCTGGCTGGCTCTCCTTGCACTTAGCTTGGTGCTTGGGCCTCTGGTTATTAGAACACTCCTTTCATTATACATGCTTAGCATCCCTTTAGCTAAAATACGTATAACTGTGTTTTAGATGTTCTATATCTACATTTTGAATATCTCATGGACAAGAATCAAATCTAAGCACAAAACTCACTCTTGTTTCATACATATATTTGCATATAGATTTAGCTAGTTTTATGCAGTATTTTAGTACACCTCTGTCTTGACCATGACCCATAACATGAGATTAGCTGTGGAATTTTCCACCTATGACATCATACTAGTGTCCAAAGCATTTCCTATTTTGGAACACTTTGGAGTTCAGATTTTTCAGTCTGTAAATACTCAAACTATTATGTCGACTTGTCTCTCTCACCAGACCTCTAGCTCCTTGAGGCAGAGACCCTATACTCCAGAGTTGTGGTCCCCTATTTAGCCATAGTATGTGCTCAATAAATGCAGACTGACTGGACCAACTATCCTAAGCCTGGGCATACCTATTTGCCTTCTCCCAGGACTGCCAGGATCTGTGCCACACACCTGCCTCAGCCCTTCTTTGAAAGCTTATCCAGTTGCTGGACGCAGCTGACAAACCACCAGCAAGTTCCCAGCAGATCAGTAGCCATCAAAAGTGCCACCAAGTCCTAGCTTTTGATGCAGCACCAGCCTGTAACAGCGGCTTCAATGTGGGCAGGTGGCAACACCAAAGTCCCCACAGCTCAGAAGTAATGGTAAGGCTTGGGCGTTGTAAAAACTGCTCAGCTCCTACTTCTGCCATGTATACTTTTGGGCCTGGAATGAGTTATCTAATTAATCTCACTGAGCTTTAGTTTTCAGTTTTATAAAAGGGAGGGGAGCTACGATGGTCAATTTTCCATTGATGTATCATTATATCTGGGAGAAAAACTAAAAGGAGCCTGACAGAAGGAGCTTGCTGCCAAGACTGGTGAGCCAAGGCTCACCCTAAAGCTTTATGGCAAGAGGGAACCTCCTCCTACAAGTTGTCTTCTGGCATCCACATGTGCACCATAGACATGTGGGTTCACACACACACACACACACACACACACACACACACACACACACGCACGCACGCACGCACACACACGTGAACACATGCTAAATAAATAAATAAATAAATAAATAAATAAATAAATAAATATGTGATTTGAAAACCTAAAAGGACAAGAGGCTTATTTTGGCCTCCTTTTCAGTCAGTTCATGGTTAGTTGGCTTCTTTTTGGGGGGCTTGTGGTGGAGCAGTACATCAGGGCAGGAAGTAGAAGGTGCTACTTACTTCCTGGCATCCAGAGAGGGGCAGGGACCTAATATCCCCTTTAAGGACACATTCCCTAATGATTTAACTTTACCCCATTGGGCCCCACCTCCTAAAGGAACACCATGACCTAGAGACTGAGCCTCCAACCCCTAGCCTCTCAGAGACATTTCAGGTTCAAACCCATAAAAGTGACTATAACCACTACCTCTCTCAGATCATGTAGTAAAGGACTAATGACAGCCAAAGGCAGTGGGGACATACTTCAGGGCAGCAATGCCCATACAAGCAGAGTACTGCATTCTTCAGCACTCCCCTGTTATGATCAGTGACAGGATGTACAGCGGGAGACTCCACAGTACAGTTGCACACTTCCTGCAGAGTGCCTGGCTCAGGCTGGATTGCCCAGTTACCTAGTTATCCTGTGCTGATTTAGGCAAGGCAAATGGCAGCGCCGAGCAATGCGATCCTTAATGACTTTGGCTCTGTGTCTGTCGTAAAGAGTAGCCACCGTCATCAAAGTTCTCAGGTGCCTTTTCTGGGCCAAATGTCTGGCTGTGTTTTCCCACATGTGCACTGTAATCTGAGCTCATCCTTTATGTCCTGTCGGGGGAGGGATCCTGCAGCTGAGTGATGTTCTCCAATAGAGAGTTTGTTTGTAAGGGGAGGAGGTAAAGAATAATTTTCCTGCTTGGAGCTGCACAGGGAATTAGGAAGGCAGACGGCCATTACTCAGATTGGAGAGCTGCCAAGGCTCATGATATCATATTTATTTGCCAAGAAAAACACCTCCCCTGTATCTCTCAGGGAGAGAAAGGAAGTAAAAAGGCCCAACCCCAATCAGGTTGTGGGTAATGGGTTTAATACCCACAAACAGAGCCCATTCAGATTGATAGAGCAGCACCTTTTAGGAAGATAGAGTCCCAGAGTTTGACACACATTCTGGACAGACAAATAGACAGGCACATTCCAGATACAGATCTCTTTCTTCCCAAACTTCTCAGAGGCAGCCTACTTTTGGTATGAAGCGGGAAAGCAGGCAGTTTTCCTATCCAATCCCTTATTTCCAAACACTGTTAAGAAAACTATGGATGTAAATTCATCGGGTTGATGCAGAGCCACAGACTGCCTTGGAATAGCTTAGTATCTTCACCGTGGGTCACAGTAGATTCCAAGCTGCTGACATCTGACAGTATTGAGTCAAATGTCCATAACTGGTTTTCTGGCTTGTGGATTGTGACCCACATGTAAAATAAGTGGCTTATGGCCTGTAACTTGAAGGATGTCACAGTGGGAAACTCTTCACTGGAATGTAAATTAAATCCTTTGAGCTTAGCTACTATAACCCTTGAGAAAGAGAAGGGCCAGGGAAGAGGGAGGTGCCTTCCATTCTGAGCACCCTGCTACAGGAGAAAGTGAGGTCAACCCAGCTGAAAGGTTTGGAAAGGCTGGGCCATGTCCTTGCAATGTGGAAACAAGAACAAGATGAGTTTTCAGATCACTGGAGAGACTTAGACCAAAGAGAAGAAAGAGACTAGCCAGAATCCAGGGAACTAGAAGTAGCCGTTAGCAAGGGCAGCCGTCAGATCCCAGGAGCAAGCAGGTGAAGTGATGGATGGATGTTGGCCATCACTACATCTGGCAGCAAAGGGGAGCAAACCCCAGCACCCAACTTCTGGGGCCTATATAACCACCCTCCCTCTCCACCAAATCAGCCATGCTCCTAGGCTCATGTTTATTTCTAGTTTTCCTTGCTGGAGCAGGCAGCCCACACTTTTGCAAGCATGCACAGGGTATCCTGACCGCTGCCATACAGTTTCCTAGTTCTCAAATTTCACTCCTGAGGACAGCTTTAAGGCAGATACACCATCTCATTTTCCCAGAGGTCCTCAGGGGCAGTCACCAGATTGCACATGCTGAATGTCAGCTATATTAAGCTAACACATTCGCATCATTGAAAAAAAACCCCTATTTACACATAATAAACATGGGGATAGATGCTGGAGAGGAAATAATATAGCATTGATTAAAACAATGCCCTGTAATGCCTTCTGAAAGTCTCCAGTCACTGGCGGCTTCTGAAGCAGCCCAGAGCAAAGACAGCCTCCTTACCTGGCAGCCTCCAGCCTTGCCTTCAACTGTCACTCTCCAAACTAAGACAGTAGGTAGTGATCCCAACAGGCCATGGGTGCAGTGGCCAGTACCTACTTAAACAAGTCCTCAGTGTATGCCAGGCATGTACTCAGGGCTTGGTCTCACTTTATCCCTAGCAGTTCTAATTTGTTTTACAGGGACAGAAGCAGGTTCTCAGAGGAGCTAAGCAAGTGTTGGGGCCAGTGATGGGGTCCTGGGTCCATGTGACTCCACAGCATATACTATTACATATTGCTAGGTGCCTTTGTATATTCAGCTTATATCTTCATAAATATCTTAGAGAGAGATGTGGATTGCTAGCTCATGCACAAAGCTCTGGGCCTTCCATGAGTTTCTTTCTCTGGTTTAGTGGGACCGAGGAGGGGTTGCATGGGCAGCTTGGCCTTGGCCGTGATCCCAGATACCTACAGTGGGGAAGTGAGCCTGCATCTTGGCTAACAGGGAGGTTTCAGAGATTCTGAAATGAAAAACTTCATTTGAGAAAGGCAACCTATTACTCTAGAGCTGTTGGCAAGGCTGGAGCTTAAGCACATTTTCCTTGGTAACCAATCACACAAGTCATTCGGCTCAGAGGCTACAGTCAGCTAAGGACAGCAGGAGCAATTGGGACTACAGATGGGTGTGTCAGGCGGTGGAGGCTCCAGTTGCCTCTACCAAGGGCAGACTGACAACCTCAGAGTAATTTCCCACAATGCTGGTAACTGTTTTGAGGCAAAGGAGAGGGGGCCATCCTCTGCTAAGGATAGTGATAGAGAGTGATGTCCCCATCAGCAGGGAGCAACTCTGTTCTCTCACTTGCTCATTGGCCGTGTCACAAAGTTAAGCCTAATCCTACTTCTTATGGCAGTGCTGTAAGAACTAAATGGGGAAAAGGCACAAGACACTGTACCAAGCCCTGACCTGTGTTGCCGGTTGGCACAAGGTCAAATTGCCTCCTTTTAAAAATCTTTTTTTGAATAGCCTTCAGCCATCCCCTTTCCTGGAGTTTTAGGCCTTTGGAGATTTAGGCCCACGGATTTCCATTCAGCTCTAGCTCTTGTCCCGACCCTAGAAGGTATCCCTATCCCCTGGCTTCTCAAGCCACGCCACCTCAATTTGGAAGGTAAATGGGCAGTTTGTGCATCTGCTAAAATCCTCACTTCGCTGGGTTTCACTTTCTTCTCCTATAGAGGAGGATTTCCACTAAACCGCTGAACCGTGTCTGGATTACTGCTCCGGCCAGCATCAAGGGAGTGAGTTCTGATACCAACTCACACAGGCAAAACACAGGAGACAGAAACACAAACCAGAGCTTAGTGAAGCCTGTGCGGAGCCACGGGTCTGCAGCTGAGGTGAAGCACACTGCCTAGCAAACAGCCTGTCCTGGCAGTAGGCAGTGGGAAGAGGACCCGCTTAGTCTGTCCTGAGTGGGGAGGACAGCCCTGTGAGTGCACTTACTTGACAGGTAAAACAGAAGCCCATGTTAATCACACAGGGAAGGCCAAGCCAGAACAAGGAGCCTGGCTGTGAGGCTTGGTTTTAGCTAGCAGACTGACACCGTGTAGAATCATCTGGAAAAAAAAACAGTCCCAATGTGTGATCATCTCAATCAGGTTGGCCTGTGGGCATGTCTCTGGGGATTGTGAAAGTAATTTTAATTGATGTGGGAAGACCCAGCTCACCGCAAGCAGCACCATTCCCTAGGTTATGTCCCAGCTAGTACTAAGCTCAGAGGGTAAGGGTATGAACATAAGCTCTCATATTCATTTCATTTTCTCTCTGCCTCTGACCGTCGTTGTGACTAACTGCTTCAAGTTCCTTCCTCGACTTCCCCACAGCGATGAACTGTGACCTGGAATTGTAAGCTGAATAAACCCTTTCTCCCCTAAAGTTGCTTTGGACAGGATATTTTTATCACAGCAACAGAACTGAAACTAATACACTGACTTTGGGTGGATGTGGGCTTCAGCCCCTCAGTATAGCTGTGTGACCTTGAGGGGTGGCTTAGTCCTGTTTCCTATGTGTGAGAAGGCACTATGACTTCCTGCCTCATGCACCCAGAGCTATGTGAGACCAGGACTAGACCTTTATGAATGTCACCCTCTGAAACCCCTGCTTTATATCCTCCAGGGTTCTTTCTCCCTACCGTCAAAACCACAGTGACTATACTAGCTGCATGATCTCCTGCTCAGGACCCAACAGCAAATCTGGTTCAAAAGAGATCCCTATCTCCTTTGATCAACAGTATGTTACATTATTGAAAATAGCTAAGAGGGTAGACTCTGAAAGTTCTCATCACCAAAACATAAGTATGTGGAGTAAAAGATATATCCATTCATTTGATCTAGTTATTCCTCAGTGTATATACATTTCCAAATGAATATAATGTAGCCATGTTTAAAGACTCAAAGTGTATTAACTGATAATATAATCAATGAATAGATGACCCAGAAGTCCAGGTCCCCAGCTTTAACTCTGAGCTCCCACTCGTGATCACTGCCCTTCCTTCACAGCCAATAAACTTGTACTGGGTATAGTCTGAGACTGAGCCAGCCATAAGCAAGGGTGTAGTATTCACATTCATGGCTATTTAACAATGGAATGAAGATTTTTTTCAGGGTGGAAATGTTTGTTTATTAAGCATGTGCAAAGATTGAATGAGGAGGACACAGAGGGACAAGTGAAACCAAGTGACAATAGCATCAGATGATGTGGAGAGAAAGAACCAGACTGAAGAGGAGGTTCCCTCGGGCCGGAAGAGTCTAGAGCAGAAGACTGGCTCTTCCTTCCCAGCAGTGAGGAATACAAGACAGTGCATCCCCAGCTACTCATAGCTCAGCTTGCACAGGAACCATACCAACCTCCTCCCTGAAGAATATTCCTGTAGAGAACAGAGAATGGATTTGCCTGACACCTGGGTAGGCCTGGGAAACTAGGGACCCTCTCTGGCAGGAGAAATTCTAGGCTCCTACTTCTATGTCAAAGCCTTTCACAGCATGTCTCCTCCTACCCTGACTTCCCTGAATAGATCCAGACCTATCTGGTGACCCTTTATCCAATCCCATCCGGATCATGACTCATCCATTCCTCTTGTCTACGATAGAGTATCCCCTCTACCAAACAAACAGTCGTCCAGGTGGCCCACCATCTCCCACCTCCCCCGTAAAGGCCAAAGCAGCCATGGTGACCTGACTGTCTTTGCAAACAGACCGTGTCTCCCAGATTCTAGGGACTCTGGGGAACTCATTGTTCTCTAGTTTCTCCTGTGACTGGCCCACTCAGAAAATATTTGTATTAAACACCCCTTGTGGATCAGGCCCAGTGACACCAGCCAAGGACAAGGCTTGGTTTTTACTTTCAAATATCTCCCAGCTTGAGAAGACTGACAAACAGATCTTCCTAGCTCAGTATTGGATGAGGCAGGGGATTATGGGACAGAGTGGGGACTTGGGGATCATGTGATCAGCAGGGTAACCTGGGTGATCTGACCAGACCCAAGTGCTGATCCAGATGCGGAGGACAGCAAGGACTCTGAGAACGGCTCTTTGGGGCAGAGCTACACTGGCTCTCCTCTTTGTACCTTGGTCTATCTCTTCCACACTTTCACTCTGTCTTCCCCATTCTCCTCTTTCTTTCACTTTCCTCCCAATCCCATGCATCCTTCTCATTCATGAGAGAACCTAATGGTTAAATTAGAGACAGTTTCTGGGGATACGGAGGGCTCAGCTGGAGAGAGGCCTAGAAGAAATCTAATAAGTAAGTCAGAGGAGTGAATGGCCAGGCAGCAAACAGGAGGATTGAGGAAAATGAGGAACTATAGTCCCAGGCACCTGGCAGAGTCATAATTGACAGGGCAGCCTAAGTTCCCTGGTCTCAGACAGAATTCAGAAAATTGGGTTTTATGTTCACTTGTGTTTGGAAACTAACTACTCTTCCCCATAGTGAACTCCCAAGGTTCATGATGGGACCCAAAGCTCACACTATTACCACCTGTTTTAGATGACCTACTCACACTCCAGTTCCATAGATGATTGGAGGGTAAGGAAGAGCCTTGCATATTCAGACAAATTCAGACAGGGAGACCTTCTGTGTTGTTGCTTCCTGAAGGTGATATGTGGACGGGGCACTTGATGGACAGAGAATGCTGAGCTGAGGTTTTATACGTGACCACACCTATTTCTCTCTAGCTGCATGGCTTCAGATAACTGAGGCACCTTGATGGTCCTCAGTGCTATCCTATGTCAAGTGAGTATAAGTCCCCATCTTCAGCTGTGTTGACAATAGTGTGAGATTGCATGGAAAGGATCTCACTGGGGAGATGCCTACTCATGGATGGTCTTCAGCATATGGATGTCTCCCCCACATCTGAAAGAAGAAATCCCACACCCGTGTGGTATGAAAGGATAAGCTTTATGCCTCCAAGAACGTGATAGGTTTGAAATGGAAAAATTTGTGCTTGGTGGAAGCACAGCTTCCAAGAACTGGGGCTCTCCCGTGGGGCCTGCATAAGTAACGTGCACACACACAACTATCCTTCACACACCCATGCATATACGTTCACACACACACACACACACACACACACACACACACGTATCTGCAGCCCTCACTACTCACTGCATCTGTACACACAAGGGACATGCCAAACTCTACAATCTTACCCCACCTCCCATCACACTGACATCTATACATTCATTGACACACCACCAGAAGGGAAATCACACTACATCCAGAGCCTTCCTCTTCCAAAGCTGTGAGTCAGGCTCCTCTGGAAGCAAACTCCTATTTCACTTTATATCTCTTTTCTGAGACACTAAAGGACACAGGGAAGCCAAGGTTTCCAAGGGCCAATGAGTTTTTCCCGAGTTGCAAGCATCCAAGGGCCCAAGGGACCAAGAGGCCTTTCTCTTACAGAGCAGATTTCTGTTGAACTTGACTTTAGCTCTTCAAGGACAAAAACCACAGGTTGCAAAGTAATGATGAGCTCCCCATCTCTAGGAGGATCTAACGCTGCAGCAAAGGAGATTTTCCACTGGAGGTGACAATGAAATCAAGTAACCCTGAAGCCCCGTCTATGCAGAGAACCTGAGGCCAGGAGGTCTTCACTTAGCTGCTCTGTGGCAATAGCCCTGACAAGGGTGATGTGTACAGTGGTTTCTGGAAAACCGCTTGCCAGCTTGGGTCCCCTCTCCCCTAAGTTAATAGATCCTCCCACACAATGATCTGATAGATATCCTCAGATCTTCTTCCCAAAAGACCAGGCATTCTCCCTGGGTTCTGCAGGGTTCTGCCCTGCCCCTAGCCATCCACCATATTGAGTTCAGAAATCCAGAGAGTAAGTTTGTTTCAGACGACATTTTGATGAATTCAGGCCCAATCTCACTCAGTTTATTGATCCTGAGAAAACTACCCAACTGTGCCATACACTGGGTCAATATGAAGCGCTGCCAAGACAAACAGGTTGCTGAGCCCTTCTGTGAAGGAAGATTTGGAACAATCTACTTCTCCTTTCCTTTCATATCAAGACCCCACCAACATAGGGAGCATCCTGCAGAAAATTACAGGCCATCCCAGTGCCTTAGGGCACTAGCCATGGAGCTCTGAGCAAGCCCATTGGCTTCCCTGAGGCTTAATTTTCTCATCTGAGAAGAAGGGAAGTGAGGGCTCCCTCGATGGGTGTAGTGTGGAGTGAAAGTATCATGGTGTCTGTGCAGACACTGACACCAAGGGGCTGCTGGGTGGCTGCTGGCCCCTTGTCTTTCCATTCTTAATTCAGCACAGTCTGATGAGATCAGACATCTCTGACTCGTTAACAGGTGTGGACAGGGTGCCTCAAATATCAAAGTAGCCAAAAAGAGGAGGAACAGGCAAAGAATCCTGCATGTGTGTGTGCCAGAATTCAAAACAACTAGCAGTACCAAGCCTCCAGACACATAGCCTGGGTGACACACACGTCCTAGCAGCAATGGTCTTTAGTAAAAGCATTTTGCAGCTGGAGACAGTGAGTTCCTGGCATGTTAAACTTCCCAAGCCTCATAGATTTTCCTACCACTAAGTTACAGGTACAAAAATGCTAAGCAGATGCCACCTAAAAGGGACTTATTGTCTGTCTTATTCACTGCAGTATCCAGATCAACCAGAAACAACCCAGTGAGCTCTCAACAAGTGTAGAATGAACGTATGCATGACTGAATAATAGAACTCAGAGACAAGAACCTGAATGCCTTGCAGGATACCAGACAAGACCAATCTGTCCTTGTGGTTGACCTGTGTCATGTATCTGTGGCAGGATAGATGGTGGCAGATAAGTAAAAGGTCAAGACTCTGTGGGATCCACTCCCAAACCACCAGAGAAGTGTTCAGGCCTGACTCTTCACTTTGACTACCACAATACTGAAAAGACATATGGTGCCAAGTCATATGGTCAGAGTGGGCTGTTCACTGTGTCCCTGCCATATCTAAGTGCTGGTCAGGCCCTGTGCCTGAACACAAGAATGTAAAGGCAATGGAGATGGTCTCCACCTCTTGGTCCAGAAGGGTGGAGTCAAAGATATGAGACCAAGGCCCCATCTATGGGGACTTTTATAGCAGAGGTCTACAGAGTTGGCAATCCATGTCTATAGGGTTCATGTTGATAGATTCACCAACTGAGGACAAAAATATTAGGAGAAAATGACATCTGTATTCCAAACATACAGATTATAATCTTGTTTTACTATAACCTAGAGATGGCTCAGTGAACAGGAAGATGAGCTAAGTTACATGCAAATGCTTCAGGCGGGTCAGAGTTTGGTAACTCCAGAAGAGGGAAACCTCTCTGAAACCCAGCCTACTATGATACCAAGGTATAATTGTCAGGTAGACAATATTGCCAGAAGGAAAGCCCACCTACCTACAGGGGAGAGTGAAAGGACTCAGGCCAAGAAGGATTCCTAGAGAGATCTTGAATTATACATTTAATGAGGCTTACAGGAGCATAGACAGTTCATAGGAGGAAAGCCAGGGCAACAGCACAGAGCTGGAATGTGGGAACACAGTCTAGAACATGTCACATGATCAGCACCATGGATTGAGGACAGGGGGAAGTCCCAAACAAAGCAATTGGCAGCTATTCTTGTTTGCAGTGTCCGGGGCCTTTACAGGTTGAGAAATAAATAGCTCTTGTCCCGAGGGACTCTAGACAGAGCCCCTCCTTTCTCTGAGCTTCATTTCCTCCTCCATGCCATGCTGGACGTGTAACTTCTAAGGCTTCTTCCAAGTTCTAACATTCAGTGACATTTCAGACTAATGCCCAAGATCAAATATGTACACAGACCAGAGGAATATGGGAACATGTAGGTCACTCTAGTACAAACAGCCTACAACCTGAATGAGCTAGCCCTGCTGACCAGTATCTGACATGTCTGAAGGGCAGCCCCTTGCTGCCTAACCCCAGCCTCCTCAAGCCCTCAAGGAAGGGGACCTCTTCCTGAGAGACCCCAATGACCCAAAAGATGGTAAAGGAAGAAGCCCACATCAGAGCTGCTTGGCCAGAGGCTGCATCTGAAACTCCCTTATCCCCATGAGCAGTGACCCCACATTCAGGAAATACTTTAATAAAAGTTGTAGCACTTACTGCCGCCTCAGTGCCCTTGCACAACTTGGTTGTTTTAAGCTTACAGTCTTCATGGAAAGGGTCACGGAACCCAAGAAATCATCTAGAGAGACTGTAGGCTTGTTTGTTTGTTTTTGCTGAGGAATGGGTGGTGAAGGGCTAAGAAGTTCAAGTCTGCTGGGGTCTGACTATTCTGACTCCCCCAGAGTTATGTATTGATACCCTCACTCCCAAGATGGCATTAGGAGGATGTGCCTTTACTGATCTTATAAATGGTGTTGGTGTCATAAAAGTGACCCAAAGCAACTTGTTTGTCCTTTCCACCACTGAGGACACAGAGAAAATAAATATGCTAGCTATGAGCCAGTGACCCAGCTAGCCTTCACCAAACACTGTGTGTCCTTGATCTTAGGTGTCTCAGCCCAAAGAACTGGGAGAATACAGTTCTCTTGCTTACAAATGGCACTGTCTATGATGGTCTTATAGCTGTCTGGGTGGGGGAGGGGCATCACCCCATCAAGAATTATGAAGCCACACTTCTCTCAGCAAAATGACACATTTGTATTAATGTAGCAAACTCAGTGAAGTCCTAGGGCACAGGACTATGTCTCATGTCTGGTTCAATTTCTATTCCATACATGGTGACACTCAGAATAAAGGTGAGACTCAGAATAAAGAGGTGACTCCCCAGACCACCCAGCTAATGACAACAAGCCAGGCCTTAGGAATCAAGCTAGTAATTGTCTCAAGCAAGGGGCTATGAGGTGCCATCAGTGATGCTGGCTCAGAGTTCAGCAGCCGTCAGGGATGGCGGTCACGGGGAATGGAGGAAGGGGCACTAGGCTGGACGGTCAAGCACTTGGTGTCTGAGAACCAGCCATTCTTCAGTTCCTCTGTGTTGCACTTAAGTTTCCAGAGATGGAGCCACATGGGAGCTGGACTCTGAGACTCTGTACTCTCTAACCACCTGCAGGCTCCATCTCCCTCACACAGAGCACTCCCTTACAGAAAACTTAGGGAATCCCATCTACTTATTAGAACTCAGAGTTGCCTACACCATCTACTAGTGACAAAGTTCCACATGCAAGAGAAGGGATGTGGTTTAATAGAATTCAGAATCTGGGCCCTTGTGTGGGGCAGGTGTGCATTCAAATCTTGGCTGAGTCATTGTACAGATAACCTTACATTTAACATATGCCAGGCTCAGTTCCTCATCTGTCCAATCAGAACCATTACAGTACTGCTTCAGAAGGCTGGTGTCCAGATGAAATGAGGTAATATACATAAAGGACTGAATGACATAACTTGAAACACATTTTATTTGTTTATTTGCTCTGTGTGTGTGTGTGTGTGTGTGTATCTGTGTCTGTGTCTCTATGTGTATATGTGTCTGTGTGTGTGTGTCTACGTTTATGTGTGTTTGTGTGTATATCTGTGTATGTTCATGTATCTGTGAATATGTGTCTGTGTGTGTATATGTGGCTATATGTGTCTCTGAGTATGTCTATGTGTGTATGTCTGTGTGTGTGTTTGTGTTTGTGAGTGTCATCTATGTGTGTCTTTCTGTGTGTCTATGTGTCTGTGTGTATCTCTGCAGGCATGTATATGCCACATAGAAAGAACAACTTTTCAGAAGTGGTTCTTCCTTTCTTGTTTTGAGGCAGAGTCTCTATTGTTTCTCCCTCATTGTGCACTCCAAGCTAGTTAATCTCCAAGCTTCTAGCTGATTGTCTGCCTCCCATCTTGCCATGGGAGTGTTCTTCAAACCACCACCAGCCTTAGCCTCACACTAACATGTAAAGTAAGAAGTTGCTTACAGTGAGTTCCTGGGTGCTGTGAGACTTAGGATGAGAACAGCCTCTAGGCACCGGGCTTAGAATCCCCACTTTCTACACATGCCTTTCGTTATAATAGCACTCTGTTATAACTATCTGTTATGGGGTACTTGCAATGCATCCGTGATAGGTACATGCCCCACCTCCCCTTCTGCTCCTTGTGTTGGAGATTTGCCGGAGCTGTTCATTTATTTTTAACTTATTATTATCATGTGGAGTGTGGGGGGTAGGTATGGGTGTGGGTGTATGTGGGCAGTATGTGGGCGCATGTAACCACAGCATGCATAGGGAGGTCAGAGGACAGCTCTGTGGAGTCGGTTCTCTACCTTTATGTGGGCTCCAGGGATGGAACGCCTCTTGTCAGGCTGCATCTTTTAGTAACAAGTGTCTTTACCTACTAACCAAGGGCGGCACCATTTTTCATATTAAAAAAAAAACAAAACAAAACACTGAAGGTGGATACCAATGGTGAGGACCCAATAGGCCATTGGAGGATCACATAGCTGTGTGAGAAGTCCCACAGACTGAGGAGCAGTCCAAGTGGTCCAAGCTTCCTGAACTGGATTCTCTTGGCCTCCAGTGTGAGGAGAGGCCCTAGCTAGTAGGCCCTAAGCCAGGTAGCTTGAGGCCTCCTACTCAACAGACCTTCTATGTGAGTGATTCTTCCTCTTAGGCCAGACTCCCTCATTCTCACAGTCTGGAACCCTCCTTCCTCTGGGCCCTGTGCCTCCAGTTTCCTTCATTGTGCTAGGATCACCCTCAATGACCTTGCCAGGACCTGTGATGAGATGACAAGTTACAGAAGCTCAGGGATTCCCACCTCCTACCTCCCACCTCCCACCTCAGTGCAAGCCTCCACAGCTCCTCTGACCAGGCCTGGAACATACCAGCACCATCTAAGACCTTTTCTGGCACTTTCATTCCTACAAAGCAATGCCTAAGTGAGCCAGAGATGATGCTGTGGTGTAGGGTGTCAAGGGTGGAGGAGATGAAGACATACCATTATCCCTTTAAGGAAATTAAACCTAAGTTATCAGCTCAGTCTGAAATTCCTCCTCACTGTTACAAGTGAGCACAAACACACACACACACACACACACACACACACACACACACACACACACACACACACACACACCCTCCCTTATCTTCTGTCCTGGTGGATCTGCTAGGTGGCATAGCCCTGAACGGGTCATCTCTCTGGGATGTGGGATTGCTATGCAAGGCTTGCATAGCCTCTGGTGTGCCTCTTCACAATCAGCCTCCTGCTGATCCAACCCTGTAGGAAGGAAACTTTCACATTCCAGTTAAGTGGTGTCTGGCTGTTCGGAATCACCCCCCTGGATCTGTTTGAAGCCAAGTTCTTAATCAAAGCTATAAGGTTCTCCTTGGCCCCCTCCACTGAAAGGTTACCATTAAAGAGGAACAAGATGCCTTAGGTTTGGAGGCTAGGCCTCCAGCTTTCATCCAGAGCTCTGAGGGAAATGGAGAGGCTTGGTTTTACCCCAAGCCTGGCATTCAAATTACAACTCTGCTGTTAGCTGTGTGAAGACTTCAGACAAGATGCAGAGCCTCTCTGATGTCGGCAAATATATCCAGTTGCTGTACGGGTTGAAGGAAGACACACATTTAGTGGACACAGCTTCCACTGCAAAACCCACCACCCATGTGTTAGTGGCTGATAATTTCCACTCACAATCTGATTTCCATGCCCTTCGAACTGTGGTCTGATCACTCCAGAGGAAGTCCCTTGGCTGGGCCTCCAAGAGTTTTCCATAGAACTTTCTAGAATTAAGAAGTCTTCTAAGGTGTCTGTGACCAGAATGAAGCTGGTAGCATTTGAGCAGAAAGCTTGCTTGGCAACAAAGCCTCCCCTGTAACAGTCACTTTAACCTTGTCCCAGTGCAACCGTGCCCTGGAGACCTACTGCAGTCCTGCAATCCTGTCAAGGAAATCTCCATTTGAGGCAATTTTTTGTATTTGTTTGTTTGAGAAAGCAAAAGAAATATTGAGCTGAAGCCTCCATCCAGCTACATGGGTAGCCAGATAAATAATTACTAAATAAATAAATAAGGGAAAATAAACAAAGAAAGCCTCCAATGAGCTTGAATTGCTGCCTTGCTGAGAGGTAACTGGCAGATTCAATTTAATTATAAGATACAGAATTGTAATGGAGTGTGCAGGGCTCGGGGAAGCTTTCAGCAACGGATGGGCAGCAGGGAGCCCAGACTGTTCCTGGATACATTCTACCCTGCCACTGACTGCCTTCCTTGCCCAGGTGGGCATGGGGTGGCAGGCAGCAGCAACTGCCTGGGGCCTGGAGGTTGAGTCTCCCTAAGCCCTGGACCTCCAACATGGCTAGCCTGGGTTCCCAAGGTGGCTCAGATAAGAATGCCCTGGAGGATAGTGCAGGCCAGCAGCAAGAGGAGGGGAGGAACTCCACATCCTCACACCCGCTCCCTTCTCCACAGCAGAGGTGAGCAGTGTGAAGGGACAAGGCCCACCCTGCAAGGCCAGGCATGGACACCAGATTGTGTAGCAGCTCTCCCTGGGAGGTGACTGGGGACAAGAGTATGACATCATCACCCTTCTGTATTGATTTTTCCCCAGAAAGTAAAGGATATGCCCCCATCCCCAGCCCTCAGGAGCCTGGTCTACTCTTCTACCACAAGGTCCCTAAAAGCCTATACCCCACAACTGTTAGGATGGTTTTCCTCTCCCTTTCCTCCTTCCCTCTGTCTGTCCCCACCATGTTTGGTGGGGCATGGGGGTTGTGAGAGCAAAGCTGGGTATCCTTGCCTGACTCCAGTGATCCATTCTTAGGGCACCTTCTCAGTTCTCCATGGTCCAATTTTATTTGCACCATAAATGTGTAATAAAGTGGTTTGTAAACACATCACAAGCCACAGCCATGTGCCTACTGCTGGCCCACCCTGAGAAGGAACCTAGCTGCTGTTATGCCTCCTGTATCCCTATTTACTGCCTTACCCCCTCCAAAGCAACTTTTCCTTCCCCAGGCCCTGAACTCCAGAGGCTGTTCTGTGCACTCCAAGCAGTGATGCCTGTGACCATCAGCCAGCCCTCTATTGGTCCCTTCTTACCCAGGTCTAGGTTGATCCTCTAGATGTAATTGCATTATCACACTACATCTCAGGAGAAGGGCCAGAGCCTGTGCTCTGTAACCAAACAGGCTTGGGTGTAATCCTGAGTCATCCATCCTGCAAATGCAAGTTCAGGAAAATTAATCAGCTTCCTAGAACTCCACATGTGCAGTGGACCTAATGCTCATATCTTCACTAACCTGTGTGAGATTAAATCCACAAACCAAACTTATATTTGAGCATCATTGGGTTCCTCTGCCTTTCCAAAGAGCTGGGCCTCAGGGGACCTGTAGGTGGTGGGATAGGACACTTAGTGATGAGGTGGGACTTCTACCCTTATGCTCATCTTTTTTAAAACTCTTTGTCATATTGAAAAAATAAAACCAGAATGATTCCCTCTTTCTGCCTGGCCTCCCAGCCATGATTGACAGGATATACCGAGCTGAGACTCCCCAGGGACAGAGCACACAGCTGTCATGCATCTGTCCCCATTTAAATAGTAGTCACGGACCGTTCAACTTTCTCAGAGGAAACATGTAAAAGCCTTCCAGGCATGTGGCCCTTGGCAGCACCTGTTCCTTGAAGGTTAAATGGACTGCTAACAAGCCAGGGGGGAAAGGGCCTGAATGGCTTTCATGATCCTATTTCTCTGTTACGTCCCTCACAGAGCAGATGATTCAATAAAATTAAACATCCTGAGTGAGACAAGGTGAGGAATCCTTGTATGTGTGGTAAAACTGTTGCCCACAAAAATCTTTCAATCAACACTGTTAAATTCCCCCCACAGAAACTCTACCAAAACCCCCAAGAATGGAGATCATGTTTTAGTTTATCAACCTCAACACTTACTGGCTGTCTGGCTATGAAGATGTTATTAATACTTACCCTTTTAGATTATCAGTTTCCTCTTCCCCCACATAGAAATACCATATAGAGTTTCTGAGGATTGATACTGTGCACTCAAAATATCCCAGAAATTAATAAATTGTAACCATTCAGCACCAGGCAACTTTGATGATGATGAAGATGGGCCTGGCTCCCACAAAAACAGACAAGGCTTGTCTGTGTCCAGAATCCAAGGAGAATGCCTAGTGCCCTCATTCCAGTATGTAGAGGGTCATGGTGCACTCTCCCTGCCCAGAGTCTTTACTAATGGCAAAGCACCTGAAAGTGGCACATTCAGAGTCAGATGGTGGCCCTGCTGGAATTTCAGGCAGTTCATCAGTTGACAGAAGGACCCCAGGCAGTGTTGGAGGGAAGATGCCAGAGAAGAAGGGTAACAAGAGCCAGGCATGGTCACAGAGAGCAGCCACAGTGCTGAAACGCAGACTCATCAGGGAGTTGTATCTTGCAGAGAAGGGACTGGAGTTCTGCACACTGTGCTCAGAGTGGGGTCAGCCAGACAACATCATGCCAAGTCCCTCTGCTCAGCAGCAGGTCTGTGGGCAAACTTCTTGTTTCTCTAAAATGTCTGTTTCTGGGCTGGAGGTATAACTCAATGATAGAGTATTGCCTGGATGTGCAAAGCCCTGGATTCAAACCCCAGAATGGGGGAGTCTCTTCATAAATAATAAGAGGCATGACAACGATGCCTGTTTCTATGATGTGAGAATGAATCCATCAATGTAAGAGTACTAGTGAGGAGGCTTAGCAGATAAGCACACTTACCATGCATATGATCTGTGTTTAACTCCTGGAACCTTGAATGACAGGAGAAAATTGACTCCTAGAAGTTGTTCTCCAATGCCTATGTGTGTGTTACACACACACACACACACACACACACACACACACACACACACAACTACACAATAATAATAATAATAATAATGAACAAGTACTTAGAACAATGTGCAAAGTTCTATATCTACAGCTACGCTTGGCTGGCTTTTTCCTCTCTGAGATTCATAAGCTTAGGCCAGCAGAATAGAGATTTGAAGGAGTCAAAAGGATTGGTGACCACATGGTCACCCAGATTTCCTGTAGGCACATGGGATGTGGGGCCAATAGCAAAACAGACTATTCTAGACCCCACAGCTGGTGGTGAGGAGCTGTTAATAACACTGTCTGCCTCAGCCACACTGTGGATGGTGCTGTGCCAGCTTGTAATGGCACAGCTGAGGCAGGCTTAAGAGGGCAGAAGGAGGCAAAGGCTACCCACTGTCAGTAACTGTGATCCTGTATGAAGCTGGAAGCTGTGAGGTTTTGATCAGCAGGTGTCTGAGGAAGCCATGTTTCCCACAGAAGCAAGTGAGGATGGACTGGTGGACACAGAGCGTCCTTAGAATTATCACCATTGAGTGTCAACACTTCCTAAAAGACAGAAACTCAACACTAGCTTTTTGTGCAATTCATTATTAAAAAAAAAAAAACTCACTGTAAGAACACAGCTGTTCCAAGTTTCTCTTATAAGAATTTAATTGGTATGTAATAGCATAGTTAATTAAATACAAATCAATAGTTTAAAACAACTAATTGATACTTAATATGAATGGGTGAAAACTTGGTTCTAATATAATTAACTCATATTAAATTAGCTAAGAAATAACAATTATGTCTTTACAACAATGTAAAGTTTATGGTTCTCTAATAAACTTAGATTAGCAAGCAATGAGACTCAAAAATTATGAAATAGGTATTACTGGCCTATTAAACATTTATTATGTGTCCTAGAGGGCTGGGGCCAGGCATCTAGTCAATATGAACAAGGCTTCCTGAATCTCCTCCTCGGGTCTCTTTATTATGGGAGTTGACCAGAAAACAGGGATCTTTGCTGATTTATGGGTGTCCTAATTGCATGTGATGTGAGTAATTATACTGAAAATAGCACCAGGTAGAAGTGAGGCAGGATGCTGGAGTTTAGCAGAATGGAGAAAAAAATTTTCAAATACAAGACCTGCAATTCTGCAAATTGGCAAGGCATCCAGGGACAGAATGGCTGTTGATGGCTGTAGATGGCAGTCACCTGTGAGAGGCCACTGGGCAGATACACCATGAGGACAGCCCCAGGGCTAATTGCAGCCTCTGGGGCCTTTTATGAGGACACCTCTTGCATCTCCCAGCTCTCCTCTCTTGACTCTTCCTCCAGCAAGGTCCATGCTTAAGTGGGAATGACATGATGTCACCTGGTGACACTGTCTTACTGAACATTTACCTGTCTTTGATTTTCTCGGATATTTCACAAGTGAGGGCTGCACATTCAGAACCCCAAAATCCAACATGGGAAATGCTCCAATATCTGAAAATTCATGTCCAGAAAGCTTATGATGTCAGAGCATTTCAGGCTTGGGCCTTCATATTAGAGACATTCAAATGGGTGAAGACTATACAAATACTCTCTAAACCAGAAATTCCAACATCTGAAGCACTCTGGCCCCACACGTTTGGGTAAAGGATACTCAACCTATTTATGCCTGGGTAAACCAATTGGATAATTGGATAATTATTTTGCTCGGATAGGAAGCTTGCCTTGTGTATGGTGGCCTCTAAATGTTTGTGGGGTAGATATTATCCCATCAATTTTTGTTAATATGTGCTGGTGTGGCAGGTAGGATTTTTCCTCACAAGGCTCTCACGCTCGCAGCTGGATATGGATGATTAAAAGTTTCTTTCTTTAGACCAAAACAAAACCCCTGCTCAAATTATCACCTGTATCTTTTTTCATGTGGGAACTTGATGTCCACAGTGCACCATCACTGTCCTGTAAACTGTCAGCTCCCTTCATGGTCTCACCGAATATGAAACAGACATAACAGTGCTTTGATATTTCCAATGAAAGACACTTTGGCCGTCTTAGTCATCTTAGTCTCCTTCCTTAAGCTCAGCACTCCTTTAGTTCCAAGGTCTCAGCCAAAAACCTCATACTCACTAATTTCTCCTTGTTTCTGGGGCTTCTAGGTGCTTTGTCTCTCCTGCAACGGGGTCTTTCTAACTCCCTTCAACTTTTCCAGTCATCTGACTTACGGTTACCATGCTGACCTGATGGTTCACCACAGGGATTTGGTGAGGTCCTTCCCCCACTCACATTTCTATTTTCCTCTGTGTAAGGAAAGAGGAGGTCCTTGACCTCCAGACCAGGCTGATATTTGCCTCATCAGACCCATCCTTTGCAGGTACTTCAGTCTCACCCCTTTTTACCTTATGTTGGCTTTTTGGATTTTTACATAAACCATGAGAGGGAGATATTAAGAGAAGTGATTTATAGATGGGAAAATGAAACAGAAGCTCGGGGAGCCCACAGGACAGTTTGTTGCTGAGTGCTACCTCGCAGTATCAGCCAGCTCTGCTCATTCGGAAGCATCAGGACCTCCCAGCAACTCCAACCAGGTCCAGCTGGCACTTCCTCCATATGGTCCGAGGCACCATCTGGGGAATTCAAGCTATTTTCAGCCTTTCTGCTGCTCTCTGTGTTGAAGTGGCAAGGATCTGCAGGCATGTGTGTCCCCCTTGAGAAACCTTTGTGTCCTTCTACCTGTTTCCAGATTTCTGCTGTGCTCAGAGAACAAGAAGGGGCAACAGATGGGGAAACATCGTTTCTCACCTGGAGCGTGGCAGGACTCTCCTAGCCATTCTCACTCTCCTCTGGGCTCTCATGTCATCCACAATGGGTTAAAGTCCTCTTTAGTCAGTGCATGACGGCCTCCCTTCTGCAGTTTAGCCATTCTAAGGGCTCCCTGCACCCTAAAGAGAAAGGTACAGACTCCTGGGAGGCTCCCCCGCTGCCCCACAGTCTTGCTTCTGCCTGCTTACCCTCCCCAGCTGCCCCAGGGTCTCGCTTCTGCCTGCTTACCCTCCCCAGCTGCCCTCTACTCCTGAAGTCTTCACAGTTGCCTACCAGCAATACTCCAGTTTCTGCTTGGTAAAGTGTAGAAACACGCTGGAGCCCAACCGTTTCAGAAGGGAAAATGCTAATCTCTTACTTTCAGTTTTCTTTACTAGGATACATTAATTGTAGAAGGTCATGAGTTTCATTATTATATTTTCATGCACATATATAACACACCTTGAAAATATTCTCATTGCCCTCTTTTGCACCCTCCCTCCATACCTTGATCACCTTCCTCTTCCCAAATAATCCCCCTTCTGCTTTCTTGTCTTTTTTTTTTTATAGATGCTGCACATAAGAGAAAATGTGATATTTACCTTCCTGAATCTAGCTTATTTCACTTAATGTAATGATCCCCAGCTCAACTGTTTTTCCCCTGCAAGTGACACAATTTCATTCTTCTTTATGGCTGAATAAAGTTCCATTGTGTGTGTGACATATTTTCTTCATCCAGGCATCTGTTGATGGCCATCTCAGATGATTTTATGACTTGGCTATTGGGTGTGGATGTCTCTGTGGTCTGCTGACCTAGACTCCTTCAGGTGCACTCATAGGGGTAGCACAACTGGAAAATCTGTCATTTCTCCTCTTAGACATTAGGAGCCTCCATCATGATTTCCCTAATGGATGCCCTAACTTGTATCCCTACCCACAGTGTATAAAGGTTAGAAAATGCTAGTCTTCAGTGACCAAATGAATAGTGACTATGACAACATGGCCAAAAACTAAGTAACCCACAAATGGGAATTGTTGTCTTCATATCATCCAGCTACAGTGAGGAAGAACCTCAGAAATGGGAGGGACATGAGCTACTTCCTGTCATTTGTCCCTGTTCTATCTAGAGTTAATTGAGGACTCATTAGTCTCTAGATGGGGAATAACAAGTGGAAAGCAAAATTCTTACAGCATCCCAGACTGCCTATGAATGCTCCTAGGCACATGGACATGGAGCAGCCATCTCTCCCTACTGTCCTCCTGCCCATCAACCCTACTGTCCAATTGCAGCACCCCTGACCAGTGCCCACCCATCTTTTGGGGGCCCAGTGAGCAGCCATGTGACACTCATCTCTAAGTGTAGCTGTGTGAGCAAATGAAGGAGATGAAGAGAGTCACAGACATTGGAAATAGCCAGCTCTCCCCATTCCTGTCTGTATAAGTTAGCTAGTTCTGCTATAACAAAGTGTCACACAGTGGGTGACTGACCCTGAAAAGATGCATTCCCTCACAATTCCAAAGGCTAAGAGCACAAGATCAAGATGTCAGTGGGCTTGAGTCCTTCTGAAAGCTATCAGAGAACTTGTTAAAGGTCTCTCTCCCTCTGTCTTAGATATGGCCATCTTCATGTTCATGTGTCATCCTCCCTCTCTCCCTCCTTCCCTCCCTCCCTTTCTCCTGCCCCACCCCTTATATTTTTCTTTCAACTTCCCCTTTTATAAGGACACCAGTGGTATTGTGCTAGGGCCAATCCTAATGACCTCATTTGAACTTGACCACCTCTGCAAAGTCCCAGTTTCCACATAAGATCTCAGAGGAATGAAGGCTTTGGTAGGGGTCTGTTAGGGTTAGGGTTAGGGTTAGTAGGTTAGGGTTAGGGTTAGGGTTAGGGTTAGGGTTAGGGTTAGGGAGTAGGTGGAATGGGATTATGAGATATGAATAGGAGAGAGTATACCCAATTCATCTCTGGTATCCTCTGGTCTGTTTTGACTTGAAGCATCTACAGTCATGGTATCCCTAAGAACTAACCCTGAATCCAGCCCTGCGTTCTAAGGTGAGAACCGACAGCAGCTAGGTCTTTGGCCCTGAAGTATCATTTTAGTTCTCTAAGCCTTGGTTTCTAACTTCAAAATGGAGGAAAATAATTTCCACCTTGCTTACTTCGCCAAGCTGCTGTGAGCATCTAATGAGATAGTAAATATGACAGCATTGTGAAAAAAATGAGTGTGCTACAAATGGGATGCAGCATCGCAGCGCCGTGATTAGTAGTGGTGAGAATAAAGGATCCAGAGGCTAGAAAGAGCCCCATCCACAGCCTGTGAGCTGAAGAAGCCCGCTCCATTTATAAAGCCATCCTTTTTATTCCTCCCTGGAGAAACCCCCCACAGTGTTCCCTACTTGTGGAACAGTTCTGTGTTTGGATGAATTACAAGTTTCATTCACTCTGCAAGCATCCCAACCTAACCTAAATGCATCCTGCTACATCTAAGCTCGTTATACTTATGTCAGGGAGAACTGCTCACCCCATCCCTAACATTTCTGAATTCGTGCTTTCTTTAACTCAGCCATCCTCTGGCCCAGAACTTGCCATGTGCTAGACACTGAACCTGGTAGTAGGGGCTCAGGGCTGGAAAAGGAACTCTGATCTTTCTGTTACTCACAATCCATAGCCACAACGTTCCCAGGGTGCCAAACATCCTTTCTCCCTAAGAAACATCCCTATCCTGACACCTGTTCCTGTGCACACAGCATTGATTAAGCCTTTGTCCCCCTCAGACGGTGCCCTTACAACCCAGCTACACACACCTTTAAAGTTTACTACAAACAGCCTTTTAAAGCCGGGGCTCCATTCATTTATTTCCCATGAGGCCTTTGGGGAATCCGTGTGGTTCTGTCTGGTGAAGCCAAAGCTAGCAGCCTATTTGAAGAAGACCCCCATCTCCTGGGGTTCAAAACTAACATCTGGGGTTTCACTCTACTGTGTATCTCAGAGACAATAAAGGGGGCTGGCTGGTGGATGGACTACCTCACAAAGAGAGATTCATGCTCCCTCTGTAATATGATACTGTATTCTCCCCGAATAGCCTTGGGTAGTTTTTGTTTGTTCGTTCGTTTGTTTGTTTTGTTTTTGTCTTGGATGTTTCCCCAAGCCCACATAATAACTTCCTGCTTCCCCCCTGGTCCATGTATGGCCAGCATTCCTGACAATGCTCTTCCTCTCCAGAGGAGCACTCACGTTCTCCTGCCTCATCCACTTCTGTCCCTGCTGAGGGCTTCCATGTGTGGATTTGGTGTGTTCTAATTTGACTCCACAAATCTCTCCAGAGGGCATCCCAAATTTTGCACATAACAAGCTAGCTAATCCTCACTTCACTAGTCCTCCAGCTCACTGGTTCTCAAAGGGATCCTGATGGCTTTTCCCCACTTCTCAGCTAAGACGCATCTAGAAAGCCCTCTCACTTAATAAATTTCTGCAGTATGCTTATTAGCGCCTTGTAATGTAGCCGCCTAAATAATTAAGACTAACCCACACGTGTCAAATTAAATGAGGCAAATACATTGAGAAATTACCTCGTCCTCAATTTCTTTTATTAATCAGAGCTTTTTAAAAAAAAAAATATTTCCCTGCTCATTTACAAAAATCAAATACAGTCAGAGAGACTCACACTTATAACTGTATGAGAGCTCAGCCTCTCCTGTGTCGCTCACTTGGGAGGTATTCTAGTATCTGACACGTAAAATAAGTTAGGTACATTGTAGAGACAGACCCTGTGGACAATCAGATATGACAGGTCACTCGTACTCCAGTCTTTAGAACTGTTCCCACACCTGAGAGTGTGGGAAGCTGCCCAGGAGACAGGAAACATTAGCCCAATCCTTTCAACATCTCCCCTCCTTCGCCAATGCACCCTAGGGTCCCTCCTAGGCTCACTCTAGTAGCCATGCTCCCTTTTCCATTGGAAGCCACCACTCCTGTGCTTTAGGTAGGTATAAGTCAATGATAAATGTCATAGGAACCAACACCAATCATATCTTTCTTCGCCCACCATTCTAATGGCCTGGTTAAGTCTTCCTATTGGCAGCACCTGGACTTTAGATGCACATTCAGGAAAAAAGCTATTGTTCATTAAAGCTAGGAGCCTACTCACACCCTGTACTTCCACTGGCCCCCTCTCTGCATGCTACATTCCTGCCTTTTGGAGATGCTATTAGAAGGAATCCACAAATATAGTAAGTAAACATCAAAGGAGCTTTGATCCACACGCCCCCCGACAGAACAGGAGCCCCTGAAGAAAGGGCCAAGGCCTTGGATGGGAGAACTTAATGTGTCAATTTGGGTGCCTGAGATGTGAAGCTGTTTGAAGTGAGGGCGGTTTGGCTGTGCCTTCAGATGAGTGAGTGAGTGTGCAGGGGAAAGGAAGGGAAGGGAGCCTTTGGAAACAGCACCCTAGTATCTGCCTCTCTGCTCTTCACTGATAGTCAATAAAACCCTTTAAAGAATCAGAAGATCAAAGCTGGTGACCTCCCTGGGCTGTGGCATCCTACCACTACCTGCCAAACCTTGTTTTCCCTAGGGCATGAGCTCCTAAGCTGGACTTATCTGTTCTCAAGGGCCCTGCACTCCTTTCTTTTCATCCTGCTGTTTTCAGAGGCTGGATCTAAGCAGCAGCAGCAGATAGATGGAAAGCAAGCTGAGCAGAGGCAGAAGGAGGAATCACCTCACTCTGCCTATTCTCTGATGGCCAAGTACACATCCATGCCATGGACAAGTGTGACACCACTCAGTAGGAGCCTCCTTCTCTGAGAACATAGGTGGAAGCAGCCATGTAGCAGGAGACCTGGCAAGAGTCTGTGGGGATGTGGATGCAGTCTTGTGCTCTCTAGAACATTATCAGGTGCCCATTTGCCCAGTTTAGGGAAGTTACCACATTTATAAGGCTTCTGAACAAGTAGATAGAGATGAGAAGTCAGAAGCATCAAAAGCAACCCCCCAACATCATTGATCCCCACCCCCACCCCCATCTGTGTCATGTGAACAGCAATGACCCATCCACATAACACAAAGCATTGTGGTAGGAATCGGAAATTAAAGTGCATGTGCAATTGTTTCAGAATTCATAAAGAACCCAAGACAAGGCAAATACCAGAGTGTATAACTTGACTTCTAGTGAGGCAGATGTACTCAAATCCAATGCTCATACACAATAGAAACATTTATAAAAATGCTCTGCAAAAGGCATTTGCTACCCAAAGTTGCTTTTCTTCTTGTTCTTTGGGGAATGTCAACCATACTATGAGTCCTTGTGTCTCCGCACTGCTGACCCCTGTGCTCTAAGTCTATACTTCCAAGTTCTAGATGATGTTGCTGAAGAGCGTCTGCCTATAGGAATACATGAGAATCAGCAACTGCAGAACCCCACCCTTCCAGAAGGTTAAGTACATCCTGTTTAGCCCTCATCTCTGTGTCTTCTCGACTCCCACTATTCCTCCTGGGTCAACCATTGTGTCTGCTAATGCTGTCCCACTCTGGACACTACCAGGGGCTCTAGTTCAGCTAGTCTGTCCACGTCTCAAAGTGACTTGGTCATGGTCCCCAATCCTAGACTGTAAGAACCCAGAGTAATAGTTATAAGAATGGATTCTGAAGCCTAACTTTGAAACCTTGACTCCAGAACCTGCTAAGCCTACTTATCTCATACATCTGTAAATGAAGGTTGAAGAAAATGGAAAGAACAATGCTCTATGCCTCCCATGATGCTGGGAAGATCTAGCTACTGACTCTATGTTATGCCTGGGATGTAAGTGCTATAGAAATGTTTGCTAAATAAGCAGCTCTGCTTATCCACAGCCCCCTGCTAGGAAGTCTCCTCACACCTGACCCATTCCCAACTCACCCACTTATGTTTTCCTTCCAGAGCTTGGCCTCCAGAAGAGAGGATGCTGTCTGGTGCTGGGCTACATGGGCAAAGACAAGTTTCGGAGAATGAATGAAGGTGAGTGAGAGCCTCCCTTCCCCTCGTCGGTATGCCTGCAACCTGGACGAGGAGCACATGACAGTTCAGGGAGGAGAGTGGGAGGCTCAGCTTGAGCTTCACGGTGCCTCTTGGCGCAGGCGAGAAGAGCTGGTGCCAAAGCATATAGGATGCTGGTGCAGTGCTTCTTTTGCTATCTTCTCTTTCCCCCATGTGTCCCTTACTTCTCTTTCTCTCTCTTCCCTGCCTTTACTCTTCTGCCAACTTGTCCAACCCAGACAAATCTGCTTCTGTCGTCATCTAATGCAAAGTTCTCCCTCCCTCTCTTCAATCATTTCTACTTCTTGAATTGACAGCACCTTATAGGACAATCATGAGAATCCTAAAGAACACAGCATTAAACTCCAGCACCTGCCCTTAGAGGCCTGCTTACCTTCTCAACTCCACAGGCTAAATTCTGTCTTCTACCCTGGGGTGGTTCCACCTTCCGCAAGCACTGGGCCTTTCCTGAAGCTCACCTGTCTCCCAGAGGACTTGGGGGAAGTTATTGACTTTGACATGGGGGCTGGCATGTGAGAATATCACTGTCACTTATGGGTCTGCTGTAATAAAGAAGCCAATCCTCTCCATCCCCAGCCATCTGTCTCCATGTAGCTAATAACCCTCTTCATCAGATGCCACAGACTGTTTGTCAGGGTTCAAAAGCAGATAGACAATGGCTGGGGGTGGGAGCCATTTCTTCATTAAAGTCAGACAAATGGAGCCTTGGTTTCTTCTCTGCAGTCCAGCTTGCCATGAGCTGCCCCTGCCCCATCAGGTCTCAGAGCTCCTGTAGCTTCCTTCCCATTCCAAGCAAAAGAGAGGCAGAACACCCCTATCATCTGGTCGTGGATTACACAGCCCAGGGCCTTCTCCCTGCATTCAATAGCTGCCTCTCCTCCCAACCCACCATCCATGACACTCATGCCTCTGTATGTGGCCCAGACCAGAACCCTAGCTAGCCATGTACCTCTCACCAAACCCATCAAGATGGCAGTCTGCTAGAAGTTAGGTCAGCTTAAGTAAGCCCAGGAAGCTCTTATCTCTTACTTTCACTGCCTCCCTGCTCATGAAAACAGCAGCTTCCAGAAGCCACTTATCATCTGTAGGAGCCCTGTGGCTGAGCACAGCCAGGGGTTGGGGCTGCATATTTTGTGGCAAAGGCCATCAGTCTTTTTTTCATTGACTTTTTTCTTTCTCATCACCCTCTCTGTTCTCAACACTGCGGTCCAGAAGAGAGTGGGAGGCAGAAACTTCTAATTTGTGGGAACTGACAGCATGACTCTGTCCGTAGTGCTGAATAGACATGTTCTCTTGCTGTGGATGCTCATTACAGAAACAAAGGCTGGGTGCTTAGGGATTGGGTTGGGGAGGGGGACAGGAGGGAGAGAACTGGGTTGCATTTGAATATTGAAGCTCCAGGTATCTGACCCCAGCTTCTAAGTGGCCAAGAGAATGAAGGCAGGGTTGTTGAGCAAGCCGAGGCAAGATGTGTGATGAGTTACAAGTCTCAATTAACAAAATGGAGACAAGCTAGAGGAAGCCCACACAGTGTGGTAGAACAAGTCATGTGCAGTGCAGTGAATTAATTAGTTCTTATTCTGGAAGGGTCCAAGTTACAATGGGAAGTGGGGAGAGGCATCTGCTTCCAGGTCAGACAGCCTTGCTTTGCCAAGTGCCAGAGAGCACAATTTTTTTCTCTCTCTCTTCTAAAATTCATGTGCTTTTTAAGGAAGCAAAAGAGAGGTATGTTCTGCTTGAATCTCATAAAACTCCCATCCATTTGCAGATAAGAAAAGCGTCTGCAAACACAGGGACTGTTTATGGTTTATAATTATCCCATAGCAATACTCAAAATAATTATAACTCCTACATGTTAATAATTAAACAGGAGTAGCAGCCATGACATCAGTCAAGAAACAGAATTCTTGGCCCATGCCACACAACACACCTTGGTATGATTTGAACAACTGGTAAAATAGTCAAAAAATAATTATTATTTTTCTCCAAGTGGCCAGAATCCATGAGATATTGGGGCAATTAGCTGCTTCTTCCATTAGAGATAAAGAGGAGATTGCTTTATTTCTATTTCAGCATAAATATAAAAGCTTTGCTTGTGTTGTATTAAAACATATTTGTTTTGTTTAACAGCATCTAATAAGGTGTCTGTCACCCAGGGAGAAGTGATTCCCCTATTTCATTTGTTTCCCTGTTAATTTCATATCTCCTTTTATTTTATTTTCTCTCCACTACCACCCCCTCCTCCTTGCTACATTCCAAAAAATAACAAACATTTGAGAAGGAGAGAGAGAAAAGTAATGAATGAACAAGAGCTTTAGAGATCTGGGGCCTGTCGTAAGTTAGAGTAATCACAATTGGTGCTGTTAAGCTACACAAAGCAATAAAAAGAAAATGCTATTCAAAGATCATTTAAGAAAGCATGAGATAGTCAATGAGAGAGTTGCTCTATTTGGGAGCGCTTAATAGCTTCTTGGAGAAAATCTGTAGCATTTGCAGGAATGGGGGGAGGTTTTGTAAATGTTGGGGGAGAGACTTCTTTCCTGTTTGGACTCAACAATCTGGGCATCAAATCGGGCTCTAGACAAAAATCAGCTAAGGGCAGGCAAGGATGGAGGGAATAAGGATGGGCTAGGCCCAGAATGTCAGAGTTTTCTGATGTTGTCTTCCAGTGATTAAAAACTTGGTGTTTTAAAGGAACTGTTGGAAGGAGGCTGTGTATTTATCATCAAACATTCATTGAAAACCATAAAAACAATACCAATTTTTCATAATAAGTGTCAGGCTCCATTGTGAGCACTGGAGCTGTTAAAGTGAATAAGACCCAGTCCCTGCCCACAAGGACCCCGCAGTAAAATCACAAGGCATGCCTCACTAAAACACATGTCTACAAAAAGTACCTGCTCACACCTCACCTAAATCAGAGCCCCTTTCCCTCAGCATATGCCCCACCTGGCCACCAGGCTCTTTTCTTCGCAGAATGTATCACAATTTGTGATAGTGCATTAGCTTCCTACTTGTGTGCTGTGGGCCTCACCTGTTGGAGAGGGAACCTCACTTCCATCTTTTCGCTTCCTTGGAACATAGCTGAATGACACCCACATGGCTGGGGGGGGGAGTAACTTTTGGTAAATTATTTAGGTAAATGTTTAATAGAGGCTGTGACCAAAGTCAGCTGCAGGTACCAGTTGGCTCCATACTGGAATGTGCCTACACGGGTACACTTCCTGCACAAAGGTGTCCTCTTGAGCTGCAGAAAGGGGCAGATGACAAACTTCCAGGATGTTCAGAATCCCAAGGTGTGACTACTTCTCACAGCTCAGTGAAGGGAAAGCAAGGCCACCCTCCCAGCACTGTGTCATCTTCCCAGAGCCACTCAGTAACAAGCATAGCACCTGAGGCTGACTGAAGACTCTGGCCTCCTGGCCTCCCAGGAAAGAAGAAGCCAGCTCACAACTCCTGGGGGCACCACTATGCTAGTTCTGGTTCTATGGACAAGTGAGTGATCATCATAGCCCTGGCCTCACCTCTCTGCCCTATGCAGGAGACTGGGCCATAGAGAAGGTAAACATGGAGACTTCTAAGCCCTGAAGTACTTTGTGATGGATAGGAGCCTGTTCTCTCTTTCTGTAATAATGTAGAACACTTATCTACTATCTCTTAGCAGAGATGTTAAATAAAATCCCTCCCCCTAGTTAGGGCAAGTATGTAGAGCCAGATGTGGGGGCTTGTCCTGGAAAGACCCTGGACATCTAGAAGTCTTCCCTTTCCAGTACAGAACTGAATAATTTGGGTAAGTTCACCTTTAAGGCTCTCTCAGTTTGCATTCCTGTTGCTGTGACAAAACACGAAACAAAAACAACTTGGGGAGAAAAAGGTTTATTTGCCTGACAATTTAGGGAAGCCATGTCAGGAGCTTAAAGAAGGAACCAGGAGGCAGGAACATCAAAGAGGAATGCTGCTTGCTGGCTCATTCCTGTGTCTTACTCAGCCTGTTGTCCTGTGTATAAGAAAACCCTAATACCACCTGCCCAAGGGTGGCACTACCCAAAGTGAACTGGGCCATACCATATCAATCATTAGTCATAAAAATGCCCCCATGGACTTGCCTATGGGACAGGCTGATGGAGGCAATTTTTCATTTGAAGTTTCACTTTCCCGGGTGAGCCTAGCACATGTCAAACGAACGAAAACTAACCTAAACTAAACTTTAAAAGGCTCTAAATAGTGATGATGCAAAGTCCAATCTGCCTCTCAACCCACTGCCCACACCTTGTTCTCCCACCCATCTCATAATGTTGCATGCTGTGGTAACCAAGGGAAAGGGATCTCTGCTCACCAAAGGAACCTGTTTTAAGTTGAGTGGTTTTGCCAACTCCCCAAAATACTTCAGAGTTTCTTTCTCCTACCTCTCCTTGCAGAGAAGAGCGACTGGTTGAATTTGACACTGCCCAATCTGCAAATAAACTATACTTCTATCAGCGTAAAGGGGAAACAGGAGTAAGTAGCCTGGGACTCCTGCCCAGAGCCCAGAACCTAGGAAGGGCAAACCCCATTTATGTGGGCAGCGTTTACCAGCAGGCTCCTTGGGGGCAGTTTGGCTCATGCAGAGGGCACACAATCATTTTCCTGAGAGCATTCCTGAGGTGCCTGCTGCAGTCCCCAGGATATTGCTTAATACTGTCATTCTGTTAGTTGGAGCTTTGGGGCGCATATTTTTTTTTCTTATTTCATTTTTCTTGATGATGTGTTTTCCTCCACTGGGGCTACAAAGCTGGTTATTTGTATAGCGTCCCTGTTTATTATTTATGGCAAGACCCAGGCTTCCAGGGCACTTTATGATTATTATTTAATTCACTCAGCATCTTGGAACAAGAGACCAGCTATTTCCATTCTCCTGCCACAATCTGATGGAAGATTCTAGAGCTTTGTCCCAGGCTTATTCCTCCAGCCATCATTCCTACAGAAGACCTGATTATCCAGGGCTACTGGGTTCCCTCAGCTGCAGACCATGCCAAATTACTTTGTAAATTTCCCCTTCCCTCACCTTCCTATCAAGATCTCACCATGTCCTGGGGATTTTACCTCCTGGGTATCTTCTGAGTTCCCCCTCCTCCCTCTCCCTTTCTTTTTCTCCCCTACACTCCTATTCTTTCTCTCTCTCTCCATCCCCCTCTTTACTTACACCCCCCACCATCTACCTCTCACTCTCCTCATTATGTCTGACCACCACTCTCAGCCCATGTCAGATCCACACATAGCCAAAGCCATGCTTCAAAATGAAATTTGATGCTATGTTCTGGAAAATATTTCTGTGATTATTGCTTTTCAAGAATATTTAAATCCTTCACATGTTTTATGAGACTCCATATGATCTGATCCCTGCCATTTCTCCAGCCACATGGCCCTTCTTTGTCCTCCTCAAGGAGGCCATTCTCTCCTCCACAGGACTTTGGTGTCCTTGGTCTCTCTTCTTAGAACTCACACTCACCCCATACATCTCCCTGCTCTTTGCATGCTAATTCCTGCTTATCCTCCAAACCTTAGCATCAATATCTTTTCCCTCTGAGTCCTCTGTTCTGCTCTCCCCAGGCTAGGTCAAGTTTGTGTACTACATGCTCCTGTAGACCACTCCCTTGCCTCCCCTTTGCCCCCAGAACTATCACCTCTCTGTACAAATGTATGTTCATCTTACAGTTGTTTCATTAATAGCCACCTGCCCTCCCAGGCAATAAGCTTCATAGGTCTGTCATTTCTCAGGGGCCTAGCTCAAATGTTTGCACACGATGGATAATGGCAGAAGAGTAAAGAAATAGGCTGGTTTGGGTCCCAAGGTGCTGGAACTGGGTGAAAAGAAAACATGAACAGTCATCTGGGAAAGAGGAAAATGCCCCCAAGAAAGGCATGCGACTTGCCCAGCATGCCACAGACAGCAGGAAAATTGAGCCTAGGATGAGTCAGGGGAAAGCCCCTAATCAAGTGGGTCAGGGTACTCTTTGAAAGAGACAGATTGCAAGAACCTGGGAGGAGGTCAAGTAGGTTGTTCAGACAGTGACATAAGAGAACATGTAGAAGTCACCCCAACTGCTCAGCACTGTGCCAGGCTCAGAAATCCTGAGCTGAGTATGTCCTCAGCAGCACTGCTGGCCACCAGGGAAAACCAGCCATTCTTCATGACAATTGTTTGCTTACCTGTTTTGGTTGAAGTATTTCATTTAGCATTGGGGCACACAGGCTAAGGGTCAAACACTTGCTTGGGAGTCAGAAATCTGGGTGTAATTCCAGCTCTAGTTATAGTATAGTAGGTTTAGAAGCAAATCATCACAGATGTGCAAGGCCAGAAGGGGGCCAAAAGACATTAGTTTGTGGCTCCTCAAAGTTTCTCTACTTGCTCATCTTTTGCTGAAAAAACTTTGATATGACTCCAGAAATGTATGTTTACAGTTATATGACTCCATGTACATAGGCATGTAAACTAAGCATTTACTGATGATAAATCATAGAGGAATTAATATTGCTTAATCTTTGATACACAACATAATTTCACCACTTATTAAAAACAAAGGCAAACTTGAACACTAATGAGATAGGTGTGCCTGTTTATTTTACATAAATAATTAAATCTTGACTAAATATTTGCTGCTCCAGGGTGTGGAACATTTCTAACGGTTTTCAGAACAGTATTTTGGTCCTAAAACTGTCACTGCCAGGAATTCTACTTTGCATAAGCACATCATATGACATAGCAGAACTACATTTACTGCACTTCTGAAGTTGTTGGAAATTCTGTCCTAGTCCTGAGCTAAAGTTCACTTCTTGTTTTGTTTTGTTTTGTTTTTGTAAAACTCAAATCACCAATTTTTTTAATCCTTTTTTTTCTTAATTTATTTTTTACATTCCAATCCCAGTTTCTCCTCCCTCTTCTCCTCCCACTCCCCTCTCCTCCCATCTGCTCCTCAGAGAGGGTAAGGCCTCCCCTAGGAAGTCTACTAAGTCTGTCCCATCATCTCTTTGAGATAGGACCAAGGCACCTCTCCACTCCCACACCCCTGTGTCTAGGCTGGGAAAGGTATCTCTCCAAATAGAATGGGCTCTACTATATTGTCCCAGTCACACCATTGTCACTTATATTAAGGAAGTCTAGTTGGGTCTTTTGCAGGCTCCCCATTTGTCAGACTTGAGTCAGTGATCTCTCACTAGCTCAGGCCAGCTGATTCTGTAGCTTTCCCATCATGGTCTTGACCCTTTTGTACATAGTATTGCTCCTTCCTCACTTAGATTGAACTCCAGGAGCTTGGCCCATTGGTTAGTTGTAGATTTCTACATCTGCCTCCATCTGTCAAATCACCAATTTAAATAGCAACTTTTAAAATCAAACACTCAAATTCAGTACAATCCAAAGATACATTACTTTGATACACACTAAGAAATGATGGTAGAGAAAAGGTCTTCCATAATTAAATGTTTCTATGAGAGCTAAAACTTGGCATGCATGTAAAAAAAATAAACAAACAAACAAATAAACAAATAAACAAATGCCACAATTTGTACCTTTCGGTGGTCTCAAAGCTGAGCTAAGGCAATCCAGGAAGTATCCCTAATACTATGTGGTATAATGGTGTATGCAGTGCATAGAGACATGCTGTGTGTTCGGAACCAAGGCTGCCTTGCATCTGAGTAGTGCAACATTGGTAAGTACTGCCAGACACACCTGATTCACTGCAGGTTTGATTTCAAGTTCATTTTTTTTTTTTTGGTCATTGGTTGCCCAGAAACCTTTCATTGATGCCAATCTCTATAATCTCCACATACAGCCTATACCAAATCCCCCAATTAATAAGCTGGGATGTAGTCCACAGCATCTCCTGATGGTTCCACATCATTGCCAAGTTCCACTGGATGGAAATATTCCATGAATACTGTGGATTTAGACACTCAGGACTGACCCCCATTCATCCAGTGGCTCTCTGTGCATGGCACAGTGCCAGCCCTGTGACATGTGAAGGTGGTCCCTGCTGCCAAGGCTATCAGGTCCATAAAATTGTAGTATAATGTCACAGCTGCCTTCACCACATATAAATAATCAGCTATGGCCAGAGAAGGAGACTCCATTCAGGACGTAAGCCATGCAAGGTATCAAAGGTGACTTCTTGGGTAATTTGCCACTTGGCTGCTTTTCTTAAGGAGGCCATTGCAACCAATGCTTGAATCTATCTATAAAAGAGAGGAGAGAGAGGGAGAGGGAGAGGGAGAGGGAGAGGGAGAGGGAGAGGGAGAGGGAGAGGGAGAGGGAGAGGGAGAGGGAGAGGGAGAGGGAGAGGGAGAGTTCTTATCAAGAGATTTTATACTCCTTCAACCTAAGGAGAATTCATCCTAGCACTCCAGCTGTGCTACCAAAGAACCAAGTGACCTGGGAAGCAGCAGCCATTGGCAAGACACCGGTCTCCCCCTGTGCTGTGTCCTGATGAGGGGTCATCTCCCCTTTCTGCTTCCATACCCTCATCTAGTCCCAAAGCTCCATCACTGAATTCATTGAGTGCAGAGACCCTCACCCCAGGCCCCTCCCCCAGTGTCTGGAGGAAGCATAGAAGAGAGAAAATAAATGAGGTGCCTAATGACCTGGTGTGCCATAAAGTTTTCAGAGCTGTGCAGCAGAATGAGTAGGTTTGGGGCCGAGATGAATTACCCAGGACTTTATTGAAGGGAAGTCAATAAAAATCTAAAGGTGTTCGTGCTGCCTTTGCAGGGTGGTCATTGCAGTGCCGGGTCCAGCACTCTGGAAGCAGCAATGGGGTGCTGTGTTTTGCCTGCTTCTTCCCTGTGCCTTTCTTGCAGGAATATATTTGTTTCTATGGAAACAGTGTTGTTACGGCTATGGGAGGAGTTTAATGACATTCAGAAGTACCAAATCAAGTCCATTTATATAATGGTTTGAAATACACATAATAGCCTATGGAATATAGGACACGGTGACAGTTTCAGTAACTGCATACTGAGTGTGGGATAAATAGAGCAATGTAACAGTCCCCCACCTCTAAGTCAAATGGACCAGGAATAACCACCATTCTTATCAGTAGAGAGTGTCACATCACAACCTCTGTTCATGAAAGGGTCTCGAAACACAGCACAAGCAGCTTTTCTCTCATTGAAGAAGGGTGTTAAACCGTGGTTCCTCTGCACCTGGCGAGGGTGGCCCATAATCAGGTACTGTGGGTGCAGAAGCAAAGACGTGCCGTGGATGCTCTTGGACATACAAAGGGCCTGCCCTCCCATCCAACGCCACTCTGGCTAGCCTGCAGCTCTCACTGTGCTGATAGCTGCACTGGATCCGTTCTGAAAGTTCATTTCTGTTTGATTTGGGGATTATCTGGTGCTGACTGTGTGCTCAGAGCTGTGGAGACATGGGGAATACCCTTGCTTTGCCTAGTTACCCCAGAGGCACATCCTAACTAAGGATTCAAATGTGATCATTTATCTGAAGGAGAAGAGGTACCAGAGTCAGTTTTAAAAACTGACATGGGGGAATGGAGATGTCACGGTTTCACCCAGTCTGTTACCAATTATCAACTATGAACAACTAGAAACTAGATTTTTGGAAGGTCTGGAACATGCTTTAGAATACTGGCCCAAAGTCAGGACACCCAAGCTATGGGACACTTACACACTGGCTCTTGAGAGAAATGGCCTGGAAGATGTTTGGAGCTCATACACAAGAGGTAGGAGTGTTGGCTTCCAGCATTGCCAGCCTGATTGATGTGAGTGCTGTCTAAGAGAGAGCTCTCAACAGAAGAGTTCACAGTTACCGGTGATCATTAGTTGCCCCCACAGTTTCTGAAATGGCACAACCGAGAGATCCAAGGGGGTCCAACAGAGCTGGTGACTTTCCTCAGAAACTGAGGTTCAGTGTTCAGCGAGAGATGAGTGGCTAGTGACAGAGAAAGGTGGGGCGAGAGAGCCAAAGAGATGTACAGCAAATGTTCTCTTGGGGCACGGCAGTGGGTAAAGCCCGTAGTTCTGATTGCTGTGATACTGGGAAACTTCAAGAAAGAGAGAGAGAGGACCGGAGCTAACCCATGAGGCTGTAAGATCAAAACACCACCTTTATACACTTGTATCATTTACCACCCACCACATCAAAAAATATCATCCCATTTTTGAAAAATCTTATTTTATACGTATGAGGGTGTTGCCTCCATATGTTTCTGTGCACCACATACATGCCTGGTGCATGCAGAAGCCAGAAGAGGTCATCAGATCCCTGAAACTGGAGTTACAGATGGAAAGGCACTAGAAAGCCTCCATGT
The DNA here is from genome assembly GCA_030556225.1 of Cricetiscus sungorus. Lineage (NCBI taxonomy): Eukaryota > Metazoa > Chordata > Mammalia > Rodentia > Cricetidae > Cricetiscus > Cricetiscus sungorus. The sequence goes on along the minus strand of JANBXA010000740.1, from coordinate 41,830,082 downwards.
GAGTGCTAGGAATTGAGCCTTAGTCCTCTAGAACAGTGGTCAAGACCCCTTTGGGGGTCACATATCAGATATCCTGCATATCAGATATTTACATTATGATTCATGAAAGTAGCAAAGTTATAGTTATGCAGTAGCAAAGAACTAATTTTATGGCTGAGGAACTGTATTAAAGTGTTACATCATCAGGAAGGTTAAGAACCACTGACCTAGAAGAATAGAAACAGCCCTTAACTGCTGAGCCATCACTCCAGCCCTACACACCCATATAAAAAACTTGTCTTGAACTTAAAACAGTATGAAGTGCATCCTGATGACTTTAACCTCCCATCCTCCTTAATCTCAGCCTCACCCCCCAAATCCCTTTCCCACATTGGTTGTCTTTAATTTTTGATTGATTTGTTTGCTTATTTATTTATTTAGTATTTTGTGAGATTCCCTGGGTTTAACCAGGATCATTGTGTGTCAATGGATTAGGAACTCTTCATAGGAGTCTGGTGGGCTCCTCGAGAGGTGCTACAATGACTGCCCTTCCCCAAGAATTCATCAGTAGTCAATAGTTCTTCATGGAGGAGTAAGGCTTGGTGACCCCCTCCCTGATCCACGATCGACTGTTGATAAGCCCAGTCTTGTGCAGACCCATTGCAGCCATGGGTACTGTGAAGTGGTGATGCATTGGCTGTGCCAGGCCCAGAAGACAGCATCCCACAGCCCTTCTGCCTATCTCCCCGCTCTTACTCTTACTGTCTTCCCAGCCCCTCCGTATTGATCCCTAAGGCTCAAAGTAGGTGATATTGATGTCTTGTTTAAGGCTAAGCACTCAACTGCCACTTGTCCTCAGCATCCCAAGCAGCCATACCTCTCTATGGTTACAACCCCTCATTATAAATAGAAGCTTCTCTGATTAAGGCTGGGAGTGACATTTGTCTATGGGTATGAACTTAAATGGTTAGGAATTCAGTGCAGTGACAATTTACCTACACAACAATAATAACTTTACCCTTTGCACTTAAGACCTTCTCAGCCAAGGGGTTGACTGGGTTTATGGAATCAGGCAGGCACTCTCTCTTGTGGATCAGGCCTTGAATCTGACTAGAAAGTAGTTAGTTGCCCCCATAATAGATGTACCAATATCATACCAGTTGGTGTATCTTGTATGGCAAGTTGGTATTGTAGTTGATAGGATTCACAGCTGAGCAAAACCATTGGTGTCTTTTCTCCCCTGGTATCGCAGTGTGTTCCTGCATTCTTTTTCCAAGGCCCAGAACTACTGCCCCACATCTCCGCACTAAGCACTATTCAGAGACCCTACTCTGCTCTTATCCTATACCAGACTGCTCTTATCAATACCAGACTGGGCCTGGTATTGAGTGAATTCTCTGAACAACATTGTCCAGGAAGGTCAGGTACTTCCTGGGTAAAGGGTTTCTATCTCATGATCCACAAGAGAAAGCCTCTTCCCCATCCTGCTCTCTATAATCTCCTCTCTCATCCTTACAACTGAAAACTCCAGGGAGGGATGCCAGCCCACACTCACCCTGAGACACTGTACCTACAGCCTGTTCATAGGTTAGTTTGGTTAGTTTGTTTTGTTGCAAAATATAGTTTCAATACTTAGACAAGAGAGGTGAAGGCTGAGAAATCCCTAATTAAACAAGTCTCTTTCTTACTAAATATCTAAGAAACTAGCATGCCAAATGTCACAGTGAGTCACCAAAAGTGGGGAACACAGTTCTTAAACTCGTTGTCTACAAAACATCCCCTTGAAATACACATTGGTAAATGGTGGCTTAAGGCTGGACAATGAATGAACATTGTCAGACAAGGAAAAACATCATTGCTTCTTTGTAAAATAACATGGGTAAATGTTATAAATTGTAAATTATTATCTTTAAAAACGACAGTGTGTTATAATTTGCATGGAGCAAACACTTCCCTGGGTAATGTTTAATCAAGAATCAAACAAAGAAACATTTTTCTTACATTAGTCTTATTCTTGGTGAGAAATAAAACCTTGACTTTAAAATCTCTTAACCTATGTTTTCTCATTTGCACAATAGGTATATTCATGATACCAGCCCCTTTTGTTGCATGAATTTGTTGTAAAGATATATAGATAGATAGAGAGATAGAGATAGAGATAGAGATAGAGATAGAGATAGAGATAGAGATAGAGATAGAGATAGAGATAGAGATAGAGATAGAGATAGAGATAGAGATAGAGATAGAGATATGCTGTGCAGGTGCTTTGGAAAGGTATAAAGTTCCACAGTACTTACTGTTGCAAGTGGCTACCCCAGTTCAATCTCAGTTGTGCAGAGATCAAAACAGGAGTGTTGGGAAAGGGATGGTCTATGGGAGAAATTACAATAATGAATACTCTTTATTCTCATTGCTGAGATAGGAGTCTTGCACATGCATGTTACTAGGACTATTTCATGAACAAATGTCAAGTTCAGTATTAAGAGGGAACAGCAGGGGGAGGCCCTGGTTGTGCTGGAGAGGTCAATGCAGGCGCTATACAGGACAGCAGGGCAGAATGGATGAATCCACACACACACCCATCAAGTCAGGGGCTATTGTGGGAGGACTGATAGAGGATACTCTGCCCTGAGATGAAGGAGAACCAATCCCCCCTTCATACAGCAGCTAGGGAACCTTGAGCAAGTCACTAACCATGCTGGACCTCTATGTCCACACTATGCAATGGGGATAAGAAAATCAGCCCTGATTATTTTGAAGGCAAAATCCATGCTCAGCTGTTTGAAAGAGGGTTTTGTAAGACCCATAAGTGGGAGTGACATGGTTCACCTATTCACTCAGCTGTCATTGGCCAAACATCTACTGTGTGCCAATCACAGCCGCCACAATCACGTATACATCATTTAGCCTGTGTCAGGCACCATGTCCATCACTTTAGACACATCAGCTATTTAATGGTCACCACAGTCCTGAGGGAAAGCTATACTGACTCCCATTGTCCACATGAGAAAACCAAATTCAAGAGAGAAAAATAACTTGCCTAAAACCATTCAACCAGTAAATGACAGAGCCCAACCCTGGATCAGCCAAAACTCCAAGCTCTATACTTCATGCTTCTTCCTATTCTGTGGTACTTCTGCAGAGCCAGTGGTGAGCATTATGCTCAAATGCTGTCAGATACGTATTCCCTGTGCTCCCTACCACCAACCTCACTGACCACTGCTCAGATGTTTCAGGGACTCTTCTTTTCTGGGTCTCTTCTCTTGGTGCTTCATCCTCCCCTCCTCTTCTACCAGGCCTCCCCTGACTACCCATCCTCTTTAACTCAGTTGTTTGGGGCTCTAATTTCTATCACAATTCAAGACCTCGGCTTCCCAAGACCCTAGGCAATGAGTCTTACTTATCTAGAATACCTCCCATAATACAAAATCCTTCAGAAGACTACAAGGACAGATCAGGGAGTGCTAGGTTAACTACAGCCAAGTCTTACCCGCTCCTGATAGATGTCCCCACAGGCAAAGCCAAATGACCTTTGGTGCCAGCTCAGAGCTCCTGCTCCCTCTCATCCACCACACAGTACAAGGACACAATGCTTCTGCAAATCTCGTCTCTTTAGGGCACTATAGTGTTATCTTGGCTCATTCCTTCTCCAGAGACATAGAGACTGTTTTAAACCTGCCGCCCCACCAGCTCTGCTCTTAGCTTCCAATGCCATTAAGTTTCATTATAACGAATAAACACCACAATGACATTTATAAGTTACCACTGAGCACAGAAGCACAAATATGAGGCAGATAAACTGCATTTGATCCAAATAATTACTGCAGGCAATATTGGGCTTAATCTAAGTTGGCAGCCGGCTATGGAGTAATTTATTAGATTGCGTAAGGCAATGTTGCACGTTGAGTTTTTCATTATTGTGTCTCTTCCTCTCTCTGTGGCCTAAATAGGTTACAGTAGTTTAGACAGTGCATGGCCAAACAAAGACAGACTTTGATCAAGCAGATTAGGGCTGGGAACGCCATCCAAGGTCCGGGGATGGCTGCTTCCCAAGCAATACTCATACTTGTGAGAGAAGAGAGTACTGAGATTATGTTGATGCTACCAGCCAAGGACGGCTCCCTGTCCTCCCCACCTACTGGCCTACATACAGAAAGGGGCCCCATGGAGGGAGTCAATGACAAGCTGAATGCATAGTTTGGGCTTCTGCAGCACACTCTGGCCAAAGACCTACTCAATCAACAGCCCCCTCCGTAACCCTACGTGGCCCTGGGCAGTCCCACAGCCCAGTCTCAGACCTGACCTTCTGCAATGAATAAAAGAAAGGAAGCAATCTGCCGCCAACCCTGCAAAACAAAGCAAGGAGAGCTGGCGGGGAGCAGCCTCTACTCTGCCAAACCTGAACTCATAAAGTTTGATTCAAGGGGTTACAATACCTCCTATTCAGCATCCCTCCTGCCCCATTCTCCTAGCCTTAGTAAATTACCCAATAAGCAGTAAGGACCTGTAGTTATTGTGCAGTTAAATGGTATTTGCCCAGTAAATCCTGAGCAGAGTACTCATGGTGATATACAGTAACTAATTACGGACATGAATTCTCTCCCCAAGATGCCAAGTGTTACCAAATATTGCTGCATTTAGGGGAGACAGTTTCAAAGCTGCTCCACTCTCTCTAGTGAAGCCATGAGTAATTCTGCTAGTATAGGAGATGTGAGCATCCCTGGAGGCCTTCCAGCTGGGAAATAGAGATGTCCTGAATGGCATGGACCACTCTCCCAAGATGGCAGACAACAGTGACCTCCTGATCCCATGCCTTGGCAGTAGCATTCAGGTAGGAACAGGCCTGCCCTCCCTGAGTGGTCTTACAACAAATAAGCATTGCAGCACTGTAGTAGTGATTGCAAAGGCCCACAGTTGCAGCAATGCAGAGTATGGAAGTCATCAGTCAGTAAACCAGGGCTGAGCTGAGAAAGAGGATCAGCTTCCAGATCTAAGGATGTGCCAAGAAGGAGAGTAGAAGTCACCATTCCTAGCCAGGTACAACAGAGCTTGCCTGTAATTCCAGTACTCAGCAAGTGAAAGCAGGAGAATTACTAGTTCAAGGCAATGTCTGGGATACATAATGAGATCCTATTGAGATAGAGAGTTGGAGAGAGAGGGGGTGGTTGGGAGATAACTTAGTCAGTTTGAAAAGTGCTTGTCATGCAAATGTAAGTACCTGAATTTTGACATGTGAAAACACAGGTCAAAAGGCCAGGCATGGTACACACACTTGTAATCCAAGTACAGGGGAGATGGATGCAGGAAAGCTCCTGGCTATTGAGTGCTCCAGGTCTGTGAGTGATGCTCTCAAATCACTAGAGTTAAAATACTGGCCTCTAGACAGGCACACAAACACACAAAGAATAAAATTCAGAAGTCATGCCTTAGCCTGTGTGCAGAGAACATTCATCCTAAATTAATGTTTCTGGGGCTCAGCCCCAAAGGCACATGGGAATATTAGCCTGATCTAGAGCTGGGCAGGGGCTATACATGGAGGGTATAAAGCAGATGGCCTATCGTTGTCACAGCTGTTCTTAGAGCGCAGCTGGAGTAGTTAGAGGGCAGTGTGTTCAATGTCTGCCCTCTAAAGAGGAAACCTGGGGATCAAAGTCCCTCTGCACTCAGTACAGCTGCATAAACAAAAGCTAGCATTGGAATGAATTAACTCAAATCATAGTTCCATTATCTATCACCAGTGACCTTGAACCAGTTTCTTATCTTCTCTGAGTTTTGAGTATCTCAGGATTACAGCAGAAATGGCCAGCCTGGAGGTGGGACTATATTTGGATCCTAGGAATTCTGTCTCCTACCCATTCCATTCAGAAGGTAGCCAAGCTATCTTCTGAGACACATGACTCAGTGACCCAGCCTAAACCTCCGTAAAAGGAAGAACTCAACTCTAACCCCCAGAAACCTGAACATCCCTTCTCCTTTTCCCTAAACGCTTTTAGTATAAAACTTCTCTGTTATACACGTGACTACATCAAACTTTTGAAAGACAGGGATAGCTATTACAAGTTAGCTATGTTTTCTTTGCTGACGCCTCCTTGCATGGAAACAAATAATAAAAGACCTCTCAAGGTTGTGTCTTTGAAGGTGACCCAAAAAAAGATGAGTTGGGGGAGTTGGAGACTGAATTGGTTGGGCATCATTACAGTGAGGTAGTATGCTCTGAGCCTTAGCCACTCAAATCTCTACTTGGGGGACTGGAGATCGACCCTTCACCATGGGGTCCTGAGAGGGTGGATTAAGTAAGATAATATATAAAGAGTATACAAAAGCTAGCAATGGCTAATATCTCAAACCAACCAGAAGACTAGGCCCAGAATCCCAAGGCAGTGAGAAGATTCACTTTTTTAATTAGGACACATATATAGTCAGCTCTCAATTATCTGTTGGCAAATTGTCCCCATTCCTGGCAAATGCTATCACCAAGATTACTTAATGAAGTCCTCTGCTAACATTTCACAGCTTCTTGTTCTGCTCTTATTTGCATGAGGCCCAAAGGGAATGAAAGTCCTTTAAAGGCAAAATCAGTTAATATCCCCACTCTCCTAGTGAAGGTGTGAGCCAGAGAGATGACAAAGGGGGAGGGAGAGTGTGGCTAACACTAACTTTAAACTAGTACAAAAGTGGTGCTTCCTACCCAGCTGAGAAGGAGACAGGGAAGGAGCCCCAGCACCAGACTGTGAGTCAGGAAGAAAGAAAGAAAGGAAGAAAGGAAGAAAGGAAGGAAGGAAGGAAGGAAGGAAGGAAGGAAGGAAGGAAGATAAATAGAGGCATGTATTATTAAGATTCCCAGAAAATCAAATACATTCATATTCATGCAAGAATACCAAAATGCATTCCAAAATAAAAATAAGTTCAGGTTGTCCATCATGTGGATAATCACACCCTTGCTCCTCTCCATTAACAAAGACTATAAAGAGTTTGTTTTATTTAGGGAAAAGTAAGATCGTTTGGTGGATAAAGGTGCCTGCTGCCAAGCCTGACTATCAGAATTTAATTCCTGGGACTCACATAGTAAAAGGGGAAAACTGTTTCCCACATAATACACACACACACACACACACACACACACACACACACACACACACACACACACTCCATAAGTGTAATTTTTTAAAAAATTAAAGTTGATTGTATCAGTCTCTGAGAGGGGAGGAACTGAGGACATATGCTGGAATGGTTAACTTGTAGCTCAAGAAGTCACCTCACTAAGTGCCAGATATGAGCTGTGGTTCTCGGTGTAAGGTTAGTGCAGAGCACTTCAGATTTAATGCCAGCCTGCCTGAGCCACACAGTATTCCAAGCTGCTAAGCTTATACTCTTGTCAGTGGGACAGAGCCAAGCTGTCCTTCATGGAACCCCTGCAGATAATCTAAACTGAACCAGGCCTTCTGAGCTCTTGAGCAATACACACGTAGACCCTGGGATCCAATGCAGGGCAGAGGGCAGGACTTGCTTTTCCAAGCCTACCTTTGAAGAACCACGACATTTCATGGACATAATGATTGCATAAAGTTTTAAAAGCATGTAAAGAACTGTTGGTTTTGCCCAATGCCTTCTCTATTTAGTTTGGGGAACACAGACACATTCAGACAGAGACAATAGCTGACCAAGAATTTGGTAATCTTGAGAGTTCAAAAAGAGTGACTGCTCTGAGACCAGTGTTGTTTATATATACAAATGCACCTCAGCTGTGGTTCCCCCACCTGCTAGAAGCTGTTAGACACAGATTCCTTGACACCATGCAAATCTACCATCTCAACCTCTCTAAGCTTGAGTCCAGGAAACTACATTTCTAGTTAGTTCCATGGATAATTCTTATGCACACAAAAGTTGTAGAATCATTCTGACTGGCAACACTATCAAATGATTATTTGAAGATGCTTGTTTTAAAGAAATAATTTTTAGGACACAGATCTTCCCTCAAACAGACCAAGAGTCCCTGAGGGTTTTCCTTGACTTCCTCATGCCTCAGGTTTTATTATTTTCATCCTTTGGGCTTACAAAAGTAGGAGTTTGTATAAGTTATAGCATGCAGTATCCAGGTTGGGAAGAAGAGGCCTGAAGGGGGCTGATCAGCTAGTGGTCTAGATTCTGTATCTGACAGGTGATCAATCTGAGCTTGAGGAAGGGCGGAGTCAGGTCCAAAGGCTCACAACTAAGAAGTGGGAAAGCAGGGTCCTCAGGGCAAGGATAGGATGTAGCTTCATGTGTTCATCCTGTGGCCTTCACAAGGCGTGAAAGATGCTAGGCATCATGGGGTAAGCTAATCTGTGGCCCAGTGGTCCCCAAACTGATGCTCTGTAAGAGGTAACTGAGTGTACTTTCTGCTGAGCCCTACATCCTCATCTGGGGTACAAACACAACCCTCTCCCTGCTTGTTAGCACCACTTTTCCTGTTGCTCACCACCCTTCCATGTTTGACATCACAAAGACCTTAGTTGCAGGGAGAAAAACCCAGCCTGAGTCCCATGGCCAAGTAGCAGCAAGTCTCAACACCATCCAGAGTCCTTCTTTGTGTCCAGAATATCTCCCTTCTACACCTCCAATGCTCACTATAGACCTGTACCACTCTGGCCATCCTCATCCTCCATGGGTGATTGCAGACAGAGGATGGATGGGCTCCTTCACGAGCGCAGAGGATGCCCATTTGCTGCAGCACTTATCAGCATCTTCTTGGCACCCAGGCCTCTGTTGGATTGATGGAAGAGTCCCTTTCCTGATGTTAATGAGCACAGGGCAGGCTCTGGCTGGAACTCCGACTCTGATAATCAGCAGGCACAGGATTTGTAGTGACTTTGAACTCACCCTGCCTTGGTGAGTCTTATTGCTCTTCATTAGAGACCCATAGTGTGTGAGACTACCTGAACACATTTTGTCCTGAGGACAGGAGTGTGAGGTGGTCAGAATCACAAGCTGTCTTGACACCCTGGCCCCTGCAAGGAATTAGGGAATAGAAGAGGAATAAGCTCTCCTGGCAAGAGCAGTGGGCACTCCCATGCATACCCAAACAAAATTCTAATGCCGTTTCTAGAACATTCGGGTCACTGGCAAGCTTCTCCTCACTTGTGCATCAGAACCATCTTCCAGCAGCGGCAAATGATGATGTTGAAGCTTAAAGTGTCTTCGGATCTCTGACCCAGCAAAGGTCAAAGAGAAAGGGACAGTAGGGGAAAGGTCTGGTCTCCAACCATGTTCTCCCAGCTTCTCTTTCTCCCAAGGAAGATGAACCTAAATGGCCTCTTGCAGTTACAGCAGAACTCAAAGCCTGCGTGAACATTGATCACAGTTAAATACATGATTCCAGACAGCTGGTTCTAGCATGCCTGATTAAAAGAACCTTGCCCCCTTAGATAGTCATACCAATATATATGGCATCTTATATTTGGAGATAAATCCTTGGATCCACACCAAATACTACATAAGACACGAAAGGAGAAAGAGAAAGAACTCTTTAGGGGAGGGAGGCTAACAGGTGGAGTGGAGAAGAAGAGAACATAGTGGAAGAATGAATATGATTATGGTGTGTGTGTGTGTGTGTGTGTGTGTGTGTGTGTGTGTGTGTGTGTGTGTGCATGTGTGTGTGTGAGTGCATTAATGAAACCCATTGTTTTGTATGCTCGCTAAAAATAAATTTTAAAGAAATAGCAGCAAGGAGGGTTTAGAAGATAGCTTTCCAAGCATGTGTGAACTCTGAGTTCAATCCCTAACTTCCATGTAAAACGCCAGGCCTAGTGGTATGTGCTTACAACCCTAGCACTGAGGAGCTAGAGACAGGAAGATCCCTGGGGATCCATGGCTAACCTGCCTAGCCTCCTTGGCAAGCCCCAGGCCCTATAGAGCACTGTCTCAAAACTAAAGTGGAGAGCAAATGAGAAAGACATCTAATGCACACACACATGCACACATAGGTACAGATGCACACACATGCATGTACACACCAGGACCAGAATAAGTACTCAGTAAGTATGAGTTATTTACACCTTCTCACTCCTGGACTCATTGACCCAACTACACCCAACACACCTTCCCTGTCAACATGCTTACCACAGGACAGTCTCACCTTGGACCAGCCTCACTTCTGAAAACAGCAATAGCCTCCATCACGCCCCATCAAATGCTATCAGTCCTACCTCCAAGTGCATGATAAACCCATTTTCTTCTTTCTACAGAGACAGCTTATGCTGAGCCCTTATGACAGCAAATCTTCCTGATCAGTCTTCCTGTCTTTGGATGATCCTTCTCCAAGCATCCTCCCCAGCATCATCCTGTGACCTTCCTGAACAGGGTCTGAGTGAATGCTTCTCTTTGATGGCTTCTCATTAAGTACAAGCATCTCTGCACACATTTTATGGCTGGTGCAGTCAGCTCTCTTCAAACCTCTCCCTCCCCATCTCCTATTCTCACTCCCAAAACTCTGTCTCTGTCTGTGTGTCTCTGTGTCTCTCTCTGGCCCTCTCTCTGTGTCTCTCTCTGTGTATGTGTGTGTGTCTCCCTCTGTCTGTCTGCCCCTCTCTCTCTCTCTCTCCTGGGTTAGTGTCCCCCTCCTGGTTATTTTCTTCCATACATACTCCACACACCAGTGAAAATGAGAATAAGATGATAGTTGTCATTAAAGAAGGTAGGAAGGTGCTGTGTACTTTAGACCCAATGTCCTGTTCTGTTCTCTCAAACACAGAGACTAAAGTTAGAGAAACTAAGCAATTTCCCCAGGGGAATGTCCCAGATGTAAGGAGATGGCAGAGCATAGCCTGGAATGATGTGGCTCTAGTGCTATCTCTCACTCCCTGGTCACATCCTGATCTCCAAATGCTCAGATTTTCAACCTTCCAGGAGACATCTCCTCCCTGCCGTCATTGGGCTTGCCCTGCAGACCACTTCCTTATTCTTCACTTTGGGCACTAATTCCGTGTAGCTTCTTATTCTGGCTCCAGGCAAACACCTTTGCTTTCTCCAGGCTCTAAGCCCATGGCCACCTGAGGTGGCCCCTGCTCCTACCTCAGGCCCTGAGGCTGCTACAGTCACTGTCACCCACTTAAGTCCTCTCTAAAAATCAGATTTCTCATCTGTCGATCAGTGGGCTAGTGCATTCCCACCACCAGAAACGAACATGGTGATCACAACCGGCATTCTGCACCTGTGTCACCTGCTGGGTCCTTTCCCTGTGTCTCCTAGTACTATTCTGGTGTGATTAGGAGCCACTGCTTTTCTTCTTCCCCCTTGTTTGCCTCTCATGACAAGGACAGCTTTCTTTAATCTCATAAGAGGCAATTTTCTACTTGCTCTGAGCTGAGAAAAAACTGGCAATAAACATCCCCAGAATGAGTATTCTTAAGCTTCCTCCAATTGGTCACTAATAGACCAGATGGCCACACTGGAGCCCTTTTTGTGCTGCTGGTCAGGTGCTTCAGGAGCCTCCATGGCTGGCTGGGAAGGGATGCTCTGAAAAGCCAGAGGACCCAGCTCTGGTCTCCACCCACAGATTTCTGTGGGTACAACAACAGAGTTGTAGGAGTTCCATTATTGGCTCGTGGCATGGGCTGCTTGGGAGCTGGTGTATGTATGTATGTATGTATGTAAGTATGTATATAAATAAACCAGGCTCACAGACATCTGTGTGTACAGGATGACTTATACACAGGCCTGCATCCTTCTAGCACTTTCATTGCTGTCATCCCCTTTGGGGACACTAGGAAACTGGGGCTCAGAGACGGTAAGGAGTTTCCCCTCATTATATAGGTAGTGACAGGGTAGAGTTCTTTCTAGGACCAGATTGCAACTATGTCCTTTCTACTGTGTAGGACTTGGGCTCTAGAAGGTGACAATATTCAGGCACTCTGGGAGGAAGTTGAGGCGTCTCGCCCATCATGACTTTGATATAGTTATTCCTGTCCCAGAATGAGTTTGTCCTTCTCTGCATCCCCCTGTCACCACACACTCAAGGGAGCTTCTCTGTACCTCCAACTGCCATCTTAAAGCAGGCCTTTTTATTATTTTATATATTATCAGCATTGTGTGTGTGTGTGTGTGTGTGTGTGTGTGTGTGTGTGTGTGTGTGTGTGCAATAATCGTACACACGAGGAGGTTGGAGAACAACTTTGTAGAGTCAATGCTGTCCACCTTTATATAGGTTTTTTGCATCAAACTCAGGTTGTTAGGTTTTCATACCCAGCCCCTTTACCCCCACCCTGAGCCAGTTCACTAGCACCCTAGAAACAGGAATTTTTTTAAACGCCACACAAACTTCACATGACCTCTCTGAGATGGTTGCATGACCCTTTATGTTCTGAGAGGACCATCCAAGAACTCTCAGTAAATTTCACCAGAGGTCTTGAGTTTTGAAACAGGGGTAAGCGGGATTTTAGTTGATTTCCATCACCCACAGACATGATGCTGGCCACACAGATGAGTCTACACATCATAGGCTCTAACAGCAAGAGCAAGCGACCCAGGGTCCCTGACTTTCTGTCTAGGGCACTGAAAGCAATGGCTACAGTCCCTCAGCCCTCTACTTGGCAAAGGCAAGCCAAACTGACCAGGCTGAAGGTAAAACAGAAGAAACTGAGACTATCTATACCACTGAGCCTCCAAGCTGGGCTCCAATCATGAGAGGATTGCAGTGGGAAGCAAGTGTATAGCCTCCGTTTCTGATCAGGTTCATGACAAAACATGGCCAGTACTTGTTCTCCTCTGCTGTGACAGCTGCCAGTCCCAAGCCCTGTGTCCTGGTTCATGCTCATCTTTCTACCACCAGGAAACCACAAAGCAAAGACTTTTTCTTATGAGTGACAATGGAGTTAAAGCACTGAAGGGCCAAAATGTATCCCTAGAAGATTGGGGACTGACAGCTGTGTGTGGTAGAGATACATGACCATCATGGAATCTCCAAACACAGCATGGGAGGACCCTAGTCAGCATGGGCCTGGAGTCAGTGGCCATCATTCTATCTGTCCTCACCCAGAAAGATCACAGCATCTGAGACTCCACGCCCTAGAGCCTTGGCCTTAGAGAACACTTAGACCTGTACTTTCCAGACCTCCCAGGTGGCCCTCAGCAGAATGGGACTGTGTAGAGGAAAGAAGATCCAGGGGAGTTGTCTGACACCAAAAGAAGGGAGAAACACATTCTATACAAATGAGAAGAATTTGTTTAAAGCCCAAAGTGGAACAGGGGTCATGATACATGCTTCTATTCCTGCACCCAGGAGACAGATGCAGGAGGGTTGCAAGTCCAGGAGTCATATACACTACATAAAAAGACCCTGTCTCAAAAGGAGGAAAACCTTAAGCTGGTTAATAAAAAGGATAATGGGAAAGGTCCAGCTTAAGAAGTGAAGCCTGGAGGCCAATTCTGTGCCCCCAAGCATGCCATCTGTGTATGCACCATGGGAGGAGGTGACATGGAGTCAGGGAAAATCCAAGGAGTTCCCACAGTCCAAAAGGTTGTGGCAGGTGGTGTGAGTACTGGACAGAGACTTAGAATGAGGTTCAGGCACTGTGCTCAGTAGCCACGGTGGAGTAGTACTAAAAGAACAGGGCTGCACAGTCTCTCATTTGAGTTTTACCTGGGGTAACTGTGTAAGCCTGTAAACTTGGGCAAATCCCTTCATTTGTGTGAGCCTCTGTGCATTCAGCAGCTTTCCAACATACCAAAAATGCCCAAGGCAATCAATTTATGAAGACAAAGGGTTGTTTTAGCTCATGGTTCAGGGAGCTCCAGGGCTTGGTCAAGGGGTTCTATTGCCTCTAGGTCAATGGAAGAACAAAACTATTCACTTCAAGATGAGAAATGTGAGAGAGAGAGACAGAGAGAGAGAGAGAGAGAGAGAGAGAGAGAGAGAGAGAGAGAGAGAGAGAGAGAGAGAATTGGGTCCCTATATTCCCTCCCAGGCTGAGGGGATGTCTTGGTGGATAGAGTACTTGCCATGCAACATGAAGACGTGAGTTTGAACCCACAAGTCCCTATGAAGGCAGGACTATAGGACACATCTGCATCATTCCTATGACAAGATGGGAGGAGGAGACAGAAAAAAAAATGCCTGGAAGCTCAGCTAGTCTAGAGTCTACAGTGTGAACAATAAAGGGATCCTCTCTCTAACATGGTAGAAGTAAAGACTAGCATCAGGAGTGGTCCTCTGACATCCACATATGCACCATGACACAAGCACCTGTGCGCGTGCACACACACACACACACACATACACTCATGACATACAAGACACACGCACAGCACATGTACAAGACACACACACATGGCCCATAAAAGACACGCACACACATGGCACATATAAGACATCCACACATACACACACTCATGACAACAATACAAAACACACACACATGGCACATACAAGACACACACTCACGGTACATATAAGACACCCACACATACACACACTCATGACACATATACAAGACACATACACACATGGCACATATACAACACACACACAGTACATATAAGAAACACACATGACATACAAGGCACACTCACACACACACGACATACAAGGCACACACACACACAAACACACTGCCCATATAAGACACACACACTCGACCTAAGGACCCCCCCATGAGGCCTCACCTCTCATGATGTCAGTACCTCCTCTCAAAAGCATCAAGCTAGGCCTTCTGGAGATATCTAAGAACCACACCATAGCACATAATTCACCTGTAAAATGTGGTTATGGAGGCTGCCACGCATCACAGAGCCATGTGTGCATTCAGCTCCACAGGTCTGCCAGTCAGTAGGTTTCACATAAATAACTCGGTGGTTGTCTCTCCTGTGAAGCTGATACCTTGTGACTCTGTCCCTCCCCACTTCATGTCTTACTTTTCCCCCTGCTGTGTAGTGTGCTCAGCACAATATCTACCTAGTCTGTAGTTTATAATGCAAAAGCTACTTTCTGATAGTGAACACAGAGCTCAGGAAAATAACAGAGCTGGCAAACTACAAGCATTTAACAGAGGGACACTTGATGTTCACATGCTGTGCCAGGGACTGGGACAGAGAAGGCTGCTGTGCCTCTGTCCTTGAGGAGACACTGTGGATCTCATTTATGCTTCTCCAGCACTAGATGGTTAGTAAATGCACAATAAGATTCGGGGAAACGAACCACACCAGTTGATCTTGGTGACCACATGATGGATGGAGTAGCTGGTGAGAAGTTAGTAAGGCAGAGCTTGGGTGTGTCTGCATGGGAGTTTACTGAGATTAAGGAGAGAATAGCTTCCCTGAATATGGGTAGCACTATCCCATAGGCTGGGAGATAAAATAGATGAAAAAGAAAGAAGGAAGTCAGTGTGCCTAGGGTGGAAAGGAAAAGCACCAAAGAAAGAGGAACAAGGCATGGAAGGGGGCTTGTCTGGAAGTGACCCCACCTATGCCTTGAGCTCCCAGAAGCCGCTGCCAGGGAAGCCTCAAGGTCTGTCCCAGGGGTGGAGGAGCATGTGTGTTCCCTCTACTTCCTCTACCATAGCACTCAACTTCTAGGCGCTCTTCTGATCCACCAAGGTTAAGACCCACCCTTAAAAGCATCTCAACTTTGAAAGAAAAAAGAATACTCTTTATTTTATTCTTGGGAAATTTCATGTACATATACAACATATCTTGATCCTATCTACCCCCCAACTTTCCTCTCTGGCTCCCCCCAAGCACCCCTCAACATGTCCCCTTCCCAGCTTCATGTTCTCCCTTCTCTTTCTCTTTCTCTCTACTGAGTCGATCAGTCTGATTTTATTGGCTTGCTCTTGTGCAGGTCTTGTGCAATGGTCATGCCAGATCCAGAAGATGGCATTTCACAGCTCTTCTCTCCATCCTCCAACTCTAATATCGTTTCTGTCTACTCTTTCTGTTCCCTGAGCTTTGAAGAGTAGGGGGAGGATGATATAGCTATACATCATTTATGGGTAAACACTCAACAGTTGCTTTTTCTCAACACTCAGACCAGTTATAAATTTATATTAGCTGACTATACTATTAGTGCACAAAAGAAGCTTCTCTGACAAGCATTGAAAGTGAGGCTGAAATCTGTGGGTACAACCACAAAGATTTAGAAGGCAGTTTGGCAACTTGTCCATTTAAATTATTCCCTTACTGGAGCCTCTGGCCTCAGCTGCCATGGCTTCTGACCAGGGTTATAGTATCAATCAGGTATATTTTCCTTCTTTGGAGCAGGCCTCAAGTCCAATCAGAAGGCAGTTGGTTGCCCCCATAACCATCATGCCACTGGTCTACCAATGGACACATCTTGCCTAGCAAGTCAATAACTGTATCATTCAGGGTTCACCTCTGGATGGTTCCACTAATGCCTTTTCTCCTGTAGCCTGAATAACACCTTCTAGCATTCCAAAATGTAGCCAGTGGAAACAAGTTCTCAGTTCAGTTCTGGCTTGATCTCTATAATCTAAGTATGTGTGTCTTCATAATATCTAGTTTTACTATCTAGTTATGGTGGGCAACTAAGAGCCATGGTAATAGCCTGTGCTGTTTGGGAGGCCCCCTATTCCACATCTGGGACTGATAGACAAAGTAATTTTAGTGGCTTGAAAATAATGTAAAAATATTAAAATTGGACTGAAAAGAAAGATTGTTGGTTGGGGGTACTCAGCTCCCACTCCACTCCCCAAAATAACTTGCAAATCACACCCTTTGGATGATTTTGAGACTCCTGTGCCCTCTCCCTCTAGAAACATGCTTTCCACAGAAAGTCTAAGTGGGTCCACACATAACGATGAAAGCCCTGTGCAGACACCATCAGAGCTGCACCTGAGTAGCTCTCTGGCCTTTCCTGCTATGCCCTCTGGTGTTATTGGGAGAATCTTGTATATGCATCAGTTCCTGGTTCTGAGAAACCTTCCAGTGTGGCCTTGTGATTACCCCTAGTTGCCCTACTACCCAAAAGGCCTGATTTCCATGATGATCATCCAGGATAAAAATGATGGGTGTGGTAGATAGACAGTCAGCTCCTGCTGAAGCTCCTAATAGGGGACGTTTGGAAGCTTGGGCCCCACTTCCTTTAGGGCTTTCTAGTTACAGTCCCTTTAGCTCCTGGCTGACAACCTGATAATTCTCTCTGATCACACAATCCTTGGCTGCTACTGCAGCTGCCTTGACACTGTCCTTAAAAAACAAAAATCTGGAATAAAAGGATATGAGCAGGGGAGAAGCCTAGGAAAGATGATGTCCTCTCCACTTCCTCCTCTCCCCACCTCTTCCTACTTCTCCACCTCCTCTCTGCTCCCCATCCTCCTTTTCCTCCTACCTTCCTCCCTACCCTCCTTTTCACTTTTCGTTACTCATCTCTCTCTTCCCATCTCCCTCCTCCTACTCTCCATCCTTCCCCCTTGTCCTCTTCCTCATTCTCTTTCCTTCTCCCTTCTCCCTCCTCCCTTCTCCTTCCTTCTCCACACCTCTTTCCTCTTCTTCCCTCTCCCTCCTCCTACCTCCCTCCCCCACTCTGTTCTTCCTCCTTTTCCCATCTCCTCTCCTCACCCTCCCTCTCTTACCTTCCCTGTCCGTCTCTGAACTCTTACTTTACAGCTCTTCCTTTCAGTCCTCTCTCTCTTCTGTTTCATCTTTTCCCTCTTTGGGTGCCAGAAACAGCCTAATTACAACGGAAAACTTGAAGAGACACAGTAAGGAAACAACCTACAACCCAGAGCTGATTAAAATATCCTATGTAATCTAGTTGGTAAAGCTCAAATCAGAATAAAGAAGTGTTACTCCCACAATTCCAGGCCAATTTGATTTTTAATAAGACTCCTCAGAGAGGTTGCCAAGATCCCATCAGGTTGTCAACTCTAGACCTTCCTGCTGTCCCCACTCGCTGCTGCTCTGGGGGCTCTGTGCCCTTCCTGCACCTCATCTCTCCCTGTGCCCATAGTTGGCCCTGTGTGGGGCAGCAATTGAAGTTCAGGTCATCCGTGGTGCTGTGGACAGGAGGTAGCAGCGGACTACCAGACTCCTCACCCTCCACTGAGTATCTGTCTTTTGGGGGATAGGGTGAGAAAAACTGAGGGCTCAAAACTCAAGTAGAACCTACTCCAGCCCCAGCTCTGCCAGTCATTATCTGTGTCACCCTGGGTGAACTGCTGTGCCATTCTCTCTGCTGATGCTCTGAGGGTACTGTTAGCATAGTACACCCAGCATTGGCGGTACCATATGTGTTCAGCACTATTCTCCTTTGTCCCCTACCTACGACAGCCTCCCCATCTCCACATAGAGACGGTGCCTGCTGTGGTTAGGCTGTTAGCAGAGTGAAAGAATGAGCCTATGTTTAAAATCTCAGCACAGAGCCTGGCATCTCACACGTGCAGTAAACTATTTGTTTAATAAAATATGAGCCAATAGCTTCAATGTTTGTGGCATCCTGCTTTGAGGTATGGATAAGAGGCATGGATTCCCAGGTGGTTTCCAAGGGGGAGACTGTAAGAGCCAACAGCACAAAAGAATGGAGTAAGAAGGATATGCATAGACATAGCCACCAGCTCCGGCCAAGGCCCTACTAGCCACTCTGATTGCCTGGATGGCCAGGTTGAACTAGATCCATAATCACGCCTGAGCAAGTGGAGTTAGGTTAAGAGTCCCGCAAGGAGAAGGGAGGTACAGTGGCTGAACTTCATCTCCAAAGTCAGCATCAAGGTTGCACAAGGAAGGGGCTGGAGTCTGGAGCCCAGAGTCAGCCTCTGAAAGATAAGAACAAGGCTGGAGTCCTGGGGACAGCCTAGCTCTGCTTCTAGAGTGTGAAACGAGCTATCCTGGTACTGCTGCCCACACTAACTGGCCACTGTGCTTCTTCCTCCCCAGGCCAAGTCTACTCCTTCAGCCAGCAACCCCAGGACCAAGTGGTGGTGTCAGGACAACCAGTGACACTGCTGTGTGCCATCCCAGAATACGATGGCTTCGTCCTATGGATCAAAGATGGCTTGGCTCTGGGTGTAGGAAGAGACCTCTCAAGTGAGTACTTCCAGACTCCCCCACCCTTACACAATGGCCCAGGGCCTACCCTGCCTCATCCCATCTGCTCCACTATGGCACCCCCATATTCCATCTCCAGTGTCATTCGGGGCTCAAATCCCCAGCCAGCTCTGAAACTTTCCAGACAGGCAAAGCCTGGACCTAGATCCCTAGGAGCCCAGGGGCCTCTGGCTATGAGTACTGATCACCATTTTATGGTCAGTCCTAAACCTAGTACAGAATCCATTTCAGAGCCAATGTGATTCCCATGAAGTGTGATTTCCAAACACCATGTGCCCCCGTTTCTTGGAGGAATATGAATCCTCATTTATCAAAGCATGATCCAGCTTCCCACCCAAGGAGACAGCCAATGAACTGAAAACTCACAAGAAAACCTGATTCTCCTAGGATTCATCTCATGATGGGAGGAAAAGACAGGAAGTCTTTACACTAACTGCCAGCCTTGTTCAGCCACTCAGGCAAGCTGCACCATGGGGGCCCCCTACAGCTGCTGCTGACAGGCACATCAACTCTGTTGTTGGTGCCAGGCCATGTCATTGGGTAACTATTTTGCATGGCTACCTTGGAAGCTCATCCAAACACCTTGCCAACCTACACTTTCCCCAGGGCATAAAGAATGCAACCATCCTCATGTCACTTGCCTCTTCTATCATTACCCTGCCCTGAGATGGGTAAGAAGAGGGTTGACTGCTGGGCTGATATGCATGATGAAATTCAGAAGGACAGATCTGGGTGTCACTCCCCGGCCATCTGGGAATGGCTGGGGATGGAGGATGGATGAGAAATATGCATTCAACTGGTAAGTAGCATCACCTCGCTCATGCTGTACAGCTGCAGGAAAATAAAAAATCGAAGTGCACTCAGAAACACTGGGGCTGGGAAATTAATATTTTAAAATGTGAGTTATGTCTTGCCAAAAATGTATATTGAAACATTATAGCAATGGTCAATGGCAGTCACAGGGCCCTAATGCTTCAGCCCAGCTGAGCATAGATAAAGTACCCAAGAATATCTCCAAAACACACTGTGCTGCCATAAAGTTTAAGTGTTATGGAAGCCAGCCAACTTCATCAGCTCCACTATCCTAGAAAGATGGGGGAATGCTATGACCTTCCCAAATGAGAATTGCTTATGCTCTGGACAGCCAGGACCATCTGGACTTCCTGGTCAATGACTATCATCAGTCTTTGGTCAGGGGCAATGTCTTATCAGGTCAGTGGTCAAGTGGGAGTACCACATTATAAAGTAGCCATCAAGGCATAGATAATTGCATCTCTGAACTGAAGCTCCATACCTGGTTCTCTAGGATCCAGGATCTGGGCCTGTTGGGTGCTAAAGACAAGCTGATCCAATGGCCTGGGCTGGCTTCCCCTCCAGCCTGATCCAGTCACTAAGGAGTACAAGCCCTGGACTCTCTCCTGAGGATCCATAAGCTCAGGATCCTGAGAAATACCTGTCCTGCATTTAATCATCTAGCCCCAAAACACTGTCCTGGCAACAATAACAGGTTCTCACAGGTCCCATAAACACTGCTTGCTTGCCTGGTCCAGAAGGGACCAACGAGAATTCAACTGAACTCAGCAAAGATCTGCTGAGTGCTTAAGACAGGGAAACAGAGGGCCAGTTTCACAGGACTGCCTGCTGCTGTGCCTCTGTCCTCATCTGTCTCAACCATGTCACCCTAGACATAGCACTAGACATGAGTCTCTCACTGACACTGTAGTGTCTTTCTGGTCACCAAGACTGTGACACCAGAAAGAAAATGTTGTCAACATGTTCTCAGGTGCAGATAGAACATTTTTCTCCTAAGAAGACTGATACTTCTCAGAGGTCTCATGAATTCATGATTGTCCAGAGGAGAAAAATATTCCACCATCACTGTTATTTGAAAGATAAGCAGAGTAACACATTGTCTTATGGTTTCTATTGCTGTAAAGAGACAGCATGACCACAGCAACTCTTATAAAAGAAAGTATTTAGTTGGGCATGGCTTACGGTTCAGAGATGTAGCCCGTTATCATCATGATGGGGGGGGGGTACAGAGGAGCACATAGACATGGCACTGGAGAAGTAGCTTAGAGTTCTCCATCTGGATCTTCAGGCAGCAGGAAGAGTGACACTGAGTGACATTTGAAACCTCAAAGCCTACCCCTAGTGACACATGTCTTCCAACTAAGCCATACCTATTCCAACATGGCCACACTTCCTAACAGTCCACTCTCTATGAGCCTATGGGGGCCATTTTCTTTCAAAGCACCACATGCGTGTTCTTAGGAGAAGCGGGAGGTCAACGTCAGGTGTCTTCTTCAGTCAGTTTCTACCCATGTGTTGAGTCAGGTTCATCTCACTGAACCTGGAGTTCAAAGGTTGGTTAGACTGGCTGGACAGAAAGCCTACTGGTCTCTGCTTCTTACCTCCAATACTGTTGTGCCTAAATTTGGGGTTGCTAAGGACCTGAACTCAGATCCTCATTCTTGCTCAGCAAGCACTTTACCCACTGAGCCCTCTCCTTAGCCCTGCCATTTGCATTTCAATTAGCATGTGTAGAGGATAGGGTTGGACATTGGTAGCTGATACCTACAATTTCAACACTTAAGGAAGTTAGTGTAGAACTGATGTAAATTCAAAGCCAGCCTTAGCTACAGAGTGGGACCCTGTGTCGAATACTCAGCATGCAATAGGCATTCTGCATAGATTATCCTGTTTTAATCTTCACCCATGAGGTGCTGGCATGCTTCCGATTTACTGGTAAGGAAGCTGAGACCCAAAGCCAAAGCACCAGGGGAACAGAGCAAGCAAGAGAAACTGGAGTTTGAGCCTACATTACATGACTAGAACCTAGGCGCTCTGAATCTCTGATACCATGGAAGAAGCTAGAAATTGCTCAGAAGCTCTGC
Source organism: Cricetiscus sungorus (assembly GCA_030556225.1). Taxonomy (NCBI): domain Eukaryota; kingdom Metazoa; phylum Chordata; class Mammalia; order Rodentia; family Cricetidae; genus Cricetiscus; species Cricetiscus sungorus. The sequence continues at coordinate 41,808,174 of JANBXA010000740.1, read as the reverse complement.
TTCTGTGTATGTTTCCCAAAGATGCTGCCAATCCTTAAGATAGCATCACAGCTCACTGCCTAATTAAGCAAATACAAACAAACCCATCACTGATGTTTTCCACAGCTCAGGAGAGTGTAATCCTGCTGCTGATGGCTTGCAAGACAACAAAAAAACACTAGTTCCATCCAAGAAGCCTGCAAGGGACAGGCCTAATTGTGGAACAGCAGGAAGGAGTGGGCTGGAGGGGTGGCCAGCAGCATAGATGCCAGCAGCATAGAGGCCAGCAGCAGTTGAAACCCCAGCTTCACCGGCCTGTGCTTACTGCCTTTGCCCATCAGAAGGCAGGAAAATGAGTGAGAGGTGGACCGTGCCCTGCTTGGGTGCAGCATTTTTGCTTGGGCCTGAGCAGCTGTGAGATCAGGGTCCTTCAGTGTCATAATGAGAACAGTATGGTCTCAGTTGTATAAGAGCTCACAGAAGCTGCTGATTGGTGTTTGGGGAGACCATGGCTACTCACCCCACTAGGCAGGAGCAAACACTGATGGGTCCTGGTGTAGATGGGTCCTGCCCAACCACCCTTAGCTTAACCAGAGTGGTCTCTAAGGGAAGATAGGAACCAGGGAAGAGTCAAAAGAAGGGATCCCTGTAGACTCCCACAGTGCAAAGGATATGAGGGAAGCAGAGCTCAGGTGAAGGGCAGAAGGGTAGAAGGATAACATCCTGCAGGACAAACTAAGAGCTTTGAGCCCAAGATCCCAGGGAGAGCAAGGACCAGCCTACAGCCGTGGCTGCCATCCATGTTTGCATTCCGCTAGCTGGCTGCAACAACTGCTGAATGATTCATGGTCTCCAAACTTTCATTTATCTATTATTCATCATCATCAGTGTGTGTGTGTGTGTGTGTGTGTGTGTGTGTGTGTGTGTTATTGAGGCCCCAAATTCCTAAGTGTCCTGAGTGCCTCCTAAGTGCTTAATCAGGCCCAGGAGCGTGGGGATGGGAGGTAGGAATGCCCAGATGTGGGTATAGGCCGCTGGGGTTCACGGTGCACAGTACACAGCATTCCTAGACATCAGAAGAGTGAAGTTGGGTTCCCGTTTCCTGTGCTTCCTGGGACAAAACTTCTCTCCTTGATCATTTCCAGATAAATCCCTTCTCCCTTTTCCATTCTGTTTCTCTCTTGCTTGGTCTACTGTTTGTGAACCTCACAGTCTCTCTTCCCCTTTCCCCCTCCCCTCTCCCGCCCTCCTTCTTTCCCCCTCCCCTCTCCCTCCCTCCTCCTTTCCCCCTCCTCACTCTTAGCAGCTCCTTTGCAAACTCTGCTGAATACAGATAACACTTCCCAGAGCAATACCGCATAGCCAGGTCTGCCCACTCAGCATGTCCTATACTTTCCTATACTTTTGTTTCTAACACTGGCATCTCTAATTTCCTTAGAGCTTAAAACCAACAACAACACACACACAAATACACAAACACACACACACACACACACACACACACACACACACACACACACACACACACACTAACATCCTGAGGAACTTTACCCTGAAATAAAAGACCTGAGAAAGTTCCAGAAGGCTTCCCCTTGGGCTAGGACAGGCAGTGTTGCTGCTTTCTTTTCCCTCTGAAAGCCCAATCATTTTAGCCTGAGAAATAATTAACAGTACACAGATGACCGGAGGAGACATGGGAGTCATTCATGAAGAAGGAGGCTGGGGCTCTGATACCACACTGAGCTGTAAGAACAAGGAAACCAATGAAACGGCTAAACAGGCAAAGGTGCTGGCTGCTAGGCCTGGTGACCTGAGTTCAAGCCTCGGGACCAACATGATAGAAAGACAGAACTGACTCCCACAAGTTGTCCTGTGACCTCCACAGGGTGGCATATCTGTGTTGACACATATGTAAAGAAACAAACAAATAAATAAAAAGAGAAAGAAAGGGATTATAGAAATGAGAGACTGGGGTTGCTGGAATGAGTGGTCCTGCAGGCTAGGGAAGGAAGCAATGAGGGAGCTGCTCAGGGGCAGTCCTGTCACATAAGTAAAGTTTCCTGACTACTAGGCACCAGAAGGCCAACTGAGGTCAGCTCTGTCCGGGCCAGGTATCAGACCCCTAGCCCATCTTCCAGAAAGATCTTCCTTTGGCAGAAGGAAGACCTCACTAGATAAGCATTTCCTTTTTCAACCAATCTCTCTAAGGGGGTCACAACATCTCCAGATAAGCCTTGGAAACTGGCAACGGGACTATTTTGACCTCTCATACCTTCCTGATTTCTCCCCAGGCTACCCCCAGTACCTGGTGGTGGGGAACCACCTGTCAGGAGAGCATCATTTGAAGATCCTGAGGGCTGAGCTGCAAGACGATGCTGTGTATGAGTGCCAGGCCATTCAGGCTGCCATCCGGTCCCGCCCCGCGCGCCTCACAGTCCTGGGTAAGTCACCTGCACACAAACAAGCAGGGATGCCACAAGGGCTCTAGGAAACTCCGAGGGCTCCGTTCCTGGAGGGTCCTTCTGCCAAACCTATGGAAGGAGGCTCTCCATTGGGTGTCATCACATCTGGCCATCCCTACCTCTACCGTCCCCTCTTTCTTTCCACCCAGAGGGGACATAAAAAGACCCCACTTGGGAAACCATATTGTCACCACCTGTCACTGTTCTAACCAGTGTGCTTGGCTGCACACTGGAGAGTGGATGAAGCTTCTGCTCAGTGGTATAAATGAGGCCAGGCCTGTGATAGCAAGGCATGCTCAGAAGAGAGTGTGGCAGTCTGAGTGATCTTTTTCCCAAGCTGACCTCCAAAGCTCAGAAGAGCTCCACGTGCCCTGACCTCTCTTAAGGATGATCCTCAAGTTTGGTTCATTAATTCGATGTCCTTAAGGATCACCGAAGACCCTTGTTCAGACCATTCCCACCCTGTGTTCCCTTGGAATCCTGGTTCTCTCCCATCATTCCAATGATATTTCATTTCATTCTAACCATTTTCCCCCTTGGTCTTTGCTTCAAATGTCCCTGGGACAGCCCTCCTGACGAAGTCCCTACCCCCTCAATGGGACAGACCTGCCTGAAGTTGTGGTGGGATTTGTTCAATGGCTCCTTAAGATCCCCAGTTTTGAGTAAGAGTTGGGTCCTGTCCCCTCCTTCCTCTGGCCAGGTTTTTCCAGAGAAAGGGAACTGTGAGAAAATAGTTTGCACATAAGTGCTAATCATTCACAGTTGCAAAGCAGCTCTCAGGGCTCCTCAATACTGGGTCAGAGATTGTTACCCCAGGTGAGAACTGAGGCTCAGGGAGGCAGAAGGCCTAGACCAGCATCCCCTTGCCCAGGCTCTTTGTTCCACCTCTCTGGCGCCATAAAGTTCCGACTCTGCCAGACACATGTAGATGAATCTCGGGCAGGCAGGAGAGGGAAGCCGGGGCCTGGCCTTGGCGGCCTCCTGGCAGGTGCTGTGGAGCTCTGATGACAGGGTCAGCAGCAGGGAGACTGCTCGTGCTCCGAGATGAAATATTTAAGAGCGTGTCGGGTTATCTTCAGATCTACTCAGCCAAACACGAGAGGTACATGATTCCAAGTGCATCCACAGACAGGACACAGAGAGCCAGTCGCTGAGCCTAGGCTGAGGCAAGGAGGGGGAGCTTCAGAACCTGGGAGCCTGCCCTGCCTGGCAGGAAAAGGGTGGGAAAGAAACCCTCTGCGGAATAGCTGGGCTGGGGGATGGGTCCAGGCAGGGTGTGCTTTAGAGGACAGACAGGGACACCACAGGGGGCAGTAGCCCTTTGCTTTTCCCCCTTGAGATGGGGCTAAATTGAGAAGGGGTCTGCAAGTCATTATAGGGTTGAGAGAGATGGGGAAGACTTGGGGCCAGTTATGTTTCCTGATTCGGACATTAAATGCAAACCGGCGGAACACATCTGCCAAGTGAAGCTGTAGGATCTTCAGGGACCACTCAGTCCCTGTCCTCAGGGAAGCATCCCCTGCCCCTTCACACCCCTCCATGAGGCAACCAGGGAATACTGGAGAGCACCTAAGCATCGTCCATTCCTCTGATGCCACCCAGGAGCTAAATCAGGACATCACCTTGTCCTCAAGGTAGAACAGACTCACCAGGCAAGCCCAGCCCAGCCACTTGAGCCTCCTTGCTCCCTACTATCTCGGTTAATCAACAAAGTACGCTGCATTGAAATTCCAGATTATTCCATGTGCTTTACTGATGAGCTCATGGAGAGACTCAGAGAGGCGAAGGCATGCCCAGGAGGTCACACAGCTTAATTAACATTTCAGATCAACTCCAAGTTTCCAGCTCCAGACCAATGCTCTTGCCCAGTCTTCTGGGCCCAAATGCCAGCAGAATGTCATCTGCCCACCTGCTTAAAAGCCAGGCTTCTCAGAACAGGGCCTCAGGATTCAATCTGGGAGGACCCAAATTTGTTTTGGGGTCACCTCTAAAAGACATCCATTGCTCTCTGCATCTGTCATGGCTTTGGCCTGGCTGGCATTGTGCCTGGGACTCAGGGCTGGGTTTGTGTGGGTGAGGTGTTTAGTCAAGCCTGGAGGTCAGCTGGAAGACTGATTACAGAGACCCCATCAAGGTGCTCTGAGAGAGTTCCTGCAGACAGAAAGGAAGCTTGACCTGGCATCTCCTACCTCAGCCATTCTCCTAAGCTAACTGGATTTGGGCAAGAAAAAGCTGCTAGGCTCTGCCCATAGGCCTCCTTGATGCCTTCCTTGCAGGTCCTCATTCCTGGCCTCAGCTATTTTCTGCAGGTGAAGAATTCTTACTTCCCCACCCCAGGGAGCCTGTGGGCCTCTCCCAGGCTTGTAGATCACCTCTAGGCTCCTGTTCCAGGGGGCTCCCTCCACCTGGCTAAGTTTCTACAGATCTAAATCCCCTTCTACACCCCCTAACTGGAAGCCAAACTAGTCACTGGAAAGGGCTCCTGGTCTGGGGATGAGACAGATACAATAGCTGTTAAAAAAGGACTCTTAAGGACATTAAAGCCACTTCCCTTCCCAACCAACCGAGACCCTCCACCTGCTATGTGGTAACATTTCCGCCCAGAAAGTGTCTGGGCCAACTCTCCAAGGAGGGCGGCCTTCTCTGTGTTCCAGGAATAGGAGAGCTTCCTAATTTACTCTGTATTTGCCTGAGATAGATTTTTAATTAAATAAAGTAAGAGCTTGATTAGAACCTGCAGAAGATGTGAGGGCAGAATCAGATGGTATTCCAGCAAAATCGCAAAGCAAACACTCTGGCTGGAACACAGGGATGCCCCAGGAGGTCTTCCATCAAAGCACCAAGTGAGGAGGGCAAATACAAGAGATTATATAGCCAGCAGATGTGCACTGTTAAAATATGCATCTGCCGGCAGTGTGCTCAAAGAAGCCGGGGGCCAGCTCTCCAAGCCTGCCTGGCTCCGGGGAGGGCATGGGAATCAGCCCAGCAGCCAAGCCTAGAGTCACAGACACATTAATTAGTGTTGTGTTTCCAGCACTCAGAAGCAATCAGACAAGAAGCAACTCTGAGCAGAGCTTTTGCTACCCTGGGAGGCAGAGGAGGCAACAGCCAGAGAATGAGGGGAAGGTGGGGAATGAATTAAGCCTATGAAGCCAAACACCCCAGACAAGGAAGCTATAACTCTGGTTGTGGTCCACTTGAGTTCCCTCAGCAATCCAACCAGCTGCCTAGGGCTACGTTTGACTCAACCCGTATCGAAACAGAGATCTTTCCAGACACAGATCAACTCAGGAAGTCTTGCTATCTATAGAGGAAAGGACCTCAGACTTAAAGTCAGCTGTGTGTCCCTGACACCATCACTCAGCCTCTCTGGGTCCCAGTTTCTTGATGTGCATGAATGTGAGGTGATGACTAAACAAAGGATGTCTAAGAATTGTTCAGCTCCCAAAAGGCCTTATTTCCAGTCAGGAGTTCAATATGACACATCAGCTATTTTAGGAAAATGGGCCATTCCCCACTGGAGCCAAGATCCAAGTGATGCCTGAGGCTCAGAAGGTAACAATCCTAATGGCTTTGTCAGCAGCCCACCTTGAAGCTGAGACACACAGAGTCCCACCAGACCCTGGGCCAGGCATCCTTAGGTACCCTGTTTTCACACACTTGTAGCTTTCTCTGTAGCAACTTAGCTTAGATGGACATTGCAAGGCCACACACACACACACACACACACACACACACACACACACACACACACACACACACACACACACACTTGCAGAGCTGTAGAGCAGTAGGAGGAATCCCCCACATGGAAAGGGTAACATCTGACAAAAAAACTGTGTGATGCCCATCCATTTTAAAGCAATACACACAAGTATGCATCATGCCACCCACACTCTTACCACATGCAAGAGCTCAGGGTCTGTAGGCGCCATTGCACTTGATCTTTCCAAATGCCAGGAAATTCAGGTAGTAAAGCCTGGGAGGAAGCAAAGAGAAAGTGGAGGTCACAAATTTAATCAAGAAATGTTTCCTGAATGCCTTTCATTTCTAGGTGTTCAAGATTCTTGGTAAGTGGAAGATAAAGCCATCCCTGGCCTGGTGAAGCTTGCGTTTAGCAGGGTACAAGGCAACTGGCAAAATGACAATGAGATTCAGCAAGTAAACTGTCATTAGCACGCCCCATGGTAATAAATGCCATGTAAAGGAAGAGTAGAGCTAGGGAAGGAGAATCAAAAGGGGGGAGACGGGGTTGGGAGTCAGATTAGTTATTAAAAGGACTTTGCCCCGGCTTCTCTTCCCATGTCCTCTTCTTCCTGAGCCCAGTCTAATATTGACTCTGCTGTCTTTGAGGCTCCTATTAGAAGTCAGATTTCCTAACCAAACATGAATTATTTAAGATGGAAACTAAGTCAGTTCAAATAAAGAGGGCATCTTTTACTACGATGCCAAACCCCTGGTAGAGAGAGGACAAATAGATGCACTCCTTAATTTGTTCTCCCACAGAATGGACAACAACTCTGTATTCGTTACTTCTCTTGCTGCTATAATAAAATCACAGACAGAAGCAACTTAACTTGGGGAGGGTGTGTGTTAGCCTAGAGTTCAAGGGGATAGACATGGTAGCTGGGACCAGTTCAGTCCAAGGTATAAGTGTCACCAGCCAACTTTCCTCATACCACTGTAGGTCAGAGTAGAGAGACGGATGGGTATTGATGCTCAGAGCTCTTTTTCCTTTAATTCCTTTTATTGTCTGGTCCCCCATCTCATGTATTGTGCCACCCACATTTGGGCAGGGACTTTCCTTCTCCATTAATCCTGTCTCACACACATGGCCAGAGGTGTGACTCCTAGGTGATTCTAGACTCAGTCAAGTTGGCAACAAAGATGAGCCATCATAAGCCCTTAGTTCTCAATTCCCAAACTACAGACAGGTACAGAGCGGAGTTGTGAATAAATCATAGATGTAGAGCTGATACCATGCTTAAGAGCAGATGGTTCTGAATTTAGCCACCTGCTGGGACAAATCCACCCTGAGCCACTGACATAAAATGGCGAGTATATAGAGGTAGTTGGAGCAGTTTGGAGACATGGGGGAGAATTTGTCTCTGTAGAACAGCACTCAGAACCCCTGCTATCATCTTCCTTCTCTCCAGCACCACCTATTAGCCCCAACCACCTGCTCCACTCACCATGCCTCTGAGCCTGCCTCCAGCCCTTCCTACAACTCTTCCTGATCTTCCCTTGTCTGACTCCTGCCCATATGACAAGATATACTTTAGGCATCACCTCCTCTAGGAAGAATTTCCTGAAGATCACATAGTTTGTCTATTGTTCCTTCTGCCATCTGTAGACTCCATGTCAACAACATGTTGTATTGAGAGTGGCTGTTTTCTGTCTGCTCCCATGGAGCCTGTCAGGAGCATCTAGAAATCTTCATGCCTGGCCTGGGAGCACACAGACTGAGTGCTCAATGAATGTTCATCATGGCAATTAAAGCAACAGGGCTTGGGAACAGCAAAAGGAAGGAGAAGGCAAGTATATAGTAGTGCCAAGCACACATGAGGGTTATAAGGTATAGTGTGGCATAGTGTTATATGATAGGGTATTGTGTGGTGTGGTATTGTATGATACAGTGTTGTGTGGCGTAGTGTTGAAAATTATTATGTGGCATAACATGTGTTATGTGATGTTGTGTGATATTGGTTTGAGTAATATTGTGTGGCATGGTATTACATACTACATGGTGTGATATTCTGTGACATGGTATTGTGTTGTATGGTATTGTGTGCTATGGTGTTCTGTGGTCTAGCACTATATGGTGTGATGCTTTAATGTGATAGAGTGTTACATGATGTGATGTGTTTTGTGATGTGGTAGTGTGTGGTTGGTGTTGTATGGTATAGCATTATGTGGTGTGGTAGTGTGTAGTATGATGGTACATGTTTTTGCATGGTGTGGTGTCAAATAGTATGGTGCTATCTATGTAGTATAGTAATATGGTATGTTGTCACATGGTATGTGGTTGTATAGTGTGATATGGTGGTACCAAGTACACTGTTATGTAGTGTAGGGTGGCATGGACTGGGGAGTCATTGTGTCGTATGTTATGTTGAATATTACTCAGAGAGTCACTATATGCCTCTCATGGTTTGGAGCTCAAATTCTGGAAGCCCGATTGCCTGCACTTAGAGCCTGGCTGTATTCCTTTACCTGTGCAGTGTAACCTGATCATGTTATTCAACTCTCTGTGTCTATATATAAAGTGGAAGACATAACCATAGTGCCTTTGTGGTGACAAGAATGAGTCAATGTAACAACACATGCAAGCATGTCTCAAAATAGTGCCTGATATACAGCAAGACATAAAAGCAAATGGCTATTACATAGTAGCTTCTTCTATCACCACTGGTACTGTTCTGTGCCCAGAATCACCAGCCAGTAGCCATCCTTCCCACAGCACCAGCTTCTGGCCTGAGGAAGACAGCAGGCAGGAAGCCGGATTCCCGGAGGCCCCTCCCAGGCACATGCAGAGAAGACAAGCAGAATTGATTCCTTATCTCCTTATTAAGCCTGTTTAGTGTGGGCCGTGGCCTGGTCTTAGGTGCTGTATCTCATTTGGGCTGTGCGCCTGTTTCCTGCCATATTCATTACCCTCAATCACCCCTAAATAGGGGCAGCAAACAAGCCAGATGTGGGAGAGAAGAGTGAGGAAAACATCCTTATCTTCCAAAGTTCCATATGGGAGACAGGCTCAGCTAGTCTGCATCCATCTCCTATGCACTCCACAGGACACCGGGTCCTTCCCTCTCCTACTGCGCCCTTCTGGGTGGTCCAGAGCACCCTCGGTGTCACCTCCATTCCCTCTCTTTAGCCATTACACACACCCTTCTTACCTAGTCTAAGTCATTGTACCTACCCCTCAGGTGACAAAGTGAACACAAGGAAAAACAACAGAGTTGCCAAACTGCCTGAAAGTGCCTCTCTTCTAAATCTAAAGTGTCAGGCTTAAGAGTGGGGGACAGTGATCGCTGAGATCTACAGTTGAGTTCTACGCCACCCTCAGTATGTGCACCACAGTTAATGCGGGTCGAGGGAGATGCTCCTGGGTTAAATAGACCTCATCTGCAGAGTTGGGCCACTCGGGAGATTCCTTCGCTCTGTGACATCCCTCATTTCAGCTTCTTTGGACATGGGGCTCCTCTAGCTAGGCCATCTATTGTGGAGAGAAATGAGAAGGGGACTCAGCCACTTCCAAGACTCCAGTAGGCGTAGGGAGCCATCAGGGGTTGAGGTAAGCATGTGGCTTCTATTTCCTGCTCGTACACAGGGCAGACAGCAGAGGCATGCAGGTTCCTCTTCAAGAGTTGGGAAGTCAAAACAAAGCCTGTACTTCTTCCCAAGTGGCCTAGAAGCCTGTTGCTGCCTGTCAGGGGCTCACTATTTAAAACTGGAAGTAACATCCCAAATGGACCTCCCCTCAGCATCTAGGGCTTTCAAAACCACAATACAGGAAGGTAGGAAGGTTCTCAGGAGCCCAGTTAGGATCTGCAGAACACTCAAGGCACTCAGACCCCTCTCTGAGACCCCACAAACCTTAACACTTCCACCCCCACCCCACCCCCAATGCCCCCACCCTCATCTCCAAGGGTCTGAGGCCCTCCAGGTCATCCCCTGTGTAGTCTTAAAAAGTGATGCCACCATACCCACAGCAGTGGCAACTCTCCAGGTACACATAGGAGAAGGGTCCCAGCCAGGGACTCAAAATAACACATTTCTATCCCCAGCCCTGCCACTGCCCAGCATAAGATATGGGATTGTGGTGTTTAAACGGCCATTCTAGCCACCTTCTCCCTCGTAAAACCAGGAGCTGAAAAGGGGAAGTGGAAATCTACCCTACTGTTTACCTGTGATTTTCCCATAACCACTCATGGTTTGGGATCCACACAAAGGGCATTGTTCCCTGAGTCCATGTTCCTCACTTCTGAGGGCAAGGATAATGTATCCTTCTGCTGTTTTAGCCAAGCATGACCCTGAGCCACACTGAGTATGCTCACCTACTCAGCAAGTGTCACACCACAGAGATCTGCAAAAATCAGGACCAAATCCTCTGGTGTCTGTATTCACTGTGACAGCAGCAGCTTCGTGGCTTCTCTGTGCAACAAAGACCCTTTTCCCTCAACCTTCAGAGGTCAACTGCCTGCAGAAAACCCTCATCCACCCTACCATTCACGGAGCTGGTTCCTGTGGCATAGGCTGCTTCCAATATCCAGACAAGCCTCATAAGGTACAGACAAGAGAGAAACCCTCTGTCCTGGTACCCTGCTAAACTCCTTGTCCAGGATTTCCAGATGGCTACCAGCCATTCTAAAGGGCTCCTGCTTATGCACCCATAGCCATGCACATAGACACCTTGATCTCTGAACTAATGCATTGGTGTACACATGGGTACACATGTGTGCCTATGCACAGGCACTAAGAGTGTGGCTAAATCATCAGTGTCCACCTGGAAAAGCATGAGACTGTTGATCAAAGGAATCAGTCACTTCAGAACCAGACAGAGGCATGAACTGGTACCCCTTGTCATTCCCAGAGAAGAAAGGGGTGGTTAGAGTGTCGCTTCATCATCCTGAGTCCTCTTCTCTATTGATCCCCCCAAAGACAAATGAAACACGAAAGAGTCACTGCAGATAGGACCAGATACTTGAATGAATTGCCCCTGTCCTGTGCTGGCATTCCTGGTGTCAATCCTGGGACTCTGAGCCAGCCCAAGCTAAGTCTAGAAAGACTGATTGGGACAGGGAGCCCTCTAAGGGCTAAAAATAGCTCATCACTGCTCTGCTGTGACCTCAGCCCAGGCCCGAGATGAGGCTTTCATGGCAAATTATGGATTTAAAACTGGCAATGAATCCCCATTACAGCATGAAATGAGAAAGGAAAACGCTGTTGAACAGAACCTTTCCCTGGTGGCCAGTGGGCCGAGTGAGGATGGGGCTGTAGGAAAGGTTTAGAGGCAAAGTCAAACATTCACACACTCTACTCTGTGAGCAGACTCAGAGGTCATAGACAAGGTGAGAGGGGACCTGGGGAAGTGGGGGTGTGCACCAGTCCACACCGGGCTAGAGCACCACAGATGCAGGGGGTGCAATGCCCTGATGCCAGGAGCCAGGTCCAGACAGTGATTTTGTCTTGTTTGTTTGTTTGTCTGTTTGTTTGTTTTTTGAGAGGGATGGAAGCAGGTGTGCATATGAACTTGTATGTATACACCAACTTCCTTAGGCTGGCTAACCATGAGCTTCCAGGGACCTGACCATTTCTTCCTCCCACCTCCCCCTGAGCTGGGTTACAGATGTGCCTGCCCAGATGTTTATGTGGTTGCTAGAGAACTGATCTGAGGTCCTCAAGCCAACAGTGAACACTCTACCAACTGAGCCAACTCTCCAGTCTCTGATGATTAATTTTAGGATGAGAGAGAGAGAGGGGGGGGAGAGAGAGAGAGAGATGCTGTGTGATGCTGTGCTGTGAGTGGAGAGACAGCTCACTAGTTAAGAACACTTGTTCTTGCAGAGGACCCAGGCTAGGTTCCCAAAACCTCCATGGCAATGTACAATCTTCTGTAACTCCAGTTCCAAGGGATGTGGCACCCTCTTCAGGTCTCTACAGACACCAAGCTCACACACAATTCACATACATTCATGCAGACAAAACACTCACATAAAATTTAACTAATAGATGTCCTGCTTCTTCTGGTGTGGGATGGTCACAGCTTTGTAACTGTGTTGCTTCAGTTGGTTGAGCCATAGGTGTGTGAGTGTCTGTGATGCCTTTAGAAGCTTTCCAGGAATCAGTGCAGTCGCTGAAGTCATTTTCCTCATTCCATCCTTACAAAATGTGCAGATGAGAGACACAACCAGGAATTCTCTATTCTGTTCTGTTGTACATGCATATATGCATGAGTGTACACACACACACACACACACACACACACACACACACACACACACACACACAGAGATACTGCAGACCCTTAGTAGGCCCAGCTGACCCTCATGTGCCCATTCATATCCAACACTCAGTGATTTACTCTCCCTGTGCTACACTGACCTGGGGGCACCAGGAGAATTGCCATCACGTTGAGAGAAGGCACATGATAATAGCTGAGGAGAACACTGAGGGATCCATATATCCTGAGAGACACAGACTCAGTCCTTGGCCCAGGCATTAGGTATATGCTATGTGCACAATTAAAAGAAGAGAGGGAGGGGCTGGGAAGATGGCTTGGTAGTTAAGTGTTTGCTGTGCAGGTGTGAGGACGAGAGGTCTGATCCCCAGAGCCCATGTAAATGCTGAGCGAGAGTGGCATCTCACCTGTAATTCCCGTCTCAGAAAGTAGAGATGGGGGTTTCCCCACAACAACGGGGCTAGTAAACTAACCATATCAGTGAGCTCTGGGTTTGACTGAGAGACTCTGCCTCGTAGAATATGGTTAAAGAACAGAGATATCTAGAATAATTCCCAACATCAACCTGAGGCCTCCAAATGTACATGCACCCACATGTACGTATACCTATACACATATGTGCCAGAACACATGCAAACATGCCTGGGAAAAATGGGGGAAAAAATAAGTAGGGAAGTTTAAGTTGCCACAAAGAAGACTCAAGGAGGAAAAGCTCCCTCTCAAATATTTGAAGAAGGAAAATAGATTTATTTCATGGAGCTCAAGAGCGGAACTTGGCCGGGCAGGATGTGTTTTATCTTAGCAATTAAGACTGAGAGTCTGAGCTCAGTGAAGTGGTAAGCTCTCTGTCTCTTGGAGTATTCAAGCAGACGCTGAGTTTCCCATGTGCCTGATTCTAGAGGGACAGAATCATTTTTTCCGCAGATATGAGAATCTTATTTAGGGGCTGAGCTGCGGTAATTAAGGGGGTGTCCTGAGGGAGGAGACAATGCAGAGAAGACCTAGATCAGGTCAAGATGTCCTCTTCTTACCAGCATCTCCACAACATAGTGGGATATGCTGGTATAGAGAGAACTTCCACTGCAAGTGGAATGTTTTTCATTTTTTATTTTTAAAAATTTATTTTTCATTTTACATACCAACCCCAGTTCCCCTCTCTCCCCTTCTCCTGCCCCCTGCCTCTCATCCTTCCCACCCCCATTTACTCCTCAGGGAAGGTATGGCTTTCCTTGAGGAGTCAACAAAGTCTAGAACACCAACTTGTGGTAGGACTAAGCCCCTCCCCTCCCCATATAAAGTATGAGCAAGGTATCCCACCAGAGGGAATGAACTCCAAAAGGCCAGTTCATGCACCAGGGATAGGTCCTGCTGCCACCGCCAGAGGCACCCCCAACAGATCAAGTCACATAACTGTCACCACATTCGAAGGGTCTAATTTAATCCCATGCAGGTTCCCCAGCTGTCAATCCATAGTCGGTGAACTCCCACTAGCTCAGGCCATCTGTCTCTGTGCTTTTCCCCATCATGGTGTTGACCCCCTTCCCTTGTTCATATGATGCCTTCTCCCTCTCTTCAGCTGAACTACAGGAGCTCAGCCCAGTGCTTGGCTGTGGGTCACTGCATCTGCTTCCATCAGTTACTGGATGTATATTCTATGATGACAATTGGGGTAGTCACTAACCCAATTAAAGGGGAAGACACCCTCTCCACTATTGCCAGGAGTCTTAGCAGGGGTCATCCTTGTGGGGTCCTGATAATTTCCCTAGCACCAGGCTTCTCCCTAACTCCGCAATGGCTTCCTCCATCAAGGTATCTTTCACATTGCTCTCCCCCTCCATCCCTCCCCACAACTTGGTCTTCTTGAGCTCTCATATCCCAATCCCCACCCCCTCCCTTCTACCCAGTTTACCCAGTTTACCCAGGAAATCTTAACTATTTTCCCTTCCTGGGGCCCTCCATGTGTGTCCTTCTTATGGTCCCCCTTTGTGCCTAGCTTCTTTGAGGTTGTGGATTGTAGCCTGGTTATCCTTTTCTTTACATCTAATATCTACTTATGAGTGAATACATGCCATGTTTGTCTTTCTGAGTCTGGGTTACCTCACTCGGGATAGTTTCTTCTAGTTCCATCCATTTGCTGCAGGTGGAATACTAGCCCAGATCAAAAGTCAGTAAAAATGTAGAGACACATTGCTACCTCCAGGGTGGTAGCCTTGTCACAAGGGGGAGTCACAGACAGTAGAAGTTATTGGATAACAAGCAACCCCTGTGTAGCCAAAACCTGTTGACCAAATCTTGGTGTGCCATGGAAATGTCATGATATGAACCAGAGCATAAGGGACTGATAAAAGGAGGCAAAGCCTAATATGACCTTCTCAATGTCAACCTCATGCTATACGCCCCAGCTGCAAAAATAAGTCAGCATCCAGAGAGCATCCTGAAAGGTCCAGGCAATGGCAATGAAACACAGCCACCTCCCTGGAGGAAGTCCACATGAGTCCAAGCTTGGACAGCATCATGTATGTGGTTTAATAAAGAATGGGAGGGGCTTTTCACCTAGGTGGAAGGCAGGGTGAGACTTGGTGCAGGTGAGTCGAGACTAAAGGAAGAAAAGGTATATGCCAGAATAGCACAGGACATGGCAACATGTCAGAGCAAGGAAACAGCTTCATGAGAGCTGAGATGCCCATCTTTAAGACACTGGCATTTACCCACAAGTTCTGGTCATCAGACAAGATTACTGATACTGGCAGGGATGGGACCTAGCTTTAAACCTCCATTCCTGGAATCCGATGGTCCCAGACCTAAGGAAGCTGCCCCTGAATATGTGCCAGTGGGCACATCATCAGTCCACAGAAATGGCAGCATATCAGCTGGTTCTGAGTGGGAAAAAAAGACAACTCCAGTTAGTTCCTCTCTGTGCCTGCCAGCGCCCCATTAGTCCACATGTGAGCACCCGCTTACCCTCTTGCCGGCTCTATCAGGCAGGCCCAGGTCACCAGAGAGGCCGTTACCGTGCCCAAGCTCTCATATGAAAGTTAAAGGGCCAGAATCTGAACTGGCCCTTTCCACATCCTCAGCTGCCTGTCTCCCACGTACAATCATGGACCTGGCCTCTGTAGAAGCCTATCAGAACCCTCATGATGTCTTGGGACCCGCAGAGTCAGAGTTTTGTCCTGAACAGGCAACTAAAGGTTCCAGAAAGCCCTTCCTGGCGGGCGCTGTCCCTCAGAGCACCTTGGAAGCCAGGTGACCTGCAACATCCACTCTCCGCCCCATTGCTGCTTTACCCTCTCTTACCCCATCACCCGAGGCTTGAATACTGCCCTGGCTCTGTGGAGCACGTTTTTCTGGGAGATTGGTCCACAGACCAGGAAAAGAACACATACAACAGCTGCCCCCTTCTCGTGATAATAAACAGCTGGTCCCTGCGGCCCAAGAAGACTGACTCCCAAAATACTTGCATTTTCACAAGGTGACCAAGACGTGTACAAATGTTCATATAAAGGCGGGACTTTCTATATGTGACTAGGTCGGGAAAGGTTAAGAGATCACACAGGTGGCACTTGGGTGGAGATGAGAAAGAAAGGTGAGGGTCACACACCTTCCCCAGAAGAGCTGCTCTGCTCCAACCCAAACACACCACTTCTCACACCCTCTGCTCTCTTTATCCCACACAGTCACTAGGATCCTGAAGATAACCCATTTTACAGATGGGTCAACTGAGGTCAGCCTCTGCCTCTCAGACTTCTCTAGCCACAAAAGTATCTGAAGTTATTGCATCTGAATATAGGTCTTTTTTTTTTTTTCCCCCTTGTCCTTATTCTCTAAATAATACAGTGTAATGGGTGACCACATGACATTCACATTGTATCCAGCATCATGAGTGTCTATAGGGGATATACAGAACACGAGAGGATGTACATAGGATATTTACATATATATATGTATATATATATATATGAATATCATGTGCTATCTCATATAGCACATTTCATGAGCATCCATGGATTTTGATATCCAAGGGAGTCTCTTGTCAAACATGTTCCTGACTATTCTGTTCTTTTTGATAGTGTTGCATTATTTTCTTAATCTCACTTTCAAATTGTTCATTGCTAGGATATAGAAATATAATTGGTTTTGTATAGATGGAGTCACATGTCAACTCCTTCACCTGGTAAAAGTGCATTTAATATGCCTGAGCTGCTAAACTCCCTCACTTAGCCACACAGTGTGTTGTGGTGTAGCAATGGCTTACCTTCATTAACACCAGGCTGCTTGGGAACTGTGGCTCACTGCCCAGCCTCATGAGTGTGGAACCACACCCGCCAGCCCAGCAAAAGACGACTCAAAAAGCAGTTTGCCCTGGATGCATGTTTCTTTCACACCTTTATAAAGTGAAAAAACCATTAACTTAATCATCATACTGAAAGCCAGGGACCATCTGCAAATGGATCTTGGATCCCATAACCTTGCTATTTTTTTTCTGATCTAATTGGGGTTTTTTTTTCCTGAATTCTATATTATTTTCTGCATACAGAACCATTTATCCTGTACATAAAGACTGTTTAATTCTTTCCCATTCTGCAGCCTTTTGTCCTTATTGTACCTTTTGTACTAGGCACAACTTCCAGTCCGATACTGAACACACATGGTGAGAACACACTCTAGCTCAGTTTCCAGGATTAGAGGAAAGTGTCTCACCACACTATGTAATGCCTGCCAGTTGAACCGTTTCCATCAACGCTGTGAATCAAGTTGAAGTACCCATATGCTCCTACTTTGTCGAGATGGTTTCTTACTTAATTTTTAACTCACATACAAAGTGGCACATGTTCGTAGGGTACGATGCAACACTTCAAAACATGCATTTGTTATGCAGAGATCAAACCAAGATAATTAACATATCCACCGCCTCAAATATTCAGAATTTCTTGGTGGTGAAACTACTTGGTATTCCCTGGCTTAGCTATCTTTAAATTGCACATGATGTTATTGCCAACCATGGTCACCCTACCGTGTAGCATGACGTCAGAATTTATTTGTCCTATCAAATTATAACTTTGCACTAACTGACTACTCTGTTGAGAGTATCTCAAATAGTGTCAGGTCTCATGGCATGCTTTTCTGCTTCCTTAACATGATCATACAGGTTGAGGCCAGACTGTAAAGGGACAAGGCAAGGAGACCAATGGAGAGGCTGCTACCATCACAGAGGGAGTGGAGGTGGAGAGTGAGCTGATGTTCAAGAAAAGGAGCCCAAATTGTTCCCAGAGTTTCTGCCATGACCTTTAAGCTCCATAAAATAGGATGCAAAACCCAGAATGCTTGCAAGCATTTCTGAGACAGGCTCCACATTCTTGCCCCCTCCCTAAAATTTAAGAATGTTTCCTTTAGAGTCTACGGTTGGTCTAGAATCTAAACCAATGTGTTGGTCAGTCCAGGCTGCTAAAACAAACACCCAGCTGTGAGTGGCTTAGTTACTTATTCTGCAGACTTCAGACGTTGGCCTTCATTCTAAGAGCAGAGCACCAGCAGGGTCAGGTTCTGCTGAGCACTTGCTTTGGGTCCCCACTAGTCCTTCCTGGGGGCAACCTACAGACAAGGATCCCTTCTTCTTTTACATAAGGACACAAAGGCCATTGGGAGAGTACTACTCTCAGGACATCATCTAACTCAGATTTCTTGCAAAATGCCTCATTTGTAAATACTATTTCACTGAGGGTCAGAATCTCAGCATCTGTCTATGGCCATACCACCCCAAACAAGCCAAACCTCATCTGATCCCAGAAGTGAAGCAGGGTTGGGCCTCCTCAGTTCATGGATGGAAGAATTTTATCATATGAGTTGGCTTTTGTATGAGTTGAAGTTCTGCGGATTGGGAAGTGTGGCTTGGAAAGGTTGAGTTACTGTACCCACGCCCACCTAGCTAAGTAGATATAAAACCAGATCTGCTCAAGGGCTGTGTACACTACAGTGGGAAAATACCTCATGGGATACACAATCAGAACCCCTCTACCTAGACCAGTGGTCTCAACCTGTGGGTCGGCACCCATTTGGCTAACCTCTATCTTCAAAAGGATTTACATTATGATTCATAACAGTAGCAAATCATAGTTATGAAGTAGCAACAAAAACAGTTTTGCAGTTGGGAGGGAGTCAGCACAACATGAGGAACTAGGGTCACGGCATTAGGAAGGTTGAGAACACTGACCTACACCAGTGAGACCTCTTGCTCCCACTTGGGTGCAGAGAAACAGGTACACCAACCATTTGCCTCCCAGGTCAGGATTCCCACCTCAATGTTAGTCACCTGCACTGCTGCTGTTATCCTTTTCCATTGCCTCTAGTCCCTCCAGGGGCTATCAGCACCAAACCCCACCCCCTCCCAGATCTAAAGGCAGGCCTGTCACCAGCCAGCTCCCTTCTACACTCAATGGCTTAGCAAAGCAGTTGCTTATCTGCTATGAGAATAAGAGTCCTTGGTTATTATCTATATGGCAATCTTATCTAAACAGATTCAGGTGGCAAGAACAAGGGAGAAAAAATAATTAAAGGGGAAGCAGGTGAAATGTTGACATTATTATTGTTTAAGTGTTGCAAAGCTTTTAGTTTGTGTGTTTATACCGGTGACACCAATTCAGGGTGGTGGGAGGGGGGATCAGCTGGGCCGATTATCTAAGCTGCACACACATTCACCCCACCATCTCACTGCCTATAAATCTTATTAAACAGTTTCCATTGGCAAGACAGAAAAATAATTAAGGCAAAGGTTAGTGAAATGTTGTTGTTATTACTGTAATGCAATGGCCTCTTTGGCTTCTACACCAGTGAAATGCAATGGAGGGAAATAAGTTTGCAAGATTACCTTTCTGGGGTGCAAAACGGAGCTTCAGGAAACTGCGCTCAGAGCAGAGAGTAGTGACAGACCAGGAACATTCCCAACCCTGTGCCTGTCTCTTAGGAGCCTTTAAGCCCACAATTTACCTTTTGACTGTGTTCTGTTTTCTCACAAATCCTTTCTTTCCCACTTACTTAATGACTAGAGACCCCACACCAAAAAGGAAAAAAGGGAGCGTAATCCTCCAGCTGCTGGTGTTAAAAATCCATAACCAAAAGCATTTCTCCGGAGGAGGAGGTTATAATGCTTACTGGGAACCAGGGGCTTAATTGAATTACTTTTCCGCCAAGGTGTGCCCACCTAGAGGCAATGACTCCTTGATTGCACACATCTCAGCCTGCCAGGGGACAAGAAGGGAGTCGTCAAGACAGCCCCGGGCTCATACTGAACGTTTGAGGACTCTGTCTTTCCAATAGACATACAGGTCGAGTAAGGCGCATCCTGGACTGGGCAGCAAGGGCTTGCAGCTGAGTCACGAAACCCTAGCCTCCCTTTCAGAGTGAGTGGAGACTGTTTGAAATGACTGGCCTCAGCTTCATGAGCCACAGCTGGCAACTAGCAGGCCAGAGAGCAAGCTCTAAGATGGGGCTGGTTAGCTCCAGGAGTGTCACTGGGGGTTTCTTACAATTATTGCCAATATTTAAGATTCTGGAGCTTTCTGGGTGAAAATTCAGATCTCTGGTTTCTCTTGCAAAGCCTTGGCTGGGGTAGACCCTTTGCCGGTTTGCAGCCATCATGTAATGCCTGCTCGATTTAGCAGAACGTGACCTTCTAGTCCCCTCCCACCCCTCACCATGGCTCATCTCTCCTGCAAGACACATACATGTCACCAAGTTAAGGAGGCATCCCTGATCTTGCCCACCCCAGAGGAGAACCACCCTTCAGAGGGATTATACTGTAGGTAAGGAATAAACTGAAAACACAGCAGGAAAAAGAAATGAGGGCTGGCAGACACAAGCGGTACCCTGTTGTGCCAGGGGAGATGGCAAGGGCAGGCTCTAAGGAGGTTATAGGTGAGGTGTGAACATAACTGGAATTTGGACAAATTAATCTCATTGTCATGGGTGAGTGGGCACGAGTTTTCCCCTGCTAACAGCTGTTCTAGTTTTAAAAACCCAGAATGTGGAGCTGAACTTCCTGAATCTGTACCCTAATGGTAAGTGCTCCATGAAACATATGTGTAAGGGGGACCCAGGAAGAGCTGAAGTGAGTCCCACCTGCTTCATGTGAGGCTTCACCTTCCCAGAAGGAGGAAAAGTGATCTGTGGACTATGCATGAGATTTGAATAAGTACATCTGGAAATATGGCACACATCTGCCTATCTGTTCCTATCACCCTCATACTCCCAAACAAGCAATGCAAAGGTGGAGGAAAGCCATGGGCTTTAGGACCATACCCCACCATCCATGCTTGGGCCAGAGCCAGGCTAGCTCCACAGTTTGCTACCAAGCTGCTATTTGCAACCTCTGCCACTGCCCTAGGAGTCCACAGATAAGTGGGGACAAGTAGGGGAGGCTCCTGCTAAGTCCCAATAGTGCCTTAGTGCTAGAAATGTCCCTGGGCACAAGGCTCATGGTCAGAAAGGAAAAGACCTAGAGGAAAGTACAGTTAAAAGATGTTCCCCTCAAAGGTGGCAGATGCCAGAAGGAGAAAGTAGTGAATTGGGGTCTGTGTGCAGATTCAAACAGATACACCCATGCACAGAACTGTCAACAACCAGCCCACAGGTTGTAAATGTTGTAAAGTTATATCTATACTCCTGACACGGTCCAGGAGGGGTGATCCCTGATAGCCTTACATTCTGGTTAAAGGGGTTGACGAGATCAACATGCCCACACCAGCACAGAAGAGAAAAATTAGAATGCAGGAAAAATGTAGTCTGTGGATTTTGTTTTCAAACAAAGCAAAGTGAGTCATTGGTCTAACTGGTGCTCAGGCTCGCCTGCCACCAAAGCTTGTGGTCTAGCCCTTTCACACTGCTGGAGCAGTGAGCTCTCCAAAGGCTACCAGCTGAGCTGCACTGTCCACTGCGGTAGCCACTGGCCACAAATAGCTCTCTAAATGTAAGTGTGAATTAACTCAAATTAAGCTGAAAATGCAGCCCCTCCATTGCACTAGCCTTGTTAAGTGCTGAAAAGCCCAGTTGGCTTTGGCAAGGCCAGTTTAGGTGGGACTTAAGCTTTTCCAAGCCCTCTGGTAAATTCTATTTAATCATACCACATCAAGTCAATAGCATGCAATGATGACACAGGCTTTGAGAGCTGGGCCTGAGGAGACCGAGGTGGTCCAAAGCTTTTGCACCAATGCCAGAATGCAGTTGGTGGATAGCAGCTTCTCACTGACTCATATTCCATCAGTTATTCTCCGGGTCTTTGTTAAATGTCTACTGTGTGCATTGTATCAGATGAGATGGAGAGATATAGAGAGGGTCAAACACCCTCTGTGCCCTTAGGAGCTTTCTTGTTGAGTGTGTGGAGGGCGGTAAGGGAGAGCTATATAACCATGTGATATCACAGGAAACTGAATAGCATCTTGAATTGTACATACACAAGGCTAAGGGAGCATCATTTCTGCTAAGGGAAACTGGGAAGCATTGGGGATGTAGCATTTTATGAACCCTCCGCAGGTGGGATGAAAAGGACTTGATGGCTAGAGGATAAAGCATCTCGTGTGACATGAGTGAAGGCCCAGACAGCAAACACTTCTGTGTTTGAGGGTATTTGGCAAAGAGACTTGAGGAAGTTCCATGGTGTTGGGAACTATGGAGAATCAGACAATCAGAGGGAAAGGCTTTGAGCCATCCAAAAGATCTGACCCATGCCGGCAGTGGGAGTCACAGCTGTCTAAAGGGAGCTTTGTTCAAGATCTATGGCTTCCAGAAGGGTCTGTTCAGGGTGCAGGACCTGGCTGTGAAGGCAGAAGTGTTGGTTAATTAAACCCAAGTTTGCACAAATGCTTGCTAGACGCCAAAGAAAGAGGCAGTCCTGGAGGGAGAGGCTCTGAACCGTGGGGGAGAGACCTTCCTCTGTGTTTGTCAGGGATCCACAGAGATGCCTTTAAGCCAGTTGAGTCCAGCCGTGACTCTAGAAGTTAAGTACCCATGCTGTGCTGTGCAATGTGCAGTTTCTTTGATGTTCTAGAAGTTTCCAAGCCTCTGTTTCCTGCTCCCTGTATAACGGCGGCATTGCTGGAGGGACTCATGGCCACTGTATAGGAGAAGACCTCATTCTAAGCATATGTAGAGAAAGCGTGTCTGGTGCGGCCTGTAAGCCTAGACCACCACCTACCAGATACGGTCCCTGAACTGCTCTCTCTGGGTCTGTCTCCTTTGCTTGCCAGAAGGTAGGGGATGAGATAGGAGGTGGCATTATCCTCACAGGCCCCTTGCTCTGTGGCACTCAGCATGCCCTGGAGACCATTAGCACCTCTCAGGGAATATTTAACTGAAAACAATTTCTAGTCGGGATCTGTTATAATTACTAATTAGATCTGATTATAATTATCTTTTGCTGCCATCCCTTACCTGACACACGAGGTAGCGTGATGCCTGGCAACAATTAGCAGTGAGTCTTTCCTGATACACTGGATGATTAGAAACACAATTGCAGGGTCGTGGGGAAGAGCCTAGCTTATTAAAGGGAGGCCGCTGTTTACCGAGGAATGTTGTGAGCAAATTAGATTAAATTAATGAGGAGAAACTTGGAGAGAAGCTGGGCTCTTCTCTTTTTTTTAAATTTTTATCTCTGCTGATGACATCACTTGGGGAAAGAAGCTCAATTCCACTGTATGTCCCCTTCTGTAACCCACTTCAGGCTCAGGCTCTCAGGTTTGATGGCCACCATCATTCAGCTAGCCCAGTCTGGGCCACACAAGCAAACTTATTCACTGTGCGACGTTGGACAAGTGACTAACACTCTGAGTGTTTAGCTTCGGCGTTTGTGTGAGAGATAAGACAATGTGAGCTAGATGTCCTAGCCAGTTGTCTGCAGGGTCTCTGGGAGGGTTCAGAAAGCACCGTGTGTATAAAATATACAAGTGGCTTCACAAGCTTGCTGAAGGCAGAGGCCACATCTAGGCATTTTTGCAGTTCTTGGGTTCAGCCCCAAGATTTACAGAATGGTAAACTAGAGGAAAAAATGAAAGAAGCTCCCACGCTGGGCCCTTAAGGGGTTTCTCCCTCTCCAAGAGCATCAGGTGCAGAGGAAAACCAAGTCAAGATGGGCCATCCCCAGGCAGACTTACCCCCTGTGCATGTCAGTGGGGTTTCATCAGTGAATTAAATGAGGGACTTTTCAATTAGTGTTCACTGTGTAGAGGGAGAGCTGGAAGCCTGCTGTGTATCCAGGGAAAGTCAGCTCACCTAGCCAACCATGAGCATCTCCATCCGTAAAGACTTCTACACAGACTCTGAGCAAACGCGGAGATGCCAAGGATAGGTCTGGCCACTCTGGGGACAGGGCCATGTGGCTACTGAGTTGTCAAGGTGACCACTGTCCTGACAAATATGAGAGAGTCAAATTATTTGCTTCCACCCCTAGATTTCCAGAAAGACTTGTCTTTGACTTGCATGCTGGTGGCTGGCACACAGAAAACCAGCTCCTCTTTCATTTCAATGAGAAGAAAAACACACATGCATGCATGCACATACATGGAGCTTAACAGAAAGAAAGAGGGGAGAGACAGACAGGCAGGCAGGCAGGCAGGCAGACAGACAGGCAGGCAGACAGACTGACTGACTCTGAGACTACTGGCCTAGTCTAGCAGTCACGTGCAAGAGGGGCCAGGGTCATCCCAATATCCATTTTCCTTGCCTGTTTGGTGCTTGCAATCATAATTGCAGCCAGGATGGCTGGGCAGGTCT
Source organism: Cricetiscus sungorus (assembly GCA_030556225.1). Taxonomy (NCBI): domain Eukaryota; kingdom Metazoa; phylum Chordata; class Mammalia; order Rodentia; family Cricetidae; genus Cricetiscus; species Cricetiscus sungorus. The sequence goes on along the minus strand of JANBXA010000740.1, from coordinate 41,784,012 downwards.
GGACCATGCTGAATAGTGTCTCTAGCACATGATTCTTGGATAGTTCCTTTTCTATTGCTGCTATAAAACACCTGACCGAGGCAACTTATAAGAGAAAGCATTTAATTTGGGGCTCACAGTTTTGGAGATTTAGCGTCTATTGACTATCACAGCAGGGAGCATGGTAGCAGGCAGGAAGGCATGGATGGATGGGGCTTGGGCAGTAGCTGTGAGCTCACACCGTAAGACTCAACCACAAGGCAGAGAAAATTAACTGGAAATGGTGTGGGCTTGGGAAACTCCAAATCCCACCCCTCAGTGATGCATCTCCTCCAACAAGGCCACACCTCCTAATATTCCCCCCAAACAGCTCTATCTACTGGGGAGCAAGGATTCAAATATATGAACCTACGGGGGCCCTCTCATTCAAACCAACGGGGACCTGACCTCTTTCTTAGCTGCTTAGGGCTCCAAAGATTATGTACAATTTCTACTTACCAACTCCACAGGGCTTGAGCGGTTATCTGCAATGCATGAGAACCAGTGTTTTCTCTCAAATGTGGACAAACCCTTCAGTAAAGGAGAAGGTCCTACAAAACAGGGTACGGTTTTACCTCAGCTCTTCTCCCATCATCCCTCTGAGTAACCCTCCCTGCCCTGCCCTTTCTAACATGTGATCTGCCTTGGTGACTCTCCATCCACAGTATCTTGTCACCAGAATCCAAATATGGGCATCTATAAGCCCCACACTTCATCTTTACCCTCTCAGTGACTAGGATTTTGGAGAACACAGAAGCAAAGCCAAGATGCCAGGCATCCAAAGCTCTACTAGGCCCTTGGAGCCAGGAGTTTAAGGCCAGTTAACATGCCAATGTCCCACACTCACCTGTGGTCTCCGCTGCTCACACCAGCACCACCATACTGCAGGTTCTCAGGAATGAACTTATAGAGACAACATGCTCAGAATCATGGATCCCCAAAACGTCAGACTTGCAGGGGCCTTGAGGACAACCCAATATAGAAGCAGAGCACCTTCCCTCCCCAGGAGGGTCATGTCTGCCCCAGCATCTGCCCACACCTGCAGCCTCAGTGTCCCACCCGCCAGCCCCAGAGGGACCCTCCGGCCTCAGCCTGCCTCTCCCAGCCTCCCTGGCCTCAGGAAGCGCTTATACATGCTGTTCCCTGTCACACGTACTTAAGTAGTTACACACTTACTCTGAGCAGCTCTCCCCCCAGCTGGACAGTGTCCTCTGTAGTCAGGGACCATGATTCTTTGTCCTCTATGTTTCCAAGGCCCAGTGTTGCCTAGTCAACTATAGTCCTCAGTGAAGATCACTGAACAAATGAATGACCTCTAAGGTCACCCACAACTAAGGGAACCATAGCCTTGACAGCCAGAGGATTTCCCATCACATCCTCCCTGCACCAGCCTCACCTGTCCCAACCCTGGCCACACAGTCTTCTTGAGCCTCAGTTTTATCATCTGAGAAGGATGAACATAATGACAGCTGCCCACCCAAAAGGGTTGCTATGAAACAGGTGAGGACTGAGCGTGAACATGCTTTATGAACTGGAAAATTCTGAAAAGAAATTACAGGCTGTTACCTTGGCACCATGTGGGATGACGGCTTATAGGTGCTGACTGTCTATCACTACCCAGGTTTCCTACATGTTGGTACTCTGGAACTGGCCAGAGTGGGAGTAGCCACAGCTGGGCAACTGGAAATGCCACAAAACAGGGCTTGGTCTAGTCTGGCTTGGTTTGGTTTGCTTGGCCTGATTTAGTCTGAATCAATTTGGTTTCACTCAGTTCAGTCCAGAGAGCCAGTGTTCTGGTACAGTTGCTAAAATCTCAGCTGCTAGGCAAGGCATTGTATCTTGCTTGGAATCACATTTCTAACTGTACATTAAGGACAGGGCATTCCTGCCTGTCTCCTATTAGAAATGAACAGAGCCATCCTGAGCTCTAACAAAAGCAGACTGAAGATCCCCCACGTGTGAGCCACCATGCTCCCTGATTAATGTCCTTTATTATAATCATCCTTCATTGGAAAGTAATCAAGAGCAGAGACAGTGCAGTGCCTGATGACTGGAACAGTGCCCAGCTCAGGGAGACTAGAGATCTGCAGCCGCCACACAAGCAACGGCCTAAGAGCAGGCCCCAAAGAGCATACATCATTTTGACTGCCAGGACCACCCTGAAGAACCCGATGGTGATGCTTGGCCAGGAGGCCTGCGCTCCAGCCAGGCCCTGACTGTAACTTGAACATGGGCTGAGCATCTCCCTGTACCACACTGTGAGCCTCCAGGAATGCCTGGTACGCGAAATAAGATCATGCACAGTGAAAGCCATCAGGAGCATCAATTGATAACTTTATGCACATTATAAACACTGTATGATGCAGTGTGAGATATGACCGTTCCTATGAGACTAAATTCTAGACACCCACATGCTGAGAAGAAAACCAAGTCTGGGTTAGGAAAAGGCACTTTCTCCTACCCTGAAATTAGTAGCCAAGGTGCCTGTGCTAAACACCCCCTGTATGCCATTGCCTCTCAGGACAAGGAACGCAACAGTGGGTAGAAAAGAGTGTTCTCACAACACAGGGAGACAGAAGGAAGCCACCGTATGCCATCAGCGCTATAACTCCAAACACAGGAAAGCAGGGAGGTGAGAGAGTGCCACAGGGTACCAGTTCACATGGACAATTAGATACGGCCTTCCTGAGCAACGTGACCAAAGACCCGAGGAAACCGAGGCTGAGCAAGCAAACACATGGACAATTAGATACGGCCTTCCTGAGCAACGTGACCAAAGACCCGAGGAAACCGAGGCTGAGCAAGCAAACAAATGGAGAAAGAATGATCCAGGAAGGCACCCCAAAATACCTGTGCTCTGTGGTGTAGATGTTCTTGTCACTTTTCAGCTACAGCAAGGAGGCCTGTGTGAGAAGGGCCATCCACAAGTCTCTGATGGGCCACAGGTGATCTCTGCCCTCTCCTTGTGGTCCTAGTGTAACAGCAACAGGAATTTAGTCCCAAGCACTGACACTTTAAGGACACAAGGTCACTTGATGCCTCATACTGTCAGCATGATGCCACTGTACCTAGTGTGAGCCAGATGGACCCTATGAGAATGCAGAGCTTCCTTAGGAGATGGCTCTCCTACACATGTAGTCTCACATGATCTGTACATGCTAAGATGGCTCACCAAAACATGTAGCCTCACACGTCTGTACCTGCTCACCCACACAGGCAGTGATCATGCTAACCCATAAGGACACTGCTCTCATATCCACCCTCACGGTGGTCACTTGACCCACACACCACGGTCATGCTTATCTACGTGCAGGGGCCCTGTGTGCCCCCACACACACTGGTTGTAGACCACCATGGCTCACAACAGTGGGAGGCGAGGGCAGAGAAGACCGTGCCCAGTTAAAGGGGGTGGCTGTAGCTGAATAGTCGGGGCTTTGTGTGGAAGAAGCACCTGGGTCTCAAAGATGAACCTTTCCAGAGTCTAGCAGAGAGGACAAGGCCTGAAGTGAGACATGGAGACGGTTCGATATGAGAGGCATCCAGGGGATGGGTACTCGGTACCTCCTGGAATTGGTTAGCACATAGCCTGTCTGGGCCTGGGCCCACAGCAGCCTCTGCTCTGAGGGCTCCAGCTCTTTTCTGCCTTCCCAGCCTCATGCAGACCTGATGGGTGAGCTGGGAACCAGCTGCTTTCTAGGGAGCCCATCTTTCTTCCCTCAATGCCCACAACCTCTCCAGGACAAATCTAGGCCCTCCCTGTTACCCAAACCCCTGCATCCCCAGTGCCCTGACTCCCCTTCCACCCCACTCCCGCCCCGTGCAGGCCCCAAGGGGCCCAAGTGCCGGAAAAGGTTCTTGCATGTTCCCTTCTGTTGGAACAGAGCTGATATTAGAGCAACACACTATTCTCAGGTACAAAATGTACAGGGCCAAACACAAACCCTACCCACCCATCAGGATGGTCATTACTAATGCAAAACTTTAAAAATCAAAATGAGTCCCAAAACCCTCCAAAGAACAAGACATCCAACATTTAAATAGAGATGGGGTCACTTGAGGCTGAGCTGAGCCCTAACAGAGCCTGAGGCAAAAGGAAAACCTTGTGCCCCATATTTCTGCATACTTTTCAATGGTAATTTTCTTCAAGAGCATTAAAGCAGTGTTGAGAATATTGAAACAGTTAAAGCCAATGTATTAAGACGCACAACCTTATTTTAAGCTGAAATGTTTTGTTTAGAGCAAAAACTGAATGAATCAGTTTTTCTTTCCAGGCTGCAAAACCTATGTGGTTGGTACCAGTCCCAACTTGTATAATCTCGTTCCCAATGTCTGATTGTTTCACCCAACCAGATGTCCAGCTTCAGCACCTACACTGACTTCGGCTTCCTGCCAGGGTTTAATTTTGCTGTTTAGTTGTTGTATTTGGGGAGGAGGGGTACTGTTTTAGAAATTTACATTAGGACATTCCAGACATTTGGAGCATGCCCTTAAATTTGTGCCTGAGACAAATGGTTCACTGGCTTCCCTGGTCCAAGCCTCAAGTAGGAGCAGAAATGTTGGGCGCCTGCCCACAGCCTGAACCAGAAAAGAATCTTAAGAGTGAGGCAGTCTCGGCTGGCAACTGGCAGCCATAGTGTTTGTGCAAGTGGGGCATTGAAGGCTGCAAGTACAGGGGCTGGGAGAACCATGTGGGCCTGTGATTCAGGTTCCAACTCAGGCTCCCACCGTGTGTGTGTGTGGTGTGTGTGTGTGTGTGTGTGTGTGTGTGTGTGTGTGTGTGTGTGTGTGTGTGTGAGTGTGTGTGTGTTTATGTGTGTGTGTGAGTGTGTGTGTGTGTGTGTGTGTGTGTGTGTGTGTGTGTGTGTGTGTATCCACTGAGCTGCCTCAAGGTCATGGGAGATGCTGAAGATGGCACCAGGACAAATGCCTGTCTCATGAGGGTCTGTTATGCCACCCACAAATCACAGTATTAGGAAGTCCTTCTTTGTTTCTGACCTCACTCCTGCACCCACATTTCCTGGTCAGTCTTTACTGGAAGGCTAGTGTCAGTGTCTCACATGGAAGTCTCTGTCCAGTCTTCTAGGTCACCTCTCCAGCCAGGGTGATGCAGAAGGTTGAGGGTTGGGCGGAGGGCCTCCAGACAGGCAGGGAAAAAGCCAGTCTTTCCTGCCAGCCCACAAGAGAGCCACCAGAATGGTGATGACCTGCCATTGACAAGCACTGAAACACCAGTTGCTAGCAGAGAAGCCCCACCTGGAGGCTGTTAATTGAAGTTTGAAGTGAAGCCAAGGAAACTGTGGGTTAAGGGGGACCTTCTCCACATAGCTGTCTGGCAGAGCCACCGTCAGCCTCAGCCTACGCCCTCCACCGCTGCTCATTCCTTCCTCTGCTCACCTCTACCCCTTCCTCCTCCACAAACAGAGGCAACTGGCCAAAACCAGACAGAGGCTGCCCCAGAGCAGGCCAGCCACTCTAGAAAAGCTAATGAGCACATACACTAACGTTCCTAGAAATGACTGTGCCCACAGCCAAGAAGCAGCAGCTCTGAGCCTAGGGTTCATCCTTGGGACTCAGGACAGTCAGTGGTGCCCCCCTCTCTCTACCATGAGAGGGACACAGATGGGTGCAGAGCCCACAGCTCTACCTCACTCTCTGGGTCACACCTGTCTACCCACCCAGGGCAGGTGGATTCCACAGCATCCGTGGATCACTCCTGTTTTGTAACATGTGACTACTTCCTCCCAACCTTGCGCTCAGGCAGAAAGCAGAGGGTATTCCCATCTGACTCTAGATCATTTCCTGGGTGGGAAGAGGGTAGAGAGAAGGGATGGGCACTAACCAGCCCCACTGAGCATTTACATATGCCATCTCCTAGAACCTGCCCGCCAGCTCTTCCCAGCAAGCAGTCCACCCTGGCTTCCTGCAACACAGCCAAGCTCAGATCCACTTAGGATGGCCACACAGCCAGGAGCAGTCTAACATTCAAATCAGGGCTGCACCAGGGCCAAAGGCACTCTTGCCACTCCCTCCCTGAAGCAACAGCCTGGAAGCCCTGGTGGAGAACAGGCTGGCTGGGGTATTCAAAGCTGCCTGTTTCATGGACAGGCCAATGATGGGTGCCCCCTGCACAGACCCCCATGATCCCAATTCTCCTGGAAGTAGCTCTCTCTCTCTCTCTCTCTCTGTCTCTCTCTGTCCCTCTCTCTCTCTCTCTCTCTCTCTCTCTCTCTCTCTCTCTCTCTCTCTCTCTCTCTCTCTCTCACACACACACACACACACACACACACACACACACACAAACACTTCCAAAGTGAAATGCAATATTTTCAATTGTATCCCAGACTTGTATTGCCCACCCCTCCAGCCACAAACACTCTAATGTTCATTATAGGAGCAGCCAGTGATATTAAGATATATCCAATCCCACCACCCAGCATAGAGCCCCTCACTGGCCCCTCCTCAGAGCAGCTCACAGGCAATTCCTATACAACCCAATTTTATATAGACCATTATGCAAATCCCTTACACCCCAGGCTTGGCTTGGTGACAGTGCTATAGATTCAAGCTGAAATTCTAATGCAACCTGATCTCAGAGTACACACAACTCAATGCTATCTTGTCTCTTCTTGTGGCGAGTTCACCCTGTGCAGAACACTTCCCAGGGCATGTTGGCAGCTATCCAAAGGAAGAGGGAAGGTCTAGACTCTCAGCCCTAGAGAGAAGCAGCTAAAAGAAACTATGGGAAAGAGTCATTAAGCCTGGCCCATGGACCCTACAGAAGGGGGTAGTTGAAAGTGGAGAGGGTCAGGTCTCAGCAAAGCCAAGGAACACCAGCTATCTTTGTCCCAAACCCACAGCATTTCAAGTGCCTGCAGTCGTAATGGAAGAAGGGGTAGCCTTTGGATTTCAAGTCCGGCTTCTCAAATGGCACTGGGACATTTAGTAGAGCTAAGGGAACATTCTGGAACAGAGCAGATACTCAGTACCTAGAGTGATTCCCAGCTATGCCTCTCGCAGAGAGTCCTTTCTAGAACTCTTACTTCTCCCCAGCTGCCTGCATGAACGAGCCTCTTCCCCTCTTGCTTGAACTAATAAAGCTTGTCTGAGGGTCAGAGAATGGAGTTTGTCACTAACTAACCATAGAGGTCTGGAGGTCTGTACAGGAAGTGAGGTAGCTGGGCAAAAACAGGATATAAGCAGGGAGAAACAAGAAATCACTCTCTCGCCTGCTGAGATGTTTAGGAGGTAAGGAGTGCTGTGGCTTGCTCCATTCTCTGACCCGCAGACAAACTTTATTTGTTCATGCAAGATAACACCACACACACACACACACACACACACACACACACACACACACACACTCTGCCATTTACTCAGCACTCAGTTGCCAAGCACCTGCTCAGAATAGGCTTCAACTGGGGCAGGATATACAAACAGAAACAAGAAGGGTGCCTTCTTGGAAGCCTCCAGATATGCCATTGGTGACTCCAATGCAGTTGTGAGACAGAGGGGAGCTCCCTACATCTGTGCCCATGACTAGGGCACCATGCGTGGCAATGGGATGTACATAGGGGCCAAACTGGTCTGTGTCTTCCAGTCACACACTGGAGCTCAGAGGACACATTGGAACAAAACCTGACAGTCACATATTTGCCCAAGGTCATAGCAGGGAAGAAAGGCCCTGCCAGGAAGAAAGCACTGAAGAGCTTGATTCCCAGGCCTAGGAAGCATGGCTGCAACCTTCAAGAGACAGCCATGTGGGTACTCCCCTCACAGGGTGTGAGAGCACATGCTCGCTAGGCCCAGGTGCTGTGGACCCTTGGATGCCAGAAGCAGGTCATGGGAGAGGCAGGAGTACATGGAGGCTATGGGGATCAGGTGGGTTAGGAAGAGCCTGATGTAAGGAATCAGCAGACTGTCATTCACGAGTGGCAGCCAAGCCTGAGATTACCCAGAACACCCCTGGGCAGCAGAAGGCAGCAGATCAGGAGTAGCTCTGTTAGCTAGCACCACATGCCACTCTTGCCTCAGTAGCTCCATCGTGCCTGCCCCTCACTCAGTCCCCTGCTCCAGAGGTGCTCACCAGTCTCCACAGTCACCAAGAGGGCAGGAGAGCCACAGGAGAACCAGGAAGAACCATTCTCGGTTCACTGCCATCAATTCGTCAGACTCAGAATTTAAATTTAAAAAACAAAACATTTATGGGGCCAGAGAGCTGATACAGAGGGTAAGAGCACTGGCTGCTCTTCCAGGGGTCCTAAGCACAATTTCCAACAATCACATCGTGGTTCATAACCATCTATAATGAGATCTGGTACTCTCTTCTGGCGTGCAGGCATACACTCAAGCAGAACACTACGAATAATAAAACTTATATTGGGGCTCGGGATGTAGCTTGGTTTGTAAAGTACTGGTCTACCATGCATGAAGCCCTGAATTTAATCATTCATGCCATATAACCTGGATGTGGTATGGTGGTACATGTCCATAATCATAGCATTCAAAAGGTAGAGGTAGGAAATTCAATGTCATCTCAACAACACAGTAAACTTAAACCCAGCCTGAGCCACATGAAGAACACCAGCTCCTCTTACAGTTGTGAAGACTCCCTGGTATGAAAACTGGCATCATGAATGGTGACAGTGCTTGGGGTCCCATCAGGGTCCACCATCCCCTAAAGGGTGTAAATGTTCAGAATAAGTAAGTGGGTACCTGTGGCATACAGATGTAAGGAAGGCCTGGAACCCTACATTAGAAGTAAAGAGGGTGGGCACTGCTCACCCATGGCATCACTAACCAGGCAGGAGCCCTTCATCTTCTGTCCCTCACTCTCCCAGGTTGCTTGGTCCACACTGGGAGGAATCAAAGGCATGGGCACCTGTGCCTGAAACCAGGCTGTCAAGATAGATCAGCAGGTAAAAATGTCACCTGAGATGACCTAGATTGCTCTCCAGGACCCACACTGTAGGAGAGAGCCAATTCCCAAAGGTTGTCCTCTGATCTACAGACACATACATATACACACATTAATTAATAAATAATGCAACAGTTATAATTTTAATTCTGATTTATTCCCTTTGTGTCCTCATCATTAGAACAGCCCCACCTTCCCGGGATGTGAGATAACTAGGGATGAGCCCAGCCCAGGGCCAGCATCTACTACTGCAAAATAGAATGTCAGTAGACACGAAGAACATCAAGGGAGCATTTTCCCTGTGAAGGTCAAGCTCCCCACCCACTACTGCCACCCTACAGCCCACCATCCCTCCATGGCATTCCATGTGGATGTGATATGCTCACCCATGGCCATTGTCACCAGGTAATTCCATGGCTCCACCCACTGTGTCTGAGCATCTGACTTGGGTTTCTCTGCACCCCCACACCAGTTCCCTGAAAGAGCAGCTCACATGACCAGAGTAAGCAGTGTCCAAGCAGCAGCTGAATTCATATGCAGATCAGTTGGCCATGTCCACAGCAGATCACAGACATGACCTGGCCCTGCCACTCTTTCTCTGTTTAACTCACTCACCATGGGAGGTACATGCTGGCTCTATCTACCTAAGAGCTCAGTAAGGCTCCAGAAGGTGAATTTTTTACAAAATTCCCCTGTTAGGCTATGCCTTTTCCTCAACCCCAATCTTGCTTCCCTGAGGTACCCTTATTTTAGCCCATCAATGCTAAAAATACAAGTGATAGGGATATGGGGCCAGGTTGGGAGTAGCCATGGAGGAGATTAGAAGCCCCTCACTTCACCCAGTAACTAAGTTCTGCATATTCAGGGTTTATTCAGATGCAAGGACACCCGCATGCTATAACAAGTGCACACTGGGAGAGAAGATTCGTCCTCCACCCTGTGAGCCCAACCCACCCTCTCTAGTTCCATGCTGAGTTCTCCCTGTAGACAAAAATACTGGCTTCCATAGATGGTCCCATAGTGTACAAAGATTAGACCTCCCTGTCTCAGAATGGGACTACTCTCTGGGCCACTGAGCATAGTATCTACTGAGATCTACTAAGACCTCTTAGCTGCCATCTTGTCCCTCATCTTTGCATCTGAGCCAGGAATAGTGATCCATAGCTGTAGTTGCTGTACTCAAAGGGAAGAGGCAGGAGAATTTCAAATTCAGGGTCAGCCTGAACTACATAGTGAAGAGACTCTGGTCAGAGAAAAGGAAAGGAGAGGAGAAAAGAGAGGGAAGGTGAAGAGGAAAGGATGTAGATTTGGCCCCAGATCCTTCCAGCTAACCTTCTTCTGCCCTCTATCTTGGGGTCAAACCTGTGATAACCCTGAAACAGACACAGTTTGGTGTCCTCAAAGATATCTTGCAACTTCAAAGACCTACCAGCTTTTTGAAGACTCCTGTCACAGCACCCCTAAAAGACTGCAGAGCTGGCCAGTCCACCTGTGAAATGTACCCTGTCTTTGCAGAATGAGGCACAGCACCCATCGGCCTCTGCAGAGAAATACCGGCTCTTGCCACAAAACAAGGAGGCTGGCAGAGCTCAAAGAGAGGTTAGGCCAAACTAAAGCTGAGAATTAAAACACTGCCTCCTAATGAATTAGAAATGTATGTACTGCCCTTTTCAAATCCAGAGACTTGGACTTTGAGGGAAAAAGGCTTACAGCAGGGATAAGGTTTTGACTTTCTTCTTAGGATTCTGGCAAGCGGTGGATTTGGTGAATTTGCATGGGGGTGAAAGGTACATTGAAGGGGCTTTCTGGGATTTCCTAAAATGAATTTCTGTGGCAGGAGGCCTAGAGAATGTACTTCTGTGGCTTCTTTCCATCGCCATTTGTTTTACGGCTGTCTCCCTTCACATCTGTATTTTCCTTGAGTGGGTGACCATTTGGGCATTTTCTTCTGTGCCTGACTGTCTCTGTGTCCTCCTCACTCATGGTCACTCCCCACCTCCTCCTTCTGTCCTTTAACAAGTACAATTTTATAATGCAAAAGGCAATGCTCCTAGTCGCCCTTTCAAAGGACTGTGTCGGCATGCCCTGTGTTTACTGTTTGAGCCTTTTAATGAGGTGACCCTTTCTCCTGTGCCCTTGGATTTCTGCAAAGGCATCCTGGGCTCCAGGCTGTGGGTGGGAAGGTCCCCACCTGGCCTGATTTTCCTCCTCTCTGGAAGCCACAGCACTCCTTGGGAGGTGGCTATGCTGGGTGGGAGCCTGTAGCAAAGCCAACCAGATCAGTTCTGGTTTCTATTTATGGGACCAGTGGGGACTCAGGTCTCAGCCTGGCTTTTGTGAGGCCGAGATGGCTGCCTCAAGGCTTTAAATTATCTGAAGAAAGCTGAAGCACAGTCCTCAGGTGGGTGTGGAGTTCCTTCAGTGCCACTTTGAGGAGTAGAGCAGGTTTCTGGCTCCCAGTGACATCAGTGTGACTTGCCACAAGTGAGCCTCAGTTTTCCCAACGGTAAAATGAAGATATTTCCATAAGAAAGTGGAAAGAGGTTACTGTGAGGATTAAACTGGTCTGTGCTAACACCATAGCAGCCCCCCACTAATCAGACTGGCAACATACTGAGCAGAAAACCCTAAATAAGGTCAGGGTCAGGAGTAGACAGGAAGCACAGAAGGCATCCCAGGAAGGGATGCCCTAGGAGGTCACCATGGCCACATGTCACACAGAATCTAAATCACTCACATAAGTACAAGTAGTATCGATGAAAACTTTCCCAACAACAAAATTTCATATGGCTGTATATGTGTAACTGAGAATAGGTTTAAACATTTGGTAAAGAAAGCCTTTTGTTAGGAAAAAGTCAAAATAGCTCAATATTTCAAAAATTCTTAAGACCTAGACAACAAATATTAAACAATAACTGACCATAAAGATTTATTAGAAAATAGGCGGTTAGTTATGGTTAGCCTTAAATGATTTTCTGATTTATTGTTAGCTTTAAATAAGTTATAGGTTACTGTACCTAACAACGATGATGTCATTTGTTCTATCTGGATTTGCTTCAAAAAATACAATCCCTGAGAAGCTATTCTTTATCCTGGATAAAAAGCCTTGCTTAAAAGCTACAAAATACACTCAGATTCAAACTGCCTCCATGTTTGTTTCTATTTGTCACCCCCAAATCCTTACCCACCTAGTCTTTGAGAACCCTCGTCCCAGGGACCCCCATATCCCAGCCGGTTAGTCCATGGCTGTCACACAGGAGCAAAACAGCACAGAGGAGCCAGGTCCTCTGCAAAGGGTTAAGAGGGTTGTGGAACCCCTCCCGCTGCCTGCTGCTCTTCTTTGCCCTCCCTCCCCAAGCCCTTCATCTCTCCCACCCTCTCTAGGCTGTGTTTGCAGCCAGCAGTTCCCCCAGGGGACAGAAAGAACTCCCTATCATACACACACACCACCACCACCACCACCGCCACCGCCACCGCCACCGCCCCCGGGAGCTGGGCACACGCCTGGCCTCCAGCACATGAGCAAGGTCTGTGAGTCTGTCTGTGGTTTGCTGTGCAGCCCTCTTGATCCCCTCACTCTCCTCCAGCTTCACAGGTTTCCTGTGATTTGTTTGCTGCTCTCAATTAGTGAAAACAGCCATCTACCCTCATACAGCCCCTCCCTGATGAGACAGCAAAGACAATTCCCTGCCCTAATCTGAAAGGGAAAACGAGGGACTGTTGACTCTCTCTGTCCCTAACAGTCTCCCTTGGCCCTGCTTCCTGGACCCACACACACACTGCCTCTACTACACTGTGGAAGTTGTGCACAGGTACCCATCATTCTGTCCTGGTGGGAATGGGAAGGCTGGAGCCAGGACATAGAACAAGGTTGTGAGGAGTCCTCCCTCTCAGCCTGTTGGCCATCAGCCCTAGAAGGGAAAGAGGCAGAAGGGGTAACAGAAAGCTTTGTACCCAGCCCACAAGCATGGACAGAGGAGGTCTCCGGAGACAGACTTCAGTGAACCATCTCAACTTTACTCCAGAATATAAGGAATATATAGGGCTGGGGGGCCTGAAGACAAACGCTAATTTGTATTACGTGGCATGCTCCTATCACAGGACTAAGTGTACGGCAGTGGGGTCCAATAGCAGAGCAACTAGCACAAGTCTTCTTACAGAGATCTGTGCCGAGGGTCAAGCTAAAAATGAATCAGGCATCTGGTTTAGGGATAGCTTTTAGATAAAGTCAGTGTGCCAAGCCCAGGGACATTCTCCAGATAAGGGCAGGTAGGGAGCAGGAAGCCTTGCTAGGGGAGAAAGGGAGTTTCCATATTGCCCGCTTAGAGGAAAAGCTGCTAGGCTATGGAAGACTTAGATCTCTAATGAGTCAGCAATGTAGTCCAACACAAGATAGTAACAGAACAAAAGAGTGAAGTGAGGCTTTTTCACACATACGCAGTCACTTATTGAGTAAGCAATAACAACATTAGGAACTCCAATATATGAGTTCTCACCATGGTGGCAAACTCTAGGGAAAAACACATTTCTAGACATTGCGTCAACTCATTAATCAGTGCACCAACCTTGTGAATCAGCTACTGTAATGTCTCTGACAGACATCTGGCACAGTCATCTAGGGAAGTGGCCAGTGAGTGATGGATCCAGTACCCAATTTAGACTCGCTACCTTGCCTCCAGCCTCCTCTTGCTTCCCCCAGCAGGATAAGCTCTGAACTAAAGTGGGCTTCCCGGTGTCCTGAACCTCTGCAGCTGACCTCAGACACCTGCTGGTCCAGAGTTTCCATCTGTGATAGGCTAAAATGCAACCTCTAGCACACCATCCTCCAATCCATACATCACCTCAAGCCTGTACCTCATTCTCTCTCCACTCTCCCTTCCCTCACCCTCCAAGACGTATGTCTGTGCTACTATGCTACAGAGTGGCTGGTAGTCAGCTTACTGTCATTGTAACAGATATCTGGAACAATTAGACAAGAGAAAACAGCTATTTTGGGTTCTGTTTCAGAGGTTTCAGTCCACGATCTATTCATCCTGTTGCTTTGCCTGTGGTTGACACATCATGCCCAGTGGGGCAAAACTATTCACCACAAATCCAAGAAATAATGAAGAAAGAGAAAGAGGTTAGGAACTACAACCCTTTTCTAGAACATGCCCCTGATAATCCAGAGAGCTCCCACAGATTTTCACCACCTCCAGTAGCAATTAATGTAGTAACCAATCCTCAAATACCTGGGCATTTGAAAATTCCAGACCCAAGCTTCCCAGATACTACTGAGCCCTGCGTTGCCAAGACTGAGATGTCAGATGGCTGTCTCATAATATTTAAACAGGTGAAAGATTATGTGAGCATTGTGGAAGCCATGGAGTGCTTTGGGTCCGGGAATGGCAAGACTAGCAAGCTCACCAGTGCTGACTGTGGACAGCTCTGATACTGTGACTTGTGAGCATCTGAACACTGGACCATTGATTCTTCCAACTCAGGCGAGCAACCCTCTACCCATCTGCCAACAGCACCCACAGTCTGTGTACTTTCACTGCAGCTCTTTGAACCCATGTTTTCCTCCTTCCCCTCCGTGCGGTTTGAATGACAATGGCCCCCATGGGCTTATGTATTTGAATGTTTGGCTCCATTTGGTGGAACTGTTTGAGAAGGATTAGGAGGTGTAGCCTTGTGAAGGAAGTGTGGCCTAGTTGGAGGAGGTGTGTCAGTAGGGATGGGCTTTGAGGTTTCAAAGGTCCATGCCAGTCCCAGTCTCTCTCTGCCTCTTGCCTGTGGACCGTATTGATATAAGCTCTCAGCTACTGCTTCTACACCATGCTTGCTTGCCTGCTGCCATGATGGTCACATACTCACCTTCTCAGACTATAAGCAGTCCCTTCATTAAATACTTTCTTTCATAAGTTGCCTTGGTCATGATGTCTCTTCACAGCAATAAAATAGTAACTAAGACACCCTCTAATTAAACTGTACAGTTAACTTTATTATTATGAATGATAACTAAAAAGAGATTTCTAGATACAAACCACAGCACATTCCATATCCTAAAATGTTCCATTTACATACTTCCCCAAATCTTCTTTATATAGACCAAAATAAGGGTAGGGTTAGAAGACAGAGAAAAGACACCTATATTACTTAAATCATGTATGTATGATTAACTCATTTACAGGGCTGCCAGATAAAATACAGGATACCCTATTAAATGTGAATGTCAGATAGAGATCCTAACACTAAAAGTATTTTTCTGAAGTCTAAATTTTGGGGCATCCTGTATTGAATCTGGGAACCCAAGGGACAGTCCAGTTCTGCTACACATGGGCTGTGTGGTACTGGGCAAGAAACTTAGTTTCTGACTCGGTCTCTTCACCTCTAAGATGTGCATAATTACTTCATGTACATCCTTGCCTCGAGAATCAAATGATGTTTGTAAAGAATCCAGAAGAGGTCTTGCTATATAAGAGTTCTGTAAGCTTTTGTTCATATTATGATTACTTCCCTATAACTGTGTCCAAGGTAAAGCACTAGGTATCAAAGAAACTCAAAGAGATGACAAGACCTCTACTCTGAAACTGTAGAAGACTTGAAACAAATCACAAATCGGTGTCACAGCCATGAGTGTCATGTGTGCAAGATGTGTGAAAGAGGCAAAAGGGAGGTGTTCATGGACCCGGGAGGGAGGTTTCTTCTGATGCAGTAGGGATGGAACAAGGCACAGCAACAAGCATCTCCTAAGCAGAGGCCAGTCACACTCTAAGAACTGGGGACTGAAAGCCAAGTGTACCCAAGGCTCTTCAAGCAGCTCACACACCAGTGGAGCCAGCAGATGGTGAGAGCATGCAGCGCCACATGCACTAACAGAGGGATGTTAAAGTGCCACATGTACCTACGGAGAAGACACACAGACTCAAAGTAGTGCAGAGGCCGGAGGGGGGAAGGGGAGGAACTAAGATAGACAGTTGCTATGATAGGAACCTACGTCTTAGAAAAAGACCAGGAGTTAAGAAGGCCAAGAGTAGCCTTGGGCTGAGAGATGAAGATTATGAGATCCGGGCTAGGGTAGACTCCAGGAGAGGGAGCATCTCAAAAACAGGCTACTCTTGACAAAAGAGAACTGTCCAGTTCAGCTAAGGCCTCAGAGAAAGAGCTGGAGGCCTTGCTGCAGGAAGCCTTAAATGCCCTCCTTGACAACCAATGTCATTGGACATATGAGCAGCAGACACTGACTTGTAGAACTTCCTCCTGGCCACCATGGAGGGAAGACGGATTGAAGTGAAAAGACAGTAGATGCTGGGGACTGCTTCTGGGGCTGGCAGAACTCTGGAAGCCAGATAGCCCCGAGGTTGCTAATTCTCTTTGCCAACTGAAAACACTGTATCTGTTCCTCGTCTATCAAAACTATCTAGGCTGGCATTCCTACAACAAAAGATGGCTTCTCAAGAGAAACGTGTAGCTAAGTTATAACTATGATTGGATGAAAATGGGCATGACCTAGTGGTGAGCATCTGGGAGGACTCAGCAAGACCTTTTCAGATCATTTTTGGACCCTGTGTCCCTGTGTAACCTTTCTTCCCTTGAGATGTAATGAACACACTCTAGGAGGAAGGTGCCATAGTGTACTCACCAGGGAGGTAGGTCAGACTATTTTTATGGCCAACCTTCACACATAATGGCTAAAAGGTCAGCACACAGCCTTCTGCCATTTCCTCAGTCCCTAAGGTACCATATCTGGGGTGCCTGAATCCAGACAGTGTACAATAAACACCCCAAAACAGTGAGTGAACAGCGTGGGTGGGCTCCTCTCTACATCACACAAGCTTGTGCCCACACCTTTGCAGCCTGCTGGCACTCAGAGGCTGCATTCTGAAACTATAGGAGGTGAAGAGGCAGGAGGATGGCAGACCAGGGCAACATCACCTTTGAGGAGCAACTGTCTTGATCCATCTCCTAAGGAGGCATAGCAGGGGAATCAGAGACAGAGCTCTACTTTTCCAAGGGGACGGAATCTCAGCTGCTGGGCCCATCATCTTTGTAGAGAATGAGCCTAGACTGCTTAGCCAATAGCATTCTACATCCATCCATCAGACTTTCCCACATAACATCCCCCTCTGTCCTGACAACTATGTGTCCTGGTTTTGTTGGTTTAGCCCATTTTACTAATGAGGAAACTGAAGCACAGAGAAGCCATACTTGCTTGTGGCTGTAAGCTAATGGCTGTGGGACTCAGGATCTGAGCCCACACTAGCCTTCAGGTTAGCCAAGAAAGGGGAAAGGCAACTGTGGAAGACAGACTTATGACAACAGTTGTAGGGTATGAGCCATGATTTAAGATAAGACAGAATGAAAGACTGAGATACAGTTCAGTAGTTAAACATTTGTCCAGCATGAGCAAGGCCCTGGGTTCTATCCCTAGCACCCACCCACTCCACATAAAAAAGAGCAAGAAAAGGAGTGGAAGGGAGATAAAGAAGAGGGAGGAGGAAGAAGCAAAAATAAAAGTCAAAACTGAAGAGGTTGGCAGAAATCAAAACATTCAACCATTCAGGTGGCAGTGAGGGACCCTTAAAGGACCACGCCTAGGGTGGGTGAGGGGCAGACTATTCTCATCACCACTTTGGAGCAGGGTAAAAGACTGGACGGTGGGATGGAGGTCTTGGGGAAGGGCAAGGTATTTTAATTCAAGCTAGAAACAATGACTTCCTGAACCAGGAAGAGTGTGGGAGTCGAAAAGGAGAGACAAACGAGATACAGGGTGTATTCCAGAAAAGTGACTCCAGGTGGATGGCTGTCTTTGTAACTGAACACTGGGGCCATTTCCCCAAATAGAAAACAGAGAAGGAACAGGCCTTGTAGCAAAGATGGGGAGTTTGGATCAGACACACAGGGCAGCCAGATCTGACTCTGAGGCTAGAGATTTGCTTCAACTGGTAGAGTGCCTGCCTAGAAGGCATGAAGCCCTTCCCAACACAGCACGAAACCTGGCATGGTAGCACACGCTTTAATTCCAACACTTGGTGCAGGAAGATCCGAAGTTCAAGGTCATTGTTACACAGTGAGTTCAAGGCCAGCCTGGGATACCTGAGACCCTGTTGTGGTGGGGGTTCTAAGCTCGGATTCCTGCCTGGGATTTGTTTTATCACTGTAAAGATGGTATCTGAGTAAATTTTTGAATGCATGGACCAAAGAGGCTGGGTAGATGACCCAGTGGGATAAAGGGCTTGCTATTCAAGCATGGAGACCTGAGTTCAGATCCCAAGCATGTAAAAGCCCAGGTGTGGAAGCATGTCTGTAACCAGAGCTAGTGGGCAGGGGTACCAGAGACAGGCTAGGCTATTCCTAAATAGCAAACTCTGGGTTCAATGAGAGACACTGTCTTTTTTGTTGTTTTGGTTTTTGTTTTGTTTTTCAAGACAGGGTTTCTCTGTGTAACTGTCCTTGCTGTCCTGGAACTCATTTTGTAGACCAGGCCCACCTCAAACTCACTGAGATCCACCTGCCTGCCTCGGTCTCCCAAGTGCTAGGACTAAAATATAAGGGAGGTGGCCAGAGATGTGGCTCAGCAGCTAAGCACACTCATTGCTCTTGCAGAGGACCTGGCTTTAGTCCCCATCCATGACATGGTGACTCACAACCATCTGTAACTCCAGTTCCAGGGTATCTGATGCCCTCCTGACCTCTACAAGCACCATACACATGTGGTACACATAAATACTCAAACATAATATACACAGGCGTGTGCGTGCACACACACACACACACACACACACACACAAGAAAGAGAGGATTTTCAAAGTCAACCAACCCAAAACTCTCACTGTAAGCAGGCTGAATTTAAACACTCAGTGCTCTTCTCAATTTTGCTTTCCAAGGTGTTTGCCACCACACCTAGCTAATACATTTTCTTCTTCTTAATAGTTATCAACATTAGAGTTTTATTTATTTTATAATTCCCCAACCAGAACCACTGGCTTGTATTCCTGGTGTTTAGCACAGGGCTTGGTACATAGTAGGTTCACCACACAAATTTTCTAGGTATTTGAATAGCAAGCACTAGGAGCCCAACCTGTAAAGCAGGTCCCGGCTCTTAATAGCCTGCAATTCTAAATGCTGGCCAATAGGTGGCGCATCTGTGTAAGCACGGAAACTTGCAGCTGGCATTGCACATGGCTCAGAGACTGAAGTGGGAAAACAAAAGTGAGCAATCGGTAGATCTGACCTGCAGAAATCTGAATCCATTCCCTTAGCAGATGTCACTAAAGCACCAGCTGTAAGTCCTGCCTGGTCTGGTCTGTGCTTTCTGGAGCTCTCCAAAATCCAGATTGGAGGAAAGCAGCAAGAAAGGGAGGGGGTCACACACACACACACACACACACACACACACACACACACACACACCTGCCCCCCCTCACCCCTCCCTAAACACCCTGCAGGCAGAGGTGGAAGCTGCCTGGGAATTACAGAGTCAAGATGAGGACAGGAGGGCAGAAGACTGATGAGCCCTGCTGCCCAGGTGCAGGGGCGATCAGTGAGAGGCTCAGACGTCTCTACCAAGCCTGAGTTTGGACTCTGTGGGTTACCATCAGCAGATTTTACCTAAGCAGTTTTCCTCTCGAACTCAGATTCCTCACCTGTAAAAGAGAGGTCTTAGTAGATCCTGCTTCAAAGGGCATTGACGATAAAACAAAAACAGTTGACACAGCCAATGCCTTTCACATAATCACTAAGCAAACTTGGCATAACCTGGTAGCTCTTTACACAGCTCTCACCTCATTCATAGCATAAACCTAATCTTAATAACTCCACAGGGTTGTTTTTATCACCCCATTTCTCAGATAAGAGGGCTCAATTTATCAGGTTGTTTAGCTTGTCTGTAATTAAAAAAAAAAAAAAAAAAAAAAGCTGCCTCATAAAATGATGTGCCTTTGCCAAGTTCAGCCAGACAAATACACATGCCACAGTGTGTTCTGTACTACTCATGCTGTTCTGGGTGCAGAGGATCCAGGACCAAGGAAGTTACCATGTAGGCAAGAGGCAGAGGCAACTGGTATTTCCATAGGACATGCTAGATGTTGAGATAGGAAGATGCCTGGAATACTACAGAATAGAGGCAGAAGTGACGTGGTCCAGCTGGAAGACTTTGAAGATTGCTTGAAGAAGGTGACCTCTTCATTGGTTTCAAAGAGCAACCTAGAAAGAAGCGGGGCCAGGCTACCCTTGCATCCTCAGCTAAAGAGCTGACATTTGCAGAGGACCTTATCTGAACAACGTTCTCTGACTTCATAGATAGCCTGTCCTCCAATCTGAGCCAAGAAAGAATGGAGCCAACAGTGAGACTGAGAGCCCCAAAGCCACCATCCTTGTCTAGTTCTCCTGCGTCACGTCCACTGGGCTGTAATGTCTTCTAGCAGACCCCTGGAACAGTGCTCCTCGAACATAGACTTGCGCAAATGCCCCGGGTCTTTGCCAAGCTCATGAGTGAAATGCAGCCTCTGGAGGTAACGGGGTCTCACAGTGCCAAGAGAGGAGCTGGCATTGCACACCGTAGGATCCAAGCCAACATGGAAAGAATAGAAGCGGAAAGGCTATATCTGAGAGTAAGACAAAGAAGATTCTGAAGATGTAATGACTGACCCCAGAAATCCCAGCTGCCCTTCTCCAACTCTAGTCAACACTAAGACTCAAAGCCCAGACCCAAGCTGTTCCCCAGTCCTTCCCCAGAGCTGCTGGGGCAGAGGCTGGGGTAACCCCCAAAACAGGAAGTCCAAAATGCCAGCAAATGTCTACTCTCTCTGTCAAATGTCACCGAGCTTACCCTGAGCCCTTTTCTCAAGCCTGTGAATGAGGCAAATCAGGTTGCTGCCCCTTCTCTGCTATGATGGCTCATAAGTTTAAGCCTCCCCAGCTCCAGCTCCCTTCCTAGGAATTTTATGCCAGAAATTCTTCCATCACTGCCCACCACTCCCCAAGCGCACCTCAAATGAACAACACACACACACACACACACACACACACACACGGTGGGTGAGAGGTCATGGAGGGAGGAAGGGAAGGGAAAGGAGAGAGACGATAAAAACGTGGACCTCATAAACCAATGTCTGTGCTTCCTCTCAAGAGGATCTTTCATTACTTATTCAACAAATGTATATTGGGGGCCCTCCATGAGTTGGGTACCAACCTAGACATAACAATACCAAGAGGGCCATGACAGAAAAGGTATTACCTGCTCATTCTCTGCTCTCTGGTCATGAAGAAGATAAAGCGAGAAACATAATGGAAAGCCATGAGGCTGTTACACAGGGTGGACAGGTCAAGCCTCTCTGAGGAGGTAATACTGAAGGGCACCATCATGAACCCTTAGGCAGAGGGGCTGATGGGCTAGGGCCAGGAGAAGAAGGAAGATGGGTGGGACTGGTGTCTCAGGAGCACCAGGGAAGATGGGTGAAGGTGTTTGAGTGCAAGTCATGTTTCAAGCACAGTAGAGAGCTCCGCAGGATTCCAGGCAGAAGGGGAACCCAACCCACTTAAGTGTTTCATAGACCACTCCATTGTAGAGTGGAGAATGCACTGCTGGCCAGTTAAAGGCCAGCTCTGTCACCCAAAGTCTAAGTTCTGTGAGTTCCCCCATGCTGGCTGAAGGCAGGAAGAGTGGCTGGCTGGCCTCCCACCCTCCCAGCTGTCACACAGAGCCTTCTGTGTGGATGCTGCTGACTCACAAGGCAGTTGTGCCCAGATGGCCATCTGTGAAGCCAACCATCTGGGTTGACAAAGTATCTGAGGAATTCCTGGAAACCCAGCCAGGAACCCACTTGGGTGACCAATGTGCTCTGACGGAGACATCCTCAGTGTTGGCCCAAGAGTGTACCTGGGCTGCTCCCAGGGTTTGGCCAATGAGTCAAGTGATCTTAGCCCTGTACGATCACTAAACACAAATGCAGTTGAGTTGACAGCAGCTACAGTTGGGGCAACAGTCCTCCAGCCCTAGCCCTAGGCAGCCTTCCATTGAGCTGACCTTGCAAAAGAAGAAACCTTGGCCACAAGTTCCAGCTCGAAGTTCATGGCCATCCCAGGGAGAACTTAAGGCTCAGTGGTGTTTCCCAATAGCTTCTAGATGCAGAATCCCATTTAATGGGGTGGAGGCTTAATTTATTAACAAATAAAAACTTTACTTCCCTGGCTGCACCTTCCAAATCCATTCCTTCCCTCCTTTGCCTCCTCCCTGGTATCTTTGGGGCAGCCTCTTTCTCTCCTTAGTAGAATCTGATTGTTCTGTGTTCCCCACCCTCCAAAGAGATCCCCTTGTTCTCCACAGCAGAGTTGAAAGAGGATTTTCAGGGGCTCCCCACACACACAAAGTGAGAGATGGGTACCCCATACTGCCCACTGCAGAGCAAGTACCAGAGAAAGGGCACAGCACGGAGAGAGACCCTAGGTGCTACCCAAACCCTGGGTGACAGGAAGGTCAAGGGAGGGTTCGCTCCTCTCTGTTCAAGCAAGCTGGGTGAGGTATATTCCCCTGGCTGGCCCTGTATAAAGCAGGGTCAAAATCAGAGACTTTGCCTGGCCTCCACTGGGTCTTCTCAGGGCCTCAGTCCCCCAACAGTTAATGCAAATTTAGTTCCTGACTGACAACAAGAACGACACACCAAAACAGTCAACTATTTTTATCTCCAGATTAATCACAAAAAGGCTAACGCTTCCACCTTCCTTGTGATTAAAAATTAGGAGACCAAACTCTATAGTGGTTCAGGATAATAACCAATCCTGTGAGGGGATGTATGAATAATGCATCTCCAGGCCTGGGCTTCTCTGAGACTTCCTCCCTTCCCCACATGGCCCTCCAAATGGGCCCCCATCTGAATGGAGAGGTAATGAGTATCCCACACACACAAACACACACACCTCCCATCTGAGCTACAGCTGCCAAGAACGAGTGTTGATTTCTATTCAGTTGATAGCCCCCAAACATCCTCCCTCCTAACCCACACCACCCCACCCACCCCACCCCCACCCACCCCTCCCACCCCCATCTGGTGTGCAGCGAGGCGAAGGCCAATCAATAATGCATGGCTACATGAATAACCAGCATGATAACCACTTATTTGGGAAGATGTAATCAGGACCCATTCTGAGGGTGGATGTTTGTGTGTGTGAATGTGTGTGCATGCCTAAGAACTCCCACAACACAGCCCCTCTCCCCTCCCAGCTCTCCTTATCCTGCTAATGCAATCTCCTCAAGCACAACACTGGTGAAGCAAGAGGAAAGGAAGGTGTAAGGCCTCTGGTACGAGCTTCTAGGGCGCGCGCGCCACACACACACACACACACACACACACACACACACACACACCATGATCAGAACATAGAGCAGCTCTATGTACCTAAGACAAAAATCCAAAGGAAATCTGGTACTCAAGCGTGGCTACTTTTCCACATCCTGGGGACCAGCCCCACACTCTGGGGTCTCATTGGTCAGAGAGCATGCTGGCAACAGGAATGATGAAACTTCTCCAGAAGGTTGCCAACCAACCCCTGTCTCATTCCAACACATGCCAGTGCTAAAGGGAGTTCTCCCACTTTCTGCCTGAAGACACTGTCATCCTCCCACCCAGGTACCTTCTGCCATCCATATCTCTTGACCCATCATTGCAAGGCAGAGGATGCCAAAGGGGCCAGGAGGTCCTTCTGCTCCAGGATCACTTACTCTAGTCCCAGCCCAACTCAGGAAAGTGAGCTCCTCTTCCCTGAGCATCCAGTGCTGAGAAAGCGGCTGCCTATGCTGAGAGCCGAACAGGACCACCCAAATTTCCACAGAATACTGCAGGCCCCAGCCCTCACTGCTGGAGGGGCCCAGCCCACCCCCACTGCAGGAAGCTGAATCCCCTTCATCATTCTCTAGCCACACCTCCACTGATGGAAAGCCCTAATTAACCCCCCTTTGCTCTCCGGCCACGCCTACACCAAGGAGGTCACAGGCGCTAATAAGAGGGTACAGTGGGCACAAGCAGTTGGTTATCTTAGTGTCCAGCCCATACCCGCCTGCATCTCCAGCCTGGCAGCTCAGGGCCTCCTGCAGAGGCCTGGCTTCAGAGCTATGGGCATAGAAGGGTTAGATAAGGCCAACCTTCTCCCTGGGCCAGGATCTTTTTGGCATCCAGAGCTGGTTTGGGTAAAAAAGTGTTCCCATCTCCAGAATCCTACAAAGTTGAGGTACCTCAGGAAATAGTTCTGTAGGGCTGTTAAAGCTGAGCCAACCTTCTGTGGAAACCAGACATAGATAGGTGAGGTAACCAACCCAAAGGCTTGCTACTTTGGGTACTGCCTTCACCAAACAAGGGACCTTTCTGCCAGTTAAAGAAGTCCAGTGGACTAGGTCAGGAGCTGAGAGAGGGAAGGAAAGCAAGCAGGTTCTTTAGCTGAGAAACACTACAAACCACAAGCATAGGTGTTTGTTTGCCCAGAGTCAGGTTGGAGGCTGGCTTGCCCTAAAAGCCCACAAAAAGACCTCTGTAGTAGGTCCTCAAACCCTGATAACACACCCACCCACCTGCCCTTCATTCCTGAGAACATGCAAAGTTCCTGCCTCCACTGTGCCAGGGGAGACCCTGAGCCCCTTCCAGCCTCTAGAACTAACTACATAGACCCTCTCAGTCTATGTCAGAAAAGAAGAGGTTCTCCAGGGGAGTCTTCAGATGGTCTCCATGGAGCCCTGCCTCTTCAGTGGCTTGCCCATGGAGCTGTAAAGGCCTGGAAAACTGTCTCAGAGGTAGCTGTGTGTCAGTCAACTCTTGACTTCCCAGAGTCTTTTTGCTAACCAATAATTGATTGCCATCATACCTGTCCATCCTACAGAATGGCCTTCACAGGAATCAAAGGTGGTTCATTGGAGCCAGCAGATGTCTGGAGATGCTTCAAGGCATCCAGCTTCCTGTTGTCCCTGCAAAGGGACCTTGCTCCACAGGAAATGGGTTAAATGGAGACTCCTTCTGAGTGGGGACCAGGGTGCAGAAGCTACGCTATATCCAGGAAAGGCTAGGGTGCAAACTCTAAAAGCCAAAGACCTACCCCATTGCCTGTCACCTAAGGGAGGAGACCACCCTGATCCAAGATGCAGCTTCCAACCCCAACTCTGCCATACATTCACCATGTGACCTTGAACAAGTCCCTCGACGACCCTCAGTTTCCAGGTGTTTTCCCTGGGTAAAAATTAGGATAAAAATTGTGTTTTCCCTACAAGACTGTTGTGAGAGATGTAACAAAGCTTGGCAAAAAAGAAAATGAAAAAAAAAAGTTGGGGATGTATTAATGGCTCAGTTATTAAGCGGGTACTACCAGAGTCTGGTTCCCAAGACAACCGTCAGGCAGCTCACAACCTCCTGTCACTCCAGTTCCAGAGAATCCAATGCCTCCAGCCTCTGTGAGCACTCTCTCTCTCTCTCTCTCTCTCTCTCTCTCTCTCTCTCTCTCTCTCTCTCTCTCTCTCGCTCTCTCTCTCTCTCTCTCTCTCTCTCTCACACACACACACACACACACACACTTAAAAATAAAATCTTAGGCCAGGTGGTGGTGGTACACATCTTTAATCCTAGCACTCAGGAGGCAGAGGCAGGAGGATCTCTAGCAGTTCGAGGCCAGCCTGGCCTACAGAGCAAGTTTCAGGACAGCCAGGGCTACACAGAGAAAACCTGTCTTAAAACTAAAATAATAATAACAAAACCTTTTTTAAGTTGAAAATAAAGATCCTGCAGGTCTCTGGCGTCTTAGTTGCAAAGCTCTACTTTCAGGCCTGTGATGATGAGCTAGGGACACCTGCTTGTCCTCGCATAGGCTTATTCCTGGCATGACAAGATGAAGGACAGCATATCCTCTTACTATTATGGTCATTATAATTCATAGGGTGACTCTCTTTATCCAAGTATAACAATCATTGCTCATTATCCTCTGCTATGTCAAGCAGAGACCTACTCAAGCTGACCCCTGCTCCTCTCCCCACAGTGCCACCAGATGACCCTATTATCCTAGGGGGGCCTGTGATCAGCCTTCGTGCAGGGGACCCTCTCAACCTAACCTGCCACGCGGATAATGCCAAGCCTGCAGCTTCCATCATCTGGCTACGTAAAGGAGAGGTCATCAATGGGGCCACCTACTCCAAGGTGAGCCTGAGGGAGAGATGGGGATGGGGCTGGGCAGCGGGATAAGGGATAAAGGGAGGCAAGGGTGAAGGGCCAGCTCTGCCTTTCTCCATGTGGAAGTGCTTCCGTTGCTATCCCACACTCTCCTGGTGGTTTTGTTTGCTTGTTTGTTTTATTTGTCACTTTAGTTCTCAGACTGTTTCTTCCACTAGCTTTCCCTCTCCCACCTTCCCATATTACCCCTGACCAGGATATCTATAGGTAAAAACCCTAAAACAAGGGATGGTCAGAAGAGGGAACAAGGCATTAGTGGTCAGGCCTAGTGTCCTTACCACACTGGGTGCCACCCCCACAACTCCTGTGTTGAAACCCTAAGCCCCAAGACAGTGAAGATGGAATGGTGGAAGGTGGTTATGTCATGAGGGTGTTGCCTTCATGACTGGGATTAGTGGCCTTATAAAAGACACCCTAGAGAGAACTCGGTCCTTTCCACCAGGTGTGGACCTTGAAAGTGGATGGCCACTTACAAACAGGTGTACAGATGGCCCTTACCATACAATCAGTCAGTCTGTCCCGTCTTGGGCTTCCTAGCCTCCAGGACCGTAAGAAATGAACCTCTGTGGGTCTGCTGCTGTCCAGCTCATAGGACTTTTGGGGGGGGTTTTGTTGTTGTTTGCTTTGTTAAAACAGCCTGAAATAAGACTTTTTTCAGAAAGCATAGTGAGTTAGTTTTTAGCTTATTTTTCTTAAGTTTTGCATGGCTCATACCCATACTAACAAATTACGCATTATTCATCTGAAGTTCAAGGTTAATAGGTCATCCTGTGATTTAATTTGCTAAATCTGGCCTGCTTTCCTCGGTTGCCCGATGAGATGCCAGAACAGGGACCAGGCAGGGCTAATCTAAGCTTTGTGCCCTACTGAGCCTGTCTATGGGGCTGCTTGTCTTTAACTCACACAGTCGCACCCTGAACTGGCCCCTGTGGTACTCTCTTACTTTGTTTTCTGTGTTTTATAATGTTTTGATAGCTTGTGGCCTCAAAGACCCTGGATTATGAAGTTGGCTTAGGTGGACCAGTCCCCAGAAAGAGTTAACCTACTGTTCACTCTTCGGACCACCCAGAGGCCCATACTTGCCTTTTTTCTTCCTCCTGTACTCCAGAGTGGTATCTCCAGGGCCAGGAATCAGAACTATCAGATCCCTCTGCAGCCCACTAAAACTATTCAAGCTATCCAACCCTAAAGCTGTGCAGGGCCCCTACCCTGCCTCATACATCCCTCCCCCCACAAACCACAGCAAAGCTTCATCACAGACTCCCCCTCCACTCACAGTGGCCTGGTGTGGCATGCCTTACCATGCCCCTCCTCTTGGGAACTCTGCAATGGTGGTGGCTTCCTCATCTGTTGGCCTCACTGTCCATGAGTAAAGTAAGCAATAACCTGTGCCACATGCCTCCCCAGGAGACTTTTCATGCCTTGAAGATGAAGACCTTTGGAAGGTCACCAGCCCAAGCTCTTTTATCTAGAGACAAAAAGCTGAGGCATTGAAGGGAAGTGTCTGCCCTGCTCAGTTTTCTTCTAGTATAGCACCAGGACTACAGCCAAGGTCTCCTGTCACCTAGGCTTTCTTAGCCTCTCCAAGAACAAGCTCAGATCTCTATGGATCCCAAGAACACCATCAGAATCCCAAGCAAAGCAGCCTCCAGGCTCTGAGCTTGGCATGTAATCTTTCAAGGCCCTGACTCAGGTCCCTAAGTTTCAGAGGGTGCCAAGGCACATGCGTGTTCTTTAGTTGTGATCCAGCTGGCTCCTTCCCATGGGTCCTGAAAAGAGAAGAAACATCTTTTCCATCAGCAGAGGATGTGAAGAAAGGCCGTTCCTATTCTAGGGACGGCTTCTTCCTATCCCAAACTGACTACTGCCAAAGGCGGTTGATCAAAGCTTGGCTTACCACCCAGTTCCTGAAGCCAGATCCCCAAACAAATGGCTTCTCTTGGACCTAAAACCATCTGAAGAACAATGCTTTCTCTTGGGAGATAAGTCCTCTGATCACATCCTGGGTGGAGCCACACTGAGAATGTCAGGAAAGGCAAACACATGGTCCAGGGGCCAAGGTCATCCAGAGGAGGCTGGGAAGGAAGAGAAGGGTGTTCCTCCACTGGAGGTGTCTGTCCAGGGTCTCTCTGAAACTGGGCCAGCCTGAACCACCCAGGATATATGAACAGAAGAGGACATGCCTCATCTAGAGAAGGCAGGGGTCAGGGTCACCCTATGAGACCTATTCCAGGCTAGCCTACTCAGAAGGCCATCCTCACTCATACAATGGATGCCTCAGCAAGCCTTTCTGTAAAGCAGACTGTGTGCCTGTCCTTGCCCCGTCCCACCCCTATTCTGACTGTCACAAAGGGAATGGCAGCCAGGCCAGATGCCAGTCGCTGCCAGTCCCTGATCTCTGTAACCCCAGGCAACTTGTTTCCTGGGCTCAGTTTCCTCCTCTGAACATGAAAGAGATGGAAGAGACACAAAGGAAGTGCCCTAGCTGCCTGTGACAAGCTATAAACCCATGGACTCGAGCTCAATGTCAAGGATAAATATTCCAACAGGAGCCATATGGCCCAAGCTGAGGGGCTGTCAGAAACTGACCCCTACCCCTCCTCCTCTCAGGAACTCAGCCCAGGCCATTCCTCATCCAGAACTGCAAAGAGAGTTGTCATAAGCCACATAATACTTCTGACTCACAAAAGCAGAAACATCAGAGGAAGGCTGAGAACACACAAGTACACACACTCAAGCAAGGTCCACAGAGAAGTCCCCAGGAAGCAGCCCTGAGAGATTTGGATCTAAGGCCTTCAGTATTTGTCACATGGTGGTAGTTAAGCCCACTGATGCTGGGTGGCCTAAATTTGATTCCAGTCTCCACCACCCTCTAGCTATGTAATCTAAACTTTGCATGTCTGTTTCATCTGTACCCTGAGAACATCGTAAACACCCAGGTCTAGGGGTAGCTGGCAACACAACCAAGAAACCTACCTGGCAGGCTGAGCCTGCAGTAAGCACACTGTTGGAACTATCATCAGTCCTCTGAGTCCTCATGCTACCTGCATGTTCTAGATGCTGATGCTGTAGCAGTGTCCAAACAGCAGGCCAGAGTCCTGTAGGCCAGGCTTCCATCATGTCATAATATTGGTTTAATCTCTCTGCCTCAGTTTTCCCAGCTGAAAACTGAGGACAATAATAATCATGGCCACTTGTTAGGGTTACTGCAGGACTCAAAAGAAATCGTACACCAAGGTTCATTGTAGGGCCAGTGAGACAGCTCTTCCCGGTAAAAGCATTTGCTGCAGAGTCTGACTACAGAAGCTCCATCTCCAGGACCCACATAGTAGAAGGAGAGAACTATACCCATAAGTTGTCCTTTGACTTCCATGTGCACAGCACACACACACACACACACACACACACACACACACACACACACTACATAAACAAACAAATGAATGTAAGTTGCTTATTTTGTGTGTGTGTTTTGTTTTGCTTTGAGACAGGGTCTCCTTACATATTCCTGACTAGCCTGACTCCTACCTTGCAGACCAGGCTGGTCTTGAACTTGGAGAGGTGCACCTGCCTCTGCCTTCCCAGCGCTAGAATCCAAGGTGTGTATTACCATGCCCAGCAAATGTAATTCTTTCAAAGTTCTTTGAAAGGAGGATGAGATAGAGTAAAGACTCTGTGTTAGTTACATTTTCATTGTTGTGACAAAAATAGCTGGCAAAAGCTACTTTAGGGAGGAAGATTTCTTCTGGGTGCCTGTGAAGGTAGAGTTAGGAGTTAGTTCACTGTGGTGCGGAGGCATAGCAGCTGGAGCGTGAGGCTGCTGCTGTTGTGTCCTGTCTACCTAGCACAGACTGCAGGGCTTCTCCCTATGGCCTGGTGCTAGTGTGAGCCCCTTGGCTGTGTAGCAACTCTGAGGCTTGGCTGTGTTCTAACTTCAACGCTGCCTCCAGGTCTACTGAAAGAAGAGAGGGGACTGACTCTCTCCCCATCACTTCATGGACACCCTGTCTGGGCCAAGCACAAGAATGGATGTCACAGGGCATACACCTGAAATGCCAGCAAATCTACAAACTCAGGGAGAGAGGAACAGGCAACAAAAAATGGAAGATGAGTATGGGCTTACCTCCAAAGGGAAACCTTTCCAGAGCGCTCTCTTCCCACTTCTGCTACAGCCCCAGGGAGGGTGATGGGGCTCTGACCTGCTAGAGGCCACACAGACAATGCTTTTGTCTTAGGAAATACAGCTGTCTGCCCCCACTTTGTTTTCTCCACTTTTGGGCTACCTGCCTCCTCAAGGGGCTGTCAACCTGCCATCCCCTGGTCTCCACTGGGCCTGTGCTAAGGTGAGTGAGCTCCAGAGAGCGTGCTCAGGAAAGGGATGCTGGCTCACATCCTCCAGGCTCTCGTGCTCCGTGGTACACATTGTCCCCCTAAATCATTCCATCACACTGCATCCAAGCCATCAAACTTGGGAGCCCAGAATCTCTACCCTATTCTATGTTATGTGATAGCCACCTCTGTTCTAGCCCTAGGGTAGAAGGCTGAATGCAGTGTCTCAGGCAAATTATCCATATAATTCCTATGCAGTTTGGATAACAGGCCTATATGGGCCCTCGGGTGTCTATAAAGGGGGAAACAGAGAGATGATTTTTTTTTTTTTTTTTTTTTTTTTTTTGTAAAAGACACAGCAGGTGGGGGAGGTGAGTGGGGAGGTAGAAGAGAGAAGGCCTTGTTGCCAGGCAATCAGGCCTGCTCAAGGCCTCTCCAGGATGTTTGCATATCAATGAGCAGCCCATATTTAGCATCAGAGTTGGGGCACCCACACATACTGCATTGCCTTCAGGCTGCCCATCTCTGAGGGCCCAGCCTGGCTTTCTACTGCTCACCAGAAGCCTTGTGAAGGTTGTAAAGATATGCCTCCCACATAGGGAAACTTCCCCAAGTGGCCCCAGCCCCCACAGTCCAGCCTCTCACACCAGTGCTGAGAAACCAGTGACATAGATGCCAATTCAGTGGCCTCAGGGTTGGGTCAGTGAGGTTGTGTGCACAGACAGGAAGCCTCTCTAGAGCTGGTTGTGTTCACACGGGCACTGGAAGCCTCACATACTCACTGGAGCCTGTGAGAACATTCCTCAGATGCAACTAGTGGGCAGAAGGCTGTGAACACCCACAAACAGAGGTGGCTACAAGCATGCAGGGGAGGTGTAGAAATCCACTCCTGGAGAACTATGTCCTGGCACATTCATTCCTGGCCACACTATGCTGTCAATGTCAATCCACAGCTTTCATCTTAAAGAGAATAAGAGATCATTTATTTTGGAGCCATTTGAGCAACCATGGAACAGGAACACTGATTTAGGCTACACCAGATCTTACGTTCTGACATGAAATCAGTTCATGAAGTTTTTATAGTTTTACAGAATAAAGAAAGTCGTAAGTGAAGGCAAGTTTAAAATTACATTGGTGGGTACATCAGAAAGGTAGGTACAGCAAGACCGGGAAGCTTTTCTATAAGCCCAAGATGCTGTCTGAGCTTTTGGACCGGTGGAAACTAGGGGTATGCTAAGTTAACAGATTCTAAAACATTTATGTATTAGTCACAGGATATTAGTTCTGACTCGGAGGTCAAGGAGTGGCTGCTGTGGAGGGCTGCAATCTCTCCACCATACTGAAAATCGGCCGGTCTCTGCAGGCACAGTTGACTTTCAGGAATTTTGTTCACAATGCCAATATGTTGTATATATGCCCAGTCCTGACCCCTACCAACATGGGCTGGACCATTGTAGATACTCAGGGGTTACCATCAAAGTCACATTGATAAAAAGCCTGGGGTCTAGAGTCCGATACCACATTAGTGCCCACCAAGTTCCAAGGAGGTGGCAAGTGAGATGAGAAACTAGTGACACTGTGATAATCTACTCCCCAGCCCAATCCCAGAGCTGATCTGCATGCCAGTGAAAGCCTCAGCAGCTGAGGTGTGTCCCCAGAACCAAACTCTGTGAGGAGAAGAGAAGAAGAGAGGTGGGGGGCTTAGGGATGAGAGAGTCAGGGAATCAGGTCTCTGATAAGAATCAGTAAATGGTAGACAGTCCCACTTAGATGACACCTTCAAGGCCACCAAGTCTCAATGCCTCATTTGCATCTGAGAAAAGTGATAGAGGAGACTTACAAAGGAAAAACAAAGGATAAAAGAAGAAAGCATTTCAAAAGGAAATGAGGGAGGGGGAGCAGTGGGCAAGGAGGGCCAGAATGCATCTACTCCCCATTTCATTTTTTTTTTTCAGTGTTCCTCTGTGTTGCTTTGAAGGCTGTCCTGGAACTAGTTCTGTAGACCAGGCTGGCCTTGAACTCACAGAGATCTGCCTGCCTCTCCCTTCTGAGTGCTGGGATTAAAGGCATGCACCACCAAAACTGAAGATAGTTGGGAAGGAAATCACACTTAATCAAGGGTCAGTCCTGAAAAGATGGAGGGGACTGTCATCCTCAGCACATCACCTCAGAAAGCACAGGCACATGAAAGGGCTGTTAATAGAGACACGATGGGACAATCAGCAAAAACCCTATGCACTGAGCAGGGTCCTGTCCTTGGGCCCTGAACCTTTAGACATACATCTTAGTTTCCTACAGTGTAAGCCTCATAGCAGTTCACTCTCTGCCAGAGCTGATGCCCAGGACCAAATAGGAACACTGTTACCCATACCCTTTCTGGTGACATCCAACGATCACCAGCCGTTCTGAGTTCTATCAGGCTAAAGAAACATCGTGATTATTTAGGTGCATTTTTCTGTGGGATTTAGGGTGCGGTGCAAAGGGAAAAGGAGCATAAGGGAGCTTTGCCAAGCTCCCTTCCCCAAGGAGTCAACAAGGTACACCCATAGCCACCTGGTACCCCTGTGGGCTTGGAGTTTCTGGCTTTCCTTTACACAATCATTCCACAGCTGTGTCAGCAGATCTGCCTGAGGAGCCAACAGACACGGCCCTTCTCCATGGGGCTGCTGCCCAGGCTCTGAGGTCTTTTGAGAACTAGGGGCAAGAGCCAGGAACATACCCAGGTGGCCTTCTACAGGATGGCTCACTAGTGGGACACTCGCCTTCTCGTTTTCCTTTTTGTTTAATGAACACATCTTCCTTTTTTTCTCTCTCTAATTAGATGGAACAAACAACTTGAACCAGAATTTTTATTTCCCAGAAAAGCACCCGCCTGGACACAGTAAATATGTCATTAATCATCATTCCGAGGTGGAGGAACACGCTGGGCTAGGGAGGAGGAAAATCAGTCAGAGGGCCTAATTAGAGCTAGGCCTCCCTGCTCGCTCCCACCCCCACCCTCACAGCACCACTCCCACCACCAAGTCCTGAGCCCATCCATTGGAGGGGTTCTTGGCTGAGTCAAACTTATGTAAATGTCCCTTGTTAGCACCTCAGAAAAGGAGAGGAAAGGATATAAAAGAACAATACTCACCCTATCCCCTCCTCTTCCCTCCCTTCCTCCTGCCATTCTACCCAGAGGTCTTATTTTCATCCAGGAAATTGTTCTTATTATCGCTTCGCTATTTATAGAGGTGTGGAGGTCTGCTGAGCAGCCCCAAGCCAATGTGGTAATAGGGTGCCTGCTGCAGCTCCCACCACATGTTGGCTTTGGTTTGGGGCTAAAATATCCCCCATCTAACCCTATCCTGGGACCTCCAGTTGTGCCACTGGCCCAGAAGCTGGCCTGCAGGACACGGGCTTCTAAGACTGGCCCTTGGATCGCTGGAACAGGCTGCACTAGCCCCTCTGCACATGATTAGGACCAATACTCCTCCTGCCAGGATAGAAAGTACTAGAAAGTTTCAAGACGGAGCCTAAATCTGGCCAGTTTTATAATTACAAAGTGTGAGGCTGCTCTTCTACTGTGTCTTCTTCTGTTATAGATTGGCTTGACCTACTGTAAGAACCACTTATCCAGAGGCTCACGCAAGGTTCTACTCATCCCAGAGGCCACAAGCTAGGGCCCAAGTTAAGAGCTAAGGACCTAGAAGACAAGTTCTGGCAGCCTGTGAGCTGCTGTCAGCTAGCTCAGTCACTGGCCTTCGTGGGGCTGTGTTGCCAGCTGTAAGGTCTAGGTCAGACGTATCACAAAGTCCACCCTTCAGGGGACCTACTCTTAAATCTGAGACCCAGTTCTGCCCAGCAGTTCAGTTTGAACTCAGCATTCATTTACTTGCAAAATACAGATAATGTTTCTTCCTTGCAACAAATCTGACAATGACATACAAAGCTATTGTTATTTTATGAGAGCTGTTCAGTAAGTAGGGTTATCTACTCCCTGGCTGCAGTCCAGGAAAAACAAGACTACATCGGGTGGGCACCTTTCCCTGTAGGATGTGAAGCCCCTTCCCTGAGGGGATGTCTTTGAGTCTGAACAGACTCCAATGCCACCTGCAGTGGCCTCTGCCTACATTCCCTCTCCTGTGTACCTATCTTAATGGGCTCCAAACTGATGGGGAAGTGTCTGGAAAGAGGAACAGAAGAGTGAAGGGGATGGCAGCCATAGTGGAGGAACCAGTTACAGGATAGCACTAGGATCCAAGAAGAAAAGCAAAGACCCATGGCTTGTGCTCCTGTCTTGGAGCAGCCATAACACAGCTTGGTGCTTAGCGCATTGTTGGGGCTGTAGAGACTAACAGGTCTATAGGCAAGCTGCAACCTGGCTGTGCCCTTTCAATGGTGCAGAGGCCCTCCTGGTCTCTTCTAGCTCCTGGCAGCTCCCAGCATTCCTTGGTTTGTAGCAGGAGCATCCTAACCTCTGTCTTCATCACAACAGAGGCTGCCTAAGTCGTCTCCTTTCCAGGAAAGGACATTTTTTGGAAGCCAGGATGGTCTCACCTCAAATTCCTTAACTGAATCCCCACTCTAAGACTGGGGTAGACACAAATGTGGGGAGTCAGAGGATGGTGAACCCATTGAAGCTCCCTAGTACTATTTCTACCACTAACTTCAGCATGAATTTGGTAGTTTCGCTGCCTTCATGAGCCTTGTCTGTGTCCTCCCTTGTCAAAAGGGAAGCAAGACATTGGCCATGCTGTGGCGTGATGGAGCTTTAATGAGATCAGAAGTGCAATGATTTGGTAAGGTGCAAAGGTTTACATGGGAAAAATAATCAAAGGTGGGTACACATAGAATGCTAATGTCTCTACCTGACTGTGTCACCCTTCCACAGACTCCTTTCTGTCGACTGCAACCCCTCCCTTTGCTTGCTGTGGATCCCGACAGTCACCGACACCAGGAGTAGAACACAGATGCCTGTTCATTTTTAAGAAGGACCTGCCCAAGGCCTGGCTTCTATTAAACTAAGCTTGGTTTCTGCTGAGCTTCTGGCTTGCAAGTCCAGGCTGTTTTTCAGACACCATAGCAATCTCTCTAGTTCCTATTTCTCTTCTACCATCCAGCATTCAGCCAGGCCAAAGCTGTAAGGGAACTAACTCCCCCAGTTCTACATGGAGACTGGAGTCCCAGTCTCCTGAACCAACCCTTCCAATACATGCCACCCACAGCTCTCTATTCTCTTCTCTGCCCTGTGGTTCCTCTTTCCCTCCCGGGCCATCTCAGTTCAGTAACACAAGGCCTTCTATTCCTTCACCATCTGTCTCTCCAGACTCTGCTTCGTGATGGCAAACGCGAGAGCATTGTCAGCACCCTCTTCATCTCCCCGGGAGATGTGGAAAACGGGCAGAGTATTGTATGCCGAGCCACCAACAAAGCCATCCCTGGAGGAAAGGAGACCTCAGTCACCATAGACATTCAGCGTGAGTACCAACTGACTCTGTGTGGCTTGGCCAGACCCAGGGTTGGACCTACCCCATGCGGGGTGGTGTATATGTGTTTATGCAGGTACACATACCTGTGTGTGCACACAGAGGCCAGAAGATGGTGTTGGGTGTCCTCATCTACCAACTCTTCCTATTCCTTTAAGGCAATGTCTTTCCCTGAACCTAGTTTTTATGTTTTCTCTGCCAAGCTGGAAG
Source organism: Cricetiscus sungorus (assembly GCA_030556225.1). Lineage (NCBI taxonomy): Eukaryota > Metazoa > Chordata > Mammalia > Rodentia > Cricetidae > Cricetiscus > Cricetiscus sungorus. The sequence goes on along the minus strand of JANBXA010000740.1, from coordinate 41,747,890 downwards.
CCTGATGGAGTTTAAGACCTCCAACAGTACTCATTTCTCTGTCCTCCTTGAAGCTGGAGTTATAAGGGTATACGGGATGCCCACCTGTTATGAGGGTGCTGGGTTCCAAAATCCCAACCTCATGATTGCACAGAAAATGCTTTCTAAGTACTGAGCCATCTCTCCAGTCCCCTAAAGCTGATGGACTTAGCAATGCTTTCTAACAACCCTGACTCATTCAGGGCTTCTGGATTCTGTCTACACTCTCCAGAGCTATAGGGCCCCACAGGAACTATGTCTTAGGGGTCTCAGAGCCTGTTTTGACAGCCAGAGGACAGAAGTTTCATCTCAGTGCCTCAGAATCCTAAGTGACAGCCTTTAAAGTGCAGAGGAAGTAGGTATTTGTTAAGTACTAGGTAGGGTCCAACACCCTGGCAAAACAACAGCCTCTACCTCAAGGAGGCTCCTTCCATTCCTCAACTCAATGATAGTGGAGCAGCAGAGTTCTTACCAAGCCCAGGACTAGGGAGATAAAAGAAGCTGGAAACACCTAGGGCAATGGGCCTCCATGCCCTGGCCCTGATCCCACCCTGGGTCTTAGCACCACTCAGCCAGCAGGTGAACAGCTGTGGCTAGAGCAAACTCCCACTCTGGAAAGGAGGTAAGAAGCTCGCTTAGCATGGGAGCCAACATTCAGACCAGATCCATCACTGTGAGCTGGGTGGTTCTAGACTCCTCATCTCACTCTGATAATTCCAGTTTCTGATCTGATTTGCCGATGCCATCTGAGGTCTCTTCCTAGTTTAGGAGTAGTTGGAGCTGAGAGCTCTCTCACACAAACACAAGCTGAATCCACAGGGAGTGAGGGAAGGGGACAATAAGTGTCTAAATCCCTTGCTTTCTGGCTGCCATTTGTGACACTCCTGACCTGCTGCCCCATAGCCCCACCTGGGCAGGAGGTGATACCAGCCACAGAGTCCATGTGACCAGTTAGTTCCCCAGAACAGGAGCCAGGACCCTGACAGAGAAAGATGGAGAAGAAACATTTCTGCTCCAGACCACTGTCTAATTGCCCCAAGAGAACCTAGTGACAAGAATGTCATCATGATAGCATCCCATGCACATTCAAACACCTTTCCTCCAGATGTGCTCGGACAGAGGGCTAGTTGACCAGGGTACCTGGGTTACAGGGCTGCATCTGAAAGGATGCAGGAATAAGGCCAGCATGAGGCTTAGACCCAGGTGTCAGGGTTTCCCTGCTGGGATTCTTCCAAGGTAGTACAGACAGTGCGTGGGCTCCAGCATTCTCCCTAGTTTGAATTCTGCCTTGGCCAGTTACTGATTGGCCTTACTAATGAATTGGTTTTGGCCTTGGTTTTCTCATCAATACATGAAAGGAATCATACCTACCTACCTCTTACGGTCGCAGTCAGGACTTAATGATATCATTTGTGTCAACTCCCAACACCACACACAGCATGCTGTGCATAAAGTGCATGCTGTGGTTGAAATCCAGATGTCATCACAGCTCCACCCATTTGACCCAGCACTCATCTCCCCTAGCTGGGAGGTGTTTATGTATACCTACCATGAAAGAGCCCAGCCCTTCTCCATGCCTCCTTCCTCCTCCTCCCCTCCCTCCCCTTCCTTCCCCTCAGATTCACTTGCTCATTCAGTGAGCATCCAACTGCTTGCAGTGGACACCGCAGGCTGGATCATAGCTGCCTTTGCAAGCCTGCTCATTTTCTCAGTCAACCACGAAGTCTCCAAACTCAGCAAAAGCACATTTGTTGTTTGTTTCCCTTGGTCTTTATATGTTACCCAACGGAAGACAAAGCCCCCAGATTGAGTAATGGGAGAGAACGCGCAACACCCCCAAAGCCTCACCACATCTGGACTCTGTGTCCAGCTGCCAAGTTTCAAATGGATGTACTATAAAATCACTGAGTCATGAAGTTTCTCTCTGCCCCCCAACACTTCCTCTAAAAATGCATATGTGCACGTACACACACACACACACACACACACACACACACACACACACACACAGGTTGCTGATGGAAACACTAACAGACTCTCAGCTGTAACATCTGTTCAATGTGATCTCAGTTCCACCCTCCTGCAAGTTATGCATCCGACATCTCAAGTGGGATTAAAATCATGTTTAATAGTTGGGTATGACATAAACTATTTATACCTCTGGAATTTGGCAGTCTCCTAGAAATTCACATCATGCACATCCTGAGGAGAGGGATGGAAACAGGGACTTGGGATCCCTGGCTCTGGGGATATAGATTCCAGTGAAACTGACTGGAGTGGAGCCTCCTGGGTCTATTCTCCTGAGGCCCTAGGGACCAAGGGTGCTGCAAAGAAAGAGGGAAAGAGCAGAAGAGGCTTCTACGGGGTGAACTGTTAACAGGGGTGTAAGTGAGCATCCAGCAAGTAAGGACCCAAGAAGGGTCCTCCAACAGGTACATGCTCCATCTTCTTGCTTCCCAAGGGTTCGTCACTTTGTAAAGAACACAGGGTGAAGGATGAGCCTTTGAAAGGCTCCCCCTGAGCTCCATCAAGGGTTTCTAGAGATTTTTTTAACTGATACCATCATTGCAAACAAGATTTGGATTGAGATCATCTATCACCCACGAGGACTGGATTTCACAATGTGAGGCTAGCAATGTATAGGGATCCAGATGGCAGTGAGCACAGTCAGCAAATCCTCTGGGCAAACTTCTTTACCAGGAGGGATGGTCAGCTTGGCCAGCCTGCCCTGCACATGTCTGTGAGATTCCTGAGTCAGCCTTGCCTAGGAAGCTGATGGGAAAGCACTGGGAAGATGCTGGAGGATTTGCAAGGGGAGGTGCTCCAAGTCTAAGAAGTGAGAGGAGAGTCCTCATGGTGGTCCCTTGCCACAGCGAGCCCTTGAACCTTGCTTTGAAAATGGAAACTGAGGTGGATGAAATGCCTACCTGTATTACTCGTCTTCTCACCATTACAGCAAACACATGAGACAGAAAAGGGGGGAAGGTGGTTTCATTTCACCATTTGGGGTGACCCAGTCCATAACCAGAGCCCCATTGCTTTGTACAGGGTAAGATAGCACATCGTGGAGGGGGTGTGTGCTCCAGCTGAAGCACTTACTTGAGGGCCAGGGAACAAGGAAAAAGGAAGAGACTGGGACCCCATCAGACCTCTCCTAGACTTCCCACTGTCCCCAGCCCTCTCAAAGTTCCAGTTCCCCATGGGGGTGAGAGGAGGCTTAAGTTCCACACTACAGCACCATGATCTTCTCTGTAACCCCAAATGAAAAGGTACATAGACCAGCTGCTCCTGTTCCACACCTGTTTATGCTCCCCCTTCGAGAACTAGAAGACAATGCAGGGAGAATAGACCTTCAAGCACAAGTGGTCACCTACTGCTCAGAAATGGGGGGTCTTTACTGGCATCTGCTGATACTAACACAGCTCAGCCCTTGTGCCCTCACCCAGCACCCAACATGAGCAGCAACTCACAAAAGGGACCCAGCAGACAAAGATCCCACTCTCCAAACTCAGTCTACGACTCAGGGATGACTCCCAGGGCCCTCCTATAGTCTTGAACCAGGAGTCCAGAGCACCAGGAAAGAGTGTCACTCCCTGGGAGGTCCCCCACAAATATCCTCCTTGGCCTCTGAGAAACTGGATTCTTAACACTGAATCCATAGGAAGTCCTGTGAACTCTGGTTCCCAACCAATTCATCGCCAGGCCCAGGCCAGGAGATGGAAGCACACAGCGCTATCGAGGCCATGGGGACTTAGCTGCCCTCTAGCTCAGCATGCACTCTAGTCATGCTCCCAGGCCCCACTGAGGAAACCCCTGCTGCTGGATGTGAAGGAGCCTGGACGCGCTGTGCCAAGGCTTGGGATATACTGGGAGCACAGCATCAGGATGAGCTAAGCTCTGGCAGCTGGGGTGGAGGGTGAGGAGTGAGGAAGGGGGTGAAGGAGTGGGGGATGAGGTGACCTCTAGAGAAGGGAGAAGCCAGGCCAACACAAGACCATTCCCTGGGCCTGGATCTACCTCTCTGCATCTGCTGCACACCTTCAAGTTCTATAGTCACATTCTTCCCTTCCCCCCAAGTCTGTGTGTGTGTGTGTGTGTGTGTGTGTGCGTGCGTGCGTGCGTGCGTGCGTGCGTGCGTGTGTGTGTGTGTGTGTGTGTGTCTGTGTGTGCGTGCATGTATGTCTCTCTCTCTGGGTGTATCTGTGTGTGTGTGTGTGTGTGTGTGTGTGTGTGTGTGTGTGTGCGTGCATGTATGTCTCTCTTTCTCTGGGTGTATCTGTGTGTGTGTGTGTGTGTGTGTGTGTGTGTGTGTGTGTGTGTGTGTGTGTGTGTGTGTGCGTGCATGTATGTCTCTCTTTCTCTGGGTGTATCTGTGTGTGTGTGTGTGTGTGTGTGTGTGTGTGTGTGTGTGTGTGTGTGTGCATCTGTCTGTCTGCCTCTGTGTCTGTATGTCTGTCTCTGTCTCTCCCTCTCTGTGTTTCTCTGTGTCTCTGTCTCTCTATCCCTGTCTCCCTCTCCCCCACCCCCACGGTTTTTCCTGTGGTTTTCATTGTTTTCTGTGCTCTTTCTCCAATGCCCTATCATTTTCTATGTGCTAGCCTCCCCCTGGCTTTCCTGCTGTCCGTTTAGCATCTTTGTCTGGGTATGTGTCTGTGCACAGCTCCATCTCACTCTTTATCTCTCTCCCACCCCCGCCTCTAGGTTTCTCCTCTTCCTATCCTTCTACAACCCTCAGTGGGCATGTTTGTGTGCCTTTCTGTGTCTCTGCCTGTCTCTCTCCCCCTTCCTTTTGTCTGCATGGCCATGTCTCTCTGAGTTCTCGGTCTCTCCCTGGGTCTTCACTTCTATCATCTGTGCTGCATGCTTTGTCACACCCACCCAAGCCCTTCCAAGCGGTCTCTCTGTGGGCCCCCCATTTCCCAGTTTCTGTCTTCCCCACCTCAGATCATTTAGCACTTCAGAGTGTGCTTTGAATCATGTCAGAGGAGAAGATGAGCGGCCCCAGCTCAGGATGCTGGGGCCTGGTGACACCAGTCAAGACTCAGCAGAGATGATTGCACTGATGAAAGGTTGTAAATGCCACTTTCAAGCTACCAGAGGCCCCACAACCTTTACATGGAGATAATAAACAGACATTTTGCAGACAGGAAGCTTGTACGGCGGGCTGAGGGCTCCTTCCCACCACTCCCCTCAAAGGAATGGAGGTTGACGCTAGGCTGCACACATCCGGGGCCTGGGAAACTGGTGAACCAGGGATGGATGCTCATTTCCATTCAGACCTTGAGTCACAGAGGGACCTGCACTCGGCACCCAGGACTATCTGAAGTAGCCATTCCCAGGGAGCAAAGTAGCCTCCTGCAGAGGCCTCCCTCGCTCTCCGGGGAGCCACCACGATGGTCCCTACATGGTAGGAACCCTGGCTTTGCCCTTCCATGTCGTCCTGCCCTATTCTTCCCCCAGTCTGTATTGAATCTCTTCTCCCTGCAGATCCCCCACTTGTCAACTTGTCGGTAGAACCACAGCCGGTATTGGAGGACAACATCGTCACATTCCACTGCTCAGCAAAGGCCAACCCAGCTGTCACCCAGTACAGGTGAGCATCACTGTGAAGACAGCTTGGTCCAGGGTTCCCCCATGTCCCCCCTTGCCTGTCACGTGGAATGTCACACATGGCCACAGGAGGTGTCTCACAGCAGGTGTCCAAATCAACTTCTCCCTCCTCCCATGCCAGCCCCACCTGCTAGCCAAGCAGACCCTCTCTTTTAAGCTCACATGGCCCTCCTGTTTCAATGGTTTGCTCATTCCATATTTCTGAAGTGACAGAGCAAGGCTCAGACAAATGTTGAAACCACTAGCAGAATGAGTAAGTCAGTGTACATAGCACTGTATAGCCGGCTGGAGCCCAAATGGCACCTGGAATCCTGCAGAGCCACCACCCCGCCCTGTGTCCTTATCCACATCACTGATAAAGGCATCATGTTTTTCACATGCTTGTCTCCACCTTTCTGACCGAGTTTCTCAGAGGCAAGAACTGAAATTTAGTCACTTATGGTTCTCAGCATGCAGTGTATCGCATGACATAAACTAGGCATTCCTTACACGCATCTGACTGATCAAATAAACCTTCGGAGATACTCCTGCCTGTGTGAATCACCACACAGCATCCCAGAAACTAGGTGACCTCAGAGGTATCCAAGTGCAGGTGTGGGATGCTCATTCCATTAGATGTTTTGTAGAACTTCCCATGACCCTCACTTCCCAGCAGCCAAGCTTGATGGTGTAGCCCAAGACATCACCTCCACTATGGATACAAGCTATTAAGCTGCAGCTTCTGCAAGTGGCACGAATACTAATGGTCCCAGACAAGGAAGGCAATGACTAGGGATGTGGAGGGGTGGGAAGATATGAGGCATGAGGCCGAGCAGTCCCAGCAGGTGGAAGAAGGGGCAATGAACCACCGAAGCAGCCATGGCAGGCTCAGGATGGACACAGTGAACTGCTCTGGCTCCCCATAGTGTGGATAACAGAGCAGCAGTGGGGCCAGCAATGAAGGAGACCCACAGCCTCTCTATCCATCCCTCCTGAGTTAACCCTTGCTGCACTGGAAGCAAGAAGATCAGATAGCCTCTGATACCCACCCCCAAAGGCAAGGAATCTCCCACTCCCTGGAATCCAGCTATCCAGTCAGTTGCAGAGGCTGGTTTGGCTTGGATCTGCTACTGTCCAGACGTGACAGAAGATGCAGAAAGACCTAACAAAGACTCTTGTCTCTGGGTTTCTAACTGCACCTGCCATCTCTGTGTCTCTCCTGTCTGCTCCTGGCTCTCAGCTCGAGTTCCCTAGACAGGTACACTGTACCCAGGAGACACTTCAAATGCCAGTTCCCTTCTCGTCCATAAGCAACCCCCACCAGATAGGCAGACATGCACACCGCTATCCACTGGCCATCAGAGCACACACACACACACACACACACACACACACACACACACACACACACACACCAATGTCTATGGGGCCCTAGAGACTGGAACATTCAACTCTCCATTTCCATGTCACTGCCAGACTCCCTGTTACCTGAGGGCCTAGTGATCTGTTGAGTAAGCATGGCAGCTTGCCCCAGACAGTCAGCAGCCTCCACTCAAAGACCCAAAGCCTTCCACCTGCCTCAGACCTCAGTCCAGTACCCAGCTTCTGGGGCTGACTCCCAGGATCACCCATCCCAAAGACAAAAAGGAGCAAGGGTAAGGAGAAAGTGTGAGCCTACACAGGAGGACATGTCGAAACACATGTGAGCAGCTAGCAAATCTAGGTGATGAAAAGATGGCAGCTAGTGGGAATTATTAAAACTTTTCTTCTGATTCGAAATTTGAATTTCTTCAAGTTAACAAATTAATAAATGAACACAGAGAGAACATGCCATTTCCCTGGACCACTGGGCCCTGTGGGACTCCCTCCCATCCTACCCTGAAGCATATGAATCTCACATAAGCTACTCGTATAAGAAGAGGGACAAAAATGGTTGGGCTCCCTGCAGATGGTCACTGTTCTTATTTGCTACCAATTCTTAGGACCTTCTGATTAAATGGTGGTTCTAAAACCATAGCCGTACCGCTTGGGCTCGATCTAGAACTCAAAGGGCCTTGGGACCCTGTCTGGCCCCCAGGAAATGGTGGGAAAGCTGGGCTGGGCTAGGCTGGACTATTAAGGCAAGGAGAGGTTTAGGGGTCCTGTTTATCTCCTTCCCTAGGCCACCAAGGTCTTGCCCAGAGCCCACTTTCATTTTTCATTGTAGGGCCCAGGAGGAAATGCCTTATGCAAATCTGTAACATAAGAACATTGATATATATTTTTTTTTCCAAATGGCGTTGACAAGATTATAGGGATCTTTGCTTCTTCCATCTGTTCATCCTGATTGCTTCTTCTCTGGTCCACCCAAGAGTCTGTAATCTATGAAATTAGATGAGATGGAGCTGGCTAGGCATGGAAGCTGCCTCTTCACTGCCTGCAGGAACCCAGGGCCTGGGTTAGTGGACCAGGCTTAAGCACAAGAGGTGCTCTGGGCTTTATCCTCTGAAGGTCTCTGGCAGATAAAAGACCACAATCACTCAGATAAGCGTCCAGGGCTGTTTGACACACCAACCTGCAGCTGTGACAGGTCGGGCCTCTTGATTCTGTGATATAAATAATTAATCCTCTTACATTTGTTCAGACCAAATTAGACATTGATTGAAAAGGCTTAAGCTAAAGCAGCCCAAGGAGGGCCTGGGAGAGATGGCGGAGATGCAGTGGTAGGGACCAGAGCAGGGAGGCTGAAGCAAAAAGGAAGCTGCTCTTTGGTTCTGGAACCCTGTGATCCAATACTGGAATGAGATATTCTCAGCCTGAGTGCTTCTGGAAGGCCCTCCAGAAAGATGTTTGATGTGTGAAAGGAATGGGGGGGGAGTCCTTTCCCAAAAAGCCCTGGGTTCAGCCTTCTAAAATCCAGTCCTATTAACAACTCCCCCTCCTCCTTCCATGATCCTAAAACAGGACGGTCAGAGCATCCTTCCTTCCTTCCCTCCTTTGGAGGCTCACAGTGAGCTGGCTCAGACTTCTCCCAAGGCAGAAAACTTCCCATAGCCAGCCACATCCTAAATCTTCTTCTCTCTGGTTCCTTTGGGTGAAAAGAAATGTCCACCTGGCCTGGAAGGTGCAACCATAGACCCTGGAGTACTGGGTTACAGGCCTGCCGGGCCCTAGGAGTCCCAACAATCAGATTCTGGGAAGCAGGACCCTAAGCTCCCCAGTGAAGGTTCCAGAAAGAGAGGGAAGAAGGTTCCATGTTCTCCAGGATCCCCCACAGAAAAACAGCACAGATACAGGCTCGGCCCCAGCTATGCACTATATGTGTGGAGTATAGGGAAAGCTTACCTGGCCCTCCCCACCCCCTCTCAGCTAGCAGCTCCTCACCACTCATAAGCCCCCCCACTTCAATGGGGTGGAAGGAATAGAGGCTGGACACTGATCCCCAGCTGTGTGTATGGAACAGAATTAATCCACCTCAGGCAGGGGCCGTGCCTGACTATTAAGTCTGGTCATTAAATTAAAGTTAGGAATTGAAACGACTCATGAATAACTCATAATGGTTTGCTGGGAAGCTCCTTAAGCTCTCAGGGAGCTATGGTTTGCTCTGTTGTTAAACTATAATTGTTATTATTAATTGTGTTCTTAATAGTTACTCGATATTAATTCAAGATAACAACCACATGGCGCCAGTCTAGGTGTTCCTTGGGATGTACAGAAGTGGCCAACCCTCTGGGGGCTAGACAGGACACACTGAGCCAAGAGCTAGTGGAGAGGGGGAGGAGACAGAATCAGTGTCACCAAGAAAAGGCCAGGAGCACAGGAAGAAAAGGAAGGGAAGAAGCAATGGTCATGGGGAATGACAAGTGCATGTAACAGCAGTGGGGCCAGAGGCCTCTGCAAACACCCCAGGACAGGCTGCAGAGGCCTCTGCAAACACCCCAGGACAGGCTGCAGAGACCTCTGCAAACACCCCAGGACAGGCTGCAGAGACCTCTGCAAACACCCCAGGACAGGCTGCAGAGACCTCTGCAAACACCCCAGGACAGGCTGCAGAGACCTCTGCAAACACCCCAGGATAGACTGCAGAGTCCTAGGAGCCTGTTTAGAAGTTTTGTGTTTTCAAGGACAGAATGTTGTATGAAATAAGTTTAAGACAAGAAGCTGTAAATGCCTTCCCTTTAGGATTTTATAATCTACATGTACACAAGCACACATGCATATACATTCATACTCATACATGCAAACCCTCATAGGAACACACAGACACACATGCATATACACACGCATAGACACACCTGCACACATTCACAAATACATGCACATAGACATACACACATTCACTTACACTCACACACATGCATAGCCACACATGCACATGTATACACATATGTAAATGTTCATGCTCAGACATTTACTCACCTGTATCATGTACAGATGTGTATATACATGCACATACACCTACACACATGTAAATTCCTTATATGAACATATAAACATATATCTAGGTTCATATTCATGAAATTCTTCCATGTACACATGCACACAAGCACATACTTACAAGTGCACACAGGCAAATCTTCACGTATACACATATATGCAAAATCTCATATTTACAGATATACACACATGTACACATTATGCATGCACATATTCAAACTTGCACACATACAAACCCCCTCTTGAACACATATACACATATGTTCTTGTACATACTCACATGTACACAAGCAAATCCCCATGTACACATATATACATATAAGCATAGATACATACATGCAAACCCTCATGAGCATATGTGCATACATTATGTGTGCTTTTGCACATGCACCTTTGTGCACATAGTCACCTGCTGGCTGCTCTAATACAGAGGTCACTACCCCAGGACTAAGACCAAGTCTGAAGCCTGAGGCTCTTTTGTCTCTTCCTTACAATATGATACTGATCAGCTCATAAGGGAAATTTTCTACCCACTGGCCCCACCCAACCAGGGCTAAGGGGTCTGTGGCCTCAAAGAAACAAAGCCAGGGTGTGAGGGCAGAGTTAATAGTAAAAATCAAGTACCTAACGTAGGAGGAAAGCTGAAAAGATTTACAAAAAGATGGGGGCAGTGCACAGTGAGGGATCCGTGCAGGACCAGGAGATAGGTCAGAGGTGAGTGAGAGCGTAACGTAGGTGTTCAATAAGCCTATCCTACATGGTCTGCTCTGAAAACCAAGCTTCTGTGTGTAGGGAGATGCACACACTCATGTGTGTATAGGACGTACATCATCAATCCTCACCTCTGATATCATACACTCCACCTCCCTCATTTTCCTCCATGGCCCAGGACAGAGCATAGGATAGAGCTTAAAGCAGTATGACCAGGCTATCTGGTGACTGAGAGTTGGATTAGCAAATGACCTGGATGCCATGAAGAGGTCAGCTAGGTGACTCTATCACCTCCATAGTGACCTACTTGTTGTGTGCCACTGACTGTGTGGTGGCCACGGCTCAAAGCTGATCACCTGCATGACCACTTTGTGGGTAAAAAATCATCCCCTCCTCATTTTCTTGAAGGATGGGTATGTCTAGCTTCCTAAAGGATGCCGGCCATAGACCTCTGACTTCCATTGCAGGTGGGCCAAACGAGGTCACATCATCAAGGAGGCATCTGGGGAGCTGTATAGGACCACTGTGGACTACACATACTTCTCAGAGCCTGTGTCCTGTGAAGTGACCAATGCCTTGGGCAGCACCAACCTCAGCCGCACAGTGGACGTCTACTGTGAGTGTGGAGACTCATGAAATCCTGGGGAGTGGGCAGTGGGTGGTGTCTGGCTGTCTGGCTGTGGCTATGGCTAGATTCATCAACCACAGTCTCGTGTGCCACATTTTGTGCTTACAGCATCTCTTAGTACCACTCCCACTTAGACCTTTGACTGCCCCAGTGAGGCAGTACCAGCACAGAGTGCAGTGACTAATTACCATGCCCTGGGTGGGCTGGCCCGCAGACATCAAGAGCCGGCATGACTCTTCAGTGTCCTAGTGTCCCAATAACCTCCCAGGGGCTCTACCTCCTAATGAATGCCCACTGGGAGTTTCAACATATGATTCTGAGGAGGACACAAACGTCTTATTATTGCTATTATCAAAATAGGGACACTCAAAATGAGGGAAAGGGACACTCATGTGCGCACAGTGAATAACTGGTAGGGTGACTGACGACTTAACTGAGGCCGGACATTGACCAAATCCATCACCTGTACACACACTCCACTGTCTCACTGTCTCGCCAGTGGCTGAACAGATGAGGCCAGCCTACTTTTGAGGATGAGATAACTGGATGCATTCAATAAAAAAAAAATTACAAAAACAAGAGTGGTGACACACACCTGTGATCCAAGCGCTCAAAAGGCTAACGCAAGAGGAATGCCTTGAGTTTGACACCAGGTAGGACTACATACTGAGTCCAAAGCCAGCCTGAGATGCATATCATAGTCATACACACAATCGGCTCACATACTGCCAGTTAGCTTTAAAAACACTTTCACAAACTTGACATTGCCTAACTCTTGTCCCACAATGACTTAGCAGAGCTGCTGTCTTATCCCTTACATCTTGAAACTAGTCTCTATCTCCCAATTCCAGAGATCAGGCTTTGTCCCCTGAAAAACGTGTTCCAAGGCTTTCCTGGGCAGCTCTCTGATACGGCTTAGAACAAAGCTGGGTCTATAGGTCAGTGTGTTAGAACAGCAAAGAGAAGGACTTGCACACACTTAGCAGAAGCGTCAGAAATGGGCCCAGAAGCTAGTCTACTTTTAGAAGGCTAAGAAGGGGTCCTGGGTGTCTTGGATAGAAGACACCCTGAAAGTATCTGGTAGAAGACACCCTAGAAGGACTCCAGTTGGGCCAAATCATTTCAAGTTGTGATCCCAATGTTTGCGATTTCTAAAGCAGGAGGGAGGTTCCCTCAACTTTCTGAAGCCAGACAAGACAAGGACAAAAAGAGGAAGCTGAGAGGTAAATCAAGGTAGAAATTGGCCTAAGTGTACCATCCTGTGGCTGGTACTGGCTACTCTGTGGACCTGAGAAAAACTGAGCCTGGAGAAGAGGGACCTCACCATCATCTCCAGAGTCCTGCTCTCATACCTCAGGCCCAGCATCATCAGAGAATGGAAATGTAAGGGAATGAGCTGAGGTGGACTGAGGTGGCTAAGCCAGTGCCTCCCTTCTTTCGGTTGGGCTGGATAAAAAGGAGAAGAGAGCAGGAAGGCTCCCCCAGTGTTTCCCAGGCCCCCGATCCCATCTCCTCTTTCTTCCCCATGGCAGTCGGTCCTCGAATGACCTCAGAGCCTCAGTCCCTGCTGGTAGATCTGGGCTCGGATGCAGTCTTCAGCTGTGCATGGATCGGCAACCCATCTCTGACCATCGTGTGGATGAAAAGGGGCTCTGGCGTGGTGAGTTCTCGAACTCCAGGGTCTGACGGCAGAAACTGGAGAATTCATAGTGCAGCAAGCAGGAGGCTGTGGGGGGAGTCAATCTGGAATAAGCCAAAGGGGTCCCAGAAAGAGGAGCAGGAACTGGGGGACCAACCTGTACCCCTATCATTCTAAACACACTATGCCCAGGGCAGTTTGCCCTGGCACCAGAAAGACTTCTAAACTTGCCCTGGATAAACTTACCCTTAGTCTTGGCATGCTATTTTGGGGACAAGCAAAAGGAACCAACTTTTGGTAACCTGTGGTGTTCTCACAGCTGCAGCACTGGTCCAGGTGGTGGTGCTGACCCCATTAGATGGATGAGCCTCTGAAATAGTCAGTAACTGACCTATGCCACACAGGTATAGAGCTCGAACAGGAATGGCTGGTGTCCAAGACTGCATTCATGCCATCACCTCTAGCTGTCTCCCGAGGGGATAGTAAGGATGACTCTGCAAGCTGGATTCAAGGAACCTCCACATTCAGTTGTGGAATAATTTTACCCATGAGCAGCAGGGAGGTCGCAGGAGGGGTAGCATCCATCTCTCCACATGAAGAAGCCATGGGTCCTCAGTTAGGGGGTCCTCACACTCCTGCCACCACCATGCACTACACCCACAGGCCTGTATCTGGAAGGGGGTCTTCATGTGTGTGGGGGGTCTCCTCTCCAAAGCCTAAATGGCACTGTCACTTTGGTATTTACAGAGATGCTGGCCTCTGTATCAGCCATCGGCCCCATGATGAGGAAGCCTTCCCTCACTCTTTGTGTCTGATTCTCCCTGCTCCTACTAGGTCCTGAGTAATGAGAAGACCCTGACCCTCAAATCTGTCCGCCAGGAGGATGCTGGGAAGTACGTGTGCCGGGCTGTGGTGCCCCGGGTAGGAGCTGGGGAGAGAGAGGTGACCTTGACTGTCAATGGTAAGGACGCCTTGCAAACACTGTATCAGTTGAAGAGTGATTAGGTGATGAATTTTATCCTGGGCAAGAAAAAGAAGTCAGAGGCCACAGGCCCTTGTGCGAGGCTTTAGGGTCCTGACCTGAAAACAGGGAGGGTTTGAACCAAGTTGTGAAAATGAGCCCAAGTGACTTTATCTCAACCTTGGAAGCCACCCATGGAACATCTATTCTCCTCCTTTGCTAGAAAACCAAGCCCAGCTTGATGGTTCTCAGCACCCCTCCGCTGTCCTCATTACTCCGGTCCTGCCCAGTAGTTCCTCCTCTCCTCTCCTGAGAGGCAACTGCAGCAGAGAAAAGGTCCATCTAGTCATCTACCCAGCCCCAGAGCATTCACACACCACCTCTCCCAGGCAGAACCCAGACTCCCAACCCTCCCGCCTTTCCTGTGTGTCCCCAGGATGCCACCAATAAATTGGCACTGCAGGGCTAAAAATAACAGCATCTGATCGCGCCTCAGTATATCCATGGCAACACAGGCTGCAGCCTTTTCCTGCCGCGCCAGTGTCTGTCTGACACTCCACTCAGTGTGCCAGGCCGCAGTGAAGTCATCAGCCCTCCCTGCTGCCCGCTCTGGGGAGGGCGCTGAGGAGTCAAACTGCCATGTCTGTTGTCAGCTGTGACCTGAAGGCTACGGACCCTCAGACACACACACACACACACACACACACACACGCCCACCAGAGTTCCCAAACCTGGAGCATCCTTATGTTTGGGGTGGGGGTTGTAAGGAGTGGCTGGCATTTTTACTGTTACTCTTAAACATTCAAGCATTTTCTAATGGGAACTTAAAAAGAGTTTGGGGGGGGGGAAAGAACTCTTCCTTTGCTTCCGGGAAGCACACACACCTCCAGAGGACCCACATTCCAGTCTAGGCCCTGGCAACCAGCCAACATTTATCCTGTCCCCCCACCCACCCCTTAACCTGCACACCTTTCTAGCCTCCACTGGGGAGGGGACTGTCTATCCTGCCTGCAATTGGAGAACAGGTGGAGGTGTGGTGAGAATCATAGACAGGAACGTGGGTATCTACAATGCAGCCATCCCCAGCTCTGCCAGCCCCTCCTGTGGGTGACAGCCAGTCCAGTGGCCTTTGTGAAATGAATTGGCTCCACTATAACCTGAGTTGGCTCAAAGTGGGTACCCAGAGGAAGAGGAAGATGGCTGCCAATGGCTGATTGGTTCTCTGGGCCTGGTTTTCTTTTTCCTAGTTTTTTGTTTTCTTTTAAGAAGCCCATAAATGCATATATATGTGTTGACAGCTTTTAGTGCCCTGGGAACCCCTTGGGAATTCCTAGTTCCTGGGAATGAAAGGAAAAGACTTTATGGTATCATCACTTCTCAGGCCAGATCCAAAACAAAGCAGAGCATTACCCAGAGTGCTCAGAATGTAGGGCCACTGTGGCTTAGGGCCAAAGAACTCTAAGGAGGAGAGCGAGATTCAGCCCATCTTTAAAGCCTTCTGAGGGCAAAGCTCTTACCTTGAAGTCACCCGTATCCTGTGCACCAGACAGAGCTCTCTCCATTCTAAACCCAGAAGCCATCTCTCCCATTACCTTCTTCCCCCTTGGCTGAGAACACGCATAGAAATGCAAATCTGTTTTAATTAAGGTGGTTAATAAACAGCAATTATGTTTGCAGCAATTTTTGTTTTGTCCTTAGCATAATTTTGCCTGTTCTCCAGATCTCTCGCTCTTAGCTATCATTTCTCTGTTTGGCAGTCAAAATCCCAACTATCACCCCAGGGACTGGGAACATGTGGGAAGTTTTCCATCCCCACCCTCAACCCCACCCTCATCTCTCAACTGCCCTGCCAGCCTGGGGAGTTACCTGTAGATAGGGGGCACTTAACTGGAAGTGTCATGAGACAGGCTTTACTCTGGGTGGCATTTCTTGGCTGCCCAATTTGATGAGACTGGCTCTCAAAAGCTGACAGATCTCTCTCTCTCTCTCTCTCTCTCTCTCTCTCTCTCTCTCTCTCTCTCTCTCTCTCTCTCTCTCCTCACTTCCCCCCTCTCTCTCACACACACACACACACACACACACACACACACACACACACACACACACACACACACTGAATGGGATAATACTGGGTTAGATTTGCAGCTGTAGTTTCGCCTGGCCTGACTGGGTGTGTATGTGGAGACAAGACAATCAACTACAGGATCTTCTGAGACCTATATAGGATTAAGGCTATGAGCTCAGCTAGTGCACTAGTGCATTTCCCCATTTGCAGGGTAATTCCCGCCCTTGGTGAAAGAACAGCACCACTTCCCTTCCTGACCCAGCAGTCACCCCGTTTGTTAGGCAAGAGTGCCCTCTGCTGGATGACTGAGAAATGGCTTGAATCCCAACAATGCAAGAAGGCTGGATGGCATTCCTTCCACTCTTCCTTGCACGCTGGTGCTTGCCTTGACTCCCTTCCCAAACTCACCACCTCCTTTACAAAGCATTCCCCATCTGCAGATAGATTTATTCTCTCTCCTCTGAAGCCAGTGCTGTATTGCACTGCTCCTGTGGCATGAACACTCACTACCTTTTATTAGTTACTTATGTCTTCTGGGGATTCTAACTTGGAAGCATTCACTCATGATCCCTGGAGAGGTTTATGACTGGATGCCTAATTTATCTTCAGGTCCCCTACCTCACACTCTGTCTTGCATGCACAGGCCTTCTGTAAATGTTTGTTGCGTGCTTGGATTGGTGGATACACTTCTGAACCCACCAAGAAGGGTGCCAGCTGGGGCTTTGCCCTTCCTGCCTCCCTAACATGATGTCATCTTTCCAATAGGACCCCCCATCATCTCCAGCACACAGACCCAGCATGCCCTCCATGGTGAGAAGGGCCAGATCAAGTGCTTCATCCGGAGCACACCACCGCCTGACAGAATCGTGAGTGTTCAAGGGAGGGATGGTGGTGAGGGCACCAGCAGCAGACCTACTCCCTGTATCCAGGAGTCACCTCTGCCGAAGTCTAGGCAGCCTGAAAATTGGTGCAGGCTCTGGAGCCTCCCTTCCCTCCACATGGGGGAAATGATACTTATCTGTGTCTTGAGAATGCACCCTGAAGTCAAACTAAAGAAGGGAAGGTATACTCCTGTCTCAGAACAGGCAAGCTTCGGGGTGCCCATGCCTCCAAGTGCCAGCATTAATGATTCAAATTGAATTAGGCATCCTGAGGGCAGAGAGCAAGGGAAAATAGCAGAGGGGGAGGGAGGGCAGCCCATTTCTTTTCTTTCTTGGCCTCAAAGCCAGTGTAATAAAATGGGTGCGGTTTACAGCCATCCATCTCTGAATCACCCTCTCCAGGGTCTTCTGCTCCTAATGCCCAGGGGATACTCTGTGCCTTTCACATCAAAATGTTCCCTGTAAAATGGCCACTGTATTATCCTTTCCTCCTCCAACCTCTCAGTCTCTCAGGCAGACCAGACACCTTCCCGAGCTCACCATCATTTGCATGATGGTATCTGCATTTAAGAAAGACTAAAATTGTCTGCCTCTGTGTGCGTAGAACACAGAGGCAGAATAAATGCCATAATGGGTGGAGATCAGGGGCCAACTTTGTAGAATCAGTTCTCTCCTTCCACTCTTATGTATGTTTTGGAGATTCAACTCAAGTCATCATGCTCAAGTGGCAAGCGCCTTACCCACTAAGCCATCTTCTTAAACAGAGGATTTTGCACCCCCAATCAATCTAAAGCTGGTAGCTGCTCCAATATGAAAACTAAGAAAAAGTGAGCATTTTGTAGCACTTCTGAGGGAAAGTGTTTTAGCAAGCCCCCTGAGGTTATCTTAGTTACTTTGTTACTTTATATCACTGCCACAAAACACCAAGACCAAGGTAACAAAAGAAAGCTTTTAATTGGGCTTACAGTTCAGAGGGTTGGAGTCCATGATGGCAGAGCAAGGGCATAGTGGCAGGAATAGCAGAGAGCCGGAGAGTGCACTGGAATGACACTAGTCTTTTTGAAACCTCAAAGCCAGCCCCCAGGGACCTACCTCCTCCAACAAAGCCTCACATTCTAATTCTTCCCAAACAGTTCCACCCATGTGGATCAAGTATTCAAACATATGAGCCCATCGGGGCTATTCTCATTCAAACCACCACAGATAGTCTTGCTAGAAGATTGCCCAGAGGCCAACTCCACAGTGTGACAGTGCTGGAAGGCTGTGACTCAACTGGGCACTGCTCAAATCAGAGTCTGTGTGTGCCAGAGATGCTGTCTGGTAAACTAAGACATTGTTAAAGGATTATTGCTATTAAATGTTGTCTCAGGCATCTGGTTCATTTGCTGTCTGAGTCACATAAAATTGCAAATAATTGCACATAGTAACTATTACCTATGTCTCCCCACTCACTCTTTAGCTTTTTAATTATAAATCTAACACATGGCCATTGGAAAAGATCTCCTTCAATCACCCTTGAGCATTGTGATGCCATCTTTTTTTTATAGTTATTTATTTCTAGTTCAGTGGTTCTCACTAGCTCCCCTAGTGACATCTGGCAGTGTCTGGAGACCTTTGTGTTTGCCACAGTGGTGAGGGGTGCTAGCCTTAGTGAGTAGAACCAAGGATTCCACACTTGTCTTCTGGATTTGAACATGGAGTATGCTTACATATAAAGTTAAAGTACATGCATGGCATCCCTGTAAATAAACAGAGGTGGAGATGATGGCACATACCTGTAAAATGACATGATGGTCCACACCCATAATCTCAACAGTGGGAGGTGAAAAGAGGTGGATAAGCAGTTCAAGGTCAGATGGAGAGCAGTTAAAATGAGAGATGGAGAGCAGTCTAGTAATAACCTGTCTTAAAGAATTTGTAAAGCCACTGTGGACCATCTCCCCAATGCTCAGCTCTAGGGAGTGCTGGTGAGAAAGCCCAGACAGGAGGCCATGTGGAGGGCTACATTGCTGCAACAAAGGGCCCCTCTTGGCCTAGAAAATTATCCCAATGCAGAGCCACACAGAGCACCCTTCAGGGAAAGAAATATTCTCTAAGGTGTTCCCAACCTGTGAGAGTATACATGTACATGGTCAGTAGAAGGTATATGTGTGGACATGTGTGTGTGTGTGTGTGTGTGTGTGTGGCATTGTGTGTGTAATGTGCTATATGCTGTGATGCATGTGTGCATGTGGTTATGTGTGATGTACATATACAATAGTGTGTGTATATGTTGAGGTATATGTGCATTTGTATTAACATGTGTTCTTGGTATGTGTAACATGGAATGATTGTGCAGTGTGTTATGATATATTTACATGCACATGCTGGTAGAACTCAGTGTTTGATATGCTATTTGTGTCATGGTGTGTGCATATGTAGATTATTTGAGGTATATGTATATGCAGTATGTGTTTTGTGATGTGTGTATATAAACATATGAATGTTTGTATATGTATATGTGATACAGTATCATGAACATATGTGGTGTGGCATATGTTTATATGGTGTGATGTATGTTTATGTTACTGTAGTACATGTACACACGTGCATTATGATGTGATATGGACATGAGTCCCTCTGAATACATGTAGTGTGCATATTTACAAAAGTATTTGTGTGTGTGTGTGCACTTATGTGCATGCATGTGTAAAATATGTTGCACATGCATGTTTATTTTCATAGTATGTGGCATAGTATGTATACATACCATGTTTGCACATGTTGATATTGTGTGTTGAGTATTTATATGTGTTTTATAATGTGCATATGTGGGTGTGTTTGTAATGTGAGGTATGTACATGACATGCTGGTCATATGTTTGGTAAGGTGTCTATGTACCTGTGTAATAAAGTGTTTGTGATGTGTGTTTAGGTTGGTGATATATGGCAATGACTGTAAGCATGGGCATATAGCTAAGTCAGCATCTTGGAGTGGTGACACCATGGTCCTCATATGGGCACTCCTAACCCTGCACAATCCGGCAGGCCTGGTCCTGGAAGGAGAATGTGCTGGAATCAGGAACATCAGGGCGCTACACAGTGGAGACAGTGAGCACCGAAGAGGGCGTCATCTCCACGCTGACCATTAGCAACATTGTGCGTGCTGACTTCCAGACCATCTACAACTGTACAGCCTGGAACAGCTTCGGCTCTGACACGGAGATCATCCGACTCAAGGAACAAGGTGAGAACTTACAGGGTGCCCAGGGGACCCGGGAATGCAGGCCATATCCAAGGGTGAGGCATAGTGCTCTTCCTAATGCCTCACAGCCTCACATACTACCTTCTGCGGCAAGGGTCATTGACCCCAGCAAGGGAACAAAAACTGCTTTGAGTGGTGGCCTCTGAGGCTGTTCAGGAAAGGTGACCACAGAGTAAGCTGGGCGGTGGTGGTGATAAACACCCAATGTCTTCCAAAGACCCTGGCTTCCACACATTCTGCCCAAGCATGGACCAAAGCTAAAGAGGAAGGAAGGGCAGCACTGCCTATGTAAGGGGGTGAGGGCTGGGCTCAGAGTTCTTGCAACCCCCAGGAGACACTTGGACCACTGTACCCTAGAGGAGACACTGGCCAGTTCTGCAGCACAGAGCAGCTGGATTTTGAGAGAGGAGGAAAGAGGAAGTAAGCTTACCTCACCATGACCCATCACTATGACCCCCATATGCCCATTGCTTGGCTCCTGGTCTTAGCTAGGAACTTGGTCTCACACTGCTCATGGTGGTGTGAACTCTCAGTTATGAGGTACACTGAGGTCACAGAACCACTTGAGCCCACACATTCAAGACCAGACAGCAAGCCCTCGTCTCAGAACAAACACTGGAACTCCAGATTCCGTTTAAAGTTCTCTGGCTCAGACTACCAAAGGGAAAGTCCCAGGAGGATGATACTGGGCCAGAGAAGTTCACTCAGCACATAGCACAGCACATTGGGTCCCGAGATGGGCTGCAGATCTCCCTTCTGCCAGCCGGTGCCCAGCCCTGGGGTTCAGGGGTGCTCAGCAGGCCTGGGCCTCTGAATCAGAGGTTGGAAGGCCAGTGAGTGGTCCCAACCAGACCCCTCAAGCATCAGTAAGTCAGTCATGAGGTGGTCATGCTCACACCTACATATCAAGTGTCTCAGTGTCTCCAAACACTTCTTTCTAATAGGGCTGCTTTGCATAACGCTTTGCATATAATTTGCATAATACCATCCACACATCATCCAAACCTCCCTGGTCCCCTGTTGCCTATCCTCTTTGTCTTCCCCTTGGTGCCCTTACCCCTACTCTCTCCTTTAGTAGTCCCACCCACCCCTAAAACCTCTCCTCCAGGCTGGGCTTTTGTCTGCCCCTACCCCTGTCCCAGAGGGCCAAGTCAGGCTGAATGAACTCAAGTTCAGTTGGGGGAACCTGGATCTATGGGTCGGCCTCAGAGACATGACAGAGGAGGGAATCTCCCCTTCACCCCTCCAGGTGACCAATTCCCTGTCCCACCCCACCCTGGCCAGCCAGGCCCTGGCTGTGGACGCTTGCTTTATTTCCAAACAGGTTCGGAAATGAAGTCGGGAGCCGGGCTGGAAGCAGGTACGGAAGGAGCCGATTTGAGAACTGCCCGGGATGGAGGGAGGGACTCTTGGCTAGTAGGGGAGGGGTCCAAAAGGGGGCAGGGAGGCTGCTAAGTTCTCTGTCCTCCCCAGGTCAAGAGCTTAGTGAAGTCAGAGCAGTGGGAGAGGGGCTCCCAGCAGCTGGTGTCCAGGGCCCCCAGACACCTCCCTGATAGCATAGCAGCCCAGGGCTCCTTCCTCCCCAGGACACAGCTCTTGCTCCCCCTTCCACCCCTGTCCTCAGAAGCCCTGCTCCCCATCCCTGCCCTGGCCTCCCTCTACCTCCAGGCCCTCCCTGACTCTGCTCCTCAGCACCATCACCAGCTCAACATTGTTCCCCAGGGGCCTGTGGCCTATTTCATCCATGCTTGCTGGCTCACCACCTTCCCTGTTCCCTGTATCCCCCATGGATGCATCATCTCATCATCAAGCCAAGGCTGCTGGGCATTGCCCCTTCAGGGCTCCTGTAGCAAAGTGGTCATCAAGTTCACGGGTCGATTTTCTCCATCTAGACAATTGTCCCCTCTGTACCCCTAGGCAGGACTCTAGAGGAGAACAGAGGGACTTGGTGAATCCTACTCTGCAGGGCTGCCCAAAGGCATGAGGGTCCTCTGTCTCAGTTCTCTGCCCACACTGGTTGTCTGGCCTATGCCACTCCTTTAATTAGCTACATATGGAGCCCACATCCCCTACTCCCTGGACACAACCAATCTAGATCACAAGCATCCCACAGAGGCCCCTGTGGTCCATCCAGAGGCAGCATGCAATTATCTGCCACCTAAATCTCCAAACTCTCCAGAAATCCAGGTCCTGTAGGGGCACTGGTCATCTCCTGTCTGTATTTCATACTCCTTCCTCCTTCAGTGGCTAAGACCCTCTCAGGCCCAGTCCCTTTTCTTAGATGGAAAGGACCAAGCAAGGGAACCCCTCCCCAGTCCCTCTCAAAGGAATGTTCTGTCCAGAAAGAAGTAGCCTTAAAAGATGACCTAAGTCAAACTTCAAGAGGCCAGCAAAGAAGACATACTGGGACCTGATAAGGGTGACACCTGAGAGCTACTTGCCTTCACAGATCCCTTCTCCTCTGCCATTGCCTACCCATGATGCACACAGCCCCTGCTGTAACAGCTCGAGAGAATGTGGACTCAGAGAACACAAGTCAGCTTAACCGTCATTCTGTTGCCTCAGCTCCCTGAGTTATGGGTGAAAAGTTGAAAACTGGGGACTTTAAGGGAGTATTCATTGACTCTGAGATGAGCTGAGATACTCCTGAGTTCTCCCTTACTTACTAGGAATCCCAAAAGTGTTAGATCCAACACAAAACAAAGAAATTCAGACCACAGAACCAATGAGAGAGATTAAACCAGAATATCTGCCAAAGGCAGCTTAGCTGAGATCACATCTTTCTTCCCCAGTTCTGATTTCTGAGTCCAACCTCAACACCTCCCCCTTTAGTCCTTGAGATGTGCCATTCTTACCTCCACTTGGTCACCTCGTGTCACCTCTACAGTAGTCTTGGCCTCTAATAAGTAGGTAACCAGAGAGTCCAGTATGAATCGTAGGGTGGGGACATACGGGGTCTGTCTAGTGGGTGTCCCCCACTTCACAGCAACAACTCAGGGAGCAGAATGTCAGTGTTTCTCTCTCTTTAGTAAACGGGGGTCAGTGCAGCACAGCACTCACTCAGTGTGTATGAAACCCTGAGTTTCATTCCCAAGACAGCAAGAGAAAAGAGAACACCGATGCTCGAGCCACAGCTCCAGGACAAACACCTTGCCCTCTGTGGGTCATCCAAGCTGCCACACTGATGAACGTGGGTGAGGAAGCAGCTCCGGCATCCAGAGGGATTTCCTCTCAATTAAGGCTTTTGTCTGCTACTGTCCTCCCCACGCACGGAGTAAATGGAACAAATCCTTGATGAGACTGGACCCCTGGCTCTCGACCTTTCCTCATGCTCTTTCACCTAAAGCCCATAAAAGCCTCTCAAGTCACACCCTCACTACTCCGCTTTACAGATGAGAGACATGCGATAAGATGCTTGAAAGGGGTGGCGGAGCAAGTGGGCACAAAGAGCAAGCAGCCGGGGCTGTAAGAGGGCACGTGACATTGGAGGATACCACGTGACACAGAACAGAGCAGGATGGGGTTGGGAGAAGTCTGAGGAGACCTGAACTGTTCGCACACAGCAGCCACACGTGTCCTTGAACAAGTCACTTGAATTCTTTGGACTTTAGTGTCTTTACCAAATGAGAGGCTTGGCTTCATCCAATTTCACTCTGCCTCAGAATTTCCTAGAGCTGTTCCTGGTAGACTGCTCGGGATCTAAAATCATGTGTTCAGGGCTCGCACGAATCCACAGAAGGGGTAGAACTTTGTGGAAAGACAGTTTTCCTCCCCTACATCATCACCTACCATTCTTGCCCATTTGGCAAGAGCCAGAGACAAGCTGGAGAAAGAACAAAGTGAGGCACTCCGGGCCTTTGGGGCTGGAGCAGGTGGTGGACATGGAAGGTTGGGCCCTGACAGAGAAGGAGCTGGGTGTGGGGACCAGGAAAAAGATAGGGTCTTTCTCCTGAGCACTGTGGGCCAAAGAAGCTGTCATGGAAACCCTTGTCCCAACACCTATACATGTGGGTTGCGGGTCCTGATTCCCAGCAGGCCGGAAGGGGAAGTTGCCTCAGAACTGAAAACCCTGAGAGTTGGTTGTCTGTATGTACCCTCCCTGTACCATGGGAAGGGAAGGAAGGAGCTGAGCAAACAAGGGCAGGGACCATCACCATTTTTTTTTTTTTTCAAAGAAAAACCATGGACTTTGACTCACCAACCACTACATACATAATAGATCCCTTCCTTAATGCTGAAGGGAATTGTTAGGCTAACTTCGCCCTGCATCTCCAGTTTCCCTCCCCCAGATCCTCCACTGTCTGATCTAGCATCTACCCCTTCCCCTGGCTCCTCTATACTCTCCACCTACCCTATGCCCTCTATCCAGTCTCAATATTCCTATCCAGAGATGACCCCTATTGGACCATCTGTACCTGCCCAGGCCCAACCAAGGGATTCCCAAAGAAGAGCCCACATGGCAGTGGTCTGGCCCCAGCTTGACAGGGGCTGTACCTAGGGAACTGGGTAGGGTCCTAGTGGGACAGTAGATTTCCTTATCCCTCATCAGTCTTGTCTGTTTCTTTCCCACAGAGTCTGTGCCAATGGCCGTCATCATCGGGGTGGCCGTAGGAGCTGGTGTGGCCTTCCTCGTCCTAATGGCAACCATTGTGGCCTTCTGCTGTGCCCGTTCCCAGAGAAGTACGGGAGGGAGACCCGGGATCTCAGGGAGGGGGACAGAGAAAAAGGCAAGGCTTAGACTGCCCAGGAGAGCAAGTAAGCAGGAGTACAACAAACAGGGGCCATAACAGTGTTGTGAGGTCCTGGGGCAGGGATGGGTATGATGTGCCATTATACACCTGGAGGGCAGCTGGCAGCATGTGGGAACTCTACTGAGGCTGAACCAAACTCTCCTGGCCTCCATCTAGCAGGACAGACCACTAGTGCTTTGGGTTGGGCACATAGCACTCATATTTGGGGTGTATAGAAAATCTCAGATGGAATGGGGTGGTTTGACCCTCCTTGTTCTGTTAACTGCTAGCTTAACTTGAAAAGCCAGTCACCCACACAGAGCACAAAAGCATGTGAGGTGTTGCTCCAGACACACTTTTCAACATCTTTCATCATTAGCAATACAGTTCTAGTGCCAGCCCACTCTTAAAGAATTGTGTGTACAAAGGGCTTCCGTTCCTGGGCTCAGCTCTGGAGTTACATGTGATTGGTAAGAGTAAGGGAAAAGCAGGATGGCAGAACTGAGTTGAAGATAAGAAAGGCACAATCTTCTATGCTGTGATTCCAGGCAAGTCACATGTATTTAAGATCTCAGTGTCCTCATCTGTGATATGAGAGGGGTTGGATGGCACTGACTTATATGACTCCAACCAACTCTGAGTTTCCAGGATCAGAATTCACTGAGTCACCAGAACAAGTTGTGACCACCTGGCCTTTTGGAAGCTACTGCTTCCCCCTCACATATTCTCCACTCCCAGCCAAACCTTACCAACAGCCTTACCCACCAAGGTAGCCTTGCAATCTCCCTTGCTGCTTCTCCATGGACATGATAGGAGAGCATGTTTCACTCAGATGTGACTAATAGGTGACTCCTGTGTACCCTGGATTGGATAAGAGACCTTATGGTCATATCATTAAGCTTTGTGGTCCTAGAAATGGAGAGCTCAAATCCAGGTAGAAAAGGATAGAGAAGACTTCTCAGGGAGTGGGGACTCGGATGACAAGGCCTAGTTGATGAGGTGAAGGGATGGATGAGGATAACCTCTCCAACCACAGGAGATACTGACAGTCCTGTACCAAGGAGCTGGGCAACCTGCACAGCCAGCTTTTGAGGCCTATCCAGCCAAAAGTAGATCCCTAAGAGGTTCTGTGGGTGGAAAACCCTCAAAACTTCAAACTCAGAATCTGGGAAAGGGAGAGTAAATCCTGAGGTGGGGTGGGGGAAAGGGTGGCAGCAAGGGGCTGTGGGGAAGTTGACATCTCTTGCCTGAGGTTGAGAACTGATTTCTTCGTCTACACTTTCCTATCTTACATCCAGATCTCAAAGGTGTTGTATCAGCCAAAAATGATATCCGAGTGGAGATTGTGCACAAGGAGCCAGCTTCCGGTAGGGAGGCTGAAGATCACACCACCATCAAGCAGTTGATGGTAAGAACGATGCCCGTACCCCACTCCATCCTGAAAACAGAGACTCTTTGATGCTCTCCACACTGCTGAGAGGTAGCACATCCAGGCAAACCTCGCCTGCCCCAGGCATACACTCAGCCAATGAGTATTTATTTGGGAAGTTATACGTGAGATTCAAAGACATGTATGATATAGTCCCTGATCTGGATCCTGACCATTGAGTAGGGAATGAATCTGTGCTTAAATTTACATACAGTCTTACATATGTATGCGCGCGCGTGCACACACACACACAGAGAGAGAGACAGAGAGAGAGAGAGAGAGAGAGAGAGAGAGAGAGAGAGAGAGAGAGAGAGAGAGAGAGGCTTCCAGAAGCACTGGTTCCTTCTTGGGAACTGGGTGCCCATCAGAAGCAAATGCAAAACTCTCCAGCAACATCAAGCGAGCACCTCCACATCCTGCATATCCTGATCCTCCCTTCAAGGACCAGAATCCTGCTCACTGTCCAGGCAGAAGCCTAATCAGTTATGCTAGAAGCTGGTAGAGCACACTACACATGGTGGGAATATCTGGGAACAGTGATAAGAGAGCAAGGAAAAAAGGACATAGGCTCCTCTGAGCCTCAGTTTATGAAATGGATATGAATGCAGTAATATGCAGGGTCACCGGCAGGATTGTGGGAGTAACTACCTGAGTACATATGGTCTACAGTAGAGTTTTCTGTTGACACCTGTGCAGGATTTGGTCCCATGACTCACAGATACCCAAATCTGAGGATGTGCAAGTCTCTTGTATAAAGTGGTATATAACATTTACACAGGAGCTACCCGTATTCTCTCATATACATAAATCATCGCTACTTATAATATGTAATGTAACATAAATGCAATGTAAACAATTACTTATCATGTTGTTTAAGGATTAATGTGTAAAATATGCATGCTTGGTACAGGCAAATTTTCCCTAAATATATTTGATCTATGGTTGGTGGGATTCACTGTGCAGAATCCAGGAATGCAGAGGCCAGTCTACAAGAGCCCAAGACTTGCTAACTATTGTGTTGCTCTAAATTCACCCACTAGATGGGGAGCAACTACTGCCTTATTCATCCCCAGCAGAGGGTCACAAATGTTTGATGAATGGACCTGGCATTTCTCTCTGCTATACTTTCTCTAGTCAATTGACTTTTCAGAGTCTGTCGATTCTGCTTCAAAATATGTCTCAGATATATGTGTCACCTCTCCTCCATGGCCACTTCTTTCTTTTGGGCCTTGCCTGTGCTCTCTGGGCCACAACAGCAACCCCCTAATGGAACTTGGCTTTGGTCACTTGTTAAAATCCAGCCTCTGTGGCCCTGCAAAAATTGTCTTTCTGGCAGCACACACCTGTAACCCCAGCACTCAGAAGGTAAAAACAAACAGTAGTAGCTCTGTGACTTTGAGGCCAGTCTGAACTAATTAATGCGAGACTGTTTTCAACTAAATAAAATATTAAATGTAAATC
Organism: Cricetiscus sungorus; assembly: GCA_030556225.1. NCBI lineage: Eukaryota > Metazoa > Chordata > Mammalia > Rodentia > Cricetidae > Cricetiscus > Cricetiscus sungorus. The sequence goes on along the minus strand of JANBXA010000740.1, from coordinate 41,720,119 downwards.
TGCTCCTGTGACAATCTACTGAAGTCCTTCAGTGGCTTTCATGTCTGTTGAATGAAGTCCAGCTGCCCAACACCTCATCACACCCTTTGCTGCATGCAAGGCACCTGCCAATCTTTCTATTCTGTCTTCCAGCCAAACATATCTGGTTTCCAGACATAAGAATTGGCAATTCCTAATCTGGGAGTTCTTTATATATCAAAGACCCATGCCCCCTCTCCCTGTTGACATGTCTGCTGAATTTCCCATCCTGCAACGAGAAGTGGCTCAAATGCCATCCACTGCGAGAGATGTTTCCATTTCCGGCCCACCCCCTCCTCACACGATAGCAAGCTGTGCACTCTTTGTTGCACTCTCCTGGAGCCCTTTGGCAGCCCACTGCTGGAAGACCAGAAAACCTCTCCAAACCTCTCCAAAAGTCTGGAGCTTTCCCCTGGCAAGGGCCATGTATTTCCCCTGGCAAAGGTCATGTGTTTCCCCTGGCAAAGGCCATGTGTCCCCTGGGGCCTCCTTAACACAGTATCTGACATAGCCAAGTGTTCCTTCACACAGAGGGTAACCCACATGCCAGACGAGAAGAAATGATGCTACTTAAGCTTTATCAGGTCTATCCCTCAGGCCTAATGAACCCTTTAGTTCTCTCCCAAGGAGGCATTCCTTTGTTTCAAAATCAAGCCCTCAGGAAGAGGACAGGTATCCCTGAATATTTGGAGGAGAGCAGAGAGGCAATTCCAGAGAGAGGACTTGCTGAGGCACCACTGTAACTAGGCTCTCCCTTGGGAAGATATCCACTGGTCCCCTCCTCCACACTGGGAGATCTTATTCCTATTGTCTTGGAAATACTCCACCATCAAGGGGAAGTCGGCTTAGACATTATATCTGGGGGGAAGGGGGCATCAATCTAGATGAAACCAAAACATTTACCAGAAAAATGAAGGGGGAAAAAAGTGATGTAATTAGTGAGGGAACAACAGGATGAAAGCCCATTCAGTAGCCTTCAAGACTAAGATGTCAGAGAGACAAACAAAAATCCCCACTCAAAGAGCTGGGTGGGGCCTGAGCTGGAGTACCACTGCTGGAGTGATGGATGCACCTTGTGTCTCAGGAAGCATCCCTGGGGTTCCCTGATCACTTTATACACTCACTCTGCACCTTGGAAACCTTGTGTTGATCTCACACCTAGATCAACACATTACTCTCTGTGATTGAGAGCCCAGATGCTCACTCATTCACAAATACCAAACACTGCACTCACACTGGCCAGAAGCATTCTAGACAGTGACCACCATATCCAAGGTCCTAAACCAGTTGTGGTGGGATTTGAAGAGAGCAAGGTCTCTTCCCTCAAGCTGTTTGGCATATGTTAAGGAAGGTAGTTTTCTGGCACATTTGAGTCACTGCTGTGAGGGATAGATAGGACCTATTGTGTTAGTCAGCTTTTTGTCACTATGACAGATACTGAGAAAATCAGGGCTATGGGGAATGGCTCAGTTGATATGGTGTTTTGATCCACAGACATAAGGACCTGAGTTCAATTCTCTCAGAATTCATGTGAAAAAGGCTTGCACCAATAATTCCAATCGTGGGGAGGCAGAGATAGGAGGATCCATTGAACTCACTGATCAGCCAGTCTAGCTGGATTGGTGATCTAACTGAGACAGCTCAGTTAGAGAACTGTCTCAAAAAATAAGATGGAACATGATTTTAAAAGATACCCAGTATACACACACATACAAAAAAAAAAAAAAAAAAAAAAAACTTATTCACACAAAAATACCTATACAACACACAAAGGAGGAAGAGGAGGAGAAATGCACAGTGGCTCATACCTCTGATCCCAAGATGCTGGAAGCAGGAGGATCAGCAAAAGTTCCAGGTCAACCTGGGCTACAAAATGAGTCCCTGTCTCACAACAGAAGCAAAAGAAACCAACACTGGTGAGGTGCTCAGGAGGGAAAAGCCAATGAAGCCCAAGACTGACAATCTGAGTTTGAACCCCAGAACCACAGAGAAAAGAGAGAGCTGACTTCCGAAAATTGTTCTTTCATACCCCCCACACACACTGTGATATGTGAGTGCATGCATGCACACACACACAGACAGAGAGATGAATTAATTAATTAAAAATTAAAAGAGGAACGGATTCTTTTGGCTCATGGTTTCAGCCCACGTTCATGGGTCCTGATGCCTTCTGACTTCTGTCAAGGCAGACCATCGCAGCAAAGCATGCCTCAGAGAAGACTCTACCTTATGGTGGCCATGAAGCAAAGAGAGACAAGAGAGGCCAGTGGCCTCTTCTAGGGTCACCTCCAGTGACCTCACTTCCTTCCACTAACCACTGCCTCCTAACAGTGCCTCATGACAGGTACCAAGACTTGGCCACATGGCCTTTGGTGGGGATAGTTCAGATCCGAACCATAGCACCTATGTTGCCAGAATCTCAACAGGGATTTCTTCCAACATCCTGGCCCTGGTTAACAGACTGCCCTAAAGAGCCTGCTCTATACCCAGTGTTGATGTTGATGTTCTGTGATTATGTAACTACCTCAGGTACATCTATCTCCCTGGTGAGCAGAGTTCTCTATCTTTCTGCATCTTACTCTGTATATAAAGGGCCTGGAGTACATGGCCTGGCTAGACTTTTCAACAAATATTCAAGTAGGAAGTCTGGAGAAGATGTCCATGACCAATGGAAGAAAACATGATTTATAGTCATACTGCTCCATCCACCCTCTCCTCCTGTCTCTGTCCTGGGATGATGGTTCCCAGAATATTACTGAGGTCTGCAATTGTATCCTAACTCTTTCACCTGCCTTTCTGCAGTCCAAACTGCACAGGGGACACACATGGAGCTCATTTCTTCATCTTCTCCTGAGAGGAGGTGGAGTTGAGCCCACCTTCTCTGCACTGAGTAGCCATTTTTGGGTTGTAGATGGACCGGGGTGAATTCCAGCAAGACTCGGTGCTGAAGCAGCTGGAGGTCCTCAAAGAAGAGGAGAAGGAGTTTCAGAACCTGAAGGTAGGAGTGGCCATAGTGGGTGTGGACTCCAGAGATGATGGCCCCATCCCTTAAGCATACAAAGAACCACAGTGAGCAGAATAGAAAAGGGCTCAAAGCCAGCCTGGGGACAGGTGTCAGTAAGGGGATGGGGCTGAAAGTAGCTGGTCTCCTACAATTCTCCTCTTCCACAGCCTTGTAACAAATAGATTTTAAAAGTCAGTATTCATGCTGGGTGTTGGTGGTGTACGCCTTTAACCCCAGCACTTGGAAGGCAGAGGCAGGTGGATCTCTGTGAGTTCCAGGCCAGCCTGGTCTACAGAGCAAGTTCAGGACAGGTTCCAAAGCTGTCTCAGAAAACAAACAAAACAAAACAAGTCAGTATTCATGTTCTGGACATAAAGGCTGACTTTCAAATGATCTTGCATTGTCCAGATGTAAACCAGGTCTGGAATAGCTTCACCTTCCCTCCTGACAAATGAGCACATGCCAGGCTCTGCTAGCATCCCTGCCTTGCTAACCCTTCCTGTATTCTGGTCAGTACCCTTCCACCAATCCTCTCCTCCTTCCATGCCTTCCCTGTACAAAATAGAACTGGTCAGCCCAGTCTCCTGCCATAGCCAGGGAAGGCTCCATGGTAAAAATGCCTCTTGTTCTTGTCTACCCAGGACCCCACCAATGGCTACTACAGCGTCAACACCTTCAAAGAGCACCACTCAACCCCAACCATCTCCCTGTCCAGCTGCCAGCCGGACCTGCGTCCTACAGGCAAACAGCGTGTGCCCACAGGCATGTCCTTCACCAACATCTACAGCACTTTGAGTGGCCAGGGCCGCCTCTACGACTACGGACAGAGGTTCGTGTTAGGTATGGGCAGCTCTTCAATTGAGCTTTGTGAGCGGGAGTTTCAGAGGGGCTCCCTCAGCGACAGCAGCTCCTTCCTGGACACACAGTGTGACAGCAGTGTCAGCAGCAGCGGCAAGCAAGATGGCTACGTGCAGTTCGACAAGGCCAGCAAGGCCTCTGCCTCCTCTTCTCACCACTCCCAGTCCTCTTCCCAGAACTCTGACCCCAGTCGACCCCTGCAGCGGCGGATGCAGACTCATGTCTGAGGATCATGCACTGTGGCAGGGATGGGCCAGGGAGGAGGACAGGGTACATTTTTGTTCTCCAAGGACTGGGGCTACTTTGCAGAGGACCCTGGAACTGGCCACCTCCAGGGTGCCCGCCAAGCACCTCTGTTACTACCTTCCTCTGAAGCTCTAACCAAGCACAAATCTGTCTCCTGAGTGAGAAATGAAGAGGATGCAGCCGAGTGCATAGTGCTCAGGGCTTTGTCCCTTGCTCTCCCCCAAAGGTTCCTCGGCCACCTTGTCCTCCCACAGGCACTAGTGGCAGCTAGAAATTTGCTTTTATGAAACTGCCGTCCACTCTCCTGGCTCCTCTTGATGCCCATAAGCCATCCCTGGTGCCTGTATTACTTACAGCCTTGGGGAACAGAGGACTTTTTCTCAGCCCTGAGTTGCTCCAGAGACCCCAGCTTCCCCACTGTGCATAGCCCTTACCACTGAGGCTGGGGGTTGAGAAATGACCCTGGCCAATGGAGCATCTGCCTGGAAGCCCACCTCCAATTTGTTTGGTGTTTTGTGTCTATATTCTGTTCTTGGACTTGATGCCTCTGAGCTTGGCAGTGGGACTGGCCCATCAGAGTCTAGTGTCCTCAGAGCTGAGGAAGGGAAGGAGGGAGGGTGTAATGCCTGGAGAACACCTGGCCCAATACACCGTGTGCCAGGCTGTATGATTCGGAGCCCTTGCCCTCACCTTTACCCCTGCTTTGTGTTCTCCCTTCCTTCCTGCAGCACAATCAAGCTAATATAAGGAGTGTGAGAACTTTTCTGGCCAGGGTCTGTTGAGCAGTTACTGCAGAGTGCTTCCTGGGAGGTGTGGATTTGGGGTGGGGCTGAAGTACAGGATGGAGGATGAGATGGACTTTTGCAGCTGATGAACACAAGGATCGATTGTCCATTCTCCAGTAGACTGGACTCTGTGTGCAAGAGGGGAAGTTTTTCTGCACCTCTCCCTCCCATCACTCCCCACTTAAGAATAAATGGTAGGGCCATTACCCCCAACAAACCTGTTCTGTGCTTTTGTTCCTGCATAGCCACAGGAAGACCCTAAGAGTTCACGTACATTGTGGGAACCCAGGGGGTTTTTGGGTTTTTTTATTTATTTATTTATTTATTTATTTATTTATTTATTTATTTATTTTTTTGTTGGCTCTTCTTCCCTTCAGTTTTTCCCAGGCAGAAAGGTCATTGTTGGGGCTGGTTGTAGCAATAATAGGACCTACAGATTGACTCTGTTTGTGGATGACTTCAGCCAAAAAAACAGGTCTCACCAACCTCAATTCTTACCAAATGCATTAAGTCGATACCATCACTCTGGACACTGGCCAGACCCTTCTAGCCTTTTGTCTCAGTACTATTCTGTAGGGAAGTCTTCCTCCACTTTGGATATAAGAAGCAGGCCCTGTTGAAAGACTATAGACCACCACCAACACTCTAAACTCAAGTATAGAACTCAAAAAAAAAAAAAAACCCACAGTAAACTTGTGTTTATTTTTTTTATTTTGTTTTGTTTTTTGTTTTTCAAGACATGGTTTCTTTGTGTAGCTCTTGCTGTCTTGGAACTCACTTTGAAGATCAAGCTGGCCTGGAACTCATTAGATCCGCCTGCCTCTGCCTCTCAAGTGCTGGGATTAAAGGTGTGTGCCACTACCTCCAGGCCATAGTAAACTTCTAAACATCATCATAGCAGAAAGGATGGATAAATGAAATAGTGTTCTAGTACAGTGGGTGGGATTCAAATGGAACTCTGAAGAAGCAAATTGTTAATAAGATTGGAAGCTCCTCACCAGCTTTTGACTCTTCAGAAGAAGGAGGTCCTTACTAATCATGAGACCTTTCATTATCTGATTTGTGCTTCTTCTACACACTGTTTCCTTGGGTGATCCTAACCTTATATCTCATGCCTAGTCTTTTTAGCTACTCGACTCAGAGTAACTTTCTGCTTCAATTATAATCCCTATTGCTCAGTTTTCTTAATCTCATTCTCTGCAGCCCCCAACCTGAAGGGTTAGAAACCCATTAGAAACGAAAGAAAACACTGCAGCCCTGTACCTTGTTCCTTGTACCATTTTGGCTTCTCATAGACTCCAGAGTTGTTGACCCCTATTCATTTCAAAAGAGCTTTCCCTCTTCTGAATGCATTTGCCCTTTGCCAATGGAGAACAAAGACCCTTGACTGTCCTGATGTGCTAGAGTAAGCAAGAAGTTACTTAAAAGGATTGGAAAGATTGGCCATTCATTTCTCCTGATCACTTGGACATGGTGGGATAAGCTACTTCCTAATCCTGATCTCTCTCTCACTCTCTTTCTCTCTCTCTCTCTCTCTCTCTCTCTCTCTCTCTCTCTCTCTCTCTCTCTCTCTCTCTCTCTCTCACACACACACACACACACACACACACATTAAACTACTAGGGTGGAAGTATCCATTCTTTCTTAGAATCAGGAATTATGATACAATAACCAGAACAGGAAAGAAAACTTCCCCATGGAACGTAATGAGCCCATCACCCTGCAGGAGAAAAAGATGTAGATAATTATAAAGGATGAAGTGACAGCACCAAGATGACCACAGTCAGACTAGGCTGTATGATGCCTGATTCTCCCATGCACAAACACATTTAGAATTGCAGAAGAAATAGGCTCACCCATACACAATGTTTATAAGAGAGTACAGCATGGACAGAAAAACATTCAGTGAACTGAACAATTTTCTGCAGGTGAAGGTCCTTCCACTTCAGGTTACAGGGGTAATGTTGGGGGGATGGTGAGGGGAAAATCTCTGGAGCATTGAGAAGGAGGCCAAATATGTTTATCCCTCAGCTGTCTCCAGCCTTGCTGACTCATGGAACGGAGCGGAGGTGGAGAAAGGTAGTAAAGAACAGTAGGAGGAGGAGGAAGTGGGAAGCCCTGAATTCCCCTGGTGATGTTTTCTATGAGATGAAACGATGCTCTTACACTTGCAGTTTACTGACTCTTCACAATTTGATAAAGCATCTCATGCTTTACATATGTGGGAATGAGGCTTAAAGATGCCAAAAAGACTTGCTCAAGATCACAGAGATAACAGGAAGCAAATGTAAGATTTGGACACACATGCCAGTACACGATGTCTCCATGATACAATGAAAGCTCAAAGCCACTCTCTAGAGTACTGGTGAAAGTGGCTAACTATAAAAGCCACATGCCACTCAAGGGCTGGCTGAATAAGGACAAGCCACAGCTCCATCAAGGAGGCTGGCCTCCATCCTCCACCTTAAGTCCCCAGATGACCTGGAAAGACCACAAACTCCCTGAGAAACAAAGACACTCTGTGTATCACCCCCCACCCCAGGCCAGGATCCAGTTTTCTGATAGCTGAGACTTTGGTATTGACTCACAGTCCCTGGACAGGAGCCCAGTTTCTAACTCTCAGGCTTGCTATCGGTCGGCAAAGGCCAGGGTTATTTTCACCCATCCTTCAACTTCCACAGAAAAGGAAGTGCTCTTGAATGAAGAGCTAAACGCTACACCAAACTTATTTCTGAGAAACCTGTTGAAACAAGTCATTATAAAACACAGACCTAGAAGCCACCTTTGAGTTTCGGGAATGCGAAGGAAAACCACAAACTAATGCAGACGGACCTGATGTGGTCCTTGGATGGTTTCTCAGAACAGAGAAGAGTTAACAGGAAATTCATCCCTCATTTCCTGAATGAGGAGGGAAATATGCTAGGCATGGTATTTGCTATTATGGAACAGGAAGTGAAACGGAAGGGTTTACATTCACCCCTTTGATTAGAACTTCCCAGGAATGTGTGATTTGTGAGGGCGGCCATCAAGAGGGGAAAAAAAAATAATGAAGGGAAGTGTTGCCCTTAGGGTCCTCTTTACAAACTTTCCCCATAAGAGAAACTTTTACTATCCCCCCACCCCACCCCACCCAGGGCCTTGAGCATGCTAGGAAAGTGCTCTACCACTGGCCACACCCCTGCTATCAAACTCTTACTGTTTAGACACTTAAATTTTAAAAATCTTAATTCAAATATAAATTATTTAAAAGGCCAGCAAGTTTGTCTATTAGGGAAAGAAACATTTAGACACAAACTAATGACAAGGATATGAAATCTCAAATTTCCTTTCTGCTTTGCAAAGGTCTTTAGGAAACAATCTTACCTGGGTTGGATTTAAGATCTGTAACTGCATACCAGCCATCGGCAGTTCTAACATCAAAACCTGCAGCAATCTCTGGTCTCAAGCTGATAAAGAAGGCTTTCGGTCCCGTGTTTCAGTCTTCCTAGCCAGGTCATAAACAGGGAAAAATGAGAAAAGGTCAAGTTGCCCTTCTTTCTACCCACAAGGATTATATTCTTGGACGAGGAGGTGTTTGCTGTTAGATCATCAGTCCTCTTCCTCCATAACTGCTATTCTTCCTTGAGCTCCCCCTACCCCACTGTCTAACCTGGGTCTGACATGCACTGAATGTTTTCATCACAGGGCTTATAGTTTTAAACTGACCACAGCTCAAAAGGCCCTTTGTGGAGGACGAGGGTATAACTCGGCCACAAGATGCTTGCCTAACTTGTGCAAAGCCCTGTGTCTGATCCCCAAAACTTCAAAACAGACAATAAAATAAGTAAACTAGTAGCCTTTTGTGAACATATATTGTTCACAGGATACATCGTTGAGCCGTGGTGTACAATCTTGATTTTATACCCACACTATGTGTCCACTACCCCACGGGCAATTATACTCCATGTTCAACACGTGCTTTTCACTGAGCCAGCCCTGGCTGTATGTGTGCCACTGTCGTTATCTACCTGCTGCTTCATGCTCCCAATGCTCTTCTTTAAGACAGTCAAGCCACCCACATCCTAAATCCCTGACCAAGAGGATCCCTTGAGCTCCCTAACTGGAGATCACCAGACAATCACACACTTATCTTTCTGCTGCTCCTAAACTTTATGATCCTTGGAATGCAAGAGATTCGTTATATTTTGGAATGCAATGAGGACATTTGAAGAATGCTCTTTTGTAATCGTGGTGGTGGTGGTGGTAGTGGTGGTGTGAATGGAGGGAGGATCGTGAGTCTAAAGAATTAACACCCAAAAAGATTAGAAACTGAAGTCTGGAAGCCACAACTTCATCCGGAGAATGTAAGTCCTGTGGAATCTATCCCCAGTTAAGCAAGAGAAAAATATTAGTCCAGATAGGAATCTGAATTTAGGAAGGGATTCACCCACCAAGAGTCACTGCCAATTAGACAAACAGTGTATCAAGGGGATTATGTTAAAGATACCGCCTTCACCACTTTTGCATGGAAATTTAAGAACCGGGGCTTTGTTGCCTGGGCACTAAGAAATTTCACTCTTGACACTAAATGGGTACTGAACTTGGGAGAAACACAGAAGAAGGGGGGAGGAGGCAACTATAGACACAGTAATATCAGTGAGAGTGACAGCAGGATTTTTAAATAACTTAATTACAAAGTTTCACACAAGGCCTACATCAGCACAGGGACTCCAGAGGAAGACGGAGAGAGTCCCTGTCAGACTCCAGCATCTACTCTCGGACTTCACATCCTCAGAGAAGTTTGATGCTTAACAAAGAGAAAAAACTCACTTTGAGACAAGAGAAAGTTCATGGTGGATGTGAATGGTGTCTTAGGAAGTGTCTGAGTCACAGAAGGTTCTGAAACAGCCTAGTCCAGTAACTGCAACTTTTGTCCTCAAGGGGTGTTTTGACATCTGGCCCTCCCATCACTGTCTCTCTCTGTCCAGCTCCATCCTCTGCACTTCCCCATCCTTCCCAGAGGGGAAGACATGCCTCGTATACTTTATACTGTTAGCCCTCTCCATCTGATCTGAACAAGCAGTAACACCTGCCTCCCAGAGTTCGTTTCCCCAACCCTTCTGCCAAACACTAGCTGCTCTTCCTGCTGTCCTAAGTGAAGAAGCTGAGGCTACTAGGCATCTGGGCTCCTCTCAAATTAGCCATCAATCGAGCCTCAAGGTAGGTCATTTCCCAATCTTGTTTTTTCAGTTCCTTTCCTTTTTGAAACAGAGTTGCATGTAACTGGGGCTTGGTTGGCCTCAGTCTGGCTATGTACCCAAGGAAGACCTTGAACTTCAGATCATCATGCCACCATTTCCCAAGTGCTTGGATTGCAAATGTGGGTTGACCACATTCTACTTACGTGGTGTTAAGAATCTAACCCAGAGCTGTGTGTGCTAGGCATACACTCTGCAACTGAATTATACCCTCCCTAGCCTTCTCCCTTATTCTGTTTTGTTTGCTTCTCAGACAGGGTTTTTCTTTGTTGCCGAAACAGGCTGGCATTGAACTCATAGAGAACTACCTGCCTCTGCCTCCCAGGTGTTGGGATAAAAGCACACAAACCATCATATCTGGTCAGTTTATTTCTTAGGCACAGAAATCCAAAGATCATAATTATATAAAGTGAGGACATGGCTGCTCCAAGGTATGGTTGAGGGGAAGGTTTTTATAGTAGATATGAAACTCAGTACAGCCAGAGATCAGGGAGAGAAAGTAGTAGATTAAACAAGGCCAGCAGAATGGATAGGGCCATGAGAGGAGAGAGGGGATTCAGAGAGGAAGAGAGGAGAAGAAAATAAGAGAGCAAAGAGTGGCAGACCAAGGCAGAGGGGCCAAGAGAGCAAGATCAGAGAATCAAGAGGTGCATGGCCAAAATGGCAGGATTATATGGGGAAGAAAAGCTGGGGGGGAGGGAAGCTTGTGACCTGGAGAAGTTTAGGGTAGCGGGCAAGGTGAGCAGAGCAGACAAGAGCCTGCAAGCCAACATGTACTTTGGTATGCTAATGGGTACCACAGATAGCCATTTGTCCTTACTTTCCTTCATTATTATTGTTATTATTATTTTGTTAAGTTTTTCCATATAGGGTTTCTCTGTGTAACAGTCCTAGATGTCCTGAAATTAGGCTGGCCTCGAACTCACTGAAGTCTGACTGCCTCTACCTCCCAAATGCTGAGATTAAAGGGACCCACCACCACCACCCACCTGTCCCTACTTTCTTTGGATCTGACACTGAACAAGGTTTTTGTTGTTGTTTGTTTTTAAACAAAGAATGGGACAGGGAAAAAAAAGTAGATGGACTACACACACACACACACACACACACACACACACACACACCACTCTACCACTCTCCTATATAATGGGATTATATTCGGATACACTTCTTTGTCCGTGATAAATACTATAAATATGCATTTAAGCTAGGTGTGGTGACACAATTTGTATTCCTAGCACTGAAGAGGTGGGGGTATTGCTTTGACCTGGTCAGCCTAGGTTACCCAGTGAGTACAAAGCTAGTTTAGGATACACAGCAAGGCCCTCAAGGAGGGAAAAAGGCAATAATCCACCTAGCCAGATCACAGCCCAGAGAGCACGGTGGGTGTGTGTGTGTGTGTGTGTGTGTGTGTGTGTGTGTGTGTGTGTGTGTGTGTGTGTGTGTTCCCGTGTGTCCCCATGACCACATGACCACATGAGTAGCTCCGTGTGCTGTGGGTCACTGCCCCAGCCCAGCATCAAGGAAAGATTCTTCTACATATCCTTAGCTAGGAAGATCAAACTTCCACTGAATATGTCTTGATCGCACAGTAGTCCTCAGTAATTGAGGGTCATCTGTACACAGATCTAATTTCCTAAAACCACAGCCTGTACAGACCGAGGTAATTTTGAACTACCAAACATTTTCTGTAGCTATAATTAAGATTACCAACTCATCAGAAAGCTTAGAGGAGTACATATCAACTGTGGAGTTGTGCTTCTCACCATGTTTAGGAAGCAACAGTTACATTCCACATACCCCTAACACTGAGTGACTTCACCCTCCCAACCTTCTCCAAGAATCCCTAAAGGTGTCAGACTGTAACTTGAAAATCACTGCTAGCAAGGGGGCTTGAACTCGGTCTAGTGATTATGCAGAACCTTTGCTTCTGTCGTTTTACTGACATGGTGCCCAAGCATGTGGGTATGATTCAAGACAGACTTTCCTTACCAGGTGGATTAACTCAGTACTGGGGCAAGTACTTGGTCCCACAAGTCTGGTTCACTGGTTCCATACACCCTCCAGCATTTTCCATTATGCAAGGCTGCTTTACAATCCCGTTATTTATAACTCACTTTACGGTCCACACAATGTCTTTACAATCACGTTCCCATTAGATCCTTAGGATTTCATTGTGAGACAGGCATGGGTAATCGGTATTTTCCAGATGGAGAAACAGAGGTTTCTTCGACTAATTAAATGGCACAGCAGGGAGGGGCCGTTTTTGTGTGCACACTACACTTAACTGTCTCGCAGACAGTATTGTTTCCAAGCTCAAACTTTTTGTAGACTAGACAGTCTCAGGAGGAAAGCAACTGAATACATATACTTATGTCCTCTGAACATGTAAATCAAAACCTCAACTGGATGGGGCTTGAAAAGATGGCTCAGCGGTTAAGAGCATGCAAGGCCAGCCGCATCTGACCTCATGTACACATAACATTTACAGACAGATTTAAAATAAAACGAATTTTTAAAAAACACAAAAAAGCAACACTTGGAAATTAAGACATCATTTAAATGTGTTAGATGGCAGATCTATACTATGTGTCGCGCAGGACAGTTGTCTCAAGCTGGGAGACCCTCCCTTTATTTCTAGGGCCTCAGTTTCCCCTGAGAAGGAGGACTTGGTTTGTAGACTTTAACGCAGTGGTTGAAGACATCTTTTGCTCCCCGGCAGTCAGTCTGTTCTCTTTGGCCTCGTGCGGCGCGGCAGAGTTCCGAGTAGAGATTATACTCCGACTCCCTACTCGTCTAGAGAACCCAGAGATTTCAGGGCTCAGCCCGATGCAGGGGACTTGGGCGGAGTCACGCAAACGGTCGGAGAGCGGCGGGCATGAGAAACTCAGCCCGACGGCCCCGCCCAGTCACCGACAACGGTTAAGCAGATTCAGCGCAGTCAAGCCCCCACCCCCACCCGCCTGGGGCGGAGCCTGCGCGTGCGCCAAATTTAACACTGCTCAAGGGCACCGGGGATTAGGATGGGTTTTATTGCAAACCAGATGGGAGGGTTGAAAAGAGGCCCATGGGATCTTCCTAGAGTCTAGACTTAGAGCGGTGGGTCTAAATGACTGTTAGAATTTGATTCGGAGCCCCTCATCCAGCAGCGTAAGACCCAGGAATCTCCGGTTTTTGTTTTTGGTTTTTTTGTTTGTTTGTTTGTTTTTTCAGTCACCCCAGATAACTGATAAGTGGATGCATCCTCTGTCTTTAAGAATGGCCAGAATCAGGATTGAAACCGGGAGAGAATTGGCAGGCATTACCCAACGCAACCCGATGTAAACTCAGTTGTGTCCCCCATTTTCTTTCCCCTACTGCTGCCTTTTCGGGGCATGGTTTAATCAGTACCAGGCAGGCTGGCAGACAATCCATTCACATAAGTTGGGCTGAAAACTTCTTTCCCAGAACACCAAGGAACCCCATCCAACAACTCCACATCAAAGCTCCACTTCCAGGCCTGACCCTTGCAAGGGTATTGCCTCAGCTTGCAGAGTTTGGAGAGAGCTAGGCCCATTCCCACCCCCAGCTAAGAACGCCTGGGTGGATGCCCAGATACACAACTTTGCTATGTATGCGATTGTGAGGGTCTCGCTGTCAACCTAAGATTATAAACTCCCCCATGTATGTGAACTTGTAGAGTTGGGAGGGGCAGAGTGTGACCCAGTGTGTCGGGCTTCTGGCGTTCAGTAACAGGCAGTGGCCTGGGTCCAGGGCAGCTAGATCATATGTGCAGACAGTCACTTTCAAAGGCCTTGCTTGCATGGAGAAATGTTCACTCCCTTTTTGGGATAAGCAAAGCATAGATGTCTACAGGCACTCACGATCCCCTACAAAGTTTTCCCAGGACAAAGCCTCTACGAGAGTTTGTCCCAATAGGTAGAGAAATGAGGGGGCTTCAGATACTAGGGTCCTACTGCTTTTCAGAGTCCCCTGAGACTGCACACAGCTCCACTTGAGCTGTCCCCCAGGAGTGTCTGTTGGATGAGGCTGGCTGTTTTCTGTACTGTTCCAATGTGGTGTCATCCTTCTCATTCCCTCCCAAGCCACTGCCCTTCTGTATCTATCCCATCCCAGCTTGGTTTGTCTCAGAACCTCAAGACTGCAGCTCTTTCTGAGAAAGCCAGGAACACAGCTGTGAGTTCCAGTCCCCTAGGGACAGTTCCAACACTCCCTCCTGGCTCCAGATGTAAAAGAACAGCTGTGGGGGTGGCAGGAGGCCCAGCTGGCAGTAGAGCAGGGGTAGACAATAAAGGCCAGAAAGCCAAGCAAATGGCAGGACTGAAGATTCAAGAGACCTGGGAAAGAAACAGTCTCATTCCTTGGACCAGTGACTAGCTGGCAGGACTTGCCAAATCTTTCCAGTGCTGTCCTCCAGCCCTGCCCAATGCGGGCAAACTATACTGCTGCACTCAAAGGACCATCCACCAGATCTATTCTATGATTCCCACTTAATTTGAGAGGAGAAATAGCTTTCTCTGTCTAACCCCACCCTATCCTTAAAACATGTGGTTCCCAAGCTAGAGGAAGGATGACGGGGAAGGATCCTGCCACTTCCATCTGGTACCCTCCACCTCTCTTCCCTTCCTCAGTCCCTTTGGATGCAAGATGCCAGGCCATGTGTCTGAAGATAGGGCTGATCTGGGCATTGGCTTCTCATACACTCTGCTAGGGTTGCCATGCTCACCTGGGTACCATCTCAATAAAAATTCTTTGCTGAAATGACTGTATCTGACTATAATCTCGGTTCTATGCACTCTCACACTCCCAGTAATATCCCCCACCCCAACTTGAAAAGACACAGAGCCTCACAAGTGCTTCCATTTTAGGAAAAACAATATTTTAATGGTCTTTTATAACCTCTTTTCCAGGTGAGGCCCCTTCTAGATGGAGCCTCCTTGTCAATGCCCTTCCCATGCCTGCTGGGAAGTAGCAACCTCTCTCTGGAGGACACACTCCCACTCTTGATGTCTCCATCCTCCTAGATGGGAGGCCAGCTCTAGTTCAGGGCCTTAACCGGCCAATTTTATCAAAAAGTGGGCAGAACACTGTATTGTGTCCCTTTTGTGAATGCCAGGGGACCAGCCCATTGCATTTTTCTATCTCTTAATTAAATAGAGTGTTAAATAATCTCTTGTTGCTGGGGCCAGGCATGTTACACACACCTTTAATCCCAACACTTGGGAAGCAGAGGCAAAAGGATCTCTGTGAGTTCAAGGCCAGCCTGGTCTATATAGTGAGTTCCAGATAAGCCAGGGCTGCACAGTCAGACCCTTTCTCAAAAACAAAACAAAAAACAACAACAAAAACCAAAACCAACCAAACAAACAAACAATAAGAATACCCCCAAACAAATGAAACCTCTTTGTGCTGGCAGAGAGGGGATGCCACAGCAGCGAGCCCCCTACTTTGGCCAGGCTACTGTAGCCTCAGTGTGTCCACCCTGTCTGGATTTGGACTCCACCCGAGTAGCCAGGGGCATAGCCTCTCCTGAGACCTGGCCACTCCCAGAACACCCTCCCCATTGAGAGTGAGTTCAAGTGGGTTGTACTGGCACCAAGCATTCCAATGCCACAGACAGGGGCCATTCAGACGGCAAAGTAGGGAACTGATATGTCACAGCTCTCATCTGAGTCAGAAGTACGTGAGGTTCTTCACAGCTCCCATCTCTAGCATCCGCTTGATGGCTAGGGCCTCTTGGGAGACATTGTGCCCTGACCCCTGTGGAGACAGCCAAGGAAGTAAGTGAGGGACCCCCAAGTACCTCTCTGTTTTCAGAAAAGTCCCCCTCCCCGAGTCCCTGGCCCTATACTTCTTGGGAGTATTCTGCCTTATGTGGGCTCTCAGAAGGGAGACAGAAGTCATGTAGCAAATACAGAGGATGCCAGCTAGGATGTCCAGATGCCCAGGTCCCACTTCTGACACTGAATGACCATATCCTGAACCACGTTGTGACCCAATGCACCTCCTCTTCACCCAAGATCCCTCTTCCCCTCACCCAATACCCTAGCTCACCTAGCACACTGGGCTCCCAAGCAGGGCTGCTTACCGCCATAGACTTAAGTGTGATCTGTTCATAGTAATGGATGGTCTGCTTCTTGTTGTAGGCATCTGGGTAGCCGAAGCCAGCGATGTGCACTAAGTCGCAGAGGTGTAGGGCCAAGGTGATGGCTAGCAGACCTGTGGTTGGCTTCTGAGGGACAGAGTAAGACGGCATTTGAAGGAGACCAACCCCATCCTCCTTCATCATCCACCTCATACACACTCAGGCTCAGTGTTCTGCCATGGAAATATCCTTTACAGGGCAATGGCTAAGCAACTGAGCACCTGAATACAGCCGAGGAAGTGATTTACTACTCTGAAATTCTAAACTTTTTGCCATGCAGGAGCTAGAACCTGGGCCTTGTATATTCTAGGTAAGCATTCTACCACTGCTCTGTACCCCTGATTAAATCTGCAGATCTAACTATTTATTATTTTTATGAGTATGTGCCTGCTTGAGTTATGTGCTCCGTGTGCATGCAGAATCTCTATCAGTTGGAAGAAGCCATTGGGCCCTGGAACTGGAGTTACAAGTGGGGGTAAACTGCCCAAAATGAGTGCATATAACTAAGCCCAGGTCATCGGCCCAAGCAGTGAGTGTCCTGAATGGCTAAGCCACCTCCTCAGCTCCTAAGTTGAAATTTAAATTGTTATATGTCTAGTGGCTATTGTGGTTATCTTGTCAACTTGGTTATATTGAGACATACCAAGGAAATTACTATAGTACACTTTTAGGGGTGCCTTTGAAAGACAATGAGGATTATTCAAAGAGTGAAGACCTACCCTAAAGGTAGGTGACACCATCCCATAGGTAAAGGACCTGCTTCCCACACGCCACATGTGAATACTCAGTTCCCCCGTGTCCTCCCTGCCATGACTGACTGAAATCTCTGAGACCATGAGCAAAATCTGTCTTTCCATTTGTAAATTGCTGCTATCAGCAGTTTACTGGCTGGCACAGTAGCATATAAGACAATACAACTCCACAGATCTGGGTCTCCTGGGAGGATCATGGCAGTCATGATGACAGTAGTGACAATCACCATAATCCTGTCTGTTGCTTGAGTACTTACTATGTGTCAGACACCATGCTGAGTGTGAACACAGTGTAATACACCATCCCCTTCACTCTCCTTCCAAACACATATGCACAGGTATTATTATTAACAACACAAGGAAACTGAAGCTTGCAAATATAAATAACTTGTTCAAAGGGGAAGAGGGATCTGCCCTCCTCCTGGGACCTGGCAGCTCAACACTCATGGCTGTGGGATGATATACCCCTCTGTAAAGCAGGATCAAAGATACCTTGCCTGCCTGACCACCTGCTGTGAGGATCCCATTCTCTTCTAATTTATCCACAGCACTGGGCAACCAAATATTCAAACTTCAGAAAGCTTGCCCTGCTAAGTCCCAACAATATAGAACACTTCACCTGCCCACTTACCCCGAGAGTCACATCCTGGACTCTATAAGGCCTCTTCAGACCATTTTTCTCCCAGCATCTCTTTCAATTTTGTTCCTGCATTGCTTCCCAGTAAGCCTTCTTTTTCACCCTTGCTCCCTTTTAAGACAGGATTTCATGTAGCCCTGGCTAGCTTTGAACTTACTGTGTAGCTGAGGCTAACTTTGAAAGCCTACCTCTGCCTCTCAAGTGCTGGGATTATACGCATCTACTACTCCACTTGGCCACCCCTGCTACTTTAACCATCCTGTGCTCCCTCATCCAGTTTGGGGACCTGCAGAGTCACATGACCATCACTTCCTCACCAGCTCTGCTCCTTACTGCAGTCATCACCCTGCCCTTCCTCCTGGCATTCTCTGAATTGAGTATAGCGCAATTGCCCATTCGTCCAAGCAGGAAATCTAGAACTGTTTCACAGCATCTACTCTGCCACACACACACACAGCATCTCTTTAGAGCAGGGGGCGGGCACAGCTTACTCTTCAAGCATGTGGGCTCAGGCTCACCACTGGGCGGCAGGCATTCAACACAACATGTTGAATAACATAGTCAAGAATAACCATGTATTTAAAATTTGGCTAATATTATCTGGGTATAGCAGCTCATACTTGTAAACCCAGCACATGAGACAGTTACCTTGGGTTTGAGGCTAGCCTGTCTCAAGAAAAGTAGCCAAACAGCAAGGGGTAAATACTGATAGAGCAGCCCCTGTGCTCCTTATCTCCTTAAGTCCTACCATGAATTTAATAGGTCAGCACAAATACTATCCCCACTATGCAGATAAGCAATTGAAATCTCCCAGTACTAGATCGGCCTGATAACCACAGCAAGTGGAACAGCCAAGAGTCCTGCCAATGCCTGCTGGTGACCTCCTTCTGCTGTCTCACATGCCCCCATGAGAAAGTCTAAGACACATGGAAAAACTATTTGCAAAACCATAATATGGGGTAAACCCTGTCAGCTGAAGACTACCAGGACAGAGTGCTGAAATCAGAGCTATGACTCATGAAACTACTACAGCTCCCTAAACTAGTTCACCATAGCCATGACACTTAAGAGAGACTGTTTAGTCTCCATTCACTCCATTAGATCAGTAAGTTCCAAGATAAGATTACAGGCTAAGAGCCTAACAGTAACTCAGCATTGACTCAAGCTGATCTCAGAGATGGGGCTAGAGAGTATGCCAGCAGCTCCTAGTTTACAGATTCTGACCAGAACCTGGCAAAAGCCTCTAAAAGTCCAGCACCCAAGTCAAATCTAGACTTTTTTTCTCACTCTTACTTTCAGGGTGCCCCAGTTCCCCAAAGTACACACTGTCCATTGGTGAATGCAGCACACTGTGAAACCGATCTTCAAAGGTCAAGTGCAAGCGGCACCAACAATCATTCTTCCTTCCCGAGAGTTCCTCCCCACTTTCCCCATGACCCCAGTCTCCTCCTAGCTTGGCCTCACTGTCACCAGCTTCTTGTCACCTGCTTGATCTTCCGTGACTGCTGTATGGGCAGGCTCAGGAGCTTGTCTGCTGCAATCTCCATAAAGAAGGGGTTGAGAATCCGAATCTGTTTGGGGTTGACATCCCAGATGAGGGGAGGCTGTTTCCAGAAACCTTTTCGTACCTATGAAGTCAGGGTCAGAAGAGAGAGACAAAAATAGGTAAAGACCTGTTTCTCAAACCTAACCCAGTTGGTGGTCTTCAGGCAGAGGATGGGGTCCCAGTCAAGCTTGATACCTCAGGAGTGCAGGTACCTCAGAATTGAGGTGAGACTTGTGCCAGAGATGGGAGTTCAAAGAAGAGATCAAGGGGTCCCCTTATCAGGAAGGAAGGGTAATATTATATGGAGAGTATCGGGTCTGACTACCACCTGATTCAGAGATATGCAGACAAGAAGGGTCTTGAACCTTAGGCTGTCTACATACTGGGCAAGAAATGCCAGCTCAGACAGTTCTGTCTTCAACCAGATGGTCAAGTGAGGGAGTACGACCTTGATGGGGACCATCAGGAAAGGCACAAAAATGCTGCCTGTTCCAAGGTAACTGTGGGACAGCTCCCCTGTCCCCAGGATTCTCACACATTCTGACAGTGCTCCTATTCTAGGCAACCTTCCAGCCCAGAGGGCCTCTGGCTGCCACGCCAACTCCTAGAGGCTCTTGAGCTGTGATGCTGGGCAGCTGATTGACAGCCATACAAAACAAGGCTCTGGTGGTAAAGAGCCTGACTCACCCGACCCTTCGCCAACTCTTTAGGATCATCACACAGCACTCTGTGGGACATGTAGCCCAACTATCCCAATTTACCCGCTTCTTATCACTCAAGATGGTTTCAATCCAGTGGAAGTCCATTGCCTTGAAAGCTACCAGGACCAAGAGCGTGTCTGGGTTGTTTTCTATTTTGGGGTCGAAGTGGGCCGACTCAGGGTAGAAGAGACGTATGGTAGTCTTGGAGCCCACATCTCCCTCGTAACCAGCCACAGGAGCATTGTTCAATCTGAGCCAGGGAAAGAATATCCATTACTAGAGATGTCAGGCCTTTTGGCAGCCCTCTGTTTGAGACATCCAGGACCCAAAAAAGAAGCAGGAGGGATGGTCACACACCTGATGACCACGTCGTACTTGTTGATGACATTTCCTAGTGAACTGTTCCGCAACCGGTGCCCATTCCCCACCACAACACAACGACGACACTGGAGGCTGCCGTGGGAAGAGGAGAGGTCAAAGCCTGGAGTGGCTCCTGCTCCACTGAACTCTCACTGCTCTGCATCTGCCTGAGGGCGGCCACCTCAGGCCACTGGTATGTTCTCCTCAGCCCCTGATCTGCCCTGCTCTTGGTCTTACTGACCTTGAAGTCCTGGGCCTCAAAGTGAAACACAAACAAGCCAAGCATGGCAGCGAGATAATGAGAGGAGGGAAGGTACACGGGAGTACCACAAGAAACCCCAGCACAAGGGCTAGGAAAGGTGGCACACACCTGTCACCTCAGCACTTAGGGAAAAGTGGCAGAAGGAAAGTGCAGAATTCAAATCCATTCTGGGCTACATAAAGGGGGAAAATGAAATGCAAGAATAGAGAGGAGAAGGGAGCTGAGGAGAAATCCTAGGACATAGCTCCCTTGCCTGTTACCCAGGTTTGTCTGTTGCCATGGCAATACCTTCAGCAGCTTCTGCCTACTCTGGCATCTAGATGCTGAGGTTAGGTTACTGTGGTTTTAGAGTATCTATATCTCCTGGAGACAGGCAGGCAGGCAAGTCACAGTGGACCAGTGACTGAAGGCCGGCTGACATGGTACTAACCAAGACGATTTCACACTGGAGCAGGGAAAGGTGAGGGTGCCCAAACTGGAGAGAAGAATACCTCCTTACCTCTGTATACTCTCAGGTATAGAATAGCTAGTGATGGCCAACACCCGGAGAAGAAGGTCTTCTGCAAAAAGAATGAATAGAAGGAACCAAGACTATGGTCATTGTCATTCTAAAGGCTGCTCCCACTCCACTCCACAGATTTTTTTCTCCTTGACATAGGTACCTGATTCTGGGCAAAAGGAGCCAGGCATGGAGCCAGTGGATAGCAATATACAGTAGTGTGGCTCCCATGAACAGAGCATGAATTTTCCACTTGCTTGGGTAGGACAACTCATTATTTTACCACTTCCTTTAGTCCCATAGAGCAATTCAGGCAACGAGCTACTATCCCACTGAGCTGAGCAATAACTTACCACTCCCTTTGGTCCCAAAAGGCAACTCATAGGTAGATGGTGTCTTTACCCAGAAATAATCCTTAAGCTGCAGGAAGATGGGCTGTTCCCTAGAATGGCTATACAGGGTTGAATGAGAAAGAGATTAATATGACTGAAAAAGGTCAGGCCTCTGTCTATTATGCCTTCTTTGTCCTTCTTCCAGCCTCATCCACCCTCCAGCCAGTTAGCAATGAGGCAAAAATCCCTCAATCCCGCCTTCCCTATGCCCTATCCCATCATCAGGTGCTTACTTGCCGAAAATCTTAAAGGCCTGCCTCTCTGCCTCACCCTGGAAGCATGGTTCTTTCTTCTCTGAGGTGGGAAAGTAAAAGCTGGAGAGAGAAAGAGAGCATCAGGAGGCCCAGTCAACTGAACCCCAAGTCCAGCATCTCAGGCAGGGTCCACCTCCCCAGAGATGGTCCTATGGTACTGGAGAAGGACATACAGAGTTAGAGTTAGCATCTCCTCAACCCAAGTCCCACTTTGAACACACACCATGGAGGGTGCAGATCGTTCTGCCCTAACATTTCCTCTGTGGGAGATCAGAGAAACCACCTGGAGTCCCACCCGCAGCCATCCTATCCACCCTCATGGAGGGACTCTGGGCTAGCACCTGAATAGGAAAAGTCAGGCCAAGGTTCTCAAAAACATCCTGCTTTGCTAGGCACCCTGCCTTTGCACCAGCCCATCTCTGGCAAGAAGCAATGGGAGAACACAGAAAGCGTACTCACAGTTCAAAGTACCTATCTTCTCGGGAGATAGAATACCACACCATGACAACGACGAAGACCAGAGCCAGCATGGCCAGGAACTTACAGCCTGCAAGGTACATGCGCAGAGATGCTGGAGGCAGAGACAGGAAGGTGGCCCCAGGCCACCTTCTCCTTTGCCCATCCTGGGCTCCTCTACCCCTAGCACAGTCCCTGGCCCTCTTGTGTCCCTAGCCAGGGACTGGGACCCAAGTGTTTTTGGTGTTAGGATGAAGAGAAGGTCTCTGGTTCCCAGTGTGACTCTCTACACCCCAAGATGCTGCTGAGGATGGCTGTTGAACCCTCCAGCATGGGGGGACCCTGGACAACACTCACGGGATTTGCTGGTCATGTTTCTCAGCAGATAGCAGGGTTCCTGGGGAGAAGTGTCATCCCGGCTGCCTCGGGCCACCTAGAAGGCAGGAGTTCTAGGTGTCAGTGTAGGTTCCACCTGCATTCCCACCTAGAGGAGAAAGGCACTCCCTTTCCTCCTCTGGGAGCACAAAGCCACTCTGTGGGGTAGCCAGCCCAGGTGACCTTCCTCCTCAGCACTCAGAGGGTAGTATGAGGGATCTAGGTAGAGCCTTGCTACAGGAAAGGGAACTGAGTTCCCAGCACTCTTTCAGTTCCCATGCCAAGTCTCCAATGGGATTCTCCAGCATGTTGACTCAGTCTGGGGGACAAGTAGGTACATCCACCATTCCTGACCCAAAAGTTAACTATGCCAGATTTTGATGGGTACTTGATCCAGCTGAAGCTCATCCCATCTGGGGCCACTGCTGTGTCTGGCCCCATTAGCAATCTCAGCCAGGCAGATACACTGGGATAGATATTGAGATGAGGATGGGGCTATGAAGGTCCTCAAGAAACCCTCTTCCCAGTTCTTCTAGATTCTGGCAGCACCCAGGCCTCACCTCCTAAGATGCATGGTAAACTCAGGAAGGAAGGCTGGTGCAGTAGGAGAGGGGTCAGGGAGCCCTAAGGGTGAGGCTTGACAAGGAGTCAAGAGTTACTTCCCTTGTCAGTGGGCAGAGGCCAGCAAAGTAATACAGGATGTCAGAAAGCAGTGAATTGCTCTATGGACCAAGCCTTCTAGGACTACACTTCTAAGAAATCTATGTGGCTTAACAGCCATAGGAAGAGGTATAGATGCCAAGTGCCAGTTTCTTCCAGCCTATGTTCCTTCCATCCAGTCCTGTTTCTCAAATGGTCAAGAACAGAAAAACCAAAGTCATGCACTGAACACAACACTTCACAGACATGGGCTGTTATCAGTTGGATGGATCCTGCGACAAGCATTTTCACCTACAGAGCAAGTGACTTGTGACCATCTGTGAAAGGAAGCACCGGTTTGTGCTCTCCTGAGGCCGAGTGAAACATCTTAAACTATTTCTTGGAGGCAGGTCAACATCTGGAGGAAGTGTCATCTACCACAATCATAAATCTATGTTTTTTTTTTAGTGCAGGCCTATTATGGAGTCAAGGCTGTGACCCCAAGAGGAAACATTCCCCAGATCCCAGTATGAGTTCAAGAACTGTGACCAAATAAACAAACAAAAATCCCCAATAAAACAAAGCAAACAAAAAACAAAACAAGAAACCCAAACAACTGAGTGCAGGGTAAGACCCAGACATATTAGACACTTCCACATTCCTCTGCAGGGTTACTACCAGCCATCTGCAAAACCCTGGGGGGACTAAATATGCACACTCCACACTCCCCAAAAGGGAAAGAAAGATAAAGACTAATTTTTGTTCTGAGGAAGCTGCACCTCAGCCTCTGGCATCCATATACCCAAATAGTCTGGGATTTTCTGTGGAAGCTCTATCTCAATATCCCTCTCCAAACCCTGCCCCATCCCAGAAAGTCTGCAAAACAGGGCTCCTCCCCAGAAATGCGGCTGGAAATTCATCTGGGAGCATTTTATACATTAAACCTGTGCTTTTTCTAATTCGGTTTGATTTGGTCTGATTTGGATTGCTGTGTCGGTGGAGAGGCTTATGGGGTGCAGAAAGTTTTCATCTGGAGGTCTCACTGAGAGATTGTTTTTCCCCTCCAGCTAGAGGCCACATGGTGGGAAAGCACCCTTCTCACCCACACCTGCTCTCGGGTAAGACTGGCATTTTACTGGGTCTTTTCCAAGCTATTGCCTTAGAGGCCCAGGGTCTCTTCCGATTTTGGAGGTGTCCTGTCAAACACAGCCGTGCCAGCCCCCGATCCATTTTTGGAGCAAAGGCCTGCCTTTGTTCCATGGGACCCCTTCTTCAGAAGATGTTCTGTTCAAGGGAATATCCCACACATCCTTTTTGTTTTGTTTTGTTTTTTGACCCAAAGTCTACCACAAGTGGACAAATTGCACTAGGCTTAGGGTCGTGGCATAGACTTGTGAAATAGGCACCTGCAATTTGAAGCCAGATCCCCAAAGGCCCTTGGGCTGCCTTTTACAAAATCTTTTTAAATTGGGGCTATCTGACACCATATGTCCGCAATGCCTGATTTCTCTCTGTGCACTAAGGCCTGACCTCAAAATTCCCTTGACAATGGGACATGATGTCCCTGTGGGTAATACGGTGATGCCAGCTACAGAGCCACACTGGGACTATCAACTAAGTCAGAATGGCCAGCAGAGGCAGGACACCATGGTCTGCTGCTGCCTCCTTCAAGGTATGAAGATGGTCTCTGAAAAAAATTGTTTCTGTTGAGATAAACAACTGAGAGATTACACAGCTAGTTGACAAAAAAAACCCAGCCATTTTTCTAAATCAATTGCAAGAGACCATGGTTCAGTATACTCGACTTAACCCTGCCTCCCCAGCAGGAGCCAGTCCTGGCTCTTTTATTTCTCAGTCAGAGCGAGATATTAGAAAAAAAATTTTAAAAGGCTGAGGAGGATCCCCAAACTCGTGAAAATGGCTTTTAAAGTTCCAATGCCCAATAAGAGGCAACCAAGTCTTCCCAACAGATAAGGCAGATAAGGCTGCAACAGAAGAAGACCAATCTCCAAGCCCAAGTCTTAGCAGCTGCCCTAAGGCCACCAGGGGCCACCACACAGGGGACAAAGGAAGTTGACCAGAGGCTCCATCCCACAGGAGTTCAGCCCAAGTCAACTCCCCCAGGAGCCTGCTTCAAATGTGGCCAGGAGGGCTACTAGTCATAATATTGCCCTGACCTTCAGCCTCTGACAAGGCCATGCACTGCCTGCTGGAATACTGTCCCTGCACAAGTCCATCCTCTATGCCACACCATGGAGGTCCAGCCTCACCAACACTGGAAGAGTACTGATACCGCCCATTGCCCTCTCGGAGCCTCAGGTAAACTCTTTGCCTTAGCTCCTGAACTTCCTCAGATCCCTGGGATATGGCATTTCACCCACTAAAGCTTAGCTGTGCTCTCCGACTGTGGTGAATTAGGGTGTTCAACTCAGTCCAGGGTCTAGGACCCTGACTCACCTCTGACAGAGTCCAAGCCCCTCAGGATTACAGCCCCACCACCACCACCACCACCACAGTGGCTCAGATTCTCTCATTTTTGGGCCTGATGACATTCTTCTGCCACTGGATCCCTAACTTTGCCATTACAGCCAAGTCTCTGTACCAGGCAACCAGAGAGACCCCCCCCCATGAGGCCTCTCTCACCCACCCTCTGTGGACGGCAGCCATTCTTGAGAGCCCTGGAAGCAGCAGCTGAACTCACCTGGGCGGCTCTCAAGACCATCCTGTTCAAGCCAATCACGGTATCTTAAATCCACTGCCTCTTAGACCTTCTGAGTCATTCCTCCTTAGATCCTCATAAGTCCAAGTCTTTCACTTACTGTTTCTAGAAAACCCTCAAATTACCTTGGTCTCCAGTCCTGCCATAAACCTGCAACCCTCCATCCTGTCCCCACCCCCTCTGGTATGTCCTCTCATTCCTGCCCATAGGCTGTGAAGGCCTTAAGCTCATCCCAGCCCTGCTGTCTCCTAGATCAACCACTCACAAACCTCCAACTCACCTTGTTTGTTGATGGAAGTTCTCTTACAGACAGATCAGGAAACCACCAGACTTATGCAGTGGTCACTTCCACTAAAACAGTTGAAGCGACCTGCCTGCCAACAGGAACCTCTTCACAAAAGGCAGGATTAATCACCTTGACTAGAGTGCTCCAGCTAGCCCACAGTCAACAGACTACATCTATACTGACTATAAATATGCCCTTTTAATAACCTCCAAAGACCCAGTGGCCTTGGGCAATTCTAAGATTAACTCAGTAGCCTGGAGTCTGGCCTCCAGCTCCTCTGGCTCAACAGAACATATTTTGTTTTTGACATTCTTCTACTAGCCCTGTTATCAACCATAAGAGAGGGATGAACTCTTGAAAAAAAAGGATGATGGTTCTACTTAAATAACTGTCTCATCCTTCCTCAGGACCAGGCACTGTCTATCACTTTGGAGATCCATCAGATCAACTTTGTTCCATTTCTTAGAGCCCCTCTTTGATCCCACCCATCTCCGAGCTCATATTTTACAGTTTCACGCCTCCTGCTAGATGTATGCTAAGGCCAACCTGCAGGGGCCGTCCATCTACAGCATCCTCTGCACCAGCTTCATGGACATCAATCTGTCTAGCACTGGCAGACAAATTTCACTCACATGCCCATTCATAAAAAATTCTGATACCTCCTAACTCTTGTTGACACTTTCACAGGATGGGTAGAAACATTTTCCACCTCCAGGGAAACAGCAGATGTGATGGTTCAGGCACTCCTGGACCACATCATTCCTCATTTTGGTGAGTCACAGACCATCCAAATGGACAATAGGCAATAGGCCAGCCTTCACTTCCAGGGTCATGGAGCTTGTGTTGGAAGCTCTCAACATTTCCTGGAAACTCCATATCCCCTACCACCCACAATCCTCCGGAAAGGTACAGAGGGCCAATGGATTCATCAAACAATAGCTCACCAAGCTCTCCACTGAACTAAAGTTATCTTGGCCCTCCCTTCTTCCCATTGCCCTTACCTACCTCTAGGGCCACCCCACATTCTCCTACAGGCCTAAGCCCTTTTGAGCTCCTTTACCAAATCCCTTCCTCCTCAATCACTATCTCCTAACCCAAATTCCTCCACTGGCCTAAACTCCTTCATTGGCTGGATAGGGTAGGTGTTAATAATCTATTTTTTTTCCTAGCAATTAGGTTTTTCTGCTTCCTCAAGAAACAAATGTCTGAGGTTTCCAGAATGGCAGTTAACCATATGCTTCTCCACTCACACCTCCCAGATTGTGAGCCCACCAACTGCCAACTACCCCTCCCCCGCATCACCCTATGCCCACAGGAAGCAGCTGTGGACATGAACAGGCGTCTGTATACTCAGTGTCTGGGATGTTCTAATGGAAGCTCCACCTCAGCCCCTGGAATTCCATATACCCAAAGAGTCTGGAATGTTCTGGTGGAAGCTCCACCTCAATAACCCTCCCCCAGCTCTTGTTTCACAAGTTCCAATTGGTCTTAATAATAAAAACCCAGAGTCAGATATCAGGGAGTGAAAGCTAAAAGATCAGAGAAACATAGCAGCCAGACACTAGAGTTCTTACCTCTACAAAATCTTCAGACTGAAAAGAGACCAAGATCTTGTCTCCTCTCACCTTATATTCCTCTCTCTGCCCAGCCATACCACTTCCTGTCTGTCTGTACAGACCTCCAGACCTCTATGGTTAACTAGTGGTTAGCTCTGCCTTCTGATCTTCAGGCAAGCTTTATTTATTAGACTATAAACAAGATATCACCACATTTCCCCTTTTTGTCTAAAAATAAAAAGGTTATAACTAAATAATAAAAAAAACAAGTACAATAACTATATGCAATATACGAGGCAATAAATACATCAACAATGTCTAGTCCATTAGCAATTGAAAAACTCAGAGAAAATACTCCATATCTATTCTATCTTGGTTAATTCAAAAGGTTGTACCTAATTCACTTTCTATTCTAACTTGCATTATCAAAACTATCTTTGAATGTCTTTTAACCTTATATACTTGACATTCCTTTGGTGAATTTCTTTTCTGACTCTGGTAACAAGGAAAACTATAACTATGAAGTCTTCAATTCCATCAGAGACCCAAGAAGAAATTAATAATGTGAGAAATGACAGGAACTGCTGGCTGCCTGGACAATCACCCGAAGGTCCTCTGCAATGTTGGGACATCCATCTTCAGCCTACAGGCCTAGCTTATCTGACAGACTTTTCTGTGAAGCAGAATAGTCTGAAGGGCTATTCTACCTTCTCTTGGCAAAGGTCAGCACTTTTTTCTTTTGTGTCCTGCTTGTCCAATTTCGAAAGCATACTGTCAGCAGAGAAGGCAAGATCAGAGAGGGAAAAGAGCAAGCCTCAGCCAACTCTTGCTAACTCCTCAGCCAAAAGAGACGCGGAGCTCCTGTCACCTCCCACCTTATATTCCTCTCTTCATCCAGCCATGTCACTTCCTGTCTATCTGTATAGACCTCTATGGTTAACTAGTGGCTAGCTCCACCCTCTGATCTTCAGGAAATCTTGATTTATTAGAGTAAACAAGGTATCACCACACTCCCCAAATCCTGACCCATCCCAGAAAGCCCACCAAACAGGGCTCCTCCCTTAGAGATGCTCAAGACCAATCCCACAGGGTATTTAAATTGACCCCCAGAAAACAGACTCATGGTTTTCCAGTCTTTCTTTTCTATCTCCTCCTTGGGGAGCTAGAAAATCATCCCGGAGCATTTTATCCATTAAACCTGTGTTTTTTCTAATTTGGTCTGATTTGGTCTGATTTAGACTGCTGGGTCAGCTTATGGGGGTGTAGAAACATTTCAATTTTGTTCTCTTTCTCTCCCTTTCTTTCATTCCTTTCATCTGCGTGTGTGAGGGAGAGAGAGAGAAAGAGAGGAAATGAGAGAGAGGTATTCCATAGCCTGTAACTCACTATGTAGCTCAAGCTAGCCTCACTTGAATTCCTTCTCTCTCTGCATATTGAGATTACAGGCAGGTGCCACCACACTCTCTCAGCCAAAAGTGAGATTTGCAATCCTAAATTTCAGTTAGAGTCACCCTTAATAATTCCTGACAGCTCTCTCACGAGTGAACACACCTTCCCTTGCTACCCACAACAACCTCCACATCATCCTTCACCACGTGGACTTCTTTCTTCTCTTGCAAGGCTGTCTCCCATGCGCTACATAGTGAGACCCTATTTCAAAAGTTAACTCACTAATTAGTTAAGTGTAAGCATTAAATGGATGAGTCTTCTTTGAGAAACTCATGCCAATATTCTGGACTATATGGTTCTTTCTAAGCCCCTTCCTATTAGCCTTCATGCTTAAAATTATATTAAAGTATCTTTATTAAACTCTAACTCTGCTCCCCCACCAAAAGTTAAAATCTAAAAGCATTAAATGAATGGCATGTTAGGTGACTATGGAATATCATATACTTCTCTGGCTCTCATTTTCTCAAGCTGTCAACATAGGAAGTAAATCAACAGCAAAATCCCTGGTGCTCAAAAATGCATTTGTCAGCTCAGCAGAGTCTTATGCCTCCTGCAGACCTACAAAATCAGAATCAGGGAAGAGGTTCTGAATGACAGATGAATGGGAGAACTGCCTGTTGTTGGGACAACGAGATAGCTCAGCAGGTAAAAGTGCTTGTGGCCAAGCCTGATGACCTGTGTTCGATGCACATGACAGGAGGAGAGAACCAACACCCTCAAGGTGTCCTCTGACCTTTACATATATACAAGTCCCCCCCTTCACTCTCTTCCCAATAAACAAAATAAATAAATATAAAAATAAAACCATTTAAAATTCTTAATGAGCACTTGTCTGAGTCCCATGTGAGGAAATTCCGGTTCATTGGTTTAGCCCAGCCCTGGAATTTTCTCACACATGGCAGGTGACTGTAAAGTGCAGTCATGGTGGAAAACTACTAGATTAGATGCACGGCCTCCAAAGATGACTGCTCAAGCTTTGATGAGCACATTTTGATTCCAGGGGCTATGGGTGAGGCCTAAGGATCTATGATCTTACCAGTTCCCTGCTAGGACCACACTTGAAGTTGCAAAATTCCATGCCAGGATTCTTTATTAACTCCCTCCTCTCCTACCCTCCTTCCTCCAGATCTTTCCAGTTAAAGCTAACTACACCCAGATGTGTAAGTCTGGCTCTGTGATTTATACTACATTAGTTAGAGGCCAGGCATCATTAGTAAAAAGGAAGACAAACAAACAACAAAACACCTCCTCTGTGATTCTGGCATGCCACCAAAATGGAAAATCCTGTATAAGACAGGATCCAGAGTAAATGGCAGACAACTGCTCAGCCATACTCTAGCACTGACCTTTAGGGAAGAGACTTTGGCAGTCATTGGTAAGTGGCTTGGAATGAATCCAAGCAACAAGACAGCTACTCCTTCTTTGGCCTCTTTCCCAATGCAGGTCTACACTGGTACATCCTTGTTGCAAATCAGAACCAGCAGAGTTCTAAGCAGCCTGGCTAGTCTTAGGGTTTGCTCCAAGGTGCCCAACCAAAGACTTTAACATCCTATTTCCTTTCTTTGCAGGGCCAAGCCCAGAGGATTGTTTTGTATCTCTGGTTATTCCAGGGGCACAGAGCTTCTTAGATGGGTTGCTACAAGGATAATCTATTGAGGGGAAGTCCACAGTTATTCTATCCTGGTCCAAGGCTCTGCAGCATCCTCCTCTGAACCTGCTGCCAGGGAGAATCACTCATCCAACCTATGAGGAAAGCTGTCTGCATCGTTGGTATTCTGCCATGAACCAAGGTGTCCCTGGCTCCAAGTGAGCTGATAAGCATTGTCAGGGGACTCTCAACATGGCAAACAAGGGACACAGAAAGAAACAGGGCCCTGTAGAAGCTGATAACCAGCCAGTACTTGCTATCTAAAAGGAGTCCTATTCAATCAATATC
This sequence comes from Cricetiscus sungorus, assembly GCA_030556225.1. Lineage (NCBI taxonomy): Eukaryota > Metazoa > Chordata > Mammalia > Rodentia > Cricetidae > Cricetiscus > Cricetiscus sungorus. The sequence goes on along the minus strand of JANBXA010000740.1, from coordinate 41,689,007 downwards.
TCCCCAAGGGGTGAGCCCATCCAAGGGTCAGCTTAATTATACTTCTGAAAGGGAGAGTCTGGAACTATCTGTGTGCTTGTGTGTGTCTGTCTGTGACTGTGTGTGTGTGACAGTGTGTGTGTGTTTGTGACTCTGTGTGTGTGTGTGTGTGTGTGTGTGTGAGAGAGAGAGAGAGAGAGAGAGAGAGAGAGAGAGAGAGAGAGAGAGAGAGAGAGAGAGAGAGAGAGAGAGAGAGAGAGAAAGTAGTAGGAGTAGGAGGAATAGGAGTAGTAGTAATGAGCAGGCAAAAATCCAAGGCTTGCTGAATGGTTCTATGCTCTTTAGTTCTTGAATTTCTGTCCCTGGGGATTGTTTGTTTGTTTGTTTGTTTGGATTGAACCCAAGGCCCTCGGCATGGTAGGCAAGTACTCTACCATGGAGCCACTGCCTGGTGGATCTCAGTTCTGTAAGAAAAACAAAAACAAACAAAAAAGCTAGAGCTACCTGCCCTTTTAACAACTTTAGACTCAGCCATCACTTCTCTCTCCAAACACTACCACCTGGGTGAGGGATCCCCACCAACCTTCCCAGAATCTGGTCCAGTCAAACTTCCCATTCCACTGGCTGTGGACAAGACTGACCACTTACTTTCCCCCTTGTGGTCTCTGCCTCTCCAGTCTGAATGCAGTGTGATCACCTCTCACCCTGGCTGCTATGCCTTCCCCGCTATGACAGACTGGACCCTCAACGTGCGAGCGGACACAAGCCCTTGCTGCCTTAAATTGCTTGTGTCAGGTATTCTGTCATGTCAACTAGAAAAGAAACTACCCCAAGCACACTTACAGAGCACACACTTCCACATGTGCAACTCTGCCCAGGTTTTTCTGCATTAAGATGCCTCGTTTGCTTTAAACGTGAGCCCTAAAGCTCATGCATTGCAGACTTGATCCTGAATGAGGTGGTGCTGGGAGATGGGAGCTTTAATAGGTGGATAGGGTCAGGAAATGGTGGTGCACACCTTTAATCCCAGCACTCAGGAGGCAGAGGCAGGTGGAGCTCTGTGAGTTCAAGATCAGCCTAGTCTACAGAGACAGTTCCAGGACAGTTAGTGTTGTTACACAGAGAAACCCTGTCTCAAAAAATAAAAATAAAATAAAAGAGGTAGGTAGGGCTCAATGATAAAAAAACAAAAATCAAAACAAAAAACAAAAATCTTGCCTAGCAGAGAGTTCTGCCCTCATGAGTGGTTAGTGCTTTACTACAGAAATGGATTCTATAAGTTGAAAATGGAGTCAGTACAAAAAGTCAAATCCAACCTCTTACCCTCTCCCTTACTCCTACTCTCTGCCTTCAGTCTGAAGTTGAAACAGCCAGAAGGCCTCATCTTGGACCTCAGACCCTCCAGAACCATGATCCAAATGAACCTGTATTCATTATACATTACCCTGGCTACAGAGTTTAGTTAGAGCAGCTCAGAACAGACTAAGAACCACCTACTCTTGAAAAGTGGGGCTATCACTGTAACAAATACATAAAGCCATAGAATTACCTTTGGAACTAGGTAGAAGGGAGAGGCTAGAAGAATCAGTATGTATGGGCTAGGAAAAGTTCTGTTAAGAGGAACAGAGTTCAGGTAAGGGCTCACTTCAGAACTGTAGGGAAAGTCTGGACTTTCTTATTACACAAGTGTTGCTAGAACTCAAGACAACCCTGGTAATAAAGTGGCTGAACTGTCTATGCCAACTTCATGGAAGACAGCAGGATGAGGAGGACATTTGGTGGATGAAACACCTTGGCCACAAAGCACTCGGGATGCTGTGTGGCTTGTCTGTAGATGGTGAGTACAAAGATGGGATTTTGAAATGGAATCTATAATTAAAAGGAAACAGAACTTAGGGATTTGAAGGATTCTCAGCCTGGACTCTTTAGAGAATTAAATGTTTCATGAGAAGAAAATGCAGGTGTGGCCAAGTAATCATCTGATAAGATTAGTATAGACAGAATGAGGTCTGAGGCTATTCATTAGGACAATGGGAGAATGATCCCAAAGGCCCCTTGGAGACTTCTGTTGCAGTCCCTCCCATGCCACACCCAGAATGCCAAGCTTAAGAGAAGAAAATAAACAGAAGAAAGACCAGACCTTGGGGCTCACTGCCAAGGGCTAAGATAAGGCTTCACTCCCCATCATATTGGGCAGCCTCCTACTGTCTCAGTCACTGTCCTCAGGAGCAGCTTGACCTATCCCCCCAAAGGCAGCAGGAGACAAGCAGTAGCAATGCCCATGGGGTGCCAACTCTGTAGATTCAGCATGTAAGAGCAAAGGGACATGATTTCCTCTGCCTAGATTTCAAAGGATGCCATAGCAGCCTGGGGCCAGGACACAGATGAAGCCAGAAAAGAACACTTTTAGGAAGGCAATGCCAAGTGGAACTGCGATGTCAGAGCAAAGCAGAGTCCTAGGAGGCCTCATGAAATCACAGAGTGGGGTGGAGCCATCCACAGAGTGGGCAAAGTCTTCCACTGTGACTCCAGATGGCAGGGCCACCAAAACATATTATCAGTCTGAGAGCTGAGAGAAGACTTCCACCTGCCAGGCAAACAACATCCTAGGGGAAGGGAGTCTAGGGTTCCAAGGTCTAGCACCTCTAATCACCGTCTAGAAACAGGACAAGGAGTTAAATACAATTACTTTGGAGGGTAATTGTTTTCTTTGTCAGATTTTAGGCCTACACAGGACCAGTTACCACGTTCTTTTTACTGATTTCTACTTTTGCCTATCCCCACTATTCTAATTTGGAAGTAGCTTGTGTAATTTCACAGGCTAGTGACTAAATAATTCAAGGGTCACAAATGAAATGCTATGAGAATGAGGAAATTCCAAGAGTTAAACAACAGAAGCATTTTTAGTACATAGCCACAGTGGTAGCTAAAGGAGAAGAAAATATTGTAGAGGAAGAAATGAAGAAAAGGGAAAATACAGCATCAACACAATCAAACACACAGTCTCTGGATGGATAAATCTGCCTTGAATGGGTCTCTACTCACATCTAGTCTCAAAGACCCCAGCCCTTGGGTTTTTTAAGATCCTCATTGAGAGGTGGGACCTCTGAGATGTGTTTAGGTCCTGAGCCCTTCCCTTCTGGGTAGTTATGGAAAGAATGGAATTCCATTTCTGTGGCACCCAGCTCGTGTCCCTGTCCTTATACATCTTTTCAGGTATTTCTGAATAACGTATGCTGTGTTCCCGCAAACTATATTTATACATTGATTCAAGTACTAAACAGAGCATAGAATCTCATGACTCACAGTTACAGGTTTGTGTTACATAGTGACTGTATGTCTTGCTCAATATCTTTTGACTTCTGAAATGGGAGATTTAGAATGCCTGAATTATATATCCCAAAGTATAATTTCATGTTAGAGAATTATAAGCTCTTCTATCTTGCATGTGAAATAATAACCTCTTATCAGGGATTTCTTTGTGTCTCCGGACCATATTACCACAGTTATAGAGTAGATGTTTGACCAAAAATAAAAGTGGTAATAAAACACTGTGTGTGTGTGTGTGTGTGTGTGTGTGTGTGTGTGTGTGTGTTTCTGAAATTCATACCCAGGCCTCACATATTCAAGGCAAGAATTTTATTACCAAGATACATTTACAGACCTTGACTTTTTCTGTTTGTTTGTTTGTTTGTTTGTTTGTTTGTTTGTTTGTTTGAGACAGGGTTTCACTTTGTAGCCCTGGCTGTCCTGGAACTCACTCTGTAGACCAGGCTGGCCTCGAATTCAGAGATCCACTTGCCTCTGTCTCCTGAGTGCTGGGATTAAAGGCATGTGCCACCACTACCTGGCAAGATCTTGATTTTTAAAGCTGGACTCATCAGAGAATCTTGCAGTTGATAGTGATTAATTAACACAGTAACTCACACTGGTCAAGGTTCAGGGATGCAGAATGCTCAGCCTTAAATGGGACATCTGTATCACATTCCCTCTTCCCAAGGCCCAGCGATCACTTCAGAAGACTGGGTATAAAGAGTACAAAAGGCAAAGAAAGTAAATGACGACAAGATGTCTTCAGGACACATCTGGCAAGTTGCACAATAAACTCAGAGAGATTATGACAGCACACATAAGACTTGTGCAAGATCAACACAGACGGATTCCCAGTGTGAAGGTGAGGCGGACAGAGTCCCACTCCTAGCCAAGGAGCTATTGGCAATTGACAGCTACTGGGAGAGAAAGAGCCAATTTTCTTTTATTCTGTAACCTCTGGTAAGTCAACCACATTCCAGTAGAAGGCCACATATCCAAGAATATATGGATAGAATAAACTGGATTTCATTTTTTTTTTTTTTAATGACACAAAGTTTGGTGTAGGGAAGGAGCAATGGATCTGGGAAGAGATTGGGGAAGGGAGTAAAAATGATCAAAACTGTTGTATGAAATTCTCAAAGAACTAATTTTAGAGAAATTAAACAAAAATTTAAAAGTAAAAATAAAGTGTCACTACTTTGCTGTGACTGACATTAAATTCACTATGTTACCTGGAACTCCTGATCTTCTGACACTGCCTCCAGAGTGCTGGACTATGGGCATCTGGTACCATGTGTCTGTGAAAGGCTTTCTATGTCTCTTATTAATAACTGAAATTCATGGTTACTAAAGGCAGGAGCTGCTCCTCTCAGCCTCTGCATTATTGGTTCTAGAAGCAGGCAAATCACTGTTACAGCATCTTGAACACTCTGGGATACTTAGTGGCATATTTGGACTGTAGCTAAGAAACTCCATTAGGACCTTCCCCACCTAAGTGCATGTCAAGGTGACGCTCCATGGTGTCAGCTAACTCACAGTAATTCTTAGCTTAATATTATTGCCGGTATCCCACAGGGGATTCAAGCAGAACTGAATATAATGTGATTAATGCAACCTCATAGGCTCTTCTCATTAAAGGGTCAGTACCCTGGTCCTGCTTTACAATGATCCCCATTTGATGTCTTACCTCCCCACGCCAGCAAAGATCCACATGGCCTGCTTCTGCTGAGCTCTAGGGACCCACATGAGCTGCTCCTCTCTTCTTCATCACCTCGCTCCTCGCCACGCTTGGTGAGGGAAGCCAGGCACACACCTTCCTTCAGCCTCTGCATTTGCTGTATGCCAGGCAGGAAGGCTTTTGTCTTAGACACAGATTTAGATATCTATGCATCCAGCTCTTCACTCACCTTTTCCACACTTCCCAGCAGCAATCCGCCACAGATCTAATGCTCCCTTACCTGCAAACATTCTTTTACAACTGTTCTGCTTGCTCGTAATTAGAACTGTGCCTGACACACAGTTCTCAAAACAAATTTGTTGGATTAACAAATGGATCTGGGGGATGGAGAGGTGGCTCAGAAGTTAAGAGTACTGACTGCTCTTCCAGAGGTCCTGAGTTCAATGCCCAGCAACCACATGGAGGCTCAACCATCTATAATGAGATCTGATGCCCTATTCTGGTATGCAGGCTAACATGTAGACGGAATATGGTATATATGATAAATAATTAAATCTTAAAAAAAAACAAATGGATCTATTCATCAAGAATTATTGTCATAATGTAGGTGGAACAGGAATGGAAAAAAACAGTAGTAATAGGTCAAGTCCCTTGGTGCTTCTGGCATAGCCCCTAGCAATGTCCTGACTGGATGTCAGTCCCATCTCTGTGTAGTGTAATCACAGGAAGTCTGAGGTGAGACTGTTCTTCCAGGCTCATTGAGAAACTTCAAAGGGCAGAGAAACTGACTCAATGCTTCAAGGTCACCTATGGAAGGTGGAGGCATCCTCAAAGCACCAATGGAAAGGAGACAGACAACCTTCTCTCTGTGAGGGTAGGCTCCATACCTACCCTCACAATCCCAGCTGGAAAGGCATCTATGTGGAAACATTGTATCATCCATCTGATACAGTGTCTTGGTTGATAACAGTGTCAAGGCATCCATCTGATGTCTTACTAGTCACAAAACCATCACAGGGAGCCTCCTGAAAATTATACTTCTGGTGTTTGCCTAGAGGGGCAGACACCAAATTCCATGAATTCTCAGAGTTAGAAAGCTGAAGCCCATGTGACTAAGTGGCTAGTCTAGGGCCAGGTCAGGGCCAGGATAAATAAAGGAGAAATGGTTGCCAATAGTAACCTGTCCCAGGTGCCTTCCAGACAGGGTCTCCTGAAGACAGTTCTCTTCCAATACTGCCCACCCAGGAGGCTAAAGACACTGGAATCTGGGGCTGTCTTAATGCCAGCCCAGCCAGATCCTCTTTCCTTTGCCCCCCACCCCCACCCTGATGTCTTATCTGAAAGTAATAAATTATACTAGTCCTGGTCTGGCCAAACAATACCAATACGCCCAGTTGGGTTAAATAAAATACTTATGTCAGGTCACAAGATGTCTCAATGGGTAAAGGTATTTGTCACCAAGTCTAATGACCTGAACTTTGATCCCCAGGACCCATATCCCAGAAGGGAAAAAAAAATCACCTCTTGAAATAAGCTGTCCCCTGGCTTCCATGAATGTGTACACACACACACACACACACACACACACACACAAATAAATGAACCGAAAAATATCTAAAGTATTTATGGACTTATGTAGCCAGTCCACACTGATGAGTTTTAAGTAGAAATATATGCTGACTTCACAGAATACTAATGTTTAAAAAGTAAATTATCACCTAACTATAGTAATTACACATTGAAATTGTAGTATTTTGAAAATATTACAATATAAAATTAACTTCACCTCTTTATTTTTACTTTTTCAGAATGTGATCCAGTACTTGGGAGGCAGAGGCAGGAGTTTTATTTTTTATTTTTATTTACTTAACTTTATTTTATGAGTATTCGTGTGAAGGTGTCAGATCCCCTGGAACTGAGGTTACAGACAGCTGAGCTGCCATGTGGATGCTGCAAATTGAACCTGGGTCTTCTGGAAGAACTGCTGGGACTCTTAACCACTGAGCCATCTCTCCAGCCCCTGAGGCAGGAGTTTAAGGTTATCCTCAGCTCTACGGTAGGTTTGAGGCCAGTCTGGGCTACACAAGACCCTGTTTCAAAATAAAACAGACTGAAGAGATGGCTCAGTGGGTAAATGTGATCGCCATTAAGCTTGATGACCTGGGTTTGATCCCCAGGGTCTATATAGCAGACAAACAGAATCCATGTGTACACACATGCATATGATAATAATAAAATTTTTGAGACAGTATTTCCTCTACAGAGCCCTGGCTGTCTGAGAACTCACTATGTAGACCAGGTTGGCCTTAAACTCACAAAAATCCTCCTGCCTCTGCCTCCCAAGTTCTGGGAACAAAGGCATGTACCACTTTTTACTTTATTTTATGTGTATATGTATGTACCTGTGTACCTATACGTGTATTACATGCATGCAGGTGCCTGCAGAAGCCACAAGAGAGCATCAGATTCCCTGGGTGGAGTTATAAGTAGTTGTTGGCTGCCCAGTATCAGTGTTGGAAACTGAACCTGGGTCCATTGTAATAGCATCAAGCACTCTTAACCTCTGAGCCATATGTTTAGCCCCATAAATAAAATACATTTTTTTAAAAAGTGACAAAGGCAGATGTCTTGAATCCTTAAATTCTGAATGGCATGTGATTGTGGCTCCCATCCTATTTCTATAGGAAAGTACAAGGCCAGACAGTTTGCAAGAGTTCTTCTTGTTCAAATATGTGACAGAAGACAGTGGTGCCCACCCCACAAGAAGCAGGATAGCTGGTTTCCTATGCTCTGCTTCAAAAAGGAGAAATGAATGGAATCTGAGATGTCTGGGAATGGGTGTCACTGTCACTGATTATGCCAAGGAGCATGGGAACCCCAATGTCTTAAACTCATCAGGGTCCAGAAGACCACTCCGCCTGCTTCTGATTCTCCTCTTGGGCCAATTCAATGTGATATTGTCACCTTGTCCCATAGGCTCTTCTTCTGTCCCCATCCAACCTCATTCTCACTTGGCATCTTGCCCCAATGGCTACTTTTTGCAAACTTTCCCAGAACCCACCCTGGCAGCCATGTTTGGGTTAGATGGAGCTATCTGGAAAGGGCCTTCTATCTTTTAGATAAGAGCTATACTTTGAGGGCAGGTCACTGGGACTGAGCCTTCCCTCTGCTACCAGCAAGATGTGTGACTTGGGGATAAATTGGCTTCCCTAAGCCTTGGGTCCCAGGTCTATAAAAAGGAGGTGGAGTCCCTCCATGATTTCCTCACAACCATAACCATGTCTACATGACCCCAAGTGAGGCACAGGGATGAACATGAATAGTAGATACCAGCAGCATGCCATCTGCTATTGTAAGAAGTAATCCCAAAACTGAAGCCATGTAAAACAGTAGTGAGAAGTGCTTAAAGCCTTTTATTTTTTTATGTTTTTGAAGACGGGGTCTCATTACGTAACCTTGGCTGGCCTGGTGGAATTCACTGAAGAATCTAGGCTGGGCTGAACTCACAGAGATCCACCTGACTCTGCCTTCTGAGTCCTGGGATTAAAAGCATGCACCACCATGCCCATCCTTAACTCGTTTCTTATTGTTTTAATTTTATGTGCTTGACTGTTTTTTGTGTGTGTTTGTGTACCATGTGGAGGCCAGACTTGGGTACCAGACACTCTATAACTGCAGTTACAGACATTTGTGAGCTACCATAGGGGTTCTGGGAATCCAACCTAAGTCCTCTGGAAAAAAACAGCTAGTATTCTTAAGCACGGAGCCCTGGGTAAAAATAGTTTTGAAAATACTATTTTTACCTTGTGTTCTTTTGGGGGCATTGTTTTTGAGGCAGGGTCTTATATGCAACTCAGGATCATTAGATCCCTCTGCTTCAGCTTCCTCCATCTGGCAATACAGGTCTACAACACTAAGTCTGCTATGGTGGTGTGCTCCTGTAACATTACCACTTAGAGAAAGAACAGACAGGAGAACTAGACAGGAGTTCAAGGGCCTTGCACTATGCACATCTAATTACTCTCACTGTACACTTTGGCTGCATGCCTCCCACCCCCAACCTACACATGGAAGAACGGAGGCTGGGTAGATGCAGGGGCAGGAGTCAAAGCCAGTGGCTTCATGTTTGGATCTGTGTTAGGACAGGGGTCAACAGTGTTATACATGCATGATCTGGAATCAGTGGTTAGGATCAAAGACCAAAGTCCCCTCCCTACTCTCTCCTTCCTGCCACAGCATCCCCTCGCTACCCAGCTGCCAGGCGCCTCCTCCCACATCCGTCTATATCATCAGTTTGTTTCAGTTCCATTGTGGCAGTTATACTATGCTATCTATAGTGTCCACTGGGCCAGTCTCCCAAGCACCAAATTGAATACCAGGCACATGGTAAGTAATTGGCACGTTTTAAAATAAACAAATGTCTAAATTGTTATCATTTGTTCACTTATGCAAATAAGAAAGAAAAAAAAAACCTATGAGCAGAAAGTTTCATCAAGTTAGAAAATTCCTGACCTTCTTTTGTGCTTACCTGGACAACCAGGGTGCTGAGGCTTGCTAGAGTCTCACACTGGCAACTCCCAGGGCCAGCAGGAAGGCTACTATCTGCCAAATGGCTAATTTCAGAAGGACACCTTTATCACTAGGTACATGCTGTTTCTGAAGATTAGACAGTTGCCATCTTTCCCTTAACCACTACTAGTTCCAGAGTGCTGGGACATACCAGAAGCTGAAGACAGCAAACTCTGGGTGGCCCCAGGAAAAATTAGGGCCCAATGGCACCTTATTAATCTTCCCTCCTCATATGTTCCTCAAGACGGCCAGTTTGGCACAAGATACCAGGATCTAGTTGACGGGGAGCTCAAAGCACTGGCTGCAGATAAAAGAACTATGGAGGACTCTGAAAACCCTGAACTCCAACTCAGCCTCTGCAGCCACCAACCATGAACTCAGCCTCAGATTCCTCCTCTGATAAAGGGGGTACCAGGCTCAGGTGCACACCTTCAATCCCAGCACTCAGGAAGAGGTAGCAAACCAGAGGCACACAGTAGGAACCTGTCCCCAAAAGAGCCAGTAGTGAGGTAGTACACCTTTAATCCCAGCACTTGGGGAACAGAGGCAGACTTGAACTCTAAGAGTTCGAAGCCAGCCTTATCTACATAGTAAGTTTCAGGACAGCCAGGTCACATAGTATGACTTTGTCTCAAAACAAAACACAAACAAATGAACAAACAAAAACACCCGACATAAAGACCCAAAACAACAAAATGAGAGAACCAAGGCTGTTTCCAGAGGTGTCACAAACTTAATTCACATCACACCAGTTAAGCCCAGTTTCAGTGCTGGCCCCATACAGAGCAAGCCACTTGGCATGGCATGCAACACCCCCTCTCCACTCCAGGCCTGCCTCACTCCAGAAAAGAGAAGGGGCTCAGCCACAGCTCCTACGCACCCCCACAACTGTGCTCACCTGTCCTCTCTGTGGCTGGCTCTACTCCTGCGTACAGGACAAGACTACAGCTGCCTGTACAGCTACAACAAGGACACCACCACCCAGACTCCACCCAGCACTGAGTAAAGATCTACCTATTGGCCCACATTCACTGGGAACATTAGTGGGGTGGAGCAAGCAGGAAGGAGGTAGCCCCAGGAAGCTGTCTGCACTGTCTCCAGGCAGCACCCGGGATCCTGAGCAAAGCATCTCTCTGGGCAGCTGTCTCTCCAGAAGAGACCTTTCCAAAGCCACTGCCTGCCTCACGGTGCTCAAAATTCAGGCTTCAAATGAGTCACACCCAATGCATGTGATCTACAAGTGTCAGCAATCCCCAAAATAGGAAAGAAACAACAAACTAAAGATAAACAAAGAGCAAATCAGATCCAACAATTCCACTTCTGGGTACGAACCCAGTGAAAGTGAAACCATGATCTCCAAGAGATACGTGTACACCCACATTTACAACAGAATTGGTCAGACCCAAAATGTAGAGGCAATCCAAGTACCTACAGAAAAATGAAGCGATCAGCAACATCTGGTACCCGTGTATCATGCAGCATTGTTCAGCCACACAAGAAACTTCTGACAATTGCTGCACAATGGATGAACATTGAGAACAATGTGCTAAGTAAAACACTGCAGTCACAGAAAGATACACACTATGACGACTCTGTTTAAAGGAGGCACCCAACAGTCAAAGCACAGAAACGGAAAGTAGGAAAGAAGTTGAGGGGATAGGGTGGGGAACAGGAAAACAAATTGTTCAGGGAATCTTCGGTTTGATGGTGGTGATGGCTGAATATTGGGAATGTACTTACTACCCTTGAACTGTTAAGAAATGAGTCAGAGAGATGGCTCAATCCATACAGTACCTGCCCTAAAACATAAGAAGCTGAGTTTAAACCCCTCCAAAAAAAAAAAAAAAAATCCATGTAAAAATTGTAGATCAATTTGGATAAACCTAAAAATAAAAATTTAACTGGTGGACATGACTAGGTGAGCAGCAGACCAATGACAGATCCTATCTCTGAAGGTGACCCAAAGCTGTCATTTGGACTCCACATAAATACACACACCCCAAAATTTTTAAATGACTAAGATGGAAACTATAATGTTATGATTATGCATTTTCCCATGATAAATCAGGGAGTCAGGTTTGATGGTACATGCTTGCAATCCTATCCTATAATTCCAGCACTTGGCTGAAGCAGAAGACACAAGTTCATCTTGGGCTACATAATCAGAAGTATTTTAAAACAGAGAGAGAGGTGGGAGGGATCAGGGGGATAAAGAGTACCTACTGCCCCTGAGAACATGCTGGTGGTTGGTGACCACGGACACAGGTTCAATCCCAGTGTCTTTTGTCATACAAACATGGCTGGCAGGTGGAGACACAAACCCATAACAAAGTCTTAGCAGAGCATGTCACAGTATGAGTAAGGCTGAAGCTTGAAGCCATCACACTTTCAAATCTAGCAATTCCATTTTGGGGTACACCCCAGAGTAGCCTCCCTTTCACACAGACACCCCATTCAAGAGCACTCGTTTAACACTGCTATAACTGCAGAACAGAGAACTAGTACCAGGCAGGGAGCTGCCTAAGCTGTGGTCTATTCACACAACTGAGAACTACTTAAACTGAAGTAATTCGTCAATTTAAGATAAAACTAAAACTGTAAGTTTAACTTTTTTTTTTTTTTTTCATTTTGGTTTATCCAGACAGGGTTTCTCTGTCTGCCCTGGCTGTCCTGGAACTCGCTCTGTAGACCAGGCTGCCTGCCTGCACCTCCCAAGTGCTAGGATTAAAGGAATGCACCACCACTGCCCAGCTCAAATTTAACTTTTATGTGTTACAAACAGATAAAGTATGGATCAGAAAACAATACTGCTTGTATTATGTGTGTGTAATTATACCCATATGATAAATGAGCAAAACAGAGGTATACCAAATTAGAAGTGAAAATTAAATTCTGGATATATGAGAAGAACAGAATAGAATGTAAGGGCCAATCTTTAGTTTTATACTGTTTCCCTATACCTTCCTCCCTCCCTCCCTCCCTCCCTCCCTCCCTCCCTCCCTCCCTCCCTCCCTCCCTCCCTCCCTCTCTCCCTTCCTATGTTGGGAATCATACTTAATGTGGAGTTTAACCCTCACCCTCTCCCTCATCCCATTTCCTCCTTCCTTTTAGATGGGAGCTCATGGAGCCAAGGACAGACTAGCACTTCTGATGCTCCTGCCTTTGCCTCACCCTTGGCAATGTAGAAGAATTAAACCTAGGTCTTCCTCTATCCTAGATAAGTGTTCTACCACTGAGCTACAACCTTAATCCTCCACCCTTTTCTTTCTTAAAGGAAAAAGAAAGTCTGACATGATATGGGGAAAATGTTCACTTTTTTTAATTTTATAATTTTTTATTTAAATTTGAAACAAGCTTGTTTTACATGTCAATCCCAGTTCCCGCACTCTCTCCCCCTCCCCTATTTCCCCACCAATCCCCATTCCATCCCCTTTCTGTTCCCCAGGGAGGGTGAGGCCTTTCATGGGGAGTCTTTAAAGTCTGTCATATCATTTCAGGCAGGGCCTAGGCCCTCCCCCATGTGTCTAGGTTGAGAAAGTATCCCTCTATGTGGAATACACTCCCAAAGTCCATTCATATACTAGAGATAAATACTGATCCATTCCTAGAGGCCCCATAGACTGCCCAGTCCTCCTATCTAATACCACATTCAGGGAATCTGGGTCGGTCCTATGCTGGTTTCCTAGCTATCAGACTGGAGTCCATGAGCTCCCCCTTGTTCAAATCAACAGTTTCTATGGGTTTCTCTAGCCTGGTCTTGACCCCTTTGCTCGTCACTCCTTCCTGTCTGCAACTGGATTCCAAGTGTCCGGCTCAGTGTTTAGCTGTGGTTATCTGATTCTGCTTCCATCAGCTACTAGATGAAGGCTCTAGGATGGCATATAAGGTAGTCATCAATCTCATTATAGGGAAAGGGCATTTAAGGTAGCCTCTCCACTATTTGCTTAGATTCTTAGTTGGGGTCATCCTTGTAGATCTCTGGACATTTCCCTAGTGCCAGATTTCTCTTTAAACCTATAATGGCTCCCTCTATTATTGTATGCCTTTTCTTGCTCTCCTCTATTCTTTCCCTGACTCAATCTTCCTGCTTCATCATGCCCCTATCTCCCCTCCTCTTCCTCCTAACCCCCTCTCCCCTCCCCCAATGCTCCCAATTTGCTTGGGAGATCTTATCCCATTCCCCTTCTCCAGGGACCATGTATGTCTCTCTTAGGGTCCTCCTTGTTTCCTAGCTTTTCTGGCAGTGTGGATTATAGGCTGGTGATCCTTTGCTGTATGTCTAAAAACCATATATGAGTAAGTACGTTCTGTGTTTGCCTTTTTGTGACTGGGTTACCTCACTCAGGATGGTTTCTTCTAGTTCTATCCATTTGCCTGTGAATTTCAAGATTCCATTGTCCCTCCCCTCCCCCGAGTAGTACTCCATTGTGTAAATGTGCCACATTTTCTCCATCCATACTTCAGTTAAGGGGCCCACAGAATGGGAAAAGATATTCACCAACCCCACATCTGACAGAGGGCTGATTTCCAAAATATACAAAGAACTCAAGAAGCTAGTTACCAAAACACCAAAAGTGGGGTACAGAACTAAATAAAGAATTCTCAATAGAGGGATCTAAAATGGCTGAAAGACACTTAAGAAAGTGCTCAACATTCTTAGCCATCAGGAAATGCAAATCAAAACAACTCTGAGATACCATCTTACTCCTGTCAGAATAGCTAAATCAAAAACACCAAAGACAGTTTATGCTGGAGAGGATGTGGAGAAAGGGTTCACTCCTCCACTGCTGATGGGAGTGCAAAACTCATACAGCCACTTTGGAAATCAGTATGGCTGTTCCTTAGGAAAATGGGATTCAGTCTACCACAGGATCCAACAATTCCACTCTTAGGCATATACTATACCCAAATGATTCACATCCATGCAACAAGGACATGTGCTCAACTATGTTCATAGCAGCATTATTTGTAATAGCCAGAACCTGGAAGCAACCTAAATGCCCCTCAACTGTTATGTTTGTAAGTTAGGGGACTGGAAGTATGGCTCAACAGGAAGAATGTCTGCCCAGCACTCAAAAGGCCCCAGGTTCAATCCTCATCACTATATGTGCCAGGTATGATGCTTCAAGCCTGTCATCTCACCTCTCAGCACATGAGAATTGAAAGTAGGAAGATCAGAAGTTCAAGGTAATTCTTGGCTCTGTAGTGATTTTGAGTCTAGCCTGGGCTACATGAGACCCTACTTCAGAAAAAAAAAAACAAAATTAAGGTAGAACAAGGGTGTGAATATACTGCTACTATGAAGACTATAAATAGTGCATACTCATCTGCACGTAAAAATTCCAGCCTGTGTAAAGCCCTTGTCTAGCATACGCAAGGCTCTGAGTTAGAACCCCAGTACCTGAGAAAAAACCACAAACTCCAGTATGCTTGGGGCACCATTCTTTTCACTGATCCTGACAGAGGCCTGAGGCACAGTAACAGAAGAGTATAAGAGAAATGGGGCTCCTTAATGGAACTGAAAACAAGTCAACATTGTGGGTAGAGATTGGGCAATGTCTACCAACATTCTTGTTCCCTGAGAATCTACTGCCAGAATTTACTCTGCAGAGAAGCCTTTTGTTTGTACAGAGACCTGTCTATCAAGACCATTAGTGACACACCTGTAACGTGTGTGTGTGTGTGTGTGTGTGTGTGTGTGTGTGTGTGTGTGTGAGTTTTTTTTGAGACAGGATTTCCGTGTAGCATTGTCTGTCCTTGAGTTCAATCTATGGACTAGGTTGGCCTCAAACTCGCAGAAATCTGCCTACTCTGCCTCCCATATGCTGAGATTAAAGGTGTGCACCACCACCACTCGGCATCTATGTGTGTTTTAATATTGTTTTTATTGACAGATCTCACTATACTGCCCACACTGGCATCAAACTCCTCAGTATAACCACTCCTTTTCTTCATTCTTCCTGGGCCTGGAACTATAGGTACTTGTCACAGCACTTTGTAAATATCTAGCCACACAGACCTGTTTCAATGCAGATGATGACAGACTGCAAACACTATACAGCTGAAAGAGAATCTAAATCTGTATGTTCTGCCATCAAGGGATTTGCTAAAGTCCCATATTAAATTCCAAGTGCTCTGTGTATCTCCCAGTCCACTTTCAGCAGAGGGTTATGTGCACACATACATACATCTGCATAAGAAAGATGTGGTGAAAATGAAGGTAGCTACCTTAAAAGGCAGCAGCTCAGCAGAACACAGTTTAGAATGAAAGAGACATTTTTTTGTTTTTAAGTGGAGGTAGGATCTTATTATGTAGTCTCGGGTAGTTCCAAAGTCATAGTCCTCCTGTTCCAGCCTCTGGAGTGCTTAGGACTACAGGTGTGAGCCAGTATATCCCATTTTAACTTGTTGGTGGAGAGAGAGAGAGAGAGAGAGAGGAGAGTGTGTGTGTGTGTGTGTGTGTGTGTGTGTGTGTGTGTGTGTGTGTGTCCATCTGTCTGTCTGTGTTTAAGGCAGGTCTCATATAGCACAAGCTAGCCTCTAACTCACTATGTAACTAAGGACATCTTTCAACTCCTGATGCCCCTGTCTCCATCTCCCAAGTGCTGCAATTACACCACCACGTTTTGCTGTCATATACCCTTTGGCCATTTAACTTTTTTAAACTGGTGAGTACAATATACAATAAATTAAGACAAACAAACAAACAAAAACTGAGCAGGAAAGCCAGGCAGTGGTGGTGCACGCCATTAATCCCAGCACTTGGGAGGCTGAGGCAGGCTGATTTCTGTGAGTTTGAGGCCCGCCTGGTCTACAGAATTCTAGGACAGGATCCAAAGCTACAGATAAACCCTGTCTCAAAAAAAAAAAAAAGAAAAAAAAGTCAGCAGGAAGAAGAGAGAGATAAAATAAAAGATTATAATCAAGAATATAGAGTTAGCTAGGTGGTGGAGGCAGTGGTGGTGGCGCACACCTTTAATCCCAGCACTTGGGAGGCAGAGGCAGGAGTGTCTCAGTGAGTTTCAGGACAGCCAGGACTGTTGCACTGAGAATCCCTGTCTGGAAACCTGCCTGAAAGAAACAGACAGTCTCACGTACCTGGACCTGAATTCCGGATTCAGTTTTCTGCTATGTTACTGAAGAGGAAAACACAGCTCTAGCTGGTAGAATGACTCAAAGTGGCAAAAAACAGTGACTGCTGGGATTCTTGCTGAGGTGGAAGCAGCTGACCTCTGTCCAAAGGACACAAGTGCAGCCCCTGCCTCGCTCAGAGACCTGCTTTCTTATTCTTTGTGTCCCACTCCAAGGACAGAGACCAGACCAACATTGACAGACAGACAGACAGACAGACAGACACACACACACACACACACACACACTTAGGATGAAACGTCCATCCTCTCTGTTTGGCAAGCCATATGTAGAGGGGCAGGACCCTGTCCAGATGGAAAGGCTGTTTCTAAGTAAACAACAACTCCATATAGACAGCAGCACTACACAAGACAGCCATTCTTTCTGTAAAGACCTGGGAATACAGCAACAGGCCAGGAGTTTGCCAGAGCTATCTGGAAGTAGCTGAGAAAGCTGATAAGGATAACTTATCAGTTTATTTGTCCTTGAAGCATCACTTCCTCATGCTTTCACATTCATGAGTGATTTCTAAGGAACTGACTTCTGTACCTGTTGACCAGCCCTGATGACTCTGATTCTAGGGCTGCTGACCAGAACCACCAAGTGAGGTCACCTACAGAGTAGGCCCATGTGGCGATAGGAGAGCCATGAGCAATACCTCCTTTACCTACTCCTTAGAAGAGCTGGTCTGGAACAACACTCCTGTCCCACTGCAATATCTCTAGGCTTTGAGAATACATCTTTGATCCCAGCACTCAGGAGGCAGATACAGATGGATCTCTGAGATTCAAGGCCAGCCTGGTGTACAAAGCGAGTTCGAGGACAGCCAGGGCTACATAGGGACACCCTGTCTTGGGGGGGGGGCAGGGATGAAATACAGCAAGGTTGGGCACATAGAAGAAACAGAAGTCCACTCAGACCACAGCCTCCTACATCCAGGCCACTGTCTTAGCTACCACCAAGAGCTATAAACAAGAAAACAGGCCCACCTGTGTAGAGTGTATACATAAATAGAGACAGACATATGACAGAGAAATAGCAAAGATGATGTAACGATAACTCCTATTAGGAAGCCACCGTCCAAAGGCGGTGACACAGAGAATAACTGGGTAGATCCTCTGCAATCCCATTAGGACGATCCCTCTCAGAAGCTGATTTTAACCTGAGCTACATGGGATAGGGACAAAGGGTTCTGAAGTGAGAAAAATACAATGACCTGGCATTTGTCAGATGTAAAAAGCAGAAACAAGTCCGACATGACTGCTGGTGGCCAGAGATAGCCAACTCAAGGAAGCCACGGGTACCAGATGATCTAGTACCCTCCTCTCCTGCCCAGCCTTTCACACCTCCCTATACCTTTAACTTGTGTTCTTCCTAGGAATTCAGAAGGGCACTCCCTATAATTAGGGAGTGTGGCCAGGCCACACAGGCCACTAGAGGAGCATGGGGTTGTTTAGATGTCATAAAAAAAAATGTCACAGCAGGGTATTAATGAAAGGGTGATGCTGCTGGATTAATTTTTTAAAAATTCCTGGAGCAATTCTGCAGCTTATGTGAGCAATGTCTTTTAATTTTTAAACCACTTCATGTGCTCCTCCTCCTTTCTTCTTGGGCACTGATGAGGATTATCCACTTCCTCATGCCTGAGGTAGAGACCCCAGGACCATATTCACACCCACATGTGAGGAGACAGCCAAGTCTGGACAATTCACAGGCACTACGGGATTGGGGCAGGGGTCAACACTGGGGAGGTCACCCCACTCTTTCCTCTCTCCAAGTGCAGTACCTCTGACAGTTAATTGATTGTCAGTGTCCTGGCTCTTGGTTGGTTTCAGCTAATGCAGCCAGCCGGCTAGACCTTGGACAGACCCTCGTAGCCTGGGTGGCACAGGCAGTAGCTCTGGAGACAGTACCCAACCTCTTCCAGAGTAATATTCCCTCTGCAGTGTGAATGGCCCTCTCTAGCTCAGACAGAGGTACCCTGAGTTACAATGGAGCTGTGGCCTAAAAAAGCCTCATGAGTTGAAAAGACTGCGTAACTCTAAAATGCATCTGATAGTCATGATCTATATGCTGAACATTCTATCTTAACAAGCCAGTCTACCACTGGGAAAGCAACAACGTTCATCCTGTGACCATGTGGCTGGCAGGGGTTCCGGTGCCTACCCTTTGCCAGCATCACAAGACTGTCATCCTGCGTATCACTGGTCTGGTGAGGGGCAAAGTTCAAAGCTCTAAATATGGCTTCTCAATATGTATTGCTTTTACACATTAAGTTTGTTTGTAATCTTTGTAAGTCTTCACATGCCATTATATATATTTTTTTTAATTTTACCTTAAATCAAACGTTTGTAAATTGAGAACCATTTGTGTTCCCTAAGTCTCCAAACAGGAACAAGGTAGAGAAATGTGCAGTCCAAGAATTCTCACAGAGATGAATAAAGGTTTACTCAGAGCACCACACCTGCTGCTGGCTGTCAGCTCTTATTTAGGAGTCCTTGGGAGCAGCATTTACAGTTAGAAGCCCCTCCCCTCATCCTGGTCACTCTGGTAGGACTATACTTCCTCCTCCCCTCCCCAGAGCCTCTAATCAGCTATACATGGACTAATGGCCTTGAATGTTCTTGAACCCTAATTCAAGAATAGAGATGTCTATATATTTATAGGGAGTGCCCTTCTGAATTCCTAGGAAGAACACAAGTTAAAGGTATAGGGAGGTGTGAAAGGCTGGGCAGGAGAGGAGTACAATGTATGTGAGCAAAGGGCTTCCTAAAGGGATGTGCACAGTAAGGAAAATCAAGCCCTTGCCCTCCTGTATCAGCTTATCTGGACACAGACACGGACACACACTCACATACACACACACACAGACACAGGCACACAGACACAACACACACACACACACAGAGGCATAGACACACAGACACAATACACACACAGAGAGACTAGGGCATACTCACACACACACACACACACACACACACACACACACACACAGAGACAGAGCCACACAGACACAACACACACACACACACACACACACACACACAGGACACAGACACACACAGAGACACAACACACACACACATGGACACAGAGACACAACACACAGACACAGATACACACAGACACACACAGAGAGAGACACGGGCACACAGACACAACACACACACACACACAGAGACACAGGCACACAGACACAATACACAGAGAGAGAGACTTGGACGCACACAGACACACACACAGACACAACACACACAATGGACACACACATACTCACTCACACACACACACACACACACACACACACACACACACACACACACACAGAGGCAGAGCCACACAGACACAACACACACACACACACACACACACCGGACACAGACACACACAGAGACACAACACACACACAGACACAGATACACACTGACACAGAGACTCACACGCATACAGACACACACAGACATATAAACACATACACACACAGACACAACACACACACACACACACACACACACACACACACACACACACACACAGAGTTTTCCTCAGAGTAAAAGCAGATAATGAGCACAGGAGATGATGGCTGGTGTTCTGGGTGCTGCTGAAAAAGACCAGGCTTTGAAGTCCTTGAATAACAGGCCCTTGGGGTCAACAGGCTGGCTGGTACCCAGGTTTTCAGAGACCACCCAGGGCAATCTCTTACCCACCGAGCCCCTTGTCAGGAGGGTAGAAATGTCTGTCTGAGCACCAACAGTTCCATCACATCACAGAACCAAGGGGCATGGGTGACCTCTTCCCCAGTCAAACTTGTTTTGCCTCAGTAACACCTACACTTAGCCCTGTATGGCAATAACTCACATATACATTTCATACTGGCCGCTACTAAACACGCACATGCACATGCACATACAACCAGCATCACAATGGCCTCCTACATACACACAAGTACTCAGGATCACAGCTCTCATTCCTTCCCCTTCCCTGCCCACTCCACTCCACCAACACATACAACTTCTGAGGTCTGCTGGGCCCCATCAGCCAGTGAAATCTCCTCCGCCATTCCTTAGTGGTATATTGCTCTCTGCTTTCTTCAACTTCAGCTCTGACTCCTGCTGTTTGTTTGTTTGGCTGAAGGTCCCTGGAGCTATCAGCCAGGGAGCCTGGAGCTTCGAGGAGCAGGGAGTGGTTACATCTGCTCTCTAGGGACCTCTGAAAGTTGGATAAAGGGAACCCCTGATCCTGTAGCCTCTGTCCTTCCAAATTCAGCTGTCAAGAGGACAGATCACCTTCTGTTATTCTCGGAAGCAGTGGGACGAGGGATACTAAAGAGGAGGATGCAGGAATATAAACAGAAGGAAGATGCAGGGCACAAGTCCTGGAGAAGCATTTCAGCCTCAGTTAATGAACTCCTTGGGAGTGTCCCCAGAGGGACAGAGGGAAGCCTGTGCCCATTGTCCTGCATATGTTTGGTGGAGGGAGGACTCTTCCTGGCCTGACACCCACAGCCTGCACTTAACATCCTCCAGGATTATTCAGCCTTCTGTGCTTCATCTGTATGAGGGACCAACCTTTCAGCTCACTGAACTCCAAACCTAGAAAGTCCTAGACCCCCTACCCCCACCCCATTTGCCTCCCCAAACCTTTCCCTCCCCCTCCCCTGCTCAAACAGAGTGTGAGCTCAAGCCTGAGGCTTCAGCATTCACAGGATCATCCCAGTTCCCAGGCCTGGAAAGGGGGCAATAAAAGCCCAAGACTCCAGTCAGTCAATGCCTGGGGACTGAAGATTCTAGAGCCCAGATCTTCAACAGATCTTGGTTACACCCACACCCATTTCCCCCTGGAGCAGCAGGCCCAAGGGTCCTTCCGAATACATCTGGGCAGAGATGGAAAATCAACTACTGCGGTGTCATGGGTCAAGTACATGTCCAAACTCCCATCGAGTAGGCCCCAAAGCCATGCTCAGGATAACTGGCATCTTGGCCAGTGGCACTCCTCCCAACCCTTTTAGGAACCATCCTTCCCACAGGTTGAGTGTGTGTGGCCTTTGCAACACATTTCAGATGCAGAGAAAGTTTTTTTTTTTTTTTCAAGAGAGAGAATAAACAACAGGTACCAGAATAAATACATACATACATACATACATACATACATACATACATACATACATACATACAGAAATTGAGGCACAGAGAAGAAATAGACCCAGAGATAATCTAGAAGGATGTATCCCCACAGGTGTGTAGGCACCCCTGTAAGGCAAGAGAGACCAGAGGCCTTTTCTTGTATTCATTAAGTGGTCAGGTCCCAGGCTCAGCTCTGGTACCCACCCCTACTCCAGGGCACACCTAGTTCTGGCCAGCTCACCTGGCCTTGCTGGCCTATCAATCCAGCTGCTTCTGAAAGAGGGTATTTTCTTCCCTTTCAATTTGGACCACTGCAGAGACTGTGATGTAGAGAATGGGGTGCTACAGGGGAGGGACCACAGATGGAGTTAACCAGCAGGCTGAGTGGAGTCAGAAGGAGCTGAAGGGGACAGCCTGGCATAGTGCAGGGAAGAGCTGCTTCCTAATGATTGCAGGAGGAAGTAGCCCTGGGTTCCTGCAAACAAGGCTGGTCTAGTACAAGGGAACAGAAGCCCAATGGCAAGGAAGAAAATGAACCACTTTTTTATTTATTTGTTTGTTTGTTTTTGAAACAGGGTTTCTCTGTGTAGCACTGGCCATCCTGGAACTCATGCTGTAGACCAGGCTGGCTTTGAACTCATAGAGATCTGCCTGCTTCTGCCTCTGGAGTACTGGGATTAAAGGCATGTGCCACTGCTGCCCATCCATGTGGAGTCTATTCAGTTAAAGAGTAGAATCAAGGACCAGTTTCTCAGGCCCTGTTCCAAACCGCACCTGGCCTCAGTGCCAAACAGGTCCCACAGCCCTTTCTTAACTGACTTTGACTGACAGGAATGGTCCAAGGGGAGGAAGACAACATGGAAAGGAGGGGTGTTAGACCTGAAAGCCATCCCCTACCCACCTCTGGAGGCAGGAAATGGACTGTGGTGTCAAAACCTACCCTATTCCCCTTCAGCCTTCCTCTGTCCCAAGCCCCTTCCTGGTGTCTCCTGGTCTCCATCTCCATCTCCTTCTGTACCTCCCCTGCCCCCACTCTAGTTACATAAGGGGCCTAAGAACACACAGAGGGAGCTTTGTTGTCAAACCAAATCCATACGGAGCCACAATCAGCCAAGGCAGCTGTTCCCCATTCCCTCCGCCTTGGCAGGATTGAAACTCTGGGCAGGAAGCCCCTACATGCCTCCATTTAGGAAGACAGGGAACAAACACTGGCCCCAGGGCCCCGGGGCAGCTGAATAGGTGGCAGGGGATCAGTCACCACTGTGTGGGACCACAGCAAGGAACCAGCTGGTCTCTAAGAGGAAACAAAGCCTCAGTGCAAAGCCAAGGTCACAAAGACAACAAAGAAGCAAACTCTAGACCAGGAGCAGACAACATAGTAGCAGACCCTAAGTAAGGAGTACAGATCCACACAAATGGACCTCAGGTGCTGCTCACACACTGACATATGCCAGTAAACTCTCCTGCACACAGGTAACCCGTGCACACCCTCACCCACACATTTATAAGCGCGCAAGCGCGCGGGCACACACACACACACACACACACACACACACGTGTGCTCACTGGCAGAGAGTGGGACAGAAACCTCTCTGCTCTAGCTAGCACTCTACAGTAGGTGCCTCTGAGGCAAGACTGAGAATTCTGGAGAGCTGAACGAGATAAAAGTGGGCCAAAAAGGATCCAGAAAGAGAAGAGGCAATGCATTTGGAGAGAAGAACCCACAATGCTGTGAGACAGTTCCCACATTCCATCAACACATCCTCTTCCCTCAGCCCCTCAGCCCTTGCTCTGTCAAATAGACATGGTCAGTCCAGTCTAGATCAGGTAACTGGGCATTTTCAGACCATTCATGTTAGTTCACCATGTCCTATTGACCCTCCATGCCTCAGAAAAGATTAACATTAACAAGTGGGAGCTTATAAAGCAGATGGGCTGAACAAGAAGTGTGTGTGTGTGTGTGTGTGTGTGTGTGTGTGTGTGTGTGTGTGTGTGTGTGTGCGGCGCGCGCACATGCGGCACAGGCATAGGGGGACTCAGGAATGAGAAAATCAGGGTCATATCTGAGGCTAGGCCCTGCCCCCCTTTCCTCCCCGCCTTGAAGGGAGATGTTCTTGTGACCTTCAATAAGAAAAGATGCCTTTCTGTGTCTCCACTCTATAATTTGCCAAAGGAAATACTATGGAGCACTTACTGGGTACCAGCTGGGTGCTAGTGCTGGGGATATGATGATGACAAAGCCTCAACCTCCCAGAAAGCTAACACTAACACCTACCTCTGAGACCTCTTTTAGGGGAAGAAATGCTTACCTCATTTGTGCAATGCAATCCCTGAGTGAGGCAGATCCTAATACCTGTACTGCAATAAACAGACTTCTAATTTAGAAAGCCAAATCCAAAGCAAGATCTGCCTGAGCTCATGTGGGTGGACAGAGGGCACACAAACATGGCTCTAGGTCCTGCCCAGCTCAACGTTCTCCAGGGCCCAAAGGCAGTCTCCCTGGAATAAAAGACAGTCCCCAGCCAACTTTTGTACATACCAGACACTGAATGTTATCTGGCTCACCATCTCATTAAGGAGTGTTAATTTCTTGGAGGTGTCAATAATGCTAACAAGGGGTGCTGAAGGTAGGAAAAGAGGGAAGCTACAAGAGCCTACAACCTGTGCCCAGGGATACAAATCCCCTGGCTTTACAACTCCTGGCAGGAGTACTGCCTTTGGCTCAGCCCACACTCAGAAGCCCCCTTGAACTCAAGCTGACAGGAGTGAGATGGGTGCAGAGTGGTGGAGGTAGAGGGACTCAGGAAGCCTTCACAGAACACTGGCTTAAGGTGACATGAAGGATAACGGCAATTCAGAATTGTCATCATGGTGACCAAGTCATGTGGCAAGACTGTCCAGGCAGACTGAGAGGTGACAAATCCACACAGCATGGACCAGGAGCAGAAGGAAGACACTCTTAGTGGAGATGAATAGGGGTTTGGGAGGAAAAGAACAAAAAGAAAAACCAGACAACTTTTTTCTTTAAGCTAAGAAACCCTCTGGTCCAGTTTTAGGTGAGTTTAAGTGGAGCCCCTGTATGTAGAGATGAGAATAAATCCCTTACTCCACAGACCCCACCCAACTAAGCGCTCAGCCCACAAGGTGCCCTTCTTGGGCAAATAACAAGAAGTTGACACAGGAAGAGGAAGTGAGGTTATGACTAGTCTGTGCAGGGATCTGAAAGTTACTAAAAGGGAGAACTAGATGGACTTGGAGTACAGAAAGGGGCATGTTCTCCTGGGGTACACCTGCCTGCCTGCGTCTGAATGCAGGACACTCACACCCCTATCCTAACACAAATTAATTGTTTTCTAAACAATTAATTACTAGTCATAGTTCCAAGTAGTAAGAATATAGCAGTGAAAACCAAGGGTAGTGGCCCATGCATTTAATCCCAGCACTCTAGAGACAGAGGCAGGCAGACCTGAGTCTGAGTTCAGCCTGGTCTATATTACTGAGTTCTAAGACAGCTACACAGTGAGACTCTGTCTCAACAAACAAACAAGAATATAGCAGTGAGCAAGGCAGATAAGTTCCTAGAGCTTGAAGTCCTAACCCTCAAAGAGGGAAATGGCTTAAAGGTGTTCAAATCCATTCCAGACCATGAATACACCTCCCTGCCCTTGGTCCTCCTCTCCTCTGTACTGCCCTTGTTTCTTTCAATGTCACTGATATGTCTCAATAACCTTCAGTGGCCATTAAATGGCATGCTTCTGAAACTGCATGTGGCCATCTGAAGGTCCCTAGCTGCTTCTCTCCCTACCCAGCTGGTGCAGTCTTGAACAAAGGAATGAAAGAGTTCTAATGTGCACTTCATGGGTATGCGTTTTATTTTACAGCAAGGTAAAAACACGAATCTTCTCTCCCTGGTTCTGTGACAATCACTTGGGACTAAAGTAACTATAATAGTATTTTCCCATTTCCAGAACTCCAGGGCCCTCCAGGCTATGCCACCAATAATCCCAAGGACCCCAATACCAGCGCATGCCCAGCATCCCTCCTCCTGGGCCAAGCCAGCAATCTTAAAGGGAAAAATATAGGGTCTTTGGGGAGACCCTGTCACTCTAAGCCCAGAGCCAGTCATCACCAAGCGCGAGACAGCATAGGTAATCCTTTCTAAACCAGACAGAGACCTGGGCGGGTTCCCAGGCTCAGACACCAACAGAGCCCCTCCCCTTTCCCACGTGTCCGGACGGTTGCCTGAAGAGGGCTTTCAGCCATGTGGGCGGCGGCCGCAATTCCAAGGAATAGGAGGAGGCAGGCGGGGCAGATGGAAGCAATTACCGGCGGGAAAGCGGAGAGGCGCGGGGTTGGGAGGGGCCAGCAGGGAAAGAGGGAGTGAGGGAGGAATAGAGCCCTGGCTTGTCCCACTGAAAGGGATGAGAAGCCTAACTCCGGGCTAGACATAATTTCAGGCAGTACAGAGCCTGGGTTTGTCTTTTCCTTTTGACAGTAAATCACCATGACCTTGACATGTTTCTTTTCCCATCCCTGATGGGATTGGCTAAGACAACCTCCAGCTAGGAAGTGGAGAAAACAGGGCTGAAAAGTTCAGGCATTGGAAACAGGTCATCCCAGCTCCACAGTTTATGAGCGGTATGACCTTGGTAGAGTAATTTTCATCTTCTCCAGCCTGTTTCATTTACAAAGAGGCTTATAGGAGACACAAAAGGACAGGGCTGCTTCCCCTCCACTCTGTTTTTTTCAGTTTTCCATTAAATAGTGTGAATTTGTGCACATGAGAATGTGCACATGTACTTACAACACAACGTCAATCTCAGCCTTTCACGTAATGTGAGACAAGGCCCCTTTGCTGTTTATAACTGCAGATGCCACAGTTAGGTGGCCCTACAACTTCCAGCAATTCTCCTGTCTCTATCTCCTATCTCACTAGAAGAGCAACAGGATCACTGAGGCACACTAGTCTGGACTCCCACAGGTCCTGGGGACTTACTGAGGCCCCCATGCTTAAGTCGCTGGTGCTTTACCCACCAAAGCATCTTGCTATCCCTAATTACTTTTTGAGTCAAAACCTTCTGTAATTCAGGCTGGCCCCCAGCTTGCTTTGAACTCCCAATCCTCCTGCCTCCACCTCAAAAATACTAGGATTACAAAGATGAAAGCCATCATGTCTGGCTCTAATCTCTTTTCTTTCTCTTTCTCTCTTTTGTTTTATTTTATTTGTTGTTATTGTTGTTGTTGCTTTGAGACAGGGTTTCTCTGTGTAGCTTTGGAGCCTGTCTTGGAACTCACTTTGTAGACCATGTTGGCCTTGAACTCACAGAGATCTGTCTGTCTCTGCCTCCGGAGTGCTGGGAGTAAAGGAGTGTGCCACCACTGCCAGGTGAAGTCCCTTTACATTATAACATTATGCTTCCATGGGAGAGGACATGGGGTAAAACATGAATACAAGTGGCATTACTACAGCAGCTGTAGAACTCATATCTGGAAGATTTGTGTCAAAAACAGAAATACTGTGTGTTTTGGCCCAGCACTTGCAAAACTGGTCCCTGAATTCTTCAAGCTGCTTCCCTTCAAGGATGAAAGCATGGAGCCCTTGATCCCAGAACAGGCCTGAGCAAAGTTGCAGGCAGGAAGAAAGGACTGTCCTTCAGTTCCAACCACACTTGAGGGCTTCCCCACATTCACGGTGCATCACCTCAGTCTTAGCAGAAGCACCTCCTGGAGCAGATCACAGGGCTTTGGGGTTCATGTGGGAAGAGCTACGCTTGTGGGCATCAATACCCTGAAAGCCACAGGTCAACATAATAACCCTTGGGTGGATATCAGGACAGGCTCTGGCTGAGACTTGAGTCATCCTTGAGGCCACATGTGACCACCACCTCCACCTGCATTAATCAGATACGCCTCAGGAGTATAGATGGTGTGAGGTTGTTGTGGGGGGATGGCACTCTCCTCCTTAGAGGGGGCTCTGAACACTCACACAGATGTGTTCAGCTTTTCTGGGAAAGGTTGATGAGGGGGTGTAGGCTAATGCCTACAGCCATGTCCTAGCCATTTCCTTGTGGAAACTAAAAGCTTGGGTCAAAGCTAGGGGTCTTCAGGAAGATCCTGAGGGCCAGGGGAAAGGGAAGTGGGAGCTATGTTACCCAGCACCAGCTCATTGCAGGGTGCTATGGGACTCAACACTGGGGGGGGGTGGAGCAAGTAGAGTGAACCCCACTTACCTTGCCCTCTAATGGCCAATGTCTATCTCCTAGTGGCTGCAGCTCTGCCTTAATCAAAGTCTGTAGATTCAGCCTTCAGACCTTTCTAGGGTCCCATGCTCCCTGAGCCTTACAGCTTGCAATTCTTTCTGATCATCTAAAGCAGAGTGGTGTCCTCCCTCCAATGCATGGTATGACAGGAGGGGGTCTCCACTTCATTGGGCAACCTTGGTGGCAGTACTCTGAGGAGAGAACAGAGGCCTGCAGTTGTCTGCAGAGCAAGGACTGATGCCAACTCAGTGGAGTAAGTGCAGACTGGCCATGACTCTAGATGGTGCTAAGGAGCAGGACCGACCTCTCTTTCTCCCTACCCAGGGAAGAAAGGAGGCTCTTCCCAGGAATTTTGACAATTCCAGAAATGCGCAGATTCTTAGTTCTACCCGGAAAATGAAATCCTATGAGATTAAAATAGCTGGCAAGGTAGAGGGGCCAAGGCACTCTGTGGGTGACTCACTGCTTCAGGGAAGGGAGCGAAGGAAGGAAGGGACAATGGCCCAGAAGGTGCCAGGGGCTTCCTCACCCTGGGCCTCCACTCCTAGTGAAATGGGGGCTTCCTCTCTTTGAGCAGCAACCCACTCCCAAGCTAAAGATGCCCTTTAAGTCTAAAAGTTATGCAGGAAACTTTGAAAAAAGAATGTGTATGAGTGTTTTGCCTGTGTGTATTTATGTGCACCACATACGTGCCTGGTACCTGTAGAAGCCAGAAGAGGGTGTTGGATTCCCCGGAACTAAAATCTGTCATTATACAGGTGTTTGAGAATTGAGTCTGGTCCCATGCAAGGCCACCCAGTGCTCTTAACCACTGAACCATCTCTCCAGCCCCAGAAGGGGGTTACTGAGACAGGGTCTCACGTAGCCTCATTTGGCCTCAAACTCCATATGAACAGAAGATGGCATTGTACTGATCTACCACCCATGTGCTGGGATCCCATCTCCCCAGTGCTGGGACTATAGGCATGTACCACCATGATAAGTTTAGTGTAGGGGATCAAACTTGACAGGCTTAGACAGTTAAGCACTTGACCAACTGCATCCATTACCCCCCACCCACACACACACACACATCCCCAGTACTGGGATTGTAAGCAAGTGCTCTACTACACCCCCCAGTTCCCAATTCACTTTTAGGACTTTTGTCTACATCCCTCTCTTTATCTCCACTGTAACCTAGGAGTTGGCTGGTCCCAACTCCTTGCTCATTCTCAAGGAGTGCAGGGTTTCACTAAGCAGCCAAACATGCTCTCTATGCACTCTGTATGTTCTCCCTATGCAACAGGACAGACCATGGGGGGGGGGCAGAAGCAGAATAAGGCAGAATAAGGGCAGAGGCAGAATAAGTTTGAGAAAGGTGGGTGGCCTCAGCTTCCTCAAAGAGCATTTGCAGGCCAACTTCCAACAGAGCAAAATATGTCTAGTTATTTCCCAGACTCTAAGTAACTGGCACCTTCTAGGCACTCTAGGAATACTTGGGAAATAAGGTTATAGATGTAGTTTCAATAGCAAATGGACAACTCTTTTTCTGTACCAACCAGCACTTTCCAAAGTACTCACACATATTGGTTCGTTTGAAACCTCCTGTGTAGAGGCCTGGAGGGGCCAAGGAGGGTATGTAGTTCTGCACTGTGGTATAGGTCCATGCCCTTGTACAGATAACTACACTGCTGTGGCACTGCCTACACCCCTAGCCTGCAGGCAGTAGTAGCCTTCTAAGCCTGGCCCTAGGGATCCAGCCTGCAGAATGAAGAACACAGCAGATCAGGCGTTATAGACCAGAAAAGTCTACCCTTTGGACGGGGAATGGCAGACACGTAGACATCCTGGGGCTGCTCAAAGGTCCCAGCCAGCAAGGATCTCAGAAAGGCATCCAGAGCAGACATGACAAGGGTTCTGCCCCCAAGTCTAGCTCAAACTATTCAGTCCTATTCCTTCCCAATGTCCACCACCCAGACAACTTCGAAGCAGAGCTGCCTAGGCCCAAAGACTCCTTCATATCTCAATGAACTCCTTGGGCACAGTCAGCCTGCAGTTGGCAAGCCCACCTTCGGGCTCTGCTCAGCGACCTTGTAACTCCAGCACAAGGCAGACCCTGCAGAGCTTGTCACCTCTAGCAAAGGCAGCCCACATGTCCTGGACTTCAGAGGATGCTAGGGATGGTGGACACCTATTCAGCCTGGGCGCAGGAGCGACAGGAGTGGGGGTTAGAAACTTTCCGAAGGATTGTCCCGTTTGCTCACTCCAAGAGAGCGAGACGAATCAGGCTTCCCGCGAAAATCGAGTCCAGGAAAAGGAACCCAGCTCCCCAAGGCTGTGGCCGCCCCACATCGACCCCATGCATCGTGGCGTCCACGTGCCGGGCCCGACCACCTCCCCGAGCCGTGGCGCGAGGCTGGAGCCCCGGCCGCCCCGGCAGCCCCGGCGCTCCCCGCCCTCCGCCGCGGGGCCCCAGAGCCCGGCTGCCGCGTACTCACCCTCACGGGTGGAGCGGGGCGGGGCGAGGTAGATCCGCGCGCAGCTCCGATCCGCTAGGCGCCCGGGCTGGCGGGGCAGCACTGGCGCAGCGGCTCTGCTCGGCCCGGTCCCTGTCCCGGGAACGGGGCCGGCCTGGGAGCAGGCAAGTCCGCCTGAAGGGGAGGCGGGGGCCAGGGCTCGGGCGGGGGGCGGGGAAGGGGCCGGACACGCTTGCGCACACGGCCGGGAAGCCGACTGCCGAGAACGCGGCGCTGGAGGGAGGGCGCGGAGGAGGGAGGGTGTGCCGAGGGAAGGAGGGCGCCGAGGAAGGAGGGAACTAGGGACGGAGGGTGGGCGCCTGGGAGGGAGGGCGCGCGCAGGAGAGAGAGCGGGGGCGCGGGGCCGCCAGACGACTGGGGTTGGTGTGGAGGCCACCGAGGTCCAGGGAGAGGCTGCCGGAGTGCAGGAGGCCGGATCGGGTGAGGGCAGGCCCAGGGCAAGCGCTGCTTGTGACTGGCGCCAAGATGAGTATGCCCAACGTAGTGATCCCACAATCTCCTGGGAACAATAAGGACCAAGAATGGCTTCTTTGCTGAACCCGGGCGGTGAAAAGTGTCCTTTTCTCTCTATTGTAAGTGAGGTACAGGAGTGGGAGTCTATCCTCCTTTCCAATATACCCTCATGGCAGTCAAGAGACCTACACCGGTTCGAGGTGGAGGGCTTTCCTTTGCCCCAGGAGCCTCAAGCTGCTCGCTCTGCACCCTCCTTTGCATACCCTGACTTAGCCTGGGATAACTTCTCAGTTTCCGTTCTTGCTGAAGGCGCCAGGCATCCTGTCTCCAGGGGAATCCCCATCAAGCCTTTAACCCTGATTCCTTGGGATCTAGAATTGCCTGGACTAAAGAAGAGTGCAGAAACCACCCTGCAGGACTGACCTTTTCAGGAGTCAGCGGTTTTACCGAGTTCCTAGCATGAACACCCTGGGGCACCAACGAAAGTATCAGATCCAGTCTCTGTTCTCAGGAAGCTTACTACCCAGCTGCAGAGAGGGCTTACGGTGGACTCCCTTCGAGAAACAGGCAGCACAGGACGTGACTAAGTGCAAGATATGAATAACTGACAGTAAGCGCCCAGGGTTCCATTGAATTGGCAGTTTCGTCATCTTCAGGGGAAGCTGGAGGACTCCCCGGATGGGAGCCTCCAATTCACAAGTTCTGCTCTGTGAGAACAAAATGAAGAGTCAGCCCCCAGCCTCTTCCATTGATGAAGGTTTCCACCTAAATTATACCTTGCATAGGCAGGAGTCCTTTGGCATCTCACCAAAGCCTAGTTTTATTTGCACGGTGCCTTTGGCCTGTCAGTCACATATTCATTCCACAAATATTTATTACATATCATGTCCTGGTCTGGAACTAAGCTGGGAATAGAGAACCCAATGTCTGTGTCTGTGTGTTGAACAAGTCAAAAAGAAGGGAGACTCCTACTTTATAAAAGAAAATCTGCCACAAAAGAGAAAGCAACTGTCCTCCGTGTGTATCTGGCAAGCTGACAGAAGAAGCAGCCCAGCATCCAAATCTGGCTAAGTGTCTGTGTCTGTGTGTTGAACAAGTCAAAAAGAAGGGAGACTCCTACTTTATAAAAGAAAATCTGCCACAAAAGAGAAAGCAACTGTCCTCCGTGTGTATCTGGCAAGCTGACAGAAGAAGCAGCCCAGCATCCAAATCTGGCTAAGTCTTCACCAAAGTAGGCTCAAAGACAAGTTCACACTTCTTGCTAAGGGCCATGGAAAGAATCCTCCAGTTACTAAAATTGAGCTTAAGAACCAGGTTTTTGCTCTTGGAGACCTGAGTTCCAACCCTGCCTCTACCACTAAAACCTTTCCTTTTCTTACTTTTAAAAAAAAAAAAAAAAAAAAAAAATCAAATGAAATACCTGAACTTATCCAAAGGTTATTGTTAGTACTGAATGAGGCAATGGAGGTGAACTTGTCCTGAAATCATGATATGATATATATAACTTCTTATGCTCTTATCAAAAATGCAGAAGAATACCCTTTTGGTTGTTGTTGAAAAGCATTTTAATAAAGATACATTTTAAAAGGGGTCTGAGTCCGTTCAATGTCAGTTTCCCAGCTATCCCAGTTAAGGCATCACCCTCCCTGTGGAGTGGGGGGGGGATGGGATGGGTGGGTAGGTGGTGGTGGGGGCATGGGAGGGAGGGAGAGAGAATAGGAGGGAGGGAGAGGGATATGTAAAATAAGAAAAAAAATAAATAAAAAATTGTATTTATTTAATTAACATCTTTTTCATTTATCTTACATACCGACCACACTTTCCCCTCCCTCCTCTCCTTCTGTTTCCTCTCTCTCCACTCCCCTCCTTCTGCATTCAGAAAGGGGGAGGCTTCCTATGGGCTTGAACAAAGCTTGGCACTTCAAATTGAAGTAGAACTGCTTTTCACCTGCATCAAGGCTGAGGTAACCCAGCTAGGAACCTTACAAACAGAGCAAGTTATGCAACTATTGCATATATGCAGAGGGCCTAGGTCCATTCCATGTCGGCTCGCTAACTGTTGGTCCAGAGTCCATGTGCTCCCATGAGCTCAGGTCAGCTGTCTCTGTGGGCTGTCCCATCAAGACCTTGACGCCCCCACGCCCCATCCCCCCACCCCTGGCTCACACAGTCCCTCCTCCCTTTCTTCAGCAGGACTCCCAGAGCTTAGCACAGTACTTGGCTGTGGATCTCTGCAACTGCTTCCATCAGTTACTGGATGAAGGCTCTATGATGACAATTAGGGATTTCACTAATCTGATTACAGTAGATGGCCAGTTCAGGCACCCTCTGCATTATTACTAGAGTCTTAGCTGGGCTCATCCTTGTAGATTCCTGAGAGTTTCCTTGGCACTAGGTTTCTCCCTAACTCCAAAGAATACCTTTTGAACGTATAAAATGCATTTACACCACAACTCCCCAGCCTTCCCAGCCTATCCCAGTCCTGACCATCAGCTTCAGGTCACCATATGTTCATGACATCTCCCTTCAACTTTTCTTCCTCCTCCGAATGTCTCACTAAGTAGTAGCCCTGACTGACCCCAAACTTGTGATCCTCCTGCCTTAGCCTTTTGAGAACCAAGATTACAGGTGTGTCTATACCAGGCTTCCTGTCCAGTGTCTTAACAGTACAGACAGAAGTTGAGCCAGCAATCTAGAATCTGGAAAAGAGGGGAGCAATTCCAGTACACAGGTACTTTTTCATCCCAGTCCTCGAATTCTAGGTCCTCGACAATCTTTTGACAGGACACTACAAGCTGCTTACCAGGAAGAAGGGGGTAACAAACTGGGCTCTGGCCTAGAAGGACTGTTCCTCAGGTTAGCTGTACTGAGGTAGGCCAAGACAACTCAGAATAACAGCAGGGAGTCCTACTCAGCTGGTGAGCAACACTATCTCCATGCTCATGCCTTAGCATTTTTTTTTTTAACCTTTCCTATTCTCCTATGGCAGATGTGGTGAACACCTAACTGCTGGGATAACCAGGGAACCTCAAACAGAGGGAGGAGATAGAGGAGGAAGGGTGTGAGAAGAGGCAGGTACATCTGGGCCTGGGAAGCTTTGTTCCTGTGGCCACCTGACAAACGGTCACATCCTGCCTACCAGGAAGAGGGGACAGCAAGATGTTATTTGAAGAAGAAATAAACCCAATTCAGCATCTCAGACACTTTTAAAAATAGCAACCCCAGGATGGTATTTCAGCTTCTATTTTTATCAGATTTATATGGCTGGACCATAGAGCTGATCTGTTCTCAGGGATCTCAAATAGCAGGGAACATCTCTGTTGTAGTGTAAGAAACCTGCCAGGAGGCCAAGGATGAAATGCATTCTGGGGATCTTTAGGTTGGAAGAAATACTAAGAAGTGATTGCATGTAGCCTCTGCTTATTTTTAGGGCCAGTCAATTAACCAAAATTTGTGACTTTTTTCCCTTAAAATCTAAGCTGGGTGTACTGGCACATGGCTGTGATTGCAGGACTCAGACGGCTGAGGAGGTAAAATCATAGGAGTACTAGGCTTTGGTAATTTAAATCTACAAAATTGGACCCCATAATCTCATATGGAGTGACACTATTAAGAGTTATGGCTTTGTTGAAGTAGGTGTGGTCTTGTTGGAGGAGCTGTGTCACTGTGGAGGTGGGCTTTGAGGTCTCAATACATGCTCAGTTGTTCCTGATGCCTGCAAGATGCAGGACTCTCAACTCTGTCTCCAGCATCATGTCTGCCCATGTGCCTCCATATTCCCAACCATAATGATAATAATGGACTGAACCTCTGAACTGTAAGTTGCCACCACAATGAAATGTTTTCCTGTATAAGAGTTGCCATGGTTCGATGGGAGATGTCATTCTGTAAATATGTTTCTCTTATTGGTTAATGAATAAAGAAAGCACTGTTGGCAAATAGGAAGGCAAGATAGGTGGGGCTAGGAGACAAGGGGAATTCTGGGAGATACAGTAGTAAAGAGTCAGATGTAGGGACTTGAGAGAAGAGACCTGGACCCTCTCTCCAGTAAGCCAAGACCATGTTGAAACACTTAGATTAATAGAAATGGATTAATATTTAAGACAGAGCTAGCCAATAAGAAATGCTGGTAACTGGCCAACAGTTTTATATCTAATACAGTGTCTCTGTGTGTTATTTGGGGCAGACATGGCTATGGGGCCAGGCTGGCAGGAAAGTTTCTGGTAACAATGGTTATGTGTTTTCTTCACAACAATAGAAACCCTAAGACATAGGCCAAACCGGTTTATAGACCTTGTCTCAATAACACCTGGGCATTGAAATACAGCACTAATACCATTGAGGATGCTGTTGTTATGACCTAATCACCTCCCAAGGGTCCTCCTCTAATACTGTCCTCTGAGGTGTTAGAATATTAACATACAGAGGCTATAGCAAGTAACTAACCCCCAAAAATCTCTCCCTCTAGATCACTTTCATGGCAGAAAAATAACTAAAATTTTGCTATGCTTAAGATATTTTTAAAACAATTATAAGTATAGATGTTTTACCTCCACATGTCTGTGTACCTTGTAAGTGCCTGTGGAGGCAAGAATAGGGTGTGGGACCCCTGGAACTGGAGTTACAGGTGGTGTGAGCTCCTTTGTTAGTGCTGGGAATCAAACCCAGGTACTCCAGAAGGGCAGTCAGTACTCTTAACCAGAGTCATCTCTCCAGCCCCTCAGCAACCCTTTTACTTCATCCTCACAAGCCCTATGGAGTAGGCATGGCTGTCACCCTATATTATGAGCAGTATGTAAATTGCTCCAGAGTATACATGATTACATGCAGAATCCATGCTGAATCTGTCAGACTGCTTTGCTTCCCAAGCCCTAGGGAAACAGACCATTACCCATTAGGCTTAGAGAGATAGTCCAGTTGGTAAAGTACTTTAATTCAGGAAACCCATGTGGAAACGTGGAGTATGGTGACACATTTGTAATCCCTGAACCAGGGAGGCAAAGACAAGTGGCTTGCTAGTGAGTTTCAGTAAGTTCAGGATTCTGGCCTCTTCCTGCCAACTTTCCTTCCAGGAAAAATGCTGGGATGTACCTCAAACGGCAGAATAGTTGCCTAGTATGCATGAAGTCATGAGTTCAATCTTTTGGGCTGTTTAAAACAATATGGTGCCAGGCAGTGGCAACACACATCTGTAATCTCAGCACTTGGGAGGCAGAGGCAGGTGGATCTTGGAGTTCATGATTAGCCTGGCTACACAGTGAAATCTGTCTTGAAAATAATATTAATATTAATTAATAATAATAATAATAATAATAGAAAAATAATAAAGTATATGGGGGCAGAAAGATGGCTCAGCAGTTAAGAACACTGGCTGTTCTTCCAGAAGACTCAGGTTCAATTCCTGGCACTCACATGGTAGTTCACAACCATATGTAACTATAGTTCCAGAGGATTTGATGTCCTTTCTAGCCTCCATGGGCACAGTATACATATGGTACACAGACATACATGCAGGAAAAACACTCATACACAGTAAATTTTTAAAACATGTAAAAGAATATATAAGAATATGTAAATACAGACTTTTTTCTTGATATTCTCTAAACAAAATAGAATAACACATGTTTATATTGCACATTATAAGTAATCTGGAGGCAACACAACTTAAAGGAGGACTTGCATTGACAATATTACACCACCTGAGATATTTAAACATCCAGAGTTTGGGCCTCAGGGGTATGTCCTGCAACCAAACTTCCAAGAACACCTAGGTAGAGACTATTCAAATGCTCTGGGTAAGGAACTATCACAAGAGAAATGTTTTCAAATATTACTTTGTGTATGATTGTTTCTTGATTTTTTTTTTCTCTCATTTTAGAGCTCTTTATTCAACAGAGACATGCCCGATGGAGATTGAACATATTTTTTTCTCTTGGCTCTGACAAACTTGCTCTATGAGGAGGCTTTGGAGTACACAGAGAAGCCAAGGAACAACAGCGACCATGTGTCCTTTGCTTCTCACCTCCAACCAGGCCAGGAAGAAAGCAGCCAAGCATTGGGGGCTAAAAGCCACTCATGGAGGTATCCCTGATTTACACAGGAATGATGGCTTCTGCCATTGCCCCAGCATGACGACCTCACTGCAAGAACAAGGCTGGCATTTGCAGTTGGTCAGGGAGGGTTAAGCATAATGTACCCTGCTCAGGAGAGAGCACACTGAGCTCTGAAGAACAGTAAGAGGAAAGCCTGGGGCAGAGTGATGGTTGTCACTTCACATTGCCCTGGTCTGGGAACTCAGGCCCAGCTCCATTCCCTGTGTTTACCAAATTTAATAAAACGTATTTGCACAGGCCCTTGGGCAGAAGTTTCCGCTTCTTGGGGCTGACAGACACCCTATAAGTGTACTGAGAGGATGGGAGCTCCATGAAATGATTTGCTATACAAATGTAAATTGTCACAATGTTGATTCACCTTAAACTGCGTTTTGCCCAGTCAAGATAGAATCCCAGGTGTTGGCAAGCCAGAATAGTAAGATGCTCTTACCTTCAAGGTCCTCTCAGTCCAACAGGAAAGACAAAAAAAAAAGCCAACAGATACAACAGGATTGGAAAGAGGCCAAGTATGTGAAGCTACCCAGACAAGTCACATAGGAGAGCCTGTCAGAAAAAGTTACCCCATAAAGACATAAAGAGCATTGTTAGGATCTCAACACCACCAGACTGCAGCCAGGATGCCTGGCAGGAGCCTCAGTGGAGTGAGGCATTGGGGCTCAGAGATGGGGGTGGGGTACTGGGGTCTAGGGGGACATCATCTTCTTGGGCAGATAGTGCCAAGAACTAGCTGCCTCTGAAAAGGCCTTTGCCAGACCTCAGGCAGAGGTTGGACCAGTATAAGAAAGTGGTATAAGAAAGTGTAAGAAAACTAGGCTGGAGAGATGACTTGATGGTTAAGAGCATGGGCTGCTCTTCCAGAGGACCTGGGTTCAATTCTCAGCACCAAAATGGTTGCTCACAACTGTCTGTAACTCCAGTTCCAGGGAGTCTGACATCTTCACATCAATGCACATAAACTAAGGTAAAATAAATTATTTTTCTTTAAAAAGAAAGTATAAGAAAACTGTACTTCTTATACTTCCAAGTATAAGAAAACTAGGTAATGAGGCCTTGAGGATACCTCTGAGATACCAGGTAAATAAGGTTTATGTCACTATTCTAGACAGGCACACACCTCCTTACAGAATAAGCCAAAAGACAGGATTGGTTAACAGAAGAACAGGTGGGGAGTCAGAAAGCCATCTAGAGCACACAGGTCTATGTCCTAGGGAGGTATAGCTGGCCTATCCAGATTTAATTACTACCATTGCAACTATAACCCCATGACCCCTCTAGCTTGTCTACATGAATGAGCAGGCTGCTCCCTCCCTGTAGGTTGTATATCTAACTACCACCCCACCCTATACAAGCCAGGCACGGTGATATTATTGCATGTAACACGAAAGTCAGCCTGTGTGAGAACCCGAACCCACAGGCAGCACCATTGGCATGGGGAGGGGCAATGAGCATGCGATGTGGTGGAGGGGTTGTGTGATGTGGAGTGAGGCCTCATCTGGCATCTCTGCAATGCATCTCCCACCTACCGTGTCTCATTCTCCTGAGGCTCCAGGGTACATTCAGTGGCATTTGCTTTCAAAGAAGAGGCCACTTTTCTACCCTGGTACCTGAAAAAGCAGTGAGACCAAGGAAGCAAGCTGCAAGCTGCAAGCAGCTCTAAGCAGAGTCAGTCTCCTCTCCACAAACCCTCAGCATTGGTACACAGTTCTGTCCAGCAGAGCATTTGCTTTCTGTTCAGGAAACCACTAGCCTGTGTGGCAGCCACGAAAAGTTCTGGCCTATACTTGTAACAGACACACTGCTTTGGTAACCACCGAAATAACTGCAAGTCAATGTGGTAGTTGGATACATTCATACCTCAACCTGGAGTGCTTGAATAACTGCAGAGAAGGCAGGCTTAGGACAACAGTAGCTCTGTCACGCCTTCCTTGGACTTGCTGGAGGCTAGAGTGGCTGCAGGTTCTCTGACTACCTACTCTAATCTTCTGCTTTTTGTAGGCAATCTCTCAGGGCACCAAGGTCCAAGGGCTCTCCACCATAGGTGGTATGGGTATGGAGCAAGGGCCAGGGCCAGGGCCAGCACTGAGGGCCTCACTTGCAATGCAGTAGTTGCCCACTGAATCATGCCTCCTGGTTCTCAGGCCAGGGATGCAGGGTCACAGCCACCCCTCTCCCTCATGCTTCCCTCCTAGTCACTTCAGAGACTAACATCCTGCATCTCAGGAGAAAGCTTCCAGAACAGGGCACAATCTCTTTAGCCTTCCCCTACCCCACAGTAAATACTGGCTCTGCTGTGGCAGTAGGGTACAATTGTCCTCTGTATTGGAGAGTGACCTCATGGTACTTGGTATGGCCTTGTTCTGCTAAACAGTGGCAGATATCACTCTTCTGAGGTAGACTTATGCCAGCTCCATGACTGGTCATCAGCCTCTGGGACATTCCTGGCCCCAAGATTCCCTGAAGCGAAGTTCGATCACACCCTGGCTCCTGGCCCCTCTACTGCAACAAGACCATCTGGCCCTGACAGTGTATTAAACTTTCTGGTGGCCCCAAAGGAGTGTGTTTTGTCTTCCAGCCTAGATAGCAGACTTAAGGTCAGGGACTTGCTGACCAAATAACAGAAGCAAAGGCAGGCTTTTGGGGTTTGCATCATCTCATCCTCAAGAAAACACTCCTTGTTCCAGGTATCAACCCCCAGCCACCTCAGCAAATTTACCAACACCCTTGACGCACATACAGGGTGTAACCTCATTACTGAGAGGGAAGAGGAAGTGGCATCCAAAGCCTCTACAGACTGTTTCCGGAAAGGTTGTGAATTTGGTTTTAGGGGCGGGAGTGAATGTGCCCAAAAGGAGAACTGGTGAGAGATGCACGCAGCAGAAGAATTGGAAGGAGTGTACAGTGAGCAGTTCAGACTCGAGAGTCAACGGGTACAGAAAGCATGGGAGGAAGTCCTTGAACCTTCCAAGAGGCTGTGACTCACTGGCTGTGGTAACACCCTGAAAATTTCCACCCTTTCCAAGATGTCCCCACCAGCTCTGCCCACTCACCTTCCCTACCACCTGTCTCCCCTCCACCAGGCTACATCATCAGTCCTCAACAATAAGAAAGCACTTTATTCTCCTGTGAGGAACAGAGCAGTACAAAATACAGCTTACACTTTGCTAAAAGTGCTTTGCTAAAAGGCCACGAAACTACAAAATACGTTCTAGGAAAATCACTCAGAGATAAAAACCCAGCCCACACTACTGCAAGCCCAGCCCACTGGTCCCTCTCCTCGGGCACTCTCAGCAACTCTGGTGGCTCGCTGGGCTTCCTTGCAGGAGCTGCAGCAAGGGGTCATCGGTCCTAAGTGCAAAAGTAAGGGTGCGCTCTTGGTAGTGCTTGGGGTCACACTCCAGGTTCTCAATCACTTCTGCCAGCAGG
Source organism: Cricetiscus sungorus (assembly GCA_030556225.1). Taxonomy (NCBI): domain Eukaryota; kingdom Metazoa; phylum Chordata; class Mammalia; order Rodentia; family Cricetidae; genus Cricetiscus; species Cricetiscus sungorus. Next base: position 41,648,447 of record JANBXA010000740.1, on the reverse strand, counting down.
TGTGCCCGCTCCACACCTGAGCCGGGAGCCTCGAAGCCCAGGACGGTGAAGTGCACATGCAGGTGATAGTAAGAGGGCAGGTAGTGTAGGTACACGCGCAGGCGGTCTCCTGTCACCTGGTAGCGCTTCAGGATGGCTTCCTGGTAAGGAAAGACAGTGGCAAAGGGTCATCATGCTGCCAGCATCCCAACCTCTGAGCACCCAACTGGACTCCTTACATCCTTGCTACAGTTGCCTGGGATGGTTTACAACTCCCCCCACCCCCACCCCCACCGCTGTCTGCCCCCTCCCCCTGCCTTTCATCCTAGACTCTAAGAAACTGAAAAACATAGTGATGCAGCCAAGCTGAGGAATTCCCCAATGTAAATGTCTCTAATCCAGTCACTCCAAGCCCCAGAAAACATGGGCTTCTTCCTTTGGTAGTCCAGGAAGTCCCAGTTCCTAGGTTCAGCCCAGAGTCCCAGGACTGGAGACCTGTAGCACTTATTGGTCTTGAAGTAGGCAGGAGGAAGCATCTCTTGGGATGAGGCTGTGTGGGGATGGGGCTGTGCTAAGAACTTGGTAAAAGGGAACAGATGCAGGGAGGGATTTCAGGAAGGGCTCTCAGACCTGAGCAGGGCTCCTTGCAAAAGAAGAAAGCACTTAAGTTGGCCCTGGCTCCCTTTGAGAAGAAAAAACCTTAGGCCTCTGTGGGCTCAGAATGTAACCCCAAATCATACTCTGCCCTTGGTGCTACCAGTGGAGAATCAGCAGGGTGAAAGGGGGGGGGCTTCCTGGGAGAAGCAGAGCTGATGGGCAGGGCAAAGCTACCCGAACTGCCAGGGCAGGGAAGTGAGACTCAATTTCTGCCTGAGAGAAACTAGTAGCCCCGAAAGGAACACAGACAGAGAGGGGCACCAAGGGAAGAGGACAGTTAGGACACAGTTTCTAGTGAGGACCTTGGCATTGCTCTGAAAGGGGCAGAGTGCTTCCTGGCTAGGGACCCTTGTGACTATCAACCCTGGTAGGACAGGTGTCTTTACACGTTTCATAAAAATGGCTGAGGCTCAGTTTGTACAGTGGTTCCAAAAGGGATCCCAACAGATCCTGAGGTCTAGGGACCTCAGAGGCAAAGAAAATGACCTGTTCAAGGGCCCTGAGATAGTTAGGACCCAAATATCAGACCAGGACCACAATCCCAAGCCTCTGGCCATTCTTTCTTCACCCTCTCCTGGCCCATGGCTCCTTTCCCTATGCCATAATGTTCCAGATAGAAAGTGCCTTCAGAACATTAGGTGCTGCAGAATTCAGCCTGCCTTCAGTCTAGGTGAGAAGGTATGTGCATCTATACAAGTCACGTGACCAATACTCAAGGAACTCATCTGGCACATTGTCATGAACAAGACAGATGATTCTGGGATGAGAGGAACCCAACCTATGGGGAAGAGGAGCATCCTACATGGGACCTATAGATAAAGGCAGGGGAGGACAAGTCTGGGGGCGAGGAAAGACAGATGAAAGTAGAGCCGGAGTATCAGGCAGGACCGCCTGTGAACCAATCTAGTGAGTTCTAGTAGTGTTCACATCTGAAATCCAGACAGACTTTGAGAAGAGTAAGGAAAAAGACCCAGGGGATACACTGAAGCCTGGGATTCTGCATTGTGAAGCAACTCACTTGTCCTTCCTGGAGAATGTTCTTCAGTAGTGGCAGGTGCTCTGGAGTGAGATCCCGTAGAGATCGGATACCCCGGCGATGGCAGATGGCGATCAAGTACAGGTCATCAAGCTGTGCAGACACCAAAGGAGAAACAGGGCATTGCTAGGTTCAGCAGGGAGGCTACTAGCCAGGGCACTCCTACCCTCAAGGCTCACCCAGGAGACCCTAGAGCAGGACCAATGAGCAGGTACTACAGGTGTCTGTCTGCCCTGGATGACAAGACTAGCTGAAGAACAGGATTTCTGTATATTCTTTCTGTTGGATCTAGGTGTGGTGGTATATGCCTGCAATCCCAGCACTCAAGCAGAAGGACTGAGGGTTCAAGGCCAGTCTGGGCTATACAGTAAGACTCTTTCTCAAAAAGTAAAAGAAACCAAGAAAGAAAAGGAAGGAAAAGAACGAAAACAAACAAATGCTCATCTCTCAAAACACAAAACAAAACAAAATTCATCATCTGGGAATGCCTTTATACTCTATAGAGTTGACAGAAAGAGGTGGGTGGTTTAGAGAGAGCCAAGCACAAGTCTTTGTCCTGAAGAATTCACATCATTCTAATCTATGAAATAAAGCACGGCAGCTTTTTTCTTTCTGTGGTACTGAGAACAGAACCCAGGGTCTTCTGCATGCGTATCACAATCTTTATTACTGAGCTACTTCCCCATAACATAAAGTGACCAATACACAAGATGAGAGAGACCCCAGCCAGCTGGGTGATCCCAAAAGTCCTCTTAGAGGACCAAGACAGTGAAGTCTCAGAGAGTGTGGCAGCTCAGTGTATATGGAGTCAAAGGTGAGTGTAGGGGACACATGGAGGGAAAGAGTCCAGGGGTCTGTCAGCAGCAAGCATCACAGTAACGGTCAGCAATTTCTCTTTTTCTATCTCAACAATTCACGAAGGCCCTTCCTGCAGTCCTTCCTGTAAATTGTGCCTGGCTGAAAACCTGGAGGTCACAACAGAGCAAAAAACCAGTGTCAACAAGATCTTGTTCCAGAGAGCAAATGAACTGTTTCTCCTGCCCGGAAACCCTCCCCACACTCTCCCTGCTCCCCAAACCTTGGCATTGCTTGGTTATCACAGTCATGTGCCAGGCTGCGGAGAAGTCCAAAAAGAATCCAGCAGCCCTAGTCCTTAGGTCTGACCTGTTAGATTCCTCAAGGAAATAATTTGGAGACCATGAGTCACCCAGTGAAATCCTCAAGAGCCCTAACTTAAGAACTGGGAATGAGAGCATCTAGATAATGCCTGGTGTCCAAGTATGTCATTCTCTTCATGGTAGTCATTCTTCCCACGAGAGTTCCAAGAATCTGAGCTCTGCCCCAAAGCTGCTGTCTGAGCTGTGCCCATCAGGCCTTGTTTTTACACAAGTCCCATCTGGATTCTCCCTCCATGTCTTGTGCCCAGGTAATGTACCTTCACATTAGTGAGCAGTCCAAGGGGAACGCAGGAAACACAAGTGTTCTGTCACGGGACATTCAAAATAATAAAGCATTTGTTTTAAATGGTATCAGTGAACAAATCCCAAACATTACACTAAATACTATCTCTCTGCTCCACTGGCATGGAATGAGGCATGGAGGCTGGTGCTGTGTGTCAGCTCACAGGCTGGATGAGAGAAGGAACCATTCTTTGACAATGATCACAATGAAAGGCTCTCGGTAGGCAGCCAAAGATCTTCCTGGTACAGAGGAATGAGCTAAGAAAAACTAGATAAGGGCAGGTGAGGCTTGAGACTAGTACTCCAGAAGGTGGCTTATTGGGGAGACTTTTTATAAAACAGGATAGGGAAAAAAAATCATCTAACTTTTCTGGCTAGGGACAAGTCTGGGAACGACAGGAGCATTAGTCTTATCTTAACTCCTAAGGACTCAAAGGAAGGATTCCTGGTCTGAGACCTTTAGGCCAACAGTTTAAGCTGTGTGAACTGAAAATATATTGTGTCCATGCATACACATCTATGTTCACGATGTACAAGGATTACTTCTGGAAGATAAGATGAGGTAACAGTAGTAGTTCCTGAACAAGGAGATCTGAGGAATGTGGAGTGACAGAGACTATCCTTCCTCACAGCCTTTGTATTAGATATATTTTAACCATGGGCATGCAATAACAACCAAAGAATCACAAAAGGACACATAGGCAATCTCTGTCTCTGTCTGTCTCTGTCTCTCTCCCTCCAGGGTTTCTCTGTGTTGCCCTGGCTGTCCTGGAAACTACTGTGTAGATCCACCTGCCTCTGCCTCCCAAGTGCTGGGATTAAAGGCATGTGCCAACACTGCCTGGCATATAGACAATCTCTTAATATAACTTAATGAAACTGTGATGGCACACCACACACCTCAGGAAGGCTGGGGGTCATAAATTTAGGTGGGCTAGAGAACAAGACATTGTAAACAAAACAATGCAGGGGCTAGGGAGAGCATGACTTAGGAAGGCATAACCTCTAGCAACATTAGACATTTGGCTACATTATTGGTTGAATAGATGAAAGGAAGAACAAATGAATACAACCAGGGCCATCAGTTTGGGGACAACAAAATACTTCTAAGGAAGGCTAGAAACACAGCTCATGGCTAGAGCTCTTGCCTAATGTCTGGTACCTTAGATTTGATTCTTAGCAGAAAGGGAGAGGAGAACAATGCTTCCAGCGGATGTGGCAAGCAAGACTCAAGGGTACCAGGAAAGCTCCTCAAAGCTGGAGTTCTCTATCTCCTTGATTCTTCCTTTGACCCTCATGCCAGAACAAGAATCAGAAGCTCAGATATGACCTCTCTTACTGCTGGGGACACTGCCAAGTTCTAAAGGAGCAATGAAGTTCACTGCTGTCACAAGTCAACGAGCTGAGGCACTGAATGAAATATGGCACCATTCACACACAATGCAGGAAAAATTAGGAAGGGCCAATGTTCACTATCAAGCAAAGTGTAACACTTAAGTTGGCCCCTTCACCATGTAGCTGAGCACAGCACAGTGTCTAAAGCCTTTCCTATCTTAAAGAGGATAGGGAATGGGTTGCTTCGCTGGTAGGCTGCAAAGATGCCTGACAGCCCAGGGCCAGATGGCTGATGGTTTCTCTCTCTCTACCATGGGCTCAAGAGCATTCAGGTCTTCTGCAATGTAAGTGTACAAGTCTATCTTTATGTCTCTCCGTGATCCCTAGGCTATAATCTCCCTGTAGTGGCAAGCATTTTAGTCTTCATGAGTCTCATGAGGCAGTTCTTGCTGTCCACACCTACTTCCCATGACTAACTATAATACAGAATTTCCAGGTACAAGGCTGCCCGAAGGAACACATAGCCTACTGCCACAGAGGCAAACACCCCCCTGCTAAGAGCAGAGTGAGAAAAGGCTTTAAGCTGATAATACGAAGCAAAAGTAGGTGCCTATGACAGCTATGCACTGTCAGTTGGAGGAGCTCTGGCCATTCTTTACTGGAAAACAGTAATCAGCACTGTAAAGGAGCAGGGTCCCAAAGGCAGGCCAGCAGCATGGAGGCAGGAGCTCAGAGCCTGGAGCATTTCAGCGCCTGGTCTTTACCTGCTGCTGATTCCACTTGAGGTCCGGGATGAGGACAAAGCCATCAGAAGGGTCCGGGTTCTCAAAAACAATTCGGTCAGCTTCAGCCTTCTTGTCAAGAATATTATATACCCACTAGAAGGAGAGAAAGAAAGGGTTTACAAACTCACTCTAGCTGACTAGGCCTTCCAAGAACAATGGTCCAGCTATAAAAGGCTACAAACCTGGGATGGACAATCACTGGCTTTGGAAGACTCTCCACTCCTACCAAGGCAAAATCCTGGTTATTACTGTCACCATAAAGGCCTCTGTAGTTCTGTAGCTCCTGGCCCATCCCAGCCCCTGTACTAACCTGTCCAGTGTCTACCAAGGCAGGGGAGATACTGTATATCCATGAACTGTTCGGGGAGGCCAAGAGCACAGAAGTTTCTTTCTATAATGGCAGTCAGCCACAGTGTGTAGTAAAGCGTTGGTGCTACAGGCTAATGAGTGAGTGAGAACTGTCACCTGGAGATGCTGGACATGCTCTGTGTCAGCAGGCCTTGCTGACAGGCCCTACAAGTCAAAGCAAAACAAAAGGCTACACAGACACGGGAGGTCTCAATGATACTCTCACAGGATTTCCAGCCCTCTTACTACTTTCTGATTAGCAGCTGACAGTCCTGAATGGACTCCAAAGACATTGCTGTACAGTTACATCTGAGGGGTGGAGGAGAGCTTTGTAAGGAAAACCAGACTTGAAAGAGGTTAGGGTGAGGGGCTCCTAAGCTCACAGCACTCAAGAGCCCAGGAGCCTCTGGTTCTTCTCTATTTCCCCAGCTGTGAGAGTCATTTGCACCCAGGAGAGCTCCACACTCCAAAGACATAGCTGCTAGCAAATGGGGTAAAATGAGAGCTGGGGTCATATCACTACCCCTTCCTCCTCCAAGTCGGGAGGATTTCCAGATTCATAAATAGAGGAGGCAAGGCCCTGAAAATTCTCTTCCCACTCTAAGAAGTGCTGGCATAGGCAGTGTCCCCAAAGGCCAAAAGCAGGGGTCTATACCCATATATTCAGTACCCAGTTGGAATGGGGACAGGGAGTGGAGGACATTTTCTGGAAATACCTTAGCTTCTGGGGTTACAACAATTATTCAAGGAGACACACCTCAGAGGGCTTGAAGACCCCACAACTAGATTTGCAGGACAGACCAATGAGTCAAAGGCCTCCCTAGAACAAGCCAGGACGAGCCACTTCCCAGAAGTTATCTGGAGAACACTTGTAAAGGGACCAACTTGCATACAATGGCATGTTCCCTCCCAGACCCTGGATTAGGCACAAACCACACCTAAACATCTATTTTTATAGAAAGATTATCAAGTGTGGAAGAAAAGTGGCTGATTTCTCGCTCAGGCAGAAAACAGCAGCAAATGACCTTGCAGGTGCGTGTGATTTTTAAGAGGAAAAAGGGGAGATCTGTGTTAGAATGGGCCAGGATGCGGTGGTATGTTTTGATCTGGTATGTTAATTAGGGCAGCCAAAAAGGGAGCTTTTGATTGCTAGACTTCAATTCTTTGATAGCAGGATCTTGGTGTCCAACCTTAGGAATGAGTCACACAAGAAAAAGTGTCCAAATAAGAAAACAGACCTTGGTGGTTAGCTATTTTATTTTTTAGTTTTTTGAGACAGGGTTTCTCTGTGTAGCCTTGGAACCTGTCCTGGAACTGGCTCTTGTAGACCAGGCTGGTCTCAAACTCACAAAGATCCGCCTGTCTCTGCCTCCTGAGTGCTGGGATTAAGGGCATGTGCTCCACCACCCGGCTTGGAGGCTAGCTTTAAGGATGCAATCATTGGTTTATAAGGGAGAGGGCAAGGCATGCTAGCACCATGTTTGCCATGCCCAGACCTGCTAGAGCCCTTCAACCTGGAGATGGCCTCTTTACAAAGTACCTGTGGCTGAGTCATACACATGCTAGGGCCAAGATGCTTCCAGAAGCATTTCCTCTGCCACCAGAGACATCTTTGGGGATGTGCTGCAGGAAGAAAAAGGGCCAGTAAAGCTGACTGAAGCCTCCAAAGAAGGGGAAAGAGGGAGACCCCGACTTCCGTCATGGAAAGTCTTGCTGCGTCTCACAGTGTGCCTCTAGGATTGTCCCTTGCCCAGAGGCACACACCTCCCACTGGAGAGCAAAACACCCTGTCACAAAGCATGAGTGAGCTCTGGAGCCTGACAGCACACCCTCGGCTTCACCCTGACTTGCTTCCACCATGAGCAAGCAACTGAGTCCTCTTACCCAGAACAGCCTCATAGGATCCGAGCATGAGGCTTATGGGGAAGATCTCCAGGGCATGCACATAAAAGCACCGTCCCAGAGCCTGCATAAAGGAGGTGCCCAAGGAACAGCAACAGTGCAGAGGTGACAATGGGAAAGTTTAATGGAGGAAAAATGAGAAAGAGGGTAACTGGAGGTAACAGTGGCCAAAGCAACCTGCTGTCATCCCCAGTTTCTTAGCAGGTAAAAAAGAAGCAGGCATGAGGAAGTTCAGGCAAGTCCATATAATTCCAAGCCTAGAAACCTGGGCACAGCACATCCTGCTTCCGGGGAAAGGCCAGGCCAAGGGCAGGAACCTGTATCCACAGGAAGTCTCATGGCCAGCAGCCCAGAGAAGAAAGGTGGTGAAAGAAAGGACAGAAATTCCCATAAAACTCACACAAATTACACAGCCAGGAAATGGGAGGTCAGCCGCTGAATGCCAGTCCTGGTGGACAGTGTAGAATCCATGGAGCTACAGTGTGACACTGACAACTTCTAAGTCCTCTTTCCTCCCTGGACCTCCCAAGGGACATCTGGTCCCTTTCCGGTCCCTCTCATTCTTCACTCTACTCACACTCCCTGCCTCTCTCCTGTGGCCATGCTTTCCCTCCTGTCTATGCCATCCAGGTGTCCACACAGCATATTTCTTCCCCGTTCCTCTGCACTATCTGTGTGTGGTAACAGCAGCTCCACTTGAACCCTGTTCTGTGCTGGCAACAGCAGTGGGCGCGTGATAAATGGGATGCCTCTTAGCTCTTACAAACCTGACTGGGAGGAACTGTGAAGTACAATTTCCAGACAAGGAAACCTGGGCTCACGGGTTAAAGAAAATGCCTCACTTTTGGCCAGAACAATGAGAATCCAAACACCAGCGGATGCAGAAGCTGAATGTTTTGGCTTACAAATGGACATTTTTAGCCAGATGATCATGAAGGCTTCAGGTCGGGACATACCACTGCCATTTTGTGTCTTTCATTGAACTTTCACTAGGAATTTATAAGTACTTCAAATCTCAGGAATCAAACAGAGTAACTTGTTAAGGACTCAGACACTGGAACCAGACAGGCTGCTTTTCTGTCTTACCTCCAAAAGACCTGTGTGAAGATTGAGGTAATGAATGTAAAATGCCCAAAACAGTTCCTGCACCCAACACATACTTAATAAATCCCAAACTGAACATGCTGTCTTCCACATGGACCCCCTCCTCGGCCCACAGTCAACATCCTGCCCTTGTTAATGAAGGCTCCACTGTCCACTCTTCACCCTAGCGGACCCAGGTTCGCCCCACACTCCTTCCTCTCTGTAGCACCATTCTGAGCCTTGCAACCCATTTGGGGCTTCCTCCTGGGTGGCTCCTTGTCTCTCCCTGTTTTGGATTCATGCTGGTTTCTAGTCCTGATCCATTTGCATTTGTTTAATTTGATCACACTATCTACATCTTTAGAAATGTCACAGATGTCACGGACATTTAGGGTTGGAAAAATGGCTCAGGAGATAAAGCACCTGCAGTATAAGCAAAAAGGCCAACCAGAGTTCAGATCCCTAGCATCTACATAAAAAAGCCACTGGTTACTCCAGGCATTGGAGTAACCTTTAATACCAGCAGAGGCAGGTGGATCTCAGTGAGTTCAAGGCCAATGGTCTACAGAGCTAGTTCCAGGACAGGCTCCAAATCAATACAGAGAAACCCTGTCTCAGGAAAAACAAAAACAAAAACAAAACAAAGCAAAACAAAAAGTAGTGATCTATCTCAGTGTTCAGGAGGCAGAGACAGGGAATCCCAATGCAAGCTGGCTAGCTAAGCTAGCTGAATTGGCACTCTCTCCGTTAAGTAAATAAAGTGGAGAATGATGGAGGCAGACATCCAACAGCCACCTCTGGCCTCCACAAGCAGCAGACATGTGTACCTGCATCTACACATATGTTCACCCACACAGATGTAAAAATCTATATACATATGTGCACACAAACCAGACACCCATGTACATGCCAAAAAAACAATTTTTTTTTTAATGTACAAACTGTCAAAATGGCTTATAAAGGCACTTATTGCCAAGCTTGATGACCTGAGTCTGACTCCCAGAACCCAGAAATTGTCCTCTGACTTCCACCCGTACACTGTGGTACACACATGCCACATGTACACACATATATAATTTTTAAAAAATGTAAAACAATCATTAAGAAAGTAATATGTACATGCCTAGTTTTAGTCCTTGAAGGGCCAGACAGTGGATTAAAAAAAAAACCAGAATCTCCTGCTGCATTTTAAAGAGTGTCTTCCAGTGCTTGTGAACTTTTCATCTCCTGAACACAGTCCACAGACCTCCTCCAGGCCACTCAGGGCCATCCCCACTGAGCCCCAGGTAACCTGTGCCTACTCACATCAATATCAAGCCTCTGGACCTGTTCTTCCTTCTGCCTTGTTCACCTTCTCAACTTCAACATGTGCCCTAAAACTCAAAGGAGGGATTCCATCTATGTGACCTCATGTCTACACTGGTCCCTCTCAACGCATCACCACTATGCTCACATAGCCCACCAGTGGGCCTGTGTCATTATCACTACTGTCCATCTCCACTGACAGACTTTAGACATTAGGAAGAGCTTGTCAGCTGGGAATCTCCTTAAAGCCCTGCACAGGGCCTAGAGTACAGCAGATACTCAATAATACAAAGACTGCTGCCAGTTACGCTAGAAGCTTGTGTCAATCAAGATTTGGAAGAAAGGAGTTCTCCTGAATTACTTTTGTTTGCAAGTGGAACTGGGTAATGGTACACAGCAAGATAGTTACATAACTCACATCAGCTAGATGAGGGCCGCTTCTCTTGAATCCCAGATACATACAAACAGCCCCACAGAACATATATATGTTTCAGTTATCTAGGAATATAGAGACACCTCCTTTCCACCCGGAAGACAGAACACATGCCAGGATGTTTTTAAAAAGAAAGGGGCTGGGCATGTAGATCCATTGATAGAGTGCTTGCCTTGTAATCCCCAGTACCACATAAACCGAGTGTGATGATATATATCCATGGTCCTAGCATTTGGGAGTAGGGCAACAGAGGCAGGAAAATCTGAAGCTTAAGGGCATCTTCTGCTACATGGTGAGTTTGAGGCTAACCTGAGCTACAGGACACCTTGTGCGATGGTTAGGTTTTGTTGTTGTTCATTTTTGTTTTTCTGAGACAGGGTTTCTCTATGTAGCTTTGGCTGTTCTGGAACTTACTCTGTAGAACAGGTTGGCCTTGAACTCACAAAGATCCATCTGCCTCTGCTGCCTAAGTGCTGGGTGGGATTAAAGGCATGTGCCACCACTGCATGATTGTTACTTTTAATTGTCAACTTGATACAGCCAAAAATCACTTAGGAAGAGAAAATCTCAATGAGGGCTCGCTTAGATCAGGTTGTGAGCATGCTTGTAGGGCAGTGATTCTCAACCCGTAGGCTGCGATCCCTAAGGTGTGTGATGACCCTTTCACAGGGGTCACACATCAGATATCCTGCATACCAGATGTTTACATTATGATTCATCACAATAGCAAAATTACAGTTATGAAGTAAGTAGCAATGAAATAATTTTATGGTTGGAGTCACCACACACGAGGGACTGTATTAAAGGGTTGGAGCAGTAGGAATGTGGGAAGATTCAGTCTGAGTGTGGGCGACTGCACTCCCTGTTTGGAGCCCTGGACTGTGTAAAAGCAGAGAAGGCTAGCTGAGCAGTAAGCATGCATGCAGTCATTCTTTCTGCTCTTAACTTCGGATGGGATGTGACAGTTGTCTCAGATCCTGACACTGATTTCCCCACAGTGAACTATAATCTGGAATTGGGAGCTAAAATAACCCCCTACCCCAGGTTGCTTTTTATCAGGATATTTTAATCATAGCAACTGAAGTGAAACTAGGACACCTCGTCTCAATTTTTAAAAAAAAAAAAAAGAGGAGAAAATAAAAGACCTTGAATCATAGGAACTGTGAGCAAATGCTGCTGGGGTTGGTCATGACTGGACTCTGCAGTCTTATACACCCGGAAGAGGCCTGTCAGCACAGGGTCTCCTAGGGGAAGTGCTTTCCTCAGGCACTGACTGTCTCTCCCTCCTTATTTCTCTCTGTTACAACTGATAGTACAGCACCCTCAAGCCTGGTGTCCACCGTTCTGAACTCTAGAGGAATGGCTGGGCGCTTCCCATATAAGAATACTCTCTACCATGTACCCTGAGTACATGGAAAAAGTAGTATAAAAGGCCCAAAGAGAACATGAGTGAGCGATAATGACAAGAAACCAGTGAATGCCAGTGAGCGGGCAAGGAAGTTACTCATCAATATACATCCATCATATTTAACTGTGAGTATCCACATGAGGCCAATTCCAGGCACAGGCTCTGGTTGGCACTGGGCCTAAACCCAAAGAACTGCCAGGATCCCTGAGCTAAGCATCCTGTATCTGGCTCAGCCAGAGCACTCTGTCACCTTGTATACACAGGTCTATACCAAACACACACTGGGGAACGACAATCTGCTTCAGAATGAGTACAAGGGAAGGGAGAGACAGAGAAGTTTTTAGTCTAAGACTACGGATAAAGGGTCACCTAACCCAACAGAAAGCTTTTACCCACCCCCAGATCTGTAATGAGGACATAGGCATACTGTACAGGGCTACTGCAGAGCAGGTAAAATTTCCCTGTGGGAAGGATCTCTCAGAGAACATCAGTGGCATGCCCAGTTCCTCACAAAGGGCCCAAGACCACACAGCCTGCCCTGACTGTCCTAGATAAAACAGCAACCAGCCCACACCAGAAGATTACCCCACAGATTCTGCCCATGTTCCTCTTTGTAGACAGGCCCTAGGCTTTCTGTGTACTATCTTTGGGATGACCCCAACAGGTCCTTGCAAGAAGAGAAGCCAGCTACAGGAACAACCATTTATGAGTCTTGGCAGTTAGTCACCTGAATGCTGAGGCTCTGGGACTCCAGGTGGGGTAAAGTGATGTTCCTGTAGTCATCTCCAGTCTCTCGGATCAGGCGGATGTCCTGGCGCATGTATTTTTGTAGGTGTTTCTCTGTGGCAGGGTACACCACGGTTGTCTTTATATCTACAATGGCAAAGCATAGTCTAACTAGAAAGTAAGACCATTAAATTCATGAGCTGAGCCACATTCCTCACAGGACAAGGTTTTTGCTGATGGCTCACTGTCCCCTCATGAAATTAACTATAGCCACCCCCAACTCCATGTTCCAGGCACACTGACCAAAATTTCTTACTTCTTAAACACAAATGTCTAAGTATGTGGCTTTCTGGGCTCAAAGCTGAAGTGTGGCTTGAAGCCCACTGGCTCCTTAAGGAGGGGTAGCACAACATAGCTCAGAGATTCAGTGTGCACTCTGAAGTCAGGCTGCCTGGGCTCAAGGCCTGCCTTTGCCTGCTCCTCACTCACTCTGAGTGGGACTATGGCTCCAAATTGGGAATTTAATCCAGTTACTTAACCTCTGTGTGCCCTGATTGTCCCATATACCAAATGAAGATAGCAACAGTTATGTCACAATACTGGAAGAATTGAGTGAATTACCTGAGAAGCACTTAGAACAATGTCTGATGCTTAGAAACACTTCATAAGTACTGGATGGGGTGCCTGTGGGATGGCTCAGGGGGTAAAGGCACATGATGCTAAGCCCGATGACTTGAGTTTAAACCCTAGGATCCACATGGTAGATGGAGAAAATCAACTCTTGCAAATTTGTTTCTGACCTCTCTACATATATACTGTGGTCAGTACTTTGCCTTGGATGGCTCTATGGTGCAATGTACTTTGACATGTCTACTGCAGCAGCAGCCCAGCCTCAGCTTAGATGCTAGTGCCCCCTTCCTCTGCAACAACCATGTCTCCAGACATTCCAAAATGTCCTTCGGGATTTTTCAAGAGATTTTAGGTTTTAAAAGAGATTTTAAGATTTTATAAGAGATTATGTCTCAACTTGTAAAGACTGTGGGAATTTTCAAGTTTGTAAATATTTTATATTGTGGTTTTACTAGTGTGTGATCTTGAGAGAAATAAGAAAGGAAAAGTTATAGCTTAACAGTGATGTGTGTCAAGTTGACAAGGCATCAATTGCGCTAGATAGTTTTATGTCAACTTGACACAGCTAGAGTCATCTGAAAGAAAGGAACATCAATTAAGAAAATGCCTCCATAAGATCTGCCTGTAGGGCATTTTCTTAACTAGTAATTGATGGGGAAGGGCCTAGGTGGGGTCATCCCTGGGCCAGTGGTCCTGGGTTCTATTAAAAAAAAAAAAAACAGGCTGAGCAAGCCATGGGGAGCAAGCCAGTAAACAGCACCCCTTCATGGTCTCTATATCAGTTCCTGACTCCAGGTTCCTACCCTGTTTGAGTTCCTGTTCTGACTTCCTTTGATGATGAACAATGCTGTGGAAGTATAAGCCAAATTAACCCTTTCCTCCCTAGCTTGCTTTTGGACATGGTGTTTCATCATTGCAATAGCAACCCTAACAAGGACAGTGTTTGTCTATTTGTGTGTCTGTTTTATTGACATAGTCTCACTTTGTAGCCCAGGCTGGCCTGGACATCATTATTAGATCAGGCTGAAGTTGAACATGTAGAGATCTTTGTTGCAACAGTTTTAATCAGTAAGAAATCCTGAGGCAGGTATAAGGGCCCATGCCTTTAATCCCAGCACTCTGGAGGCAGAGACAGGCAGATCTCTATGTAGGCCAGTCTGGTCTACATAGTGAGTTCCAGGACATCCAGGGCTGTTACACAGAGAAACCCCAGCTTGAAAACCCAAAAAAAATCTTACGATTTTTCTTTGCAGACTGTATTTGAATGCCATGGTCTAGCACCACCTGCCTATGATTAAGTCCTTCCCACTACTGTCAATAACATCTGGCACAGCTGGTACCTCAACAAAGATTGCCAGAGGAGGAAAGGATGGTGACCTGGGTGTTCCAAAATCAGCTGGATGTTTCTGAAGAGACTCGCATGTCTCCTCATGTGGGATTCAGATATGCTCCTCCAGGGAGTACCACTCAGCACCCAGCTAAGAACCAGCAGCCTGCACTTTCAGACTGGGTCTGATGATGCAGGTGGCTCTACTGCGAATATGACAGGAGAGTGGCAGGGGCTCAAAGTGATGCTGGTGACACAGCAGAAGCAAGACTGGGACAAAGGCTGTCTGTGGTGGTCTGAATGTAACTGACCCCCATAAACTCATAGGGAGTAGCACTATTTGGAGGTGTGGCCTTGTTGGAGATGTGGTATAGTAGCATCTTGCCTAGCCAGTGAATTTGTGTTAATGGCCACACCCCTTTGGGGTGACCAGAAGGTAGAGAAGGGGGTGATACAGGCGGGCACTTTTTCTTGGGCAGAGACTGCATCTTCTGGAGGAGGAATGCCACAGAGTTTCTTTACTATTATCACTATTATCTGTGTAAGTTGTTCCCCAATAAAACACCCATTTATCATTTACCTTGGGTCTAGTGAACTCATTAATACCCTGCCGTCAGTGTAGCCTTATTGGAGGAAGTTTGTCAATGTGGGGGTGAGCTTTGAGGTCTCTTTTGCTCAAGCTTCCCTCAGTATGACTTTCAGACCACTTCCTGTTGCCTGCAAGATGTAGGACTCTTGGCTACTTCTCTAGCACCATGTGTGCCTGCACACTGCCATGCTTCCTGCCATGATGACAATGGACTGAGCCTCTGAACTGTAAGTGAACCACCCCAATTGAATAGTTTCCTTTGCTGTGGTCATGGTGTCTCCTCACAGCAATAGAAACCCTAGCTAAGACATCATCTTATTCTTAAAACTGGGTGTTCTTTCAAGATGGTGGCCCAATTCTTCTAAAGCCAAGTCAGTCAACATATGCAGGTTAACACTGCAAGCACATGACTTCCAGTGAGCACAAAGCACCCCACTTCATCAGCTCTTGGGCAGTGGTGGGGAGACCCAAGTTTGGGACCTTTTCTGATGGGTGACCCTGGGCAAACAGCCTCCTAGAGGCTCGGATCCTTCTCCTGTTAAAGGCTGATCCCAAAAGCTGCCTCCCAGCTGCTGTTAGCATTAAGTGAAGCATGTGGTCTGGATGATCAGAGGCATTAGCCCAATTCTCTAGACTTGACCCTGGAAAGAAGGCACACACAACCTCCTGGAGACTCTCTAAAAACCTATGGTGAGACACCAGGCACATAAATTTCAAGAGGCAAGGGACTGCCTGAAACAGACTGATGGGTGCCACACTGGAACTTGCAGAGGCCTGGAGGAAGCATACCATGACAACTGTAATGTAAGGCAGAGGATGAAAATAGAGGTATGGGGCCAAACAGTCATGATGTAAACCCTGAGTCTGCATTCATTAGGTGTGTGATCAAGGGCAAGTGGCCAACACTCTCTGTTGCTTAATTCCCCTCACCTACATAACCTGGAGGGACAACACTAGTACTATCCTGACAGTGTTAGTATGAGAATTACAGAAGCTAGTGGGCAAAGACATTTAGGAACTTTCTCGCACACACAGACACGCTAGACCAACAACAGGGTCTGTCTACTCATGTATTTATTTTGCTGTCAGTTGCCTGAACTGGAGAGAGATGTGCCTTGGCAAGGGAATTCTGTGAAAGTTGGGAAGAGATCCTGGAACAAAGGTGAGGGTGACACTGGAAAATAGCCTGACTGCTGGCAAGGGATACATAGCCCTGGGCATACAGCCTGGGGCTCCTGGATGTTCCTGAGAGTGTGCCCAGGTCTGCCCAGGCTTGTCAAGAATCCAGCCCAGCCACCCAGGGTGCAGGGAAACAGGAATCTTACCAAGCCAGCCCTCACCTGCCTTCCACCCACCTCAGCACTGAGAACCTCCAGAGACATTGCCCTTCTTTCCCCAGGAACCCCAGAGGTGGAGCCCTGCCTGCTAATGTGAGGCCACAGCCCAGTTAACTTCATTCACCCCTTTTTCCTGCTGCCTCTGTGGCAGCCACCTAACACTGCACTGACAAGTGCCTCTCTCTAGGTATGGTGTGACAATCCCAGTGCCAGCCAGATCCTGCCTGAAGCTTCTTTGCCTCCCTCGTGTTTCAGGCCAGCTTGACAGCCTGGTTAGGTTCCAGGACCCTCCTCTGTCTATTCTCCCCCTACCACTGACTTATTGCAGTTTTCCTGTCTACCTCCCCATGAGAACAAAGAGTCCAATAAGAGATTTGACTTATTTATTTTTACTATTCATCCCTGGCACCTTGCAAGCAGTAAGCATTCAATAATAATTATTGCACAAATGCACACATGAATTTGGCTGTTTTAGACTTTAAACCTTGGAAGGACATTTGTGTCCCATACGGAATAAAGTCTCTTTGGTTAAAAAAAAAAAAAAAAAAAAATCAATGTTTCTTTCTCAATGCTGTTTTCCACCAGCAGCCTTGAAACCACCTCCAGAGTCTCACCTGCGGCTGAACTCCAGGAGTTTGGTCAAGAGTTGATGATCAATAAGTACACAAAGGCCTATTAAAAATATGCTGGGGAACAGGAGACACCTGTGCAATCTCTACATCTCCCACAGGTCACTCAGTAATTACACAAGAAAACAATGCCCTCTCCTCAACCTCACTGCTAATGTTGATTCTGAATCAATCACAAAGAAGCCCCAGCAAATCAAATCCCAAGAACATTTCCCATCATGAGTGGCTTTAATACTCTTCCAAAAGGTCGACACTAAGGATGCAATGGTGCATGCCTGCAGCCCCACCATTTGGGAGGCTGAGCCCAGGATTTTGAGGCCAGCATGAGCAATATAGGGAATCCCTGTCTCAAGAAACAAAACCAACCTAAAATGTTAAAGCTAGAAAATAGAAAGGCTGAGGAATTGCTCCAGAAGAGACTAAATGGATGTAACTGAGGGGGTTGCAGTGGATCCTGTGTGGGACAAGTCCTGCTTTACACAGGACATAGAAACAGGCACAGTTAATAGTGGCCCCTACAGCATGGAACAACTTTGTATAAAAGTGAAATCTGGGGTATGTTCTTCCAGAACTGGTGGCTCACAACTGCCTGTAACTGCAGCTT
This sequence comes from Cricetiscus sungorus, assembly GCA_030556225.1. Taxonomy (NCBI): domain Eukaryota; kingdom Metazoa; phylum Chordata; class Mammalia; order Rodentia; family Cricetidae; genus Cricetiscus; species Cricetiscus sungorus. The sequence continues at coordinate 41,630,874 of JANBXA010000740.1, read as the reverse complement.
CAGTGGGATCTGACTCCTTTTGGTCTCTGCAGGTGTTCCCCCCTCCCCCCATGATTCTTGCCCAAACTCTTGAAGTAATAATCTTAAAAAAAAATTAGCCAAGTAAAAAAGTAATTACTAATTTTGAACATTAGAAATTGTGTTGAGAAGAAAAAACAATGGTAGGATTGAGTATCAAGTTTATCAAAAACTAATGTTGCTACAGTGAGAAGGGGGCTTGGGAGACATGTGGCCAGATGTATTTGGGTGTGCATATGCCCTTGGTGGAGGACCAGTTGGAGATCAATTTTATCTTCCAGAAAGAACAGCCAGTCCAGTGACAGCAAACCTTGAAAGTCAAGTAGGAAGGAGAAAAGCCCAAAAAGTGGTGAGTGGAGTTCCAAATGGTGCCTTTAGGGGGCTAGAGATTGGGGACACAGAGAGTAATAAAAAATTGTGAAACAGGAACCACTTGACTCTAAATTCAACCTCTGCAAATGAAGCTTAAGTACTAAATAAAAAACAAAAGTTAACAAAACACGACAGTCTTTGTGAGGAGTACTGTGGAATTATTTATTATACCGTGAACATTCAAGGGGTGAGCTTTTGAAGGATTTAAGGCTGTCCTGGTGTAGTCTTTTAAAGGATGCCAGCAGGAGGGCTTGTTACTTCTCACGCTAAATAGGAAGGGTTTGGAGTACAAGAGTTGTAGGGGTATTGATCATGCCAAGAAGAGCAGGTGATCCCTCAAGTGAACTTCCTTGGTGGCATTTGTCAGTGAGGGATCCCAAGTAGATTCATCTACTATACTATACTAGTGCAATGCTACTATAGTGCCAGGGCCTCAGGACTACTCAAGCTTTTGCCATGTTTCCTCATACATAAAATGGGATCACTGAAATACCCAGTCACTTAGCTTGTAAGAAGCAAGTGTGTTAATACCCTTAACTGGCTTATTAAAATGGAGTCTGGAGCATCTGTTAGTAACTCAAGCCAAGGTTCCAAAGGATAGTGACAACAGTGACAAAAACATCTTACAGGAAAGTAGTGGAAACGATCAAAGACCTCCCTATGTCTCTTTTTCCTTTGTTCCCCCTTCCACTTAGATACAGTGCTCCTCTGGTTTTAAATTATATTTTATGTGTGTGTGTGTGTGTGTGTGTGTGTGTGTGTGTGTGTGTGTGTGTGTGTGTGTTGTTGTTGTTGTTGTATCCTTTTAATACCAATAATCAGGAAGTAGAGGCAGGTAGATCTCTGTGAGTTTGAGGCCAGTTTGGTCTATAGAGCAAGTTCTGGGACAGCCAAGGCTACACAAAGAAACCATGTCTTGAAAAACAAAACAAAAATGCTGTGGAACAGGAGACATGTATGCAATGTCTGCATCTCCCACAGGTCACTCAATGATTAGCTAGGAAAAATATCGCTCTCGTCACCCTCACTGATTAATGAAGACCCCAAATCCACCACAAGAAAATTTCAGCAGACCAAAAGCCAGGGTCATCTCAAAACTCACTTTCCAGTTTACGTAAATCTTCAGACATGTTAAAACTCATCAGGAACATGAGCAATGAATATATCTTCTTGGAGCCTCTGCCAAAGCACTCCCATCCTGGTACTGTGTTCCTCTTACTCTGGAACTGGACACTTGAAAGATAATCTTCTCTTCCTCTTTAGTGATTATTTCCTTATTTTGCTGAAGCAGTGCTCAGGGAGAATTTAAAAGCACACATAATGGGATACTATTCAGCCATTAAAAAGATAAAATTGGGGGAGGAGGAGCTGGAGACAGCTCAGCAATTAAGAGCACATTCTGTTCTTACCAGTTTGGGTCTCAGCACCCATTATCAGGCAACTCAACAACTGTGTTGAACTCCAGCTGCACAGGACCTGATGCCCTCATCTTGACTTGCCAGCTCATGTTCATGTTCATAAACCCACACAGACATACATTCATTCACATAATTTAAAAAATAAAAAGGAGCAGGGCAGTGGTGGCGCATGCCTTTGATCCCAGCACTTGGGAGGCTGAGACAGGTTGGTATCTGTGAGTTCAAAGCCAACCTGGTCTATAGAGAGAGTTCCAGGGCAGGCTCCAAAAGTACAGAGAAACCCTGTCTCAAAAAATAAAGAAAAACATAAAATAAAAATAAAAATAAGGGCCAGAAGGATGGCTCTGTGAATAAGGATACCAGAATAGTTTCTCTCTGAAGTTCCATTCCTGGTACCCACATGGGGGAAGGAAAAAAAAAATCAACTGAAAGTTGTCTCTGACTTCTATACATGCCATCTATTGGTATGCATTCACACACATATAAACATATACACAAAATAGGTTTTGTTTGTTTGTTTGTTTGGTTTTGTTTTTGTTTTTTCCAGACAGGGGTTCTCTGTGTAAAAACCCTGGCTGTCCTGGAACTCACTCTGTAGACCAGACTGGTCTCAAACTCACAGAGAGCCACCTGCCTCTGTCTCCTTAGTGCTGGGATTAAAGGAGTGCACCAATACCACCTGGCTACAAAATTATTTTTAATGTAATGAAAATTAAAATCAAAACAAATCCTAAGGGCTGGGTATAGTATCCTGGTACTTGGGTTGGAAATGCAAGGTAGACCTCTGAGTTTTCTGGGCAGCCTAGTCTACACGGAGATTTCCAAGACAGCCAGGCTTACATAATGATACCCTGGAGTGTGGAGATCTTAAAACAGGTCTATATGTGGCTCTAAAGTTGTATGCCTACCTTTCCATGCAAAAGGCCATGGATTCAATCCTCAGCAACACACACACACACACACACACACACACACACACACACACACACACACACACACACACACACACCACGGTAGCACGTACATTCTCTCAGCTCTGCTGGAGGCTAAGGTAGGAGGATCAACTCAACATGAATTCTAAGACAGTTTGGCTGCCATAACAAGACTCTGTATCAATAAAACAAAACCCAATTTAAAAAAAAAAAAAAAAGATGAAATTATGTCTTTTGCAGCAATACTGATGGAACTGGAGAACAGCCCTGTTGCCAAACCCCACCCCCCAAGCAATGGTCCCTTTTTCCTTTCCTAGTTTCTGAAGTTACTCTAGGTTATATATTCACATCTGAATATCTGGAGATAGGAACCTCAGGAATCTAGGTTTTTAAAAAAGTCATTAAAGTGGAAGGGGGACCATTATACAGGACCATTCTCTAAGCCAAACTGCTTCCATCGTTAGGAGTTTGGTTGGGCCTACTCATAAAAAAAGTCCTCATAACTGGGCTTATATAGACTGTCTAGTTCTGTCTTTAAAGGAGGGGGTAGGGAGAGTCATGGGACCCTTACCTAAGTATCAAGCCGCCCTTCCAACAAGATGTATAGACAGGGAAGGAAATGGGGAGGGTCTCCATCTACATAGTCATGGGGGTGTGATCATGCATGTTGAGTGTAGACCTTCCAGTTGAAAGTCATGCATGTTCTTCCTGCCTGCAACCCCTCACTGACTGCTTTTTAAGCAAGCCCCAATAAACTCATTGGTTCCCCAGAGTGAACTTCGGGGGATTTACACCTTGGCTTGTTGTTGGAACTGTATAAGGAGAGAATAAATGTTATATATTTCTCCCTAATGGAAGGGAGGAGGAGAAAGAGAATAAGAGTGAATGTGATCAACATACTTGTGCTGGATAGGCTGGATAGTTTTCTGTCAACTTGACACAAACTGGAAAAAGGGAACATCAATTAAGAAAATGCCTCCATAAGATCCAGTTGTAGGACATTTTCTTAATTAGTGATTTAAGGGGGTGGGACCAGGTGGTGCCACCCCTGGGCTGGTGAGACTCAGTTCTATAAGAAAGCAGGCTGAGCAAACCCGGGGAGCAAGCCAGGGGTGGCCTTCTTGGCCTTTGCATCAGCTTCTGCCTCCAGGTTTCTGCCTTGTTTGAGTTCCTGTCCTGGCTTCCTTTGATGATGAACAATGCTATGGAAGTGTAAAATAAACCCTTTCCTTCCAACTTGCTTTTGGCCATGGAGTTTTTATCACTGCGACTGTAACCCTAACTAAGGCAATACATTGTATACATGTGTGAGAGGGTCCTTTAAAAAAGCCTAATATTTTGTCTAACTAACCTATTTTTTTTTTTTTTTTTTTTGAGACAGAGTCTCACTGTATGGATCTGGATGGTCTGAAACCCACTTTGTAGACCAAGCTAGCCTTGAACACAGAGATTTGCCTGTCTCTGACTAGTATTAAAGGTGTGCACTTGTACCAGCATGCCAGATACAAAACAACTTTTAGCATCAAAATTTACATATATATATATATATATATATATATATACATATATATATATGTGTGTGTGTGTGTGTGTGTGTGCTGCATTTACCATTAAAGTATCACTGTTTTGAAAATACATGGATCCAGTAGCATATATAAATTTTTTAAAAAGTAAGCTATTATTGTTATAGGATATTTTGATCACACTGTGACACTCCAGACTGTCAATGAAGTTTACTTTGAATCAGGAGCAGAACTAGCAACTAGCTAACTCAAATTAGCCATAGAGAAGCCAGAATTTGGACAGAGAAGGGTCACAGGAAGGAAAGGGCAGGGACTAGAGCTTGAACTTCATCTCCAGCCAAAAGCAAGGTCAGCAGGTTGCTTCTCGGCTTCTCTGATCTAGGTTTTAACCTCCATATCTGACTTCCAAGTCTTTGTTGGTAATAGAACGATAAAGACTTAATTTAAACCTACATATTGCAGCTGAGGCAGAGCCAGGGCCGCAGACAATAATTAAAATATTAGTAGATTCATGTGCAACTGCTAAGCTGACAGAAAAAAAAAATCATACTATTATTGTTGTTGTTTTGAGAAAAGAATCTTGCTATGTGGCCCTGGCTGATCTAGAACTTGCTATTAAGGCCAGGTTGGTCTCCATCTTGCCAAGTGTTGGGATTACGGGCATGTGACAGCACATCTGGTAGTTATTCTTATTATTGGTCTGTTATATTGGAGAATGAACCCAGGCTCTCATGCATGCCAGACAAGCATTCTACCACTGAGTTATACCCCTACCCCAACCCAATGTTTTTAAAGCTGGTTTCTATTGGTCAGTGGAAGAGAAATTATATTTTTAACAGCTTCCTAGATAAAAGGATTAAATACCTCCTGTTACTATCGTTAAGAGTATAGAATCACCAAGTTTGTGATTAGGACTCTGACGTTATGCTTCTCTTTGCTGTACAGAAAGCTGGTCATCTTCATCAGCATGTTAACTGTAAACAAGGAATACTTATCAGTCAAAGCCTCACAAAGCTTCCATGTGTGGCACAGCCACCTGACTTGTGAGGCCTGGGGGAAAGCCAGAGAATCTGGATGTCTAACAAGTTCCCAGGTGGCTTGATGCTACTGGCACAGGGACCACACATGGAGAGCAAACGAGCAAAAGCACCAACTCAAGTTCCTTCCACAGCGATGGTGCAAGGAGATAAATGTGCAACTTGGGGAATCTCAAAATGCCTTTATTCTATTGTCACACTTCTGAATTTGGCTAAAGATTTCTAGAACAGTGGGCAGCAGAGATGGCTCAGAGGACAAGGGTGCTTACTGACAAAATCTGATGACCTGAGTTTGATCCCCAGACCCTACATGGTAGAAGAAGAGACTATAAGCCAGAAAATTGTCCTGTGACCTCTACATGTATGCTGTTGCACACCCAACTCCCACCTACATAAATATGAAATAATAATAATAATAATAGTTATTATTATTATTATTATTATTATTATTATTATTATTATTATTATTTGGGGGAGTTGGAGAAATGGATCAGTGGTTAAGAACATATACTGCTCTAGTAGGGGACCAGAGTTAGATTTCCTGCTTAAAACCACCTATAATTCCAGTACCAGGGAAACCTGATGCCTCTGATCTTTACCAGCACCTGCACTCATTTACAGAGACACAGACACATACACACTAAGGCCTCTTTTAAAATTTAAACTTTAAAACATTTAAAAACAGAATTCTAAGATGGAAAGCAGTAATTCAAAATCATAAGGCTACTCATACACATAAAAATAAAAATCATAAAGCTGAACAGTGGTGGTACACCCCTTTAATCCCAGCACTTGGGAGGCAGAAGCAGGCAGATCTATCTCTGTGAGTGTGAGGCCAGCCTGGTCTATAGAGTGAGTTCTAGGACAGCCTCCAAAGCTGCACAGAGAAACCCTGTCTTGAAAAACCAAATTTTACACACACACACACACACACACACACACACACACACACACACACACAATACTTATACACATAAAATAAATAAAATATTTAAAATCCTATTCTCAGTATTGTTGGATATATCCCATTCCCCTGACATCACTAATAGCTTTGGAAACTTTTTTTTTTTTTTTTTTTTTTTTTGCTGTATAGTTCTCTATTTTCTCCAAATTTTGATTTACTTTTGTCTTTTTCAATTTTCAAATGAGGCCTTACTTAGAGTTCTGGCCATTCTTGCCACTCATTCAGTTTTAAGAGTAGAGCACCCCAAGGCTGCCTGCTGCAAGCAGCTCCAATATCTGCTAAGTTTGTATTTTCTCCTCCCTTTGCTTCCTAAGCTTGAAAATTCTGTCATTTCCACCACCAGGCTTGTAAGACAATCTTAAGCACAGCTCCTGGGAGGTAGCAACTTTGTTGTGTGCTAGCATCCCAGCAGAGAATGTGTTAGGGAACCCTCGCCACAATCTTCCTATAGAACCGTCTGGATGAATACAGTCTAAAGAAGACAGAATGCATTACAGAGCACTTTAAGTGTCTGCACACACATAAGCACCAAGAAGTCTGAAAGAGACGACACTCCAGTATGCTGACAGAGGCAGTAGACTTCTTTCTATAGAATCAAACATTTTAAAAAATCATTTCATTCCTGCAGTTCTCCAAACCAAATATGAATCACTAATAAAAACACATTAGAAAAAAATGCATCCCATCCCAGATGGGTGGTGGTGGAGCACACCTTTAATCCCAGCACTCAGGAGACAGGCAGGTAGATCTCTGTGAGTTCGAGGCCAGCCTGATCTACAGAGCAAGTTCCAGGACAGCCAGAGCTACACAGAGAAGCCCTGTCTTAAAAGAAGACTCAGGTTCAATTCCCAGCATTCACATGGCAGTTTACAACTGTCTGTAACTCTAGTTCCAGTACATATGACATCTTCAAATACAAACATACATGTAGGCAAAACACCAAGGCACATAAGTTAAAAAAAAAGAGCAAACAAAAAAAATTAGAAACAGAAAAATAAGTTATCCTTTTAAATAGCTCCAGAATTGTAAATCCAAAGCCAGCAGGGCTACATAGCAAGACCCAGCCTTAAAACAAACCCCCCCCTCCCGCCAAATACCACAAAACCAAAAAATACAGTAGCAAAAAAAAAAAAAAAATATATATATATATATATATATATATATATATATACACAAATATATATATATATATATGGTGTAGTAGTATACACCTATAACCCAGCACTTGGGAGATAGAAGCAGGACTATAAATTCAAAGGGGGCCTGGGCTGCACAGCAAAATTCGTGGCAAGGTAGGCTACATAGTCATGACTTGTCTCAAAAACAGAACAGAATGGGAATTTGCCCAGGGTTACACAGCCATCAAGTGGAAGGGTTGGAGTCAGAACCCAGTGAATCTGACTCCTTTATGCAATACAATCTTCCTCATCCTACAAGACCATGTTCTTCTGTGCTATGGCCATGTTTTCTAAAAGCTGTCCCATAGGATAAGAGAAACATGACAGTCCCAACTCAACTCCTAGACACAGGGACAGCTATCACTAAAACCATCAGGCATAGATGCCAGTGTGACCAGACTGCCACTAGGGGATGGTTGATGTTGGTCAAAGTGTAGAGAGAAGACTAGCACTGCACCTGTCTCACCATGATGTTTCCTAGGAAGTAGAGCATCCAAACCCCACTCCCCTCCTTGCCAGGGTATGGTACACAGACTGTAGCCAGCTGTGACTGGGGAACAGGCCCTGGAGTACACAGAAGACTGTAAAGGACCCTGTTCTAGCTGACTGCTTATGGCAGTGATTGTGAACGCTGTTAACATCTGTGACACCATGCCCCCTCCACCCCTTCCCCATCACCATGTGAGCTCATGAGGATGGAGGCATGGAGTAGAGAGGTTTAGAAGAAGAGCCAAGTGGTTGTGTTTCCAGCCCTTGGGCTCTGGCAGCAGCTCATTACCCACAGGAATGTTCTAGCATGGTCACACTGATACACCCCAGCTGAACAGCAGCCCACATAGTCCTCCTCTCTGTGGCTGCCATGAGCAGGCTAGTGAGGCTCTGACTGGGATGGTTCCACCTTGACTGCTAAGATTTTGTGGATCTCCTGCCAGGTCTTCTCCAGTAAATAAAGCTACCTCATCCCCAAGGCTGGACACAGAAACCCAACTGCTCTCGGAGGTGGGAGGCAGGGCTCTCCAGAAGAGAGTTAAGAGCAGCTGCCTTGCCACTCACTGCCAAGGCTAGCTTAGCCAAATCCCCAGGAAAGTGCTGGAGCACATGAACATGAAAACACAGACCACAGACAGTCTGCTCTCCTTCCTATACACATGTTCAAACAAGGCTGCTTCCCCAGCCAAGCCCCGGACTTCAGCTCGATGAGGTCATTTCAATGGCTCTGTCTGTGGCTTTTGCTTTCCCTTCACTCTGATGAGCCAGTTTCCACTGATTTGACCCAGATGCAGCCCTGGGCAAGCAGAGAAGCAAGAGAAGAACATGATTGGAGTGCGATACAACCCAGCAGTCCCAATAAGGCACTACGTCACAGGACTCCACAGGTGGGAGGGCCACCTGATGGACCTGAATCCACAACCCTCTGTAGATGTCTCCTGCCGGGTCAGAGGGTGAGGTGGAGGCTGGCTGTGGTTCACAGGCTTGGGTGGGGTACCACTGTTCTGCACTTTGGGCTGCTGGAAGTACTCAGTGGAGGATAAACTTGGCTGAGGGTGGGGCTGGATCCTGCAGCAAGCTTCAGTGGCTAATGAGCTGTCTCGCTGCCTCTGTGAAAGCACAGGGGTTCTGCTGGGAACAGAGGGAGGCAGACGCTGACTTAAGCAAGACCATCAGCAAGACTGTAGCCAACTCTGCATCTTAAGTCCGGACGGGAGCATGTGACAACACTTAATAACAAAACCCCTAGGTGTTCTTGTCCCCAGACAAACTTAGCAGCTGTAAATATGGCCAGCTGGCGTGGTAGTTTTAGGGGACAGGCTGCAGCGGGGCAAAGAGCTCTCTGAGGAGCTCCACTTCAGTATAAGGCAGAGAGCTAATCCATGGTGAGAATATAAAACTGTTGACTGTCAGCCATGGCCTTACAGGTGAGAACTCACCTGCTTCCCCACATGTAGGAAGAAACTAGTTTTGATACTGACTAAATACACCAGACCACAACAGCCAAACACTCCAAAATACTGCTCTTCTTTCAGCTTTCCTTTTCAAAGTATTTGCTTGATTCACTCAGGAGGATATGGACACCAGATCTCAACATAACACCCCTGGACACTATGTGGGAAGAAAGCCCAAGGCACAGGATAAATCCCCAAGAGAGGAGCCAGGAATTCAAAGTTGTAACCTACTAAGACATAAAAGTGAGGAACGGAAGCAGAACCAGGTGCCATCATCACACGTGGTGCAAAGCCCTGTGGTGGGACTCACTGGGTAATCAGCTTTCACCCACTGGACTGGGTAAACCAACTTTCCTGCTGACTCATGCCTTATGACTACCACAGTCTTGGGACCTTGTACCATGTGAGGGAGGCAAACAAAGAGAACACAGTTCTTGCAGTGGTGGCTGCTTACTTCTCAGTACCTTAGATCTATTCATTTCTAAACTGCTCTCAGTGCAATGGGTCCTCCAGCCCTTGTACTGAAGAGAGATGCCTCTGCTTTTGAAGGCTAGTAGAAGGGATATGAGTCAAATCAGGAGAAGGGGCACAGATTGTGGGTATCAGGGACTTTCCCATCTTGGAATCATTTGCTTACCGTGTTTCACTGTACCATTAAGGCCAGAGGGCCCTGGCACACTCAGGCTAACCACTTTGAACACACCAGGGAAGAGCAGAAGAGAAACCTGTCATCTTTAAGTAGTGATACCACCCCTGTAGAACTTATTTCCAGTCTGGTTAATAAAGCAACATAGTTACCCTGTCTACCTCCAGCTCTCCACATCATTAAATACAGTCCATCTGGGAGAGGCTGCCCACATCTGTCCCCAGGGCAGGAACCTCCTAGGACACTCCAGTGCAAGGATCCTCCAGGGCTGCCCATTCTGCAACCACCTCACTTAATTTAGCATGTCACTGATACAGACCTGAGAGCAGTGGTTCTCAGCCTGTGGGCTGCAGTTCCTACCGGATATTTACATTATGATTCATAACAGTATTATAGTTAGGAAGTAGAAATGAAATAATTTTATTGTTGGGGTCACAGTATTAGGAAGGTTGAGAACCACTGCCCTAAACGTAAGTGTGGGTCATCATCTCAGCTGGAATGGTTTGGGGCTATGCAATACTTAGTGGTTAACAGATAGGTTCCACCTGACCAGAGAGTCACAGGCATGCTGCAAAAGAGGAAACAGAAGCCTCAGACAAAAGCCTCAGCTTTTTTATTGTTGTTGTTCCTTTGTTGAGTTAGCAAGCTAAAAATTATTTGTGTTCAAGCATCATATGACTAGTTTCAAAGAACTTGCAAATACATCCTCACTCCTTTTCTTTCCCTATCTATCTATCTATCTATCTATCTACCTACCTACCTACCTACCTACCTACCTACCTACCTATCATCTATCTATCTATCTATCTATCTATCTATCTATCTATCTATCAATCATCTATCTATCTGCTCGGGTCTCAGTATGTATCCTAAGCTGGCCTGCATTCACTATACAAACCAAGCTTGTCTCAGACTCAGAGATCTACTCACTTTCCAAGTGCTGGGATCAAAGGCTTTTGTCACCACACCAGCCTAGTTTTCAATACTAATACTGATTAGATGTTCATTAATTATCTCAGCCTTATCTTTTATGAGTTTATATTAATATGAGCACACACATATTCAGTTCTCTCTAAGCACAGATGATCACCTGAGATTTCCAGGGTCCACATGGAAATTTCCAGGGTCCACATGGAAATTTCCAGGGTCCACAGTATTTCTCTGTAATACTGTGGAGTAACCCATGATATGCATACACAATCTTTACTGACCTCACAGGGTCATAAGTTAATTTTCTTTTTGTTTTGTTTTGTTTTACCACAAATGATGCAGTAATGAATATTTTCTACCCCAGTATGCATACATATGAGCATGTATTTAAACCAGATATAAGGAGGGAAATGTTAGTTCAAAGTGGTGCATTTTTTACAGAGGTGGATGTTCACAGATCTGGTCATGTCTAATGGTCATCTATACCCACTGCACAGAGCACCTGTGAATCTGTGCATGAGAGTTAGGGAGATGCTAAAGTTGCCATCTGTCTTGGTTCTTTCTGGTGTGCTCTCAGTGAGGTAACTTGCTTGTACTCTATGCTACAGATATCTACAGGGTCCTCAGGCATCAGCTGCAGACATGTGTGGGACACACTCAACTCCTATTTAATGGTAACTCTTTGGTCATTAAAAAAGCCCACCACAGTCAGGCAGTGATGGTGCACACTTTAATCCCAGCACTTAGAGGCAGAGGAAGACAGTATCTATATAAGTTTGAGGACAGTCAAGGCTATGTAGTCTTTAAAAATAAAAAAGTTCCACCACAATGGCAGTAAAACAGATAAGGCCACAATGATGATAAGAACAAGGGTGGGAGGCAGGAGGAACTGGACCAACTTATTTCTTGAAGTTAGAATGTGCATGCACAAGACAACACAGGAGGAAGCTGCCCCATGGGCAGTCAGATGGCTACATGGAGATGATCATCAGTCCTGCCTACGGAGTCCAGGAGGTAATCTGGGTTCTGAGAAACAACTACTGAGGATAGGAAGGGAAATGAAGTTGAAATTGAGATGAGCTTGAGGACCGTCTGTAGAACAACTGTACTAATTGGCTCCATCGTCATATCCCAGGGGAGGCAGTTAGTGTCAGATAAAAACAGCAGGGCTGACCTCCAAAATAGTAAACCAATGGACTAGAGCAGAAGTTGACAAAGTTTTGTAAAGAGCCAGCTAGTAAATACCTCAGGCTTTGTAGGCCAGAAAGGGTCTCTAGCTCATATTATTCTTCATTTGGGAGCATGAGTTAACAGTATCAGTCAGACTGTACCATTCAAGCCCAGTCTGGCAGCCAATAAGCCCTTTCCCAACCATACAGTACCACAGTAGCTCCCATCCAGGGCGGAGGCCCACTGTGGCAAGAGATCAACTACTGTGCTAGCAGCCGAAACATCAGCTCTCAAGGATATCCACTGATGCTTCATTTTTAAGTATGAATGAATGTATCACCAGACACTGAGGGAAAACAGAAGGCTGAAAAAGAATGACCAAAATAAACAAGGGAACCAGATCTCAGAGGAATGAAATGGTTTCAGGGTCAGGAGATAATTTAAAAACAACAACTCTAATTAGTGTGTCAGAGAAACCCAACACAATTTAGCTTTCACAAAGAAAGAGCAAGATGCTATGAGAATGAAACTGGAGAATCAGAGAAAAGAGAATTCAAAGTATCCTTCCAAATTTATACCTACACTAGAACACCTAGAAGACAAAAGTGAAGACAATATATCAAATTATAGTAGGAAAAGACATGGGAAAGATACTGACAAGTGCATGGGCTCAGTCTTGGAAGTCTACTCATTAACAGCACACACAAGAACTTAACTTTCAGCCTAACATGGTGGGAGAGGTGTGTGTGTGTGTGTGTGTGTGTGTGTGTGTGTGTGTGTGTGTGTGTGTGTTAATTAGGGTTTTATTGCTTTGAAAAGCAATGACCATGACCATGACTATGACCATGGCAACTCTTATAAAGGGAAACATTTAATTGGGGATGGCTTACAGTTCAGAAGTTTAGCCCATTATCAGCATGGTGGGAAGCAAGGTGGCATGCAGGCAGACATGGTGCTGAAGAATCTGAATTCTACATCTTGATTCACAGGCAGCAGGAAGAGACCATGAGCCATTAAACCTGGCTTGAGCTTCTGAGACCTCAAAGCCCATCCTGACATATTTCTTGCAACAAAACCACACTTACTCTATCAAGGCCACATCCCCTAATAGTGCCACTCCTTATGGGCCTATGGGGGCCATTTTATTCAAATCACCAAAGGGGCTATCAAGCAAAAAGGAATGGGTGAAAAGAAATCATCAAAGAAGTAGGGAGAAAAAAATGTACAGAAGAATGCCCAAACACTTCAAAGTCAATGATCTAACATTACTCAGAGCGGTAGTTAAGAAAGTTCAATATAGACAAAGACAAAAAAAAAAAAAAACAAAAAACCAACGAAGGGACAAAATGAAAATAACCCATCCCAAGGTACCTTCAAATCAATAAGAATCAGGCTGGTCTCTGCTATGTTGTCTTCTTGGTTACAAGCTCAGCCTTGAACGTCTGAGCCATCTCCCCAGCCCTGGTATCAGGTATCTTAGTAGTGACACAAATGGCTTGAAGTCAACAGATCAATGCTTTTAGTATTCTGAGGAAAAGTAAATTCAGTTAGACTAAATCAACCAAAAGCAAAACAAAACAAAGGTTTCAGAATTTACCTCCTACGTATCCTTTCTGAGGAATTATTTAATAATTGCTTCAGCTAATCAAGAAAACAATCAAGAAAGGAAAGCAAAAAGAAAAAGATACAGAATTTAGAAGACACCATCTGATCTAGGGAAGTTGTGAAAAGAAGTTTCTGGTTGAGAGAGTTACATAGCATGCCCGAAGCATCAGCTGTCCAAACTGGACAAGCAGGAAAGAGATTTCTGCAAATGGAAAGGCAATGCCATGTAATGAATTATCAAACTAAAACCAAATGTGTGAATCACTTCAAAAGCAGGGAGGAAAGGTATAGAGTTCTTTCAAACACAGTGAAGAGAGGAAACCAGAAACATCATGAAAAAAGTAAAAGCTGATAATAACCAGTGGTTCAAATATTACACAGACTGAAAAGCAGTAGGATTCAGAGGAACTGCTGGGACCTAGGAAATGACAATCACTGAACTTGGCTATCACAAGCACTCTGCACGACATGATATTCACTAGGCAGGTGGAATTGGAATTGAAACTACAATACGAGCACTATGCTTGGACATGCAGCAAATATTAATATCCCAAAAATAAGACAAGCACTGGTCAGTGGTTTTCAACTTAGAACCAATATTGAGACAAAGCATGAAAGATCACCCACCAGAGCCGGAAATACAGCTTAGTGGTAGAGAACTTGCTTAACATGCTCAAGGCTCCAGGTTCAATCTCTTGTGCTACAAAAACAACAAAAGACCATGTATCAGAACATACCGACAATGTGAAGTAAAGAAAAATGAAAGTTAAAAAGGCAGTAAGGGAAGTTAAGAGAAAGTGGAAAAGCTGGACATAGTCGTATTTTCACCCAATTTGCATATAAAAGGATAGGTTTAAAGACACTTAGAATTCCAAAGGCAGACAGATATATAAAAACTGGGAGTGCAGGGAATAAGGGACAAGAAAAAGGAGTTCATACTTTTCTTTTTTTTCTTGGACAGGGTTACTCTGTAGACCAGGCTGACCTCAAACTCAGAGATCGACCTGCCTCTGTCAAGTGCTGGGATTAAATGCATTCAATACTTTCCTTTCTTAATGAATCAGGAAAGAATTGAATAATTGCCAGGTAGTGGTGGTGCATGCCTTTATTACCAGCACTTGGGTGGCAGAGGCAGGTGGACTTCTGAATTTCTGAGTTTGAACAGGAACTTTGGTGCTTTTTTTTTTTTTTTTTTTGGTGGTGGTTTAATTTCTTTTTCAGACAGGGTCTCACTATGTAGTCCTTAGCCTCTAACTCTAACTTGAGCAATTGGGGTGGGCTAGGGTGGAGTTTGCCATACAGAGATCAAAATAAAAAGATTACCCACAATTCAGAACAGAATGTTACCTGAACTTCCTGGTGCTGCCCCACCATTTTAATTTCAGGGTTAATCATTTCTTTGTTGTTCTCACACCATTATTACAAATGCATGCATGCCTAAGTAGAATACTGTTTAGATCTGCTTGCTTATATCATCAGAATCACATCATGTGTATGTACTTGCTTTCTTGCCCTACCTGGTGATTTAGCCTCCATGGATACATTGGAACTACACCTTGGCTACTGACTACTGCTACTTGACTAATTTTGTGTGTGTGTGTGTGTGTGTGTGTGTGTGTGTGTGTGTGTGTGTGTGTGTTTAAATCCAGGGAAACTCTTCCCAGAAGAGCTAATCTTTTAAAATGCTCTCTGAGCCTAGCATGGAGGTGTATACCTTTAATCCCAGCACTTGGGATACAGAAAGCAGGCAGATCCTTGTGAGTTCCAGGCCAGTCTGGTTTACAGAGCAAGTTCTAGGACTTATCTCAAAAAACCAAATAAAATAAAATGCTCTTCCCAAACAAATCCTCCTGAGTTTTGCCTGTGTAAAGAGACAGAGTAGAAAAACCTGGCTGGCCTGTGGCTAAAGTACTGAGTGTTCTAGGCAACGGACAGCATGATTCCCAGGATCCCATCCCTCTGCTCCCTGACCTGACCTCTCACAAAGACTCCTGTCTCCTCTAGTAAACCGGAGATTCCACACCCTGCTTTATAACAGGTAAACAACTGGCCTTTTAAAAGACAGTCTGTATTCCTGAGCCACACCTCTCACCTACAATCTCCCCCTTCTTCCCTTGGTAAGAGGGAACATAGACCTTAGGGAAAGATTCCATTAACAGTAAGAGGAGCCAACACAGGCTTTGCCAGACCAGGATGGCACAGGAAGACCAGTCATGTGAGATGCCAACAGGCTGGTCCACAGGCTCTTTATGTTTGCCACCTGCTATGGCCAGGGCCAGCCTCATTTCCTGTGTTCTCTCTCAAGGGTCAGATAAGAGAAAGTTGAGAAGGAGTGAGAGGCAACACTCTTAGAGCTGTACCATATACTGCAATAGTATTAAGAGCTTTGTACACCTTGGGAAACAAATAAGACTGGAAATAAGTAAAAAGTAAGACTGGTGATTACAGCATAAAGTCTTGCTAGGTCATTAGAATAAATGCTCCATCTTCGGCCTTTTGTTCTGTGAAACTTCTGGTCTGCTTATATTCATGTGCATTTATTTACATGCATGGGATCATACTATAAAATGTACCTCCTACTGAGGACAAAACAGTTGCAAAATACTTCCTTATCTATTTCAGAACTGTCTCATCGAGATGTATTCAGTTATTAGCCCAGTGTAACAAAGAAAATAGTTTAACTTCCTCTCTGCCCCATGTCTCAGCCACTGTTCTCACCTGCATTTTCAACATAACACCCTCCTTTTTTGTTCCTCTTTCTTCTCCAGACCACATGCAATGATCGGAACCTAAACCCTCCTCTTATCTTCCCTGAGCTGGTTCCTTCTCAACCATCAGGTTGTGTGTGACCTCTACTTGCAGAGTCCCCTAGGGCCCCCTTCTGGGCAGCTTTCAGCCCATGGCTACTGAGACACTGTTCATTTGTTTGCTGGCTTTCTTCCCTCCAAAACTCCAAAGAGAACTGACACATTTGTTTGGACTAACCCACTAGCTAGAGCAATTGCACAGAGCATAACCTCACAACTGTTAAGTGAACAAAAATGCCCCAGGCCTTTTCATTGGCCAATGTCAGAGCCAGGACTCCAAACCTAGTCTGCCTGACCCAACACTTACTCCTTACCCTGCACTGTTAGAAAATTGTTAGCACTGGGATGGAACCTAAGTAAGCCTAGTTCCTAATCCCATGTTCCCTCCATGGTGTCACTGGTGTAAGAAAACCGTGAGAGGCTTTCAGGGGCTGACTCTTGTAGTCAGCTGAGACTCTAGAGGGAATAAATGACAGAAGAGACTGCACACTCTCAGATTCGAACAAGAGGAGAACATTACCAATCAGTAAAGAAATATCAAACGAAAAAAGTTGAACACATGATTTATGTGGCGTCCAGGACAGCAACCAGCTCGGAAAATAAGGGGTGGGCTCTCCTAGGCAAGGGATATAGTGGGAAGACTGGAGAAGCAGCCAGAGAACAGCAAAACACTTCAAAGATACAACTGTGTACTGGGCACAGAGGAATGAGGTTGCAGGGACTTCACTTTAAGGCACACGGGGTAGTAGGCAACAGTGAGCTGTAATTCTGAACCAGAGGACAGGGAGGCAGAGGCTATACAAGGTTCTAGGTGGGCCCTGACTAGAACACCGGGAGCTGGAAAGTGGTCAGAATACTTTGATAACGCTGCCACCTTGTGGCTATGGAATGCCTGTCCCACAGAAAAAGGAATCTATGGATTAGTTAATTGTCCTTGTTAAAACCAATGTCAGGGCAAGTATAATTTTGCTAAATCTTTATAGTAAACATTACTTCTGATATTCATTTTTCTTTAATAAGTCAAGCCACTGGGTAATGGGATAGCCTGATTGCTAACTGTGAGTTGCTGGGCTCTGCTGCCCAGGCTGCTTTAAGCACAATGGCTATCAGTCAAACAGCCAGCCAGCACTGACCATTTTAAAAGCTTCATAGATGAAGGGAATATACAATAAGCATAGCTAAGGGTTCCTGATGGGCAGTCTCACTCATAGCTTTGGCTATTTCAAGTTGTTTATAACAGACTTTTTGCTATCACAAGCTTTGCTGAACTCTAGAGGACTCTGCAACCATTTACCCATAGGCCAGAGTAGGAGCATTTATTCTAGTACCTAGCAAAAGGAATACTTGTATTGCATGTGAGGTGTGCTGTGATTTTTTTTTTTTCCAATCCTTTCTCTGGCTTTGAGCAGCAGTTTAGTTCACTTAAGTAAATGAGAGACAATCACCAGTTCTTGAAGGTACAGTCCCAGACACAACCATTTCAAATAGTTTGCACCAGGCTGTTTGCAGTGGGCTGTGATACCCTATAACCAGGTCTATTCAGGCTAGAGAAGGAGCATTTATCCTGATGGGCTGGCAGAAGGACTGCTGTGACTGGTACAAAAGGGACAATGCCATGATTCATGGGAAACACAAACTTTCATTTGCATAATTAAGGCACCATCCCCTCTTTGGCTATATAAGTAGATAGGCTAAGAGAGACCCTTCTGCCCAATTAGACCCAATAAATGTCTTCCTATAAGTGGTCTTTTCTTGCCTACTTTTGTTGATGCAGCTGAGAAGCAAGAGACACAGCAGAGTAGCCGCAGCCACAGAGAGAACAGAATGGCATTGGCAGACCAGCCCACAGGCTGAGCTGCACAACAGCAAGGCAGCCAGCTGACAGCAGAAGCGGCTGGATAGTTCAATAGTGGACAGGGCAAGAAAGGAAGGGCGAGAGAACCAGGAGTAGAGAGAATGGGACTAGAGATGACTCAGTGCTCTTCCAGAGAATTGGGGTTGTCCCCAGCTCCCACTTGATCCCTATATCCATCTGTAATTGCACTTCCATAGAATCTGATGCCCTCTTCTGGCCTCCAAGGGCACTGACCAGACAAGCAAACACCCATATAAATAAAAATAAATAAATCTTTAACACACACACACACATACACACACAAAATATTAAAAGGGGTCAGAGAAGAAAAACTACAGACTCTGATTGCTGAAAGAGTTCCAGAAAACTGCCTACTCATTAAAAACCAACATTCTCAGACACCCTAGGCCAAAAGATATAAAGCTGGCTGCTATCAAATGCTATGGAATTCTGAGTTACATAAGCTAAGAGACCTGAACAAGGATTAGCCACTAGGTTCTAATCTAGAGGGTACGAATGCTTGTGGCCACTGCTCACTGCTGCCAAGCACTGGGGGATAGAAAAGCTGCCAAAGACCCCCCACAGGAAGAATTTCTCCTCAACTGCCCATGACTTGATTTCTTTTCTTTCTTTTTGTGGTAAAGAGGATTAAACCTAGGACCCACACTTGTCTGAGCGCTCTACTGCTAAGCTATAACCTCAGTGATCTTTTGCTTTTATTTTGAGATAGGGTCTCACTAAGTTGCCCGAGCTAGTCCTGAATTTGCTCTATGGCCCACACAGGCCTTAAAGTTTTGAGCCGGTGCCTCAGCTTTCCAGTAGCTAGTTCTACAGGCCTATGCCCAAAGCTGGATTCTTATAGTCCCCATCCAGGTAGAAAGGACCGCAGCATTTGTCCATCTCTTCACAGTAATTCATGGTCCTCTTGCCACTGCCTAAACATGCCTAAGGCAGAGGTGGCATCTTGCTGAACTCTGAAGCAATGGTACTTAGCACTGGAAAATGGACTGAGAAACTATGCCCTGCAGGTTCTGTTTAACCCACTACCTGAGTGAGCAACACCCAGCAAGCTGGAAGTGATACAAGTAGAAAAAGAGAAGAAATGAGAAGTCTGAGACCATCCATGCCTCAAAGCCTAGAACATTTGCTTGGGTTCTTCACAAAAAGAGTCTGACAACTCACTATTTATGAACCAGAGACAGGATAAATAGTCAAACAAAGGAGAAACACAGAATAGGCCCTGAAGCCAACTGTTGTGACTTCCAAATCTCTAGGTCAGGTTTAGGTAGGGAAGGCAAACCACAAAACACAGTACATGTGTTAAAAAGGCAGGGAAAGCAGAACTCCCATCACCTGCTCCCAGGCAGGAGTGGTCATGAGTTACTGAGACATGTGGGGCTGAGTGGGGAGGAGCCCTCACCAACTGCCACTAACAATATTCATCTCGGAAGAAAAAGAGGGCAGTGACAACTATCACTCTCGTGCAGTGTCACAGTACAATAGGAAGGAAAAACAAGAAAAAAGGAGGCTTTGGGGATGCAGCACATCGACCCCAACAACAGAACCTACTGAAGTCTGGCTAGAAAGGGTAGTGGAAGGACTGGAGAAGGAGGAAGAGAATGGTAGTAAAGTAATGGCCCAGAGTCTATAGTCTGGTGGCTTCTGTAAGCCACACCTGGCCACGGTGCCTTCTGTCATGCTTCTGCTGCCCATCTCACCCCCACCTCCCCAGTCAAAGATTACATTTACTTAAAGGTCAACGCTTAAGAAAATAAATACACCTGCCCATTTCCATCAGCTTAAACCAAAGAATCTGGCTGTCTTTCAGTGAAGAGCAGGATCTTGCGCTATCTGTTCTGAAAGGTTTGCTTGTCTCACATCAAGTGATCACATGTGTATTTGCAAAGAAAAACAATAGCCCTCATTTATAGAGCTGTGAGAAATACTATTAAAAAAAAAAAAAAAAAAAAAGACACCGGAACAGGATATCTGGAAGGCCAGATTATTCTTAAATGCCAAGGGGTAAGTTAGGATACACGAGGATGTGATCAAATACCATTCTCTGACTGGGAATCATTAACGTCAACCCTTTTTCCTCATATTGCCTAAACAATCTTGGTGCATCATGTCTTTATCAGGGCACAGAATGTTTGTCTTTTTAGTGAACGAAAAAGTGCTTTCAGGGCTGGAGAGGTAGCTCTGTTTATGCACTGGCTGCTCCTCTTGAAGACTCAGGTTCCATTCCTAGCACCCATATGGAGGCTTTTAAGTCTCTAACTCCAGTTCCAGGTGACCCAACACTCTGGCCTCTGTGGGCAAGAATGTTTTTAATCAAAAATAACTCTGTTACCCATGTTTCTGTCCTATTCAAGTTCATCCTGCTATACCTCTTCTACCAGGAAGTGGGGTTCTTCAGGGAAGTGAGCACCTGTGCAACATCCAGCACACCGCAACTGCAACAGCACATGGTATCAGAGTTTCAGCCTACTGAAATACTTCGTCTTTTCCAACACCTATTGCTGTATGATTTTAAGTTGGTTACTTAGTTTTTCCTCAACTATAAATTCCTCTCACAATAGTGTTGTTCTGTGGATTAATGCCTTATATTTAAATAACACATTTAATTTTATATATAAATAACATATTAATATATTAGCAATTATAATTTAATAGTTGGCATACACCTTTAGTCCCAACACTTGGGAGGCAGAGGCAGGCAATCTCTGTGAGTTCGAGGCCAGCCTGGTGTACAGATTGAGTTCCAGAACAGCCAGGGCTACACAGAGAAATCCTGTCTCAGAAAAAAAAAAAAGAAAAAAAAGATGAATTTACTTGAATGAATCACTTACTCCCCCAAAAATACTGCACCAGGAAGTATTTGTCAACCTTAGCAGCCATGGCAGTTCTTTGTGTGACAGCCCATCTTGTGCATTGTGGGATGTTTCATAGCATGCCTGTCCTTATAAACTAGATGCCAGTAGCACATACACATCCAGCTCCAATAACCAAAACTGTCTTCAGAGACTGTCAGGTTCTCTGGAGAGAAAAGCTCTCCCTCTTTCATTTAGAACTACTATATTGGAATTTTCAAGGTTGAAAGAAAGTCTATCCACCACAGGCCTTAGTTTCCCACCAACCGATCCTCCCCACACAACCACGATGGCCACCATTTGCTCACCACTCAGATGCCTTGGAGGAAACAAGTTATAGGTGCTGTAGATATCATTGGAAAATTGCAACTTGAGCTCAGAGCTCTCTGTTAGGAGTTGGGCCACGTGTTCTATCTGAAATGGTGTCTTCTCCAGGATCACAACAGCATCTTCTCCGTGTGTATCCCCAGAGTCCTCATTCACCTGCAGGCAGAGATATCATCAGTGGGTCTAAGGACAGCGCCATTAGAAAAGCCTGCACACCAAAGTAGAAGCTTCCAAAGTCTCTGAAATCCCAGCACTAGGGGCTAGGAAATAGTTTTGCTGATAAAAAGCATTGCATGCAAGTATGAAGACCTGAGTTCCATTCCCAGAACCCATGTAAAAAAGCTGGCAGAACAGAACTGGAAGGCAAAGGTAAGTGAACCCCTGTGGCCTGCTGGCTAGCCAACCTAGGCTAATTAGTGAGTTCTTCGTCAGTGAGAAACATTATACTAAAAGGCAATACAAGCAAGCAAACAACAAGACAGAAACAATACCTGAGGTAGACTTCTGGCCTCTACATGAACACACACTCACAACACACACGCACAAACACACACATGTAAAATAATAAGTTGCTCTCTATCCTGCAGTAGTAAATATTCAGCCAAGATCTCATTCTTGATAAGCAAGATCATCCATCTCATTAGCACGCAAATTTGTTTACATCTTTAATAAAATTTACATATACACCAAATAATTGTTAAAAAATTTATTTCCAAGGGTGAGGGAACTGGGATTGACATGTAAAACAAGCTTGATTTAAATTTTAAAAAATAATATAAAAAAATTATTTCCAGGCTGGGCAGTGGTGACGCATGCCTTTAATCCTGAGTTCAAGGCTGGCCTTGTATATTGAGTGCGTTCAGGAACAGCCAGGGTAAACAGAGAAACCCTGTCTCGAAAAAACAAAAACTTAATTTCCTTATGAATCATTATCAGTAAATGTTTGCTATTTTATACGCCTGTATACCCAGGTTTGTGTAAAACTTTCTCAGCAGAATGAAGTCGAGTGGAAAAGTTTAGGCAGCTCAGTCTAGAGAAACCTTGACATCTGCCTTAACTAGGCCTCCTCAGTAGTCTGGGAAGGTCTCCAACTCTGCTGCTAGACAGCTAAGCATACGGCGTTAAGAGCCAGCAGCATATCTGCCTCCAGACATGCTTCGGGGTCCCGGAGCTATCATGTCGACATCCCAAGCACCCGCCTGGGATCCTGTCATACATGGGAGCGCACAGCGTGTGGAATGAATGGGTTAACATCATAAGCTGAGGCCACGTGAAGCAGGGACCACATCTCAGTTATCTCCACTTTCAGGGAATGGGCCCAGAGCAAGCTTTTCCTGGCGCCTTTAGCGGTAACACGAATGATGATGAATGGCTTTGGGAATTTAACACGTGGTTTTAAAACTGGCAGATATTTGTAGGGAAGGAGAAATTGGGGAGATTAGGCCTAGTTGTGTGCATTCCTTTAATTCCACAGGTAATCTTGTCTCTCCATGCATCGCAGTGGTGGTAACTCCACCTTCCCCGAATAACGTGATTGGTAGTGAAAAAAAAACTCCGCTCTGACAGGAAAATTGGTTCCCTCTTTGCCGCGTTACCCCCTGGGTGCTTAATGGTACCTTCCCATGCAGGAAAATGATTTTGTCCCGCGCAGACTCCCTCAGCACTTTTTGTACTCTAAAGCCGGAGAACGGTAAGCGGACAGGGGCAGAGGCACCATTGCCAACGCCTGCTTTCTTCTCGTCTGTGCTGGGGGTTTCTGCCTCCTCAGCCTCGGGTTCGCGCTTTCTCTTGACTTGAGGCGCTGTGTCCGCCATGCTGCCCGGCGAAAAGCCGCACCCGCTTGCACGTCGGAGCCGCTGCCCACGCCCCTTGCGCTTCCTCACAGCCTGTGAAGGGCTGGACTTCAACTCCCGGCATGCCTTGGGCAGGCAAGGCCGCTACTCCATTTCCCGGCGTGCTTCGCGTCTCGGTCGGCTTCTGCAAGTTTTGCACCTGTTCAGGTGGAGAGTCTTCTAATGGCCTTTGTAGAGGGGAAAACAGTTCGGGTCACTGGTGCTGCTGGCAGCCGGTGGGGAAGGGACAGGAATACATTACCATCCCTACTCACTACTGGGCGTGGAAGGAATGTTTTTTAAAATAAATCCACAAGCCATTTTATTTCTTGTTATTTAACAGTGGATACATAAACCATTTTCCATTTTTCTCCTACTTCCGTAATTTTACATCAGTTTTTTCCTTTATATGTAGACTTGACCTTTTTGTTTTGGTTTGGTTTGGTTTTCGAGACAGGGTTTCTCTGTGTAGCTCTGGAGCCTGTCCAAAACTCTGTAGACCAGGCTGGCCTTGAACTCAGAGATCCGCCTGCTTCTGCCTCCCGAGTGCTGCTGGGGTTAAAGTCTTACGACTCCACCTCCCGGCTACACGTGGCCTTTTCTGCTGAAAAGAAAAGGTAAGATAACAGAATGGATCGTGTGCATCTTTCCATCACTTTCTTTTACCCTGGAAACTTCTTCCTCTAAATCCAGTTTGCCTGTTATTCTGCCCTGCCACACTGAGATGTGATTTGTATTATTCTTTTATTGCGATGGAGGAGTGGTAATAAAACTTGCAGTTGTAGGTGTCTTGTGTGGCTATTAATTCTGGCTAGCCCATTTTTCCTTCCCTTTAATTTGGCAGCTCCAAATATTGTCAAGAACTGATAGTCTGCCAAATGTTTTTGTAATGTTTTTTTAATTTTTCAGACAAATGTAATGGATGTGGCAAAAGTTTTTTTTAGTTTTTAATATTAACAAGATGTAATTTTCAATCTGTGTTTTAGTTAGTTTTAATAACAGATTGGGTTTTGGATAGTATTCCATAGGAGCATGAGTTGGATATGACTGTTTTAGAATAGAGGAACTTATCAGGGGACCTCGAATCTAATATAATTATTTGCACTTGTCACTTGTTCACACGCTTCCTTGCCTTCTTCGAATAAACAATCCGAGATTATCAATTACATGCAAAACCAGAAAGAAATGTCCCCACAAGGACAATGGCAATAACAAAACCTACTCAGTTCTAGGACTTTATTCTTATGAAAATATCTGAACATATTTTTCAACTCAGAAAAATGAAAAAAAAAATGGCCAAGCACGATGATACATGTGTTTAATATCAGCACTCCACAGGCAGAGACAGGTGGATTGCTGAGGTCTAGCCAGAGCTACACAGTAAGACCCTGTTTCTTGAAACATTAGTTTGAATACATGTAGCCAAATGAGGAAAGAAACTAAATTCAGAATTGAATCCAAGTTGTAGGCACATATGTAAAAAACAATTAATTGGCACTTTTGTAATTTAGTAATAAATATCATTTTCCTTTTTTTTTTTTTTTTTTTTTTTTGACAGGGTCTCACTAGTTTCCCTGGCCTGGACTGGAATTTGCTATGTGTACTAGGCTGGCCTTGAATTCGCAGACCTGCCTGCCTCTGGGGTACTGGGTCAAAAGGCATGCACCATTACACCACATCCACATATTGTAAAATAAGTTTGATATTTTTTTTTAATTAAACTTCGGATGATAGTTTACATGAATTCAAGTATAGTGATTAGTTATACAGACTCCTTTTCTCTTTCTACATCTACTTTGCTGGAATCTTAGATGAGGGATTTTGTGTTAGATCTGTATACACACGTGTTCAATGAGGCTTGAGCCTTGAGCAGTTAAGCCTGTGCTCTGCTGCAGAAACTTGAGGAGGCTTCTAACTTCTGGAGAGAGAAACCAGTTAAGTGCTCATCAGACCTCACCGGTAGTGTCTGTGTAAATTCCAGTCTTGACGCCCCTGGGCCTGGCAGAAAGCGACATTGTTTATTCATCACAATCCTAGGTGTTACTGGCTAGAGTAGAAGTCATAAGGAAAAGGGCTTTATAAGAGTTTGTTTGGGCTGGGCAGTGGTGGCACGTGCCTTTGATCCCAGTGCTCATGAGGCAGAGACAGGTGGATCTTTGTGAGTTTGACTCCAGCCTGGAAAACAGAGTGAGTTTCAGGACAGACTCCAAAGCTACAAAGACACTCTATCCTGCTGTTTGACAGCACCTCTAGTGAATTTAGCTGTTTTTGGTTTGCTTCTCTTAATATGGAATGACATACTCAGAAAAAAAAAAAACCTGCTTTTCTTACATTATGTCAAAGACAATTCTAAATTTGGAACAATGATAAATGTTAGGATTTTGTTTTATTTGTGTTTTAGTTATTTGAGACAGGCTTGCTTCAAACTGAACCCAACATGAGTACAGGCATGCACTAAAATAATTTGTGTTTGGGGTATTCATCCATCCATTCATTCATTCATTCATTCATTCATTCATTCATTGCATGTGTGCTGGTATGCAAAAATAATAATAAAACATCTCTCAATGGGTACAAAAGCTATATGGAGAAAAATGGTTTTGTACATGGGATAAAACACTATAAATTCAAAACTTACAGATAAAGATTAGTTCTACCACCCCATCTCTTTAATTTTTTTCATTAATTTCTAGTCAAAACCAACAAGCTATCTCTTTTGAAGTTTTATTTATGCTGATTCAAGCCAAAATGAAAAGAGAGCTGTGCTATCCGATAAGGGGCTATAACTCACCCACATTATTGACCACATTCCCAAGGGACACAGCCCATTGGTTGACCACTAGGACATCAGAATCTCAGTGCATCTCCATTAGGCAGAAAACTGAAGGAGCACAGTGCATAAAACAAACATAGAAGTCGGGTGATGGTGGCACATGACTTTAATCCCAGCACTTGGCAGAGGCAGGCGGATCTATGAGTTGGAGACTGAAAGACCCCCACTATGCATTTCTCCTGCTTGAGCTGCTTTTGCAAAGGGTCAAGGTGGGGACAAGTACAAGGGAACAAAGGATCCTTGAAATGTCTGCAAGCAGCAGGGCTATCTGGGAACAGAAAATCCTTGAGATGTCTTATTGTAACACCAGAGTGCTAAAATAGTCATAACTGAATTCCTTGTACCCGATCTGAACAAACAACTCTGCCCCAGACTGACCCCAACTGCTTTATTTGAGTGAACCAATGACATCCCTGTAATCATGCATTGCATTTGCTTCTGTAAGCCCGCTTTTTGCTGCCCAAACCATATATAATTCTCTGAAGTTTTGGCCTGGGCGTGCTCAATCTCCCGAAAGATTGAAGTGCCCACAGGTACCTGTGTGAGCAATAAATATCCTCTTTTGCTTGCATCCAGTGGTCACTGTTTCGTCTCTCGGAGAAAGGGGTCCAAGGATACAGTGGGTCTTTCAGAGACCAGCCTGGTGTACAAGAGCTAGTTCCAGGACAGCTTCCAAAGCCACAGAGAAATCCTGTATTGAAAAAGCAAAATTAATTAATTAATTAACTAACTAATTAATTAATTAATTAAAAATACAGGGAAACAAAGGCTGCCGGATGGCTCCTAGAAATCAAGCCGGGTTTATAAATTCAAACAAGTCAAGATTCTGGGCACGGTGGTATGTGCCTGTAATTCCAGCACTTAGGAGGCAGAGGCAGGAGAATCATGAGTTGACTGCCAGCCTGGCATACATAGAGTGATCCTGTCTCAAACAACAAAAACACCAAAAACCAACCGACCAAACAAAAACCCCACAAGTTTTGTGTTACTTTCTGGAGCTAAGGGGGAAAAAAATCTACAGAGGAAAGGCATTTATGGTAGTTTATAAACTTTAGCTTTGGACTGGCCAGGTGGCTCAGCAGGTGAAGTGCTTACCTCACAAGCCTGGTGACCTGAGTTCTATCCCCGGATTCTATGGCAGGGGAGTGCTGACTTGGAAAAGTTGTTCTGATAGCCACACATGTGCTGAAGTGTGACATGAGTGGTCATGAATTCACACGTGTGACCAGAAGTACCCACACAATATTAATAATAGACATGTTTCAAAGAACTGTAACTTTGCTTTAAATTTGACCCCTGTTTAAACGGAGACTTGTTTTTATATTCTCTCTGAATGTTTCCATTTTGAACACACAGCTTATACCTCCAGGGGACCAAGAGAGACCTAGAAAACAGGATACAATACTTGCTTGCTTGCTTGCTTTTTCATCTTTCAGGGAAGGGCTGGCAAGAGGGCTCAGCAGGTAAAAGCACCACCTCAGAAAGCCTGATGAGCTGAGTTCAATAGCTAGAAGTCACATAAAGGCAGAAGAGAAGCAGCTCCATGAAAGTCCCTCTTACCTCCACACGTGTCCCGTAGCACACGCACTCCCCTCCAAACATCAACACATGTAAGAATATTGTTGACCATTGTTTTAAATCTTACAAGGAAGCTGAAATACTTTGGATGGACATTCAAATTATTTTAACTTTTCTAGTTTGAGTTTAAACTACTTTAACTTGTGCTTTCTGACTTGAGTTTTTAATTGTATCAGGGTTGTATTAAGGGAATCATGAAGACTCCTGTTATATTTCTTTTTATATAAGTTTCATTACATTTACTTATGGGGGGGGCTGTAGGCTCACATGCCTCAGTGCTCAGGCAGAAGCAGGAGAATTGCTGCACGTTTGAAGCCTAATCCACACAGCAAATACCAGGCCAGACAGTAATAGATACCCAGTGAGACACTGTCTCAAAAAAACAAACAAGAAAAGAATTTAAAAATGGAATCTGAGGCCTACATGAGAACAAAGAAATACATATGCTTTCCTTTGCCATTCAGAATGTAGATACGAAAGAGTAAAGTGGGCTCCCCCTCTTTCTTTTTTTTAAAGATTTTATGTATAGTGTTCTGCCTGCATGTGTGCCTGCAGGCCAGAAGAGGGCACCAGATCTCATCGTGGATGGTTGTGAGCCACCACATGGCTGTGAGAATTGAACTCAGGACCTCTGGAAGGGCAGCCAGTGCTCTTAACCGCTGAGTCATTTCTCCAGCCCCATTTTTTTTTGTTTGTTTGTTTTTTGGGGTTTTGTTGTTGTTGTTTGTTTTTTGTTTTTCATCTGCTCTGACTGGCTTATGAGTTTAGTGAGATCTGTATGTTGAAAGCTTGGTCCCAGTGTGATGGGACCAAGAGGGAGTGGATTCTTTAAAGGTGGAGCTGACTTGTCTTAGGGTTTCTATGGCAGTGATGAGATGCCATGACCAAAAGCAACTTGGAGAGGAAAGGATTTGTTTTATCTTACATTTCCAGATAAATTCATCACTGAGGGAAGTCAGGGTAGGAACTTAAACAGGGAAAGGACCTGGAGACAGGAGCTGATGCAGAGACCATGGAGGATGTTGCTTACTGGCTTGCTTTCTATGGCCTGCTTATAGCACCCAGGACCACCAGCCCAAGGGATGACACCATCCATCATGGGCTAGGTCCTTCCACATCAATCATTGATCAAGATAGGCTTGCTTGCCCACAGGTCAATCTGGTGTGGGTATTTTCCCAGTTGAAGTTCCCTATTCCAAAATAACTTCAGCTTGTGTCAAGTACACAAGCCAGCACACTACTTCCCTTAGTTACTTGCTATTTTTGTGATAAGATAGCATAACCAAGGGAACTTACAGAGGAGTGGGTTTTTTTTGTTTGGTTGATTTTTTTTTTGAGCTTATAATTTCAAAAGGTTAAAGTTCATGACCATTACAGCAGGAAGCATGGCAGCAGAAGTCAGGCATGGTGCTGGAGCCATAGCTGAGAACTCACACCTTGAGACCTATGAGATAGAAAGAGACTCTGGGAAAGATGAAAATCTATTAAAACCTCAAAGCCCAACCCCAGTGACACACCTCCTCCAACAAGGGCACACCTCCTAATCTTTCCACCAACTGGAGACCAAGTATTAGAATATATGAGCCTATGGGGGCCATCCTCATGCAAACCATCACACTTCTGGAAGACTGTTAGGTCATTGTGGTGCTGCTCTTGGAAGGACTTAATGTATTATTTTTTTCCTTTGTGGGCCTTGGGTTAAAACACAGGGACCAATGCTTGCTCAGGAATAGAGCTTTATTACACTCCTACAGAGTCGTTCTTGCTGTCAGTTTTTATGAGAAAAGCTTATTAAAAAAGACTGTGCCTCACCTCCCAAATCTCTAGTTTTCTGGATATCCATGACATCTTATACCCATATATTCTTGTCATTATGATTCCCCATGTCAAGAGGCTACCACAAGAAGTAGCACAGATGTGGCCACCTGATCCAGGACTCCAGTTTCCAAAACCAAGCTAAAAAGACCTAGGCTCAGCTATAGTGTAGAAAATAGATCAAGATGTCTTCTTCTTAGGTAGGTACTACAGCTTGAAATTTGGTAAGAATTCTTACGTTTTTCAGAGTTGTATATGACGTGTAATCCCAGCACCCTGGAGGCAGAAACATGAAGATCAGCCACAAGTCTGAGGCTAGCCTGATCTATACCCTAAGTTTGGGGACAGTTAAAGGCAAGGTAGTGAGATCCTATCTCAAACAAACAAATGCACACCTTTTCTTTATCCCCCCCCCCCTTGGCTGACTTCTGCCCATTCTAGGATTTTATCTGTGGGTATCTGGGTCCTAAAGTAAATGGTATGTCCCAGAATCTCCTGGCTGGTTCACCAAATAGGAGAGGAAAAATTTTTAGCCCTCTGTGGTTTAAATGATAAATATATATAATTATATAGGAATGTATATATGAATAAATATAGTTTTCGGTATTTGGATACTAGATTCCTGGTTGATGGAGCTGGTCAGGAAGGATTAGGAGGTGTGACCTCCTGGAGGAAGTATGTCAACCAGGGGCAGGCTTCGAGAGCTTAAGGCCTCAACCTACTTCCAAAGGCTCTCTCTGCTACCTGCCTATGGTTCAAAGTGTGAGCCTTCAGCATCCTGCTCCCTGCCTTCTGTCTGCTGCCAGCTTCCCTGCTGTGATGAACCTTCGGGACCCTTAAGCCCAAATAAACCCTTCCTTCTGTAAGTTGCTTTGTTCATGGTCTTTTATCACAGTAATAAAAAGTAACAAATATAATCTCATGTTCATAATTTGGAATATATCTGTAAGAAGTAACAGGTTAAACTGGGTACGGTGGCTCATACCTGTAATACCAGCATTTGGAAGTTGAGGTAGGAGGATTACCACATATTTGAGTCCAAAAAGTCTCTGAACTCTCTCTCTCATGGAGTGGGGGCTAAATCCAATCAGATGCTGGTTGGTTATTCCCACAAACTCTGTGCCACCATTGCACTAGAAGAGCTGGTCCATTTTAAACCTTACCTTAGGTAATTTTGGAGTTACCAGCATCAAAGTCTGTATGAATTTTATCTTGTGCAGTTTTGATTCCCTGGAATAGTTCTCTAGTCTTCTGCTTAGGAGACAGAAGTACCCAACTTCCAGACAAATATAAAACAATTCTATTAGGGCCAGGAGGGGCAGTTACAGCACTTGAACCTGCCCTAAGCAGAGAAACTGACACCTCAACCTTTCCCAATGATTTTAAATTGTAGACACTTGGAATTGGAAGGGTCCTTGCCCACTCACATGATTTGGCTTTATCACTTGACTTCAAAATCAAGTTATTCAATAAAAGTGTAGCTCAATCTACTTTTTAATGATTTTAGTAATGGAGAACTCGCAGCCCAGATTGTCCCAATTTTTGTCAAACAGCCTGTAGAATCTTTAGGGTAAATAAAAACATTCAATTAAAAATAAATAAGTAAAAGAAGTCTGAGCTACAGAGTGAGACCTTGTCTCAGAAAAAAAGCAGGGCCGGAAACATGGCTCAGAGGCTGAGAGTGTGTTCTGCTCTTCCAAAAGACCCAGCTTCAGTTCCTATCCCTCATGTGGCAAGTTCCTATAACTCGGGCACTGGATTCCACGGATACTTGCATTCATGTATTCATACTGCCCTCGCCCCTACATAAAAACCCACAACAGGCACATTTTAATGATGAAATGTTGGAAGCCTTCTCTTTAAGCAATATGACATCAGTGCCTGAATGGCTGCTGTTGCCAGTTCTTTCACAATTGCACTGGGAGATCTTAGGGAGCACAGAAACCAAACAAAATTTATAGCCATTGAAAATAAATAATGTAGCATGGTACTTAGTGTTAGAACAACATAATATATATATATATATATATATGCATATATATATATACATATATATGCTATTGATGGGCATATGTAGATATAACTTTAAAATGCATCATAGTAGCAGCAGAAATAGGAAGTGAGAGAATAAATCTAATTAAAAATTAGATTATTAATATAAAAAATACTATACATCCTTATTGAAATACATTTGAAGACATAAATAGAGATGCACCTTTATGGATAAGCTTTATCATAAAAGGATCCGCTTTTCCTAGTCAAATCCATAAACTTGATGTAACTCCAATAAAAATATAGACTTTCCCCTGGCACCTGACAGTATGAATAAACAGTGTGGTGGAGTAGGAATGAAGAAAAGGTAGACTGGTTTAGATAAACAAGAAGAGTTGAAAGGATTGATCCACAGGGTATTAAGACCTTTTTATTTTTATTTTATGTGCATTAGTATTTTGCCATGGATGTTGGGTCCACAAGAACTGAAATTACAGACAGTTGTGAGTGATCATATGGGTACTGGGAATTGAACCTGGGTCCCCTAGAAGAGCAGTCAGTACTTTTAACTATGGAGTTATCTCTCCAGCCCAGTATTAAGGTTTTAAAAGACACTGTAACACAGGGTATACTTGAAAGAGACTAGAGACCATCAATAGACACATACGTGACAGTATGTGACAGCAGTAGCTGGGTCTGATGGGTGGAGACAGGCAGACAGATCACTGTGAGTTTGAGGTCAGCCTGGTTTACATAGTGAATTCTTGGCCAGCCAGGGATACATAGTGAGATCTTATCTCAAACAAACAGAAAACAACAGTTATCCGTGGGGATAGGATAGATCACTGAGTAACTGAGGGAAACCGAGAGAAAAGAATTGGATTTCTGACTTGAAAACCAATAACAAGCCAGGCATGATATCTTACAATGCCTGAAATCCCAGCATTTGGGAAGCTGAGCTAGAAGGATCTCAAGTTTGTGGTCAGTCTGGACTACAAACCCTGTTTCAAAAAACCAAAAAGAAAACAAGTAATAGAAAAGCAAAACAGCCCCAAGTGGAATCAAGATCTAAATATGAACAGAAATACTTTGGAAGAAAATATAACCAACTTTCTTCTTTTCAAGATTCAATGTATAAGGTAGGGATAAGACAGAGAGAATTTTGTAAGGCACACTACAGCTTCACAGACAGTATTTTAAGATGAAAATGTAACAATATCATTTTTTAAAAAAACCTCATGAAATAGAGGTATATAACTAAATATTTAGGGGGAAAGTACCTGAAATTTGTTTTAAAGTGATCTTAGATTAGTGGTTCTCAACCTTCCTAATGCTGTGACCCTTTAGTATAGCTCCTTATGTTGTGGTAACCCCCAACCATAAAATTATTTTCATTGCTACCTCATAACTATAATTTTGCTACTGTATGAATCATAAGTACCTGACATACAGAATATCTGATATGTGACCCCTATGAAAGGATTGTCCAACCCACAGGCTGAGAACCACTGACCTAGAACAAAAGGAAACTCATGAGGGACAGATGCATCAACATGGACATGCCTCACGACATGTCAAACAAAGGAAACATACACTGTGATACAATTTGCATAAAAGATAAAGTCATAAAATAAATAACAGTTTCCTGGAGTGCATTTATCTATAGAAACTTCATACAAAAAGGCTCAAGAGGTTATTGTTGTTAGGAAACATGAGGGGCCTGGAATTCAAAGCACAAAGGAAACAAGCATGTTGGGAATAAGCTTTTCTTATTGTATTTTCTATATTAAAGTGGTAGGTGCATGAGTGTGGTATAGTATCCTTTAGAATATTTTGTATGTAACCAAAGAAATCGTAATTTAAAAATAATTTGTTTTCAGTAAAGGGACATGACAAAAAGAAGAGGCTCAAGGTACACACCAGGGAGACCGTGACAACTGACCATGTCTTTGCTCTTATTGAGAATATGGGTGACATCTTACCTCTCCCCGGGAATACTCACTGGTGCTAGACTGAGAACACTGGTTCTTCTCAGTTCAATACAAAGGCAGGTACTATGAAGCATGGGTTCTAGCAGGTGTCTGAGGAAGTCCTGTGTGTCCCAAGATCAGTGGATTTTGATCCAGGTGAAGAAGCTGAGCCCCAAACCCCACATTTCCTTCTCCCTACTGTTGATGCATTCAGAATGGCTTCCAGGTTTGTCTTCTTTTTCATACATGCTAAGCAACCACCATGGAGTTCTACCACCAACTCCATCTAGAGCCCTAGATTTGCATTTCTAATATTAAAGAAATATTTGTGTGTATGACTGTTTTGCCTACATGAATGTATGTGTTCCATATGTGTGCCTCATGCCCAAGGAGGTCCTGGTCAGAGAAGGCATTCGAACCCCTGGAAGTAAGTGATAGAAAAGGTTGTAAGCCACATGTGAATACTGGGAATTGAATCTGGATCTTCTGCAAAGGCAACAAGAGTTCTTAACCACTGAGCCATCTCTCCAGACTCTAGGTTTGCTTTTTGTTGTTGTTTGTTTGTTTGTTTATTGAGACAGCGTTTCTCTGGATAATAGCTCTGGTTGTCCTGGGGACTTGCTTTGGAGACCAAGCTGGCCTTGAACCTGTGCCTGCCTCCTAAAGACACGTACCACCAACCACCTGGCTAGGTTTGCATTTTAAATGACATTTGTTCAGTAAGATTTGGTATGGGGCTGGATGTGCCTTTCATCCAGCTTTGTGTAGTGAGTTGACGCCTCTGGGACAGAGCTACAGGAGTGTGAGTGTGAAGGACCTGATACCAGCCGCCTCTTCCAGGCTTCCCTAGACATCTGGGAGGAGCATTGACTTCATCAATCAGGCTCACCCCTCGTGAGGAATGCTACCTGTTTACCCCAGTGGTAAACAGAAGGCAGCTGGGTGACAGTTTCCTGTCCACTTAAGCAGCAGACAAGACACTGCTGACCTTCCTGATACCACAACCTCTTGACAGCTCCAAATTCTGACTTCCTCGTTGCCTTCCTGGGGGAGTCCCTGGCTTCTTCCTGCTCTTCTTGGGGAGTCCCCATCTTCCTCCTGGTCTTCTTGTAGGGGGCCCCCATCTTCTGCCCGGCCTTCCTGCGGAGCCCACAGTAATGGAAGTGGCGTGCAGCTGGCTCTGGCTCCTGAAGCCTATCTACTGGGATCCAGCACCTGGTGTGTGCTATTTCCAGCCTTTGTCAGGAAAACTTGTGACAACTTAGTGTTTCCAGGTCTGAAAGAGACCAAAGAGAATCACAGGGCTTGTCATCCTTCCCGAACCCCGAACCCAGCATGCTTCTCCCCATCACATCCCCCTTCTGCTGTTTCAACATGTTTTTGTCTCACCCCCTACAGTGTGTCCCTCCTGTTACACTACAGGCTGCACTTGCTCTCTCTCTCTCTCTCTCTCTCTCTCTCTCTCTCTCTCTCTCTCTCTCTCTCTCTCTCTCTCTCTCTCTCTCTTTCTGTTTCTCTGTTTTTGAGACAGGGTTTCTCTATATTGCTTTGAAGGCTATCCTGGAACTAGCTCTGTAGACCAGGCTGGCCTCAGCTCACAGAGATCAGCCTGCCTCTGCCTCTGCCTCTGCCTCCTGCTGGGTTCAAAGGCATGTGCCATCACTGATGCCACTCCCGGCATCTGCCCAGCTCCTGGACCACACCTCTAATCCAATTTCAGAGAGAAACCTATTACGATCATAGTACTACTTGCTAATTAATATGAATTGAGGACCCGATTTGTGCTAGGCCCTGCCTGTCATGAATACTTGACATGAGCTCATTCTACAGTAATGGAGTCCTAATGAGCCATGAAAGATCCAAGGTTCAGAGGGGCTAAGTAACATGGCCAAGTAACTCAAATGCCAATAGGTAATGGTGCCAGGGTAGAAATCCAGTCTTCTCTGGAAGCTCTTTCAGTCAATGGGGCTACAGGGACCATCTCCTAATGTTCTTATATAGACACGGGCTGACTTTTCACCCCCTCCAGGCCCTCCTGTATCTTACAGCGTATGACAGCCTCCTTGACTTGGTAAAAGCCACCATCCCGGCCTCTGCCATCCACATAGTACATGAATCGGAGTTCCGGCGGATAGGCGGCTCTGGTCAGGCCGGATAGCAGGGGTATGGTGCAACCCTCTGCCCCCGGGGCCTCTGTCAGGGCCTGCAGCATCTGGTACTTGCACCAGGGATCCCGAAGGAAGCCTGGAGTGATGAGTAGCACGCGGCAGTGACTACTACTCAGTGCCTGGCATAGCTCAGAAACAATGGCGCCACCAGGGGTTGCATCCCGAAGCTGCAGGAAACAGCGTAGGCTGGCCTGGCTACCCTCCAAGTAGGAAACTAGTTCCTGGGCGGCCTCTAGGTCCTCCTCACTGTGGCACACGCAGACGTCATAGTCTTTGCTCCAGCGACCACTGCTGCAGCTGGTGTCCGTCTGTATTGGTTGCAGAGTTGGAGACATTCCTGAACTGCCGCTCGGGTGTGAGTTGCAGCTAGGGGGTGAGCTGAGGCTGGCGGGTGAACTGGGGCTAGTGGGTGAGCTGCGGCTCTGGGGTGAAAGACCGTCCTGTGAGGCTGTCTTTGAACCTTCACTGGGGTGGCTTTCCCCGGAGACCATTATCTTCTTGGGCTTCTTCAAAAGAGCCTGTCTGAACCAGTCTACAGGGGAGAAACATATAGCTGAGACTTGCTGCCTGCAAGCTGAAGCCCCTCCCCCAAGGAAACCGGACGGATTCTGCCTGCTCCCCAGTAACCTCTGTCTTACTGCCTGGCAGTTAGGCTCACCCAACAAGTCTTGCCTAAGAGTAGAGTTCCTGCTATGTTCAAGGTTCCCCAATACTGAGAGAATTCGAATCCTGTCCTAGTGTTTTACCAGCCCAACTAAGAAAGGCGGCCTTAATGGGGTCACCATGGTGAGATAGGGTTTGTTATAGTCTAGCTACCCAGGAGGCTGAGACAGTGAGAGTTCAAGGCCAAGCTGGAAAAAAAAAAAAAACAAAAACAAACAAACAAAAAAAAACCAGTGCTCTCGCTCTCTCTCTCTCTCTCTCTCTCTCTCTCTCTCTCTTTGTCTCTCCCCCCCCCCTCTCTTTCCTCTGTGTAACAGCTAAACGAACTCACTTTGTAGACCAGGCTGGTCTTGAACTCACTTGAGATCCACCTACCTCTGCCTCCCAAGTGCTGGAATTAAAGGCAGTGCGGTATCACTGCCTGGTTTGAGATCTTAAAAAATAAAGGAAAATTTGCTGTTCATGGTGACCAATGCCTTTAATCCTAGCACCTGGGAGGCAGAGACGGGCATATCTCTGAATTTGAGGCCAGCCTGGTCTGCAGAGTGAATTCCAGGCCAGCAAGAGCTACAAAATGAAGTAAAACTTTAAATTAGAATAAAACAATGTATTTAACTATAAAATAATAATTTAACTATGAAATAAAATACATATGGCCTTGTTCTGTTGTGATCCGATATTTGCTACCCAGAGCCCACTTTAATCAGAAAGGCTCTGAATCCAGAGTAGTCAACTGCCTGTGTGAGCGGACAAAGAACTTTATCTACAGATAAGGACTAATCAGGCCCAAGGCCTAGCTGCAGCCCTGAGAGGGGGTGAATTTAGATCACGGTAAGAATGGAAAGGGCCAGGAAAGATGGGTATGGTGATATATGCCTGTAATCCCAGAATTTGGGACAGAGGACCAGAATCAGGGTCAACCTCAACTACAATGGCAAGTTCATCACAGCCTGGGTTAACTTAAATGAGTAACTAAATAAGAAAAGGGGTCTGGGGACTGGAATCTCTTTGGTTGTTCAGAGGCCAAGGGCTATTAGTCAGAGCACCCAAGCAACACAGAGGCTTTACTTCAGAAGCCACACTTTGGCCAGGCCCAGATCTCACTGTAGACCTGCCATACTGCTTGCTCTATGACCTTACGCAAATTGGCCTCCATCTCCATTTCCTCATCTATAAATGAATTTGTTTAGTTCTTGAAAGTAAATTGTAAGTGCTCTATATTAAAACTCAGCTGTACTGGGGTTGCTGCATTATTTCTTTCCTTGTTTCCTCTCTCTGAACAGTTCTGCGAAAGGATTCAGATGACAAGACCCACATGTTAAGCATCCATTCAGCACAATGGTTTTCAGGCCAAGCAGGTCAGAAAACATCTGAAACAAAGGCTTGCAGAACCCATCATGCATGCCTTATTCCTCCCTCTCCATCACCGGCCTTTCTGCATCTCTCCTTTGTGTTTGGACAAGGCTGTCTGTCTTCTCACTTCACCAGCAGACTGGGGAGTAGTCTCTGAGGAACCAGAGCATAATCAGGAGACTGGTTCCACTCACCAGCTATTTTGTCTCGAGGCTTCTTGGATTGAGTGGAAGAGGCTGGAATGGAGGAGGATGAAGCCATAGTGCAGGCCTCCAAATTAACCCCGGGAGAGCAGGCATTGGGGGAGCAGCAGGAGGGGAGAGAGCCATGGAACAGCCATCCTGCAAGGGACAGAGAATCACAACAGTTGCGCTTACTTATCCGGAAGTTCTGCCTTTGTACTAGTCCCTAATGACTCAGTCTCTGACCAGGGAAATGAGCCAGAGCTGTGAAGTGTGACGGGACTTACAAGGTAGGAACTTGGTAGAGTGACTGCTCTCTACTTCACTTGGCCAGGAGTGCATCTGGGACCTGGGAAAACACAGAGAGGACAGGCATCTCTTTAGAAGGACGTCCTATGTCGATGCTGAAATGGGACAGGGACTGGCACTTTGGACAGGTTGAGTGTTAAACAGTAGGAATACTTCAAGCAAGTCTTGCTGTATTTCCCCTGTCTGTCTTCCCCTAACCCCATCCACTC
This sequence comes from Cricetiscus sungorus, assembly GCA_030556225.1. Lineage (NCBI taxonomy): Eukaryota > Metazoa > Chordata > Mammalia > Rodentia > Cricetidae > Cricetiscus > Cricetiscus sungorus. The sequence goes on along the minus strand of JANBXA010000740.1, from coordinate 41,592,375 downwards.
ACCTAGCCCTTAGGTGTCAGCTAGGGAAACAATGCCATAAAATGGCGAGGACTGCAGACTACAAGTAGATTGCATGGATTCACACCTCATGCTGACCATGGACTTCAACAATTTTTCTAGGCTTCCGGGCCTCCAACTGTGATGCTAGAAACTGCAACTCAGCATTGCCACGTGAATAACATGAAGTAACTTGTGTAATGTACTAACACTGCTTCATGTATAAATACTGTTAAGCAAGTACTGTGGATTTGTATGTTCCTACCCAGGTGTGGTAGCATACACCTGTGGTCTCAGGTACACAAGAAGCTGAGGCAGGTGGATTATTGGTATCTATGAGTTTAGATCAGCTTCAGAAATCTACTTAGACCCTATTCTTTCTTGTTGTTTTCCCTCCAGAGACAGTATTTCTGTCTAACAGCTCTGGCTGTCCTAGAACTCACTATGTAGACCAGGCTGGCCTCGAACTCAAAAGATCCGTCTGCCTCTGCCTCCCCAGTGTTGGGATTACAAATGTACACCACCACCCATCTTGAGACCCTGTTTTAAAAGAAAACAAGCATGGTGCCGCATGCTCTTAATCTCAGCAGAGATTTAATCTTGGGAGGCAGAGGCAGGCAGATCTCTGTAAGCTTGAGGCCAGCCTGGTCTATAGACCAAGACAGGCTCCAACGCTACACAGAGACTCTGTGGGGGCAGAGCCTGTTCCAATGCAGGGGAGCCTTAGCATTCCGAGGTAATTCTCCAGCCAAAGAAAGCTGGGTTCAGGAGCTATGAGTACAAACACAGGGCTGCTGTCTGGCTTTTCGCTGGATCTGTAGAAGTCATAACAAAAGTTCCCTCTGGGAATTCATAGAGAAAATAAATCTGATGACTTGATACATTGTAATCAGAAGCTTCAACATTTTTAAAATGTATATCTTGTCTGGCTATGGTAGTGTACACCTTTAATCCCAGCACTTGGGATTAAAGCACTTGGCGATCTCTGCGTTCAAGGTCAGCTCTGGTCTACAAAGCAAGTTCTAGAATAAACAGGGCTATGCAGAGAAACCCTGTCTCAAAAAATAATTTTTTTTTGAATGTAAGTCTGTGTTGGCCTGGTTAGAGTGAGAAACGCCTAGAAACTAGTAAGGTACTCCCATGGGGGTATTTGTGAGGGTGCTCTCTGAGATGATTAGAACAAACAGCACTGATGTAATGGATACATCAATCCCTTGATGGATTCATAATTTGATGGCATAGCCTAGTTGGGGAAAGCAGGTCACTGGAGGTGTCTCCTTGATGGCTAAATCTCGCCCTGTCCCCTTTCTGTATTCTCTCTGCTTCATAGCCACCATGACCCAAACTGCTCTGCTCCCCCACACCATCCCACAATGATGAGGTGAACCCTCTGAAACCATGAGCTTTATATAGCTCTTCTCCTGTAAGTAATTCTCAAGGTCTCTGTCTGACAAACAGAGAACAAAAAGGAGGGGGATGAGTGCTGGAGTTGGACAGAGGAAAGCAGTCAGACCATGCAGGAGGACACTCAGTGGACTGTTTGTATCTACAGAAGCTTTGTTCCTTCCTCATACTCTCTCGGTTTCTGACAAGCTAAGTGAGAGGTGGCCTGTCCCTGGTCAGGGGCTGCTAACTCTACACCTTCAGGAAACCATTCAAGATAGCTCTTCCAGGTGCTGGAGAGATGGTTCGGTGCTCAAGAGGGCTTGCTGCTTCAAGACAAACCCAGTTTTGTCCCCAGCTCCCACATGGGTCACAGCTGCCTGCAACTCTAGCTGTCCCCAAGGGTCCCTCCCACAAATGGCATACACTCACACACACACACACATGCACATAAATAAAAACAAAATAAATCTTAACAGTAATAAATAATGATGTCTTTTCTCCTGGCAGCACACATCACATCACTTTGATACTCTCTAAAGATTTTTCTCAATTTTTGTTTTAATAGAAAATGTATTGTTTGCCCTTGATACAAACTGGATAATCACTTAATTTTCAAAAATGATATTCCAAAGTTTAAGACAATATAAAAATAGTTTGGAAACAAAAAAAAAATCACATAATATGATATTCAGCTTGAATATATAGATGTAAAAGTTTTATGAAACAGACCTGGGGGTGTAGCTTAGGAATCGACCCTTAGCACTGAAAGGAAAAAGAGGGGGAGGAGAAGAAAGAAGGGGAGTACGAGGAAGCAAGTAAGGTTTTTGAATTAACTTTCCATTTTCACAGCACGTTCTGATTTTGGGCAACTGACTTTTTTTTATTGCTTCAGAAAGAAAGAAAACAAACAAACAAAAGTAGGGCTGGAGATGTAGCACTGATGTAAAGTGCTTGCTTAGCATGCACAGATGAGCCTCGCACTGTGGAGGTAAAGGGAAGAAGGGCGAGAGAGAGAGGAAGAGAAGAAAGAGGAGCAGGAGGAGAATTAAGCCAATCGTTCAATAGTGCATCCACTGGAAGCAGGGGTGGGTGGGTTGGGTGGGATAGGTCTTTTAACTGTCATTATGAAAAAGTGTGAGCATAGGAAATAACACCATCTCTGACAGGATAATTATGCAAGATGGCAGGTTAAGTTCCGGTAACCATGTACTTCCTGGATAAAACCTCATGACCCTTCCTTTTTCACTGTAAGTTCTTTTGCAGCCAAGGCTAGGGAGCAATCAGAAATGACTTAACTTTTCCGAGATGCAGGGTGACAGTTGTCACATAGCAAGCCACACACATGTTGAGCAGATAAGATAGTGAATCCAAGCCTCCAGCCAGAAGGTCTAATCACCAGCTTTGTCTAGTCTCTGACTCACTGGGGCTCATAAGAAGTCATGTTTTCTTTTCTAAACACGTAAAACAGAATGACGTGTACCCCAAAGACCCACTTTGTAGGGAATGACATAGATTTCATGGAAAATTTAGCAAGGAGCTCCAAAAAAGAACCAGTACAAGAATTGGGCAGGGTGGCACATGCCTATAATCCTATTATAGATTTAGGAAGCTGAGGCAGGAGGATCACTTCTAGTTCAAGGCCAGCCTGGGCTACATAGTGAATCCCAGGCTAGTTTGGGCTGTAAACTGAAACCCCTCTTCAACAAAACAAAACAGATAAACACAATCCTGCAGGTATGGGAATACACACACACACACACACACACACACACACACACACACACAGGAAAAGCAAAACAAAATACAAAGATACTCTTGGAGACTCTTGTTAGCTTGTTCAGAAGTAAAGCCTAAGATTTATGAGTTTTCTAGAAAATTCTGATACATAGGTTCAGGCTGCTGAGATGGCTCTGAGGTTAAAAGCACTGGCTGTCTTCCAAAGGACCTGGACTTAACTCCCAGCACTTACATGGCAGCTAACAGCTGTCTATAGCCCCAGTTTTGGGGGATTTGACACCTTCTCTAACAATACAAATAAAGTAAAAGTTAAATAAATAATTTTGGGCTGGATAAATGGTTCAGAGGTCAAGAGCACTGGCTGTTCTTCTAGAGGTCCTAAATTCAATTCCCAGCAACCACATGGTGGCTTATAACCATTTATAATGAGATCTGGTGCCCTCTTCTTGTGTGCAGACAGAACACTGTATATATAATAAATAATGAATCTGTTAAAAAAAGAAAATTCTGATACATGAAAGCATTGGTCTAAATGTTAAACTATATATATTTATATATACTTAATGTAATATTTTATGTGTATATGCATATATAATATGCATGCATAAACATAAAATATACTACGCATAAACATAAAATATATATATTTAAGACAAACTCTTGCTATGCAGTCTATGGTGTTTTCAATTTGCAATCATGGACCTGGAGAGGTAGCTCCAGGATTAAGAAGAGCACTGGCTGCTCTTCCAGAGAACCCTGGTTTGATTTCTAGCACCCACACAGAAGCTCACAACCATCTATAACTCCAGCTCCAGGGGATCCAAGACCCTCTTCTAGACTCTTTCAGTACACATGTGGTACACAGACATACATGCAGGCAAAACACATATACATAAAATAAAAGATTGATACATTTTAAAAACCATAAAAATGAAATTTGGATCCTGTCTCAGCCTCCCAGGTGCTAGGGCTATCCGTATGTGACACCACATCAGGTCTTACTTATATGGGCAGTGAAAGGCTGGAAATGTAACTAGAGAGTGGTACAGTGCTTACCTGGTATGCATGAAGCCTTAGGTCCAATCCCAAGTACAAAAAACAAAACAACAACAAAAACAAACCAAAAATTGATAACAGTGGTATGCTTATAATCCCAGCACTAGAAAAGCTGAGGCAGGAAGATCATGAGTTTGAGGCTAGCCTGAGCTACATAGAGATTTTTGAAGTAAGTTTGGATATATACTGAGATCCTATCTCAAAAAAGGGGTGAGAGGAGAGGTCTGAAAAGTGAATTCCAGGACAGCCAGGACTGTTACACGGAAAAACCCTGTCTCCAACAACAACAACAACAACAAGATGGCCTATTGGTAATACCTTCTGTACAAACCTGAGTTCTATCTTCAGAATCCACATAAAGAGAGAATCGATTCTGCAAAGTTGTTCTCTGGCCTCCATACACACATGCTGAGGCATGTGCACACACCCCATCTCTCTCTCTCACACACACACAACTCATACACACATAACAATACTAACACGTTTTCTAATTTTATAAGCAAATAAATTGCTGATATTTATAATCAGTGAAATTGTTTGCTTATTCATTTTTATTTTGGGGGGAGTTAAGATAGGGTCTTTTTTTGTTTTTGTTTTTTTCAAGACAGTGTTTTTCTATGTAACAGCCCTGACCATTCTGGAACTTGCTCTGTAGACCAGGGTGGCCTTGAACTCACAGAGATCCACCTGCCTCTGCCTCCTGAGTGCTGGGATTAAAAGCACTGACCGCCACAGCCCAGCTTAAGGTAGGAAGTTTTATAGCACAGGCTGCCTCCAACCACTCTGTAGCTCAGTGACTCTGAACTCCAGATCCCCCTGCCTCCACATTCCACGTGGTGCCATTACATGCATGTACCTCCTTTTCTGGCTAGCAGTGAGTAAATGAAAAGTGCCCATCAAATTTTGTGATTCTTTCTGTGAAATAAACTCCAAATTACTTTCCATACTATAATTTGTATGGCTCTGAAGAATAAAAATGTCAAAAGTGTGTGTCTGTGTGAATAAAAGCACCCACTATTTTAACCTTAAGTAAGAATTTAAAGGTTTTTCTGGGTATTATGTATGACAAATGCCTGTAATCCCAACATTTGGAAGATTGTAGAGGAAGGATTGTGAATTCCTCAAAGGCAGTAAAATATAAATATTCAGCTGTATTTTAGTCATATAGAAACATATCCACCACCCAAACAGGAGTCACAGCATATGTAATATTGCCATATTTTTCAAATTGGTTCTTGGTATGCTTCAGTTTCTTAGTTCAAAAACACTGCTTTTGTTCTGCAAATATATCACGTATGTTCTAAGTATGTGTGTGTATAAATATATATATATACAATATATATATATACATACATACATGTATATGTATGATTGTGGATTTTGTGTAAATGCAGGCACTTAACATGTCAGCAGCATTCAGGAGGCAGAGGCAGAGGAGGTAGGAAGATCTCTGTGTGTTTTGTATGTTAAGGCCAGCATGGTCTACATAGTGAGTTCCAGACTAGTCGGTGCTGCATAGTGGAAATCCAGTCCTAAAAAACCAACCCAGCTGGGTGGTGGTGGTATACACCTTTGATACCAGCCAGCACTCAGGAGGCAGAGGCAGGCAGATATCTGAGTTCCAGGGCGGTCAGGGCTACAGAAACTGTCCCTGAAAACAAAACCAAACAAACATACAAATTAAAACATGTCTTCAGTCATTAGTTACCCACCCCCCTCTAAGTAGTGCTGAAGATATGGAATCCAGCACATGCTGCGTACTCTCCCACTAAGCTACACCTCAAATCCCCAGATGAGTACTTTTAGTACATTTTCAAAAGGCCCTGTAGGTAAAGGTTGTGAAAAGTTCCTAAGATCTTAAAGACAACTGCTGACCAGTGGACTACCAGAGTCTAGGGATTCACTGTAAAGCAACAGCAGCTAAGGCAGAATGACTGGAGGGGGAAGGGAAGCAGGCAATGTATAACCAGTGTGACACTGAGGTTCGGTAGAGAAAGGTAATGGTCTTCTGTCCTCTTCCTTATTTTGAGATAGGGCTTGTTTGACTAACCCAGGCTAGCTTTCACTTGCTCTGTAGCTGAGGATGACACTGAGCTTCTGATCCTCCAGTCTCCAGTCTCCTCTTCTAAATGCTAGGATTATTGGCAAGGGCTACCAAGCCCAGTTTTATGTCATGCTGGGGACCCCACTCAAGGCAGGCTTTGCGCATATTAAAGGAGAATTCTACTAATTGAGCTACACCACCAGCTCCCCAAAAGGTGCTCTTTTCAATCCATAATATTAGGTCTACTTAGATAGTATTGTGGGGAATATTAATCTCAACCCACACCCATCTCAAGACACACAAACTAAATTTCAATGGATATTAGGGACAGCTGTGATAATCAAGACAATAAAGATCTTACAGGAAAACATGTAACATGATTTCTGACTTTGGAGTAGAGAAAGGAAAAAAAATTTTTTGACACATGGTCTCACTTTGTAAAGGCTGGCCTAGAACTAGGTATGTAGGGCAGGCTGGTCTCGAAGTCACAACAATCCTCCTGTGTGCTGAGAGTACAGGTGAGAACCATTGCATCTGGCTTTTTAAAAAATTTTAAATGTAATGCAGTCTGTATAAGGGGAAAATGATAAATTGGAAGACATTAATGTGAAGACTTTTCCCCCAAAGCTATCATTAGGAGAGTGAGGAGGGAATGTTTAAAAATACGTATCTAGCTGGGCAGTAGTAGTGCACACCTTTAATTCTAGCACTAGGGAGGCAGAAGCAAGTGGATCTCTGTGAGTATGAGGCCAGCCCGGTCTACAAAGGGAGTTCCAGGACAGCCAGGACTGTTACAGACAGAAAAACCTTATCTCAAAAGAAAAAAAAAAGTATCTAACACATGCCTTAAGTCCCAGATATTTCAAGAACTCACATTCACATAAACTGCTAAGAGATACAAATGGGGACAAGACTTAGGCCATTTCACAGAAAAGATATTCAAATGACCAGCACGCAGAAAGATGCTGGGTTTACCAGTCCTCAGAGAATGCAAATTGAAACCTCAGAATCCAAGCCCTGTAGTCAGCAGAAACAGCTACAGGGAGGTCACTGGCTGGAGCTTTTAAGGACAGAAGAGTGGGCGCACACACTGCTGCTGGGAGTGTGGGTTAACCCAGGCTGGCCTTAAACTTACCTCCTCTCATTTCCACCACTGAGAGATGAGATTACAGGTGTCGGCTGTGGTACCCAGAAAGCACAACTTTTGTTTTTTAACTTAAAAAAAAAAAATGTTTGCGTGTCTGGATGTGTCGCCTATGTGTATGTCTATGTATCACTTTCATGCCAAGTGCCTGCAGAGACCAGAAGAAGGTATCTGATCATCTGGAATTGGAGTTATCGATGTTTGAGAGCCACCATGAGGGTACTGGGGATCGAACCACTGTCCTCTGGAAGAGAACACAGTGCTCTTGACCACTGAGCCTTTGCTCTAGCCCCAAGCACAACTATTTTGGAAAGTTGCGGCACAGTGTATAATCAAACCGAGCAAACCACATAAAAGTCACACTACTCAAAATAGGCCAAAGATAAAAACAAACATGTCTGTCAGGCTGTGTTCAGTAAAATGGAACAACTATACACAGTCCATCTTTTTGACGGAATATTATAACTCAACGAGCATATATAGACTTACCGTTCTGGATGCAGGTTACATAAGCAAGCCTGTGAAAACCTGTTTGGCAGAACTCAGAATCTATGCACTTTTCCATATAATTGTTACGGATTGTCTCTTGAAGTCTGAAAACAAAGCAGGCAAGTTTCCTGAGTCATTCATGGGTAGGTCTGTCAGCTGGAGCACTCACCACTTCCCTCTCTAGTTGGCACTAGTTTCTAGATTACCTGCCACCCAGTGGACCGAGCTGTTCCTACTCCCCGAGTCCCTGGTCCCTGGTAGACGCCCATTAAGTGACTGTGGTAGCAACTCCCAGGAGGTTCTTAGCTCTAAAAAAGGTGACATTCTTACAGAACACTGCCACAGAGTCAAGCCCAACAGCGGGGGGTCAGATTGTGACCAGCGCTGAGACTGCCAGGAGAGCCAGGCTGCTGAAGCCCAACTGTACTAACAGCCCCGCGCGGGCTTCGGTGCCACAGGAAGGTGGCGGCTTTCCGGGGAGTGCTGGACCGCGGATTGGAAGGGGCGGGACAGGGACGCGGGTGTCTCGGGAAAGAAAGGGCTGACTCCCAGGGTCCGGCCGCCCCGCATCCCCGCTGCCCGCTCACCTGCCCGATCCCGCGCTGCGGCTGCAGCCTCGGCCGGGAAGTGCGAGTGCCCGCGCCCCGGTCCCGGAAGCTTCTCGGCCGCCGCCCTCCTGCCCGCGCCGGCCCGCTCGCCCCTAGGGGGCGCTCACCCGCCCGCGTCTCCAAGGCTTCGCTGCTGTCCCGTCGCCAACCCGCAGCTGAACCCTTATGCCACAGCTCCCCAGAGTCTCCGAGAATCCCTAAGCCCCGGTTTGCCCCGTCTGAGGGTAAGGGAACGTGGAGAAAACTTCCCCAGCAAGGGAGGCGCAGGAAAATGAGGCATTTTCCCTTAGGTCTGTCAAGGTAGGTTAAATGGTACAAAGTCGACAGGCCAGCCCCCGGGAGTTGGGTACCTTTTTGGAAGGTGAGTCCCATTAATGTTGACGCCCACAGGCTGGAATCAGTCTTGCCAAAAGTGTTTGCCCTCAGGACAGGAATTTCCGGATGGACATTAAATTGCAGTTCGGAGGTACCAAAATAACTGCAAAAAAAGGTGGTTAGGCAAGATGTTGACAAGTCCTGATGAAATACTTAAGCCCTTTGCCCGCAATTCCTAGAGTTCTTGCTGTAAGCTTTGTGACGCTCCAACGGATTAAATAATATAGGATCCTCCCCTCCCTCCATAGAAATGTTATTAAAATGCCAACCTGAGGCTGGGCAGTGGACTTGGTGCACGCGTTTAATCCCAGCGCTGGGGAGGTAGAGACGGCGGATCTCTCTCTGAGTTCCAGGACCACCAGGATTGTTACACAAAGAAACCCTGTCTCACCACCATTGCCTGGTTTAAAACTCTGTCTCAAAACACAAACAAATCCAACCTGAAAACAATGCACATGAAATGCTGGCAGGTGGAAGGAGTTTAATAAGGCCTTATCTCCCCTCTAGTCTGGTTTCTTTTTCTTTCCAGACAAGTATAACACGAATAATAAAGATCCACAAATAGATATTGGGGTTCAAGCTTCAAGCCGAAGATCAGAAACGCAGAGCAGCCAAACCACTAGCTCTTACCTCTACCTTAGAACGAAATAGGTGATTCTGTCTCCACAAATCCTCAGAGTACAATGCTCTCCACCAAGCCTCAGAGTGCAATCCTCTGAGTTCCTGTTTCCTCCTGCCTTTTATTTCTCTCTCCACCCAACCATATCACTCCTGTTTCCACCTCCCTAGTGCTGGAATTAAAGATATATGATCCCAAGTGCTGAGATCACCTTTGTGTGAGATGTTTCCCTTTTAGACTGGATCAGTTTCCTGTAGCTCAGTGTATCCTTGAGCTAACAGAGATCTGTCTGTTGGAGTCCTGAGATTAAAGGTGTTTATCAACATCGCTGGCCTATATGGCTAGCTAGCGTGGTGCTGGGATTAAAAGTGTGTATCATAACTGCCTAGCTCTATCTATGGCTGTGGCTCAGTTTGCATTTTGATCTCCAGTGGCTTTGTTACATCATAAATGTCACCACAGACAGCTTTGGGGAGTTAGTTCTCTTCTACCTTGTTGAGGCAGGACCTCTTGTTTCTGCCATGCCATTTACTTTCGGCTGGCTGGCCCTTTTGTTTCCAGGCAATTCTCCTGTCTCCACTTCCCTTCTTGACAGACTGAATACTGGGATTACTGACATATGCAACCATACCATACTGGTTTTTACTTGGATTCTTGGATTGAAATTAAGTTGTTAAGTCCGAATGGCATTTTGAAACAGTCTTTTAAATTCTACCCTCCCCAATCCTTCCCAGAAATCCCATTGCCTTGCTCCTACCTCTCATTGCAGTATAGACTCCCTGGGGCCAGGGGAGGAACTTTGGGGACCAGCAGGAATGCATAGATGGGCACTCAGACTACAGGACAAGCCCTGGGATGGCTGGGTTTGGGGCGAAGATGAGACTTGGTCCTGCTCCTCACATAGTTTAAAGGGCAAGGCAGATTTAATCACATGCCCACAAAGGCTTTCCCAGAGGATCAAATTAAAGTTCTGCAGGCACAGAGGATCCCTTAGGTGTTAATGACTCTAGCTTCTATTTCTTTGGACCCTTAGACTATGATAGCTATACCAAAATCACTATGGGGTACCTAACAAGCTACTATCTATGGCTAACCAATTCTCTGGACTGACTGGTCCCATTAATGGCCAAAGTCTGTCGTTCACTATGTTCCTGACAAGTTCCTTCTAGTATTTCAGCACTACCTGCTGATAGCTTTTCCTTTGCTTATTGTCTCATGACCTTATACTTCCAGGTGGCCCATCTCTCCTGTGCCCTCCCCTCCAAAGGACTTTTGATGGAGCCATTTTCCCAGGAAGCTCTACTCTAGTTCACACTGCATTCCCTGGTCACCACTGACCTGCTAGGTGCTGAGCCCAGCTGGCATGTGGCATTTCATTCTGGTGCCTACTTCTTGTTTTTCATGATTCTACACTCCTGGGTTTTCTCCTACCCCACGGGTCACTTCAGCATTCATCTCTAAATGCCACTGGGTCCCTCCAACTTTTGTGTGTTGTCCTTAACTCTTGGCTCTCCTTTGATGACACTGTTTTATCACCTCTCTATAACCCAGATCGCCCACCACATTTAATCCAGTCACCCATTACACCTTCCACAGGTACTTTCCTTTCAACATGTCCCACACCAGGCTACTCATTTTGATGTCCTTCCATGTCATTTATGTAAGAAACATGGTACCCATTTGGCTGTTTAGCCAGAAAACTAGGAAATACTGACTCCATTTCATGTTGTCACTGTCACTACATTGCTCCATGTGTTTCCCATCATGACTGTTACCTGCTATATGGACTGCAACAGGCTCTTCTAGAACCTGTTTCCTGCCTGACTTCCCCCAGGTCCCCTCTTGTGTTGGCACTTAGGATCAAACTCAGGGCCATCCACATGCTAAACACTCTGTCACCAGGCTGAATCCTTAGCCAGAGGGAGATTTTTTTGTTTGTTTGAGACAGGGTTTCTCTTGTAGCTCTGGTTGTCCTAGAACTAGCTCTGTAGTCCTCAAACTCAGAGCTCCTCCTGCCTCTGCTTCCTGAATGCTGGGATTAAAGGCATATGCCACCATCACCCTTAGCTAGAGGGAGATTTTTAAAAGGAAAATCTAATCATGTTGCTTCCCTATTTAAAACCCTCCTGCTGGGCTTCTGCCAAGATGAAATCCAAGCTTCTTAGAGTGACTCTTCTTTCCCTCCACAATCTAGCCAGAATGCCACTTTGAATCCTGCTATGGATTGAATGCTGGCAGCCAGAAGATGGGGCTTTGTAAGCTGACTAGATGAATGATCCCATTTCCTTCTCTAGAACCATTGGTTCCTGTAGAACTCAGGGACTTGCAAACAGGATACCTCCCACAGGGGACCTAAGAAACACACCCAAGAGGATGAGGTTGCCGTGTTAATGGTGTGATACTTCAAAATCTGCTACCATGAGAAGAGAAGCAGAAAGAACACAAGACCAGAGGGAAGGGATTAATCATATATATTGATTGGAGAATGAGATGAGTTAATAAATTTGGGCCAGGCAATCCTAAAATGCTGTGTTCTTGGGCTTGACCAGAGGGTCAGAAAGGAGGAAGGAGGTCAGTTCTGGGTCCCAAACTCAGGATGTCAGCAGAACTGTTTTGGATGATAGCATCAGCCTGGGCTACAATCAGTTCCAGGGTCCCATTTCATCACTTTCCATTGGCCTGGGTCTCTGTGCCTATGTTCATCCCATGTCCAGAGACACTGGGGAAGAGTGGCCTGGCTTAGAGGATGGAGAGGAAAGGGATATAGCCCTGACACAGTCCTGAGGAGACTAGGGCAGTGGCCACAGCCAATGTGAGGCAAGGACAACGCCTGGGCTGGTGAGGCCCAGAGAAGAGTTTCCACGCTTATAGGATATTGTACTCCTGTAACTTCTCTCCTAAGTAAAAGCGGGTAAAGAGGAAGGGGCTCATGTCGATGGTCTTGAACTGGCCCTCTAGTATCATTTCTGCCACAGCTCGACCGATGCCAGGTGCATGCTGAAGTCCATGGCCACTGAAGCCCGTAGCAAAGTACATGTTGACAACTAGTGGGTGGGGGCCTACCACACCATTCTGGTCAAAAGTGTTATAGTCATAGTAGCCAGCCCAGGCATTCTGTACCTGCAGATGCAAAAGATGCTGAGGTTTTTAGCAAAGCCACAGACATGCTCAACACAGATCAGCTACTAAAGGTTCATGAGATGGGACAGATCCACAGATTCCTCAGTGATTGTTAGGTGGTGGGAACACAATAGGTCAAACGGCCTAAGATGCTCCAGTATCATCCATAAGGTTTGATTCCCAAGCCCCAAAGGAACAATTATTCCCTGTTAGTTACCTTTAGAGTCTTAAAAGATGGCACCCTATGAACCAAATGGGGCCACACTTTGTTCTGGAAGAAATCATGGTCCACTTCTAGATTTGTTGGGTCTGGTTCTTCCTCCTAAGTGAGAGGTAGAGGCAAGGCTTATATACTTCTTGTAATATGAGGACAAACCCAGACCTGATTCCTATAAACCAATCAGTGGATTCCAGTTCTAACCTCAATGACAACATAGGGCCCCTAAAAGGCTTGCATCTTTAATGGTATCTTGTCTATGTTTCCTTGCAACTTAATTTACCTCAGTGGGGCTATATCCACCTAGGTAGTTATTGCCCAATCCTTCCCGTCGAAAATAGACTCCATTGATGTCTGCAACCAACGGTGTCTCCAGACCTGGTCCCTGGGGGCAGTGCCATAAGTGCACATACCTGTTAAGACATTGCAAGAATAACACCAACCCTCTGTCCAGATTACACACACAATACACACACAAACCCATCCTAAACTTTTGTATCATTTCTTTCTCATCTTTAGCTTCTCTTAGGGTAGCTACCTTTTCCTTGGCTCCACAGGTAGCTTGGTGCCCTGCAGGGTGCCAGGCAGTCCTTTCCCAATACCAGCCAGCTCAGCAACTTGCCCAGACCAGGCTCCTGCAGCATTGACCACTACAGCACACTCCACTGGCTGATACTCCAGGCTCTTGTCCATTTTTACCTATAGGCAACAGAGGATAAGAGGAAGGAGGCTGGGATGTGTGTATGTGGGGTGGGGGGCACAGCAGATGACATGACACAATGGACCCTGGGAGAAGGTTTATTTCTTCCTGAACCTAATGTTATCAGTACTGGGAAGTGGGCAGATTACCACTCTTCTTGTCCCTCTCCTAAATGAAGGAGCACTCTGGACTTTGGGACTTACATGGACCTCGTGGATGCTTCTCAAGACTACCTGTTCCCCACTTGTGGTCTCCATTTGGCTAGATGAAGTGATAAAGCCTGCAGCAAAGAAAAAAAAAAAAAAGCCCTCTAGGTTAGCTCAGTGGTAGAGCATATACCTAACATGTATGAGACCCTGGGTTTTATCCCCAGTGCTCCCATCAATACACACACACACACACACACACACACACACACACACACACACACACACACACACACACACACGGTAGTGGTTAGATGAGAATGGCTCCATAGGTTCATATATTTGCACTTAGTCCCCAGTTGATAAACTATTTGGGAAGGATTAGGTGGTGTGTGCTTGTTAAAGGAAGTGCGTCACTGGGGATAGGCATTGAGGTTTCAAAAGCCCACACTAGGCCCAGTGTCTCTCTCTGCCTGCTGCCTGTGATCAGGATCTAGCTCTCAGCTGCTTCTCCAGCACCATGCTTGCCTGCCTGTTACCATGCTTCCCACTGTGTAGATAATGGACTAAACTTCTGAAGCTGTAAGCAAGCCCTTAAGAACAGTAATTAACACACACAAGTCCTTGAGGGAAATGGGGATCACACTGATTTTTTTTGAGGAAGGGCCTTGGAGTATCACAGACTGGCCTCAGACTTGTTATGTAGTGGAAAATGACTCTGAACTTCTGATTCTCCTGCCTGTACCTTCAGAGTTCTGGGATTACAGGCATTTACCACTGTGCCCAGTTTCTGTGATGCTGGGGATATAACCTAGGGGCATAGATTATAGGGCTTCATGCTTACAGCTACATTCCTAGCATCATGACCAACACTGGTTTCTCAAGGAAAGAAAATGAAAAGGATAAGTGCTTCCCCATAGACACTCAAGTGAACAGACATCAAGAAACCAGAATGAACTTGGCCACACAGGCACAGGGCAGTGTAGTGAGGAGAAAGCTGAGCTGTTTAGCAGTAGCCCCTCTCACAGAAGACAGCCTCTTATACCAACCGTGGGTGAGCCTGTGACAAAAGAGGCAAAGCCTGGTCTAGGTCTTGTCCTGGATGCAGGGCATAAACTGAGGGAATGAGACTCTGAACTCACGTGTCACCTCTCCCTGGTAGAGTAAGACTCCCATTGATTGGACCTTTTGACGAAGACCCTGGAACAGAGACCAGGCATCAAACCAACCTTCATCCTCCATCCCTGACACAAGGAAAAAGAAAATTCATGAAGCACCAGGACCTTTCTTTTGCCACTGTATAACCCACACACTCTTTTAGGCATTAGAAGCAGGGAAGGTCATCTTGACCAACTATCCTGGAGTCTAGTCATGCTAAAGGCCAGAGAAGTAGCACGGTCTGGGGCAGGCCCTGTTGCTAAGGAGGAAAGCGGTTTTCCTTCAGTGTGGAGAAGGCACCCTGACACTTCCAACCCAAGGAGCCCTTCAGTCCCTGTGCTCTGCAGGTGAACCTCACCGTAAGAGGCCAGAGCCACTCCTTCTATGTTTATCCAAGGAAACTTGTTCTGTAGCTGCTCAGCAGATATCAGACAGACTTTGGCTCCTTCCTGCCTAAGAGAAATATGTGCATCTCAGTTAATGTGTTAGGGAGTGTATATGGGGGAGGAACATGGACCCCAACTCCATGAGACAGAAGTCCAGCTCACTGATAGCCCTCCCAATAACAAAGGACCCCATTTCTCCTGACTGCTGAATGTGAAGGCCCATTTTTCCTTCTCTACACTCCTGTCTCCCTTCAGAATTCTCAACTCCTTCCTAACCCAATCTACTCCACCTCCTTTCACAACATTGCAAGGAACCATATTCCATCTTCTGTAAAATACTTTCTTCTCTACTGCCTACCACAACCCTGTCCCTCAGAATGGATGTCTCCTCTGGAACACTTACTGGCAGGGGGATGAATGTGCTAAGAAACACTCCTATAAGCTAGTGTCTAATCTAAACTGAGCCACAGTGCCAGCTTTACTACATTTTCTTGCCTGTTTCCCCACATGTAAAGTGGTATGTTCTGATGAAATGAGTTAGCATCTGCAAACATTTATCTGGTATCACTAGTGAGGTTTATAGCATATCACAAGAGACCCTGTGTATAATGCATCACAAAGATGCCCAACCCTTAACTGATGTGAGGCCCACATGCTAAAGCCAACCTGCTGCATACTTTTGTATATGGACCACATACCATTATTTGTATTTTTTGTCTGGGGCTGCTTTTGTGCTATAATGGCAATACAGACAGGTTGTGACACAGACAAAGTGACAAGCAAAACCTAAAATATTTTTATTAAAAGAATTCTGCTGACCCCTAAATTAGGATTCTTGTTAGAAGCCCAGTCTCCAGGCCACTCCCTAGAGATTCTGGTTTGTTAGGTTTGGGATGTGTCCTACATGGGTGTTATGATCTGGTAAACATAGAACCACCTTCTGTCTGTGACTGGGTTATAGCCCTCCTCAAGGTTCTTGAAGGTCTGAATGGGCCCATCTTTCCTGATAATATGAGCTAGTGGAGAGGAGGTTCTTTGACATCACCTTCAGCTTCCCCATTTCTAACTTGGTGCATGAATTCATCAAGTATGTCAAGTCAAGAAACAGCTCAGAGCAGTGCTATGTACCCACCTCTGCATTTTCACGTTGTTTTCCAAAGTGGCAGCATCCTTTTCTGAAGCTAGCAAGAGACAGCCTGAAGGGTTAAACCGTAGGTTCACAAGAGGGGCATCCACAACAGCCAGGTATTCCTGTGCACAAAGAAAAGCTGCACTCCAAAGAAGCTGACATAAGGGGGAGCCTCCTGGCCTTCTCACTACACCTCCCAGGGTCAATGTCCCAGATCAGGATAAAACCTTCTCTAGACACCAATACTGGAAGATAGTCAAGGGCCACAATGTCTTGCTGCCTCTAATACTACTCCTTGGCTCCCCTTGCCAGCTAGGCTTCTGTTCTTTCTATTAAAGAAGGACTCCCCACCCCAACCCCTCAAATCTCACTGTACATACATTTATGTTACGTAGAAAGTCGATTGAAAAGAGGGACAGTTGGACATTCTCAGGCACAGAAAACTGCTGCCAAATCCCACCCACAGAAGGTCCTGCGGAGGAAGCCCGTGAATACTGTGAAAAGAAAAACTGAGGTAGACTGTCATGATGTCGTATGTAATGGAATCCTGCAGTAGAAGCTCTCAGTTACACATCTAAACTTAAAGGGGAATCCTTTCTCAAGGTGCAAGGATGTGTAAACCTGTATGCAAGTCAACCTACAGCTCTAAGATAAACACAGTGTTTTAAATTATCAGTGGCAGATGAACTGAGTAGAAGTCAGTTGTTTCACAGGGCTGGACGTAATAGAACAAAATAGTAATGGCCTGGAAGTTAACATGCAACAAATTTACAAAATAGTTTACAAAACTGGGAGGATATAATGAAGACAGACATGAGATTTGCAGCTAACTGCCAAGGTCAAACAAGAACAACCAAGACCTCAGAAATAACAGACCCTGAAAGGAGGCAAAGGAAGCTGTTTACACTACTAAGTAGCCCAAACATAAGCTATTTAGGACAGAGACATTCAAACACTGAAGTACAATCACTGTAGAATCTGCTTTTTTAAGCAGAAGTCTAGGGAAATATGCTAAAACACACTTGTAATTCCAGTACTTGGGAGGCTGACACAGGAAGATGTTGAGTTCAAGGCTGGCCTAGACTATATATTGGGGTCCTGTCTCCAAAGAGATTAAACGAGTCTTCCCCTCCCCCAACAAAACAATGTTATTGTTAAGGGTCTTTGAGAAAGAACCTGGGACTACTTCTCAAGGTCCAAAGCACAATCCCTACCCTTCGAACTTCTACAGGTTTTGTCCTCAATAAGTAATGTGACTACCCTACTCCGTGACCTCACCGTGTGGTCTTGTTCAACCACCAGTACCCGAATGGCACCTTGTCGACTTTCCAGCTTCTTCAGCCAAAAGGCCACAGACAGACCGAGGATCCCACCTCCTATGATGACCACATCTGACTGTTTTGGGGGCAGGTAGCTGGTGTCGAATGGCATTCCCCATTGCTTTCCAGGTAGGATGCACTCAATCTTCTTCTTAAAGTCAGACACCTTTGCATCCCAGTCTGCAGGACATAGTAACAGTTAGAGGGACTGTTTCCTTCCCACGTGGTGTGTGGTTGGAGTATGGGCACAGGAAAAAATGAGCACATCCCCAATGTCTAAGATCAACTCTAAGATTGTAACCGGTTTGCTGTTTGGTCTTTGTCCCATCAATCCCCACTATTATGAATCTCCTCTGGCATTGAAAGATTCGACTTCCTAAAATTACACTTTTTACTTCCCCGGACAAGATAGGTGAAGCACATATTTAACTCCTGCAGACCCCTCTCCTTCCTGATATTCAATTGCACAGTAATGGCCAGTCAGGTATCCCAGCCTCTGGGAACACGAGTTCCTAGCATAAAGCTAGTCACCTCTACATGGTCCTTTATCCTTAATATCCATCACCACCAGCTAGCTTCCATGTATACGGAACTGTCCTTTGGAAGTTCCTCCTTGGTACCCGCCTTGGCTCTTTAACTTCTAGCAGACAAGCCTACCCTTTTCCCCAGCTAACTCGATGTCCCGCCAGCATGAGGCAGGATGTCAAACCTTGAAGGTCACAAATGTGGAGGTTATGGGTATCCCAGAACCACTCTGTATAGCATACTCTCTGCTGCCCTCAGTTTTACCCAGAGTAAAGCCTCCTCTGCGTGTGCGTAGGCCCCGATTTGGGCGGCCCGGGGTCAAGCCAAGACGCAGCACTCTACGAAACATGGCCTTACAGAGCCCGGCTTCTTTCAGCTTGAAATGCGGCTCAACCCAACTCCAGCCCTCCCAGTCATCGCCGCGCGCCACAGGGGACTGACGCAAACACGCCCTTTAGCCAGCACTGCCCGTCACACCGCTCCCCTTCACGCGATAGGGAGCCAGCTCCCTGCCACCCCGCCCACACCTGCTATTGGTCAGTCTTGCGTTTACGTCAGTCCCGCGCGCCCTGGGCGGGGAGGGGGCGGGACCCCGGCGGCTCGCAGCGGAAGTGCGGCTGAGCCGGTTTCCGGGGGCTGCTGGTGTGACGTGTCCCGCGCTTGGCGCAGCAGGAAGCGGCGGCGGACGCGGCCCTGGTTCCCGGTGCCGGCTTCGGCCCCAAGTCTTCTCCCGCTTCCGCCATGCTCGACTTCTTCACCATCTTCTCGAAGGGCGGGCTTGTGCTCTGGTGTTTCCAGGGCGTGAGCGACTCGTGCACCGGGCCCGTGAACGCGTTGATTCGTTCCGTACTGCTGCAGGTACCACCCCCGCGGGGGCAGAACTCCGGGCTGTTCTCAGCCAGTCTGTAGTCCCCCTTCCAGTAATCACCCCGCGCCTTGCGCCCTGCCCTCCTCAAACTGACCGCATACTGGCCACCTAGACTCCACTTCCTCGCCTGGCATCACGATATCCCGAAACTTTACGACGCCCCCCGCACCTCCCGTATCTGGGGCAATAGCCGTATTCCGGCGTCTTATATGACTGTTCCTCTTTCCTCTCTCCGGGGGCAGCTTGGTTTTGTGTTGTTGTGAGGTGGGGGGAGAGTATGGATAAGAGAAGACGTTATAGGAGCATTAGACGGTTCACAGCTGCTAGAAGACCTGATTGTTTATCTTCTGACTCCCACGTGTTATGCCTCTCTCCTAGTTTTACCCTTTGCCCCAACTTGGTGTCTCCCTCGGTGGCGGGATGCTAGAGAGAAATGCCTCTGTACTCCCTTGCTGAGGCCAGTGTATTATCTGGTTATTGCCCAAACGTGGTTCAAAGTCTGGTTTTGCTGTGGATAGCCTGAACGGTGAAACTCTTTTTGCAGGAACGGGGAGGTAACAATTCCTTCACTCATGAGGCCCTCACACTCAAGTATAAACTGGACAACCAGTTTGAGCTGGTGTTTGTGGTAAGTAGAGAGTATGCTAGAAAGACAAGTTATGTTCTCAACAAAATCCCCATTGATAAACCCAATTAACTGTATTGTGTATGTGATGAAGTAATAGATAAAATAATTTGTAATGTGGAGGGGAGAAAGCAAGCAACTTCTGGGCAAGGTGGGAAGCTTGGCTACCTCTCAGGACAGGAAATCTATCTCTGGAGGCCTGGGTTGAGTTGGCCTCCTTCCATTCTGGGCTGACATATAAGGAGCTCTATTGGCCCCGTTTCATTCTATAAACAGGTTGGCTTTCAGAAGATCCTCACTCTGACCTATGTAGACAAATTGATAGATGATGTACACCGGCTGTTTCGGGATAAATACCGCACAGAGATCCAACAACAAAGTGCCTTAAGTCTATTGAATGGCACTTTTGATTTCCAGAATGACTTCCTGCGGCTCCTTCGGTGAGAGGCTTCCCCTCTTTAAAACCAATGTTCATGATTTGATGAGTGCCCTGCCTGTAGGTGGCAACATATAGGTCCAAAGCAGTCACATTTTGTAGTTCATTTCTGATACGTGGGACCTTTTTTTAGAACCGGTTTCCCCCCCTCATAGTGGGTAGAAAGGCCAACCATTCTCTTTTCTCTTTAGTGAGGCAGAGGAGAGCAGTAAGATCCGTGCTCCCACTACCATGAAGAAATTTGAAGATTCTGAAAAAGCTAAGAAACCCGTGAGGTCCATGATTGAAACACGGGGTGAAAAGACCAAGGAAAAAACAAAAAACAACAAAAAAAAGGGGGCCAAAAAGGAAGGTGTGTTTGAGCTTCCTGAACATGTTAGGGCACGAAAAGGTGTTAAGATGGTGCTATGAAGGTCTGTGGTGTTCCTTTTGTCATCATTTGCCTCCCTCAGTGTAATTGATCACCATCTTGTTTGCTTGTAGCCTTGTGGTCCAAGTTTGCTCTTAAGGATTTGAAAGAATTGTAGTCATTATCTGGGTGGTTGGGGCTTGTGTTTTGTTTTTTTTTCCTCCAGTGAGGCTTCTCTTAACAGGTTCTGATGGCCCTTTGGCGACCACCAAAACAGCCCCTGTAGAAAAGTCAGGTCTCCCAGTGGGACCTGAAAATGGAGAACTTTCCAAAGAGGAGCAGATACGAAGGAAGAGAGAGGAGTTCATTCAGAAGCATGGGAAGGGTCTGGACAAATCAAGGTGAGCATTTGGTTAGTCAGTCTCTCTGGTGACTGTTCCCCAGCTGTGTTAGAGGTGGTGGAACTATCCTTTATGATGTTCTTTTCCTACTTTTCAACCATAGCTCCTTTCTCATGTGATCCTTTGCAGCAAGTCTACAAAGTCAGATATTCCAAAGGAGAAGGGCAAAAAGGCACCCCGGGTTTGGGAACTAGGTGGCTGTGCCAACAAGGAAGTCTTGGATTACAGTACTCCTACCACCAATGGAACTCCAGAGGCTGCTCTGTCTGAAGATATCAACTTGGTAAGAGGCATAAAGATCAAAGGTCACCATTAATGAGAAAGAGTTGGAGGGTATACCTGGATTTGAGGGAGGAGTGGACTATATTTGGGGTTTCTTTGAGGTCTCAGACAATATTGACAGGGTATGGGACCTTTCCCTCAGCTATTGTGTTCCCCGATCCCATCTCATTCCTTTCCCATGTCCTCCAGATTCGAGGAACTGGCCCTGGGGGGCAGCTTCAAGATCTGGATTGCAGCAGCTCAGATGATGAAGGGGTCACTCAAAACACCAAACCTAGGTAGGAGGACTTCAGGTGGGAGGTATGGATGGCTGCAGAATTGATGAGCCATTACCTCCTGCTTGCTGGTCTTACAAAAATTTGTGACCTTCTATGCTTGTAGTGCTACCAAGGGAACTCTAGGTGGCATGTTTGGGATGCTGAAAGGCCTTGTAGGTTCCAAGAGCTTAAGTCGTGAAGACATGGAGTCTGTGCTAGACAAGATGCGTGATCATCTTATTGGTGAGTTTGGAGGATTGGGCTGACTTATATGGCATGAAGTTGATTATGGGTAGAACCATTTTCTAAGCTGTATTCTGAGAATTGATCACTGCTAACACAGAGTTGTCCGTCTTTTCTCAGCTAAGAATGTGGCTGCAGATATTGCTGTCCAGCTTTGTGAATCTGTTGCCAACAAGCTGGAAGGGAAAGTGATGGGGACATTTAGCAGTAAGTATCTGCACAGGTCATAAAGTGTACATGCATACAGTCAGGCCTCTTAGGTATGTGCCTTTTGGCAAACACCTTAATTTCTAAACCTCTATGATAGAACAGCCTTTAGAACTTAATAGATCAGTTAAATGAGCCAATAAAGTACTTAGAACAGTATGATCTGAATACTTGGGGAAGAAAAACCTGCATGTCTTAATTTTATATTAGATCAGAAAGATGTTGGATATCAAGTATGGTACTTGGTTTTTTTACTGTATCTCTCCATCTCTGTTTTAAGCCGTGACTTCCACAGTTAAGCAAGCTCTACAGGAGTCTCTGGTACAGATTCTACAGCCACAGCGTCGCGTAGACATGCTCCGTGATATCATGGATGCCCAACGTCGCCAGCGCCCATATGTTGTCACCTTCTGTGGTGTAAATGGAGTGGGGAAGTCTACTAACCTTGCCAAGGTCAGTTCAGATCCCCAGCCTGCTGCTTTTATTTTTTCATTCTGTGCTTTAGAGTACTGGTTCTATGTGACAGTTTTCTTAACTTTTTTGCAGATTTCCTTCTGGCTTTTAGAGAATGGCTTCAGTGTCCTCATTGCTGCCTGTGATACATTTCGGGCTGGGGCTGTTGAGCAGCTGCGTACACACACCCGGCGTCTGACTGCCCTCCATCCCCCTGAGAAGCACGGTGGTCGTACAATGGTGCAGTTGTTTGAAAAAGGCTATGGCAAGGATGCTGCTGGCATTGCCATGGAAGCCATTGCTTTTGGTACAGTGTATGAGGTTCAAGGGGGCTTGTGTCTTTTTCTTTTATTTTTTTTAATCCCTTGGGAATTTGCAGATTTAGATTACTATAAATTTACCACATGGTTACCAGAGAAATCAGGGTAAGTTACTTGTGTTGGTGATGTTTTTGGGTGGTAATGTATCTAGTTGAAGGGAAAAAAGCAAGTGTGTCTTAACCAGAGACCTGAATGTGGTCACCTTTATCCTACTTGATATCCTTTCCCTGAACAGTTTTGGTGGTGGCCAAGAATAGGACAGGTTTTTTCTTACATTACCTTGTAACTAAATCCAGAGTCTGAAGTAAGTAAACAGGATAGGCCTTTCAAATAGCCAGACTGGAAGTCTCAAGAAGCTGGCAGTCAGCATGAGTGACAGTTGGGTGGCTTTTCACATAGCCAGAGTAGAAAATCTTTCAAGTTGGCAGTGAGTATGAGTGACAGTTGTGTGCTTGGAGTTGACTATTTTTTTCTCTCTAGCACGTAATCAAGGCTTTGATGTGGTGCTGGTGGACACAGCTGGCCGCATGCAAGACAATGCCCCCCTGATGACTGCCCTGGCCAAACTCATTACTGTCAATACACCTGACTTGGTGCTGTTTGTAGGAGAGGCCTTAGTAGGCAATGAAGCCGTGGATCAGCTGGTGAGGGCTTGGGCCTGGTTCTCTTCACAACTTAAACTTTGGAAAATTGGATGGGTTCTTAACGTTACTTTTTCCCTTTTTAGGTCAAGTTCAACAGAGCCTTGGCTGACCATTCAATGGCTCAAACACCTCGGCTCATTGATGGTATTGTTCTTACCAAATTTGACACCATTGATGACAAGGTAAAGACGGATGACACTGGATAATAAGACTGGAAGGAGGAATGGGCTTCTTTATAAAAGGAAGCTGAGGTGTTTAGTGTGATCAGGGCTTGAGTTGATTGGCTATCCTCTTTCTTCCTCAGGTGGGAGCTGCTATTTCTATGACATACATTACAAGCAAACCCATCGTCTTTGTGGGCACTGGCCAGACCTACTGTGACCTACGCAGTCTCAATGCCAAGGCTGTGGTGGCTGCCCTCATGAAGGCTTAATGTGACTCTTGCCTAATACCAAATCGCCGCTTTTCCCATGTCCCCATTCCTATATCAAGAATGTGCTTTAGAGTATGTGAGCAACTTGTCTTCAGTGTAGTGCAAAGGCAGAGTGAGGGGAGATTTGGAGACTTGCAGCTCCTAACCCTACTCCATGTTCAGCTCTACCTCCTGCAAGGAGGGCCTAATCATGTTACAATCACTGCCCGATGACCAACCCTTATCACCACAAGCCTCCCTCTTCCTACTCAGGCATCTCCTTCACTCTGCCTACAGATTCAGTATCATAGCTTTGACCAATGGTTGGAAAACCCAATACCTGGAGTATTGCTAACTAGTGTGATCACAGAGCCATCTGAGATAAGGAGCAGTTTGAAGTCCCAGCTCTATTGGATTACTTCCAGAGCCAGCTCTGGGTCTTAATGGCACCTCTCTCTAGAATATACAGCTTTCAGGTCCCTGGTGCCAGGGTAACAGCCACCTCACTGTGGCAGTGATGGTGGTCCTTTCTTAATTGCTGCTAATTCTAAATCTGATGATGAATTCTATACCTGATTGTTGCCCCAAAGCATCAGTTAGGCCTTGTTACAAATGAGTGAAAGGCGAGTTCCCACTTCTCTCAGAAACAAAGGGAGCTAAGTTGCCTTCCAACTTGTTCCTGCTCTCCCAGAATCCAGATGTAAGCTTTGCATGTTTACCTTCCTGGGAGAAAACTAGTCAGAAGGGTTATCGTTGTCCTATATCCACCCCACCCTTGGCCTCCTGAGCAGGTCCTAGCTTTTCCTCATTCTCTTCTACAGTGCCTGGTAGACAAGTGCTATGTTGAAGAACACAAACCTCTTGTTAAGACTTGTCCTGTAGTTCGGTATTACAGATGTGCTACTAGTGCAATAAGGTGAAGGCTGTCTGCCCAGAGAAATACATAATTTATATAAGAAAATAAATTTCGTAAAGAAATTGCCTCTTCTATATTATTCTAAAATGCTAACTCATACTAGCTAGTTTTGGGCTTTTTGACAAGGGCATGATAGGAACTAACAGTGCTCTGAGGAATTGGACAAGTGCTTATCCTAAAAGATCACCCTGCCTAAGAAAATAGGATGCAAGTTTCAAGTTAAACAGTAACTCTTCAAAGTAGAGCCAGGGCCCTGGCAAATAAATGAACAAGCTTTTAATACAGCTCAGTTATGTAAAATACTGTACACTGTAAAAGATCTAGAAAACTAGAGCTTCAAGTCATGTTTTAAAAAAGCCATAAGCTTAATTGAAAAAACCAAGAGTACAAAACTGCATTAAGAGCCCACACTGACTCCATGACTTCTTGCTCCCCAAGTCCTGCAGAGTTGCAGCCACAGCCAGGAGCCATCACATTGGTCTGCTGGGTAGACAAGCATGTCCAGCCTTGGGGTGGATAGGGGCTGCATTGGGTCCTGATGTCATTGGATATTAAATTGGACTAGGCAGCAGAGTATCAAGAAACAGCCAGCATGAAAGGAAGGTGCAACACTGCCACCCCTATTCTACCCCAAGTTTCAACTTGTGGGTATTGGAACTTCCTGGAAGCTGTGCTGAGTTCTTGTATGTTTGCTTGTTAAACACATCCACGTCCACAGGAAGGCCCCACAGTGTGGTCTAATGGTGGTTTCTCCAGCTTGCTCATGTACTACAGCCTATAGGGAAACAAAGGGAAGAGAATGAAGTTACATAAAGCAAGTCTATGCATCTAAAGCTACACATGCTTAAGTCACTCAGTCCTAAGTTTTCAGAAAGCAGATTCAGAGAACTTAGACTAGTAGGAAAGGCAAATTTTGATTCTCCAGAAAGTTTTAGGAAATTATTCTGCTGACTGATATAATAGGAAGTGGTATACCTCTTATTTCCCCATGTGCTGCAGATGAGCCATTTAGCTGGCCTTCTCTTGCCATCCCTGTTAAAAACAGAACATTGGTATAGGAATTAGATGAACAAGCAACGGAAACTTTATTGTGTGTGTTGTGTGTGAGTGTACATGGTAGGGCTATTGGGTATTGGTTCTCTTCACTGGAATACAGGAATAGAACTCAGGTCGTCAAACTTGGCAGCAAATGCCTTTACCCACAGCCATCTTGCTGCTCCTGGGAAAGCTAAAACTATTCATGGCAAAAATGAAAACTAGGAGCTAAGGGCACAGAGTGTAACTAAAGATGAGGTAAGAGTAACCTTCAATCTGTCAATACTAAACAGAAGCAATGGGTTCCTTATTGCACTAAGATTGTTTTTTGTCTGAATGGATGTCACTGTGTTGCCATAGTAGGCTTTAACTCCAGATCTTCTAAGCTCTGGCCTCTCTGGTAGTTTTAATTTTTTAGATTACTTTTTTTTATGTGTAGGAGTATTTTGTCTGCATATATGTTTCTGCACCATGTTCATGGCTGGTGCTTGAGGAAGCCAGGTGTCAGAACTCCTGGAACTGGAGTTACAGATGGTTGTGAACTACTATGTAGGTGCTAGGTGCTAGGAGTTGAACCCACATCCTCTGGAACAGTCAGAGCTCTTACCCAACTGAGCTGTGTTCAGCCTCCAAAACATTTTACAAAGACAAAATGTGGCTGCTTACTTTATTCCCAGCAAGTACCCACATACAGCTATTTTGAATTACAAATTTTGTATCTCATTCATTCTCATTAACTATATTTCATGTAGTCAGTATACATGTACTAATAAATACAAAGCAGGTCATGGTGATGCAGGAGGGTGAGGAAAAGATCACAAGTTCAAGGCCAGCCTGGGCTACACAGCTATTTTCTGGTAAATATAGGGGGAAAAAATACATTGGTTAAATCAGAAATTGGTTGTTGGTTATATCAATTATTGGTTAAGTAACTGAAATAATACACTAAAATAGTTGCTGGCATAGTAATTAATGCTTTACACTTTTCTGTTCCCCTTGATGACTTCTTAGCAGCATGTATCAATTATGACTTAAAGCATAATCCACACAGAATGAAGAAAACTGCTCTGCTAGACTGGAAGTTATCTAATAGACAATTCCAATAGGGAGCCCCATGACCATATGGAAAACCCTTGATTTAAAAATAGACTGGGCAGTGGTGGTACATGTTTTTAATCTCAGTACTTGGGAGGAAGAGGCAGGCACATCTCTTGAGTTTGAGTACAGCCAGGGCTACAAAGAAAAATCTGTCTCCACAAACAAAGCAAACAAAAATTAACAATGGCTTCTTGACTGGTAACTGGAAAGCCACTCTAGAGAGCCTGGTAGCTAATAACTATCTGTACCACTTTACAATATTCAGGATGTTAACATAAAATTGAATGCAATAGAAGGGACATTTGTCCAGACTGTTGTTTTACAGAGTACTTTTTCCTGGTAGAAGATCCAGTATAGATCAGACTAATTGTGTAGAGCTTGAATGTGTGTCTCTAGTTTATATAATCAGCATATCCAAGAGAAAAGTCCAAGTCAACATTGCAAACATCAACCTAAAGGTCTTATCAAACTGAGGGTTACCAGAAAAACTTCAAGAAAAAGATGGCAGATCATTTCACAAGAGACATGCTCAAATAAAGCATAAAGCTTTGCCTTTCTAAGTATTTTCTAAGCCTTTGGAGAGGGAGGGGTAGAGTATATGAAGCCTTTAATATCTGGTTATAATAACAGCATTTTAAATAAAAGACAAGTCTCCTTTAGACCAGAACTCTCAACAGACCTGCTTCAGCCTACCAAGCACTGCCAAGACCTAACTCAAAAGAATTATTACTACATTAGAATCATACTTGGGAGTCATCTCTGGGAATGATTACATTTACAGACATATACTAGATTACCTGTCTTTTAATTTGTTATCTAAGATATATTCAAATTGGTTAAAAAAAAATACTCAATATTTGAAACAAAGCTGGGTGGTGGTGTCAAATGCCTTTAGTCCCAGTACTCAGGAGGCAGAGGCAGGTGGATCTCTGTAAGTTTTGAGGCCAGCCTGGTTTTGAGGGCCAGGATAGGCTCCAAAGCTACATAGAGAAACCCTGTCTTGAAAAAATTCAAAGCAAGGCTGGAGAGTTGGCTCAGAGGTTAAGAGCTAATCTTCCAGAGGGCTTGAATTCAATTCTCAGCATTGACATGGCAGTTTACACACCTGTCTATAACTGCAGTTCTAGGGCTTTTGACACCCTCACATGGACATAGATGCAGACAAAATACCAATGAACATAAAGATACACACACATGAGTTTGAAGCAGGCAAGGCATAGTGGGTGTGTGCTTATATAATCATGGTACTTGTAAAGTTGAAACAGGATTCATAGTTCGAGGGCAGTCTGGCTTACATAGTGGATTCAAGGCCAGCATTCAGGGGGCAGAGGCAGGGAGGTCTTTGAGTTTGAGGTCATAGCAAGTTCCTGTCTCAAACAAAAACTAAAAACAAGATAAAAAACAGCACTCCCCCCCCCACCCCCAAAAAAAACCCCTAACCAACAAAC
Organism: Cricetiscus sungorus; assembly: GCA_030556225.1. Lineage (NCBI taxonomy): Eukaryota > Metazoa > Chordata > Mammalia > Rodentia > Cricetidae > Cricetiscus > Cricetiscus sungorus. The sequence continues at coordinate 41,564,226 of JANBXA010000740.1, read as the reverse complement.
CCAGATTCTTTAGGATTGTGTGGGTGAGTTAGAATGACTATTCCCTAAACTTGGCCTTATTCCTCCCCCAAATTTCCCAGGTTTTCCCTACCTCAAGCTAAGGTCTTACTATGTTGCACAGACTGGCCTTGACCTTTCGATCCTCCAGCCTTAGCCTTCTGAGTGCTGAGATACACGTATGCACCACCATGATTGTTACTTCTATCTTTAATTCAACTGTGTGTGCAGCCACATTATTTCTTTAGGGAAACATTTTTACAGGATAAATTAATAGAATTTCTGAAACAAAAGGTTCTGAAGTTTTTGATATATACATGGAAAAAATTCCTCATAAACTTAGCCAAGGGTGAAGTCACTTATCTCCATTTTGAAATCTGAATTTTAATTGCACCTCATTTGAACTAACCCATCTTCAAAAATGTTTCTTTTTTTTGTTAAAATTTTGTGTGTGTGCATGTGTGTGTGACAGAGAGAAAGAGAGAGAGAGAGAGAGAGAGAGAGAGAGAGAGAGAGAGAGAAGAGAATGAATGAATGAATGAATGAATGAATGAATGAATGAATGAATGAAAGTCCAGGGAGGCCAGAAGAGGGGGTCAGATCTCCTAGAACTGGAGTTACAGGAAGTTGTGATCCTCCTGATATGATTGTTGGGATTGAACGTGAGTCCTTTGGAACAGCATCAAGTGCTCTTAACCAACAAGCAATCTCTCAAACCCCTCAAGGTTTTTTTTATTATACTATGTATGAGATATATGTGTAGGACATGTATGTACCACGGCAAGTGTAGAGGTCAAAGGACCACTTTCAGGAGGAGTAGGTTCCTTTCCACAGGAGGTTAAGAGATTGAGTTCCGATAGTCAGGCTTGAGTGGCAAGTGCTTTTTCCTGCTGAGGAAAGCTGGCCTGAAGCTAAAAATCTTTAAATGGTTTTCTTTCTATGTGTATGATGGCTTAACAAGGGTACATATTATTATTTTCTCATTATCAAAATGGCATGTTGGCATGACCTAAAGACTGATACTTTCACCTCTTTCCAAAACGTCAGATACTACACATTCCTCATCTTGGTAGTGATTTTATTCATTACAAACACAAAAAGCAAAAGGGTTGCTTCTCTTTGATCTTCCCTTACCTGATCTGCCTCTTGTGGAGATCTCATATGTTAGTCGCTTGAAATATTCTGGAAGGTCAGCATAGTCATTTCCATAGGAGATGACCTTAATCCCCTTGTCCAGCATGTTTTCTCGAAGCTTCTTGAACTCATCTACATCTCCTCTCCGAACCAGCATGAAATGTTCAAGGTCAGATTTGTGCTTGACAGCCTCTAGGAACAGGGCCTGGAAAGTGGTGTCATCCACTGTCCAGCCACAACCCAAGAAAAGAAATGACTTGTTTTCATAGAGTTTCTGAATCTCTCTCTTCAAGGAAAAGAAAACAACATATTAATGACGCAGAAGACAAACACAAAATATAGCTGAAGCAAAAAAGGTTAATAGTCCATAACTGCTACAATTAGCACACTGCAACCCACTAATCAGGATTTAAAAGGAAATACTTTACAAGAAAGTTTGATTTCCTAGTTATTATTACAATGTGATGCTTGACCCAAAACTGCTTTTTACCTGACATTCTTCTGAAGGCTCTCTTTTGTTTCTTTAAAACATATATATATATATATTTTGTGTATATGATGTATGTACATGAGTGTGCATGCCACAGAATGCATGTGGAAATCAGAGGACTACGAAGTCATGGGTTCCAGAGATTAAAGTCAGATTGCAAAGCTTGTACCACAGGGGTTTAACCAACTGAGACATCTCATTGGTCCTTCTGTTTTGTCTTTAAACAGTGTCACCAAATTGACACCAGTCTACTGGTCTTGCAGGTTAAATCTGATTTATATTCTTGGTTAATTAGACAACCAATGAGTGTTTAATGTATTTCAGCCCTTTCCACTTTCTGTGAAAAATTTGGCAACCTTAAATTTTATTTATTTTATTTATTTTTAGTGTGCATGTGTACATGTATGTTACATGTCGTATGTGGGGGCTAGAAGTTGATGCTAGGAGCTCCCTCCCATTGTTCTCCATTTTATATATTGAGACACGTCTCTTAATTGAACTGTAACTTGTAGATTCAAATTAGATGGCTGACCCAGAGGGTCTTCTCCACCTTCCAAATTTTGGGATTACAGGCACTTCCCAGTGTCCTTGGCATTTATGTCAGTGCTAGCGCTAGAACTAAGCTCCTCACATTGTGGGGCAAGTGCTTTACCCACTTGCCCATCTTGCTGGCCCTCAAATGTTTTTTGCCTTACAAATTGAACGAATGATCAATTCTATAATTAGATATGGTCAAAAGAACCTGATTGATTACTAAAAACATCACTGTGCATGTATACATGTATACATAATTTGTGTCTGTGCATAGAGTAAACACACACACACATTAGAAATTACTTGGCCTCACTACCAATGATGGATATAATTATAATAAATATCAGGGAGGGATAAGGCCCTTATACTTCAGAAACCATCACATTTCCTGAATTCTCTGGCCCCGTCCTGTAAAGATTCCATGTAACCCTGTCCTGAAAACTTCTAGCACTAAGCTGGACCCAAGAAACACTTCCAGTTTAAACATGTATATGTGAACAAGTCCAAAACTTGAACCCCAAAGATCAATGAACCCAAAGAAAATCTCCCATTTTGTTATTCCAATCAATTTGTTTTTCAATTTTTCCAAGTAAACAGTCAAGTGTGAATCAGTAGACAGTCTTTTTTACAATCTATTCCCAAACTGTTAACTTTTTAAAAAAAGGATACCTAAATTGTTTTAGACATAAACTTATTAAGAAACCAAATGATGAAAAAGGAGACTAATATATTCTTGGTATGTGATACCAGTGAGGGAGTGCCATCTGCTGGCTGTTCACCAAGCACAGGAAAATTCCTGCCCTATGATCTGACACTTGCATTTCCCAGGATGGCATACACACCCAGGGCTAAGAGGCAAGAGAGAAAGGTCTGACTTCCTAGTTGTTTCGGTTAATGAGAAGTAAATGCTCCTGTAATACTTAGAATATGCTCAGAAATATCTTCAGGAGCAAGAGCCCAGCTAGCACAGCACCACTTACCATAACTTCAGTGTTCCTGAGCACGTTCTGATATCCAGCTGGGTGGAGGACAATGCCACTAGGATTGGTGTAGACCCCATGGATGTGTAACACACTCAGCTTCCGCTTCTCCTGAGCCCACTCCAGGACCTGCACAATACATACACAGCTCGACCAGGATGGCAAGGCGAGCACCTGCTTCAAAGTCACAGTGTGTAAGAGGTTGCCTGAGGATTAGACTTATGACATAACTGTCCAGCTTCACCGTGTCAGGACAAGAATTCGAAAACTTGATGTGCCCAAGTTCCTCTGTTTTGACTGTCAGGAATGATGGCAGCAAATCTAGTGACTTCTCATTGAAAGCCACTAGCAGCAATTAGAATTTGTCACCTTTGGCAGAACAATTAGGATCATTTCCTCTGGTAATGGCTCAAGTCCTGGTATAACCCTTCCATCCTTCCTCCCTTCATACCCCATGAAATCTTGCTGTGAAGCCTTTGCTGTCCTGAAACTATGTAGCAGAGGCTAGCCTCAAACTCAGAGATCCACTTGCTTCTGCTTCCTGAGTGCTCAGAATTAAGGTGTGTATCATTATACCCACTTTATCTTCATTCTCTTTTGCCCAGGTTGGCCTTCAACTTAAAATCCTCTCACCCCAGCATTCTGAATACTGGGATTATAGGAATGCACCACCACACCTGGCTCAATTCCCAATCTGGGTCCCAGGTCAGCAAATCCAAAGTAGTATTCAATCTACTACCCTAGCCTTTGGCACTGGGGGAATCGTTTATCTATTCAGACTATTCAAGCTAGGCACTAACTAAGATGGCCACAAAGGAAGGTTCCAAGGAAACAAACCAATGAAAATGACAAAATCTTAAAGCCATCAACATCTTTCATGTACGTGTGTGTGTGTGTGTGTGTGTGTGTGTGTGTGTGTGTGTGTGTGTGTTGGGGGGTGGAGATGTACCACCATGGTGCACATGTAGAGGTCAGAAGACAACTTGAAAACTTGCAAAAGTCGTTCTTTCCTTCCACCTTGTAGGTCCTGGCAACAGAACTGAGGTCACTGGGCTTGGTGGTAAGTGCCAGTGAGCCATCTCATAACTCACTCCCATTTTTCTTTTTAAAAATTTCAGGTGAGATTTCTCTCTTCTTTGTCTCACTGGCTAGAAACTCTCAAAGTTGGTTAGATAGCTGACCTACTGAACCACTGCTCCAGTCTCTGAAAAACAAGTAATCTTACCCTTGTAATTGAGCAAAAATGTCAATACTCATAACTTGTAAATCTTTGTATTTTATTGGATTCTGGTTTTACCTAAAAAAAACAAAAAACAAAAAAAAAAAAACCAAACAAACAAAAAAAAACCAAACCAACTCCAAAAGTACAACCAAGGAAAGCAGCTGTCTTTTTCACAGTTACAGTACTAACTGGTGATATCCATCACAATCACAGGTTTGTGGTTTAAATGCTGGTCTCAACTCATGATGCTGTTTGGAAAGGTGGGGCCTTGCCAGTAAAACAGACCAATAGAGGAGAGATTTACAAAGGTTATAACCTGGTCTGGATTCTGGTCCACTCTCTTGCTCTGTGTTCCACTATGATTTGAACAGTCTCTACCCATGCTTCCACTATCACAAAAGGAAGCCTCTCCACTGTGCTTACTGTGAGGCCTAAAATTCCCTAAAATAGTGAGCTCCAATAAGCCTTTCCTCCTTTAGCTTGTTTCTGTTGGAGATTTTGGTCATAGCAATGTGAAAAGTAACTAATACAATTCTGCTACAGGAATATTAACATACTGACCACAAAGCAGATTTTCTGAGGAAGATAAAACCCACTCCCCAAGAGGAAACTCCTGGATAATATTTTACCTTTTTCTCATCAGTAAGGTCAAGGGATTCAAGCTGTTTTCCCTGGTCAGCTGCATATAGTTCTAGAAGATTATCAAAATTTGTAGTTAATACTAGGGCTCCATTTTCCATCAGATGGAGAACAGACTGCAGAAGCTGTTTCCCAGAATCTTCCATCTTTGACTCCAGGTCATCAAATACTTCATATAAACAGTCTTTGAAAAATGTGGATCGAACATTACTGGTACGCTGCATGTGTGGGAGATTTAAAAGACAACAAAATTTCATAAGTGCTTTGTTAACTTGTTTCAGTTGGAGAAATTAGAAATTTTGAATATTTTATACTTAAAACATCACTCTTGTTGTAATAAGGAAAATAGGATGGTACATGCCAAACACAACGACTAGCAAACAGTAAGTGATCAATACTACCTCATCAGATACAAATGAGCACAAGCCTTTTAAATAGACATTTTAAAACTGGAGAAATGGTTCTGCAGTGGATTGACTTTGACCAAGCTGGCCTTAACACTGTCAATGATCTTCTTATCTCTGCCTTCTAAGCACTGAAATTATATGTGCTATCATGCTTCTAAATTATCATTTTATAGAAGGAAGAAAATGGACAAGACTAAGATCAAGACTAAAGGATGAGGGTAGAAAGCAAAGTACCGATGGGCAGTGGTGGTTCATGCCTTTAATTCCAGCACTCAGGAGCACTCAAGGCCACCTGGTCTATAAAGCTACACAGAGAAGCCCCACCTAAAAACAAAACAAAAAAACCCCAAAACAAACAAACAAACAAACAAAAAAAAACAAAAGAAAAGAAGAACTACCCTCAAATTAGGCCTCTGATAAGAAGGTGGCACTAGACCTAAGGTAGTATAGTGTTGGAGTATTATCCACCCCATCCCTCCTTCCTTTATTCTTTCAGAGAGTCTGCTGTTTTGACAACTTGACAGAAGCTAGAGTTATCTGGGAATAGGGACCTAACTGGGTAAAAGCCTTCACTAGACTGCCCAGTTGCCCCCCCCCCCCCCCGCCACAAGGTCTCTGTTCAGAGACAGCTCTGGCTGTCCTTGAACTTGCCGGGTAAACCAGCCTGGCCTTGAACTCACAGAGATCTACCTATCTCTGCCTCCTGGAGTGCTGGGACTAAAGGTGTGCACCACCACTGCCTGGCACTTTCTTGATTGATGTTTGATATGGGAGGGCCCAGCCCACAGTGTGTGTGTGTGTGTGTGTGTGTGTGTGTGTGTGTGTGTGTGTGTGTGTGTGTGTGGTGGGGGAAGGTGACACACTGGGACAGGTGATATGGGAGGGCCCAGCCCACATTGTGTGTGTGTGTGTGTGTGTGTGTGTGTGTGTGTGTGTGTGTGTGTGTGGTGGGGGAAGGTGACACACTGGGACATGTGGTCCTGAGTGGTATAAGAAAGCAGGTTGGGGAAGGGTGGTACATGCCTTTAATCCCAGCACGCAGGAAGATGAGGATCTCTGTGAATTCAAGGCCAGCCTGAATTTTTTGCACAGAGAATTCCAGAATAGCCAAGACTATATTGAAAGACTGTCTCAAAAACAAAAAAACACCCCCCAAACAAACAACAAACAAACAAACAAACAAACAAAAACAGCAAGCAAGTGAAAGGTCTGATAAAGCAATTCGGAGAAAGCAACTAAGCAGTCCTCCTCCATGCCTCTGCGTCAGTTCCTGCTATGTGTGAGTTTTTGCCCTGACTCAGCCTGGACAATGGACTACAAGCTGTAAGCTGAAATAAACCCTTTTCTACCCAAGTTACTTTTGGTTATGGTGTTTTAATTATAGCAATAGAGATACCAACTAAAACAGAGGGAAAAAAGGGAACTTAGGAACAATATGCAGCCCATGCTAGCTTTGAATTCATTATATAGTTGATCGACACTGGTCTCAAACTCAAGATCCTCTACTCTAGCCTCAGCCTCTTAAGTGCTAGATTACAGGTATGTACTGCCATACTGATATAGCATCTCTTTTTCTAATTACAGATATTTGGCTGCTTATGGAGTTATGAAAACAATTTACCTGACCTAACTCAGCAATCTCTTTATAGGCTTGCTATAAAGAATATTTATTACATGACAAAATTATAAAGAGATTTAAAATAAATTTTTACAATTAATTGCATTTTCAATTGTTTTTACAGTGCTGGGCATGGAAACTAAAGCTTTAGACATGTATGACTTAACTATATCCATAGCTATCAATTATTAAAAATATTAAACTCAGGGACTGAAAAGATACCTCCCCATACCTTCCAGGTTTTCCTGTTTTTTAGGAATGAAATGCTCAAGTTTCCATGGGACCACTTAAGCAGATACATACAACTCATTTCAGTGTTCCTTTCCTAATGTGACATCAGCATTTTAAGCAAGTAAGTGCCACTTCCTCAGTGAAAACCTTACAATAGTTAAAACTGTCCCTAGGGCTGCTGGAAACAAGCCATAGTCTATCTGGGCTGTCCATCATGGTTCTAGGCTGCATGTTCTACAACACAACACAGACTCCTTACTGCCCCCTGCTGTCAGCAGCTGCAAGAATTCTTTCCTTGTGTGTAACTGGATCTGTAACTCATTTGGCTAAGAATTCAGGCCACAGTCTTCAAAGTTTATCTAGTTTCATTACATAACCACATAATTATATCACACTAATGGCACACAGGCAGTCAACAGGAGACTAATACTACTTAATTAGATGAATAACAAATCAAAAACACTGGGGGGGGGGGAGATAGCTCAGTTATTAAGAGCACTTGTTGTTCTTTCAGAGGATGCAGGTTACATTTCCAGCATCCAAATGGCTCACAATCATCTGTAACTCCAGTTCTAAGGGATCTGATACCCTTTTCTGGCCTCCACAGGCCCCAGGCACAAGATAAAGTCTACAGTCATACATGCAAGAAAAACTCATAACATATAAAATTAAAAATAAAAATTTACCCCTACCAAATAGTGATGAGTATTAACTCTAGTTCACAACACTTAACAGTCAACTACTATAAATGCTAATACCAGCTTTACTAGCTGATTTACTAGTAGGAGAAACACGATGCTCCTTTGCTGTATCAAACTCAGAAGTCTGTTCACCCAACCCAACATGGCCATTCCATTTCTTGGATGGAATCCTGTAGATATAACTGCAACTGGATGAAACAACACATATAAAGGCTATCACTGCTTTGTTATCTCCAATTAGCAATAGACTATGTAGCTCTATATGGAAGACTGGTATGGCCCAGGACCATATCTCATCACTTAGATCTTGAATGTACCCCCAAAGCGCAGAGTGTTAAAGGTGATGAGGAAAGGGGTTGGGCCGTTAAGAAATAATAAAACCAAGTGAAAAGTCCTAGAGTCATTGCGGGCATATCCTAGAAAGTGACCGTGGGGTCCCGACCCTTTCCTTTAGCTTTTTAACCTCTGGCTTGTAAATTATTTTTGTTATACTGCATGATCCTGTCATGATGTATTGCCTCACCAGCAACGCAAAACAATTGGGATAACTAACCATAGAGTGGAGCCTCCTCCCACATCTCTCTATTGTTTTTATAAGTCAACTAGGCATTCTGTTACAGTGACAATACTGACTTACTCTCTATTCAGGAGAACAATACACTGCTAGGTAAAACAAACTAGAGGATAGTATGTGTCATATTTTGATTTAGGAGATGGCAACAGTGAGGGAAGGATACAAACATTTCTGCTTACATTTACAAAGCTGAAAGGCTACTGTGTGTGTGTGTGTGTGTGTGTGTGTGTGTGTGTGTGTGTGTGTGTGTGTGTGAATGGTGACTTAGGGCAGAGAGGAGATAAGACAAAGACACTAACAGGAGAAAGCTATCTCAGTAGATATAAATAGCTACAACCTTTGATTTTTGCAATGTGTACACCAATACTTATTCAAAAAAGGAGAATTAAGCCAGGCAGTGGTGGCACATACCTTCAATCCCAGCACTTAGGAGGCAGATCTCTGAGTTCGAGGTCAGCCTGGTCTACAGAGTGTGTTTCAGGACAGTCAGGGCTACACAGAGAAACTCTGTCTCCAAAAACAAACAAATAAACAAACAAACAAACCAGAATTAAGTTTCAGATTTAATAACTATAATGACTTCTTACTCAGAAGTTCATTGTTTTGTAACTCCAACTTGTACTTAGCTCGTTTGTATTCACGTCATACATGCTCTATCCTCATACCAGACTGCTTACTAGGAGCACAAGGAGAAGGCTTAGGTAGACCATGAGTTAGCCATGGATGAAGAACATGGGGGTTTTGGTTTCTGGGTTTTTTTTTTTTCCCTATGAAAAGACTAAAACTTAAAAATTCCTTGAGTCACTTGTTTTAGCTAAATATCTTTTATTAGTTCCATTTCTGTGAATTATCAAATCTCCTATAGCAATATTAAAAAGATTGAGGATTTCTGTTTATTTGTTCTATTTTGAGATAGGTCCTTACTATCTAGCCTAGGCTAGCACTGAGCTGTGTCCTCTAGCTTCTCAATGCTGGGACTACAGACGTCAGCCACCACTGAGGGCTTGGAAAGATGCCTTTGTCGCTGTGTTGATTTCCCTTTTCTGAAATCAAAGTTTTTGTCTGAGAACTAAATTTCCCACCAGTGGCCTCTGTAAGCTGAGATAAAGGAATGAAAACATAAACATGGAGTTCAAAAGTCAAAAGGAAATGCCAGACTCCCACGCAACTTCCAAGAATTTTCCTCCTTCATTTAAAACAGTGCAGTAAATCCCATGCTACTTCATTTATTTTACCTGTAACTCATAGAGTAAAAGCAAACGCAAGCCCCCCTGATCGTGTCTCCTCCAAGATGGTTAACATTTCTACTGCATTTATTTTAAGCACTTGTCTCATTCTTTCAGTAAAATTGATGTTTGATGAAGAAAGGTGGCTGCTCCACCTCTCCAACTTCAACTCCAAGTCACTCAAGTGCTGCTAGTGCCATTTATTCTTCACAAAGCCCCATGAAGTAAGTATTACCACAGTTGTTTTTTCATCTTTGGTGCTGGGGAGTCAACCACCCAATTATGCTCTAGACAGTGTGATGACCCCAGGCATTTTGACCCAAGGTCTACTGTGCAAAAGCAAATGGTGAGAGACCAGTTGATTTGCCCAGGATTCCAGCGCATTTAAATGGCATGGTTTCGTTGATTCTGATGGCCAAACTCTGCCTTGAATTCACAATATTACTTCTCTATTATATCAAACTGGATCAATAGATGGGACCTATTAACCATGTTGTGGTCAATTATGTTTAACCTAAACTCCCATGCATCTTGACTTTTCCTAATTCACTGAGCTGTTGAGAGCTGCTATCATAACATTACATAATTTCACCACTCAAAGGTACTTCATTATGTTTCCTAAGAGATAAAGACCCTGGGGCTGGAAAAATGGCTCAGTGGTTGGGAGAACATGATGTTGCTTTTCCAGGTTTGATGGTTTACAACCCTCTATTAATTCCAGTTCCAGGGGGAACCATGCCCTCTTCTGACCTCTGCAGGCACCAGGCACATACATGCAGGGTGTACAGACATACATGTAGGCACCATATACATGTACATAAAAATAGTTTTAAAAATGATACAGATCCCTTTGATATACACCTGACTTCTTACTGGCTATCTATTTTTTGTACATTATACTGACATTCCTAGGAAAGTTCACATTTGCTCATGGTATATAATTCTCTTTTATATGCTGTATTATGTTTAGCTATATGTTTTGAAGATCCTTGTATCAATATTCAAAAGAGATATTCATAAGTGGGAGATGTAATATATAATACTGGTACATTGTCATGTGTTGTTGGAATTCACTAAGCAGCTCGTTCTGGGAATGGTGTCTCCCCTATTTCAGATCCAAGTACACTTGTTTCAAACTGTCCCCCAAGATCTGGGCTAGGCAGGCTAATCTCTCCATAACTCTGTGATAGGAAGAGAACAGTAAAAGAGCCCATTGAGATTAGCTAGGTTGTGAGCCACTTCTAACAGAAGTCACTACTGTTTATCCCAAGATACAAGAGCATCTGTAGTGGGAAAGACTAGCCAGAAGTCCAGCCAATGGAAGCTCAGCCATGGATAGAAAGCTCAGCTGAAAATTTCTGTGACTCCTTCAACCTCCCCTGTTGGTTCTTCAGGATGCATGAGCATCAGTGCCTGATCTGATGATGTTCAACTTGGATGCCTCACCCGAGGAGATACTCTGCTCTTCCCAAGACTCCTTCTATTAAAAACTCCAGCTGGCTGCATTAAAAGGAGTTTCCCTCAGTCAGTTTCTGCTGGGTGTTTTAAGTACTTGATTTGATGTTTTACCCACATCCCTCCTTGTATCTCGTCTTTCTATTCTCTCTCTCCAGTTCCCACCCCCGGCATTTACTCCAGTTATCTGGATATTCATCTTATAAAATATGGTTCCCTCCTAATTTTGTGGGGGTGGTGGTTTGAGACAAGGTTTTTCTGTATAGCAAACAGCTCTGGCTGTCCTGGAACTCAATTTTTAGTTCAGGCTGGCTTTGAACTCAGAGATCTGCCTGTCTCTGCCTTCTGAGTACTGGGATTAAAGGTGTGCATGCCATCATTGCCCAGCTCCCTACTAATTTTTAAAAAAGATTTACTTTTATTTATTTGTGGTACATGCATCAATGTATGAGTGCCCAAGAAGGCCAGAAGAGGGCACAGAACTGGGGTTGTGCACTGTCTAAAATGTGTTCTAGAAACTGAACTGTGGGTGTTTGTTTTGTTTTGTTTTTGAAAGAGCAGCAAGCATTTTAAACCATTGAACCATCTCTCTCATCTCCTTTCTATTTTTTTTTTTTTGAAGTAATTTGGAGAACATTTAAAATGAAAGAAATCTAAAATTTTATTGTACCTTCAACTTAAATGTTTACACATGTATGAATTTTTGGTTATAATTTACCATAAAATTCATTTTCAAAGTATAGATGCTGTTTTTCAGTATGTTCATATAAGTTAGCACCATTAAACCTAAATCTAGGACAGTTCATGACCTCAAAAGGAAGCACTCTGTACATCACATTTGCCACACAGTCTTCGCTTCTCCAAGCCCTGGAATCGATTTCTGTCTCTATGGATTTGCTGTTCTTTATAGGAATGAAGCCTATAATATCCCCTGTGCATGGCTTCTTTCACTTAGCACTGTTGTCAATGTTCACCAATGTTGTACCACATGCTAGAACTCTTTTTAGGCTACATAACCATGTATAGATAGGGTGTATTTTATTTTTCTAGCCATAAGTTGACTGACATCTGAGATGTTTTGAATTTTAGGGTATTAGGAATAACGATGCTATTAGCACCTATGAGTAGGAGTTATATGAATATGCTTTTAAGAAGCTTTTATAATTGTGTGCTTTATTTGTGTAGGTGGACACATAAGCTGTAGTGCTCATGTGGAGGTCAGAGGACAACTTTGTGGATTTTGTTCTCTCCTTCCACCATTTCATGTTTTCTAGCAATCAAACCCAGGTTGCTAGGCTTGCACAACAAGCACATTTACCCACTGAACCATCTTAGCCACACCATGCTTTCAGTCCCCTTGAGTATTTGTCTATGGTGATGAAGTTGTAGATTAGTTTTGTTTGTATGTTTTGGTACCTGTCCCCCACCCCTTAGTGACAAACTCCCACTATATAACCTTATTTAACCCATGTGGACCATACCATGCCTTTGCTTCACAAATGATGGAATTAAAGGTGTACACCACAATGCATGGCAAGAAATTATGAAGCTATTATCTAAAGCAGATGAACCACTTTTAATTGCCTCAAACAATGAGGGTTCCAATTTCTCTACAGCCTCATCAACACCTGTTAATGTTTTCTTGACATTAGTCATGTCCATGGGTGTGAGGTGGTTATGGTTTGGGAGCCAGGGATGGCCCTGAACTCACAGTACTCTTGCCTTATTCTCCCTAATGCTGGAATTACAGGCATATACCATATTTGGATCCCTTAAAAATGAATGTAGGTAATATTTTTCTTGATATTTTAATTATATTTTATGTGCATATTTTTTGTCTGCATGTATGTCTGTGTACATAGGCATGCAGGGCAGTGCCCTTGGAGACCAGAAGAGGACATCGTAACACCTAGAGCTGGAGTTACAAATGGTATGGGTGCTGGAAACTGAACCTGGATCCTCTGAAAGAGCAGCCAGTGCTTTTAAGTGCTGAGCGAGCTCTCCTGTCCCATACCTAGATTCTTATTAGCCCTTTGTATCTATCTATTATTCCTGGGAGAAATGTCTATTCAAGCCTATTGTTCTCTTAAAAGCAGAATATTCAGTTTATGATTAAATCACTGCGAAACTCTGTTGTTTTCTTCTTAGAATTTTAAAATTTTAACTCTGATAATTAGGTGTGGGATCCATTTTGAATTAACTTTACATAATAAATAAAGATTTCATTGGCTGGAGAGATGGCACAGTGGTTAAGAACACTGACTGCTCTTTCCAAGGACTTGAGTTTGATCCCCAGCAACAACACAGTGGCTCACAACCATCTATAACTCCAGTTCCAGGAGAGCCAAATCCCTCTTCTGGTTTCTAAGGGCACTGAACATACAAGGTACTCATATATACACACAGACAAGACACCCATTCACACAAAGTAATAAAGGTGTGTGCTACCACAATTGGGCACAGCATGAACTCTTTTTTTATTTGGTTTGATTTTTCGAGACAGAGTTACTCTGTGTAGCCTTGGCTGCCCTGGAACTCACTCCTGGCTGGCCTTGAAATCATGGAGATCCACCTGCCTCTGCCTCCCAAGTGCTGAGATTAAAAGGCATGGTCCACCACAGCCTTGCATGTGTTTTTTGTTTTATTTTGTTTTTTAAGTTGGGGCCAAGGTGGCTTTAAACGTGTGGCAATTCTCCTGCCGCAGTCTCCCAGTATAGGAAGTATAGGCATGCACTACTTATATCTTGTTTCTTATGACTTTTTTAAAACCCATTAATTCTTTACTAGGTGTTAACTTAGTTACAATTTGCTCCAGGAAAGCACAAGGAACTGAAAAGAGGAAGTAAGAAACCCTAAGGTCTAGCATAAGGTTTAGGGGCATTTCTTTCTAGTCTTGAGAGAAGGGATAAAAATTATTGATAACTAAATTTTAAGGAGTAAATGTTCTATTTTTTTTTTAAGGTGCACTTAAATTATTAAAATGTGGATGTGGGCTCGGGTACAGGTTTGTGGTTCTATCACAAGCATAGCCTGTAATCCTAACACTTGAGAGGTGGCAATGGTAGGATCAGGCATTCTAAGTCATCCTTGGCTTCACAGTGAGCTGTAGGCTGACCTTGGCTACAACTGTTTCAAACAATAAACCAAATCAAGATTTATTTAAGATGTATTTGGAAGTAATATAGTAGCCAAAACAAGTTCTCAGTTTTGAGTGGGACGGTGCTGGGGGTCAAAATTAGGCTCTTGTATATAGACACCCTAGGTAAGTATCTAGCAACTGAACCACATCCACTACATGTGACTTTTTGGTTTTTGGTGGTGGTGGTGGTGGTGGTGGTGGTGGTGTGTGTGTGTGTGTGTGTGTGTGTGTGTGTATGTCTCACATAATTGTTATTCATCACAGACTAGCTTGGAAAACACAATCTCCCTGCTTTCATTGATATAATATTTCACTCATGTACTTCTAGTCCTAGCATAAATGAATTAGAATTTTCAAATAATTTTTCAGGCGAAGCAAGAAAGACAATTAGGGTTTTTTGTTTGTTTGTTTGTTTGTTTGTTTTTTTTGGTAGCCCTGGCTATCTTGGAATTCACTCAATAATTTTTCAGGTGAAGCAAGAAAGACAATTAGGGTTTTTTTTGTTTGTTTGTTTGTTTGTTTTTTGGTAGCCCTGGCTATCCTGGAACTCACTCTGTAGACCAGGCTGGCCTTGAATGCACAGAGTTCCGCCTGCTTCTGTCTCCTGAGTGCTGGGACTAATGGTGTGCACCATCACTGACTGGTAACAATTAGGTTCTTTATCTAACTTAGTTTGATAAAATTTCTTGTGTATATTTGAGTTACTGCCTCTAAAAAGAACACTAAAAACTGGTTTCACTCTATCCATTTGATGATAAAGAATTGTCTCCAGCTAGGCGAGGGGCCCATACTTATATTTCTAGTGCCCAGGAAGCTGAAGCCAGTATGGGATACACAAGATGCTTTCACAAAATTCCAAATTAAATCTTTCTGTATTTCCTTAAAGTCATAGATATTAAGGCACCTTTTTACAGTGAGCATAGAAAAAGTAAATTCAAAACATAGCAAAAGTGTGTCAATAGCCTCAGCATACCACAAACAGAATGAAATGGGTCAGGATAATTACCCTGAACAGACTCTATAAATAGATGCTTTTCAGAAGAGCCGAATATTATAAATACACAAGCAACAAACAAAGACTCCTGCTAGAGTAAGCACGCTGATCATGTTTGCAGGAAATCTCGTTGCCATGGCATACAGCAGACTACTCACAGGGGAGAGTTTCTGAATGAGGTCATGGGCAACATGGACAAGGTTCTTGTCTTCATGAAGACACTTCTGAAACTTTTTGCTTTCCTCGTCTTCTAAAAGATCAAAATCAATAGCAGCATCCAGCAAGGCCTGAATTAACCCCTTCCAGGATTTCAGGGCCGGGACCTGCGGCGCAACCGCAGCACTAATGCCTGTTCCGATCACCAGCACAAGTTCTCGAGGGTTCTTGGTTTTCAAGCTTGGAAGTAGCTTCCTGAAAAGGAAAAGGCACAAGAGGATTGGAGCATCGAGCAGACACCAGGTACATTTGAAGACATCTGACAAAGATGTAGCTGGCTCTCACTATTCAATATCTGGAACTTGTATGTTTTGTTAGACAGGGTCTCACTCTATAGTCTTAGCTGGCATAGAACTCACCATGTAGACCAGCTGGCCTTGAACTCACAGAGATCTGTTTGTCTCTGCCTCCCTCGTGCTGGAATTAAAAGTGTGTACTTTATAATTTTTAGTTGTAAAAATGGGGATTCCAGTTTCTAACACGTCTTCAAAAGTGGATTTAATATTTCTCCAAAGTAGATTACATGGAAGACAATAATATTGCAGTTCTTACAGGAAGACAAAATAATAAACTATTTTAGGAATCCTGAAAAACAATCAAAATCAACTCTCTCCTCCATAGTCCTCTCCAGCTAAGAAAACCACTAATATTACAACAGATTCAAATGTATTACAGCTGAAGTTCTGCCAACTAAATTACTCTTTAAGCCAACGGTAATTTCAAAAGGACATGTTTGATGTGTTTTCAAGAACAAAATATTTTCATACAAATTAAGTTGATACTGTTTGTTGAGATATGAATGTAAAACAAGAAAGACAATAAAAAAAACTTGATTCCAGATTTTACAAGCAAAGATAAAACTCAGCATGAAAGCCAAATCCAGGGGAAAAATATGTGCATGGTTTTGGTCTAGCTATCACTGGGGAAAAAAGGGGGTGGGGCTCAGCAGGCTTCTGAGAACAGTAGAGCCCCATGTTTTCTGTCACAACAAAAGATCCCTTTCTCATGGCGATGAGCAGAGCCCTGTTGTGACACAGCATGAGGACAAACATGTTTCAGCTTCCCTTTCCTCTCACTCTATGACTACATCATTATTTGCCTTACCCTTATTTTTCCAAATAGTACAATGAGTAGAAACATGATCAGCAGTTAGATGAAACCCAAGAAAGACAGACACTTTGAAGCCTTGGGAAACAACCTTTAGAACTGCCTGTCCTACTCAAATCTCTACATTCAATCATTTAACAAATAGGAAAACCTGTAAGAGATGGGGCCATATAGAAAATAGTTCATCTACGGGGGGTAGGAGGAGAGACAAACCTGTTAACAGCTATTAGAAATACATAAAAAGGAATCAAGATGATGAATGAAAATTGGATGTGATGGCCAAGGTCTATAATCTCAGACCTTGGGAGGCAGAGACAGACTGGAAATTTAAGGCCAGTTACAGAAAAGCCTATCTCAAAACAACAAAGCAACAACAACAAAAGATAGTAAATGGCACATAAATACACATGCAAATATATCACCCAAAGAGTATTTTCACAAAAGGGCTTTCAGAAAAAAAAAAAAAAATTGCAATTGTGTTTTATGATACCTACCTAAATCAATAAATAACCTAAAAAAATCTCAAACATACACTTATTTACTTAGTGTGTTTGTGCGTAGTAGAGGACAGCAATAGTGTGTGTGTGTGTGTGTGTGTGTGTGTAGATCAGAGGACAATTTTGGGGATTGTTTCTTTCTTCTTACCATGTTGATCCCAGGAACTGAACTCAAGACACCAAGCTTAGCATTACCTGCAGAGCCATCACAATGGCCCTAATAGTTACCTTTTTAAAAAGACAGTAGTAAGGCAAGATGGAAGAGAAAAATCAAGGAGTTATGGGAAGAGAAAAAAGCCTTTCATCTAAGGATCTGGCTGGATGTCACAAATGATAAAGCCAAGATTCTCTATAGACACAATATTCTTTTTTATAAGAGATAATGTCAAACAAGGATGCTAAAAGCAACAAATGAACTACATACCTACTTAAGGAGGTTTGTTATCTCCACTTTAGATAGTAATAATATGTCTTTTCCATACCAAAGTCTAGATAAAACATCTCATAAAATTACTTTACAAGTTCATTCATAAAAGGAAGCTCAATAAGAGAAGAAAAATTAGTTCATTTTGTTTATTTATTTACATTTTATTTTTTCAAGACAGTGTTTCTCTGTAGTTTTGGAGCCTGTACTGAAACTCACTCTGTAGAACAGCTGGCTTTGAACTCACAGAGATCCACCTGTCTCAGCCTCCTGAGTGCTGGGATTAAAGGCCTGCACCACCACCATCCAGCTCATTTTTAATTATATATATGTATACATATATAAAGTGTGTATGTGTTTTTTAAGATAGTGTCTCAAATAGCCTGGGATTCTTTAAACTCCTGATCCTCCTGCCTCCTTCTCACAAGTGTCAGAATTACAGGCACACACTACCTCACTCAGCTCAAACTTTACTAATTTTTAAGCTTTATGAAACCTTTAATCCCTGTTGTAAATTACATTCGGAGGAATATAACATAAAAAGCCATAGATTCATATGACTAGCCACTGAAAAGACACCTAAGTACAATTTCTCAAGGACCTTACACTGATCGAGTACTGTCCTTTCCCTAAACAGCCACCTCCCACAAGTCCCCACACTAAATTAAAATGGTGCATCACCCCTTGTCTTAATAAGCTCAATAGCTTTGCTTGTCCTGAAACTGTTTTTCTGCAGTTTTTCCTGTATGGAGGTCTCTAAAGTTTAACTGGAGAAAGTGTAACTCCTCAGGTTATTGGTAGCAATGCTAGGCTATAACATCCTGCCACACCATGTATAAAAAGTAGGGTAGAACAGGATGATGGCAGTGAGCAGACAACAGACATCAAAAGGCAACACAATTTTATAAGTTCAGAATAAAACCCAATTCCCTTTGTGAATGCTCAGCAATGTTCAGGTGGGCAGGCAGGTGGCACTAACATGCAGCTACAAGTCTGCAGAAAGTCAGCCAGAGGACGCTGCATTTGAGAATGCTGCACAGTGCCAGGTGGGAGGGATTAAGAGTCTCTGTATGAAATCTAAGACTTCTCCAGTCTCCCTTGGGGCAAGCCTTTCGGACAGTAGGATTCAACTTTTTCTCTGCATCCAGTCTCCATGCATTCAAGAGACAAGAGGATTCCTCTTTGGGGAAATAGACATTATGGCAAAAAAGACCCAGTTTTAGACAGGTCTTCAACTGCTGAACTTCCTCCAGGCTTAATATTCAGAGGGAAACTCAGTATACTGTGATGATGCATACTGGTTGTCAATTTGACAGAATCTGTAATCAATGAAAAGAAAAGCCCTTGGGCAAACCTGTAAGGAATCTTCCTGATCAGATTATTCCAAGTGGGAAGAGCCACCTTAGATGTGGGTGGCACCTGGTGGCAGCCAGCTAAACAAAGGAGGTCAGCCTTGACTTCCCATCCTGCTGACAAGTTCATCCACCTCGTCTATGCTTCAGTTCCTCACTGACAGCGGAACCGACCTCCTTCTGCCCTCCAATGTGGACTGAAGACAGTGGTTTTCCAGGAATTGATCCATTAGGCCTTCAACACCAGACTGGGATTGCTGAGAAACTACTGGTTTTTCAGCTCTCCAATATGAACTGAACCACTGTTGAACTACCCAGACCACACCATGTAAGCCAATCTAATAAGCCTCCCCCTCCTCCCCCCCTGCCTTAGACTATGTATTCATTCTATCAGTTCTGTTCCTCTAGATTAGTGGTTCTCAACCTGTGGGCTGTAACTCCTTTAGTGGTTGTATGACCTTTTCACAGGGTTCACAAATCAGATATCCTGCATATCAAATATTCCTATTACGATTCATAACAGTAGCAAAATTACAGCTACGAAGAAACAATGAAAATAATCCTATAGTTAAGAGTTCCCAGAACCTGAGGAACTGTATGTATTGAAGGGTACCAGCATTAGGAAGGTTGAGAACCACTGATCTAGAGAACCCTAATATTCATACTCACATAAACTCCTGCTTCTCAGTAGCTTAAATATGAATAAACAAACTATATGGTCACTTTACATTTGCAAAAAGCCCACATGATAAGAGGTACATACAAACAAGCTATAGCAGGTAGGGAGAAGTCACTTAGGAGGCTAAGGCGGGAAAAGCACACTTTTAAATCAGCCTGGAACTACATAGTGACACCTGTCTTCAAAAAGACAAAATCTGTAGCACTAACAAAATTGAAGAAAATTAAAAATGTAACAGCAATTTTTAAAAATCTGTAAGAAAACTGAGAAAACCTTTAAAAAAGTAGACTGAAACAAAAAACAAACACCACACACACACACACACACACACACACACACACACACACACACACACACACACCCCAGAGCCAGGCACAGAGGTAGTTCAGCATGGGTTACATACAAAGACCTTGTCATCAAACAGTGAGGAACGTTCAACACTGTTCAACAAGGTTCAACATCTGAAATGCTTAATGGAGTTTAATATTGGCTTAACACAAGATAATTACTTCAGAATGAAGTTATTAGGAAGTAGCTTGAAGGTGCCATAATATTTAGTGTTACAAGAAGATACGGTATTGTTTAATTTTTTGTGTGTTACTGAGAATAATGTGATTTTTGTAATATTCTAGTGAGCAAAGGCAAAAGAGGTCACACAATAGAAAAACTGGTGTTTGGATTTGGGTACGGAACACTCCAACAAAGTTAAAAGGTTTGGTTCCCAAGGCAGCAGTGCTCAGAGCTGGGGTTTTGGAGGGTAACTGGGTCGACTTTATCAAAGGTTTAATCCAATGATGGGTTCATAATGTGATGCATTACTGAGACTGGGAGGGACTCTGAGTCACAGTCCTATGCAGACCTCACAGGATATTACCTTGTTTTGGACACTTCTTTCCTGGCTGGTTCCCACCAGGCAAAAGGTGGGTAACTGTTCCCCACATCCTTGAATGACATTCTAACTCAAAATAGCCTTACGAGCAATGGAGCCAACAGACCATAAGCCAAAAGTCTCTGAAACTGTGACCAAATCACCATTTCCTCTTTCATTTCTAAAACAACTGCTAATCAGAACAATCTATCTTGGTAAGAATACTTTTCTGTTACCAGAGATATGAGTGGTACTGTCAAAATTCTCAGAAAAAAGTGTTTCCTACATAAAATTCTATTTTCAGCCACAACATTAAATAAATGTAAGGACATGACAAAGACATCTAGTATCTTCAACAATTATGCCCTATATACTCTTACTAAAGAATGCACCTGGGAGCAAGCTTCAGCAAAATGAACTACATTAAAATAAAAAGCAGGGGACTAAGAAGGTGACTCCCCAAAGGTTGAATCCAGAGGTAAGAATCCATGGAATCAATTAAACTTTTAAAGTTTCCAAACATTTTTCGGTATATGATAGATTAATTTTTCTGTCAGCATCTGAAGATGAAAGGACATAGAAAATTAAAAAAAAAAAAAAAAATCCCAAGACAGTCTTCAGTAATATGGAGGTTAAAGAAAAGGCACAAAAGGAAATACAGTCATAACACTTTAGGCTTGGCTATTAATGCTATTTATGGTCTGTTTTGTTTTTTTGAGACAGGGCCTCACTATGCAGCTCTGGTTGTCCTAGAACTTGTGTAGACCAGGCCTTGAATCCACAGAGATCTGCCTGCCTCTGCTTCTGTCTCCTGAGTGCTAGAATTAAAAGTACCACACCTAGCTTATTAATACTATGTATAAAGACATAATAATGAACATATTGAGAACTGGTTGATAAAATACAGAGATAAACATATGGGAAGATTAAGGGTAACGCTGTGGGGCAGCAACACAGAGGGAGGAGCCAGGAAAGCAAACAGAGTCCTTATATTCTATTACTAGAGAGAACATGTAGCAGAACATAGCATTTAAATGTGCTATCATATATGTATGCTTGCAATCTCAGCATCTGGGAGACTGAAGAAAGAATTCTAGACCAGCCTGGGCAATGCAGCAAGACCTTGTCTCACAATCAAAATCAAAACCAAACAAATGTCAAGATTAGAAAAAATACAAAATTATTATCTCTGATGAGTAGGATATTATGAGCTTTAAAGTAACAAATTTTAAAAGCATGTACATATATTACCTTAGTAAAAATTAAATCCAAAGTAAAAATAATTGAATCTTTTAAATAAAGGTCATATTAATCAGTGAAAACACTTATAATTTAGGGTAGGTACCTCCCACTAATGGTGATTTTCTGTTCCTCTGATTCCCTTTCTCTTGTTTACCTGGGCTTTTTGGTGGGGGGTTCGCCATCATTGAAGAATCCAAAAATCTTGTCTATATCAGAGGCCTGGCTCCCTGTAGAAGCCATCCAGTTTCTAAAATAGATTAAACATCATGTACCATGATTAGATCTGTAAAGTACACCATTTATAACAGCACATACATTAAGCATTTTCATAAGTCATATACCCATTAAGGTATTGTGGGGTGTCCTCTGCTTAACAAAAATCCATTAGTTAATAAGCACATCACGCTTAAGGAATGAAATTAGTCTAAGGGAAGTAGTCTTGAAAATATAATGCTCATTTTATCAGGGCTCCACAATGCCAAAGGGCTTATGTTCCTGAGAATCCCTTGCCCCTATCTCCCACCAAAACCCAGCCATGTCAACTTGTGGGTCACTGGCCAACACTCCAGAGAACTTACATAAGAGGGCTTGGGAATCACTGAGGACATCAAACAACCCACAGATCCGTATGCTCACAGTGCATAATTATCCACTTAACACTTGGCAATACAACAAGCAGTACCATTTGTTCACTGTTAAAACTCTTTGTTGTTAATTGTCCCCACAAGATTGGGCTCTCACTAAACGCAGAGGGGATTTTAATGAAGTCACTGTGATAAATGGTAGAGGTATTAAGCAAAGATATGTGAAAGACAATGAACATCAGTTGCTGGGATACCCAGCACAAGAGTCACTACAGATTAGAATAAGAAGTACATTGGATTTTAATTGCTCAAAACTTTAGTATACTGGTGACATTTAAAGACCAATATTAGCAACTTTTGTTTTGTTTTTGAGAGAGGGTTTCTCTGTGTAACAGCCCTGGCTGGACTCAAACGCACAGAGATCCACCACCACCCTCTACTTCTAGAATGCTGGGACTAAAGGTATGCTTTTTAAAAAAAAAAAAAAGTTGTGTGCTTGTATGTCTTAGAATGTGTGTGTGAAGGTCAGAGGATAACTTTGTAAGTCAGGTCTCTTCTACTATATGTGCCCCAGGGACCAAACTCAGGCTTGGCATCAAGCACCTTTACCTGCTAAGCCATCTCACTGTCTCAGGAGTAATTTTAACCCTGACAATGTGGAAGATAACAGATGGAGCTCTGGGTATGTTACTATGCCCTACTGTGACTATCACAACTTTACTATTACAGAACTCCTTATTTATAAAAGCCATGTGTAGAAGGCTCAACTCTTTAACCATATTCCATTTCACATAATGACCTTTTCTTTAATATTATAGTAATCAGGAAACTAGGGGTCATAAAAGTCACAAAAGTTAGGTCACAGATCACCTTTCTGATAAAATTTTTGATTCTGATCATGAGAAAGCAAGTCCCTGGGAACACAAGTCAATCACCAAATCTGGAACTCTTGCTTTAACTTAATCATCTGGTATGACTATTAAAAGGACACTGTAAATTTTTAAAAATAAAGTCAATCCTAAACAAAAGTACATGTTTTCTAAAAACAGAAAATCTGGGGAAACAGCTAAGTCAAGTCAAACTTAACTTTTCTAGAGCCCAAACACTTTGTGAATGTTGGGCTCACAGCAGGGACAGCATTGTAGTGATATGTAAAGTTTTTATGTCTGGCTTTCAGAGAAATGTTTTAGTAAAGCCTGTGCCATGTTTGGGTTAGTCAGTAGAGGCTGAGAAATTTTTTGAGACTATTTAAACTTTGAAGAAATGATGTCTCTCTGGAGAGTCTGCACATGGTGCTACACAAGAGCGTGCAGCTGCCCCAACCTTGACACTGCTGGAAGACCTGGAGTTCTTACTTTTGATTATGGCTGCCATGATCAAAGGGGCTGAGATGTGTGTTGGTTGTCTGCTCTCACGGACAGCAAGAGCAAGATGGCTTTGGTAGTTGGAACCTTTCCCAGCCCCTATTAACCTTGTATATGTTTGAATAAAGTAACTGGAGCGAGCTAGCTGGATGTCAGGCAGTCTTTCCCAAGAAGGCTGAAACCTTCTGCTCCTTCAGAAAATGAAGGCTTAGCATTTCGGTAAGCTTCTTTCTCTCCTGTGGCATCTATGACTGACATCAAACAATACACAACTGTCAGTCTTCCTTTTCTTAAGTGTGTGTTTCATTTCTTAGAGTCTAAAAAGTTTTCTATTTGCTGACAGTCAGGATTCAACAATCACTGAAAGATCTTCATCAAGTTCTACTTATAGGAGTCACTTTCTGTCCAATGTTTATGTTTTATGGACAACCAGTGATTAAAAAAAAGTGGTTACTTCTTTCACATATAGCAAAATCTCTCAGTTTGGGGATATGATTAAAAGTAACACTAAGGAAAGCAAACATATTTATGTGTCTTCCCCCTCCTAACCACCCATAAACATGGTATGTAAACTATCACTTAAAGAAGTTGAACCCAGCTGGGCATGATGGCACATGCTTTTAATCCCAGCACTTGGGAAGCAGCATCAGGCAGATCTCCAAGACCAGGCAGCCTAGTCTAAAAAGCAAGTTCTAAGACAGCTAGAGCTATGAAGATAAACCCTGTCTTCAATTCCTCCCATCAAGACAACAACAACAAAAAACAAATGAAACCTAACCATTGAGCACTGAGTAACATAAAATAAATTGAAGCAAAAATTTGTTTGGCAGTGGTGGCATAGCACTCAGCAGGCAGAGGCAGGCAGATCTCTGAGTTTGAGAGTTTGAGGCCAACCTGGTCTACAGAAAGAGTCTACAGGACAATCAGGGCTGCAAAGAGAAACCCTGTCTTGAAAAACAAGAACGAAACCATTTTTTCTTTTAAATCACAGTACTTATCACAGGTCAGGTAAAATTTATAAACATTAGCTCACTTAATTCCTACAACTTTATTATTAGGTATTATAGATTGAATATCTCTGACCTGAAAAATCACATAAAACATATGGCCCACTAAGACCATGTTATAGAAAAAAATGCAGGTACACTAAAAAATTGTACAGAACACCATCAGGCTATGTGTATATAAAGAATAAATTGATACTGTGTTTTAGACTTGTGTCTCATCTCTAAGACACCTCATGTGAACCCAAATATTAAAAAAAAAAAAAAACCTTGAAATATTTTGGTCACTTAAAGGAGTTTCAACCTGTATTATTATTAACCTACTTTATGGATGAGAAAACTATAACACAAAAAGGTTGTTGGTATCTAGTAGTCCCAGAATCCAAACCAAGCAACTCCGCTCTTCCTTGCAATGCCATGTCCTCAGTCACACTAGTACTAACAAAAATGTTCTCCAACTACCAGTTTTCCAGCCTTAAAATAGTTTCTGACGTCCAAAACTGTTTTTTTTTTCTTCCCCCAGTGCTAGAAATTATAGTAAGCAGATTTACTTGAAATAACTGTGTGTGGAGCTCAATGGCCATGACACAAGTAGTCATGAACTCATGCAGCCTTCTCAGATTGGAAGTTGGAAGAACTATTTGTTATACACCTTTCCTGATGATGATCACCAACCTAACTCTAGTTCTGCCATTTTCTCTAGGAAAAGGCATCATATGCTTTGCTGTATTGTCACCCTGACCACTGGTTAATTTCTGATGCTTTTCTTTACAGAACCTTTCTGCAAGTTCATTTCAGCTGCTGTAGTTTAAGAAAATTAAACATGCACAACAAGCTCTGACTGGAAATGTTTTAGGTTCTATTACTGAGAAGCTGAATGAAAAGTAATTCTGTATGCCCTTATCACAGCTGGTCATCCACTCATCTTGTTTTTGAACGGACTAATATTTTACCCAGTCAAGGGATGTCTCATGAGATATCTCCCAAGTGTATATCCCAGTGCATATGTCCTAAAAATCTTATTCATTATAGAGTATTGCTTGTTTTTTTGTGTGTGTGGGGGTCCCTTTTTGCATTTATTCTAAACAATATGCAGTGATGCTAAAAAGCCTCAAAGCTAAGTATAGAAATCTGGTACAGAATTCCTAACATGTATCAATTAGTTAGTTTACACATGAATTTCTCCATGACTACTATTTCACCTTTTGTTTCAGTGGAGCTTGCTATGTGTAAGGAGTGAACGAAGAGACCTGAGTAAATGCGTGCTGAAATGGGTACAGCCATGCCAAGGGCTTGTCAGGGAGTAGAAAAGCCTTCCCCAGGTGAGGCTCGATGGCAAACAAAGCCTTCCTCTGGTCTAAGTATGGATGTTAACAGCATGTGCAGAAAATGTTCACTGTAGCTTTCCACCCCCAGATATTTATGGCTCGAAGACTTCTCTCCTACAGAGATGGCTCCTACTAAGATTAACTAACACTGCCTCCTTGTTCAGGGTGAGAAGCTGGCTTTGGCCTCTCCATCAGAGAGCCTAGAACATCCAATCCCAGCTTTTCTTTCTGTATCACTGTCTTTTCTCAGTTTCCTTGCTACTCTAGTCGAGTCAATCCCTGAAGCCATGATGAAGACAGGCACTATGTCTAGTTGAAGTAGGAACACTTCTGCCACAAGTAAACAGAGGCATTACTTGTGGAAGTATCCTCATTACCCAATGACTGCTAAGCCACTGAGAAATCCTTCAAGGCTACAGTGTAAATCAAAATCAGTCAGATGCTGAAAAGTTCATAGTGATGTCAATACCAAAACTTTCAAGCAAAAATCTTCAAATGAGAGAGAACATCATGAGTTCAAGGCCAGCTTCAGTTAAATAGTGAGTTCAAGGCCAACCTGTGCCACATGAGACCCTCTATTAAAAGTCAAAAAAGACAGAGCATTTAAAATTGCAACCTGTCATCTTGGCAGAAATAAGAGCTGTGTGTGTGTGTGGGGGGGGGGTACTCAAGATAACCTAAGAAAAACCTTGAAAGAAACGGGGAAGAGAGTGGAGAGAAAAGGGACCAGTTATCGGGATAATAGCTAGGTTGGCATTTAGTAAAGGACCCAGGATCTGACGCCATCAGAATTCCAGCAGCTCTTGCTTCCCCAGGATCTTGGAGGCAGCACAAAGGGAAAACCCTGGTTCTTCTCTGCTCCTTCCTCATTCTCACAGGCTTCCAGCACATGCACAGTACTCAACTCAGACAAGCCCCAAACCACAAAAAACTTGGAATAGCTGGGTGGTGGCAGAGGCAGGAGGATCTCTGTGCATTCAAGACCAGCCTGGTCTACAAGAGCTAGTTCCAAGACAGCCTCCAAAGCCACAGAGAAACCCTGTCTTGAAAAACAAAAACAAAGCAAAACAAACAAACAAAACCAAAACCAACCAACCAAACATAAAAAATCCCAAACTTGGAACAACACCATGTACTAGATGGGCAGGTGGAACAGTCAAGTGGAGGGAAGGGAAGTTCAATATTTTGTGAGGTTTTGCCGGAAAGCAAAGAATTTACAAGTAACTAGTATAAAAAACTGGCACATTTCTTGCAGCAAGCATTTCCATCTTTGTCTATGAAAAATGAAACAGTAACTGAAATAAAGAACACTTTCTGTAGCAAAAAGGGTTAACTTTTTTTTTTTTTTTTTTTTTTAAGGGAAGTGATAGTCATCCTATGTTTTGAGAAAAACCAAAAGCCCTCTAATTGTGGCTATTGGACTAATTCCAACACATCTGTGTTTTGGCAGCTGTCGGGGAAGAGAGAAAAGAAAAGATGCCCAATATATGTAAGGTACCACAAAGGAGCATTCCACAGCTTGATGAATGGAACACATTCAATAAAATATTTGTCTGGAGAGTTGATAAATTCAGTCCACGATGAGCAGTGCAGCTTTTCCTATCAGTATACTAAAGCAAGCTTGCTCTATCCTCATAAGACTTAAACAGAGACAGGCATGATGTCCGGTGAGCAGGACTTTGCTCTCTGTAAGCCTGGCTTGAAATGTTTCCTCTACCCATGGTTAACTTACCTCTAACCATCATTCTTAAGCAGCCTGCCAGAAACCTGACTAGTCAGATAATCTCTGCATCAAATTCATTTCCTGAAAACGTGCCACTGGTAACTTGCTGGCTTGATGTCTATTATTCTTTTATGAACACTCGCTCACAGACAGTGCGAAAAGAGCCTCTTTAATGGCAAGTGTTCTGAAAGACCTCAAATTCTAGTAAATCATTTCACTCAAGCCCCAAATCAATTATTGATATTTTGGGCTCATGATCTTGGATATTCTTTTTAATCAGTTACATTTTATATGTACAGGTGTTTTCCATGCATTTATACATATGCTTGCTCTCAGAAGCCAGAGGCTGTCAGATCTCTTGGGACTGGAGTTACAGATAGCTGTGAGCTGCAACATGAGTGCTGGGAATTGAACCCAGGTCCTCTGTAACAGTAGGCAGTGCTCTTAACCACTGAGCCATCTTTCTAGCCCCTTTATCAGTTATTTTTAATTGTAAAGTCAAATTGACAGTTCAGTTGATAAAGTTCAATCCTCCAGAACCTAAAATTTAAAAAAGCAGCTGTGGTGGTACACACTTGAAATTCCAGAGCTGGAGAGATGGAAAGCAGCAGCCAGAAGTGGTAGTATACACTTGTAATCCTAGTACTGGTGATCCCTGGGGCTTGCTGGCCAGCAAACCTAGCTTACACAGCCAACTGAGGAAGGCCAATGAGCAATGCTATCTCAACAAACAAGATGGGTGGTTCCTGAAGAAAAATATCTGAGGCTGACCTCTGGCGTATGTATGGCAAATGTACATCTAAACATGCACACACAGATGGGGGGTGATGCACATAGCACATACACAACCAAGTCCAGCTTACTCATCGCAGCATTACCTACAGTTTTTGAGTTCTTACATATATTAAACATGATATATAATGTAAGTAAAAAATGAGAAACTTATTGTAGGTTTTCTCTGTATAAAAACCAATTTCAGAATATTTGAGTACATTTTTTAAAAATTTTCATTTAGCAGTTTTAAATGTCTACTACTCTTGAATTCTCTGCTTCAAATGGAAATAGAAAGGGAGGCTAAAGAGGTGGTTACATGTTCTTTTAAGGAAAGAGGGTAGTCAGGCATGGTGGCACATACCTGTAACCCCAGCATTCCAAAGGAAGCAACAGGATCTTGAGATGGTGGTCAGCCTGGGCTTTGTAAAGAGACCCTACCTATCTCTAAGAAATTAAAGTGGGAGAAGTAATTATTAGAGTTGGAGATGATAGCTATAACCATTCATTCTGGAGGAGAGAAAAGGTATGCTGACTTTCAAGAATCCTTTCAGTTTGTAGAACATGTACCACTTTCCTGTTGTTTTTGTTGTTGCTATTAGCAGAAAGTATAATGTTTTGCCTCAGACCTGAATACTCTCTAGTAATTTTATTTTAGCTCCAACCTCCTAACAAACTAACCTAGAAACAACAAATAACAATTTGTAGAATAGGATTCCAATAGAAAACAGTGATAAATGGAGGAAGAAGTTTTACAAAGTACAAAAAGCTACTCTAGTCATGACATAAAATTCAGAACATTGAGAAAAAAATGAGCTCTGGGCCATGATGGCTAAAATAGCCCCAGGATCACTTTGAACAGACTAGAGGACATGGTTCTTTATAAAGAGTATGGGCATTTGAAACTAGGCACTCCAAAGCACAGAACCCACTTGACACATACAACTTTGCCAATATTCTACTGTGGCCAGTGACAGGAGTGTAACCAATTCAAGACTTAAGAAGCACACAGAAAATTTTACTGTATGAAATAGAAAATATTTACTACCAGGTAAAAACATTTAAAAGATTTGGTGCTACTGAGCCAGAAAGAACAGGGAACATGATAAAAACCTGATTATACATATGAGGTAAATGCTCTACCAATGAGCTATATACCCAGCCATCTTTTTAAAACTTTTGATTGCATGTGTCTGTGTACACATACATACATATACAAGTACAGACAATTGTGGAGACCAGAGACAATGAATTCCCTGGAGCTGGAGTTACAGGTGGTCATGAGCCTAATATGGATGCTAGGAATCAAACTTGGGTCCTCTGGAAGAACACCATGTGCTCTTAACCACTGGCTCATCTCTCTAATATCCTCTTTTCAATTTCTATTTGAAGGCATCTCATTAAGTAGTCCAGACCAGCTTTGAACTCACTCTATAGCCCAGACAGATCTTGAACTTGTGATCCTCATGATTTAGCCTCTAGAGCAGTTGAAATTAGAGAGCTTTGGACAAGATCTTACATATGTGGCTGAGGATGACCCTGAACTCATGAGCATCTGCCTCTATCTCCCAAAGATTGGAATGGTAGGCATTCATTTGCAGACCTGGAGAGTGAACTCAGGGTCCTGTGCATGTTAAATACTGGACTACCAAAACCTGCTCTTAAAAGGCAGTTTTCCCATGCTGGGCACAGTGGAGCAGGCCTTTTATCCCAACACAGTAGATAAAGGCTGAGTTCGTGGCCAGTCTGTTCTATAGAGTGAGTTCCAGGACAGTCAGGGCTACACAGAGAAACCCTGTCTCGGAAAACAAAAACAAACAAAAGGAAGTTTTCCTCTTTACTATACCCAATCTTATCCCTCTCACTGTTTGTCTTAGCAACAAGTGTCCTAACCCTTTCTGCCATAAAATAGACTTTTGGCTTCTAACCTGGCAATTTTTAAGTGGAAATATCAAGCCACCCCCCCCCCGGCCATTATGAGAGATGAAAATAGAACCTTGGGCACAGTAGGCACATACTCTACCACTGAACCACAACCCCATTCTCGAATGGTAAAATCTTTAATTTGGGGGTTTCTGTTCTTTTTAAATGCTGGGTTTATAAGCATGTAATCCAAACCCACTGCTTTCCTTATACACACACCTGTTTGTTCAGCTGCCCTATGAAGTAAATTCCAACTCTGCACTACTTTGTTAAGATTTCGAGTTAAGACATGAGTGTAGGTACTTAAAGATTACATCTGTAGAACATCTGTGGAATGGAAGTTCCACACCTAATGACTGATTTACTTTGGCTTCTGAACTTTTTGAAGTTTGGGAGAAACTCATTTCTAGAAGCTGACACATTCAATCCCTCCCTGCAGCCGCTACAGAATTCCTCAAATAGTGCATGATAACCTCGAAGTCTGTCTGTACACAGAATATATGCACAGGCCATTATTCAAATCATGATTCATGATCTGAGGCACCCTACTGTGTCTGATTTACATGGGCTCTGCGGATCATAACACTGGTTTTCATGCTTGCACAGCAAACACTGTCCTGAGTCACCAAGGGTGGATTGTTTTTGTTTTCTTTTTTCTTTTTTTTAGATTTATTATGTATACAGTGTTCTGCCTGCATGTACACCTGCACACAAGAAAAGGGCACCAGATCTCATTACAGATGATTGTGAGTCACCTTGTGGTTGCTGGGAATTGAACTCAGGATCTCTGGAAGAGCAGTCAGTGCTCTTAACCTCTAAGCCATCTCCCCAGGCCGAAGGATAGCTTCTTAAGAACAGAACGTTTTCTGTCAAAAGACTCAGGGGTATTAGTATTTGGGGACAAGAAACTAGTGCTTCTTATCTCAGAACAAATTGGGTTAAATAAAAGCATTCCATGACTTCTCATCTGTGATTAATAAAATTAAATTCCTCGTCATGATCATAAAGCCCTAGCTGCACCCACCCTCAGTTCTTCATCTAGCTCCCTCTCCTCTTTTGGAGCTGCCTGTCCACCCTTCTTTTTTCAGTGCCTCTGCTATACTTTGACCCCTTATTTCTCTCTTTTAACACTTGCAAGTATTGGCCTCTCACACAAGAATAACTGTTCTTTCAGGATAAGAAGTTCTTTTTTATGTCTTATTTTGTTTGTTTGTTTTTGTTCTTCAAGACAGGATTTCTCTGTATTGCTTTGGACTCTGTCCTGGAACTAGCTCTGTAGATCAGGCTGGCCTCGAACTCACAGAGACCTGCCTGCCTCTGCCTCTGTGAACCACCAACGCTCAGCTATAAGAAGATTTATCATGCCGTTCCTAGGCCAGTTTCTATTACACAGTGTTTTACACAACAGAGTAAATGTTTAAATATTTGCTGATTCAATGACTGTGTACCTACTATGAGTTAAAGTCCAGAAGATAAAGTGATATGCCTAATGTTCTAAACTGTTAAAACCTAAGATGAATAGGTAAAGTTACAGTATTTTCTTTCATGCCAACCAAATACCTCCTGTGACTGATGCTATCAATCACCAGTTTAGGCCTTCTTTAGCTTTCAGTTTTCTCCTTTCCAACAACATAAAACAAAATAAGGTCACATAAGACTTTTGTTAAAAGTCTACAAATGTACTTGATGAAACAGACCTACACACACTCAACTCAGCCTATTTCTAGTTTGTAGTTGCCTCTGATTATATTTTCCATGTGCCTGTAGAATTCAAAACAATAATTTTATTAGTCACAAGTTGTTGAATTTTCATATTCAATATATATACTAAATGTCAGGAGTACATAGTGTTACGATTACCAATACTGTAGCTAGTTTACTCCCCCAAACACTACATAGCATTTATATTTTGCTCAATACCACTTTTCTCTGAGGAAAATTCTGTTATCACTACATATCACAAATACCCTAGATAATGAAACTGATTAAGCAGCTTGCTAAAAGTCTCCTGACTATTATGCAGTAGTAAGGAAACAGTGGTTGCAGAGTCAACTTTGTTAAGACACAGCACAATAATGTCTCAGCACAGTAGACAAAGTATACTGACTTCACAGTCAACCTTATTATGACACAATGACATGTGATATTATCCCACCTGATGAATAAGACATAGGCTAAAGTATAGCCTTTGGGTACAGAAAACTGGAGCCGATACTTGTAACATGGTCATGCAGGTTGAAAATACACACACACACACACACACACACACACACACACACACACACACACACACAGAAGAAATATTTGTGCTAACCGAACCTTTATAGGAAATGAAATCCTAAAGGCAAAATTCAGTGAGACTGTGTTACTGTTTCTTTTTCTTTACTTCCTGAACTATTATCAGCACTTAATTCCATTCTTATCTTTTTCTTTAATCTCCAAGGTAGGAGGTCTGAAGGGTCCACCCCAACTCCACACATTTCTTTTCCTCCCCACCACAATGTTCTTATGGTCACCACCTAACTGTGAGAGACTTCCGACCCATGTCTTCTGTGCTTTAGATCCAGGAGACACAACTTTCAAGTTCAACAAAATTACACTTAAACACATGTGGTTCTTTGAGACAGACAGTAATCCAATTAAATTTTCAAACAGTTTAACAATTATTTGTGCCATAGACCTCTGAATGACAGATAATCTCTACATGTTAAAATTATAAGCAACTACTTCTTCCTTTTAGTTTGAAATACCAACCTATACATTGATTTTGTAAAACCCATGTTAACAATCCCTTAAGAACAAAAGAATGATGAAGCAGAAGTAACACAAGATGTGACTAAACATGCAATCTTCAACTACCACGATAATCTTTTCAGGACTTTGTGTCCTAATAAAATCAACTGTAGCCGGGCAGTGGTGGCACAGGCCTTTAATCCCAAGCACTCAGAAGGCAGAGGCAGGTAGAACTCTTGAGTTTGAGGCCAGTCTGGTCTACAAAGTAAGCTCCAGGACACCCAGAACTGTTACACAGAGAAACCCTGTCTGGAAAAACTAAAAAACAAAAAACAAAAACAAACAAAAAAAACCAAACTTTAAAAAAAAAAATCACAGTATTTTGTGTGATATCTAAATAAACTAAGAGCTAAGATTCAAAAGCATTGTTTAGACTAGAAAATCGCCACCAAAAAAAAAAAAAAAAAAAAAATCAAGAGATTATCATCTTCATAGAGCCCACCAAGTTTTAACTCAGAAGAAACAACTCCAAAAGCACTGCTTTGCTAAGAGGCAACAGCAGTCTCAAAGTGGCCTATGAAAATAACCGAAGAGGAAGAAATTACCAGACAAAAGCAGGCTAGGGAAACCTAAAAACACACTGTCTAATGAAGAGCTTAGGAGGTCAGTGAAGACAAGGGAGGACTCCCAGGCAGAGAGCAGTCACAGAGGGTAGCTGGCACCTCTCCTGTACCTTGGTCAACAAATCCTGGGTAGACATTGCAGGAACAAAAATAAAGTTATAATGAAACAGGTACGTAGAAAAGGCAAGAGGACTGGAGACCTGGCTACTTATTGTCTATAGAAGACCCAGGCTCGGTGCCCAGCACTCACATGGCACTTCATAACCATCCATTTATCCAGTTCCAGGAGCTCCGATGTCTTTTGATTTCTCAAGGCACCCAGCATAAACATGGTACACAAATACTCAGGCAAAACAGGAACATACATAAGATAATGCTTTAAAAAAGGAGCACAAAGGGAAACATCCCATCACCCCAGTGCAGATAACTCCTGCAGACCCTGCTAATTGTGCTCTGAGCACTTGATAACCCTGGTTCCTCATTCATATCAATTCAACACTTCCTTCCTTAGAGTGCCTTTGCCTCCAGGTAGCATATTCTTTTTTTTTTTTTTTCTTTTTGAAGCAGGTGGGCTATCATATTCTTACAACCCCTCCTGCAGTATTTTCCTGCCTTCTTCCACTGACTTCAGTACCTTAGAAAAATTAACTTTTGAAAACATTCAGTGCTGGGTATAGTTGTGTACACCTTAACCTCAGCACTCAGGAAGCCAAGGCATAACATCAAAAGCTGGAAATTGTGGCTGGAGATGGCTCTAAAGAACACTGACTACTATTCCAGAGGACACAGATCAACTCCTAGCACACACACATGGTGGCTCATAACTGTTCATAACTCTAGTTTCAGGGGATCTGATAGCCTATTCTGGCCTCCTCTGGCACTGCATGTATGTAATGTCCACAGGTGCAGGCAAAATATTCATACAGATAAAAGTAAGTAATGTTTTGCTTTGTTTTGGTGGTGGTGGTGGGAGGGGGGTTTGAGATAGGGTTTCTTAGTGTAACTGCTCTGGCTGTCCTGGAACTCACTCTGTAGACTAGGCTGGCCTTGAACTCACAGAGATCCACCTGCCTCTGCCTCCGAAGTGCTAAGATTAAAGAAGTGCACCACTATTGCCTTGCTGTAAATAAGGTTTTAAAGGGTGGAGGCCAGTTTGTTTTATTCAAGACCTCGTTTTAAATGAACAAACTAATACAATTTAAACAGAACACAATGTGGTGGGACTTACCTATAATCCCATCTACAGAGGTAGGAGCAAGGTTCAAGGTCAGCCTGGGAAATATAGCAAGAATCCTGTTTCTATAAGATAATGGAGGAAAGGTCTGTATTGCTCAGCAGTAGAGAACTTAACTAGGATGTGTGAGGTCTTGTGATGAGGGAGATGCTTCTGTATATATCTTTCTCTTATTGGTTGATGAATAAAACACCTCCCTGCCAATAGAGGCAGGGAGATAGGTGAGACTAGAAGATGAAAATTCTGGGAAAGGCGGGCAGAGTGAGCCAGCCACACAGAGTCACAATGCTGTCGAAGAAGTAACAACATGTCAGGGCATTACCAGGTAAGCCACAGCCTCATGGCAATGCACAGATAGGTAGAAATGGGTTAATAATTAAGACAGAGCTAGCTAATAAGAAGCCCTAGTCATTGGCCAACAGTTTCATAATTGATGTAAGTCTTGTGAGTTTATTTGGGACTCTCAAGGGTGGCAGGACCCTGCTGGAACAAAGAATCTCTCGTTACAACAGTCTTGGGTTTGTTTTCTACAACCACAGGAACAAAACCAAGCAGTGGCAAGGGGGAGCTGCTACAGCTGGCTCAGGGCTGTGAGGCGCCTGGAGGATGAGAGGGCAGCTGAGGATCACAGGTGCCCTCTAGCTCCATTCTATGGGTGAGATGCCTGTGGATTCTGGAACACTATAACAAAGCACTAACTTGTGACTTCTAATCTCAAGCTTTCAAAAGGCTGACCTTCTGAAAACAGTTAAGGAAATTTATTGTGGTGATACTTTGCTTATGATCTAACAAATAGAGCTTGCCTGAACATCAGAGTGCAAAGCTAGCCACCTTAGTTAGCCATAGAGGCCAGACAGTGGTGGCACACTTTAATCCCAGCACTTGAAGAGGCAGACAGATCTGTTAGTTAAAGGCCACCCTTGGCTACACAAAATTGATGCAGTCTACAAGAGAAACAGAGATTACACAAAGGTGATCCCAGCACTTGGAGTGACAGCCTTTAATCCCAGAACTAAAAAGGTAGAGACTGGGCAGAGAGAGGAACATAAGGGAGGAGACAGGAACTCAGGGCAGTCTGAAGATGCAGGTCTGAGCATTCGGTCTGAGGATTCATGGAGACAGGATACCCATTCAATCTGAGGTGAGGCGATCTTTCAGCTTTCTCCCCTATTATCTGACTCTATGTCTTTTATTATTAGTACTGATTAGAATTTGTACTACTTCTTGTGGGTAATTTGTGTTTCTCTTTGCTATGTGCATATCATTGTGCCCACTCTCCTGACTTTGGTCTTTGAACAATTAATGCTTTCTTTTCAAGCATTATCAGTAAAATGCCTTTGTAAACTATAAAGCCAAGACTGAGACAGGGGAAAAGACTGCAGAAGCTGAGGGCTTTCAAACAATTTTTGGAGATGGGAAACAGAGAAACTTAAAATGCAGACCTAAAGTTATATATGGATTATTATAATCCATATTATACAATAATATGGATTATTATTATTATAGAAGTCTACCCACTGCACAATTTTCTCCACCCACTATTAGTCAGACCACCATTTCGTTTTCTTCACCTCCCAAATCAAAGCTGTAGAAGAAAGCAAACTAAAATTTGAAATGACTTGAGTCAGCTACAGCCAGGATTATTAGAACTCCATAGAAACCACAAGATAAAGGAGTGCATTTGATTCTCAAATACTAAGTGTTTACTAAGCACAAGGCCCTTCTCTACAATGGTGAACAGAAGAGAACAAAACCAAACTACATGCCCTGGCGAAGCCCATAGTAGGGAGGGCTAGCCAGTAAGAAAGGCTCCTGGAAACAGGGAAGGAATAGGGAGAAGGGCCTGACTTCAAACAGAGGGCGCCTCATCCAAGCATTCTGAGGTCACCCTGAAGAAGGAATGTGTCATGGCATATTGGAGGCAGAGAATTTCCAGTGAAAGCCCTTGTAGGACATGAAGCTAATACAAAGATCTGAGAAAAATCTAAAGAACTATAATGGACCCACCTGTAGCCTATCACGTCCATATTGTAAAAAAAAAAAAAGACTCAACCCCTGCCTGGCATGATAGCACATGCACTTAGGAGGCAAAAGGAGAACCAAAAGTTCAAGGTTAGACTCAGCTACTTAGTGAGTTTAGGCTGGGGGGGAGGTGGGGAGGAGAGAGGAAGGATAGGAGAGTGGGGAGAGAGGAGAAGAGAGGGGAGAGAGATGTGCTGTGAGAGGAGGAGAAGGGAGACAGAGAACAGTGACAAAAGGATCAAGTAAAGGAGAGAAGAGTCTGTCTGGCAAATGCCTTAGAACTGAAGGGTATCAATGGGCCCACTGTAACATGGCAAGAGAAAGCCCCGCCCATTGTACACTACCATGAAACTGCATAATGTCAGGGACAGAGAACATCCTCCTAGCTTCAAGGAGGGAGAGAAGGAAACAAGAGCACGTGAAAAGGATGTGCAATGCCATCTTTAGTTGGTTTAATAACCAACTCCTGAAGGCAGTACAGCAACATGTCAACATTCCGTGGGAGAATTACTTCAAACCTTCATTTCTACATGCTGCTGAACTGTCAAATGGGCAGCAAAATCAAGTCATCCAAGTACTTCTCAGGAAATTCCCGGAGTGCGTGCTTCAAGAAAACAAGGCACAAGACAGAAAAGGACATGGTTCCACACAAGAGGGAGTGAGAGAAAACAGGTCCAAGGGACAGAAGCTGGGCAGCACTCCTAAACAACAGTGAAGGTAGGAGGAAGGGGCAGGGCACCAACAGACAGGCATGATGCAGCTGAGCTCACAATGTTCCTGGTAAGTACTCGAGAAGCATGTTGGCACACTTGGAGGAAAAACTTAACAGCAGGCAGGTGAAAACTGAAGTGTAGGCCAACCTAAACACTGAGGAGACAGGTAGAAGAGACTGTACAGCTCTACAGGGAGCACTATTTGGCAGAGAGGTGAAGTAACAATATTTAACATTGGCCATTATTTTACTTACATTTCTTAGGAGCCTGACCTTCGTCTGGTATATTCATAAACAAAATGTTAGCGTGGGGAAGCAGAAGGGAAAGAAACCGACTCCTGGACTCCAACTCACCAACTCACAATCTCTACAGCAGAGATCCAGCAGCCATTGATTACCTGCTTAAATGGTCTCACTACATAGTTCAGACTGGCCTTGAACTCAAAGCAATCCTCTTGCCTCAATCTTCCAAGTGCTGGAATAGCAGGCATGAGGCATCACACCCAGGGCTCCCCAGTACTCTTACCAAGTTTCAGAAATGTTAGGATTGGTAATCTGAGTGGACCACTTTCTCTAAATCAGTTACATATGCCGATAGTGAGATATATACTATATATAAGAATGGTACCAGGAAAAAAAAAATCAAAAACCAATGGTACTAGGTCAAACTTACCAGTTGTGCCAGCCATTAACTACGAAAGCATACAGGATGATCCACATCTTTAATTATTCTTACTCAAATAGGAAAATGCTGCTGAAAATACATGGTTAAGTTTCTTAGGGTCTTAACATCTGGTCCAACCAAGTGGTTTTAAAAATCCATAATTTTTTTTCTGTTGATAGTCTAGAAACTATGATATATGTTCATTTCCCAATAAGATTACTTTGATCTTTACATAATACCTTAAAATATATAGCTTTTTATAGTTTTCAAAATATGCAAATACTGGACTAGGGATGTAGCTTCATGGGGGATTGCTCACCTAGAACATGCCAGGTCCTGGGTGAGAGAGAAGTGATAATGATGATTAATCCCGAGTATTAATTGGTTTAACAAAGGCCCAAGAAATAAGTACATTTCTGAGTAAGTCTTTAAGGGGGTTTCCAGAAACAATTAGATCATGTGTTCTGACCTAAGCAATGAGCCCATCCCTTGATACATTCATAGTACAACAGAATTAATGGGAGGTAGACAAAAGAAAGAAGCAAGAAGAAGTTGTCACTTGTGGCATGCCCTTGGGAGCTATATCTTGCTCTGGCCCCTTCCTTCTTACTTCCTGATCAACATAACTGCTCCACCAAGATCCCTCCACCATGATGGACTCACCTCTGGACCTATGAGACAAAAGAAGTCTTTCCTCCTTTAGGCTACTGTACTTAGGTATTTGGTCACAATGTCACAAAAAGTCTAATACAATTTCAGACTAATAATTTGAGTACCTACTGCATGCTAGACACTGTATATACTTAACTTGCTTGCTTATCAAGTAACTTATTAAGCAGGTATTGTTAATTCATTTTACAAATAAAGAATAAGGGTGTGGCACTTAAATGTTCATCAATGACAAAGTCCAACCCCCAATCTCTTTTCTTTTTGTGTGAGTGTTTTGACAGAATGTATTTATGTGTACACTTGAGTGCCTGGTGCTGTTCAGAGGTCAGAAGAAGGGACTGGATACCCTTAAACTGGGGTTAGGATGATTATGAACTATTGGATGGAAGCTAGGAACTGAACCGGGCCAATTGTGTGAGCAAGTTCTCTATAACACTGAACCCTCCCAATCTATTTTCAAATCTCCTCACTTTTCTAAATGTTAATCTATTATTTACTTCAAGTAAGCACAGGAATTTCAGTAACATACAGTTGTTTACACTACCCTCTTCTCTGGGTGAGAAATTTAAGGTGGAAAACATTGAAGTAAAAAAACCTAAGAGACAAAGTTAGACTGAATTCTATATTTCTTGACTACTAGTTCATTTACAAACTATCTGACAAGTATTTATGCATCTGGTCCTATACTATGTTCTGAAACTAGTTGATATTTTTTGTATACTGGCAATGTGATAGGCTTTATAAGAGTGCTTTAATATGCATTAACTTAAACCTCAAGTAGTCCTAAAGCAGCAAACATTTATAGTTTAAAACACACTAATTAAGTAGGCTGCAGATGTAGCTTAATGGATAGGAACATGTTTAGCTTGTGTAAAGACCAAATGACATGAAATACTCATCTGGGCATGATGACTCAAACTTGTACTCCTACCACGGAGGAGGCTAAGACACTGAGTTTGAGAACAGCCTGGGCTATGCAGTGAGACCTTGCCTAAAACAACAAAACCCAGCACCCAGGAAGCTAAAGCAAGGGAACCATCTTAAAGTTGAGGACATCCTGTTACATAGTGACTATGCGGTCCAGCCATGGCTAACCAGAAGTCCTTGATCACAATATACAAATAAATTAACCACCCCCCCCTCCAAAACCTCAAAAAGTGAAAGATGAAATTACATAAAATTGCAGACTGAAACCAGTTTACCTGTCTCCAAATGGTTCTTGGTCACCAGGCAATCTATCATTTGCAAGACTTACATGCCACAAATCTCTTCTGGATCAACATTCTGTAATCTAATGAAAATTACATTGTTTCCCTAGTTAGCAATGGATGACTTGGGCTGGAGAGATGGCTTAGTGGTTAAGAGCACTGGCTGCTCTTCCAGAGGACCTGAGTTCAATTCCCAGCACCCACATGGCAGTTCACAACTATCTGTAACTCCAGTTCCAGGGTACCTAATACCCTCATACAGACATAGATGCAGGCAAAACACCAATGCACAAAAATGAAAAAAAAAATGATTTCTTAGAAAGCATATGACTTAAGGTGCTTGCTAAGATGCATAAAGCTCTGAATTTGCTTCCCACCAGCAACAAAACAAATGTATGCAAGATATGCAGCTCCTTCTTGGATGTGCCTCGGGTCTCTTTAACTGATAAAAGGAGCAAGTTTTCTATTTGAAACATTAACAAATTCTTTTTTTAAATATGATAATAGTATTGTGGTTGTGTTAAAAACAATATCATACCTTTTACAAATAGACAATAGTGTTTCAGAAGAAATACGTGTGAGATTTGAGCCAGGGCCATCTGAGGGAAGGAGAACAATGGTCCTGTGTTGATTAATTGTCAAAGCTGGTTGATCTATAAGTATGAGTTTAGCACTTTCCTCCCAGCTCCCACTTATTTATTTATTTATTTATTGCTTGCTTGCTTTCTTGAGAGAGGGTCTCATGTAGCTTAGGTTAGCCTTGATTTCACTGTGTAGTTCAAGATGACTTTTAACTTCTTACATCTATTTGCTCATTTAAATTTTCACAGTTGGAAAAAAAAGAAGAGGCCAGGTGTTGGTGGTTGGTGATTCACACCTTTAACCCCAGCACTCGGGAGGCAGAGGCAGGCGGATCTCTGCTAGTTCCAGGCCAGCCTGGTCTGTAGAGCTAGTTCCAGGACAGGCTCCAAAGCAATACAAAGAAACCCTGTCTCAAAAAACAAAAACAACAAAAAAGAAAAAAAAAAAGTACATAAAAAACTAGAGAAAAGCCATAACATTAATATGGGTTGAAAGGAGAACTATGAATGTTCCCCTGATCTAACTTTTGTACTTTTTATAATATAACTATTACTCTTATAATAGAAAGCATAAAATAAAAGTATTTAAAGAAACATCCATTCCTTTGGGTTTAGGTAGCCTTTACTCTTTCAAAATGGGCAGACCAAGACTGCCCACAGTCTCACGAAGTCAAACACAATAGAAAAAAAACTTTTCATCTCTTTATTGGTTACTGCTCTGCATACACTGTTAGAAAGCCGCTTTACTAAAACAAGTATGACCTGTAAGTAGAAACTAGCCAAGAGTAACTAATAGGGGCTTAAGCCTGACGACCAAGAGGCCAAGTTGAGAAAAACTGAAATTGATGGCAAGACTACTCTTCCTAGTCACTTTCCAGTAAGGACCTTGAAAGTACAAAGTAGTCAGACATATCTCAGGGTAGGGTATTTTATCTCCTCGGTCTTTTGGTGCTACCAGGTTGGAGACTGTGGACTGATAGAACTAGGCTAGTAGCCTCATATGGTATACTTCCAGCATTCTATAGTGACACAGCTACTATTTCCATGCTTCACCAAACACCAGAGTTCAGGAAGCACTAGATTAAGCTACACCTGTTGGACCATTGGTCAAAAAGTAGATAAAAGTATGAGGTAACACAACAAAGGCATTTCTTGGAAATGCCTGTGTGAGGCTGGGTGTGGCAGCAGGTCTATAATCCTGGCATTCAGGAAATGACTGATTCAGGAAGACAAGAGTTGAAGGCTAGTTGGGTGATTCAGTGAGTTCTAGGATAGCATGGGCTTCATAGTGGTAAGTATCCTGTCTCAAAAATAAAAAAAGTAAGGTAGTTTGGAAAAAATAATTACTATCCACAACCTACATTATAAGGTTATAGGATTTTCTTCTTTAAAAAACAAAAACAAAAAAACAGGGTCCCACTCTGCAGCCCTAGCTAGCTTGGAGTTCACTGTGTAGACCAACTAGGTTTGCCCCGAACTCACAGAAATACATCTACCTCTGCCTGCTGTGTGTCACCACACCTAGGCCTAGGAAAGGCTTTCCTTCTTTTTTCTTTTTTTAATTATTTATCTAGGGTGGAGGGGTCATATGTACCACAGCAAGCACATGGAGTCAAAAGGCAACTTAGTGGAGTAGATTTCCTACTTCCATTTTTATGGGGGTCCAGGTTTTTGAAGCAACCCCCTGTATGTGCTGTGCCATCTTACCAACCCACACTTAGGAAGTTTTAAGAATCACCCCAATACCATTCAATTGGGTAAACTCCAAATACAAACATCAGTTCAGTAGAATGAAATTGGGGTGGGGCCCTCAGGAGGAACATAATCTAGATCCTTTGTTCGGGTGCTAAAGAATCAGCCCAGTTCAAGGTAAGTCTGAAATAAATTTCACTTGTTAAGGACAAAAGAGGCTCTGGGGTGCCCTTTGAAAACCTTCACAGAACAGATAGAGTTGTATAAAGAAGATCAACTGCTAAATGATGAAAAATCAAAACCCAATTACCTGTCAAGTTCATAGCAACTAAACTGGGACTGGTTCCCAGATCACCTAGATCCTGAGACCACACTTTCCAGGAAACCACTAGTAAGTCCTTGCTTGTCTTAATCTCCCTGAAATCATAAAACAATGTCCAAGTACCTCCTGCTCTTCAGGCAAGTGGGATCCCTGGTTAATCTGCAACTGGCAAATCTTTGTTTCAGGAAACACAACTTAGCACTCTGTGAACCAATCAATTTTCCATGTATGGTGCTTAAGGTTCCTTATTAATTAGTTATTGTCTGTATTTATGAAATATTAAGGGAGCCTTTTTGCTTTTCTGTAGAAGAGACATCTTTTAAAACTTCTTTTTAAAGATCATGTGGTTTTAAAAATTATTAGTGTGTGTATGTGTGTGTGTGTGTCTGAACATGCTCAAGTGCACACAAACTCATGAGGTAAAAGGACAACCTGTGAGAAGTCAGTTCTACTCCTTCTATGTGGGACTCAGGTCATCAGGCTTGGTGGCAAGCACCTTCCTTTACAAGCCAACATCAAGTTCCTTATGTAGTTATATAAATAAGTCATGTTTGAATAGATCTGTACTCTGTAAAAATGATGACCCAGAAACAGAATGTCCTTCTATTTCCTTCCTCCTTCCGTGGACTGAGAAAACCTTTGGAGGTGTCTCTAATCAAAAAGACAACATGGAGTTGGTGAGGAAGTAGTAAAGAGAATGCCTGAAAATGGCTCTGACTGAATAAAGAGGAAGAGGGCAATGCACATTTGAAGGAAAGGAGGGTATACATGCACAAACTGTTTATAAACATAACTATGTTTTGTTTTGTTGGTTTTTTGAGACAGTCTCTCTGTGTAGCCCTGGCTGTAGTGGAACTTGTAGTGGAACTAATAGAAGAAATTTTAAGGCTGGCTTAAAATTTACAGAGATCC
Organism: Cricetiscus sungorus; assembly: GCA_030556225.1. Classification (NCBI taxonomy): domain Eukaryota; kingdom Metazoa; phylum Chordata; class Mammalia; order Rodentia; family Cricetidae; genus Cricetiscus; species Cricetiscus sungorus. The sequence continues at coordinate 41,520,431 of JANBXA010000740.1, read as the reverse complement.
CCCTGCATCTACCTCCTGAAGGCTGGGACTAAATGCATGCAGCACCATATCCAGCTGTAACTCTATTTGAAATTGTGAAATGCCAATATTTACAAGAGAAGCATTAAGAAAATCATAACTTTTATAAGCACATGTAACAGTAAACAGCAAAACTGAATTATTTATATTCTTCCTAGAAAATTTCAACAAACCCTAAAACTTCTTCAACACAGTGGCTGGCATCTTTATTCTCAGACATTATAGTGTGTGCCTTGCATTAACCAAGAACACAGCTTTGTGTCACTAGCAATGACACCTGAGTTGCTTCTTCACTTTATTTCCTGCCACAGAAGGCCAATGCTATAAAACCAGGAATTAATTTTGAAGAGTGCAGAAAAGTTAAAGCTATAAACAGGGTTTTCCACACCTTCCTGCAAACCATAAAGGTCCTATACCTGGTTTCAGTGTGTAATTAAATTCACTTAAAGGTGTGAATTTAAGCCCTGGTGCTCATGTCTCAGGAAAAGACCTCCTATGTCTAACAAGTAATGCTCAACAGTTTATTGACATTAAAACATGCAAATAGGGCTAGCTCATCAGAAAGGGTAATGATTCTTTTAGAGTAGAATTTCTCAACTTTTATAGGTGTTTTACTTGTGAATTTAATTGAGAGAGGACAGAGCCACTAATAGAAGAAATTGTTTTCCAAACTGTTCCAGGGCAACTCTTTAGCTAGACCACTTATTAAAGAAATATAGACAAGTCTTCTTTCCATCATTCTCTGCTTTCTTTCTTCATGTCAAAAACTGACAAGTAAAATCGTCCAAAATACTAAGAAACAGGCTGGGTGTGGAGGTGTAGTATAGTCTCCAATCCAGCACTAGGGAAGCAGAGGCAGACAAAGCTCTGTGAATTCAAGGCTAGCCTGGTCTAAAATTTGAGACCCTTAAAACAAATCGACAGACAAAAAACCCAATCCAGCTCAGAAACACTGCAGACCCATAAATATTTGTGCTCTTACTGTATTAACAGGCTTGGGGATTAGAAAAAGAAAAAGAAAAAAAAAAGCCTCAAGGAATTCTCAACAGCTCCTAACGATACAACTTGACTGCATAAAGGGTAATTCACAACCCAAGGACAATACTGAACAAGGGGAAAAGATCACGGAATGGGACATGTCCTCATAAATGGTCACCTACTTTGCAGTAGCCTAGTTGGGTTCCCGCCTACAAACCCTTTCTTTTCGATCTGTTCTGCATTGCGTTATCAGATTCCTATCTGCAATTCCACTTACAAGGTATTAGAAGTTTCAAAGAATCTGAACCGGGTAGCACACACCTTTAATCCCAGCATTCAGGAGGCAGAGTTCGAGACCAGCCTGGTCTACAAGAGCTAGTTCCAGGACAGCTGTCAAAGCCACAGAGAAACTCTTGTCTCGAAAAACATTAAAAAACAAAGCAAAACAAAAGAAGACGTAGTTTCAAAGACTCTCAACTACCTAGGTTTAAACTCCTCTTCAACTTTTAGTCTTCTGTAGGCTATCCACCTGTTCAACGGTTTCACAGGTAATATGGTCTCCCTCTGCTGATCTTTTTTTGGGGCAAAGTACCCTAGCCTAATTCGATTACTTATTCTCCAACTGAAGTGCAATCCCTCCATCGACAGAGAAGAGTCACTAGTTTTCATGACATCCTTTTAGCATCAGCTTCCCCAGCAAACGGCATGCGCATCCCAAGGTGTTTTCGGAATTATCATTGCTATTCATATTCCCAGCTGCCCTTTGGTGATAAAGGAGAGCTGTAGTTTGAGGTTCATACACGGGAGCCCCTTGTAGGGAAGGGAAAGAGGGTTGGGCAGTCTCAAGTTATGGAAGGAAAAACTAAAGGAGGCAAAAAGGGAAACAGTCTGTGCTCTGTACGTTCTGCCCTTTCTTTGGGAAGAGTAGACAAGGGAGAGGAGACCTCAAGAAACGAACTGCTGTGGATCAGAAAAAAACCCTCGGTGCTCTCGAGGTAGGTCGGTCATATGGGGTAGGGGTCCTGGATGAAGGAGAGCGTCATCCTCGGGAGAAGGGACTGGTTACAAACAACGCGAAACAAAGGGGTTGGCAGCCGCAAAGTGAGAGGTTGGAATAAGAGATATCCGGTTATCTCCGGAGGGCGAAGGGCAACAAAAAGAAAAGGGGACACGACACGTCCCTCCGAGGACCCGCAGAGGACGTGGTTGCTAAGAGGAAGAGACAGGTGAGGATGAAGGCTGAGCAGCCAGCGTCTGTCTAGCTTCGCTTCTAAAGGGCGCGGGGGCGGGGAAGAGTTTTTCAGTGGAGTCGTGTCCCCAAGCGGGACACGGTTCCCAGGACATTGCTTTCCAAGAACAGAGACCCGGGCCACGCGAAAACCGTTGAGGCACCGGCATTTCCCAGCCCCAGCCTGGCTTCCCCACGCACTCACCGCGTCTGCTCCAAACGCCACCGCTCCAGCTGCAGCTACCGGCCGGCGCAGCCGCACTGAGCGCGCACCGCCCACGTGACCCGCAGGCTGTCCGCCCACGTGACCTGCAGGGCCCGCCCTCCGCCCCCGACCTCGGGTCGCTTTCCTTCGCGTGGTGCTATCTGGCCCCGCCCTCGGCAAGATGGCGGCGCCCAGGTTGAGTACACCTGGTCTCCGGGTGCTCAGTAGCAAGTTGCGTCCCGGGAGACTGTTCGCTCCCGGGTCTAAGCCGTTTTGTTCCAGCGCTACTACCTCCAGGCCTCTGAATGCTCAGAGATTGGCGGAGAAGCTCCGAGCCCAGAAAAAAGAGCAAAAGACGAAGAAAATGCCGGTGAGCCTGCAAAGACCACAACACCCAAGAGGCAATGCTCTCACGGCTTTCCCAGGTGTGGGGTGCAGTAGGCAGTGTCTGTAACAGCAACTGGTTAGGATATACAGTGTGAAAGTCGGAATACCGCTGAGAATAAAAGGACAGTGTCTGTGGGCACTTTTACTACTGCCAGGCTCAGACCCAAACACCGCGTGGGTATGTATGTGAGATAAATACCTATGTATGGTCCTAAAGGAAGGCATGAATCTAATTCTACAACACAGTCATTCCCCACACGAATTTTCACCTACATATCACTCAGGGCGACCCCCAACGCTTCACTTCCTTATTAAGTTGTTGCCACTCTTCTCTCTCCTTAGGTCCCTGCAAACCGTGTTCATCGGAGGGTGCAAGAGCTAGTGCGATTCACACAGCAACTACAGCGGGTTCACCCCAATGTGCTTGCTAAGGAACTGAGCCGAGGGGTTCTCCACCAGGACAAGGACCTTGTGGTCATTAATAAACCGTATGGGCTCCCTGTCCACGGTAAGAACCACGAGGGGAAAGGAAAGCAACCTGCTGCTGCTTCCTTTTACAAACTAGGGGCACCTCTGAAGCCATATATGTGAGTCACTCTTGAATTCAAGTTTGACCTTTGTATAGTATACAATTACGATTGTATGTATATGATTACATACTGGTAAGACAAACCAGTGTCGACCCCCACTTCCAAATATCTTGACAGTGGGCTGTAAGCAGCCTCCCGCGGGGATTATTGCAGAGAAATACAAAAGCTGAATTCTGACTGTGGGCTGTGTGCAGCCTCCCACACAGATGGTTGCAGAGAAATACAAAAAGCTGTGTGCTGACAGTCTAATAGTTATTTTCCATTAAACCGGGGTTGGGGGTGGTGGGGAGGGAAGGACTAGGTGCCTATATTGCCACTGTCATCCAAGGTCTAGGAGAGGCTGGGGCAGGATGATCAGGTGTTCAGAGCAGTCTCAGCAACCTCAAAACCTCATTTCAAAATGAAAGAGGTTGGGGGGGGTGCTGTGAAAGAGGAAATAAGAGGGGTGGGGAGGGAGTGCTTCGTTTATGTGTTGAACTATACCTAACACGAAACCCCAAATAGTCTGGAAATCAGTGGATGTCCTGATTCTGCTGAATGCAGTTAAAAAAAGGGGGGGGGACACAACTGAAGTGAATCAGAATTGGGAAAAAGAAAGAAAAGAAAAAGGAATATATCAAAGACTTGCAAGCGGGAAATAAATATTTTAGCTAAAAATATGTTAGGTGGGGTAAATAGCTCCTTTGGTGGCAGTACAGAGAAATAAAGTAGGCATTGCCAAATGTGTTCTGTGATTTTTTTTCTCTCTCTCGATTTCCTAACAGGTTCTTGCCTTACTATTCTCTGATGAGGTTTTTGGTTACTGGGGTTCATTTTTGTTTTTAGATATTTATATATGTTTTTAGATAACAAAGCAGAGTTGGAGAGATAGTGATCTATCTAAGGCGAAACGGAGAGTACAGAGTAAAATCTAGGAGTGTCTGATCTCAGAGCCCTACACCTTAACCTCTCCTCTTTAATGTCTCAGAGCTTCTCAGTCCCACAAAATGGGAAGAGAAAGCCACAGTGTTTCCCAAACTTTAGTTACTAGTGAGTCCTGGAGATGTTTGATGAAAAATCTGAGTTCTGACTTAGTAGTCTGCACTGGGACCTGCAGTTCATCTCATAGCTAGTAAGATCTCTGGGCCTATTAATATTAGTAATCCCTGCCATATGTTCGTAGCACAACTGCAGGAAATGGGGACAACTTATGCAGTAAGGATTATTCTCTCCAATTCCTCAGTGAAAACTCCAGCCTCTGGCTCTTCCCTTCACAGGTGGCCCTGGAGTGCAACTCTGCATCAGTGATGTACTGCCCACCCTGGCAAAGATGCTCCGTGGCCACAAGGCAGAGCCTTTGCATCTGTGTCACCGTCTGGACAAAGAAACCACAGGTGTCATGGTGTTGGCTTGGGAGAAGGATATGGCACATCAAGTCCAGGAGCTGTTTAGAACTCGCCAGGTGGAAAAGAAGTACTGGTATGAGGCGTGCTAGTGGCAGTAGAGGTGGGATAAATGAAGGCATATCCTTTATCTGTCCATTATACTACAGGGACTATTGTAGTATAATGCCTAATATTGTAGGCATTGTACTAGCACTCATGAGGTTATAAAGAATCTATGAAACAGCTTAAATGCTTAGAATGTTGAGGGATAAAGTAGTAGTTCATGTGTATGTGCATGTACACGTGGATAAAATAGTAGTTCATGTGTATGTGTGATTGGGTGTGTACATATAGAAGTCAGAACAGGATGTGAGACTTCTTTATCACTCCATATTTTATTTTATTGAGATAGGGTGTCTCACTGAACCTGGAACTCATTGACTGGTTAGACTAGCTGAAAAGCTAACCTGCAGACTGTGCCTGTCTCTGCTCCCCTGTGCACTGGGGTCACAGATGGGCACTACTGTACTTGGGCTTAGCGTGGCTGCTAGGATTCCAAGCTCATCATCCTACATGTGCAGACTCAATCCCTTTTGTTTGTTTGTTTGCTTGATTTTGTTTGATATGTTTTAAGAGAAAGTCTTACTTTGTAACTTAGGCTGGCCTGGAACATGCTACATAAACCATGATGGCCTTGAACTCACAGATATATATCTTATACATACATACATACATATCTGTTTCTATTTTCCAAATACTAAGTACAAAGGCCTGCACCACTATACCCAGAATTGTTGTTTTTAAAATATTTGTGTTTCTATGTGTTTGTATGCACTTGGCCACATGCTTGCCAGTGCACATATGTAGAAGTCAGAGAATAACTTGGAGTCAGTTCTCTCCTTTCACTATGTGGGTGCCAGGGGTCAAACTGAGATTTTCTGGGTTAGCAGCCAGCATCTTTACTGTGACATCTCAACGGCCACTGTTTGTTTCTTGAGACAGGGTCTCATGTAGCCCAGGCTGACCTCAAACTCCTACTCCTCCTGCTTTTATCTTCTGAGTGCTGGAATCACAGATGTAAATCACCACATCCTGTTCTGAAGCAGTGTTTTTAGAGTATATTCCTTGAAAAAAAGAACTGAAAGATTTGAATGGCATGCATGTTAAAATTATTTCAGTATATTTTTTGAAATTTATTTTTATTTCATGTCTATGTGGGGATTTTGGTCTGTGCACCACATTCATGTAATGCCTGTGAAGGCCAGAATAGGGTATTGGGTCCCCTGGAACTGGAATTACAAATGGTTGTTAGTCACCATGTAGCTACAAGGAATTGGACCTATATTTTCTTGAAGCCCAGTCTGCTCTTAACCTCTCAGCTATTTCTCAGGCCTCATGTTTAAAATGTAATAGTACCTAAACTGCTCTCCAAAAAAGTTGCGTTAGTTTTCACTCTTACAAGCAGTGGTGAGTGCACAAAGTATGTTTAAAAAGCCACTCAGATAGGGGTTTTGTGTTTTTTCTGTTTTAGTTTCCCTTTCTGAGAATAGACTATTCTCTTTGGCTATTTCCTATGGGTTATCATTTACTTTTGATTTATAATATTATTCTATGCTTTGAATATATAGTCCATTTTGTTTTAGAAATTGTGCATTAACTTTGTGATCAAGGGAGCCCTTTAAAAACTTGATATGGAGAGCGGGATGGTGGTAGCCCATGCCTTTAAGCCCAGATCTTGGGAGGCAAAAGCAGGCAGATCTCTGTGAGCTTGAGACCAGCCTAGTCTACAAAGTGAGTTCTAGGACACAGATAAGCCTTGTCTCAAAAATCAAAAGAAAACAAAAAACAAAGAGAAAATTGATGTGGAGTCTAGAGAGAGATGGCTCTGGGGTTAAGACCACTTGCTACTCTTCCAGACATCCTGAGTTTGGACACCAGTACCCACAACTGGTAGCTCACAATCACTTGTAACTCGAGCTTCAGGGGATCCATTACCTGCCTCCTTGGGCACCTGTACTTGTATGACATATACAGACATAGAGAAATAAAAATATTTTTTGTTTTTTGAGAATCTCTGTGTCTTGACCCACCCATAGGGGTGCTTACTCATGTCTAGTGGCTATGGGTTTGACATCTGTGTCAAGGTTTCTTGGCATCTGTGTAAAGTTTTCAAAAGCTTAGTGATAGAGCTAGGTCATCTAGTATGCATGAAGCCCTGAGTTTGGTCCTTATACTATAAAGTATAACAAGGTCCATAAATAACTTGAATATATAGTCATATTTAAGAGCTACAGGAATAGCTGGAGGTCACCATATAAATCTCATAATGTAGTGGGTAGCCTGAAAGCTAGATACTTCCTAGCTGAAGTCTTCTAAGCTAAAGTCATGTATATTAATTGTAGAATATTTTTGGAAAAAAATGATCTTTCATGTATGTGTACAATTAAAAGAAAATCAAGATAATAGGGTTTTGTATCCCATTTCTCTTTTGATTATATATAATAGTGGTGCAAGGTTGCAAGGGCAGGTGGAGGGATGGGGAGATGGGCAGGATCGGGATGCATGATGAGAAAACCACAAAGAATCAATAAAGGGTAATAAAATAAATAAGTAGTAGTGGTAGTGAGCTCTAATCACATACTAAGTGAACAAACAGGTGACTGAGTGACAGAATGATCAGAGTAAAACTCACATGACTGTCCCTACCTATTTGTTAGTCAAAGAAGTCATGAAATCACAGACATAATTCAGTGACCCGTTGTAAGTCTCTTTTACATAGATCAGAAGCTACAGAAATGGTAGTAAAGATGGTACATTGTGAGGTTTTAAGCCCCCAACTCCCAGCAGCTGCTTCCTGACTTGTGGCTCAAGCAGCAATCTGTGTGTCACCCCCAGGGCCATCACTGTGCGTGCCCCCTTGCCCTCGGCCGGAGTGGTTGATATCCCCATTGTGGAGAAGGAAGTGCAAGGCCAACAGCAACACCATAAGGTGGGTGAGCTGCCTCCCTGAGGCGTGGGTTTCTGTCCTTTCTTGGGAGTCATATCTTGATTTCTCTGACTTTAGATGACGCTGTCCCCGAGTTATCGTATGGACAATGGGAAAATGGTAAAAGTACGGGCCAGCCGAAATGCCCATGTTGCTGTAACTCAGTACCAGGTGCTTAGCAGCACTCTTTCTTGTGCCCTCGTGGAACTGCAGCCTGTTACTGGTGAGAATGCCCCATTCCACTGGAAGGTGACCGCCATACTTTGACCAGGGCCTTGTGTTGGATTCTCCCCTTATTCTGAGCCACTGGTAGTGTATACAGGCTGTGGGTACACTTGACTTGTGTGACCCTGTGCTTCTGGTGCAGACCCGAAACTAGGATCTCTGTGGGGATGATTGCGGAGGGTAAAAGAATAGATGAAGTAATACACTGTGTATCCTATACTGCCTGGAACTTGTGATCCAGGTGCTGGAATTATAGGTACATGCCACTGTGCCCAGCTTCAGGAGAACACAGCTTAAATAACTTTATTTAAAAGTATACACAGCATTTCTTCAAAAAAAGTTACCATTTGATTTATCAATTCTATTCTTTAGTTAAAAACAAACAAACAAAACTAAGGGCAGACATTTGCATCCTCTGTTCATAGCAGTAACCCAGGATGGATGAATGGAGAAATAACATGGGATGGGTATGTGTGTACAAAAAATGTTATTTTTAGCCTCAGAAGAACTATGAAATTCTGACATGTGCTACATAGATGAATCTTGAAAACATTATGCTAAGTGAAGTAACCTAGATATAATGGATAAGATTCTGTATGAATCATCTCATATGATGTACTTAGAGTAGTTAGATTCATAGAGAGAACAGAACAATGCTTGCCAAAAACTTAGTCATTAGGGAAGCCAGGGGGGAGCCATTGTTTCAGTTGGTTGGTTTTAGTTTGGGAGGATAAGAAATTTCTAAAGATAGACAGTGTTGATAATTACAAAACAATGTAATATAACTAGTGCTGCTGAACTGTAGTTAAAGTGGATCAAGTGATGTGTATGTATATATGTATATATATATATATATATATATATATATATATATACACACACACACACACATATATATCGCTATAATTAAGAAATGTGGGCTGGGATTTAGCTCAGTAGTTGAGTACTTGCTTGGCACACACAGGCCCTTGGTTCAATCCCCAATACTACAAAAGAGAAAAAAAAAAAAACGTGCAAAATAATAGTTTGACAGTGTATAGTAAAATTATAAAAAGTTAGGGTAATTGTAGACATAAAGGCCATGATAATAACTGTCCAGAAAATGTATGTTTATTTCCTAAGCTGGCTGGTACTTCATAGCTTATAGTTTATTATTCCTTATACATCTGGTGCTACAAGTTTACTGTGCTTTGATTTAATATGATTTGAAGGAGATTTCAGCAGTAGTATCATTTCTATTGTTCCTCATAAGTGTTTCTTTTCTTTTTCTCCTAAGGAATAAAACATCAGCTTCGAGTTCACCTGTCTTTTGGGTTGGATTGCCCAATCCTTGGTGATCACAAGTACTCAGACTGGAATAGGTTGGCTCCTCAGGTAATACTATTTGTGTTAGTTTTGTTAGTGTGATAAAACACCATGACCAAGGCAACTCATATGAAAGCATTTATTTTGGCTACTGTTTCAGAGGGATTAGAGTCCATCATGGTGGAGAAGCATGGCAGCAAGTAGCCGGCATGGCGGCAGGCACTGGGTGCTGACAGCTCACCTCTCGAGGGCAAGCATGAATCAGAAAGAGAGCAAGGGAGTAAGGCAAACCTTAAGCTCCCAAAACCTGCCCCCTGCCCTCAGTGACACACTTCCTCTGACACCACCTAAACTTCTCCAAACAGCACCTCCAACTGTGGACCACTGTTCAAATGCCCAGCACTGTGGGGACACTTTCAGATAAGAGAGAGAACCCCACCTCCCACCCCTCTACCCCCCTGAGAGGCTTGCTTGCTTGCTTTGCTTACTTTATTTATTTATTTATTTATTTATTTATTTATTTATTTATTTATTTTAGAGGTGTTATTTATTAAAACAATAAATGAATGCCCTCACCCTTAGTGTGATAGTGCTGAATCCCCTTGGTCTTTTTTGGGACAGGGTCTCACTGTATAGGCTGGTTGGCCTGGAAACCCCTTTATAGGTCAGGCTGGCCTTGAACTCACAGAGACCCACCTGCTTCTACTTCCCAGGGATTAAAAGTGTGGGCCTCCATGCCCCACAAGGACTTCTTTTTTTCCTTTGTTTTGAAGCAGTGTTGGAGTTTATTAATAAATGGTTTTACTATAAATGCAAACATGGGCCTCAAGAGACAGGGAGAGATACACATTTAGGAAGAAGACATACCCTAGAGTAAGGGTTCGCAAGAAGAAACGTGGTATGTAAGTGTCTTAATAATAGCAATATAAAAAAACAAATAATAGCAATATATGTGATTTTGGTGCTGCTAAAATTACATTGTTCAAAATATTTAGAAGATTAAAAGAATGTTTTGGTAAACTTTTTGTTATTTTCTTTTGTTAAAGCCCTAAAATGGGTCATGAGAAAGTATTGTCTCCAGACATGGGAACATACTTCTAGCTTTTAGAGACATCAGAGTAGTTGCTGTCTTCATGGAGCCAGGGATATGCTGTCAGAACATTAGTGGTTCATTTGTTTCCTTTCTGATATTTTTGGGAGGCTGTGATAAGGTAAAAGCTGCCTTTCATGCTATCTAAGGAACCATGGGGAGTCTTTTCTATTAGTTGATATTAGCACCCATTCTCTTGAAAGGCCAGAAATTTGGTCAATAAGAATTTCTCTGGTATGGTTGTATTTTTCTTACCTAGTTTCTAAACCCTTTCCAGGCACACCCCTGTAGCAGGCTAGATGTTACTGGGTATTGCAGAGGTTAGCGCAGGTGCCTTTGCTGGTTAAAGACAGGCAGTAGCTGGCTGTGCTCTTAGGATTTGTTTTTGCTTTATGTAGAAACTTCCTGCTGGCACACTGAAGAAGCTGGGACTTCACCAGGCAAAGGCCCGCCACATCCCCCTTCACCTGCATGCCAGGCAGCTCGTCCTGCCTGCTCTTGGCTCCAGAACAAAGGAACTCCTCCTGGCCTGCAAGCTTCCTCATTTCTTTGTACATTCTCTGCATCGTCTGGGTTTAGAGATACCAGATCAGGTTCAAAGCAGAGGCAATGAGGCCAGGTGTGTAGAAGCACAGTGAAGGCTGTTGGGCTGGTTGGCTCCAGAGCTATGCTGTATTCTCACTTGGAAGACACTGCAGAAGAACCAGGTGGGATAAGTTGAAGACACTTGACCACTTGTTTATTTTAAAGATTTATTATGTATACAGTGTTCTGTCTGCAGGCCAGAAGAGGGCACCAGATCTCATTACAGATGGTTGTGAGCCACCATGTGGTTGCTGGGAATTGAACTCAGGACCTTTAACCACTGAGCGGTCTCTTTAGCTCTCACTTGAGGACTTTTAATGGAGGATGAAGTTGTATTTATTGTCAGTCTGGCTGTAATTTGGGAAAGCCTGCTGGAAGTCTCTCCTTGAAAGGTCTCTTTGCCAAGATGGAAGAGGGCCTAGGACCAGACAGATTAGACCAGTAAAGGAGAACCAAAGGATGGAATCTGCGGCCTGGAGCTGTCTTCATCCACTGGGAAGAAAAGCTTCTGAGCTATCAGGAGTGGTCCCTTGGGAAGAGTGTGTTTGATAAACATGTATCACGGACTCAGGGATTTTTGTCAACTAGAAGATGGGTGCCTTAGCAGCGAACCTGCGAAAGAGTTGTTTAGGTGAGGTCAATGATGGGCAGATGACCTAAGAGCATGAAGCTGGTAGGGTGGAAGGCAGTGGCTGGGACAACAGACTAAGCACACAAACTATCTTAACAGATAGTAGCTCCAGCTGATTGTTCCCCGTAGGGAAATTTTCTGTTTCTCCAAAGAGAACCGGGAAATGCAGATATTTCTGTGAAATTTCCCAACCTGTTGCCAACTAAATAAAAACATTCTAAAATATTTTTTTGAAATTAAAGTGACATCATTTCCCATTCCCTCTTATGCTTCCAGACCCTTCCCACCCTCTGCCCACCCCCAACTCTGTTTCACATTCATGGCCTCTTTTTCTGTTATTGTGTACATGCATGTGAGCTTGTGCATTCCCAAATACATAACTACAACCTGCTAAGTATGTGTAATGCTACTGCAGGTATGCTTTCAGGGCTGACTTTGGTATTGGATAACTAGTTGGTGTGCTCTTCCCACTATTTCTCCCAATCTCTGCTTTCCTCAGTTGATTGTAGATTTTGTGTAGGGTTAAAGCCTCATGAACTTCCTCTCTTGCACATTAGTATGTCCACTGGTGCCATCATTCTTGTTTAGGTCATGCTTAGGCAACCATTGTGATAAGACTTCATGGAGGTAGTTTCCGACATTTCTAAGAGACATGATTTCATAGCAAAGTCCCTGGCCCTCTTGCCTTTACAGCCTTTCCTCCCCTGTTCCACAGTGATCCCTGAACCTTAGAAGTAGGAGTTGTGTTGTAGATGTCTGAGTTGGGACTGGCTCCACAGTTGGTGTCTCCTCAATGGGGAACTGGCCCTTTAACTGGGTAAAATGAACAATTAGTGGGTCGGAAGTACCTGGGGCTGTTCAGTTCTCAGGAACTTTCTCAAGAAACTGGCGTTGAACTCATCTTTCCAGCTTCCTGAATACTGGTTATAGGGTGCATCACCATGCCTGGCTTTGTGATGTTTTCAGCTCTTCAGTGTTGGATAACAAGCTAGTAAAGTTGGAGAGTATTCCCCTAGAATACTGGGTATCCATGCTGAAGACAAGTGGGATGTTCACTCCACAGACTGTGAAGCCCATGTTAGTTAACATCGTCATGAAGCTCCCCACCAAAGGGCTATCTTGTCCCCTGTCGCCTGAGTCACAGGGGTGCCTGTGTAACAACCAGAGACCCTGAATGATCTAGTAGAAGTGCAGAGTTTGAGTGGAGAGGCAACAAAGCCCGTGTGAATTTTATCTACTGTGTCATTTGGCTAACTAAAAAAAGCATTTTTTTTTTTCTGTCTCTGTCTCTCTCTGAGACAGGGTTTCTCTGTGTAACAGTCCTGACCTAGAACTCACTCAGTAGACCAGGCAGGCCTGGAACCCATAGAGATCCACCTGCCTCTGCCTCTTGAGTGCTGGGATCAAAGTTGTGTGCCACCACCACCTGGTTAAAAACATGGACTTTAAAAACAGCTATGTTTGATGTACCTTACAATATTTAAGATATAATATTAAGAAATGCCCTTTAAAATTAACCTTTAAACATACCATAAGGACTACCAAATATTGGATGATGTGGTCCATCTGTAATTACTGCCATTCAAGCATTAACAGAAAGGAAACCATTGCTGACCAGTAGCTCACACAGGAAAGCACTGTTGTCTTAGGGTGTGTACTGCTGCAGTAAGCACCATGACCAAAAAACAAGTTGGGAAGGAAAGGGTTTATTTTTCTCGAAGTTCAGTCAAAAGCAGTGAGGGCAAGAACTCAAGCAGGCAGGAACATGGAGGCAGGTGCTGATGCAGAGGCCATGGAGGATGTGGCTTACTGGCTTTTGTTCCCCATGGTTTGCTCAGTCTGCTTTCCTATAGAACCCAGGACCATCAGCCCAGGGGTGGCCCCATCCACAATGGGCTAGGCCTTCCCCCACTGATCACTAATTTAAAAAATGCCTTACAGCCAGATCTTATGGAGGCCTTTTCTCAACCGAAGTTCCCTCCTTTCAGATAATTCTAGTTTGTGTCAATTTGACATAAGGCTTGGCAGAATGTACAGTGAGTTACAGGTCAGGGTGTGGTTCAGGAATTCCAGGGTCTATTTCTGAATGTCTGGGGAAGATAAGATGTAGTCTTATCTGTTTATCAAGGGACATTTTTCTATAGAGTCCCAGAGAAGACAGATTTGGAACCTGGTGGTGTAGTTTGAAGGGACCATTGGGTGCCGAATGCTGCAAGCTGACAAAGTGAGAGCCTAGGAGTCCACAGTCATTCTCTGCAAATGACCTGGTAGCAAATACTTTAGACTTAGCAGGTCATACAAATCCTTGCAACAACAGCTTGATTGCTCTGTCAAGGAAACCAACACCAGGCAAAAATGTAAATAGATGGGTGAGGCTGTGCTCTAATAAAACTTTATTAGTGGACTCTAGAATATGAAAGGTATGCATGTGATTTTCATGTGTCAATAAGTCTGTTAGCTCAAGCTGCCTTTGCAAAATGCCACCACATGTGAGTGGATTCAATAGTTCACATCTAATCTAGAGTTCACAGCTCTAGAGGGTACAAGCCCAAGATCCAGGTATGGGCAGGTCTGGTTTCCTTTTGGCCTTCTCTCCTTGCTTTATAGACGGCTGACTGTCCAGGTATGTCCTTGAGGTTTTCTTTTTCTTTTAAAAGATTAATTTATTTAATATGTATACAGAGTTCTGTCTGCATGTATGCCTGGAGGCCAAAAGAGGGCACCAGATCTCATTATAGATGGTTGTGAGGCACCATGTGGTTGCTGGGAATTAAACTCAGGACCTCTGGAAGAACAGCCAATGCTCTTAAGTGCTGAGACATCTCTCCAGCCCTCATATCTCTTTCTATACAAATGCCAATCACATTAATCAAGGTGCTGTCTTTTATTGCATCTTTGACCATAATTATCCCTTTAAAGATCCTTTCTACAAATATAGTTACATTTGGGCTTAAGGCTTGTAGTAGTTACTTTTCTGTTGCTGGGATAAAACACCGTGAACAAAAGCATCCTATGGAAGCAAGATTTCATTTGGCTTACTGTCTCAGAGGGTTAGAGCTCATAATTGTATAAACTGATGACATGACCACTCTGGTAGGATTGAGGGAAAGATTTCTATTGTAGATGCGAGGGAGGGAGAGAACTAACAGAGGAATCTGGAAGATTCCAGAGAGAAAGTAATGGATTCAGCATGGTCAGCAGACAGGGCCTGGCCAGGAGAGAAACAGGAACAGAACAGTTGGGAGAGAGCAAGAGATGAAGACAGAATGCAGGAAAAAAGAGGTCAAAGAGGGAAAGGAGCAAGAGAAGGTATAAGAAAGCCAGGGAGTGAGCATAGTGGAAATAGCAGGGTTATAAGGAGAGTGAACAGTGAAAGGGGGGAAGACCCTGAGCTGAGGGAAGTCCAGAGAAGGTGAGGAGGTGAGAGGAGCCAGGGTACCAGCTGGACTCTGAAATGTGTCAAAGGTATCTGACACTGAGGGAGCCTGGCAGCCAGCAGGTGCTTTGGTATACTAATAGGTACCACAGTTAGCCATGTGTCCTTTCTTCCAGTGACAAGGGAAATGCTCCTCTGGTAGAGGGAACCAGCTTCACAGGTTCCTGAGAAATAGCTGGGTTTAGTCTGACCACCAGACTTTGGGGAAGTGCAGTTTCCCTTGGACCTGACAATACCTGCAGGGGCAGCATTGCAGCCCGCAGCTGGAGCAGGAAGCAGAGAAATCACATCTTTAACCACAAGCATGAAGCAGAGAAAGAAAAGTGGAAGTGGGGTGAGGCTATGCACTCAAAATTTGCTCTCAGTGATGCACTTTCCTACAATAAGGCTACACCAGCTCTGCAAACTGCGCCATCAACTGAGAAACAAGTGTTTAGAGACACAATCTATCCTACTGGGAACATTTCTTATTTGGACCACCACAGGGCTTTAACACATGAATATGGAGGCAGAGAGCATAATTCTGCTGTATAACAATTAAGCATTATTTTTTATTTTTAAAAGAAGTATTTAAAATCTAAAAACTAATTTTCATTCACAGTATGTTCTATTTTATTTATTTATTTGTTTATTTGTTTGTTTGTTTATTTATTTGGCAATCCCAGGGGTGGCTTTCCTTTTCTTTCCTTTCTAATTATTTTGTTTTTATTCTATGTCCACTGGTGTTTTGCCATGGGTGTTGGGTCCCCCAGAACTGGAGTACAGTTGTGAGCTGCCCTGTGGCTGCTGGGAAGTCCTCTGGAAGAGCACTCAGTGCACTTACCAGCTGAGCCATCTCCTGCTCCTCTAGCTTGCCTTTTGTTGTTATGATAAACACCATGACTGAAAGCAACTTGAGGAGGAAAGGGTTTATTCCATCCTATGGCTTACAGTGCATGGTTGAGGGAAGCTAAGGTAGGAACCTGGAGGCAAAGGCTGAAGCAGACAAGTTTCCTAGAGGCTTCCTTTCCATGGTCTGCTCACCTTGCTTTCCTGTGCAATCCAGGGGTGACATCCCCTACATCGGGCTGAGCCCTCCCACATCAATCATTAATCAAGAAGATGCCCCTCAGACTTGCTTTTAGTTGATTGTAAAAATCAGAAAGTTTGGTGGTCACATAGCTGAGCAATGTGTTATTAGTCTCCCACTAGCCTAGATGCAGGGGTCAGCTTGCTGTGGGTTATGATGACAATGGTTGACTAAGTTACCTTTCAGGGATTGTTATAGTGGAAGTTCCACCCAAGCCCCTTCCCCTATCTCCTTCCAAACCCTGTTGCATCTCAGAAAGCCCGCCAAATGATGAACCCTCCTCCAGAGATGCTCAAGACCACTCCCACAAGTGTTTAAACTGCCTCCCAGAAAACAGACTCGTGGTTTTCTGGTCTCTTTCCTGTCTTCTCTCTGGGGGGGGGCGGGGGACGGCTGGAAAGCCATGAGGAGCACTGTATCCATTAAACGTGGCGTTTTCTAATTTGGTTTGATTTAATCTGATTTGGATTGCTGCATTGGCAGAGAGGCTTATTGGGTGTAGAAAATTTCAGGGATGAGGATGCTTTCTTGCTTTAGTGCCCATTGAGATACCGGTCTACTGGAATACAGGATGGTTAAAAGCTTGACATCTCTGTGCTTATTGAATCTGCTTGCTTTGCTGCCTTCAGCTTTGGGCCAGATGCTGCTCATCTCAGCATGGAGACATTGATAAGTATTTTGAAAATCCTCAGTTGTGGTTTCTCCACCGATGCAATAAGCCAAATCCAGATGAATTATTAAGACCAGGTTTAATAAACAGAACAAAGCAACCCCTGGGTGATCTTGGGGGAAGCAGGAGGTTAAATCATGTGGCACGTCCAGGGACCGGGTCTTAAATACCCTGTAGGTGTGATCCAGAGCATCTCAGGGGGAGGAGAGGCTGCTTGGTGGGCTTTCTGAAGGCGTAGGAGAGAGAGAGGGGGGGGGCTGAAGCATTGTTCTCAGCTAAACATCTCGACAGGGTTTGGGGGAGCTGAGATTCTCAACAGCCATGTTAGTCACTTAAGGAAATGTTTGTCTAGGACTGGGAGGACTGGGAGTCCTAAACTTTTCTAACCACTTTTCTGTCCCTTAAAGGGCAGGGAAGTTTTTGACTCCTAAAGTTAATGGATTACTTCTATCTAGAATAAGAGTAATGATGCTTTCGTATATTGGGAGGCAGCATAAGCTTATGACTGCATGCATAGCAACCACGAGGCTAGACCATGGAGATCCCGGGAGAGACAGCTAGAAGTCTCTAGTAACAGAGTGTTTCTAAGCATAAGCCTCGGTATTTCTCTTTACCTGAGGATAAAAGGGCCATGAAACACACTGACAGAGACAATCTTCACCTGTGATAAGATATTTAGTTTTAAGCCTGGCATCTCCTTTTGTTGGCATATTCTGGATAAGTCTTTTTCCTTGCCCTTGTCCTCAGTTAGACACCTTTCTAGTGGAAAAAAAAAGAAAAAAGAAAAAAAAGTAGAAAGAAAGAAAAAGAAAAGGTTTAGTAACACTGGCTCATCTAAACATATGGTGTTCCTTTGTCTGGCAGCAAGTTATAGATGTTTGGGACAGGAATTTCTTGCTTCCCTCCCTTCCTCCCTCCCTCCCTCCTTCCCTCCCTCCCTCCCTCCCTCCCTCCCTCCCTCCCTCCCTCTCTCTCTCTCTCTGTCTCTCTGTCTCTTTCTGTCTCTCTCTCTCTCTCTGTCTCTCTCATGACTAACAAAGGAACAAAGGAATTAAATATTTCTCTTAACCTCACTGGGTTGTCCTGCCAAGCAGTGGGTCTGACAGCATAAAAGGTGACTTTTGTAATTGTTGCAGATACACTGAGAGGCCCTGTTGGTGTGGTTTGAGAAACTGGAGTTATACAACAAAGGAACCTGTGACGTGCCTAATATGAATGTCACCTTCTTAGGATGTTGATCATTGGCAGTTAAATCGTGTATTTAGTGGGTGAAGATGGTGTTTCATTCTTTTTTAACCCATAAAGTTCTACATGCACATGATTAAAGATAAAAATAAATAAATAAATAAAAAGTAAATAAATAAATATGGTGGTTGTCTAAGAGGAGCTTTTGATTTTAGTGCTCTATGAAATGTGTGCTTGTGCCTCTGAGAAGTACTTATTCTCAAGAGGCCAGAGGGGAGGGTGGCCCACCCAGCACCTCCTGGGTATTTAGGATTTTTGCAGCCTGAGTGCACTCAACCTAGGCCCACAAATCACTTTTCAGACCTCAAACTACATGTGTTTTTATATTTGATAACTGGATCTCCTGCTCAGGGGCTCCTGCCTGGCTTTGATTCAGGAACTGTGCTGTGCCTTCTCATTTGATTTACATTTAGGACCCTTGAAGATGAGCTCCACTTCCACGTCCTGCCTCCTCCCAGGCATTGCAGATACAGGCAAGCTAGGAAACATCTGCCCTTGTGCTGATGATGGTGAGTCTGTCTCTTTTTTTGGTCTCTCTTTGAGCTCTAGATTCACGCATTCATCTTCCACAGTCATCTGCCCTGTCCCTTAGGGGGATCCCCATTGTCTCTCTCACAGCATGCAGTCACTTATCACCAGGCAGGTGCCTCCTCTCCTACCACCTGCCATAGTCACTACAGTCCAGGGGATAATGCTGGTCTCTTCCCTTACACCTGTGCCTAGATCCACTCAGATATGCAGTGTATTCTCTTCCCCAAAAGTTCATGTCTTGAAAACCTGATCCCAACTGGTAGAGTCATTGAGAGAAGATTAGATTAGGAGAGATCTAACTTCATCAGTGGGTTAATCCACTGATGAGTTCATAGCCAAATGGGCAACTAGGAGGGGGTGGGGAACCAATGACCAGGAAGCCTGAATAGGATCAACCTAAGCCTACAGACAGCAACACTTTTATAGTACAAGGTATCAACAGGGGAGTAAAGACAAGCTACAGAAGAGCGGAAAACATTTGCAAGTTATATCCTGACATGCTACTGGTATATAAGGAATGCCTTAATAATAAGACAACAACCTGAGTCAAATGAACAAAGACTTTAAGCAGCCGTTGCAAATAAAATATATGTGTCTAATAAACATACCAAAGACTCTCAGTTGGCATTAGCCCTTGGTGAAATGCAAATTGTTGTTTATTTTTCTTTAAGACGCATAAGTAGAAAGGCAGAACTGCTGGGAGTGAGAAGTAAATAAAATAAGGGGATGCTGGGAGAATATGATCAAAATACTTTATATACATGTATAGAATCACCAAAGAATGTGTTTTTAAAATGTTTTGTTTTGTTGCTTTTTTGAGACAGGGTTTCTCTGTATCTTTGAAGCCTGTCTTAGAACTTGCTCTGTAGACCAAACTGGCCTGAACTCAGAGATCCACCTGCCTCTGCCTCCTGAGTGCTGGGACTAAAGATGTGTGACACCATGCCTGGCTAAATTTTTTAAATCTTAAAGAAAGAAACAAATGCTGGTGAAGATGAGGGGAAGGGAACCTTTAACACTGCTGAGGAGAATGTATTAGTGTCATAAGAGTGGAAATCAATATGGAGGTTCCTCAAAAAACTAAGAAGAGCAGGCTTGAAAGATGTCCAAAGGCTAAGAACATTGGTTGCTCTGCCAGAGGACCTGAGTTCAATTCCAAGCACCTACATGACAGCTCACAACCATCTGTAACTCCAGTCCCAGAAATCCTATGCCCTCTTCTGGCCTCTGTGGGTACTGCATACACATGGAGCAAAGACATATATGCAGGCAAACACTCATCCACATTAAAATAAAATAAAAATATAAAAATTTAGCCAGGCAGTGGTGGCATCTTTATTCCCAGCACTCAAGGGACAGAGACAGGCAGATCTGTGAGTTCAAGGCCAGCCTGGTCTATAGAATGAGTTTCACAACAGCTACACAGAAAAAAACCTGCTCGAACCCCCTACCAAAAAAAATCTCAAAATGTTTAAGTGAAAAATAGACCTACCATGCAATCCAATTCTTGGGAATATACCTGAAGGAATCTAGTCATCATATCACAGGAGTATTTGCACAACCATGTTTATGGTTGCACTGATAATAGTTATAGAATCAGCTTAGATGGCCATCAACAGATGAATACGGACAGATCATATCTTATATCCACAATGGAGCTCAATTCTGTCATAAAGAATAATGAAGTCACTCTCATTTACAGTTGATCTGCACTCCATCTATCTGGGGTGCCCTAATCACTCTTCATGCCTGAAAGTCAGCAGGAATGAAAATCCTAAATCCCTGTATTTCACTAATATCAGCCAGAAGCAGCTAGACTGAGGAGACATCATTTCCCAATTATTTTAGCGTCTCAACTTTTAAGGGAAACATGTTAGCTAGACATATTCACAGAGTAGAAAGCCATTGACAAGGGGCCCCTCTGTCACAGCATCCCCCTCCTCCTCAAAATTTTTGATACCAGAGTCTTCTCAAGACCACCCTGATGAAGATGCCCCCCTTAGTTGAGAAAGGAGTCACCAGGATATCTCTCTCTCTCTCTCTCTCTCTCTCTCTCTCTCTCTCTCTCTCTCTCTCTCTCTCTCTCTCTCTCTCACACACACACACACACACACACACACACACACACACACACACACACCCTTCCCCTGACCTGTCTAATAGAAACAAGTTAGGAATGTCAGCCAGTGCTGTACCACACTATACAGCTCCTCCATTTTGGTTTGTATCACTCAAACTACTACAGTAACTTGTTTTTCAGAACTAAAGGAAGGTGCTTCTTTAGACTTTTGAGTTCCCTGCCCTAGGGACCCTTAGTAATGGCCAGCCAGGAGAGCTGTACATTGCTACTTGCTGGTCACCTCAGCATTGGCCAACTGCAAGTCAAAAGAAAACTTTCAACCCCCTCCCCCACTCTCTGCTCTATAACTTGGTCAATTCAATCAATTATGACTACATAGTGGAACCCTCATGAGTTACTTAGGAAGGAAAGAAGGAAGGAAGGAAGGAAGGAAGGAAGGAAGGAAGGAAGGAAGGAAGGAAGGACAGACGGACTTATTTTTGTCTCCCAGTCTTCATGGCAGGAGAACCACGGTAAAACGAGTGTGAGGACAGCTGGTCACACTGCATCTATCTTCAGGAAGCAGCCAGGGAAACAGGAAGTGGGGGCTGGGCTACAAAGCCTCCAGGTCTGCCCCCTTGACCCACTTCCTCCAACAGAGCTCCACTTTGCCTTCTGGAGATCAAGCATTCAAGCTCTTGGTCACATTTCACATCCAGACCACAACAGAACCTCAATAAAATTCTGGACAGACATTTAGGAGGGTGGTGTGTCCTGGCTTGACTCTCCCAGACATCAGTGTGTCACCAGCCCTTTGTGCTGCTTCTGATTTGTGTCCTTGCTAGACTAAACCTGTGATGATAAGCATAACAATCCGCTGAGTTCTGGGAGTTGGTCTAGCAAATGATCAAACCCGAGAGGTTTATGGAAAGTCCTGGATTTGGAGCTAGTTGGTCAGGAGAATGACTGGAGCTCCCAAGCTGCAACAGGTATGTGGAATGAGGGGAGTTTTGGGGGTGTGTGCTTGTGATACGTGGCTGAACTGAGTTGTTGATTTTGGAACTGCACTGAGCAACGGGGAGATGCTATCTACGTCTATATGGTATGGTTTGTATACGTACAGAATGGATGTCCATGTATGTGCAGCTAGCTCATGCTAGACACTCTGTCTAAGAGCAGCTTGGAGAGTCAAGGGCAACTGCTTAGAAACTTCGGGGGTCGGGGTGTTCATATGCCCATCCCGGTTTAAATGGCCCCATGACCTAGGGGAAAGCTTTATCACTCCCTTCCAAGTTTGGCTAGAGACCTGGCAGGTCGCATATGTTTCTTTCTTTTCTTTTCTTTTTTTCTTGTGTGTGTGTGTGTGTGTGTGTGTGTGTGTGTGTGTGTGTGTGTGTGTGTGTACTAGTTGCACAAAGAGACAAATTTTGTCATGATATTTTCATTTATGAATATGATGAACTTTGATCAGATTCACACCCATCTCCCAACATTTCCCTACTCTATTTCCCTTTTCTCCTCCTGCCCAAGTCCCTAGATTCCACATGAGAGAAAACATGATATATATATGTGAGCCCAATTCTGTCCTAATTTCATCCTGTTTCTGTGACGAAATACCTGACCAAAAACAAAACAAAACTTAAGGGTGGAAAGGGTTTATGTGGTTCAGAGTCCTAGGTTACAGGCCATCTTTGAAGGGAAGTTAAAGCAGGAACTCAAGCAGCTAGTCACATCACACCCAAGAGCAGAGAGGAAGAAATGCACCCATGCTGGCCGCTTGCTTCATTGAGCTTTATCATCCTGTCCTTTATAATTCAGGACACCCTACCTAGAGAGTGGTGCTGCCCACAGAGGGCTGGGGCTTCCCACATCAACTAACAGTGAAGACAATCCCGCACAGACCTGCCCACGGGCCAGCCTGGCCTCGGCAGCTCTCTTCTCGGGTGGTTTAGGTTGTGGTAAGTTCACAACTAAAAACTAGCCATCGCAGATGCCATTTCTAGGCCATTACACCCCTCAGTGTTTCACAACTGTCACAAGTGAAGGGGTGCTCTTCAGGGTTGGAGAGTGAAAGAGAGAAGCTCATTTTAATTAAAGAAATTAGAGCGAGCCAGTGTGAACTTAGTGATTGGGTTAGTTTTTGTTGCTGAGATAAAACGCCTGACCAAAAGAACTTGAAGGAAAAAGACTTATTTTAGCTCACCATTTAAATGCAGTCACTTGACAATTTCTGAGACAAAACATCATGGCAGAGAATGTGTGGCAGCCAGGAAAACAATGGAGAGTAGGAGGCAGGGCTAGATATAAGAAAGACCCTTCAAAATCAGTCCCCACCCCTCCTTTTCTTAATCTTTTAAAAAATTTAATTAATGTATTTTGCATCCTGACCACAGCCTTTCCTCCCACTCCCTCACCCCTCCCCTCTGTCTCCCCCAATTCACCCTTCCTCCGTTTTCTGTCAGAAAGGGGCAGGCCTCCCGTGGGCATCGGCAAAGCTTGGTTTATCAAACTGCGGTAAGATTCTGTCTGTGTGGAGCAGCTTCCTTTGTCTTTTGTCTCCTGTGTCTTTCCTCAGCAACTACTGACTAACACAGACCCATTGACATTTGCTCTTACAGTGTTAAGGCTTTTCTAGTTTCAGTACCTGTAGGTCGATAACCCCCTTGAGCCCGTTCCCATGTGTAGGGTAAGGAAGCAGTCTGAATAGGCAGCTGATCATCCCCGAACCACTTGTTGAAAGAACCCCATGGCTCCTTGGTGCTGTTTCGGTAAATTTTGTCTTGTTTTGTTTGAAAGTTATGGTGGATTGAATGTACACATTGTCATGGGACAAGATTTCCTTTTACTTTGGCATTGTGAGCAAGAGACATGAGTTGCCTGGTATTGCCACCGGATGGCAGCAGTGCCACATATTTTGCTTATGTCTTGTTTCTACTACCCCCAAAGTGGGACTAGGTTTTAACCAAATACCAAACACCCTCACAGTCATTCTTTGTGTTTCTCACCCTCCCGATGAACTTGACTTTGGCTGCTCCAGTGTTGTCGATCTTTTTCCTCTATTGTTTTTCAGCTAGCTTGAACCTGACTTTTCTGTTCCACCGTGAAGAGGTGAAATTCACAGGGAGAGGCCATGCTTTGGGTTGCTGGAGAGGATGTGAGGTAAAATTTGATTCAGACCCTTGGTAAGAGGCCTGTGAAATGAAAATATGGAGAGTTTGATCCAGCTGTTCTCAACTAACAAAAGACCTGGCAGGAATGTGCGCTCACTGCTGGAGCTACACAACTTAGGTCAGACATGGCTGGTTAACGAGGGGTTACTATCTAAAAGTTGCCTTCTTTGTTGGTCAGATGTACTAGCTGACAGGTAAATCTGATTTTTGACTGAACATTGTGTAGATAAATTATTACTTTATCGTTTAGTAAACAGCAGACGGGAAACCAAGGCCACCCATTTGGGAGCTCCTGATCCAAGGGAGGAAGTATGAGAGGAAGCCTCTGCCCCCTTTTTGCTTGCTCGCCGGGTGATGGACACCTCCCAGGCAGGCCTCACTGTGTTTCTCCCCATGCCATTCTGACATGGACTTAGGAGCCCTCAGCTCTTCAGGCCTCTGCACCGCCCAACTTCTGCTTCTGTGGACCTTTGACCTACAGGTTCAGAGCAACCTACACACTCCCTTCTCTGGTGTGAGCTAGTCAGATCGCCCCAGGGCACCCAGGGAATTCTCCGCATACTCAGCAGTGGAGACAGCAACTCCCCCAGCACAGGGCCAGGCTCGAGTCTCCATCCTTCAGCACTCTGGGAGCTATTACCATCTGTCCGTCAGCGGCATCAAGGAGCCAGGAGTGATGACCTGGACAGTTCAGGCTGTGGGAAGAGGTCCCCACTTTGATGTGAGCCACAAGGTCAGGGAGGGAGCAGGAGGTGAGGGGGGCTTCTGAACACAATCTTCTCTTCCATCCTAGGCTTCTGGGGAAGACGCCAGTCTGTCTTCATCACCCCTTTCATCTCTTGAATCTCTGTGACAAGCTTCCTCCTCCCCAACCTCGGGATTGCAGGAGGCAGCAGTGTGAGACTCTTGGTTCTAAATCTCTAGCCTGTGCATGGTGGCCAGACCCACCTGCCCAGTTCGTTTACAGTGGACATTAAATGGTACATGGTGAGCATTTCATGCAGGAAACACTCAAGTCTTAGATCGAGAGAAGATGATTTTCCCTAGGAAGTGGAGCATCCTGGTGCATGGGGGGCTGCAGGACACTGGGCATGGGAGGCTGCAGGACACTGGGACATGGGGGGCTGCAGGACACTGGGCATGGGGGGCTGCAGGACACTGGGACATGGGGGGGGCTGCAGGGGACTGGGCATGGGGGGCTGCAGGACACTGGGACATGGGGGGCTGCAGGACACTGGGACATGGGGGGCTGCAGGGGACTGGTGCATGGAGAGCTGCAGGACACTGGGGCATGGGGGCTGCAGGACACTGGTACATAGGGGGCTGCAGGAGACTGGGCATGGGGGGCTGCAGGACACTGGGACATGGGGAGCTGCAGGAGACTGGTGCATGGGGGGCTGCAGGGGACTGGTGCATGGGGAGCTGCAGGACACTGGGGCATGGGGGCTGCAGGACACTGGTACATAGGGGGCTGCAGGAGACTGGGCATGGGGGGCTGCAGGAGACTGGTGCATGGGGGGCTGCAGGAGACTGGGGCATGGGGAGCTGCAGGAGACTGGGGCATGAGGGGCTGCAGGACACTGGGGCATGGGGGCTGCAGGACACTGGTACATGGGGGGCTGCAGGGGACTGGTGCATGGGGGGGCTGCAGGGGACTGGGGCATGGGGGCTGCAGGACACTGGGGCATGGGGAGCTGCAAGAGACTGGGGCATGGGGGGCTGCAGGAGACTGGGGCATGGGGGCTGCAGGAGACTGGGGCATGGGGGCTGCAGGAGACTGGGGCATGGGGGCTGCAGGAGACTGGGGCATGGGGGCTGCAGGAGACTGGGGCATGGGGGCTGCAGGAGACTGGGGCATGGGGGCTGCAGGAGACTGGGCCCTTTCTTGCCTTGGACTCTGGGATCCTTTACTTCTGCTTCTAACTGTCACCAACTAGGCCTGATCTAACACCAGCAGTTGCAAGAAACTCACCAACCAGAGAGAACCCCACCCTCACTGGTAGAGAGGAGTAAGGAGCCAGGTATAAGGACAGATGGGGAGGGAATTGCCACTAGGATTGTCCTTTTCTCTGTCTAAGGTTACAGAAATTCCCAGAAGTTTCTCTTGATTTAAAATAAAAATATTTTTAGTTTTTGTTCATTTTGTTTGTTTTTGTTTTTTGAGGCAGGTTTTCTCTGTGTAACAGCTCTGGCTGTCCTACAGAACTTGTTCTGTAGACCAGGCTGGCCTTGAACTCACAGAGATAGATCCTCTTCTCTCTGCCTCCCAAATGCTGGGATTAAAGGCGTGTGCCACCACTGCCCAGCTTTTTGTTGTTGTTGTTCATTTTTAATATACCATCTATCTATCTATCTATCTATCTATCTATCTATCTATCTATCTATCTATCTATCTATCTTGTCTGTCTATCTGTCTGTCTATGTGTGTGTTCAAGTACATGTCACATGTGTGTGGGTGTCCCTGGAGGCCAGAGAGAATGTAAAATCTCTGGAGTTAACAGGCTGCCTGATCTGGGTACTAGGTATCTAACTTGAGTCTTACAGAAAAGCAGAAAGTGCTATTACCTTCTGAGCCAACTCTCTTGTACTTCACTGCTCCCGCCTCCCATTTTAAACCAAGTTTTCCCTGCCCTCCTAATTCTATGATCTAGGAAGAAAAGCCAAGAAGGAAAGAAAACTCATAGGGCCTGTTATCACAGTGACGTCTGGCCTTCCCCACTCACCAAGACATGGAAATTTAACAGAAATGGGATTTCAGTATTTGGCATCCCCTACCTGTTCAGAACATCCTAAATGTATTAACTTGCTAAAGTTCTCAAAACTATCTGTGCAAGGAACTTACTATTCTTTTTCAATTTCACTGAGGGAAGACACAGAGCCAAAGAGGGACCAATGATGTCTCAAAGCCACATCTATATACAGCAGAACCAAGTCTGGACTCACTTTGAATCCTTGCTCTCAACCAGTGCTGCCCTGATGATCCAAGTATCTTAGGAACTAACAAAAGATTTCTTATTTCTTTTCCACCTTTCCAGATCCCAGCTTGGAGCTGGATAGACAAAGCCCAGAACGAAGATAGAGGGTGTGGCTATAGCAGGAAGGAGAATCATACCCATCATGGAGACAAGACAGCTGGTCTCTGTCCGTTCTGCTGCTGGCTGGCTGTACCACAGTCTCTCTTGGCCTCATGGTCTATGCCCATCAAATGGGAGGATGAGATGGAGGCTATGGTCTGTGTCTTTAGATAGTAGGATTCCTGAGGTCTCTTCTCTTTCCAGGATGGAGTTTGGTAGCTGAGATTATTTATTTAGAAGAAGGAGTGACACTCTCAGCCATTTCCCTGGAGTTCGTTATTCCATCCTCTCAGAGAACGGGACCGGATTTGATATTCAGGCTCAGCTAAGGATCCTGACTCCTTGTATATTCAGTTTCCAGAGATGATCCCAGATACAAGGTCCTGGTCATTTTTGTGCAGTCCCTGAATATCCCTCCATTCTTCTCTCTGTAGGTTCACATTGTGGGTGGACACCTGGGGCTGATACAGCAAAATACCACATCGGGTGGTGTGTGCCACATCTGTGAGATCTCATGGAATCCTCACCACAGTTCAGGAAGAAGAAATTTTGGAGATGGGGAAAACAAGCTGGTCAAATTGTCTTCTGGCTTGCAGCTAGGAAGAGAGGAAGATGAGACGGGAGCTTATGCACCAGGGCACTGTACTGTTGCCCATCTTGAGAAGTAGTCTAAGATTTCCACCAACTTTCCTAGAGAGGACAGGCGTCTCGGGGCTAGCTTCTTTAGGGTGGAATGGGTCTTCTGTCTTTTTAGAGTTACGGGGAGAATGCAGAGCAGCCTTAGTAGTTTGGGAAAGAAGCAGAATAAACACAAAGGGAAGAGAAGGGGCTCCACACCCTACCCTGGTGTGGGTGGAGTCTAGGATTCAAGCTGGCATGCAGTATCCTTGATTTGGGACCATATGTGATGAGCACCCAAGCTAGCTTGGGAGATAGCCCCGAGAATTGGAATCATTGGCCCAAGATGGAGCTGAGGAGGCAGAAAGCCTGGGTGACACCCAGCTGAGGTCCCCACTCTGGAAGCAGAGTGTGTAATGAAGTACACAGGGTCACCAACTGTCCCAGAGTTCTGCCTTTACGTTCAGAGCCTAGAGTACTGGATCTGAGGGAACCCCTACCAAAAGACTTGACATCAGTTCCTCCCATTTTCTCTGAATAGTGGGGTGGGGGACCTAGCATCACTCATCCCTGGACAATTTAGCTGTTATCAGTACTTACTTGGATGAGGGAAGAGAGGGTCACAGTAAGAAGGAGAGCAGAGGGGACACCAGGGCCTTTGTTCTCCATGCCCAGTTCCTAGAGGGGGGAGGGGTGGGACTCAGCTCAGCCTCACCGTATCTGGCAGGCAGCCCTATGTCCAAGCCACGGAATTAAGCTGGCCTCCCTTTTCCAGTACGGATGAAGCAGGGGTGGACGGTGACAAGAACTGTCAGTGCTGGTATCTTGTCCCAGTAATCACTGAAAAGGCCATGCATACAGCTCAGCAGGCCTGAGAAGGACCACTGGGAGGAGGGGTGGACAGGAACACAGCCACCTTTGTGCACCTCTTCAGCAAGGCATCCTATCCCTGTCCTGTCTGCCCTGTGTGGATGCTGTGAAACTCCAGGCCTGGGACCACACTTGACTGCACATTGAGTACACCCCCATCGCTCATGGGAGCCAGCTTCTATGGAAGGCTTATTAAACCTGAAGAAGATTTTGGGGTCTACTTGCCACTGAGGGCTACCAACAGAGATGACAGAAGCAAGCATCCAGGTTAAGCAGATGACAGAAAAATGTCTGAAGTCTTGGAGCCAGTGAGATGGCTCACTGGGTAAAAATGCTTGGTACCAAGCCTCATGACCTGGCATCCCCAATCAATCAATCAATAAATAAATGCAAATAAATAAATAGATATCACAGTCGATGTCTGAGCATTGGGAAGGACACTTGCTGCCTTTTCATGCTGAGCCCCAACCAGAGAGGAACCTGCCTCTATGTCATTCTGGGCCACATGCCTGGCAGCCTTGATCAAACAAAAACAAGACCCACCTAGAACTTCCCTTCTGCCCACCCACAACATTCTGGGCACTGGGGAGTCTAGGTTCTATCCCTGTTTTTTTTCTAAACCATCTGGCCTGGTAGCCACCCAGTGTGGGGCCAAGGTGAGGGCCTGGCAGCCATGGGCCGGCCTCTGCCTGATTGGGAGCTTCACAGCTGCTGGCCTCACTGCTCCACTCAGGCAGAAAACCTTACTTCTCATGCTCCTCTAATGACTGCATTGTTTTCAGGAAGGTTCCCATCCCCAACTCTGCAGTTTTGTCTCTCTTCTGCCTGTTCTTAAATCCCAGTGGGCTCCAGGCCAGGGTCTCGGGTGCTAGAACAAGGTTGGGGACATGTCTCCAACTTTGCAGTCCCTAGAACAGGGTGAAGCCCCAACAAACCACACTTCCCTGGTGCCTGGAGCTCAGGGCTCTGGGAGTATCTGAAGAATTCAGGGGGACCCCTTGGGTGCTGCACATCCTTGACACTCCCCTGCAATAAGTTTATAACTAGAGAAAGACAAAAGGGGTGGGTTCTGCAGTTCCTGTGCCCAGGGACTTGCAGTCCATTTGAAAGGACAGAAGTTAGTGAGGTGAGGCTTATTGTCTATTGATTGGACACTCCATCCAGTCAAGCAGGGTCCAGGCTCCTCAAAGGTTGTGTTGGGAGTCCTGGGAGCCCCAGCAAGTGAGTCTGCTTCAGATATATCTTAGGAAGGACACCCAGGATGTTGAGACCTCAGAGAAAGAGCAGTTCAGTGTGGGAGGAGAGAATTCGGAGTTGTCTAAATAGAAGGGATCTCTGGAGGAAGACGCTGTACAGGTCTGCAAGCAGTTTGGTGTGGAGTCTGGGCAGGAATGTATTCTAGAGAGGAAGCCAAGTGACCCTTAGGTCATGGGGATACAAGAGGCCTGCAGTGGGAAAGCTCAGGCAGGGCTTGTTTTGGTTGTAAGGTCCCCGCTTATGCTGGGCCCCTACCAGGACTCTTCCTAAACACACCCGGCTGGTGCCCTGTGTTGTGAGATCCTACAGCTTTGGGTTTGCGGGCCAGGTCCCTTTAAGTGCTCCAGTAGATCTTAGATGGGGTGGATAACAGGGTAGGTCAAGTCAGAACACTGGGCCTGGGCCTGGGCAGCTGTAGGGTTGGCTCTCCTACAGGTAGGAGAAGGCATTTCTGTACCCAAGGATGAGATGAGTGATTCTGCAAGTATGGCTGCTATGGAGTTCTTGGTCAGCTCGTGAATTGGTATGAAGACTAAGCAGGGTGGAAGGATGATCTGCTCGTGTCATCAATTCACCTTGTGCACATCTCTGTTGCTTTCTCTGCACACTAACTGCAACCTGGAGTTCTTCCGTAGTGTCTGGAGGGGCTGTGAGTAGCTAGCTGTCCTCTCTTAGCTTTCCCCTGGTTCAGGTCCATTCACTCACCTGTCACTCACAGGAGACACCCAGCAACACCTTCTCCAAGCCTACACTGGCTTGCCAGGCCCCTTCCTGCCCAAAGTCACACTGATGGCTTCTTTGCACCAACCCTGCCATTGCCTGACCTGGGTAACATCTCTCTTTCTCAGTCTCAATTCCGGCCTCTTTCTGTGTCGTGCATCTGCTTCAGGAGCCCCCATGCATTCCCAGAGCTGAAGCCCACTCTGGTGATACTCTGTCCCCATTAAATGCTTAAATGCTTGGAATTCAGGGGGACAGATTTCACCCACTAGCTACAGTGTGGCATGCTAAGCTGGGTCTTGTGAGCTATCTCTTTCTTTCTTTCTTTCTTTCTTTCTTTCTTTCTTTCTTTCTTTTTTCTTTCTTTTTTCTCGAGACAGGGTTTCTCTGTGTAGCTTTGGAGTCTTTCCAGGAACTTGCTCCGCAGACCAGGCTGGCCTCAAACTCACAGAGATCTGCCTGTCACTGCCTCCCAAGTGCTGGAACTAAAGGTGTGTGCCACCACTGCCGGGCAAGCTATTTCTTATAACCATCACAGCACCTTGCCTTCATAGACCAAAAGGGTCAAGGGCACATAGCAGGTCATCAGGGTCCAGCCTCCTCTAGTCCTCCAGGTGTGTGTGTGTGTGTGTATCTTTCTTGCTCTACAGGACTCTACTTGAAGGAGTCTTTGCTGATTCCCAAGTCCAAGTTGTGTCTGTCTGCCTCTGGGCCTCAGAACATCCAATCTAGTTCTGTATTGCTGCCCAGCCAAGTTGAAGAAGGAGGGGCCTGGGTGTGGGACATGTGGGGTGGGCTATGGGGTGAGGGTGTGTGGGGTGAAGGGAGACCAGGTTTAATGAGGTGACTGCCACTCATAAATGAAACAGAAGGTGGTGCAGCTTGTGTGAACTTCGACCCCTCCTGTCAGTCTTGCCTTTCATTAAGAGTGGTGCCTCCTTCAGAAGAGACCCACCACAGCCTGGGCCAGGATGCCAGGGCTGGAGAGAAAAGAGTGTGAGAGGGGAGGCATGGTCTAGCAGTTAGTGGATCTCCTGCTCCTCTCTTGTCCCTCACAGGACTTTTGATAGAAAAATGGCTGTGGACCACAGACCACAGACCTGGAGACTTCCAAAAACATAAATTTACAGGCCTTTTGTCAATAGGTTGGGAGTTGAGTCTTGGAGATTTACATTTATTTTCTTTTAGTTGTGTGACTGTGTAATGTATATGTGGGTGGAACTATACGGACAAAAGTGTCTATGCGTTTGCCTGTGGAGACCCGGGGTTGTCGTCTGGCATCTGCATCTATTGCTCTCCGCTTTGTGTGACACAGGATTTCTGACTGAACCTTGAGCTTACCAGTTGGTAGACCAGCTGGCCAACGAGCCCCTGAGGTCATCTTGTCTCTGTGCTCTCCCAAGCACAGAAATGACAGGTTTACACTACCCTGCCAAGCTTTTCATGTGGGTGCTGGAGATCTGAAGTTAGGTCTCGTGTACCAAGCACTTTCCCTGCTGAGCCATCTCTCCAGCCCAGAAATTTATGTCTTTAAAAAAAACAAAAAGCTACTGTGCTGATTCTTCAACCAGACATCTTACCAATCAAGGTCTTGGGTCCTAAAGTGAGGCCAACTGGCCTCAGGCTAACTGGGGAACTGGGGGCACAAAATATTCAGCACTTACCTCCTGGGGCCTGACTTCA
Source organism: Cricetiscus sungorus (assembly GCA_030556225.1). Lineage (NCBI taxonomy): Eukaryota > Metazoa > Chordata > Mammalia > Rodentia > Cricetidae > Cricetiscus > Cricetiscus sungorus. The sequence goes on along the minus strand of JANBXA010000740.1, from coordinate 41,488,437 downwards.
TACTTCGTCACTACACTACATCAGATCCTCTAAATAACCCTGTGTGATATCAGCATTATCAAAATTGCAAAATGAGTTGGAGAGCAAACAGCTTGCCAAGAGGAAACAGAACCGAGATCAGAAAACAGTTGCACATGATTCTGGAAGTTCTCCTGCCAAACAGTGTCATAGGTACCCTGTGCCCCCAACACACACACACACACACACACACACACACACACACACACACACGCACGCACGCACGCACGCACGCACACACGCACACACAAACACAAACACACACCTAATACAATAGCCATTAGTTTCCAGGGATCCAGAGTTTGTAAATCAGGAAGTCATTGTCTTATTCTATTCTAACTGTGGTCCCAGGACCAACCATAAATATTACAGTTAAAGACAACTCTCCGTGACTGGAGATATCTGTGTTATTCACAGTGGCGTGTTAAAATGAGAAGAACCCTTGGCATAAAATCAGGCAGCCCCATCTCATTGTATACCTTTTCAGAAAAGAGCACTTGCTTTCTGGTTGGGGCAGAGGAAACAGGCTTTGCTCAAGGGTTCTGCACATGGGACAGATGGGCAGCTATGAGAATAGAAAGTGTTGCCTCTTCCCTCTGCCTTGCAGGTTCTTGCCTGGCCCTCAGTGGGGCTTTCAGTGAGCTCTGCCCCTTAGTAACTTTTGTGGAGAAGCTGGCTTCAGGCCGCCCACACATAGAGGTCCAAGCTCTGCAGAGTAAGCTAAAAGCTGGCACCTTCAGCTTAACCATGCCAGGGCTTCCTCCATCCAAAAATTACTTACTGAGAAGAATTCTTAGCTGAGCATGGTGGTATGCCTTTTAATCTACAACTTGGGAGGCAGAGGCAAGAGGATTATCATAAGTTCAAGGCTAACCCGGTCTGCATATCAAGTTCCTGGCCAGCCAGGGCTATGTAGTAAGACCCTGTTTTGAAATTGAAAGAAAAAATAAATCAAGGCAAGGCCACCCACTTTTAAACCAGGCACTAGGAATATAAAATAGATTTTTTTCTTTTATTTTCCTTTTTTGGGGGGGAGGGGTATGTGTGTGTTTGAGATAAGGTTTTACTCTGTAGCCCAAACTAGTGAGCTTGCATTGATCCTCCTGCCTCAAGTTCCCAAATGTTGGGATTGCAGGCATGATTTACTATGCCTAGCTTACATTATAAAGTGATAAAGATGTGGTTTGTGATCTTTAGGGAAAGAGAGGAAAAAAGAGAATCTGGCCAGGACTTTTCATCCTGGGCTATTGACCTTCAGAGAAGGCTGAATGTTGCCAGGACTATTGAGAAATGTTACCCTGTCTTTAAGTAGAACTGCATTGCTTAGAGGTAGGCCAAGACCCTACTCCTTGAGGGTCTTGAGGTGGGAGGTGCCGCCTGGAAAGAAGCACAGTCCTACAGATGCTTCCAATGGAACGAAGCCTGTGGCTGAGGAGGTGAGTAAGTTGAGCTAGGGACAACTGAGCGCGGCTGGCTCCCAGGCAGCCTTGGCTAGCGCCTTTGGTTGAGGAGACAATTATGTCAACCTTACACATCATGGTGCATCTTGTGAGAATGAGGGCTGAATTCCTCAGGCATGCTGAGATAGAAGTCTTAAAAGCAAGACTGTCTGTAGCTGACCAGAACTGTGACCCTACTTTTGGGTCATTCCAACTCCAATGTTGGAGTCCAGGGCCCTGGAGCTAGCTGTCTACACTTGCCTTGGAAGCTAGAAAAAGAATAGCTATCCGTTTCCTGGCAGGTCTATGCAGGCACATCTGGGCGAAGGCTGAGTGTCAGAGTGTCACAGAGGGGAAGGGGCTGGGAATAGCAAGGGCCTGGGATGGTGGCTAACCCAACTCCACACAGCTGAGTGGAGACTAAACCAACAGACAGGAAATGAAATCTGGCCTTGAAAGCCTGTCCCTCCCACACTATACCAGGAGGGAAATTCAAAAGGGCTTCATCAAGGGTTCAACCCCTGCCCCAACCACCACCACTCTTTAGACTCCCTCTGGGACAGCTTGAGGGCAGGAACTCTGTATTTGTGGTTTGACTCTCTGGAAAATATGAGGAAAGCTGCAGTCTTAAAAAGAAAAAAACAAATAAACAAAAAACAAAACTACGCAGATGCCCTTATATGCTGTTTGAGGGAGTTCAGGACCCCAAGCTAAGAATTGTTGTCCTATGAAAGTAGGCCTGTCCCTGCCCCCATGCTCATCTCTTTCTTCTTCCTCTGAAAAAACCTCACAGATTTTAGGATATTCACGGGATTATGCAACCATCACCTCCAACCCTCCCATTTTCCTCAGGTTTTTTTTTTTTTTAATGCCTAAAGGTCAGCCTGTTTTAGACATTTCATATAAACAGAATCACCTGCTTCCATTTAGCGTGATGTTTGCAAATTGATCCATGTTGTAGCATCCATAACTACTTCATTTCCTTTGAATGTTCCCCTATCGGATGGATATGTCCAACTTTTACTCATTCATGTTGGATGGACGAATGGACAGACATTGGAAAGGCTCTATTTTGTGGCTTTTTTTTGAGTAGTTCTGCTTTGAGCCCTGGTGCATAGGTTCTTGTGTGGACCAAGGCTTCCAGGTATTGGGCCTAGGAGTGAATGGATGGCTCACATGGTAAGTTTGTTTTGCTTTTGGAAAAGCACCTGGTTTGTCTAGAGAAGCTGCACTGTTTTATACACCTGCCAGCAGTTTTGTGCCCACTCTAATTTTATACACATCCTCAGCAACACCAACACCTTCTCCTCTTCTTATTACTATTATTCTGTTATAGACAGGCTTGCAGCATGAAATATTATTTCATTGTGGATTTAATTTGAATTTTCATGGTTTACAGTGATGCTGAGAATCTATACATGTGCTTACTGGATATGTTCATCCTCTCCAGAAATGTCCACATAAACTGGTGTCCCCAGTATTCTAAAATCTGTGAGGTTTTTTTCAGAGGAAGAAGAAAAAGATGAGCGTGGGGGCAGGGACAGGCTTACTTTCATAGGACAGCAAGATCACCCAGTACTTGTGTCATTTCTCCAGGCCATGAATATTTAACTATTATTAACCATTGACCTTTGTTCTGCCCAGAACATGTCTGTAGAAGAAGGCTGGTGAAAGCCCCAGGAAAGGATCTTACAGTGATCATGTTTAACCAGTGGCACCCCAATTCCATGTGTTGATTACTGGGGTGGGGAGTGATGCCATTGTGAGTCCATAGGCAAGGCAGTCCCACCATGCAGATCTCAAGTCCAGACTCATATAAGACCCAACCGTGTTGACACGTTCATTGAAAACAAGAATCATGTCTTCTTGTTTGATCTAAAAATTAACCCCTCTTTTGTACTCTGGTATATTTGTAATTCTGCTCTATACAGGGCATTTTGTTACAACACAATAAAAACAGATTATGGAGCGACACAAAAAAGAACAAAAACATGTATATCCTAACCTAAGTGGCATCTGTGTGACACAGTCTTACAGTAGCTGAGCTACTGAGACATCCAGAGAAATGTGACTGCCTGGGCAGCCCTAGATGCGAAGACAGGAACTGCCAATCTGGTATAGTTTATGGTAATAGACAAGAGAAAAAAAAATAGGGCTTGTGAGATGGGTCAGTGGGTAAAGGCGCTTGCTGAACCAACCTGTTTTCCTGAGTTTGCTTCCACAAACCCACATCAAAGTGGGAAGAGAACCCATCTCTCCAAACTCTTTTCTGACCCCCACGTGTACCATTGCACACCAACCTACCCACAATGATGCATACAAACAAAACATCAATTAAACATTTTAAAATAGAGAAAGAATAGTGTTCTACATTTTGCTGTATCTTATTGCACAGTAGAAACCATTTCATATTCTTTGGCATGTAAGCCTGTAGTTAGTAATACCTTAGTCAATGTTTGCTTATTCACCCAATATAATCACCCCAAGATTGGGGCTAATGAAGGATAGCAGACTCCATCAATGGTGACCGCCACCTACATTTAAGGGTTGGCAGAAAAAGTGGATGTGATGTTGTCCCTGTGGAGAAAGATTGTGCTGGGAACATAGAAGGAGGAATTCAAGCAAGAAAATCAAGGCAGAACGTGCCCCCAACTTGCCATCAAACTGGCAGGGAGACTGCCTCTCACCTTGACTGGATCCAGAGGCAAACATCAGAATAGTTTTCTAGTGACATCTTGCTGCCTTCCATGTGTGTCCAAAAATCCAAGGAAAAGGAAGATCTCAGTCATCATGCAAGGAAAAGGACATCTCGGCCATCATACAGGAGCCTGCTCATAGGTAAACTTCTCTACTTCCTTCCTCAGAAATCATAATTAGATGAAACAAAACAAAACAAAAAACTCAAAGAACCCAACTATTCCCGCTAGGTCATAAACCCAATAATCTCATTGCATTTAAAAAACCAATCAAATCATTCAAACAAACAAATGAAAACCTCGAGATCCACGGCTGAGGGTGTAACATGAGTGGTATGCTATTTGTGAGGCCCTGAGTTTGATCTCCAACACAGGGGGGGGGGGAATAAAAATAAAGAGCATCAACAAAGTAACAACAACAACAAGTTGCAGAAATTTGAATAGGCTCACCCACACAGTCACATAGTCAGTTGGTTGCAAGATGGACTAGAACAAAGTACCCTCTTCTTACCACCCCCATATTCTGCTCTTGACTCAGATAATTCATTTTTTATTTCAAGATAGTTTATTTTCAAAATAGGTCACAACATTAGGTTTTGGCCCATTCTGCCAAATGTACAAGCTACAAATGCTTGCTCAGTGGCTAAAGGGCACACGTTAGTATCATGTCTGAAAAGTGATAAAAATCCATATAAAACAAACATTTAGTTTCCATAGGAACACAGGTTAGTGTGACCCATCTCCTAGCCTTCCATACGGCATCTGTGCCAACCTCTATCCTTACAAAGATATGACTGAGACAATTTGTAATCACAGGACAGTTTATAGCTGTGGATGCCATAGCAGCCAGGGACTTCCCACATTCTGGGGGTGAAGCCCAGCTGAGAACAAATGTGGGAATGCCTGGGATACTGGCCCATCTTCCTGCCTTCCCTTGAGGCTCTAAGAGTTGGGAGTTAGTTCATCAACAGCATGAGGCATCTTGTTCCTATTCTCCCGTCAGGGCGGTCCTGGCAGAACTCTCCATTTCCTGGAAAGGAATACGTTTTTAATCTCTGAGCTCAAATTCACTTTGGATGGGAGGTAAGAAAACTGAATCCCTCCGAAGTAGATTCTGTCTTCCTCCTACGAACATCTTATGTGTCCAGCAGTGGAAGACGACTAGGGGTTCTGTCCCTGTAGCCTTGAGCAGCCTTGAGCAGAGATCCAGGAAGCAGCAAGAACCCAGGCAGAGCCAGACTCCTCCCCTCAGCCCTGTCAGCACACTCCCAAAGAAGAGCTTGGAGGTCTTTGTATGGTACTGCCTGGATCTTGAAAATGATTTTTGCTTACTCCCTGCTCCCCATGTTGGGTCTCATATCAACTCACATCTTCTTAGAAGCCCCATTGCCTCTCAGCTGGGTTTTGAATGTGCCCTCCCAAGTTCACATGTCCAGAACAATAATTCCCAAATTCATATGTTAATATATCTGGAGGTGGAACCTTTGGAAAGTAATTAGATTAGGTCAGAAGGGTCTGGCCTCCACAATGGTATTAGAGATTTGTAAAACAAAACAAAACAAACAAACAAAAAAAAAATAAAGAGAAGCCTATGGTGGCATCCTAGCCCTGTCTTCCATGTAAGAAAGCTTTGATTAGAAGCAGCTGAAGCTGATCCTGTGTTTTTGTAGTTCCCAGCTTCTAAAAGCACAATACACACACACACACACACACACCACACACACACACACACACACACACACACACACACACTCACTGTGTATGGTTTTGTTCTACATGCATGTTTGTGCACCAGATGCATTCCTGGTGTCTACTGAGGCCAGAAAAAGATGTCATCTCTCCTGGGACTGCAGTTATAGCAGTTGTAAGCTACTATGTGGGTGCTGGGAGTCAAATCTGGGTCCTCTAGAAGAGCAGCCTGAGCTCTTAACTGTCGGGTCATCTCTTCAGCTGCCCTAGCTATGTTTCTTTTTTAAAAAACACATTTGTAAATTTTTATAAATCATCCAGTTAGAGACATTGTGCTACAGCAACAGGAAGTTGATTAGACATTCCTCTGGTCCTGGATTAGTGGTCTTTCCTTGGTGCGTGTATAACCCTAGTCCATTCCTAGCCCTACCAACTGGGCTGTGATCGCTTGCTTACTTATGTGTAGCCTTCTTGTCACTAGCCTGACTGATGATGAGACAACCTTGAAAGAAAATGGAAATGGTGGGATTTGGAAGAGGAGAAATAGATTCCATCATGGCTGCAAATGTGGTCTCCAAGGGCATTCTGAACTGGGTCTTAGTTCATGACAAGGAGATCGGCCTCTCTTTTCTCTCTTACAGAATGCTGCACCACTTTGGGTAAGGGCATTTCCAGCAAGGCTTAGAATAAGCCACCAACTGAAATAGCTAGTAACTGGGGGATGAGACTATCTCAGGTCAGGTGGATAACTACAGCACCCACCAACACCTTGAAGACAGTTTCTTCTCTCTCCCCCCCTCTCTCTCTCTCTCCCCCCCTCTCTCTCTCAATCCTTTCTTTTCTCAGTACTGGAGAATCCTGCACATTAAGCAACCACTGCTCTCTAGGGTGGGCACTGCCTGTCCCAGGCCTTACCTGCAGAGTCCTGCTGGTACTCTGAGGCATCTTTGTCTGCCAAAGCAAGTGGGTGTTGGAAAGGTTTTAAAGATGTCACCCTGGGCATTTAGCTAGACAGATAAAGGCCCTTTCTGTCAAGCCTGGTGACCTGAGTTTGAACTCTAGAGTTGACATGGTAGAAGATAGCCAACTCCTTCAAGTTATTCTCTCCCCAACACACATACACGGTGGCACTTGTGTCCCATGCACACCCATACTTATGTAATACATGGGTTCATTCTTGTGTGTGTGTGTGTGTGTGTGTGTGTGTGTGTGTACGTGCGCGCTCGCGCACGCGCGCGCGCACACACACACAAATAAATAACACAAATAGATGAGCAGATGTAATAAACAAGATGTCATCTAACTCTCAATGACTTTGAAAGCAAGGGCTAGCCTTAGGAAAATGAGGGACTGACACTGCATTGAGAATAAATGTGGTCATCAGTCAAACTTTGTTCCTAGGGCAGGGGTTCCTCCCCACAGTACAGAAACTAAGGACCAAGCATCCTGGATTCTCCTGCCATCACACTGAAGTAGTCTCAACTACTGTAACCAGGAGGGACAAAAGAAGCCAGCTATCGCTTTGTTCCTCACAGAATGTGAAGTGCCTGGTTTTGTCCTTTTATTTCTGTCCCTTTCAGGGCCAATGAATATTGACTGTTCACCTGTACTGAATGCTGAATAGTGTCCACTTCATCTATCTACACATTTTTAGCAGAAACCGACCAAGGCCACCTTGCCAGTAAGGAAGCAAAAGCTTATGTGGCTTTGTCAGCAGGAAAACTTGGACTACATTCTGGTCTAGGATCTTGGCCTGCTCCCATGATCCTTTTGCTTACCCCACTGCCAACCTCAGAAAGACCAGTCCTATCTCAGGCCTCCAGGATGCTGGCAACGGAATTTCTGCTTGAACCCGGATGAAATATGGAGGGCAGCAAAAGAGCCACCAGGCATGAGACCGACTCGAGGGCTGGCAGTTTTCTTCCTGTGCCACGTGAAATTTTTCCAAATATGGGGAGCCATCTGTTGGTGATGTGAGAACTGGGCAACTTCCACCCGCATCATTAGCTTGGCAGCAATGGAAAGTGAGTCCAGAAGGAGCCCTGTGTATCGTAGAGGAAATTCAAGCCGTATGTTTCTTATTCATATACTCTTAAGTCATCAAAATGTTGCTTTTAAAGAGGCTTTTGATGTCCGACTTGCTTTTTGCTTTTTTTTTTATGGGGTAGGGAGGGGGAAGTCACAATTCTTTGGCTATAAATTATCCAGTTTTGGGAAAGCTGGGGATGGTTCCAGTACCTCAGATCCCAGAAGTCTAGAGGGAACTCCAGGTGGGGGTCTGCCTTAGGAACTGAGGCAGAGACATTTGTTCTCTTTGAACAGAATGCAGCCTGAGCGCCTCATAAGTGCTGAACATAGATAGATAGCAGCAGTACCAGGGGCCCAGAATCACCTCTGGAGCTGGACCCTAAGCAGCAGCCCCATGTGAAGAAACCTCATCTAAGAGGAGTTAATAGACTCAGAGCCACCTATGCAACAGGCATAGTCATGTGTTTGGCATCAGAATATGGGATGTTTTGCTCTGGGGTGTGTATTCTTAACCTTTCCTGCCTCAAGAAGAAAAATGAGGAGGAGGAGGTATGGAAGGAGACGTTGCCTAGCAGGAAGAAAGGGAAGAAATCCAGAGAGGAAAGATCACCTGAGAAGGTTCAAAGAAGAGAAGAAGGCATGGAACATGGCTTATTTTGTTTTCTATTACTGTAACAGGATACCTGATGCTGGGCAATTTATAAAGAAAAGAGATTTATTTAGTTCACAGCTTTGGAGGCTGTGGTGGTTGAATGAGAATGGTCCCTAAAAGCTCATATATTTGAATGTTTGGTTCCCAGTTTATGGAACTGTTTCAGAAAGATGTGGAGGTGTGGCCTAATTGGAGGGGTGTGGTCTTGTTGGAAAAGATGTGGTCTTGTTGGAAGAGGTGTGTCATTAGGGTGAGCTTTGAGGGTTCAAAAGCCCAAGCCATTCCCTTTTAGCATGCTCTCTTCTTTGCCTTGTAGTTGTTGTCTTAATACATAAGTTCTCAGCTACTGCTCCAGGACCATGCCTTCTGCCATGCTTCCCACCATCATGGCCATGGATAACCCTCTGAAACTGTAAACAAACTCCCTTCCTCCCTCCCTCCCTCCCTCCCTCCCTCCCTCCCTCCCTCCCTTTCTTCCATCCTTCCTTCCCTCCTTCCTTCTCTCTCTTCCTCCTTCTCTGTGTTTTCCTTCTTCTTTTTAAAGATATGGTTTCTCTGTGTAGCTGTCTGTCTGTCTTGAAACTCACTGTGTAGAGCAGACTGGCCTCAAACTCACAAAGATCTACCTGCCTTTGCCTCCCAAGTGCCTTGGTCATGGAGTCTCTTCACCACAATAGAAAAGCAACTAATACAGAACCTAAGTTCAAGATTAGTCCTATGTGCTTGGCCTCTAGTGAGCATCTTTTGGCTGTATTACAACATGACAGGTATCATGGGGAGAACAATAATCTCTCTCTCTCTCTTTCTCCCTCCCTCCCTTCCTCTTTCCCTTCCTCCCTCCCTTCCTCCTCCCTCCCGGGTCTCACTGTGTATCTAAGGCTGGCACAGAACTCAAGATCCTCCATTTTAGCCTCCAGAATTCTGGGATTACAGGTGTATGCCAGCACTCTCAGGTACAGCCTTGTTTCTTAAAGATTCTGTCTCCAACCCTAACATCTCTACCCAAATACATGAGTTTCCAGTGCATGGACTTTCAGAGGACAGATTCAAACCACATCCAAATCATGGCACAAAGTCTGTGTGATGGAGGATAAAAATGAAGTGAGATGAGGCTAAAGAGACTGGTGAAGACCAGACTGCCAGGGCCTTGGCTCCAAAGTAGAGGGTGGTCTTAACCCAAGAGGAGAAGGACACATGCTATAGTAACTCTCTGGGCAAATCTGCTATAGAGCTAGAGCTGAGAACCACAGACTAGGTGGTAGGAAAAACAGTGGGAAACCCTTAGGTTTTCCTTTATAGATTTTTGGTGCCATTGATTGCAAGTTGGGTAGGGGAAGGAGAGATATTTAGGATGCAAGAGCCAAAAGCGAGGGATGTCAGTGGAGAAGCCCAGGGCAGGCATCCAGCCACAGGCTGTGGGGAGGGACTGCTATGTGGGTGATGCTGTTGTATTCCCATCTGCTATGTGAGTTCAGCTGGGCCCTGAAGGTTTCCCGGTACCTTAAAACCCAGGCTTTTCTGCTTATTACCCAAACAATTTAATTAGTGTGTTTGCAACATAAGCTGGCTAGTGTCACCACCCTGATAGAAATGAAATGCAGAGTTGCCAAGAGGACTGAGTGTCTGGATCTACTGGAGAATGTTAAGATACTTTACTAGAGTGAGTTGGGACTTAAAGGATGGACAGCAGCTCTCAGGTGATGAGGGACAGGTACCAAAATCATGTGTGGAGAACATGTTGAGTGTAGGTAATGTTGGGACGTTCAGAATGGCAGCAATTGAGATATGCCTGGTGGTGGGAATATGGCTAGAGGACAGTGGGCAGGGACTAGCTGATGAGACCCGAGAAAGTCAAGTCAAGGACCCAGATCTTAAGGGTAGCACTTTTAAGCCTACAATCCTCCTTTCAGAGCATCTGGGAATTGCCTGCTCACACCAAAGGCCCTTTGGAAATTTTCTCTAGTCTCTTGTCCTTATGGGCCACCATAGGAAAGACTTCTCTAAGCTTGAAGGTTTTATGTATTGCTTTTGAGTTTCAATTTGCTATGTAGCCAGTGATAACTTCTTCATTTTTTTGTTATTTATTTATTTATTTGTTTATTATTTTGAGACAGGGTCCATGAAGTCTAGGCTAGCCTTAAATTCATTATGTATTATCAGGGTGAGCTTGAATTTCTGGTCCTTTACGTTCACCTCCCAGTATTAGCTTCTGTGGCTTATGTACTGGTTTTCAAACCCAGGACTTTGTGCATCCTAAATAAGCATTCTAGCAACTCAGCTATATCCCCAGCATTTGTGAGGCATTTTAAAGGAGACCTACAGCCTTATTGGGTCACTCTCAACTGGCTCAAAAGGCATACTTCTAATTCCTTTCCACCTCAGTTGCAGCCTGTTTGTGTGGATTCTTCAAGGAGTGGAAGCCGACATCACCTGTTGCAATCACCAATGAAAACCACGCACTGGACTCCCAGGATGTAAGTGTGTATCCAAGAAGAGGAAGCACCAAAAGACACATTCTTTGACCACAACTTGTTCACACCTTGAAGGATCTGTTTATAATTCCAGTACAGGAAAGACAGAGGAAGATGGATCCCAAGTTCAAGAGCAGCTTTCTCTTTGGTCTGGGAAGCTCATTGCCTCTGAGAGAACACTTATCCCAGGACTTTGAGGTTGTTGGTTTCCATGTTTGCCCCTCTGATAATAGACTAAGCTCCTTAAATAACATCACAAGGGAAAGGGTCCTTTTCCTCTTTGTGTGAATCCCTGAGCCCTACCTCATAACAGGTGTTCAGTTAATGTTAATGACACATGAATAGTAAGATAACGAGTTTCCTTTAGACGATCAAAAGACATAGGGATTCCTGTGGGCCAGAAGGGCCAGGAAGTTTGTCAAGGACGATGAAACACTTACTAGATGCTTAGTTTCTTGGAGTGGGAAATAGGAACCAAAATAATGAAGTTGGAAAGTAGAAGGTTGGTGAGGAGAAAGGACTCTCATAATCAACCCTAGTTAATGGTTAGCAGGTGGCAGCCCACGGTCCCGGCTCTCCAACACGGAGCACAATGGGTTCCCTGGGACACATAGACCATGGAATTTTAAAATTTGAGACTGGGGCATGGGGACCCTGGTGGACCCTGGTTCATTCTGGCACTGAGCACCAGATGATTCTCTGGTGCTTTTTCTGGAGGCTCCCAGGACCTACTCTCCACTGGAGCCTGTGCCCCCTCCTGAGTCAGTCCTTTCCCTCTCACTCAAATTAAAACAGCTAATTTTAGATACTTCCTGATTACGCCTAGCTGGGTCTCATTAGCAGATTGAAAACGGGTTGGAGCCTCAGCTGGAGAAGAAACAACTTTCATTGGTCCTGGTCTGTTTTCCATCTCCACATTGCTGTTGATGTTGGCTGCCTTGGAACAAAGCAAAATGAACTCCTTCCAAAGAGAGTGGGCCACAGGCTCCTGGCTGAGAGCCTGACGCAGTGGTATGGGGTGAAGGAACACATGTCCGAGAGAACATGACCAGCACCGGTGGCAGGCACATGTTTTGTTCATACTCCATCTCAAAAGTGCATAGGCATTCATTTTTCTTTTATATATTCATTCAGTGTTTCGACTTAGCATGTAACAGGCTCTGAACTGGCCCCCTACTCCACTGACCATATTGCAGGGTGTAAGTACACAAAGTGTTCAATGAATGCTTGCTGCTAACCAAGATCTCAGTCAGTGAGTGCAATAGTCTAAGGCATGACCACCAACTCATGTAATTCATGTTGGGACTCAAAATGGAATGCATGATAGGGCAACAACAGCATGGTATCACAGCAACTGACTTTCATTGTGTCCTTACGTCCCAGGTTCCATCTAACGATCTTGCATTTGCTAACTCACTCAAGAACCCAGTGAATGTAGAAGAGGGCCAATAGACTCAGTAGGGACAGGGAAGCCAGGAACAGATAGATTAAGATGAGGGAGGTTCTTTCAGGCAGATGGAATGCAAGATGTACTGCTTAGTCTTTTTTGTCAACTTGCCACAACCAAAAGTCACTTGTGAAGAAGGAGCCTCAACTGAGGCGTTTCCTGGATCAGACTGGCATGTGGACAAGCCTGTGAGAAACTGTCTTAGTTGATTATTGATGGGGGAGGGCTCAGTCCACTGTGGTGCCATTTCTGGGCAGGGGGTCCTGGGCTGTATAAGAAAGCTGGCTGGCTGAGCAGGAGCTGAAGGGTAAGCCAGCATGATCTCGACTTCAACTGCCTCCCTTGCATTCCTGCCTTGGCTTGCTTCAATGATGAATTTGGGGCCTAGAAGTGAAAGCCAAGAAAGTCTTGAAAGCCTTTTCCTCCCCAAGGTGCTTTTGGCATGTGTTTATCACAGTAACAGACTGAAAACTAGAACAATGTGCAGAGATGTGGAGGTGTCAAGTACAGAATTTGGGCATTGATACAACTCTCCTCCCAATTTTTTTTTATCTTGTCATGGAGAAAAAGATACATGTAAATATTTTGTAGTTGGTCATGCCTCTTGATTAGAAGGTGAATTTCTAACATCTCCTGGGCACCTTAATTGCATTGAAAATTGTCTCCAACAATAACTCTCATGCCCTGGTGGGTTTGTGTTTTTAGTCAAAAGACACCACAGAATCATGGTGAGGAACCTGTTAAGGCCCTTCCTCTAACTACCACACACTGTCTTTCTTGCTTCTTTTCCATTCTCACAATGGAGCTCAGCAATGTTTGTCTCATTTTTAGTCTGATCTAGATTCTTCTGGCATTGTTCTTCTCCCTCTGCTAACAGCTTATTTTCTAGTAAGGTGGATCATCCATGTCTTTCTCTGCTCTTCTCTTGCAGTCCCAGTAATCATGTGACTGTTCCTAAGAAGGATGTGTAGTCAAGGACATCACCAACAAATACAAGATAAATCACCACCATCCTCAACAGGAACAGCATCCATCATCATTATCACCATCATCATTCTCAGCAGTAGGTACATCATCATCATTGCCATCAGCATCAACATCATCACCATTATCAGCATTATCTTCTCTGTGTCAGTAGCAGCACCTATCTGCACCTGACTAGACACCTCACAGAACACAGCACTCCTTTGTCCCCTTCTGTCAGACAATCTGGTGTCAGAGTCAGGACTAATTAAGTATATTAATGGAAGACCTAAATGATAGTGTGGAGATATATAGGATAAGAGAAAATGCTAGCCTAACTTGGGTTATGATGGGCTACTTCTGGAACAAAAGAGACATTCAAGGCTCTGAAAAAGACATAACAGTCCTCCCTAGTATCTTTTCCAATCCCTAGTCAGATAGAATAAGAACCATGGCACTCCTGGTTTTCACTACTACTTTCCAATGACTTGAGGGTACTTCTTGGGTTCAAGATCAAGGCAACATTGACCCTTTCTCTTTTATATATCTTTCTTCTTTTCTGTATATCTTTTCTCCTAAATAGAAGCATAGGAGTTGGGTGACATGCATCTAGCCAGAGGGAAAAAGACAGTGCCTCACAAGGAAACCTATTGTATTTTGGGGGCTATAGAATGATCTTCACCAGAGTACTTACGACCTAGAGCCCTTCTTTTTTAATGGGAACAAGAGACTTGTAAATATCAATGCCAGACTCCCTTGGAAGCTCCTGGCTCAGCTTTTTCCTCTGGGCTCCCTGCCATAGGAGTGTCTCCCAAAGTGTTCTCCCTCCTAGCAGCCTCCTCCACAAGATGACCTCTGGTTGTGCTGGGCACCCTACGCTTGGCCTGCCTGCAATGTTATCCTGCTTGGATTAGCATCTCTGGGATGATGGTAGCACTCAAGTCCTTCTGAAACTCCAGTTCATAGGTGCTAGCCCAGTATTTTGGGGGAAGATCTAATAGCTAAGATTTTGGAACACTCCCAGGAAGCCATTATTTTGGGCTGTGAGGTTACACGAGTAAGAAAACCAGATGTTCAGTTATCATCTTCCTGTGTCACCTTTGTTGAAGTGGATGCTGTAACGTAGGTACCCCTATTCCTTGTGGGGCCTTTCTCAGGATGCCAGTTCCATGAGTTCCAACCAGGCTTTCTCTCTTGACCCCTCTTCTCATATCTTCCCTTTTAGTCCTGTGTCTAGAGTTCATAAACAGACACCTATAGGTGAGGTCTATACTGGGCTGAAGAAATCTACCCCACACTATCAGGAAGATCTGTCAGGAGAGCTTTGGGGATTTTAATTAGGAAGGCCGGCTGGCCTCTTGCTTTAGTCTCCTACTCCACCCCCAGCCTGACTTACAAGCTGACTTCTTGAAGATGGAAACAAGGAAAGGGGGGTGAGGAAGAAGGACCTGCTAGCTCCTAGCCGTCCCTTGCACTGAATCGCTAGCTTCTAGCCGTCCCTTGCACTGAATCTTCTTTCTTCCACCAGGCTTGTAGGAGAAGGTTTCTGATGGTGCAGTGTGACTCCTGGGAGTTGGATGAGGAGCAGCCTCTTTCCCCTATGTTTTGGCAGGTGAGTCTTGGAGCTGAGCCTGGAGGCCACACAGCCCCATTCTCCACCTTTGACAGGAATCAATGGAGTGGGAATAATTGGGAGGCTGCTGAGAGACCTGGGGGCTGATCATGCTCAGGTTGTCTCACAGGGCACCTGGACAAGATTGCCTTTCTCCTGGCCTTCCCACAGGAACAGGACAATACTGCGTTTTTGGGCTGCTCTGAAAAGCAGCTACAGAAAAGAGCTGTGTGCTACCCATAGCACTTCATGTGGAGACCAGAGGAGTCTTAGCAGGGTTCGGTGGCTCAGATGAACTTCGTGTTTGAACTTAAGCATAGTGATACCTGGAGAGGATGCTGCCCTCCGTGAACACAGGCTGACATGACAGAGCTGCAGACTGGAGGAAGTTGGTGTGACAAGGAAAGCAGCTCCTAGCAATTTCCACAGTCAGATTTTGAAGAGTTCTCTCAAGCCAGTTAGAGGAAGCCAGAGTTGGTGGGAGTTGTCTCCACATTCTATGACTGATCTGAAGACTCTCTGGGGTGCCCTTCTGTGTTCTCTCCATGTCTGCTTGATGCTGTCTCTATATATATCTGTGCATTTTAGACATCACTGTCTTGAGAACCTAATTATTGGGCCCTCCAAGAAATTTTAATTGAGTATTTGTATTAAAAGTAGGAGGCCAGGACCATGATTAGGGGATGGTGTGTGTGTGTGTGTGTGTGTGTGTGTGTGTGTGTGTGTGTGTGTGTACAAGAGAGGGCTCCTATTTGCTTTTCAGTAGGGATTAGAAACCTCTAATTGCACAGGGAGCAGAGATCCTTGGGAGGTGGGGGAGATAATGAGGCCATGGTTTGTTTTCCCACTAGGCTGCTTCAATGTTTCAGTTTCCTTGCAGGGAAAAGGTTAGGGCAAAAGGAGACTTGCCCAACCATAGCCCACTGAGGCTCTGCCTAGGTTTCAGCAGTGGGAGGTAATCAGCGGTCACACCTAGAGGTAGACAGTAGACATGGTTGTGCTGTGTGTGTGTGGGGGGGTGTGTGTTTATGTGTGTGTGCCTGTGAGTGCATGTGTATATGTGTGTGTATGCATGCCTCTATGCCTGCATGTGTGCAGTGTGTGCAGTTTATACAGTGTGTGTATGTATGTGTGTATATGTGTGTGTGTGCCTGTGTGTGAGTGCAAGTGTGTTCACGTATGTGTATGTATGTATGTAGTGTTTATATGTGTGTGTATGCATGCCTCTATGCTTATATGTGTGCAGTTTATACAGCATGTGTGCGTGTATATGTGTGTATATGTGTGTTTGTGTTTGTGAATGTGTATGTGAGTATGTGCAGATCAGGCATGGGAGCTTGATCATAAGGACCTCAATGGAAGGTCCTTGGCCAACTGTGTACCTGGGAGAATGTTGTCCCCTGGAGATCCAGTGATTGCTGAGCCCATCTGCTGCCAGGTAGCTGAGCTAGCTGTATGGGCGTGTGATTTACTGAAGCTGAAAGTGCCATTAGTCTCTCTCTAAAGGGCATCAGTGCATCACCCCACTCTTTGAGGCAGGAGCCTGACCTTCTCTTAGGAAAGTGAACAGGGAATTTCTGGGTTCCAGATTCATCCAGACTAAAAACTGAAATATTCCTGCCCATCACCCTGAGGCCTCATGAATATTAGTGCTTTTTGTTTTATTCCCCCCCCCCTTTTTTTTTTTCCTGAAATGATGTTAAGACAGAATCTTGCTATATAGCCCAGGTTGGTCTTGAACCTGCCATTCTTCTACTGAGTGCTGAGACTATATGCATATACCACTATGCCTGGCTAATATCACCCTCAATCTAAGCAGGATATGCAGAGGCCCTAGTTCCCCTGTGTTGTCCTCAGTGGCCCTGAGAAGGGAAAGATACCCTGGCACCTAAGGGCCTGCTGGCTGTCAGGTGCACTCACGCTGAAGGCTCTAGTAGGAAGGAGAGGCGCTTTAGCCAGGGATTTTAAAGTTTGAGACAACTGGGACATGTGAGTCAGTTCAGGGCCACACAGACAGCTTCATGGGGCAGCTGGTTTTGAAGCCAGGTTTGTTTGCTGCCGAAGCTCTTCCCTATGAGCTGCAAAGCAGAACGAAGGGAATCAGAGAGTAGACCAAAGGATGAGCAGCGGTGGGGAACTTAGTCATCCACAGTTTAGTTCTGCAGGAAGACTGAGGAGGGCTGTGAAGCCACCCTGGTGAGTCGCAGCAGTCTGCACACTGTGTGTCCAAGCCTCTGCTCCCTTTCTCGTGCCCAGCTCTACTCTTTGTTGGGGTTTCAAAAGCTGCCACTTTTGAGATACCTACTATGTGTATGTGTCAGACCCATTCAAACTGCTTCACATGAGCTAAAATAGAGTCCTTTTAAACTTTTATTTTTCAAATTCATGGCCTTTAAAAATAATTGTTATTACTCTTATGTAAGTATATGTATATGATATATTTGTACATACATATATTTTTCTAAATGTGACCTGCTCAGTCTGTTTAATATTACAAGAAGGGGCATATGGGAGTGTTTGGAGAGAGGAAAGGGAAGGGGGAAAAGATGTAATTATGTTATAACCTCAAAAATAAAAGAAAAATATTTTAAAATAAAAAGTTGTGATTTTTGACAGCTCTTCAGAATCAGTTTTCTCCTGTCAGCTTGTGGGACCCAGGACTGAATTCAGGTTGACAGGCCCCTGTGCTAGCTCCTCTGTCAGCTGAGCCACCTCAAGACCCAAGAATTGAGTTCTTTATCCCAAGTGTATGAGGAGACACTAACACACAGGGGTGTTAACTGACTTGTTAACACAGATAGTCAGGTATCAGCCCCCATTTCTCAGCACTTACTTCTGGCCAGTGCATCCCTGAGTGGTCTGCTACCAGCTACTCTCCTACCTCTATTTCCCAAGGAATCTAGCAAGGACTGGGAGCCTTGGGAGGGATAAGGAATGGGGTCACATGTAATCAGATTTTTCTTAGGGCTGCCAGCTCACAAATAACAACATGGAGATGTATTATTGTGAAAGCTTGACCTTAGCTTAGGCTTGTTTCTAACTAGTTCTGATGCCTTAATTAACCCATATTATTTAATCTACCTTAGGAGAGGTTCCCTGAAAGCAGAACTGGGGAGGTTGCCTAGATGGGACAAGGGAAGGGCAGGAATGTACCTAGTTTCAGTGTATCTCTTTTGGTTACCGAGACCCTAGAGAACCTCAGATGCAAGTGACTCATCTCTGGCCTGGCCATTCTCAAACTGTGGGTCCCTCTATGTTTATAGCTGGGTATGATGAGGGACGGTGGAGAGAGGAGACCCTTCAGTCCAAAGGAGTGGGGACACCCACCCAATAGGGTACTGAGTGACAGACTCAGGAGGTCAGGGCCTGCTTGTTCTCACTCTCTGTGTAGACACTCCTTCCAGCTCTCACAGGAGCTCAGCTTGAACTGCTGCTGAGGCCATAAAGGCAGGGAGGGTGTTGGGCGGGCTGCCTCTGTGCAAACAGTAGTAGGAAATGCAGCTGGTTGTGTATAAACTAAAGCTTGTTACCATTCTGGAAGCTTCTGACTCAGGGGCCCACAAGCTGGGAGTAGGGAACACTGTAGGGAGAAGAGTCATGTGTAAGCTGTTACCGCCAGGCCCCAAGCGTTCTGCCCTCTGGCCACCCTCCCTCCATTCTCCAGGCCTACCCTGCTGACCTCCCTTCACCCTTGCTGGAGCCCAGACACAGCCAGCTGCAGCCACATGGGCCTCTCATTATGTCCTCTGGGGCTCTGCACAAACACAGCAGGTTTGGGGGCAGGGAGGGGAAGGCAGCCGGCTAGGGTTTGGCTCTTCTCAGGGTGATGTGAACACGCATTAAGGAGACCAGAGGCCACTGGCAGATGAGCCCCTGGGCTGTTCTCCACAGGCTGAGCCTTGCCACCTTAGCCCTGAAGCAGCCCTGTGCTCTGAGGGCCTGGAGAAGCTGGAGTAGCCTTGAGGAGGAGTAGGGATCAGGGCCACTGCAGTGGGATGTGGTGTTCATCCCATCTCAGTATTGAGTAGCTATGTAAACAACATGCAGGTTGGCCTGTTATTGTGTCTTAGTCAATAGCCCAACATTTTTCATCTTTGACCTGAAGGTTTGGTCTGCCTGAATCCCAGCGGGTCACCAGGTGGGAGGGGGAGGCTGTTTGTTAGCCATAGACAGAGGGTGGGGAGGGGGTCATCACTTTCCTCACTCGGGAGCTGTCACAAAGAAGAGGCAGCCAAGGGGGAGTGGCGGCAGATAGACCACAGGGGTCCCTTCCAGTGGACCCAGACGCTTACTCCGTGTGGTGTGGGCAGCAGAGGAGGGAGGCTGTGCTGGGCCTGATGGATAGGCCCTGGCAGTAGCTTCAGTTACCCTGCTGGAGTCCTGGACCTAGGTCTGCACAGGGAGGTCAGACAAGGGCCAAAGAGCTCCTGGGAGCTTGGGAGGGGCTTGCGATAGTTGCTGGGTGTCAGCATCTTTCCTGCTGAGGGGCGGGGGAGGGGAAGGAGCACAGACTCCAGGTAGGAGGCAGACACAGCCTTCTAGGTTGTTTCCTTTCTCCTAAGTGTCCTGTTCCTATAGTCTGGCTGCAAATGGAGGGTGGGTACATGATAGGATGGGTGTGAAGGCAAAGCACATATTGCCTATCTTGTCACCATCCTGTTTCCTACCCTGAACACAACCACACACACTTAGCCACCCATCACTTACATACTCTTGTGCTCATCCCCCACACTTGTTCCTGTACACACACTAGTTCAACCCATACCACACTCAAGCACACCCATAAGTACTCAGATAAGCATTCACACTCAGGTACACTCAGACACAAATGTACAAAAAAAAAAGGCGGTGGATGGTATATGGGAAATGCACCTCACTCCTACCCTTCTGGTCACAGTATTGGGACCTAGCTTTCTGTCTTCGGAGGGCATTTACTCATCTCAGGGGGTGTCCGGTCCTGGGCAACATCTGCATATGACCCACCTGGAGTAGAGAGGGTGTGGCAGATGACAAAGCTGTCACTGTCCTTGCCCTTTCCAGCCAGTGCTGTGACCC
This sequence comes from Cricetiscus sungorus, assembly GCA_030556225.1. Classification (NCBI taxonomy): domain Eukaryota; kingdom Metazoa; phylum Chordata; class Mammalia; order Rodentia; family Cricetidae; genus Cricetiscus; species Cricetiscus sungorus. Next base: position 41,468,367 of record JANBXA010000740.1, on the reverse strand, counting down.
ATGATATGGTTCTATGTGCATCGTTTCCCAGAAGCCCCTCGAAAAGCTTGCTCCACCAAGGTGCATATTCAAATTACAGAGGGAGGAGGCTGAGGCAACAGCACTGGGGAGGGGCCAGCTGACTGCCTGTCAGATAGGCTGCCTCCTCACTTCATAAATTCCCCTGCCCTTCCCTGGATACCTAGGGTTTGACCTCGGTGCAGGGAGCAGAATTCTTTCTTTGTCTCCTAATAAACAGCCTGAGCCATTGCTAGCTCCCAGCTGATCCGTCTCCCCTGCAGCCCCACCCCCAATCTCCCAAGAGACACTTTCTTCTGGGGAAGTCTCATTAACCCTAGGCTCGGGGCCAAGGCAGGGCTCTGCACGTCACCCCTGCCCTTATTAGAGCAATCATCTCTGTCTGGCATGATGGCCAAGCTTCTCCTTGGAACCTTGTCTGCACACAGGCCCTCCCCTCCCCTCACACAGGCTGTGGGCATGGGGTGTTTTGTAGGTCTTTACAAGGCGTTCTAATGGCAGCTACTGATGGGTCAGATCCAGGATGGTGACTTTCTCCGTCCTGTCTCCTAAAAGGCAGCTTCCTGTCCTCTGTGCACAGTGATACCTCAGGCCATCTGCCGATGGGAGACACGCAAACTCAGGTTGTCCTAAGATATTTCTGGGGTACAGAGTTATGTTCCCTGGTGCAGCTCTTTCCCTCTCTTAAACTTAGTGCAAATTCTGAGCTGTTGGGACAAACCTCTGGAGAAACTTGCAACGCTCTTCCCTGACAGATCTCAGTCATCAGTGGGAAACTGGGTTTTGTTCTCTGTGCAGATCCCTCACTCTGTAGACTTTCCTCTGCAAAGCTCACTGCGCATTCTGCTTCTTTCTAGAACTAGTTGTGTGTTGGTTAAGAGTCAGTGATATGCAGTCAGATAGGCATAGGTTCAAATCCTGGTGTTGCCTCCTCCTACCTGGGTGGTGGGGAAAGGGTTGTAGAATATTATTTTAAGGTGTGTTACTTTTGTTTATGCTGTGGAACTATTGTTTAACGATGTAAAGATGTGTTGCTTTTGTTTACGCTACATTTGTTTAACTCTGTGAAGCTGTGATTCCTTGCCTGTCTGAAACACCTGGTTGGTCTAATATACAGCTGAAGGCCAATAGTAAGGAAGAAGAAAGGAGAGGTGGGGCTGGCAGGCAGAGAGAATAAATAGAAGGAGAACTCCGTAGAAAGAAAGAACAAGATAGAACAAGGGGAGGATGATATCAGGGGCCAGTCACCTAACCAGCCGTAGAGTAAAGGTGAAAGTAAGATAATAAGAAGAAAAGGAAGAAGCCCAAAGGCAAAAGGTAGTCAGGGATAATTTAAGAAACAAGGCAAGTTAAGGCTGGGGGTTTTTAAGTAATAATATGACTCTGTGTGTGTGTGTGTGTGTGTGTGTGTGTGTGTGTGTGTGTGTGTGTGTTTATTTGAGAGCCAGGTGGCAGGCCCCCAAAGAACAAAGCAAAAGTGTAAAGAGTGAAAACCCAACAACAGCATTTTAGTGTTCCAATGTGGAACTACAGGAAAGAGTCTGAGCCTCTGTGTGTATATCTGAAAAATGGGGATGATGATAGCGACACTGGCCATAACGTTAGTACAAACATTCCAAGAAGGGGTGCAAAGACAAGTACGACATATTGTATGTAGAATCTGAAAAAAGATTCTTTCCATATGGGTCAAGAAGTATGTACTTGTCCCCTATGCTCCCATACAAGGAAGTTACAAACAGCCAAGAAAAGTTAGTTTCCATGTGGGAAAGGTGTTTTTAGGAAGTCATGCAGGAGACTAGGGCTATTGCTCAGTTGGTAGCATGCATGCTGGAAGCCCTGTGCTAGAATCCTCTAGCCCTGAATAATGGGTTGTGGTGGCACATCCTTATAATTCTAGTCCTCAGGAGGGAGAAGCAGGAAGATCAGAAGTTCAAGGTCATCTTTGAATGAAAGCCAGGGTATGAGATATGAGGGAGAGTACAGCCAGGGGTATCTGAAGGAGTCCAAACTGAATGGGGTTATTGGGGATGGGAGTGGTGAGAGCAGAAGAGAAGAGGAGAGAGGGCCAAGAGGACCAAGAAAGCCAAAGGAACCAAGGTGACGACCAAGAGAGCATGGCTGAAATGGCAGGCTTTTATAAGACTCAGGAGCTGGGGGAAGGGAGGCAAACCCCTGGGATGGAGAAGTTTAGGGTAGGGGCATGGTAAGAAGAGCTGAGAAGAGCCACAGATCCTGAGTGAGCCTGGCAGCCAGCATGTGCTTTGGTGTGCTAATGAACACTACAGTTAGTCCTGAGTTTCTTTGGGACCGGACAATCTTCAGCTACACAGCAAATTTGAGGCCAGCCTGGGTTATAGGAGCCCTTGTCTCAAAGTAAGTAGAAAGTCTTAGAAAAGACATGCAAGACCCTGATAGTAATGGAAAACAGGAAGAGGGACTAAGTGGCCAGTTGCAGGACTGGATACAGAGATAAGTAGCTTTTCAGGTATCCTTTTGATTTTTGATCTATGTCTACACCACACCAAGCCAGTTTTAAGCCTGGCATGGTAGTCCATACCTATAATCCTAGTACTCAGGAGCCTAAGGCAAGAAGATTGTAAGTAAGGGGCAGGCTTGACTACAAAATGAGATCTTGTCTAAGAAAATAAAATTATGGGGCTGGAAAGATGGCTCAGTGGTTGAGGTCACTGGCTGGTCTTCCAGAGGACCGGTGTTCAGTTCCTGGGACCCATATGGCATTTCAGAACAGGATGTAACTCTTATTCCAGGGGATCTGATGTCTTCTGGCCTCTGTGGACACTGCTTGAATGTGGTACACATACATATAATAAAGGCAAAAGCACATAAAATGAAAATACAATAAAATAATTATTATTTAATTAATCAGTTCTCTTTGGGCTTTGCTGGAAGGGGCCAAAATACAGCATTGTCAGTCATCCTGAATTGGGATTAACCTGATAGCTGTTATATCTATCACACTGCCCAAGTCTAATACCAGTCAGAGCAAGGTCAATGTCATGTGGGCACCTGGGCTATGCCACACCTTCCCTGTTCCAAGATCAGTTCTGGGTCTGCTGGTGGCATTGTCAAGGCAACTAGTGGCATGGACAATTCAGAGTGAACAGATCCCCAAAACTTCTGCCTCTGCTCTCATCATGGAAGGCAAAAAGAGACAGAACCATCACACACCATAAGAATACCACTTTGTGAGATTGTTGACATGGCTTGACAGACACAACAGCACAACAGCCAGTTATTAGCCAGAGAACTTTCTGGAATCATTAAAGAGATACGGTAGACCACAACTTGTGAACCATGTTGGAGCTACTCTTGTGACATCACAGACGACCTCAGCAGCGACATAGTGCAACACCTAGATGATTGTGTGCAGAGAAAAAGGTTCCAATAAAGCATCATCTCACAAGACAAAGACATTTAAAGCTGGGAAAGTAACAAAGCACATATACAGAGATCTAAAGTCTGCCAAGGTTAGTGGTAGACCTTGTGGTGCATGAGACAGATAGACAAGGCCTTTGGGGAAAACCCATTTCTCAGCAGGATAATGGTACCCAAAATGCTGACCTCATGACTTCCCCTCTGCTGTGGTTTGGATGCTCAGTATTCCCCACAGGAATGCTTGTGTTTGAACACTTGGTCCCCAGATGGTAGTGCTGTTGTGGAAGGTCCTGGAGCCTCACCAGGAAGGTCTCAGCCCCACTTCCTGCTTTCCTCCTGCCTTCACTGCGTGCACAGTGTGACCAGTCACTTCCTCTCCTGTCCCATTTCTTTCCCTCTAGGATGGACTGGGAGGTCCTCCAAGTTGCTTCTTGTCTAGTGCTTGACCACAGCTACAAAAAAGAAAACCAACTGGCCTCTGTTTATGCTTTTCTCTGGTTTTCATTTATTCTTCCTTCTCTCCTCTTCAAATTGCCTTGCTGTGAAACTGACAATGAAGGAGTAGGTGGCAAGATCTCCTGGATTGGAGGGGTTGGGACAGATGAGGAACACCCCCTGCTCTCAGTAGAAGCTCATGGCTTATGCTGCCTGAGAAGGGCCTCCTTTTAATCCCATCAGTATCTCTCCCGGGGCCCCAAGCTCTGTTACGGGGACTCACTGGAGTAAGAACTTTCCGTGCAATGCATCATGTTTACATGTAACGTCTATCCTATCCACTCCATCATGATCCCGAGTTGTACTTTCTCCAAGGAGTAGGTCACTTCTCTCATAGGATGTCATGGGGATGGTGATAGCATTATGGTGTCACCCGGGGTGGAACTAGAGCCATCATATTGTTCTGCATTTCTTCTCTAGACGTGGAGCAGACACTCGTGTCATGGGGTGGTAAAGACACAGGACAGAGATGGCGGTCACTGACGGGGTATGGCATTTGCCACATGGTGCTCATTGGTCCCCTCTTCCCTGTGCTCTGCTCTATCTGTCCCACTAGCCTCAGATGCAGTGGAAGCACCTGCAGATTTACATGGTGCTATTTACTGGCCCTCTGCCAATTAGTGACACTTTGAAATTCCCTTATATGATGCACTGCTGCTCTGACAATAAACAAGTCATTAGCTGGGTCAGAGGGCAGCTTCCAGCTGGTTTTGATTCATTGTTTCTGAATCCCGCTCTGCCAGGTTCCAGTCCAGCCCCCAAAGCTGGAGATAGACGGGGCCTCTACACACCTAAGGTGCTGTATCACCGCATCTGCTAGCCGGAGGAAAACACAGACTACCACCCAACTCATGGCTCTTTCTTAAGACAGGGTCACAGGACCAAGGCCTTAGCAGAGTGCGCACAGAGTGTGGTAAGGAGCAGGGACCAAGGGCAGGTAGAGGGAGAGGCAAACAGGAGTGGCAAAGGGGACAGAGAAAGGATAAGGGAGAGCAAGAAATTTCACTGTGTGGTTTGGAATGGGAAAAGATGGCAGACGCCTGAGTCAGAGAGTCTGGCTAGTTTTATCTAGTTTACGTCCTTGAGTAGCAGCACCAAAGGCTGTTTGACTTGGAAGAGATCTTGGACATCTCATGGGGCAACCCTGCCTCCATTTTACAGATGCCTATCTGATGCTGGAGAAAAGTGAAATGTCTTTTCCCAGTTCACCCAGCTGACCTGAGATCAGACTGGAGGCAGGTGTAGCTCCCAGTCCAAATGTTTCCTATAACTTGCAACAGCTTCCTTGGATCTTAAGAGACCATGATGTGGAAAAGATAGAGGAAGCTCCTTCTCCCATGCCTCCCAACCTCTCACAGTTGCTGGATTGTGAGATTCTGCAGATATTCAAGGGTTACTATGGGTATCTGTGGAGGCTTTATGCTTGAGCAGATGAAGGGGGCAATGACACAGTACTCTGCAAAGCACTAAGAGAGAAATAGAAAACGATTTGGACAGACCTTTTTATCTGTGTTCACAAGCTCATGTGAAACACAATGAAGTGACCAGCAGACAGGCGCAGAACTGGGAAAGTGAGGTAAACTCCACAGCTGAAGCCATGGCGACCGTACCCTGGGAGTGTCAGATTGACTGTCATCTAGATCCTAGGGACTATGGGGAAGGCTCTTGATTTCCAGTCCATAAAAAGCAGGTGGCTAGTGTTAAGGTGTTTGCAAAAACTGAAACCCCCACAAGGAATATGCCTCCAAGAAACCAGGATTAGGGGAGTAACACTCACAAATGTAAGGTGGTGGTGTCATTGTTAGGACTCTGGATAGAAAACAAAGTCTTCTGGAGAAATAGAGGCTCCAGGCTTGAAATATGTGACTGTTGTGTCTGTTCCAGCCTGAGAAATCAATGTAAAAATAGCTGCCAGACCAGTAAAACTCAGAGAGTATCAAGAGAAGGAAATGTAAAACTATTCAGAAGGAATGTACCCGAGAACAACAGCATTTTCACAGCAAAAGCTAATCCCCTTTGAAGTTGCTCTAACAAAGTAACTGTAAACCACAAGGCAATGACACGCTGCTAGGCAAAGTCAGCAAGCATATCAGACTAGTGTAGTATTCCAATAACATAAAATAACAATCGTAAAGGAACTAAAATGACTGTTCAAAATAATTTAAAAGATCAGAAAAGAAACACAGAAGGGTATGCAGCATATAAATTTGCAAAAACAAATAAACAAAAGCCAACTAGAACATTCTAGAAATGAAAGTGATATGATGCTACTGAAATAAATTTTGCTCAGTGGATGTTTAAGAGAGGTGGGCTGAACTTTTTGGGGAAAAGCTAACAACATAAAAGCTCATTGGGTGTATCAGACAGAAACGATTAGATAAAGTTGAGCAGAGAGTTAGTAAACTGAAAAACAGAGCAGAAGAAATTACATCAATGGCAGCACAGAAAGATAAAGAGAGCACATGGAAGGGAAGCGAGGAGGATTTTAGATAGACAGAGAGGATCCAAGTTGCATTCACAAATAAATGCAAAAGGAAAACAATGATGAGAATAGCAGAGCAATCATGTTTAGTTTTCCAGGACTGATGGAAAACATTTGTCTTTAGGTTAAACAAACAAACAAACAAACAAACAAAACATTAGAAGCTTTGAGGTGGGTATATACGAATACATCTGGGATATAATATGGGTTTAAAGAGACACAGCTAATATTTTAAGGGATCAAAGCAAAAGGAGAGATTAATTTTGCTCAGGAATATCCTGCAAAGTTCATAGAAAACAGACTTGAAAGTCAAGTAATATTTTAAGAGAGAGTATGGTAAAGCAGATGGAAGGCTTAAGAAATATAAGGTGCCGGTCTGAGCTGGCTTTAATGCAATTTGTTTTGAATTAAGTTACCTCAACTCTAGATGTCTGTGTGTTAATAAACATTTCGGGGGACCCTCTCTTGGCCTGAATCTTTACTCATGCTGTGTCTTTCTGCTCTTCCTATTTGGACCCTCTGTCCTGCTCATGACTGCAAGGTACAAGCCAGCTAGCCAATGCTAAGTTCACTCATAAATCCATCCGTAATCACTCAATGGGGTCACATTCTCCTGGGAGCCATGCTGAAATGGACTACCCCACCTTGTTTTTCTATATTATGGCCTTTTAGGGCAAAGGAACCCTGCTCTGCAGTGACTGTCAGGGGCCCATCTTATAGCATTTGTGTCTTGTTAGCAGTGTCAGTGGCTTCAGAAGGACAGAGAAACCCAGGCACGATAATTGGCTCATGAAAGCTGCAAGTTGCTGGAGGGGGCAGGAGGGTCTAGAGAGCAGGAGGCTTAATGGGAAGCAAATGCTTTAGCGAGGTCTGGGGGCCCCTCCCCCAGCTCATGCCATTAGCATTCTTCAGACACCTGTAGGCACTTGGCTGGTCATGGGATGTGCTAGCTCCTTCCTGAAAGCCAAAGTTTGGTTCTAATTAAGAGGGCACGGAACAGGGGTGCATGTGAGACAGGAACAGCTCCTTGAATCCTTTAAGAGCACATAGTTCTTTGGGAGAGACATAGTTGTCAAAATCTGCTTTGCCTTATGATTGTGGCATTGGGAAAAAGAGCACTGACCTTAGAATAATCTGATGAGTTTGGGGCTGAATGCTATAGTTTCCTTCTCTTAGTTCTGAGACTATGGAAAAAGCACTGAAGAGCTGAGGGGATGGCTCAGTGGGTAAGAGAGCTTGCCGGGCGAGCACAAGGCCCTGAGTTCAGATCTCCAACATCTACAAGCTGGGCATGGCCTCTGTACACATGACCTCAAAGCTGGGGTGGGGCGAGGGCCGGAGACTGGAACTTCACTGGGGCTTGGTGGCCGCTAATCTAGCTGAAGAACAACAAGCTCCAGGGTTAGTAAGAGATCCTGTCTCAAAACAACAAGTCAAAGAGTGGTGGAGGTAGCCATTTAATGTCATCTGGCATGCAAACACACGCACGTGCTCACATACTGAAAAAGAAAAAGCAAAGTGCCAAATTTCCCTCTTCTTTCTAATCCGTAAGAACAAGGAGGGAGTAATTCTGACTGGCCAGGGTTCCTGTGAATAATGTGTCAGGCACACAGCAGAGCGGAGCAGGTGAGTACTGGCAAGAAAGCTACTGGCACTGCTGGTACTTACACAGGGAGTCACTCATCTCTGTGACCCCAGAGGAGTCTATTGTAGAGTCTGACACACAAAGTGTTGGTGGATGAGACCCTAGCCATCGAGCTTTACTGCTGGTAGAGAACAATCAGACCAGAGGCCGGGATGTCAAGAAAGAAGACGAGTGAGGAGCCAGACTGAAATGGACAGCCATGAGCCAGTGAAGAGACAATGATGAGTAAGGCCCTCTGAAGAACTTCAGGCCCAGCACCGGGATGCCCGGTTCCCAGACCCAGAGATGCAGCCTTACTGAGGGAGAGTGTACTTCCTCATTTGTTCAGGTGTCACCCACAGCAGTGGGCCCTGCTTGTTTGAGGCTGTAGTGGCCTCCACGGCTGTTCCCCTCAACTGTGAAGGGCTTTCTGGCTGAAGTTCTTGTCCACCTGCTCTCCAGCTGCTTCTGGTGGAGTCTTGGCAGACTCTGGCATCTTCCACATGATCTTTACTCTGTCTTCACTCCGTAAAACATCTGCAGAACGATCCACTGGCCGTTTGTTTTCTGTTTGTCTTGGGGGGGGGGTGACACAATCTCCGTTCTTCACTTTAATGACTCTCTCTCTTCATTATTATCGCCTCAGCCACTCTGTTTATTTGCTTTTTCCGAACCCCAACCCCTTTCCCCTCTGCTTTCCTGGGCTAGTCAGGGTCGTGCCAGTACCCTCGGCTTCCCTCCCCCACAAGGGGGGCCAGTCCAAGACCCTATACTCCCTGCTGGGAGCCTCACTCAAACCAGATGTGGCTTCTTCCTTCCCTTCTCCTCCCCCCAACCTGCATTGCCCAGGGCTTCAGGGGGTGAGGGAGAGGAGAGGCCCTCCACCCACATCCTGTTCTTCCCCTATGCCTCCCTGCCCAGCCCTGCTACCCTCACCAGGGAGTGAGGGACAGCAGTGCATGGAAGAGCATCTACTTAGTGCCAGCAGTGGGGTGATGCTGGATGGAAAAGCCTGGTGGGCAAGGGTGCAGTCCCCGATCTGCAGCTACCTTGAAAGAACTGGACATGGTCCATGCATGACCCATTATACTGGGCAGCTCAAACTCTGATCCTGCCTGTGTCAAGCCACCTCTGCCTCCATATTGCCCTACTAGTAACATCTTAAACTGTGCTTTGGCATTCACTTTTGCCACTGCCCAGGAAAACTGCATTTTCTCCTCATGGCAGAGAGGTCTTAGTCTTCCCCATAACTCAGTTGACGGTAGGCCAAGTAAAGAATTGAACACAAATCTGGTCTGATGTGAGGGATAACCGATTAGCTTTAAGTCAGGACCAGACTTTCTCCCCGGCCTCGACTGACCTACAGTCTGATATCTGGGAACTAACCTCTTCCCAAATAGAGACTGGGTTTTGTCTATATTAGCCAGCCTGGAACACACTGTGGTTCTGGAACTGGCTATACCGCTGCCCACAGCAGGTTGTTGCAATTTAGTCTCAGGGGTGATCAGTCATTGTGAGAGCTAATGTCACTGCTGGCGCTGTGCAAATATCTCATGCAAGGGATTGGGGGTGTGTGGGAGAAACCGAGGAGCAGACATCCTTAGAGACATTCAGGAGTGATAATGGGCCCCAACTCTGTGACATGTCACCCTTACACCTTGCTAGGCTTTGGGGCTTGAGCTCTTTATGGTATGGTGATGGTGGGTGGTTAGGAATGCACCCTAGATAAAGGAATTCACAGTTGTGAGCCTGAAGTTACCAGGACTTCTCTCAGCTGCCTGACAGGAGCCTGTGTAGGTTCCAGCAGCTTCCTGGGTGACCTGCCCCAGAAAGGTACTAGCGTGGCTTTGAACTGAGCACACAGGCAGATTTAACTGCTGCACTCTGGGAATGACTAGGACAGTCATTCTCAGACATCAGGCAGCCCAACTCCCATCTGACACTCAGGTCGTGTGTTACCCCAGAAATACTGCTCTAGCTGAGGGTCTGACGGATTTGAGGCCATACACTTCAAGTCAACAGAGGTTTGTACTATAGGACAGCAGGGGACTAACCTGGACTGAGTACAACACCTGTACAAGGAGCAGAAGGAAGAGGAACAGGGAAGCCCTGGCTGGGCATGGTGTTCTCAGGCCCAGCTAGGCTCTGTATCCCATCTGTCACCAGTTACCATCCTTCATCTTATCACTGCGTTTCTGTTTCCTGTGAGGAGTAGTAATATGTCTGGGGAAGCAGGGCAGGGCAGTTGGGTAGTGTGAGGTGTGTGTATACAATTGGGCTTCCTTTAAACAGTTTTCAAGACAGTTAGGTAGCTTGACCTCTGAAGGGTAAGAGGCCCATGGCCTCGGAGTGGGGTCTTGGTCAATGGTCAGGGAACCTTTAATTGTCATCAGGTGCCTTAGGAGGGAGCTAGAATCTCTCTCTGGAATGACCATAGAATGGCAGCTCAAAGCCTTCTGGAGCCCCCTAGGTCAAGAGTTGCCGTCAAAAGATCGAGATAGTAAAGATGGGCTCAGTAACGGGAAGCATTGGCCCTATCTTAGTTCGGATTTTGCTTGCTTGGGTCACTTGCTAGCCAATTAGCTTCCTTGCCCAGGAGTCTCTTCTGAGGACCTCTTAGTATGGCTCTGGTGAGGATATCAGAGGGAGAAAGGAGAAGCGACACTGTCTCCTCACTAACAAGCTGAGGAGAGCAGACAGCAGAGATGGGCAACCAGAATGTACAAAGCGGAGAGCCCTTAACTGAAAAAGCGTAAGGTTACTGTCTGTGCCAGGGGACCCTATTGCTGATGCTCCTATTGCCCATGCCAGCTTCCCTCTCCTCCACCCGTCTGACCAGGCCTGGTGGGCCTTCTGTGGAGGATGCCAGAGCCCTTTCTCCTGGCTAAGGGGAGAGGAACTGCTCAGAAGTCAGGAGAGCTGAGGGGTCCAATAGGTTTAGAGTGTCAGGCTGAGCCCTCTGGATCAGCAGCACTGCACCATGAAGCCCAGGAATATTTGCACTCTGGGTTCCAGTGTTGTACAGAAGTAGCCAGCTCTGGATATGTGGATGCTCGCTCTGCACAGTTACAGGAAGAAAGGGCAGAATCAGGGAGGAAGGAGGAAATGAAGGAGGGGAGGAAGAAGGAAGGAAGGTAGGGAGGGAGGAAGGAAGGAAGGAAGGAAGGAAGGAAGGAAGGAAGGAAGGAGGAAAGAGAGAAGGTGGAAGGGAGGGAGGAAAAGAGGGAAGGAAAGGGAGGGAGGGAAGGGTAGGACTCTTGCTGCTGGTGAGGCCTTGGCTCTGGACTGTCAGGTGAGTCAGCTAGCTAGTGGAAGGAGCCTGGGGCTGGGAGGGAAGCTGCCAGAGGAGGGCCAAGCCCCTTGAAAGCTGCTATTGTTTGAGGTCTCTGCTCAGAGAAACCCCGAGTAAAAACAGCTTGTTAGTGAGGCCCAGGCTGGAGACAAGCTGCTCTCAGAGAGCCAGTGAACCGTGCGAAATGACTTAAACTAACATCCCTGACTGCACTGGGCTGGGACCCAGGAGTCAGGGCCTTGTGCTCATCAGAAATTCATAGAAGGTGCCCCGCGGCTCAGCTTTCTCTGGCCTCCTTGTTCATTGAGCGTTTTTTCTTTCCAGTCCTGCAGCTCTGAAAGGGAGACAGGAGCTGCCTGATGGGGAAGATCAAGTGGCCTTTGAAAACCCCTCTCAGAGTTTATTAAACCCTGGGGCTAGGGCAGGCCAACCTGGAGGCCCAGCCAGGCCGGGTGTCCACCCCTCCCCCCGGACTCCCCAGAGGGGACCTGGCCTGTTCTCCTGCCCTAAACTTGGTAGGCTGTACTGGGGGATGAGGGGATTGGAAATAGGATCCCCAGGACCTAGGGTAGATACTATTATCTTTTTCAAGAAGAGTGGGTCAGAGATTGGCCACTTTCACAGATGACTGGGGCCCTCTCTCCCTGTGCCATTCAAGAGGTCTCTATTTCCCGCAAAGACTCTCTTCATTAGCTCTCTCAAGTGTTTGCTCAAGGCACAGAGAGGGGAGTGGAAGGGAAACCACCAAGGGTCTCCAGGCTAGATCGCAGCTCAGTGACCAAGTAAGGGCAGGAATGAAGTTAAGTAGGGCAAGCCTTGGGTTTCTATGCGCTGAAAGGCCTTGGGAGATGGAAGGCACAAGAACACATGCTCAGTGTTCCCTCTGAACTCTTGCCAGCACCCTCCCTATCCTCTGAGGACAGGTCTGCACCAACACCATGTCCCCCCAACAACAGTGAGCTAACACAGCCATTCAGCTCCTAAACACTGAGCTTGAAGGCAATGTAGTGACAGTCTTGATCTTCCACAGATATCTATTAGGACATTCTGTGTATCAGGACACCATCCTACACACTGGACAGGCAGAGGTCAGTCAGACAGTGCTGTTGACCTGTAGGTGTGACCACTCTGTGTGACCACATGGAAGCTCCGAACCCTGATGAGCCTTGTACTTGCCAGGTTACTGGGGCCCAGGGAGAAGTGACAGAGCCCTGGGATAGGACTATTCTCTGCTGTGTCAGCCACTTCCACTTGAGTGTATATCCCGAGACTCTGAGGACACTTTCTGATTAAAAGATAATTCTGTTTAAAAAGTTAAAAAAAAAAGGGGGGGCAGTGATATGGCTCAGTGAGGTGCTTGCACGTCTGACAGCCTGAGTTTGATCCCTGAACCTCAAGTAAAGGCAGAAACAGAAACCCAACTACAAAGATTTTCTTGGACCTTCACAAGTGTGGCATGGTCATGTGCTTTCTCTCTCTCTCTCTCTCTCTCTCTCTCTCTCTCTCTCTCTCTCTCTCTCTCTCGCACGCGCACCTGGCATGTGTACACACACACACACACACACACACACACACACACACACACACACACACACACTCCATCTTCACTTACCATCTCACCCCATCTCACCTCCAAAGATGCTCCAAGGCCCCTTGCACCCCTCACCAGACACCTCCAGGAGAGGGCGCACTTCCTCCCTAGCCAGCTCTGAGCTCTGGCTTTGGAATGCTGATCAATCTCTGCCCTTTTTTATGCTTCCCTTTTAAACAAGTTCAAAGTCCTTTACAGATTTCCTGAAGAATCTCTTTCTCCACAACTGTAGAGAATAAACAGATGGGAACAGTCTGAAGATATAAAACTGCAGTTCAAAGCTGTGTGCGTCAACAGTCCCTGAACCTGGAACAGCTTGCAAGGTGTGGGAAATGGCCCTGTTCTCTCTGGGTCACAGACCTCTTTGCCAGCTAGAGAGGAAGCTGGTGGTCTCATCTCCTAACAGCCAGACCTAGCTGGTTGCTGAAAAGAGGCCCTGCTCTCCCAGGAGCCTGGAAGGATACCAGGGTGGGTGGTGAAGGTGGGGTTTTATCTCTAGAGATAACTGAGCAGATCTGAGTTAGCTGACAGGGTTTTTAGCTCCTGTAGCAATGGTGGGTAACTGTGTGCTCTGCTTAGAAAGACTGTGTGGCTGGTGTTTGTTATTTAGTATTTCAAGTGTTATTATTGACTCATGGTGCCAGCTGTGGGCCTAGCCCCCAGGGAAAGTGATCTGTGCCATCCGTCGGTGCTATTTGTTCCATTTCTGAACCAAATTAGAAGACCAGCAAATATTTGTGCTAGGTGTGTGTGTGTGTGTGTGTGTGTGTGTGTGTGTGTGTGTGTGTGTGTTTATTTCTGAGCCAAACACAAGAGCCAATGATCTGACCACAGGCTGGAATGTTTGGCTTGGGACCTGGGCCCCAAACTTGTTCCATGTGTTCCCTGCAAGCCCCCCTTCGAGGAGGGTGGTTCTCCCAGCTGGTGGAGACTCGCAGGAGCAATCATACCTTTGTGGTTTCCAAGCAATCCTTTTATAGACATACAGTAGTCTTTCCTTCAAGGAACTGTGGCACAGGTGCAGAGTCAAATATGACTGCCAGCAATACAGCAGCTGTGATAGAAGTGGGGACGGGCCCAAGGGTCCCACCTGCCATGAGCTTTCTCCCATGCTCCCCTCCTTCCTTCCGCCTCTCCTGGCTTCCTGCTGGCGTCTAGCAACCTCTAATGCTCCATGAAGCGTATTAAAGCTAGTACTGTATGTTACTTCCTTCGCTATATTATTGTTACTTACTTATTTAAAGAATCTCACTCTGTAGTTCAGGCTGGGCCTCAACTTCACAGCGATCTGGTTGCTTTAGGTCACAGGGGTTAAGATCCCTGGCTATTTTACATTGTCTAGTAGAGATAAAGAAATTGAAATCCAGGACGATGTGATTGATTTAAATGAACAGATATCTTAGCAGCCTGAGTCACCTTCCCAGGCTTGCACACCTCTCATCTCTACCCTGACTAGCAGCCTTAAATTCTCTCTGGCCTCCGTCACCTCAGGTGGCGAACGCCTCCTATTTTTTGTTTTTGTTTTATATGTGTATTTGCCTATATGTATATGCGCACCACATGTGTGCAGAAAGCCCTGGGATCCCGAGACTGAGATCCACCGTGTGAGTTCTGCGAAATGAACCCAGGTCCTCTGCAAAAGCAGTAGACACCCTCACTGCTGAGCTGCCTCAGCTCCAACACCTGCTTTAAAAAAAAAAAAAAAAAAAAAACTGATTAAGAATACGTTTTTGAGTTGAGCATGGTGGGACATACTTGTAAATCCAGCACTTGGGAGGCCAAGGCAGGAGAATAGCTGTGAGCTCCTGACCCATCTAGGCTACACAGCAAGGCCTTGCCTAAAAAAAAAAAAAAAAAAAAAAAATTTAAAAATATAAATAAGAAGGTTTTCCCCCTAGCCTTGCTGCTCCCAGGCCTTGAGAGGAACATCTTGATCATATTGTCATCCTGTCCTTTCCTCTTCATGCCAGTCACTTAGGAACCCTATCTCTGGTCATTGGCCTGGCTGCCACCTGGTTGACATTGCCGTCCCTGCTGTCCCTCACTTCAGGTGAGGAACTTGCTTGTGTACTTCACACCCTCTCTTCCTCATTACAGGGTCATTGGCTCTTTACTATGGTTCCAGAGTATTCTCTAGTTTTGCATACATGCAAAGGGTTGGGCAACGGTTGCCCAGAGATGCAGCCTCTGCCCTGTCCTTCCCTCCCTCTTCCTCCTTGTCCTCATCCTCTTTCTCCTTCCTCTCCTCATAACCTGTCCTCCGCTGCCTTTTCCCATCCTTGCTGTCTGAACGCCACCCACTTCTCCAAGGTCCCCTCCCTTTGTCCCCTTTATTCATTGGATGGTCCTTCCATCTTAGCTTCATGCTATATGTCACCAAAAGGCAACAATTTATTCCCGGAGTCTTCCTGGATAGAAACAGAGTAGCTATTCTCTCCCATATCTCAATGCATTCATCCTTAGCGCAGAATCCACGAGTACACTGGACTGGGCATCCTGCCAGACTGAGTTTATTTTGTGATTTCGTGCTGCGCTCTGGGATCTTCCTGATTTGTTCTGTGGTCTGACTGCCCCCTGCACCAATCCACAGAACACACTGTGTGGGGGCAGTATTTCATGCAGAGCACAAGGGGAACGCTCCACGTGCTGGGCTGTGCTCCATGCAGGGTCAGAGCTATTGTGGGTACCCAGCCTGGATGAAAGGGATGAAGGCATCAGCTTGCCTTTCAGGCTCTTCCTTCTTCACCGACTTCTGGCCTTAGGAGAGCAGATCTTTCCGGCTTTCACCCAAGCTGGGATCAGCTCTCTACCTACCATCCCATCAACTTATTTCCCAAGAGACAGAGAGGGGCCGGCTGCATCTCAGGGCCTGTCAACCAATTCAGTGGGAAGGAAACATTAAACACTCCAAACGCTGCTTATTGGAGCTGGGTAAACTCAGCATACCACAGTTTACTTTGCTGTCAGAAATCCCTGAGCTTGCCACAGAGCAGAACCCCAGGGGATGAGGACTCCCACCATCCCTGCTTTGTATCACTACCCACCAGAAGGGTCCCACTCTTCCAGCCTAGGCTCTCCTCGACCTCTTTGCATTTCTGTCCCCTCCAGCACTTGTTCTTCTCTTTTCTTACCTCTACTCTCTTGTCATTTCAGCGCTGATCCATGAAGAATTGGTACTAGGCAGGAGAAGTGCACATCTCAGGGCTGAGAGCCTAGAGCACGTGCAGATAAGTTCCAGGGCCCCATTTACATGCGCCCCCCCCCCACACACCTAAAGCCCTTGGGCTTGTGTGTTGCTGATTTTTGTAAGGCTCAGAAATCCAGGCCAAGGTGAGGAACTGGTACCAAGGGACTACAGGAATGTGGGGACTGAGGGCATGAGAGGCATTTGGACAAGAACAAGGACAAGCAGCTCTGCACATGCATTCACATAGGTTCTTTGAGGACTTGAGGGCTTATGTGTTAGGAAATTGGGCTATCACTGACTTGAGACTTTGCTTCACACAAGCGCAAATATCCTCACAAAAGAGCTCCAGCCTCCCAGAGGGCCTCCCTGACCCCCACCTCTCTGAAGAAATGTGCAGCCTGGGCCAAGGTTTTCTTTTTGGCTCCACTTGGAAGTACAAACCTTGTGGGCTTGAGATGAAACATATGCTGCTTTGGAATGTGGCTGTTAGCCAAGGGTATACTCAGAGGCCCCTGCAGAACTCTCAGCCATCTGCCCTGGGATTGGACTGGGAATGTGTGACAGAGCATCTGAGGCCAGGGAAGGGCAAAGGAGGCTGAGGTCGCCTTCCTCATCTGCATCCCACTTAGGGCCAGAGCATCTTTCAACACTAGAGTGGATCTTTAATGTATTATACTTCCTTTTCTGGCAAGCCCCAAAACCAGATTCAACCTCAGATGCCATGGGACTCTGGTGGCTGGTTCCAAAAGGAACAGGTGCCGATTAGTATGGCATTTTGCACAGTCCTTCAATGTTATTCATTTCATGCCAAGTGGCATAAACCATTTCCTCTGCCCCTGCCACCTCCCCTGGGAACCCATAACATTTTCCAATGTCCCTTTCTGTCTCCACAGACTGTCCTCAAGTGCCCAAGGACTGTGCTTCATGTTCCCATTGTTTTTCCCGATTCACCTGGACACCTTTTAGTTAGATGAGCCTTCCCTCACTGGTGTGTCTGGAGAGCGAGGGTTTAGATCCATCTTCTTCTTTCTCCAGAAAGAGCCTGCCTTTTTTCCCCTTCAGGTGGCTGGAACACCTCTGACAGGGACTAATTGCGGAGGCTGGGTGGATTGTCACAGGACAGAGGTAGCTGGCAGATGCCCTAACAAATGCATGGGGCAAATAACTCCAATCTAACGTATTTCTGGGAGTGTGAACCGGGTAGGAAAGGACAAAGATACAGGCTTAGGAAACATCCCATGAGTTATCATTCACAATAACCTTATTTTTATATTATGAAAATCTGAGTCCTTGAGGGAGAAGAGCGAATTCCAGGCATTGGGTTAAGGCTAGAGCCGGATTAGAAGTGAGGCTTCTCATTCCAATTTCTCTTCATAGGACATCTCTGCAAGCACTCTTTTGAGAAATGTCACCGTTTCCCTCTGAGTGCTGTGAGATGGCAGCTGCTTCAGCAGACCTGTTCATCACCAGCATCTGGGCTCCAATCCGGTGTCCATGGAGATGGGCCGTTCACTGGGCTAGTGGTCCCTTTAATGGAACTCTGAGCTGCAAGGGGGGTTACCAGACACACCGCTGGGAGGATGCCACCACAGGCTGCTCCTCCAAGCATTTATCACTCTAACTTTCAGGGCCTGCTACCTGTTTCGTTTGTATGGTTTGGGTTTGGGTGTCTTTGAGGCAAGGTCTCATGGGAGCCAGACTGACTTCAAACTCACTGTGCAGCTGTATGTATGTCTTTTATTTCCTGATCCTTCTGTGTCCACTTGCCAGGTGCTGGGATTACCCTTGTGTGCAGTATGCTGGCAGCCTCCTCTATCTTAAACATCTTTTTAAAAATAGCTTCTTATTTTCATTTTTATTTTATGAGTATGGGTGCTTTGCCTGTTTGTATGTCTGTGTACCACATGTATTCTTGGTATCCTTGGAGAGCAGAAGAGGGCGTTAGATACTCTGGAATTGGAATGGTAGATGGTTGTGAGCCACCATGTAGGTGCTGAGAATCAAACCTGAATCCTTTGGAGGCGCTGCCGATGCGTTTGAGCACTGAGCTAGCTTTCCAGCCCCTTAAACATGTGTTCACATTTATCTTTTTACTTAGTATGCATGTGTACACACGTGCATCCATCACATGTCTGTGAAGGTCACAGGACAGCTTGTGGGAATTGGTTCACTCCTTCTACCATGTGGGTTCTGAAGATGAGACTCACGTTGTGAGGTTTAACAGTAGATTCTCTATTCACTGAGCCATCTCTCTGGCTCCTTAAACATACGTTTACCATGTGTTTCAACCCTGAACCACAGTTACTCCACCCGAGCTAGCCAATGTGCTGGCCAGAAACAGTTTTTCCATTTTTCTCTCTTGAAAATGTGGTGGCACACACTTTTAATGCCAGCAGCACTCAGGAGGCAGAGGCAGGCAAATCACTGTGAGTTTGAGACCAACCTGGTCTACAAAGCAAGTTCCAGGACAGCCAGAGCTGTAACATGAGAAAAACCTATCCCAAAAAAAAAAAAAAAATTGAAATAATTAAAACACAAACTCTGTAACCATTGAGTTGTGGGGAGCTAAATTAAACTTCCACAATCAATAAGGACTTAATTTAAAGCCACACTGAAATCTGATACTTCATTTGTTTGAAATTGCTTTATTGTTACAGTGATCACATTTCGTATGTGCTTGTGGGAATAGGCTTCTGCCCCTTGTGGCCAAATCACTGTGACTGGAAGTGACGAGATAGGGAATACATTAGCAGGGCCCCAAAGCAGCTCAACTCAAGAAATACTTGGCCTCCTGGTGAGAGGCAAAGGATGTTCCTGCTCTGCTAAGGCAGACACCAGACCTCTGGAGTAGAGAATTAGGAATTGATATTATCCAATGGTATATTACCAAGGCGGGGACAATGCAGCCACTAGCAACTGCTCCTTAACTCCATCTTCCTTCAGGAAAGCCATCCAAATTTTGTGAGGTAACTATTTTTAGAAGCCCTCTGTGTCATGATGTGGCTCCCTGAGAAACACTGTGATGAAGAAAACATACACTCAATGGGGAAACATCCAGCATGATCACTACTATGACCAGCATTGTTCTCTTCCGCGGGGTGGAGAGAAGAGAAGAGAGAGAGAGAGAGAGAGAGAGAGAGAGAGAGAGAGAGAGAGAGAGAGAGAGAGAGAGAGAGAGAGAGAAATATTTTGGAAAGACTGTGGAGGTTACAAGGAAGTTATCAAATAGTTGACAGGATGTAAGTTCCAGGCAGGGGTCAAAGGCATAGCCAGCTATAAGTTGGCTCAAGGATGCTAGAGGCTTGGAAGGAGGTCACAGACTCATGTCTATCCCATACTGGCTCCAAGAAGAGATGGCTAGTCCCAGCACTCTCCCATCTGGAAGACAGAAGTGGATCTTGCAACAAAGCTCCATCTGCCCACCAGATGAAAAGTACCTGTAAAAACTTCCCATATCAAGCATTGTGGGGTTAATGCCTCTCCCAGAGCCTGCTGGGAAAATGATCCCAGGACTGCATTTCCCAAATGGCCCAGAGACTCTCACTTTGGAACAGGGAATAGGGGATCTGATGGTGTCTACAGATATTTTGGGGAAGGTCAGAGGGAACAAGGTAGGCAATCAGACAGTAAAAGCCTGTAGATATGTCTGTAGATATTGGTTAATTGTATAATATTAGTAATAGTCATAATCTCCTAACACTTGGCAGGGCCTCTGGTATGCAAGGCCTCCAACAGATACAAATTCACTTCTCACCATTCTGAGGAGTGTGGATTCCTTTCCTCATTTTAAAGAGGAAGAAACTGCATCTCCCAGAGGGTACGTTCTTAAAGATCACAGGACTGCCACCAAACCTACCATTTCATATCCGAGTGAAATAGGGTAACCTCCCATATCTCAGGGGTGGATAAAGGGAAGTAGGGCTCAAAGAGAGCAAGGAAGCAGCAGATTCAGTCCTGGTTCCTGGAACTGAGCTGACTAGGACAGAAAAGCTCAGTGTGCAGAGTTGCTACAGGCACCGTGAATATCTTTTTTAATAAGCACGCCAAAGCTTGACTTTCCAAAAATGCATGCCATGCCTTTGAAAGCAGGCCCCTTGGAAAGCTGTGTTCTCTTAGAGCTGCTCTTTGGCAATGGCCTTCAGGGCTCGAAGCACATTCCTTTGAAAATCTTCAGTTGTAGCAAATCTTTCTTTTCATCCTCTGAGGCAGATCTGATTGTTGGGCAAGGTTCCAGGAGTCATTGCAGATTTGGGTGAGTCATCAAATTGGGTTGGCTTATTCAGGGTCCAGATGAGGTATGACCCTAAGGCAGAGGCATGGTGAGAAGCACCGTGGGGTTCTTCGGACTGGGTTGAGAGATGAGCACAAGAGCCCTGGAGCAAATGAAGTGATGAGACCCTGCAGGGCGAGATGGGAAGGCCATGAGTAAGATCTAAGGGCTCTTCATAGGGGGAGATGTGATCAAACTCAATCAGGGCATAAGTGGAAACACACATGGTCCCATAAAGTGGCCTGGGAAGGATGCCACATTAATAAAAGGGAAAAATGTAGAAGAATGTGTGAGTGAGAGGGGAGCTGTTAAGAAAATGCAAGTGCCTATAAACTCCATTTTGCAGCCCCCGCTCCAGCCCCAGCCTTAGCTCCAACTTGTTTTCATTAAGACTTGAGAAAAGCATTAAGGAAACCAGCCTGCTCTGGAGGCTGCAGAGAATGGAGCTAGACTCTGAGCTTATGTCTAGTTTTCACTGACCATTCGCATCTGTGCCTGGCCACTGAATTCCACACATCCATCTCCAGGTCTGAGTGCCACTTAGCTATGGTCCTTATTGTATTGCCCATTCTCTAGCCCTGCAAGAGAAGAGATTAGAGTGGACTTGGTGGCAGGAAGGACTAGGATTCCTACTCTGGGCCAATGGGAAACATGGTTTATGTAGCAGTCAATTCCCCCCACATATCCCTAAACTGGCCTTGGGTTCCTACTGTTACCAGAGGGTTAGCTCCCAAGTGGGACTTCATGATAGTCAACAATCAGGAAGCAAGAACACATCAGTTCAAAGGGAAGGAGGAGATGTAGCTTACACACTGGAGGGTCTCCCCGGTATATGTTGGAGAGACACTAATGAGAGGTAGGGGCTGGGGTAGAAGCTGAAAATAGTAGATCAGCCACTGGAAGGATTGGGGTTTGCTGTGGAGATGGGAGAGGGCACTTAAGCTTGGGGCAGCTGAGCTCTACAGGCAGGTAGGCAGGCTGGCAGGCAGGCAGGACATGCCTTGCTGAAGTGGAAGGCATTTATTAGCACAAGTATTTTCAGCAAGTCATAGCGATGGGAGACACTTGCTAAAAGACTACTGTCACAACCCAAGAAACTATAACATCATCCCCTAAAGGTTCCTGGAAACTGAGCTATGCTTTCGTCCCTAAGTTTGACTGATGTGTGTGAAAATACAGGCCTTGTGTTCTTGGTCTCGGGGTCTTTTGCAATGGGAGACGTTTGGATTTATAGAAGTAGATGATGCTGCAACTTTTCTTTCCCTTGGCTGCTGGGACTGGTTAGATGAAGACCCAGTTGAGCATCTCTACTGAGGCATCTGAGCTGGGGCTCAAGGAACAGGAAGCAGCTGAGTGGCCTCCAGTTAATATTGCAATCTGAACAACCCTGCATGAGGGCTCAGCTGGGGACCTGACAGGGTCTGCATTGTTCAGCCGACAGCTGAGAGCAGCTGCAGGCCTCCCCTGGGTCTCCTTGGGCACTGGGGATTGTGACTAACCTTCAGCCCAGGCTTCCAGACTTCCGGAAGAGATCAGCCAAGTGCCAGGCTGTCTGGAGTGTAACTGACTTGGGCAATAATCACTGGCTGGTGACAGTCAAGGACACAGGACGTTGGGAGCTCATCTTCTCAACTTAAGGAGGTCCCAGTGTCATGCTGTTGAAGACTGGGGGTGGGGGGAGAAGGAGCTGGCAATGGAGGGGCATGATTGGATGGAGCTGAGGCACAGGGTTCTCCTGGCCTCTTCAGAGGAGTTGGCTACTTCCTGCTTTAGCTCCAGATGGCATTGATTGTACAATAGCAAAGTACTGCCCATTGAGTTGGAAAACTCTTTTCCCAAGAGGAAACTCAATCAAAGGATCATGCTTCAGATTGAGAAGTGACTCCAAAGGTCATCCGTTTATCAACTTCAACCCTTTCATCACTTATAATGAACGAGAAAGTGATGGCTCAGAGAAACAGTGAACAAAGGGTAAGGCAGGACCCTAAGCATAGTCTCCTGACTCATAACCCCGGATCTTTCCCACCACTAGTGTTTCTCAAGTCTGCAGTACTCACTTTCCTCTGACTTTACATCTCATTTGCATGTGCATCTCTTACTGCTGCTGAACTGTTCTTTCTCTTCAGCCAGTCAAATGGAGTCAACCACTCCAAGTCACACATCATCTTAGTACCAGGCCCAGAAGTTAAAACCCAGGACTCCAGACTTGGAGACCGGTTGCCAGTTCACTCTACAGAGACCGGCACGGAAGAAGACCAGGACAAAGGGGAAATATTGTATGAGCTGTCATATTTTCATTTGCTAAATGGTGCTAAAAGTTTTGTCAGATTCTTGTGAGAAATAAAGAATGCAAGAGTGTTTTGCATCAAAGAATGAGTTGGGCGAATCTGAGCTGTTACAGTTGTTGAGAGAATGAAGAGATGGGTTGGGTTTGGAGGCTGGCACTTGTTAGAGTGGAGATTCTGCTGGGAAATTTAGTAACAGACAAATCTCCACGTTGTCTTCTATGATGTGTTCACACTTGACAGTGGGAACTGAGTGAAGCAGGGTGAGCCCAAGGTCCAGGGTAGAAGCTCAGCTTCGTGGTGGGGGATTTAGCTCTGAGGATTTCCAGTTGCACTTTAAGAATCCTGGCCTTCCCTGGAGGGCACCCCTTATAGCACACTTCACCAGAACAAAGTCCCTGGGAGGAGACAGGGAGGAAAATGAAGGTCTGTCAGCCACTTGGCCCACATCCTTCAGCCAAAGCCACTTACAGACCATGAGTCCTCTTGGGGTCCTGAGGGAACTGCACTCCTGACTGGATACTGGATATTGTGTCTCAGGCACTGGTGTAGAGGGTCTAGCCTGAGAAATCTAGGAGAAGGGTTTAGGGAAGGGGACTTTTGTTGTGATGTAGCCCAGAGCAGCAGATTTTCATAGGTAAGAGCCTGCTGTGCAGGCTGAGGTCATTTCTGGCAGGGCTCCACACTCAGTGCAGACGCCAGCAGGTCTGTTTTAATATCTGCAGCAACCACATTCCTAAGCAGGGTGGGTAAAGCCTTTCTGGACAAGACTGCTTTCCATCAGAAATCATTCCAGTTCACCCGGATCAGATATTTTAGAGAGTTGTATTTCTTTTTTTTTTTTTTTTTTAAGGGAGGAAAATAAAAATTCAAAGAATGACTAAGCATGGGGACAGGGACCTGGGGTCACAAATGAGAGTAGGACAAAGACACAGAGGACACTAAGAAGGAGACCTGTTTTGAGACTAGTTGTTTAGATCTTCTTTGGGCTGGATGCTCTTTCCTGTTATCACTTATTCATTCACTAATTCATTTATTTGTTCATCAATCCATTCAATGTGACTTCTATTCTATATGCCATATGCTATGCTAAAAACACAGGGAACTTGTATTTGCTACCCACCTTATAGTGGAACAAATCACTATAATACATGTGCATACATACTGAACCCAGGGCCTTGCACATTCTATCACTGAGCTGATTTTTTTTTTTTTTTTTTTTTTTGAGACAGATCCTCATCATGCAACTCAGGATGGTCTCCAGCTTACAACTCTCATGAGTTGTAGATGTTCACCAGCATACCCTGCTTAACAAGTAATATTTTAAACAAAATCCAGGTTTCTGTGGTTCGGGAGTCTAAGTACAGCTCAGCTTAGGATTTCTCACAATGCTGTCATCAAAGCCTTGCCCAGAGCTGCTGTCAGCTCTCAGGCCACAGCTGGGAAAAAATCCACTTCTAAGGTCACCTGGTCATCTGCACAATTTGGCCTTCGAGAGACCTCAGTCCTTAGCTTGCTGTTGATCAAGACTGCCCTCAGCCCCAATTACGTGGGCCTCTCTGGTATGGCAGCTTGCTCCGTTAAAATGTTCATATTGAGAGTGGTGGAGGAAGGAAGGAAGACAGAGAGAGACAGAGAGACAGAAAGACACAGTAAGAAACAGCACCAGAGAGACAGGGAGGTGGAAGTTAGTTACGTACTGACTGGTGATGGACATCATATTCTATTGTCTTTGCCATGTAGCTGGTTAAGTTGCAAGTACCACTCACACTCAAGGGGAGGGATTATACAAGGGTGTAAACGCCCAGAGAGAGACAATTAAGAACTATTTTGCAGGCTACCTGCTCTTCAGGCTCTCAGGTAACTGGCATTCAATGATAATGACAGTTAAAGAGTAGTAGTATATTACGAGCAATAATGATAATGGGAAATACCATACATTGATAACGACAGTGTCAAGAACTGTATACATATGCATACATATACATGTAAAAATAAGTGTATATACATGTGAAAATGTATATATATATATATGTATATATATATGTATGTATGTATGTTCTAACCCTATCATGTACATGTATCATGATTATCCTCTATTATGGAAGGGTATCTTATTGCTGAGATATTGAGTTGTCTGTGCTTCGACTTGTCAGACATCAAAGGATTCCGCCGTTGTTGCATAGCTTCCAGGTGAATGGCCAAGTAACATGGAAAGTGCCATAATGACTCCTCTGCTCAGGCTTCTCAGAGCCATGGACCTGGGGGGATACTATATGTAATAGCAGCAGAACCTGGGAGGGGATGTGGGGATGGAAGTGACACAATCCCTTGCTCTTGAGGAGCCCTTGAAGCTTAAGTGGGACCCAGCCCCAAGAAGTCTTGGCACTTGCTGGGCCAGCAGCAAGTGCAAGGCAAACAGCTGTTTCAAAGTGCTCTGAGAGGAGCCAGGAAGCCGGTGGCTGTTTAGATTAGTTTTCTAATTGGCCGAGTGTTAGCAAAGCCTCTTGTGTATACAATGGGGATAGTTAATCTTGTCTATTTGTATATCCACTCATGTTCTGTCACTCCCTGATCGTAGCTGTCTGCCTCTCACTGTCTGGTTTCCACTAAGGGAGGGTGTTAGTCCAAGTGGCTCTGACTTTCTTCATAGTGCTCCCAGCCCCAGTGTGCTGCAGAAGGAACACTAGGAGGAGGAAGATGGCTTCACCTGCCCCCCCAAGCCCACCTTATTTTTGCCAAGCAACCCCTTCTCTCATCTCCAGAGGTCTTCTTTCTTGCAGTGGCCTTCTCTCCAGCACACCCATTCCCATCACTGGAACCCACACATTTGCATAAAGTAGCCTTCCTTGTCACCTCATAGCTTCAGGACAAACCTCGAAACTAGGCTCAATTCTTCCAAGTGAGAAGCTCAAATGAAGGGGTAGCTTGTCCAGTGTTGCTCAGCTAGTAAACTTGCTGCTAAGCCAAGACCGAAGGTGGGTGGTGTTGCTGCATTGGCTGTTGGTCTGGCCTGCACTGCTTTCCTCTTGCCAGCATCCTTCATGAGCTTTCCCATGCAAACTTCTCTTGACTACCATGTCAATCCAGCCTCCCTATGGTCTATCCTTTCCAGATCTTCAGTACTTGTCTAGAGCCTATCTCAACCTTACGGAAGGTTTTAGGGAATAAGGGCAAGTTCCCTGGCTCCCTAGATCCCCCAGGTTGGGTTGTTTCCTCTCTTATTAGACTGTAGACACCTTTAGAACAGGAGGCACATTGTAAATGTCTACCATTGCACTCCAACCCCAGGGACAGAGGAAATGTTTGTGGCTTACTGGATAATAATGAGAGGAAGGATGAAGCACAGCTGGGAGGATGCAGAGATATGTGGATCCTCTTATGGAAGCAACAATGAGCCCTCTATCTGAGAGGCCTCCTGCCTGTATCATTCTTTACTTTTCTTCCCTGTCTTCCTAGACACTCCCTTCTCTCAAAGCATCTTGGACTTCAGGTGGATGCTATGATTTTCTTTCCCTTCTTAACCAGAACCTTCTGGTCAGAACGCCTCTTTGTTATCACTCCTGTCTCAGAACATCAGGCGGGCATTCCACGTACAGTTTTGGAGGTAGGAAGAGTTCTAGTATTTGGAAACACTCACGACAATGACTCAGGAAGAGAAAGCAAAGGAAAGATCTACTGCTTGATAATGTTCAACAAGAGGGGCTTATGTGAGCAGATGTGTATACTGGGAGTAGTATTCAGACCACTACAAAGAGAAGACCATGCAAATGAGGCGAAGAGAAAGCTTAGGAGATCTTGTGTCTAAGTAGGGTTCAAAGGACCAAGCTCTTTCGGTGTGCCACTCTACTAAGTGCTCCACAGAAATGATCATGTTTAGTTTTCAAAACAGTTCCATAAAGTAGTATTTACATTATCCCTATCAGAAACCAAGGCTCATCATGATGAAGCAGATTAAAGATTACATGTAAAGTGTGCAAGAGATGGAGACATAGCTCTGGGATAGAGTATTTGTCTAGCATTGGTCCAGCCCTGACTACTGTTTTTGTCTTGAGATTCTCT
The DNA here is from genome assembly GCA_030556225.1 of Cricetiscus sungorus. Classification (NCBI taxonomy): domain Eukaryota; kingdom Metazoa; phylum Chordata; class Mammalia; order Rodentia; family Cricetidae; genus Cricetiscus; species Cricetiscus sungorus. Next base: position 41,441,665 of record JANBXA010000740.1, on the reverse strand, counting down.
TGTTATGTAGCCAATGCTGGCCTCAAATTTATGATTCTGCTGGTTCTACTGCCCAAAAGTTCTAGACTTACAGGCATGACCCACCCAGTCCTGATAAAGGCCCAGGTTTGATCCTTTCCATTGGGAAGGAGGAGAAATAAAATTTAAAAATTAAAAAACACTTAGAATTAAGGTTTGATTTCAGACTGATCTTGAACCTAAACTTATATTAATCTCTGATGCCAATGGATCTCTTGATCTCTCTGTCTCTCTCTGTCTCTGTCTGTCTGTCTGTCTGTCTGTCTGTCTCTCTCTCTCTCTCTCTCTCTCTCTCTCACACACACACACACACACACACACACACACACACACACACACGTGCACGCATGGTTGCGCACACATGAGTGTACTTGCTGAGAAAGTCCAATAAAAATGCATATTGCTCCTTCCAGATGGGCCTGGGGTTAGAGGGAACCGTGGAGTTCCCTCCCACTTTTCAAGGAGGGGGCCTGGGTCTGAGCTGCTTTCCACCTAACCTCTGCTTTACAGCTTGCAGAAGTGGACAGCTGGCAGGAGAGCTGCATTTTTCAGGCCCCAGGCTGTGTCTTCTTATCTGGGGAGCCTTGATTTACTTTCCCTATCTAATCTCAGTCCTCGGCACTGGTGATGGATTTCACCTTCGGCACTGCATGGGGAGCCTTGCCAAGAGCACTCCCCACAACACGCTAAGGAGACAGCTTTGGCTTTGGCCCTGGTATCCACCCTTAACTTTCTGCCTCCCTCAGCTCAGGTGGAAAGAGGAGGACCTTGCTTTTTTAAATGCTTTGTTTATTCCTTGACAACTTCGTGTGTGTGTGTGTGTGTGTGTGTGTGTGTGTGTGTGTGTGTAGTATCTTGATTATATCCACTCCCAACTCACCCCTCCCACTCTCCTAGGATACCCTCCAACATGCTTTCATCTTTCATCATGTTTGTAACCCTCTGAGTCCAGCTAGGGCTGCCCACTGGAATGCTGACTGGTCTGATTACTATTGTGTAGTTTCTGTGCAAGTCACCATAACTGCAGTGAGTTCATGAATATTGTGCCATGTCACAACCAGAAGACAGCATATCACAGGACTCCTCCTTATCCTCCAGCGTTTTCATTCTTCCTACCCCCTTTTCCATGTTGTGCCTTGAGCCTTGGAGTCAGGGCACAGGGTTGATAAGGACCTTCCATTTACAGCTGGGTGGTGGCACACACCTTTAATCCCGGCACTTGGGAGGCAGAGGCAGAAGGATCTTAGTGAGTTCAAGGCCAGCCTGGTTTACAAAGAGAGTTTCAGAGCTATGCAGAGAAACCCGGTCTTGAAAAACAAAAACAAAAACAAACAAAAAGATGTCCCATTTAGTGCTATGCAGCTGAGTTATGCATTCTCAGCACTTTGACCAGTTATGACTTCTGCCTACTGCAGGAAGAAGCTTCTCTGACCAAGTTTGAGAATAGCAGTGATCTATGGGTATCAACATAAATATTAAGGATGTGATTTGACAAACATATAACCTTGCTTTTGTGAATTAGAAAGAATGAGGTAGAATACTGTACTTCATGAGAATAAGTAAACCTGCCTTTCCGATCCACCCAGGCCTGTTTATACTAGGGATGTGTCAAGAAAACAAGAGGACAAAAGATAGTAGTATATATGGATTGCTCTCCTCTTTGGGGGGACACTCATACATCTTCTTAAATTTCACCCTCACAATTGAAAGGAGCATCTTTGGTATTCCTGTATTACATATGAAGAAACGGAGGCACACCAGGGCTATAACACACATGGACAGGAAGTATAGAGTTCTTTTAGAAGTATAGAGCAGCTTTTCTGTCATGGACCACTATTTTTTGTTTTGTTTTGTTTTTAATTAGAGATTGCATTTCCCACACAGCATCTCATTTTAGTCACTTTGAAACAGAAATGTGGCTTAGATCAGAGCAGCTCTGTCCTTTGGCAATGGGGACAGAAGCTGAGCCAGGAGGAAGGGGTGTCCTGCTGCATAAGGCTTAGGAGTCTGTTTCAGGCAAACTTGAGGTGGAAAGTCACACATAGCAAGGAGAAGATGGCAAGTCAGCTTCTGCATGCCCTGGAAGGGAATCAGATATGACAGTCTCTCAATGCTTCTGTATCTGTCATGTTCTGGGTAATACCTGGTCATTTGAGTTGAGCCCTCAAGAGAAAGAATGGCAAGTTGGACTCACTGAGATCTCCTATGAGCCACACATGGAGTGGGGAAGTTAATGATTGTGTTTGAGCTTCTTAAGAGTTCACAAGAGTTTTGTAAAGTGGGTGCCAAGGCTCAGAAATACAAGGCAATTTATCTTCTGTGTTCATGTTGGTAGAACTATAATTCAAGCCTAGGTTAACTGACCCTCAGTGTTAGGAAGCTAGAAATGTCCCTTTTGTATTATGTTAGCTTTCTGTTGTGGTGACAAATACCCAAAGAAAACAACTTAAAATGGAGCAATTATTGATTTTGGCTCATGGTTTCAGAGGCTAAGTCATTGGTTGATTGGATACATTGTGTTAGGGCTGAGGTAAGGCAGAATCAGTGTTAAGAGCAACTAGCCAAGGCTGCTAACTCCATGGTATACAGGAAGCAGAAAAGGGAGGGAGCAAGATACATCTTTCCAGAGTATGCCCCTAGTGACCTTCTTGCCCCAACTAAGCACTACCTCCTGTCTTCTACTGCTTCCCAATGATGCTATCATAAAATGAATCTATTACAAGATGAATCCATCATTTAGGCCAAAGGTCTCACTCATTTCCCCAAATACAAGTAGCTGGCAGCTAAGCACCCAGTACATGTGCTTGTGCTGGACATTTCATATCCAAATCATGGCACATGTGACTGGAGTGGGGAGGAGGTAGGTGATTTCCTTCTAGAAGCCAGAGGAGCACTTTGCAGGTGGTGGCTTACCTCAGTAAGTTATCCTGCCTAGCCCCACCCTGCATATATTGTAAGGATCTGGGCATGAATGTGGGGGTGGGTATGCTTAGCCAAGGGGGTCAAACTATATGTCAGAAAGAACTTCAACCCATTTCTGGCTGGTTGTGAGTAAACCTAAAGATTGGGGTCTTTGTCCTATTCACCTTTGAGTATTGGTAGTTAACACTTTTCCTGAAAAATAACAAGGCTCAGTAAGCATAAATTATGGACCTGAACTGTAGAGATCTTAAGATTAAGGTATAGGAATTTTAAAGCCATAGAAGCTATGGCTGATGACTAGTTGCACAATATGCAAATTCAGACTTGATGGGAAATAGTGAGAAAGGTGGAATTGGCTTTTTAGCTGGAAGGATTGACAGTATCTGATTTAGAAGTGTACATTTGTTCTGCAATTCTGGAGAGCTGGGCTCTCAGCTCTGTTGCTCAGTGGCTGAGGGATCTTGTTCCTCACGAGTTCATTCACTTGTCAAATGAAAGCCTGGACCTGCATTCTACATTCTTTTTCAAAGCCGACATACTGTGAATTTAGTTCCTTGGTCCCCACCGATAGGTTCCTGGAAAACAGATAAAAGTTGTCTCTTTTTCTTTTCTTTTCTTTTTAATTTACAGATAAAAACTGTTCATATTTCTGGTGTGTATATAACATGATGCTTTGGCACATGTGTAGATTATAGAATGGCTGGATGAGGTACCAGCAACCAGATGACCTCACACTTTGTGCTGTGGTAAGGGTACCTGAAAGCTATTCTTGGAGCAGTTTTCTAGTGTACAATAAACATATCGTATCTGTTATCACTGTGATTTAAAACTGATCTCTTGAACATCTCCCTCCTGTCCTTTGGCTGGCATCTTCTCAGTGCCTCCTGTCACCAGCCACTGTTAACCATCTCATTCCCTATTTCTACGACTTCGACTTTCCAAACTTTTCACATACAGGGTAAATCATGCAATGTTCACTTTCCTGTGCCTGACTTATACGAATCAACATAATGGCCTTCATGTTCATCCAGAACTGTTTCTTAAATTGGAGGTGAGGTTTAACTGCAGCAGGATAGATGAGGGGCAGTCTTACCCGAAAGCCACAGATGAGCTACATGGCCTTGGTCAGATCTTTCAAACACATGGAAATGGCGGGTTCTAGGCCCTCTCCATTTCTAAGCCTCTTACACAGTTAGACTCAGCCTACAGTCTACAGAGGCAGCCCCTTCCAGAGGATGAACCAGGGCGGAAAACCACTACCCTTGTGGGCTTTTCTCAACTCCCCAATGTATTGGCCATCTCTGACTCAGGCTTAATTTGCACTGCTAATCTGTTATGTCTTTCTTGGTAATTTAGCACTTTCAGACAGTTATGGTTAGATTCTGTTTATTTTTCTAAATCTCACAAAACCCCCATAATACAGCAAGAGAGAGAGAAAGAGCAGAGAGGGATGGGGGGGAGCTTTTCTAGAAATATAAACTCTACTTAAATGCTCTTCTCCATCTGCAGGACAGCTGTTGTGGAGCTCCATCCAATCCCAACGTTCCAGCATTCCATTTCAAGGCTCTCTTTCTGGCTCCTACCATCATTCCTTTGAAAGGATGTAACCTTAAGATCAAGGCATGGAGAGCTGCCAGTTACTGCCACCTGACATGAAGCCTCATTTCCCTGGCCATCTCCATCATTACCATGTGGTCAAGATGTGGGTCATTCCTTCCTTTTATCTTGAGTAATATCACGGGAAGTGAGAGGCAAAGGAGACTTCAGTAGGTGGCAGATAAGGAGGAGTTGGGGGGTTCACAGTTAGCCAGCTCCAACTCTATTTTTTGTTTGATCCTTTGATCCCTGGGCTCGCTGCGTGTCTCTTCACCCTGTTCTAGATAGAGTGTTGAAAATAAATTAGTGTCAATGATTGTTTGCTTAATGAATTAATGATAGCTTAGAAAACTGCCCAAAGTTCCAGCAAGATGTGGAAGAAAAAGTCAACATTTTAGCTCTCCAAAGCCCTCATGTCTTTTGAGAAGAAAGATGAGCATGAAAGAGGCCTAAAGGACCTAGATCTAGAGAGGACAGGAAGGTCTGAAGATGAGAGCTTTTAATCTTTCAGTGGATGACACAGGAAACAAGATGATGCTTACCTCCTTGCCATCAGAGTCACATGCAGAACTGCCTATCTTGGCTTTTTATTATTGTTTAAATGTATTTTGTTGTAAATTATGTGCATGCATATGTGTCTGTATGTGGGCTTGTGCATATGTCCGTGGAGGCCAGAGGCATTAGATGCCCTGGAAATGGAGCTACAGGTATTTGTGAGCTGCCTGATGTGGGTGTTGGCAATTGAACTTGGTCCTCTGCAAGAGCAGTAAGTGTATTTAATCAATGAGTTATCTTTTTAGCCCCCTGGATTCTTTATTTTGTTTCACATGTACTATCTCTTTCACATTCACCTTAAATTCATTAACTCAAGAAAAGCACCCATTACCTAGCCTTGTTTGGGGAAATAAAGAAGCAATTTAAACTTACCTGTCATTTTGGCTTTTTCTGGTGGCCTCAGGGTGCTCCTCACTTAAACAGGAAGAGTGAATGAAGACAGCAAAGCCAGTCCATGTCCTGGGATGGTCCCATGTGAACTTGACCTTGGGTTGTTACCTGGGTGCCCAAGTCTTGCCTCATAGGAGTGTGTCCCTGCATTCTGTTGTCTTAACAATTTACATAGTCTCAAGCAGAAGTTTTCAGAACTTGTGTGATGCCCTGGGACTAGAAAATGAACACACATTTTATTCCCCTTATTACAACTTGGGTGTCCCAAATGGGACGCATCAATCCCAAATCCCAGTCTAGAATTTTCTAATGGAGTGTGTAGTTAGAGGGAAATTTAAGCCATATGTATCTGACTCATTAATCTCTAAATCATTCTGAAGTCTGACTCTGGGAATGAGTTGATATGTGCTCTGTTTTTGTTTTTTGTTTTAACATTTGGATGGCTGCATTAGCCAAGGTTTGATAAATAGCAACCCTGAGAGAGAAAAGGAAGTTTCAAGTAGAGGCATGACCTGCAGGCCCCTCCCTAGGCCTACCTTGGGACAGGAAGCATGCCAGAACCTACAAATGCAAACCTCCCGCTCCCCCAGATTCTTATGGTTTTACTTCTGGGATGCTGAGTTCTACTGAGGAAAATAACCCTGCTGAGAAGCTGGTGACACCACAGATTTATGACATCTGGTCTTTATTGGTGTCTCAAGAAGATATAGTGATTCTATCACATGATTCCTATTTGTCACCCAAAGCTATTCTAGACCCATTGCATCACCAGAGCCTCTGCCTTCTTCTTTCTGCTTCCTCACATGAGGCACTCCCAAGATGGCAGTGCCTACTAGTTCTCCATGAAAATCTCACAGTCTCAGTATTTCCTGGGGGAGCCAAACCTAAGGGATGCCATTTTAGGCAGAGGTAACATTTGATGTTATTCTACCTTTATTTTTTGTTTTTTTTTTAATTTAATTTTTTTCTGAACCATCAGACTCCATTTCTCCTTAGCATATACATATGTTGACATGTTTTCCATACTAAGACCATTAAACTTTCCTTCCCCTCCAGTCAGTTTACCTCTGTGACAAGCTTCTCAAAAGAATAACTTGAATTTTCTCCTTTCATCTTGTATTCCTCACAGGGGTTTGGCATGGGTTGGCACCGTCAACAGCTGAAGTCATCTTTCTCAGGACTTTGTAGTCATCTATGCCATTCACCCCTGTTGGCTTTCCTTCCATCTTGAAGGGATACCTTTTCTGAATGTTTTCTTCCTGCCTCTTTGGGGGATTCTTTTCCGTCTCCTTGTGCCTTCCCACCTCTACTAGATCCACACACATTGGTTGGGATGTTTGAGAGCAGACCCTGACTTTCCAACACTTCTTTCTCTTCTTACACAACACATTTCTTTCTGTCCCAGTTTCACCCCCAAGCCCACAGATCCAGATCTGCACTCCTAGCCAATGCCTCTTGATAAATTCACTCATATCAGCATAAATGCTTTTACACACTTTCCGTGAAGATCTCATCCAATAGAAGGGTGCCAATATTTCTAGTCTCTTCTAGTCTCTTCCCTTCCCCCTAGTATTCAGTCATTCACCATGCCTTGCTTGTTTCACTACTGAAGTACCATCTTCTCTGCCCAGGTCCAGTCCTGCCTCCTTCAGGTCCTTGCTTCTTGCCATTGCTCTAGTCTCTTACCTGCTTCCCTCCAGCTAGCTTTCCAACCCACTTTACACATAGTAGCTAGAGCAGTAGTTCTCTAACACAAAACTCTCCCATTGTTCCCTTACTTAAAATTCTTCAGTGGTCTCTCATCACTCACAGGAGAGAGGAAAATTCTTCAATACAGCAGATAAGAATCCTTTATACCTTGGTCCCCATCTAATCTCTATATGTGATTTTAAAGTTATGATTATGTAAATATTTGTGTACATAAGATGAGAGTAAGTTGGCTCACAATAGCTACCTGCAGGCTAGAGAGCCAATAAAGCTAGTAGCTATTTAGTCCAAGAAGCTGGAAGCCTCAGAACAAGAGTGACCAGTGATACTGCCCAAGGCCAGGGCTGATTATCTAGAAGGCCTTGGAGAGTCACTGATGAGAGTCCATGTTTAGACTGAAGGAGCTAGACTCTGATCGTCACAGTGGTGGTGGTGGCAATAGATCTCAAGAAGATTCAAGTTTGGATATTAACAGCTTTCTTCTGTTAGTTTGCTCTATCCTGGGACAGCATATTGTTTGGTGTCACCTTCCACATTCAGGATGGGTCTTCTACCTTAGATGCTGTCCCACATATGATTGTCTATGGAAGCATCTGCAGAAACACACAGGAAGTGTGCTCTGATAACTTTTTGAGCATCTCTCAAGTCAGTCAAGTTGACAGTCGAGATTAGCAACCACACCATCGGGTTCTCTCTCCATGCCTCCTGTCTATGCTACAACCACTCTGCATTCATTCATCATTTCGGCTGCTAGCAGGTTCCCATGGCTCTCTGTCTTTGCTTTTGCTCCCTGACTCATCTTCCAGGAAAACTCCATTCTTCTTTCCTGGCTCAGCTCAGACCTTATCTCCTCCTGGAGGCAGTTTCTGGTTTCTCAAGATGAGCTAACATAAGCTCTCTCCCACGTTTCCTGCTATGTGTGCTCCATACTGTGAAAATATCATAATTTAGTGTAGCTGTTCATGAGGCAGGGACCTCTGCCCCACCCTTAAGGTCTAAACTCCTTGAGAGCGGTGTTCATATCTTTTCATCTCCAACATAAAGCATAGGGTGTGGCCTAGAATAGACAGCCAGTTACTGTTTAATTAGTAATAATGCCTAACTTTTATTGTATACTTTCCTTAAGGGACCAAAAGCTAAGCACTTTAACATCTATGACGCCATTTAGTTCATTCACACAACCACAACTACCCTATTAGCTAAGTGTCATTATCCCTATAATAAAGATGAGAATGCTGAGGCAGAGAGATCCTAGGTAATTTCCTCCACACCATCAAAATAGGCTTTCTCTATGTAGTCCGGGCTGTCCTAGAACTTGCTCTGTAGACTAGGCTGGCCTCGAACTCACAGAGTTTGAGTCTCTGCCTTCAGAGTGTTGGGAGTGTGTCTCCCATGGCTGTTTGCAGTCACTTTCTCTGATACAGATCTGGAATAGGGTTTCCAGGTGGAGGTTGTAGGAGCTGCCTTATATTTTGTCTCCTCAGCACAGGCCATACAGTACTCCCGTGGACCTTTACCCATCAGCTCAGACCTGCAGGCAGAACTTGGCAAAGTGAAGTGCCAGCATTCCCAGTTCAGCTGATCAAAGTGGCTCCTCAGATCCTTCCTAGCTCTTCAACCTGGCTCCTGGCTGAGTTGTGTGTGACCGATTCCTACCCAGACAGACTTGTAATTGGCAACACTCCTTCATGCTTGTTTTTCTTTTCTTTTCTTTCTTTCTTTCTTTCTTTCTTTCTTTCTTTCTTTCTTCCTTCCTTCCTTCCTTCCTTCCTTCCTTCCTTCCCTCCCTCCCTCCCTCCCTCCCTCCTTCCTTTCTTCCTTCCTTCCTTCCTTTCTTTTTTTTTCCATACTTGGTTTGCCAGCAATTGATTGGGTCTCCAGCCCCAGCGAGCAGGCCTGGTCTCTGGATTCAGTTCAGAATGAACTTCTGTGGACCCTCGTTGTGTATCTCATTGTGTATCTGTGGACCTTCTGGTACCCTGCTGAGTCTCCTCACACTGAATGTACACCCCGATACTTGCTCACACTGACGGCAGCTCACATGCCACGAAGCCAGAAATAACAGAGAAGTAAAGCAACCTCAGCAAAGGTCCACAGTGTTAATTAGGAAGGACACAGAGACTGAAGAGTCCAGGTGATATTCCCCTCTGCCTCTTTACCTCTCACACCTGTCCTGCCCTTTGAGTGAGAAGCCTGATTTCCAATTCCATGTCAGGCCTGCTCAGTGCATGGCCACTGTTAGTTTTTTGTCCTGAAAAAGGTACAATGTAAGTAAAGGCTACTAATATAAGCAAGATGACACTCTGCTTTTATTGTTATATTAAAGATCACCTGTATTTGGCCACAATGCTGTACTTTTTTGCCCACGGGTCCTGTGTCCAAAGTTTCACCAACTTCAGATGGAAACTGCATCAGTACTGAATATGAACATACCTTTTTTCTTGTCACTATTCCATACATAATATAGTACAACAATTATTTATCTGGCACTTGCATCTTACTAGGTGGTTAAAAGTAATTTGGAAATGATTTGAAGTTTATGCATTGTTTATATGCAAATAACACTCCAATTTTCTTAAATGGCTTGAGCACCTGCAGAGTTTGGTATCTGTTTAGAACAAATCCCTTATGTGTGGTAAGGGTAGACTATATTATTATATTAATATATCATCATTAATAAATAAGGCATGGACTGAAGAAATATGTAAAGGCCAGATTAATCCAGACAATAGTACAACTAACTACTTTAAATGGAAATGCCTCAGTTTTGCAAAGTATTTTATTGTAATGTACTTTGTTACATACAATCTTGTTTCAATTTAAACAAACAATTTAATCTTGTTTCAATTTAAAACATGTTTACCCCTATGACAAAAGGTGTGTGTGTGTGTGTGTGTGTGTGTGTGTGTGAAAATTATGCCATACCTGTCCATCACTGTCAGGATGACAGTGCTAGTGCTAGGGACATAATGTATGTTATGGTACTGATCTTTATAGCGACCACAAAAGATGGGCATTTTCTCCACTTTGGAGATAGATACTAGTAAATCACCAGAGCCACAGCTAATAACCGAAAATCTGAGCTCTGAAACCAGATATGCCTGGTGCTAAGGCTTCCACATTGCTCTGCCCAATCTTGGTCTGTCTGGTTGGTAAACATTCTGCTTGTCTTCCTCTGTGCTCTGGGCTTCAGCTCTGGATTAAACACCCCCCCTCTCAGTGATCCTGTATCAATAAACAGTCCTGGGCTCAGCCTCCAGGGCCTCTGGCCTACCATGATTGCCTTATAGTTGCCCCATAGTGTAAGCTTTCAGTAGCATTCCCATGTGACTTGCAGGTGGGAGGCTACTGCCTCTTAGTTGGTGAATTGGATGTCACAAGAAGCCACCCCTTTCCACGGAGAAGACAAAAGCAGACCCTGGGAAACTCCCCACACCAGTGGGGACTTGTTGAAAATGTCATTCCAGAGCTGAGTAGACCTAACTAACGTCTTTTTGGAATCTGCCACTTGCAGTCAATGGTTATGACATAGGCACTCTCATTTGGGCATATGGGTAGCCCCCACACCCATACACATATAAGTAGCACTAACTAGAGTCAGGGAAATATTAATAAACAATGAGAAGAGGAGGGTGTGGAACACCAGGGGAAACCGAGGGAGGCAATGGTGGATGCATATGGTTAAAATACATTATATGAACATGCAATGTTTTCAAAGAATAAATAAAAACATTTTAAAGGTTTTATTTAGTTTTTGTCAGTCTCTCTCTCTCTCTCTCTCTCTCTCTCTCTCTCTCTCTCTCTCTCTCTCTGTGTGTGTGTGTGTGTGTGTGTGTGTGTGGTGTGCAGGTGCCAGTGTGTATCTGGTTTCCTAGAACTGACCTTAAGGGAGATTGTAAGTTGACTCATGTGGGTGCTAGAAACCAAACCTGGGCCCTTTGTTAGAGTGATGAGTGCTGTGAACTACTGAGCCATCTCTCTAGCCTTGAAAAAAATATTAAGTAAAGAATGAATCTTCTAGCCCCTTTCACTGATCCCAGCCACAAAGAGACACAGATATAGAAATGATGCAAAGATCAAAATGGAGAAGCCTTTTATAAAACTGGTTGTGTGTGTGTGTGTGTGTGTGTGTGTGTGTGTGTGTGTGTGTGTGTTGTGGTGGGGGGTTAATTCCAGGCTTTGCAAAGTTTGTCCTTTAAAAGTTTGTTTGTGGACAGCCACATTTCTGGAAGGATTTGTACTATTCAAACTAGTTGTATATAATCTCAAACTCCCTTGGTTACGGAACATTCTAAAGGTCTAGAGCCTTACTCTGGTGTTCACTTCAGAATGAGTAGTTCTTAGAAGAGAGATGCCATTCCGACAGCCCATGGACTTGTTTTATACCTGAGGTGCCAGGTTGTCACACCACCCCAGAAGAAAGTGACAGTGTCAGTTGCAGCTTGGAGTCTAGCCTGTTTGAGACTGGGGTGGGGGTTGAGGGGTTGGGGACAAGGGGCTGTGTGGGGACAGGGAGCAGTCTCCGGTTCCAGCTAAGAACACTTGAGTGTGCGTGAGTAAGCTTGCAGGGGCAGTGTTTATTTATTCTGGGGGAGGTTGCTAAGTTGGAGGTGTTTGCCAACAGAGTGCAGCCTGAGTGCTGTTTGCTTACTTAGGGGAGCGCAGAGAAGGACCTAGGGAGAGACAAGTATAGGCCCTGACTGCTTTGAGGACCACGTGCCTGGAAGTTGCTGGGGGCTTCTCTCAGTGTTTGGTCCTGAGGTTTTAAAGAGGCCCCCTCCTAGGGCGGAATATGTGGCTCGCTCTCTTCATTTAGTCACTGCTCTGTTCCTGAGACTCCTCTTATAGAGAGTGGAATTGCTTAGTCTCGGCAGGTGGCTGCCCTGGCTTTCCTTCTTGGGGACTGTCTGGCTGCTAAATGTTCTCTGGTTTCTACTCACCCAGTGCCTGGCATTCCCTAATAACAGACTGAGGCTATTTTACTGTTTCCTGGGCTACACAGTGTCAAGACAACTCCGTGAGGGTAGGCTGTAGGTTAGCAGCAGAGCCTTGCCTACCATGCCACCATGCCTGGGTTTAACCTTCAGTACTGGAGGAAAGAAAGAAAAGAAGCATCTTCCAAGCTGGATTTCAGCTTCTTTGCATCCTATGGGACCTGCCAGTGCAGATCCTGATGTCATCTTGGTCCCCTTCCACCATGGGCCCCGAAGCACTTCCACCCCTTGGCTCAGGCTCAGCCTTTTTGAACTGGTGATCTGTTTTTTTTTTTTTTAAGACTGAACCCACTGTCTCTGTAATTTGTCATCCAGATTATAGATCAGCAGTATATTCCCTATCTCTAGGACAGAGGAGGAGGAGAGGAGGAGGAGAGGAGGAGGAAGAGGAGGAGGAAGGAGGGAAAAGAGAGAGAGAGAGAGAGAGAGAGAGAGAGAGAGAGAGAGAGAGAGAGAGAGAGAGAGAGAGAGAGAGAGAGAGAGAACCAATTCTTCTGTTCATAACCAGCTTCCAGCTTCAGGCCAGGGGTTGGAAACTGCTGTTTCAAAGTCGGCCCTTCTCAGCTGGGTGGCCCAGGGACTCCCCCAGGTCTCTACCTCCTCCCCCTTTCCTAAGGCCCCAGCAGCATGCCTGCAAGTCTCTGAGGGAGCACTGACTCCCAGACACAGGCTGGCTGGCAGCCAAGGGTGGTGTTCTGGCTCCAGTACCAGCCAGATGGGGTGGCAGGAGGGCTCTGTTAATCCCCCAGGAGAAAGCTCTTTGGCACACAGAAAAAAAAAAAAAAAGGACTACCAGCACTGTGCCCCTACCCTGGAGCAATGGCACACCATACCCCAAAGTCTTCCGTGCAATCTCTTTGTCTCTGCATTCTGCCCTTACTCTACAGGAAGCATGGGCCTGGGTACCAACTGGGCACATAGAGGTAGGGAAGGAGACTGATTTCCACCTCTCAGCTGTCGTCTTTTCTTATTCCTTTCAGAGCATTATGAAGCCAGGGGGATGATGGGCATTTTGAACCCTGAAAGGCTCCAGACTTCTCTAGCTCTGATTCGCTTGTTTGAAGAAAGAAATGGGGTTGTGGGTCAAGGCTGCTGATTCCTTCTTACCCCATCGCCTATCTGCCCCTGAGGCACACACGTGTCCATACACACAGACACAACCAGCCTTCTGCCACTGAGGCTGCTGCCCCTTTTGGTGCCATATAGAACTAGATGGAATGCTGGAAAAATCACCCCAAGGCCAAAGAGAATCAGTGGAAAAACTGGGAGGGGGAGTGAAAGCAGATCTAGAGAAGGCAGCCAGCTAAGGGAGGTGGTACTCCGCCCAGTAGACCTCCCGCTGGCCTCCCTGGAGCCAGGGATGGCTGTGGGGCTCAGGCCCAGCCTTGGCCTGTGTTTTCCTCTGCATGCCTCCCTGGCATGCCACTTAGAGGGGGCTGCCAGCTCCCGCTTCTCCAGGGGTCTCACTCTAGTTCCAGGTCTGGTAACTAGGATTCCTGACCCCAAGCCAATCCCTCCCCATGTTTGGCTGTCACCAGTGTTCTAGGCATCAAGAATGGAGCCATTTCTTTCTTTCTCTTTTTTTTTTTTTCTTTTTCTTTTTTTCTTTTCTTGTCTCTTTTATTCCTCCAACCTATCCCTGCCCGCTTTGCCTTCACCATCATCCATCACTGTGTGTGTGGTACCAAAGAAAGGCTTTGAAGCTGAGATGAGTGGGGTGGATTTCACTCTTCCTGACAGCCAAAAAAGCAGCAAATCTGCCCCTGGTTGGTAAGAGCTCTATGTTCATAAGGGAACTGGTGTCACGGACACCATTAGGACCTCGAGTCATTTAAGGGTGTCTTCTGTGTGTGGGTCTGCGCAGGGGTTAAGGTTGCAGTTAGTTACTTAGAGAGGGTCAACAGTGAAGGTTCACAGAGTGAAGGTTCACAGAGGCAACCGTCATACCATGTCTCCTCAGGTCATGACTTGGTTCTGATGCTCTGTAGGGGAACAATCCAAGCCAGGCAAAGTCCTCAGCATCCACGTGGATCACTCCCAAACCCATTTTTATCATGGATCATTTCACAGAAACTTTCCGCGATGGGAATTCATGGCTGAAGCTGGTTGTTTGGATCGGAAAATCTGGGTGTAATAGTATTAGCAAGCCCAGTCTCCTCACATGAACCTTTGCTTGCAACCTCTCCCTGCCCCCCTGGCCTGTCCACTCCACTCTGCTTGAGTCACGACAGCAATCAGCAAGTTGGACACGCGGCCTTGTGATGTGCCAAGTGCTCCCATGTGTACTGTGGCATTTACTCCTCTTAACGGCCTTGCCAGACCTGTGACTGTTCACTCCACCCATCAGAGGCCAGCACAGAGACCTCTGGAGGCCACGGGGCCAGATCAGGCAGCCAAGCACAGGGACCTCCAGCTTGAGATTTTACATTCTTTCTGTGGAGTCTGCCAGAAGAATCTGAACACCCCACTGTCTAGAGGGCAGAAAGGGCTTGAAGGAACGGGCCCCTAAATGGGCTTCTTGTGACCACAGTCATCTCAGGTCCTTGGGGTGACTTCTGGGAATCACCATTTTTTCCCCAAGACTCTTTCCTTTCTCAGGTGCAAGGGGTCACCTCTCTGGTCACCTGCCAGGCAACAGTTTTTCCCTTTTTACTTTTTCTCATCTGCCTGAGAGCCTAGCTCTTCCTCTCCCCAGTTTCCACTTCCTCGCAGTTGTAATTCAGACTCTTGCTATGGGTATGGGGACAGGAGGTACCTCCGTGGAGGTGCCAGCACTCCCAGGTGGCCTCCCTGTAGTTCTGGCTTTTGCTGTAGATCCTGAAGACCCCAGCGAAGTTTTCTGTGACCCTGTTCTCCTCTCATCAGGCTGGCTGTATGACTTCTTTCAGGAGTTCAGATGCCTTCTGGCCTCTGTGTTGTGCAGTGAAGCATCTAGGCATTCAAATCTAGACTCAGTGATGCAGAGGGACAAACAGAATACACACCTTTGTGTCCTGCCCTTGGGGGTTCCAAAGGCTTTTGCCTAGCTACTCAGAGAAGGTCCTTGTATGAAAGCCAGGTTTATCCCCCAAATGTGATAGATACATGGGAGGGGGTGGGGTAGGGGAAATTTATCCAAAACACATGTTATTTCCACGATTCTAGTTATCTTGTATATTTCCTGCATGTTTGTCACTGTGGCAACTGACTCAGCGCGAAACTCAGTTTGCTGGGCCCTGGGGTCCAGCTTGGTGGCCATGTGCTGTCAATTTGGGCCTCTCGGTACATTTTGATCTCTATGTCTGTCTTCCCAGGCTCAGGCCTTTCTGTCCCTCCCTTTTTTTGTCTTGGTCTTTGTCCTTCCCAGCCTTTCTCTGGGTCTCTTCATTTTCTTCCTTCAGGAAATGGCTGCTTCTGTGTGATGCGATATAGTGTCATGGGTAGAGACAGTGACCACTCTGTCCCTCCCTTGACTGAGCCTTTGGTGAGCTTCAGAACACACAAAGAGTGCTGTGGGGGAAGACCTTTGTTGATCTAGCCAGCGTCCTCAGGGAGAGGGGCTGAAGGCCTCATGGGAAAAGTAGGCTTGGGATTTGGGTGAGCCAATCAAGAGGGTTTGGACATATCATTCTACTTTCCTATTGGTGGGTGGGGATCTACCTCCCAGAGACTTCAGGGTGGGCAAGGAAGAGGCTCAGACTCAGGGTAGTGAAGAGGGCAAGGCCCCGGTGCTGAAGGGCTTAGGTCCGGCCCCGGGGCCCCCATCATTCTCAGGCACTGGGGTGTGGCAGATCTATGTCAGACAGCAATGTCCCTCCATGAAGCACCAGGCAACAGGGAAGGTGTTGACAATAACAGCATGTGAGGGAGCTGGGCCAGCGTCTGGAGAAGGCACTCTGCGCAGACAGAATGTAAACAGGCTGCTTCGTGGGAGGCGAGGATGGCGGCTGGCCATCTCTACTCCAGGTCTTGTCTCTCTTCTTGCCTCAAGCCGGGCCTGGACAGCTCTTGCCAGTCCCATTCTACCAAGTTTCTGACATCTTCTTAGGTTATCTTTCCAGGGTATCAGCCTTATCCTACGCCCTGAACAAGGTAGGCCTGGGAATTGTGCTGAGCCCAGATCACCATCCAGGCTAGCTAGTAACCTGCACAGAGAAGCATGGAAGAAAGAGGGGGAGATAAAGGAAACAGTGCCTGGAACTCAGATCAGGACACTAACTGTCCTCCTCAGCTCTGTAATCCCAGCTTTAATGCATGGTGGGGCCTGGGGTGTGAAGTGAAAAGCTAGCCTGGGCAGCCCCTGGGTGGACCTGAGAACAATGTTCTATGGCTCCCTGGCCAGCATATTCATCTGCATTTGAAACAGTGCTTTCTCAAGGTCTTCCAATCCAATGCATAGAATAGGGTAGCCAGTCAGTCAGGAAGGGCAGCAGCATCGTGGATCATGAGGTCAGATAATAGGGCACAGAGACCAGATGGGCTCTGGGGGGCCCAGGGAGCAAGAGAAGGGACTGTTGAGAATTGGGTGGGATATGGTGGGCATCCAGGCATACTGGAGGGTGTCATAGCCTGAATGTCTATGTATCCTTAAAATCCTTGTGTTGAAACCTAATTACCAATGTGATAGTGTTAAGAGGTGGGCCTCTGGGATGCAACAATGCCATGATGGAGGACTCTCTTGAATAGAACTAGTGCCTTTATAGCAGGCCCAAGCTAAATATGATAATCCTAGACTTGGAAAGCAGGAGTGGATAGATCAGGGATTTAGGTTAGCCTCTGATGACACTGTGAGTTCAAAATCAGCATAGGAAACTTGCCTCCCAATTTTATTTTTAAAAAAGGATTTATTTATTTTTATTTTGTGTACACTAGTGCTTTGCTTGCATGTATGTCTGTGTGAGAGTGTTAGGTCCCTTAGAACTGGAGTTACAGATAGTTGCAAGCTGCCATGTGGGTGCTGGAAATTGAACCCAGGACCTCTGGAAGAGCAGCCAGTACTCTTAACCACTGAGCCATCTCTCCAGCCCTTGTCCCCAAATTTTTAAAAAATAAAAATTAAGATAAATAAATGGACTAACTCCAATGTGAGACGGTAGAAACAGCTGCATCCCTGAGGCTTGCTGGCCAGCCAGTCTAGCCTAATTGAGTTTCAGTGAGAGACTCTGTTTCAAAGAAGATGACAGTGTTCCCAAGGATGATATTGATGTGAGCGCATGTGTGCACGCCCATGCATGCGTGCACACACACACACACACACACACACATACACACACACCAAACAAACTAATTCATAAATTAGTATAAGAGACAGTGCCAAGTGTGGAATGGCCACTGGTCCTGGCTATGTAGACATAGGCTGTATCACTCTAGCTTTCAGGACATCTCTCTCTCCAGTGCCAAGGATACATCCAGAATCAGCACCTCAAAGTCCAAGAAATGGATGGCCATTCTCACACTGCTTTGTGACCTGGTCAGCCAACTGTCCCCATGAACCTCAAATCCCTGTTTGATGAGGGAGACTATAAAGGAGGAAATGGGTTGTGAGGAGGAAGAAATGGGTGCTCTGAAGAACATGGTAGGGCCTGGGGGACAAAAAGGGGCAGTGTGGTTTGAGTTGGTCACAGAAGACTCCAAAGCTAAGGGCACAAGCATCTAACTCCCTGCACAGTGGGCCATTGAGGACTCTGGAGTAGAATGAGGACACCCTACCACTGCAAGACTCTTAGCCCTCCCCACAGAGACCACAACCCTGAACTCATCTGTCCCATCCAGTGACTCAGGCTTTTGGCTGGCCTCTTACCCACACCCTAAAACTGTCCAGTGACCCAGAACAGGAAGGACTGTGGCACTGGTGTAGGTAGAGGAGGAGGCCCACTCTGCTGAGGCCTTGACAGCCAAGGAATTCTCTAGGTGGAAAGTCGCTTGCACCCAGGAATGTGGGCTTTGGCAGTGGTGGGCTCTGCCCTCCTCCCTTTGCCTTGAGCATGACAGGTTACTTCTTGTTTCTTACTAACAAACATCAGGGCATTACTATGGTAGGGTGGATGTGTATTTTTATCCTTCTAGCTGGATGATGGGTAGGGAGTTGTGGGATAATGTGGGCTGAAATAGGGAACAGAGGAAGTAAGAAGAGCCAGCCAAGGCCTTGAGGGACCCAGGGTGGGAGCTGTGGCTATATGGGGCAAAGCCATCTGGAGACTACAAGATACCACTGTCCTGTGCTCCAAAACAGGAAGCCAAGGAGCAGCTGTGATAAGGTACAGGGAGATGGGAAGAGTGGAGTCGATGCTACCCGGTGAACCCATTGCTGAGGTCAGTGCTTATCATCTAGTCACCTCCAAGGGCACTGCCACCAAAGGGGCACTGGGGACCAATCCTTCCAATCATGAACATTGAGGACACTGGGATACAAATTTTAACCAGACTCTCTCAGAATAATGTTTCCTTGAAAACACATTTCGGTACAGGGCTTGCTTAAATGTGTGAGGCCCTGGGTTCAATCATCAGAACACACACACACACACACACACACACACACACACACACACACACACACACAATCATCACACACACACACACACACACAATCATCAGAACACACACACACACACACACACACATACACAATCATCAGAACACACACACACACACACACACACACACACATATCACGCATGCACGCACGCACACACTAACACACCCTGAAATGATTTACAGAAGAGGAATTTTATTAAATAACTATCAAAACATTAAATAAATGTGACATAGTACTGTGTGTTTCTTTATTGACAAGATCAAATACTATTGTAATTTCAAACCAGAGATGGATAGAGATATAACAGTGGAAAAAACCTATAACTTGATTTTATTTCTTTGGGAACAAAAATATATAGCTCAGATTGGTCTTGAGCTTGTTTCATATCTAAGTTTGATCTTGAACTCTTGATTCTCCTGAATCTACCTTCCAAGTGCTGGGATTATAGGCAGGTGGCTCTATGTCTTCCTGTGGTTATGGTCAAGCATGTACTTGCTTAGCTGAGTGTGCTAGGCATAGTTATTGAGTGCCCTTATCCTTGATAGTTTGAGAAGCCAGGTGTGGTAGTTCACATTTTTAGCACTTGGGAAGCAGAGGCAGGTGGATCTCTGAGTTCAATGCCACCTTGGTCTACAGAGGTTGTCTACAGGACAACCAAGACCACAGAGAGAAATCCTGTCTTGAAAAACCAAAAGCACAAAACAAAAACAAACAAAACAAAACAAAAACAGTGATACAATTCATTATGTCAGGAAGGCATGGAAACAGACAAGTTAGATGAAGTAGCTGTCATAGTGTATCAGCAGTTCCAAAACAGAAATGACAATATCCATGTTCTTTTTAAACTTATTTTAGCTAACATACACAGTGTTTTCATTGGTTTTCTTCCCCATCCCCCCATTTCTTCTGTATCCTTCTTCAACCCCAACATCCCTTTCACTTCCACATCTCATGAATCTGTTTTCTCCTCTTCCTAAACACCTCTTTCCCCTCTTTGGTCTCTTACTAGGTGTGTAAGTGACCTGTGCTACCTATCACATAAATAAAACGAAGGACTGCATCTTTAGGATGTGCTGTATTCAGAGAACCAGCACCGAGGAGGCCAGAGAGAATCAGCCATCCTGATTCTTTTGGCCAGGTGGTTGTTGTCTCTGTCTCTGTTTCTGATCTCTCTCTCTCTCTCTCTCTCTCTCTCTCTCTCTCTCTCTCTCTCTCTCTCTCTCTCTCTCAGCTTGCAGACACAGAGGACACTCATTGTGTCTTGTATTCTTCCACAATAAGCAGTTTGGAGGAATAATATCTACATTTAATGTTAACTTCAAACAAGAACAAGAACAACAACAAAACATTAGCAATGTGCACATGTAGAGTCCTGCCTACAGACGGAAGCGCAAACATGTTGTTAAAGCTATCAGATACTCAGTGCCCCAGTCTCTGTGACCCTATCGGTTTCATAGTGTCTACCCACAATCATTCCACTTGTGTACATGCATATGAACATTGTAAGCTAGGATCTGCATATGGGAGAAAACCTGTAGTTTTTTTGAGTCTGAGTTACCTCACTTAATTGCAGTTCTGTTCATTTTTCTGCAAATTCCATTTTCCTTTACAAGTGAATAAAATTCCATCGAAATACCTATATTCTTAATCAAAGGAGATGTGTCAGTCAGAGAATAGTGAAAAGAAAGGTATGTGTTTTCCCTGTCTTGATGTTGGAGGGACAATGTCCTAGATTGTGTGGGGGTGTTGGATGGGTGCTTCAGAAGCTTTCTTGCTCTGCTGGAGGATGTGCAAACCATGTCCATGCTGAGTCTCGGCCAGCTGGGGCCATTCTGGTGACTTATGCTCCCAGTTCCCAGCTAGTCTACCCTGTGACCTCCCAGAGATTTGTTTTTGTGACTTTGAGATACAGTTGTGTGGTAGTTTGAAAGAAAATAGCCCCCAAATGGAGTGACACTATTAGGAGATGTGGCCTTATTGGAGGAAGTGTGTCACTATGGGGACAGGCTTTGAGGTCTCTTTTGCTCAAGCTTCCAGTCAGTGGATTTCCTGTTGCTGTTTAAAATGTAGCACTCTCAGCTCTGGCACCACATCTGCCTGCATGTTGCCATGCTCCCATCATAATGATAATGGACTGAACCTCTGAAACTGTAAGCCAATATCCCAATTGAATGTTTTCCTTATAAGAGTTTCTGTGGTCATGGTGTCCCTTCACAGAAATGGGAAACCCTAACTAAGACAAGTTATGTTATGTAGCCCGTGATATTTTCAGACCATCCATCTTCCACCCCAGCCTCCCTAGAGTTGGGGTTATAGGCCACCATACCCAGTTTACTCCCTGAGATTAAAAGCAACAAGAATCATCAAATAAAACAATAAAGATCCCAGTTAAATTTTGATTATAGATTTGCAGTGGTTATGTTAGATTGTGTCCCTGTGACATGCAAGATATATCACACCATTTTTCTATTGCAGTGAGAAGGGTCACTGTAGTAACTGAGCAACACAGACTGCATAGCTCATTTTGCCCTGGGTCAGGGACTGACTGATCCCAGCGCCTCCCTCAGTTCTGCAGGTATGAATGGTGGTGTTAGCAGCTTGCTGCATCCCTTTGTGAAGGTCTTGCAATGCATCTGCTTCTAGTGGCTGCTTTTGTTTCCTTAGTGGCTCTCAGCTAGGGCTGCTCTCGGCTTCTGAGGCCATCTGTACTCCTCAGCAAGTGTTTCTCCATCCTTAAACCAATGCCTGAATGTAGAACCCTTGATTGGAAAGTCCTTCCTGTCCGTGACTAGAGAGACCCCTTTGCTTTTGAAGGGCTTCTGAGATTAAATTGCACTCAGCTAGATCTTTCTTTTGCTGCCACCATAATATAACCGCAGAAGCAATGCCAAGAAGCAGAAGACATGGGGGCACCTTAAATTCTACTGAAGTTTTTCTGTGTTGTGTCTCCCAAATGAAGAATGCCACATGATGGCACACAGAAGCTCTTCTGGGACTTAGGGCCTTTGCCTCATGACCAGTGACAACTCTTGCTTCTTCTCAGCCTCAATTTTCCCCTCAGAGAACTCAGTTCTTTAAAACCCACATGTAGGAACTGAGTACCAGCCACTATTTACGCATAGTATGGACAATACCTACTCTAAAGGTTAAGATGGAAACATACGGATGTCATAGGCTGACTAAGAAAAATGTCACAAGCAGGCAAGATGATCCAGTGGGTAAAAGGGCTGCTGCCCCGGCCTGGGGACCTGAGTTCAGTTTTTGAGACCCGAATAAGGGTGGAGGGAGAGAATCAACTCTGAAGAGTCATCCTCTGGCTTCCACGCATGTGCTGTGGCATGTGCCCACTCCCAACATGTGTGCAGGTGCACATGATCACAGTGAATAAAAGGTAAAATAGAGAAAAAGGTCAGAGTCACAAAAGAGGGGTCTGGGTGTGGAAGGGAAGCATGATCCACATACCATGGGGAGCAGCAAAGGAGACCAACAGACCGATGGTGGAGTGGAGGAGAGACAGAAGGACAGTGAGAAACCTCCTGGGGAAGGCAAGCTTGAAAAGGCTGTCAAGGACTTGGGCAGGTAATGGCAGCACAAAGGCCTGGTGGGGAAAGGCTGGGATTCACCCTGGGAGCAGCTTGTGCAGCTGTAGGGGTAGCAAGCCTGAGGTAAAGGAGAACAGAAAGAAAGGAAGAAGGGGGAACAGGGTAAGAACAAGATGCAGAGCCAGCCTGGAGGCCTGGGTGCTCTGTCTATGGAGACAGGGAGAGTACCCAGGCTGCTCCCTCAGGGACAGTTTGTCTGGAAATGAAGCAGCACCATGGCACCAGCAGGAAGGCAGGCCATGTCAAGCAATTACCGAACAGGACTTTGCCAGTCACCCCTGGTCAGACTCCGGGCCACAGCAGGATGTGTGAGGAGCAGCTTGGAGCCACTGTGATCTGAGCAGAGCAGATAATGGACAGAGTGCATATCAGAGCCCATCTCTCAGGGCCTCGGAGGTCATTTGCAGGACTGCTGGGTATCTGAAAAGGCAAACACAGACGTTGCCTTTTGAGCAGAGTGTGGACAAGGTGTGATTTAAGCACTAAGTGGCTCACTGGGGCTCTCTGAAGGGCCTGAAGGCTACAGGTCCTGTCTCCGTGCTGGGCGGTGCCTACAGAATACCAGAGAACCACAGTGCTAGGTCTCTGCAGGAGTGTACTGTGTCCTAGGGGAATAGGACAAGATAGAGGCAGAATAGATAAGACAGAAGAGCCTGGATTCTAGTTTCCTGCCACCCCTCCTTAGCCTAGAGAGTTACCTATGGTCTCAGTTACCTTGACACTGAAGAGCTTTCGTAAGTTCCTGCCCGACAAGGTTATGGTGAGGGCTGGCTCACTCCAGAGAAGCAGGCAGAGAGGGTGCAGTGAGGAATACTATTTGATGTTATTATTTAAATAACAAATAAGAATGGGTCCCTTCTGCTAGTGGGGCTGGGGAGGCAGGAATGAGGAGGCGAGAGGTAGCTGGGAAGTGGAGAGCATTTAGAGGCTGAGAGATGGCAGGGATAAGCACAGTTGTGTTTTCTACAGAGAGAAAGGAGGGTGAGGTCAGCATGCAATCTCAAAAGGAAGGCCCAGGAGCTGCAGGGCAGGGAGGGAGAGGCAAAGCATGGGCAGGTGCCGAATTCAGCTGGTGGGAAGGCCCCATTCTGAAAAGCATGAACATGAATTGTCTAATTGGAGGTGACAGGGAGGGAGAGGGACTAGATGGGGTGGGTGGGAGCGTGACAGCCCTACTTCCAGGCTCTGCTCTTTCCCATCTCTGATTGGGTATGGAGAGGGTGGGCTGGGGTGGCCCCAGCAGGTGTCCAGGCAGGCCTTCAGAAGCCCAGACCCGCAGGCAAGAGGAGTTAGGCTTGCTTTTCCTGAAACCCAATCTTGCAGGCAGCTGTCCCCCTCTGCTTGATGGACTTCGGGACATTCCTTCCCAAGGCACCATTCCCACCAGGCTCTAGCCAAGCTGGCTCTGAGCTGGGTGGGTGTGGGGGATTCCACCCACATCATGGTAGCGCCCCAGAGAGGGAGTGAAAGGATATAGCCTTCAGTGGGGCCACCTGCCTTCTCTCTTAGGGTCTGTCTGGGAGGGGAAAGCCCAGGCCCCCACATGGAGGGTTGTGTGGCCTCTTTGTCCTTTCAGCTCATGATTCCTAACTTGGACATCCCCAGGTTCTGAGTGTCTATGGCATTAACAATGACAATTGGGGAGGTGCTTTCATATTTATTTTTAAGAACTCCAGGAATCATGTAATTTTTGCGGTATACTTTTTCACTGTTACAACAAAATAGCCCACAAAGCAACTCAAGAAGGAAAGGCATCTTCTTGCGGAGAGTTCAGGGGTGTAGCCCATCATGGTGGTGGCGGTGGGGGGCTTGCACTAGTAGCTGGACACATTGTGTCCACAGTTATAAGCAGAGACAGATGAATACTAACACTTTATTCACTTTCTCCTTTTTGTTCAGTCTGGTGCCCCAGACTGGGCAGCTCTTCCCACCTAAGCAAATTTTTTTTCTTTCTTTTTTTTTTTTTTCTGGAAACACCCAGGGATGTGTTTCCACAGTGATGCTAAATCTAGTCAAGTTGATGATGAAGATTAAGCATCAATGAAAAAAGGCTGGCTTCACCCTTTAACTTAAATGCCAACCATCTAGGATGCTTTCTTTCATTTCTTATGTAAGTCACATTCCCACTCAGAAGATGGCTCACTCAGGACCATGAAGGAAGGAACCAATGATGTGCTGTTGACAGGATTTACAGACAGAAGCAAGGGGCATCAGGCACCATCAACAGCAGTGTCTGTTTGAAGGGATGGTTCAGGGACAGGGCTATAGAAAAGGGTCAGGCCTTGTGGTGTTTTACTAGAAGGATACAGCTACAATAACCCTAGACCTCAGGTAGCTTGATCAGAGAGGGAGCAGATCTTCCTCCTCCTAACACTGAATTCCATTAGCAGACCCCAAGCAGAAATGACAGGGCAGAGAAACTCTATTCATGCTGTTTTACAGTTCTGAAAATTGGCTTGGGTTCAGAGTGAAGATAAAGATACCTGAAGGGACAGAAGGGAGTGTCTAGCATGCTCCCAAGGCTCTGTGGAATGCTCTTGGCATGTCTATCCATCCTTAGTTAACTGAGAGGATGGCATCATTATAGCACTGAAGGGTTTTAGGCTGGAATCAAATCACCTCCAAGAGGAAACAGCATTAATGTGCAATCAACAGCTCAGATTAACAGTTTCATAGGCCTGAGTAGTAAAATAGGAAGCAACAATTAGTAGTTTAAAGAAGTTGGTTTGTTTAGTAAACAACAGTTCTTAACACAACTCAGGGAGCTGAGCATGAGAACAGTAAAAAGGAGTCCTGGGTATGGGAAAATCTCTGCAGCACCCTAGTAGCAGAGAAGAACGACCATTCCAAAGATGTTTGGGTCCTTGATTATCCAAGACCAAGCCAACACATGAATGCCAGGACAACAAGCCTCCACTTACAAATGGGTGCCTTATCCCAGCTGCCCCTGGGAAGCCATACTCCACCAAGCTTCGCCTCTAGCAGAGGCTTGCCCCCAGCAACACTTATCAGCATCTTTCTTGGTCAGCAGACCTCCTTCCGTTCCTCTGCCCAGTGATTCTGGTTCATACTGTACCCCTGCTGGAAGCCCCACAATGGCTTCTAATTTCACTTAGAACACAATCCAGGTTCCACATCAGCCTGTGCCCTACTCCCACTTTAGGCTCTGGTTCTGGCAAGGTCTATTTCCTTCCCTAGCAACACCCCCCCACCCATCTCAGCTTAGATATCCTTTACTCAGAGAGCCCTTCCTACAGCCCCTGTTATGGTCTTTCGATGGCTGATGTTTTTCCATCCTCTTGCTCATTACAACTGGGAAAACAAAACCACTGCAACATTAACTGGGGCTTATGTCCAACCTGGACTACTTTCTCCACTTTCTCTATCACTGATCCCTGCACACAGCTCTGTTGAATAAAAAATTGTTGAATGAATAACAAAATCTAAAGGTCTTTCCTGACATGCCAACACGTTTGCAAAGGAGTCAGTGATTGACACATGAAACTATTCAGAATAATACAGGATGGCTTGAGCAGAGCAGCTGTCTCCAGAGAGTGTGGCTCTGTTCCTCGGAGCTTTAGCGATTCAGGGAAAGCAGGAAAGGGAGTGTAGGGAGAAGTCTGTTGGAGGCCAGGTATTTGGAGAGATGGGAGAGAAAAAGAGCAGAAGTACCTATGGCCATGTAGTCATGACAACCGAGTAACCTATGACAGAGTGCCTTCTAAAGGAGTCTTCATGGTTATAATAATTTTGAAAAGGAAGAAACTGAAATCTAGAGAAGGATATCTAATTAGCCAAGGTCACACAGCAGAGCCCACAGTCCAACTAGGCAGGTCAGAAGATGTCCCTCCAAGGCCAAAAGGACAGTGGCTTACATAGGGCAGGGAGGCACTGAGAACGTAAAGCATCTTCTCCATGATACCACTAAAGTTGTCCGTGTTCTGGCACTGAGCTCAGGTCTGAGATGGCATCAATATGTACGCTATATGTAGTTCCGAGCACATAGGGATGTTGGAGCGACTTCAAAGCAGCTGCAAAGCCTTGGAGTTGGCCTGAAATCAGGCCAGCCCTGGAATCAGGGTCTGGACAGTGCTCTGACTCTGGATGAAACTGCAGAGCTGTAGTTAATGCATTTTCTTCCTCTATAAAGGTCCAACTTGGACTGTCATGAAAAGCCAGTACAGGTAAGTAAGGTAGGGTAAAGTGGGGAAAGGTAGGGCCAGTGGCTCTGTCTTGGTGAGGTGGGGGAGGAGCAGGAAGGGGGTCATTCCTGCTGGGCTGACCTCAGCTGGGTAATGTGATCAGCCTGTCATGGTTCTGAGCCCTGATTTGGGAAGAACAAAGAGGCCAGGGCCCTCTGCCTCCTCTAGCGCAGGAATGCAGCTGGGGGCCAGGCCGTGACCAATTGGGAATGCAGGTTGGGAGCGCAGCGAATGTGGTTTGTTGAGCAGGGCTTTCATGCATTGATGGGAGTCCAGTTCACAAAGCTAGTCTGACATGCCCCCGCACTTCCAACTTTGATATCCCAGCCCCTCCTTAGGGGAGCCGCACATCCCCAAGCTGTCTGGTCGGCACTGCCCTGCTGTGGTCCTTGAGGTAGTGATGGGGTGGGGAGAGCTCAAAGTGGTGCCCCTCCTCAATCTCACAAATACTCCTAGGAGCCAACATCCCCTGCTTATCTATCGCTTCCCTGGAAAGCCTTAGAGCTGGGCAGCGGGAGAGAAGCGGGCTCATGCTGAGCCTCCTCTGTTCTCAGGGCTGGGGGCGAGATAGATGGATAGAAAGGCAGACCGCACCATGGGAGAGGCTGCCAGGCTGCAGACAGACACTGCTCTGGGTAGGTCAAAGAAACCTCCAGAGGCCACCACCTCCAGGGAGATGAATAATGTTGGGGCTGGGGGTCCGGACTCCAGGCACGGATATCTGAATCTTGCTGCATTCCAAGCCCCTGGTTCTTCTGCCCCGAACCCCATCATCTCTTCCACTTAGTGTGGAGTCCTTAGGGCTTGCTCTGCCAGCCTTCCCAATTACCCTATTGCTCCTTTCTGCAACCTACGCCCCACTCTTCTCAGCTCCCTGCACGTTCTTTCTTTTTGGGTATTAATAATCATTGGTGTTTACAAAGCACTATTGATTCACTGGAACCTCCTAAGTGTGCCCTATGAAGTGGGGCCCTCCCCTCCTTGTATGCAGAAAGAAAGGTGCCAGGCAGCACACGGAGGATCTGGAGGATGCTGTGCCCTTGGGTGTTGCAGAATTGGGGAGACATCAGTGACTAAAGGGAGTAAAAGAAGTTCACAAAAAGGGAGGTAGTGGAAGGTTAGGTGCTCTCTGCCCATCTTTCAGTCCCTAGTTTCTAACATGGGGCCTAGAGATGTGGAGGTATTTAAGGAATCTTTGTGGACCACTTGAGTGTGTCCACTGTTCCACCCTGTCTCCTTTCCTTGAAGAAAGTTTGCTGTCACAAAAGTACTTGACAGCCATAAGAAAATATAGACGGTACCCCCTGGAGACACTTCTCAAAGAGCCCAAACTATTATTACAGTGTGGCTATAAGCTATCTTATGCCACAGGTGTGATTTCAGAGAGGAGAGGCTTTATTTACAGGGTAGAAGAGCCACATAGGAAGAGTGAGCATGGGGGAAAGGGCTTCCCTCATCAAGACCCCTGGTTTTCTGAGAGTTCAGGGGTGCTGACAGGATTCAGAGAGAAGGACTAAAGTAATAGAAAGGAATAGTCTTATCCCATCATCTCCTCCCTCATGGTCAAATAACATTAGAGCAGAGGGCCTTAACAATAAGCTAACTTCTGGTTTCAAACAGACTCTGGCCAGTTGGCCAATTGTGGTGGCATGTGCCTATAGTCCCAGCCTTGGGAGGAAGATCATGGGCTATAAGCCAGCCTGAGCTATATAGTGAATTCCAGGCCTGCCTGAGCCATACAGTGAGATGCCCCTCAATAAAACAAACAAACAAACAATTTTCACCTGAATGTGGCCTAGTGGTAGAGTATTTATTTAGAACAAATGGAGCCTTGTAAATAGATAAATGTAAATTAATTACATTTAATAAAGATATTGTCCCACCCTCAGTTGTTTTCTATGCAGACTTTATTCCCTTGACCCCTGGCAGCTCCTGGATGTTTGTTATCCTATATGGATAACAAAAGATGGTTGCATGGGGCTTACATCTGTAATTCCAGCACTCAGGAGGCAAAGGCAGGAGGATTTCATGAGTTCAAGACCATCCTGGACTACATAATGCATTACAGGTTAGCCTGGGCTACAATGTGAGTCTCTTCCTTGAAAGGAAGGGAAAGGGAGTGGAGGGGAGGGGAGGGGAAGGGAGGGGAGCAGAGAGGAAGGAGAGGAGAGGAGAAGAGAGGAGAGGGGAGGAGAGGGGAGGAGAGGGAAGGGGATTCCTTGTGCTGAATTTGGCACAAATGCCCCTGGGAAGGATCCTGCATTGCCCCACTCTAGGACCAGTCACAGTGAACCTGGAAACAGGATGACCCAGTGAATATTTGGACTGCAGGTTAAGGAATTCTAAAAGAGGAAAGTTTTCCAGAAGACATTGCCCCCAAGAATTGGATAATCACCCCAATTTGAATCTACTATAGAGCAAGTTCAGAACAGCAGGCCTTGTGTCATAGGCTGTGATGAACACCATGACCAAAAGCAAATTGGGGACAAAGTTTTATTTTATCTTACAACTGCCAACATAGTCCATCATTGAGGGAAGTCAAGGTAGCAACACTGGGGAATTAACTGAGGAAGACTATAAAGGCATGCTACTTACTGGCTTGTTCCCTCAGGCTTGCTCACCCTGCTTTCTTATAGAACCCAGTACCTACTACCCAGGAGTAACACTGTCCCTCCCCCAACTCCCCACTGTGGGCTGGGCCCCTCTACATCACATCAATCATTAATCAAGAAGACGCCCCACAGACTTGCCTACTGGCCAATCTGATGGAGACAGTTCCTCCACTGAGGACCCTGCTTCCCCAGTGACTCTCATTTCTGTCAAAACCTATCGGCACAGTTTGTAATAATGAACTCTCAGAAAAAAAATTCACATATGTATCAGTAGGGGAATAACCGAAAACACTATGATACCTTTTAGGAGGTCCTGTGCAGCTTTATATACGTTTCCGGATGGAAAATCTTCATAATATATTAAGTTAAAAAGAAATGTGTTCCTGAATACAGATACGTAAACTTAAAATTTATTTTTATAAGTACAAAAGGTTTTATAGTCTTAATAATTTCTTAAACCTTCTAAAACTAAAAGTATGGTTTTTGTTTTGTATTTCATTTTGTTTGTTTTGTTTAGAGATAAGGTCTCATTATGTAGCCAGGGTGGTCTTGCACTCACAATCCTCCTGTATTGGCCTCCCAAGTGTCAGGATTGTAGATGTATATCACCATGTCCAGCCATACATTACTTTTTTATTAAAAAAAAAAAAGTGAAATGGAAAGTAAAGTTCAATATCTGTATCTTTGGTAAGGAGCAAGTAGTACAAAGCTGAGTTACCGGAGTAAGAACACACACTGAGAAGGAATCTTCAGAACCCTGGAAACTAGACCTTCTCTAAGGATCTTTTGGTCCAGCTCTAAGTCTGGGGTGGGGTGGGGAGGCCACAGAGGAATACAAGCCAGGGGTGGCAGGGGCGTGGCTGTGAGGAAGGAGCAATGTTGGAGATGGGGAACAGATTCGATGCTGATTTTCTATGTTTTGCTGATGCCATGGGCACCTCCCATTACTCCTGCCCTGGGACTGAGATATCTGAGGGTCAGGAATAGGTTAATCCAGACCCTTGGAAGCAGTGTGAGAGGACTTGGTCTCTTGAAACATGAAAGGGACTCAGTGACTCCAGGAGGTAATGAGAAGTGAAGAGGCTCAGGTCAGAACCAATTAGAATCTCCATCTGAAATACAAATCAGTCTCTAACCCAATGCCCCTTTTCCTTAATGCTGGTCCTGGAGGAAAGGAAAGAGAACAGGCCAACTCCTGGAGTTGTTGCCTTGTAGCGGCTACAACCATCTTCTTTGGGAGTTGGGAAAGGCCCCATGTAGGAATGCTGGTGGCTTAGCCTGGCTCTCTTGCCCCTTGGTTCTGCTGACACTGAGCCTTCAATAGTCAGGAAGGCCCATGCTAACTCCTCCTCCATCTAGAGCTTTTGCCAGACACTGTGGGACTAGGCAGGGGAGATGGTGGCTTTGATGGTCAGATGCTTGGGGAGTTATGGATGGAAGTACCCAACATGATTGGATGCTCAGACCACTCTCCCTGCAGAGCAACAATTCAGGAGCAACAATTCAGGGATTTATGTCATCTAGCTAGTCCAATGTGGCTCTGACTCCATCACCACCTTTGCAATTATACTTTTCCTGGGTCCTGCTGGGCCTCCTTATCATGAGCCTCCCTCATGAGCCTTTGCAGGAATCCCATCTCTTTTTGATCTGATCTCAACGTCTCTGAAACCAGATGTGAAGGAAATTCCAGTTCCCACATTTTTCTGGCAGTGACCTTATGGCACTTACAGCAGGTGTCTTAAGAAATCACCCTGGGCTTCAGTTTCCCACCATACAAGAGGGATTAGAGAGATGAGTAGCCGAAGTGACGTCTGTGTGGTTCAGCCTGCAGTCTTACCTTTTCTGACCCTCTGGGTCTCATTCCTCAGTTAATGAAGGGAAGGGGCCTCTGCAGGACAACGCAGTGGCTGGGAAGAGATGTGTGGAGGGCTGAGATCAGGGAATTTTACTGTGAGAAAAAACAGGCGTCTGGCTTATAACTCTCCCAAAGGCAGGCTACCCTAGGAGCGGAAGTGTAAGGTGGGGTCCAGCTCCACATTTGCCAAGTGGAAGGATACAAGTCACTGAGACAAGAACACGGGGAAGTCAGTGAAGGGGCGAACAAAGTGCATGCTTGTTGAACAGGATTATAACTGATGTGCGGGTCTTGAGCTCAGCACTCAGGGTGCCTCAGGCCAACATGTAAAGTAAGGGCTTTGAGGCCTTAGCTATAATGGAAAGAGGATGGGGAAGGAGAGGAAGGCGGAGCTCTCCCACATATCAACAATGAGAACTGCAGCAACAACTCTTGCTTGATTTTTCTCTTCCAGAAGGTAATAAGAGACATGGGCTAACACAGTGGTTTGGGGAATCACACCTGGGGGGGGGGCTTTTCCTGCAACTTAGTCACATATTAGACTTCTGGTACTAAAAAGTGTTTGAAAACCACTGGAAGCCAGGAACAAGGTGATGTGATGGTTCTTTCAGGAGAGAGCCCTGCAGAGAAGAAAAGGCATCTAATGAGAATGAAAACAAGTAGTCACATGACACAAGGGGCCCAGGTAACAGATGACAAGATGGTGGAGGAAGATGAGCCCAGGCTGGGTAAAAATCAAATGCTCCTATCAAGTCACCATTTCCAAGTCTTGATTGTCACTGTGTGGCCTAGCATTTGATATCTTCTTCCTGTGCTTCAGTTTCCTATCTCCAAAAGGTGGTGAAACTTCTGTCCTTGGTCACACTGAGCTATGACTCAGATCAGTGCCTTGTTCAGCTATCATCATAGATGGGAGATCCATGCTGGACAATGTGCAGAGAGTAAAAAACTTTGGCACACTCAGTCATAAATGGGATGTTTTCATCAAATCCCTCCTCTCATGGCTCAGAGATCTATGAGGAAGAGGAGGTGGAAAGATTGTAAGGGCAGGAGGTGATGGATGACTCCAAGGAAACTGTGTTTTCTAGGCACCACAAGACTGATATGTATATGAACTCACAGAGAGGTGGCAGCATACACTGGGCCTGCACAGGTTCAAGCCAGACAGGGTTCCAACACTGACAGGGATAAGTGCAAACTCATCCCAAGACATACAGATGGCTCTTGTGAGAAGGGGCCTTCTGTTTTCTTGGTCCTAGCCTCCCACTTTGTTTTCTGGATGCTCCCCATCTCGGATAGTGAGCACTCCACACTGAGAATTACCACACATTTGATTACATAGACTATACAAAATCCTGAAAAGCAAGAGACACAGTTTAGTTTGGCTGCGAGTGAGGCCTGTTCCAGGCTCTCCCACAGACAAGCACTTTTTTTTTTGCTGGTGTTTAATGTTAGAGAGATGAGTAGCCGAAGGTCATGGCTTTTGGTCATGGCTTTTGCCACATCAATTAAAAGTGAACAAGTTGGGAAAATATGATATTATTGGGCCAGTGAGAAAGACTGTGTAGCATGTGCAATGTCATGGGCTTGATCCTTAGCACGGAACAAGAAATTGCTACAGTATCATTACCATTAAACATACCCCCAGGCTTCCCTGGGACCGAAGGAGGTTCCAAATGGGCCACCAAGCTTTCATAGTAAACCATCCTCCTGGTGTAAGGTTAGTGCCTATGTACTTAAAATAGTGTCCAATAGATCATAAAAGCTTCCAAACTGTTTATCAGCAGTATATTATTGAATGGGCCTGTTTCTGGGATTCAACATGGAGCTCAAGTTCAAGCACTGGCTGTAACTTCTTATTAAAGATCGAAAAGTGCACATGCCCTTCAACTTCCTGAAACCTCATTAAAACAACAACAAAAGGGAAATATAAAAGAGACACCAGGCACAAAGTCTGCAAGCTAGAAAGCTCACTTAATGTAATCCATATTAACAAGTGGAAACTGACCTAGCAGGCCTGAGAATGTCAAGTTCCAAGCTCAGACACGAACAGCCTGAATTCTGTCTCAGAAGCCCCAAAGACTCAGGAAGTAGTGAAACAGATACTTTTAGAAGGAAGGGGAAAGCTAGCACCAAAACTGAGACTGGCTGAGTGTGTTCTCAAAACACAAGTGGACCTTGGGTCCTTCCACCCCTCCAAGTTTTTGTACCTAGACCACCACTCTCTGGAGAGGATCAAGCAGGTCGTTTCAGACCATGGACTAGGAGGTACAACTGGAGGTATGGGACTTGGAGAAAATAGGGAACTTAATGCAAGTTTACACAGCAAATGCTGAGCCTATGAATCTACCTCTGAACAGTCAGAGCTACATGTGTCTTCCACAAGCAGAAGGCTAGATAAGGTGTTGATAAAGATTAGATTTGATGAAATGGCTGCATCAAATACCTCCAAGAGCTTCTTGAAGAAATGGCCCCGGTAGGCCACAGTTCAGTGAAACTAATAACTGGCAAGGTTGGCCCTGGCCAGCACCACACCACGACAGTGTAGTATTCTGTTCATAAGCACTGGGTCAAGAAGCTGTAGATATTTGCAAACACCGATTACATGAAAACAAGGTCGACTCAGAAGGTAAAAACATCTTGGGGAAAGCAGAGACTAGGCATGAAGAAGAAAGCTTCCATATTTGTGCTGGCTACTTTTTGTCAACTCAACACTAGCTAGAGT
The DNA here is from genome assembly GCA_030556225.1 of Cricetiscus sungorus. Lineage (NCBI taxonomy): Eukaryota > Metazoa > Chordata > Mammalia > Rodentia > Cricetidae > Cricetiscus > Cricetiscus sungorus. The sequence continues at coordinate 41,407,973 of JANBXA010000740.1, read as the reverse complement.
CACGTGGGAAGAAGGAACCTCAATTGAAAAAATGCCTCCATCAGATTGGCCTATAAGCAAGTATGTAGGAGGCATTTTCTTGATTAGTGATGAGTGTGGAAGGGCTCAGCCCACTGTGGACAGTGCTAAACCTGGACAGGTGGCCCTGGGTTGTTCTAGAAAGTAAGCTCAAAGAGCCCAGGAGAGCAAGTCAATAATCAGCGTTTCTTCACAGTTCCTGCCTTGGCTCACCGTGAGGATGGACTGTAGGCTGTAAGCTGTAAACTGTAGCAATCCCTTTCCTCTCTAAGTTGCTTTTGGTCATGGCTTTTGCCACATCAATTAAAAGTGAACAAGTTGGGAAAATATGATATTATTGGGCCAGTGAGAAAGACTGGCAAGTAGAATAAGCCTGTAATTAGAATTGGGCCCTAAAAACCCATGATAAAAGGAGAAAATTCACTTCTGAAAAATCATCCTTTGACCTCTGCACTTGTGCTATGGTATGTGTGCAACACACACACACACACACACACACACACACACACACACACACACACCACATAAGAAAGTTAAATTTTAAGAAAATATGCACTATTGCATCTAAAAGTCAAGAATGGAATAAAGTCAAGAAAGGAATGCCATTAAAAAGGAATTATCCAGGAACAAAAGAACACTTTTCCCAAATCTAATATGACAGGAGAAAAAAGATTAAATCAGTAGAAGTGAAAACTAAGTTGAAGAAAATTACTCAAGGTAAAGAGAAGAGGGCAGGCATGGTATGAGGAGGCAGAGGCAGGAGGACCAAGAGGTTGAGGCCAGCCTGGGCTACACTGTAAAAGTGTGTGTGTGTGTATGTGTGTGTGTGTGTGTGTGTGAGAGAGAGAGCGAGAGAGAGAGAGAGAGAGAGAGAGAGAGAGAGAGAGAGAGAGAGAGAGAGAGAGAGAGAGAGAGAGAGAAAGAGAGAGAGAGAGAGAGAGAGAGAACATTAGACTTCTTCATGAAAGCATTCAAGTTATGGGAATTCAAAAAACAGAATAGACAGAATAGAGAAGATAGTTGTTAAAAATAATTCAATGTGAAACCCAAGGAAATCGTCCCAGTTTTAAACAAAAGAGTTTCTAGGCTAAAAAGGCCCAGAATAATTAGTAAAGAAAACAAAGGTTTATTACTATGACATTTTAGTATTAGTAAAGAAGATAACATACTAGAGATTCCAGAGCAAGGAAGCAGATTCATATAAAAGAATGAGGAGAGTAGAAGCCCAAATAATATTAGATTGAGAGAGAGAAAGAGAGAGAGAGAGAGAGAGAGAGAGACGCAGCTCCAGCCAGATGGTAGAAGAGATTCCAGCAGGTTTCAGGAACATCGACCCAAACTGGCCTAGCCACAAGATCAGGACCTTTCTCTTCAAGAAAATGAAATGGCCAAAATATTGACGGCATCACAGCATTCCAGAGACTCAAGAGCACATTACATGCTCAATCTAGGGAGAGTTTGGGAATAGATTAGTGTCAAGTATTAAGCAAATAAACAAAACCAAAATGATTTTCAACCCTAGGAAGAAAATTTAGCAAGGAAAGAAAAATAATCATTACATATAATCATATACATTCATGAAGTGCTTGGCTGTGAAGTATGTTTATGTATTCTTGTTAAGGGAAATATTGAATGTTGATCTAATGAGAATTATGATCTAATTATACTGGGGGAACTGCAGGCTGAGTGGGGGGTAGGAGATGTGGAGATGTGTGTGGTGATGTTTTGAGTTTTGATGAGGTAGAGATAAATCCTCCTTTCTTTTCTTTCCTTTTTTTCCACCTGGGAAACAAATAAATGCCTAAAATAAGAAAATCTAAGAAAAGGGAAACATTGGAAATGTTCTTTCTGTGTCCCTCCCCACCCCACCTTTTTTTTTTTTTTTTTTTTTTTTTTTTTTTGAGACAGGGTTTCTCTGTGTAGCTTTGTAGTCCAGGCTGACCTTGAACTCACAGAGATCCACTTGTCTCTGCCTCCTGAGTGCTGGGATTAAAGGTATGTGCCATCACCCCTGGTGGAAATGTTCTTTCTATGGTTTATTTATAGTCAAATGAAGAACAAATGTGGATTTGGAAAAGGTAAACTTTTTTTTTAAAGACAGGTTCTCATAGTGTGGCCCTGACTAGCCTTGAACTCACAGAGATCTCCCTGCATCTCTCTCCCCATGTTGGCATTAAAGGCATGTCATCATGTCATACCAAGATAATTTTTTACTCCAAGAGATTGTTGTAAGGTTGGCAAAAGAAAAATGCCTATTGTAATAGGGAGACAGCTATGACCCTTAAAGCTGCAAGAGGCTTAAGCACTGGGGAAAATGGCTTTTCTTTTGTGGAGGAGGAAGGGGTGCTCGAGAGAGCTGGTATGAGGAAGTGGGATGGATGTCTGTGGTCTGGTGAGTGTCTATATAGAAAAGGTTTAACTTGTGCTAGCCTATGCTCTGGTATGCTGCAATCTGGCTTACACAGAGAGTTGGCCATATTCTGGAGTCTGGAGGAAGACGAGAATCTTAACTGAGATTTGGTTAAGAAATATACTGTTCTGACTGAACAGTGGGTACAAAGAGTTGGGACTGATCATAGGAGAGACTGATATAAGTTTGGAGGGTCTGTGCCTTCCTTGTCACAGGTAAACAAGGACATACAGTGTGTTGGCTAGTCTTATGTCACTTTGACACAAGCTAGAGCCATCTAAAAGGAAGGAACCTCAATTGAGAAAATGCCTCATAAGATCTTGCTGTGGGATATTTTCTTAATTATTGATGGGGGAGGGCCCAGCCCATTGTGGGTGGTACTGTCCCTTGGTTTGTAGTCCCGGGCCTATAAAAAAAGCAGGCTGAGGAAGTCACAACAAGCAAGCCAGTAAGCAGCATCCTCCATGCTCTGCATCAGCTCCTATCTCCAGGTTCCTGCCCTGTTTGAGTTCCTGTCTTGACTTCCTTCAGTGATAAACAGTGATGTGGAAGTGTGATGGTGTGTGTGTGTGTGTGTGTGTGTGTTTTCTCTTATTGGTTGATGAATAAAATGCTGTTTGGCCAATAGAGGCAGAAAAATAGGTGGGTCTAGGAGACAGGGAGAGTTCTGGGAAGCCAGGATAGGACCTGCCAGGTGTTCTCTGGTAAGATAAGGTCATGTAGAAACACATAGATTAGTAGTTATGGGTTAATAATTAAGGCACAGCTAGCCAATAAGAAGCCCTAGCCACCGGCCAACAGTTTTATAATTAATATGGTATCCATGTGTTTATTTGGGGCTGAAGTGGTTGTGGGACAAGAAACTCCAGCAACAGAAGAATAAGCCAAATCAACCCTTTCCTCCCCAAGTTACTTTGGTCATGGTATTTCATCACAGCAATAGTAACCCTACCTAGGGTACACAGGATCCTATCTAAATCACATGGAAAGGATAACTTGTTTTGGTTTAATTTTCAACATAAAATCCAAATCCACACTTTCCCTATGAATTTACTATGATACATGTGGCCTCTATTTTAAGTGGATTCACTTTCAGTAATGATGTTTGTGGATCAGTTACCCTCAGATAAGAGGAACATCGCTAGTGGCTTAAAGGTCACACTTACAGGTAACAAACCCACCATTAGTGTGAAATTACTTCATAGTTTCATACTTTATCTTAAGATTGTGTGATAAGCCTACCTCTGAGAGATTACTTTCAATCCCCCTTGAAGATCTTTACTAAAAGGGTCCCCTTAGAAAAAGCCATTTCTGTCCAACAGCTTTATACACCCTTCTGGCATGTTGAAGGTGTCCCTGGAGATAATGAACTCCATTTGCAAAGGTAGACCATAAAAGAGGGATGTGATTTATTTGGGCCTTGACAATGTCCAGAGGGAAGGGCTGCCATTCAACTGCCACACACACACAGCCATGAAAAACAATCTAAAAAATTCTTCCTGGCATACCTAGCTTGGAGCTGTGTTCTAATGACTCTGGGAGAAAAGTAATTCTAAATGTCCTCTTAATTGCTAAATTGATTAATAACCTTAAGTCTTTCTGAGCATGATTACATATCAGGACACAACATACCCTGAGTGTACTCCTGGGCTGTGCCAATCAAGAGGAATGTCATCTCCATTCAAAGGCCTCCTTGCCCAGTGATGAAAACAAGTATGACTTTTGCTGGGCTCTATGAAAAAAAAAGTCATCTTTCTTTTTTCATGTAATAGGTGCAGTCCACACAACACTGGAAGGTTATTATTATCCTCTTTTTTACACATGAAAGGAAAGGGAAATGATTTTGCCAAGGCCACACAACCATAAGAATACCATAAGGTTCATATATTGAAAGCATCATAAAGTTTACACCCTTCTCCTAGAGTCAAGCTACTTCGGACTTTGTGCATGAATTAAGTTCATAACCTGTCTAACTAAGTTATCTGCTTAGTTTGTCATCAAATCCTCTGGTCTTAGCCAGCTATGGAGAACTAGATGGTAGTTATTCAAGATCTGTCTCTCAAGAAAGTATTAGGTCTCAGACATTCTCTTCTAGTTAAAGGAAGACCTCACACATTCCATAATGTCAAACACAAACTCTCTTTTTGCTGAGGAAGAGTTGAACTTTTGGTCCTCCTCATTCTTCACTTCTTGAGTTCTGGGATTATGGGGTGTGTACCAACATACCCTATTTAAGCAGTGCTGGGATTCCAACTTAAGGCTTGGCTTACTGTCAGCAGTTGAGGCAAGGGCAGTTTCTTGTCCAGTGGCTAACTTTGCCACAACAAAATCAGGTTGTTGAAAATTCTTTAATGTCATATTCTTTAGGTCTCTGAAGTGTTTGAACATATAAAATACAACTCTTTTTAACTTTGTAAGCATATATAATATAACTACAAGTTTGATTACTATAGATGATTAACTATAGTTACTAACCTGTATTTCTTAACTATACATTACATTTTAAAATGAGCTGCATAGGTACAATACCTGAAACAAGAATAGAAACATATATACAGCATAACAAAAATAATCTTAAACTTGTATAAATATACAAAAATCCATACCTGTGTAAACTATTTGAGTTATTTTTTAGTTTAAAGTAGATTCAATAATCTACTAATTATCATATTCTTTCCATATCCACCCCCAGTTTTTGAGAGATTTTTAAATTCAACCTCCTTTATTTAGTTTTCTCCCTTATGGTGACCACTAACAATTTGCATCTCCCCCCTCCCCCCAATTAGTGGGTTCAAAACCCACGAAATGACTCAAAACCACCAAGCCCACCTGTTGGGAACATGTTTGTCATATTCTTTAGGCTGCTTTTTGTTGTCTAGGGACAAAGATAACTTTAGGGGATCCTGAGAAAACTGAGATAATGGTCAAGTCCTGGGAGAGCCAGCTGTATTATTTGTTGTTCAATCTCTGTGCAAAACTTATCTGAAGTCTGGAGTAGTACATGAGGCTGGACATTCTTAGCTAGTAGCTTTGAAGATGTTCTGGATGTAGAATTTTGAGGAAACTGCAATGCAGGCATTTTGAGAGACTGAATCTCCTGGGATACTTGTCTTTATTAGTGTTTGATCTTTTCTGAAAGCACACAAACTTTTAAGGAATGTGTAGTGTGCCCAAGTTAGTTAAAGATAATTTTTTGTTTTATGTTTGAGCAGACAAAAGGCATTTGTCAACTTTATAAGTTGGTTTGGACTGTATAACCAAACCTCTATCTATGCCATATGAAAGGATGACATGTAATAATACATCACAAGGACTCTGTAGACAACAAGATTTATCATCTCTCATCCAGTCTCAGAGCTGTTCCCATGTCAAGGGATTTGCTTATACATCACCTGTCTTGTAGTCTTTCCTGGCTTTTCCCTCATGTCTGCAGCCAAGATCCTCAGGAGGAATCCTCCAATCAATTCTACCCTAACACAAGCTATTTTCTGACTTTTATTGTGAAGTTAAGACATTTTTGAAATATATAGAGTGGTCTAATTGAGCAGGTTCCATGATCCCATGTCTCTTAACAGCTATTGTTTTTTTTTTGTACATTAACATTTAAAAATTCAAAGTCAACAAAGTACCATTCAGAATCTAGACAACTTGTGTATTTCCCACCTTTACATGTTATTCTTTTTATATTTTAAAAAGACTTTTATTATTTTTAAACTACTTTTTCTATGACTGTCTATACCCATTTTCTTTTCTCCCTTTAGCATCTAAGCATATTTTTAAGCATACTATGTCTGTTCAGAGGTTTTCTCAGTTTGGACCTGACTTTATCAAGTGTCTGCAGCATTCTCTAACACATGAGCCAAACCTTAAATGTCTAGGTTACTGATGCATGGCTCTGGTGCTGGTTCTACCCCCTTAGTTCCCTGGGGCTTAGCCTTGTGTCAGTGATAACGTGCAGGAGCAGAGTCTACCATCCCAACTCTGGGAATTTGCCAACTCAGGGCCTCTTTTTGTTTGTTTGTTTGCTTTTCCAGACAGGGTTTCCTCTGTATTGCTTTGGAGCCTGTCCTGGAACTCGGTAGATCAGGCTGGTTTCGAACTCACAGAGATCTTCCTGCCTCTGTCTCCCAAGTGCTGGGATTAAAGGTGTGCACCACCAATGCCCAGCTCACAGCAGGGTCTCTTAAGAGTCAGCCTCTGTAGGCTGTGAACAGTGAGCTCAGTGTACATGCCTCATGTAGGGTGCCATTTGTAGCAAGCTTTGTTGTCAGATGCCAGCTCACAAATAATGACTGGGAGACTTCTTATCAATTAGGAAAGCTTGGCCTTAGCTTAGGCATGTCCCACTAGCTCTTACAACTTAAATTCATCTATTTATATTAATCTACACTTTGCCTCATGGCTTTTTACATTTCTTTCATTCTGTGTATCTGCCTCTCTCCATTCCTGTTGGCATTTGACACATACCTAGAATCACATTCCTTTCTCTCTGTGTAGAAGTCCTGCCTATACCTCTTGCCTACCTATTGGCTGTTCAGTTCTTTATTAAACCAATCACAGTCTTATCTTCACACAGTGTACAAATATCCCATAGCAACATACCCAGTTACTAAAACTTCATCCTTTTTATTTAATGAACTATTTATTGAACTAGTTATTTAATGAACTATTTATTTAATGAACTAGTTATTGAACTATCCATATATGTATATTAATTGCTACTTACTGGCATTGCTAACCAGTTGATTCTTTAATTTTCAGTCCTGGAGATCAAACCCAGGACCATGTGCATGCTACATAAGTGCTCTACCCCTAAGCACTTCAGCTGCTTCTCTTTGGCTTCCCCCTTACTCATTTTGGGGGAACCACATTGGATAATATGGAGTATCTTTCCTGTTACAGAAATTAAGTGGTATAGAATGAAATTGTAGTTGTGTCTTCCTTGACTGCACTAAGGCAACCCAGGGCCACTCTTGAGTTCTGTTGTCTCATTCCCTCACTTACGATATGCTTTTACCACGTTGCTTTTTAATGTTAATGCCTTCAATTTCCCCCACCTAACCCCACAGCAAACCACAGGAGTCTTATTGCTGTAGATAGTTACCCAAAGTCACAGTCAATTCCATTACTCAGTTCATTGTGAACATTTTCTTCTAAAAATTTATAGCCAGAAAAAAAAATTATCCTAGCCCCAGATGTTGGCATATTTTTTTTCAGCACCCAGGTATAAAGAATTAGATATATATGTGCTTTCTTTTTTTTTTTCCTCCATCTGTCTTTTGCTCCTTCCTCCCCTGTCCTCTTTTCCCCTCCTACTCTGCCTGTCCCCCCATCTCCCCAGAGATTTGCCTTCTGAAAAGCCCAGAAGCCAATTTGGAGTCTAAGAAGAGAGAATATATGTGTTTATTACTTGCCCGTGTGTGGTTCTCTTCCCTGCTCTCAACTTTATCTCATGTCTGTTTGTTCTGGTTTAGTTACTTGTCTCCATTTCTGCTGCTCCAAAGCTTCTGTGGAATTAGTAGGCATAGAAAGGGGGCATTCAATACGTACCCTTTGAGTGAATTAGGTCAGATGCCAAGTTTGCGTGGTACTGTGATGGAAATGGAGATGTTCTCAGAAGCCCTTCCTTCTACAGCACCTTTTTCTTCACAGAGCAGTGTCTTTTGAACTTTATGGGTTGTATAGCAGCTTCCTCAATTGAATTCTTACAAGGAACATGCAGCAAGCAAATAAAAAAGATGCTGCTCAGCCTGAGATGGCCTGAGCACCCGAGACTCTTATTCAGCTTGAATCTCCTTTCCCAGACACTTTACTCCTTGGTTCTAGCTCCTAAGCCTGGTGTCTTTAAAGGGCATGGGAGAAATACTACTTTGAAAACACCAGCGTGGCCTGGGCCTTCAGCACCATGGCAGTTTGGGAGCTACAGCCCTACACAGGGCTGTTCTAGAGAGGGACGGTTCACTTACGGGCTCTCTGCCTACAGGTTGTGGGCTGCCTCCCTGTTTACCTGACTCCAGGTGCTAACCTTCAGGTCATGAACCAGCCTAGGGCAGGCTTGTTCCCCAGCCACCTGCTTGTTGTTCTCATCTGTCCCGGTTCTCTCTGGCAGAGTGGACACGTCTCTCACATTCCTGTGGAAATGACGGGTCAGAGAAGGTTTAGGGCAGAGGTGGCAAGCCTCAGTGGTGGTTGCCAAACAGGCTTGGGGGTGGGGTGCATCTTTTCTGGAAGTTCCCGTTCTAAACTTCCACGTTCCAACCTCCAGCTCTGTGCTGTGTGTCTAATAAGGAAACCTTTTTGACCTAATCAGTTAAAAGTCCCAGCCCTTGCCTCATTATTGCCAAGCCTAGCACTAAAGAGGTGAAGGCTGGCAGCTTTCACTGCCCTCAGCTTGGCAACTGCCCCTCAGGGTCTGTGCCTCAAAGCCTCGCCTCTCAATGGGACTGTGTTTTCAATCCTGATTAAACAAAGCCCAGCGGTCTCCCTCCTGGGCTGAGAGCTCCTTTCTCATCTTTCCCTGGGGATTAGGGGCTGGCCTCTTGTTTGGGTGTCACTCTGCCTTTGAACTGCTGTGGCTTCGTCTGCTTTCAGGCTCAGCTTCCTGCCAAGAAGTGGATTTACCTGATTTGTTGTTACCCTCTCTGCAGGATGATTTGAGTCTCAATCTCCAGTGCTCTCTGCTTTCCCCCTTTCTCGATAGACGGCCAGCATTCCCAGCTACCTCCTGTTCCTTATTCAGACAAAATCGATGGCTTCACAGATAGGGAGAGTGTCACCCGATCAAGCTCAGGCTGGGAGCATGGAGGCATGGCATGGGAGATGGGGTTGCTATGGCTGCAGGAGAAGATATGACCTCAGTTGGGAGACTGTGTTTTTCTTCCTCAGGGGTCAGAGACCATGAAGCAATTCTTGAAAGTTCCAGAAAATGAAAAAGGGATATTTTAAAGACGGACCAGAATGAAAATCTATGGCCCATCTTAACTCACATGTGCTTTTCTCATTAATGATACAAGAATCACAGCTACAGCATGTGTGTGTGTGTGTGTGTGTGTGTGTGTGTGTGTGTGTGTGTGTGTGTAGACACAGACACACACACACTCACACGCAAGCTTGTGCATGGATGGTAGTACAGGAAGGAGGTAAGACAGGAAGGAGGCTGAACTTCAAGGACTAGGCGCACTAACATCTAGGTGGATGGAAGAGACTCTTGGAGGAAGGGCTGTTGTAGCGAGTGGACAGAAGCACCACAAGAGAGATCAGAGTATAGTTAGGTGGGCATCATAGCTAGTGCACAGACAGCGCGGACAGCTTCCATGATAACAAGTATTTTCTAACAATTGGAGAAGATGAGTTCTGGTGAAGGTACACAGGGGCTCAGACTTCGGCAAATACACTCAGGTCTTATCTATGCAGCCACCCTTGTATACACCTTGGTAGAGCTCAGAAAGGGAAGCTACGAGGCTGCCATCTAACCCAAGGAGAGATGCTGTCTTTGGGTCAGGAAGTGTGTGTATTGGTGTGTGTGTTGGTGTGTGTGTGTGTGTGTGTGTGTGTGTGTGTGTGTGTTGTTGTTGTTGTTGTTGTTGCTGCTGCTGCTGCTGTTGTTGTTATGTTGCTGTTGTTGTTTCCACATTGCTGGGTGGAACAGAGAAGTGAACCCCAAATTGGAAGAAGCTGAAATGAGATTAAGCCTGAGTCCCATGTGTGAGACAGAGGAAGGGCAGGGAGGTGAGGATGGGATCAGGCAGCTCAACCTGAAAGGAGAGAGGCAGCAGATGTGTGTAGACAGAGGCAAGAGAAAGTCCTTGTGTAGCTTCAGCAAAAGCCACCCTCCAGGACCTGGCTTTCCCAGCGTGTGGGGTTCCTGGGCCCCAAAGGGCACTGGCTGGGGTCCTGTCTGCTGCTCCCCTCACAAAGCCTGGGTTGTGCTCTTGGCCAGGCTCTGCCTCCCCACCACTGAGGTCCTGGCTGAGGCTGCTGCCTTGGGAGCCTCCCTTCCCAGCCAGAGGCCCCAGATTTGTACAAGTGCCAATGGCTAATGAGCAGCTCATTTGAATCCATGCAAAGTACCAGGGAGCAAGGAGACATGCTAATTAAAGTGATTGCTGTTCTTTAATTAAGCAATAATTCCCCCAAAGAGGGCATTATCATGCAAATAGAGCTCTCTCGGTGAGGTAAGGGCTTTTGGGCCACAGCTGAGGTCTGTTAATAAGGCTGCTAAGCTTCGGAGGGCAGGGATCCAGAATGCCCCCATTGAGCTGGGTGATAGAGCAAGGGAAATAATGTCCCAGCACCACGCTGCCTTTTGTCTCTCCAGGTTTGGCTGCAGAGATCTGGGAGACAGGGACCCTGCATTGCCTGCTTTTCCCCTCCTGGAGGTGTGTGAGGTGGACTTGGAGGAAAATGTCTAGCTTGACCCTTCATGTAATCAATGCCCCAATTACCAGGGCATCGGAATGGGAGGGTCAAAATGAGTTGGGTAAGGTGGCTTAGATGTTCACAGACATATAAGACGCTGTAAGAAGATGAGATCCTCTGAACTGGTGTAAGAGAGAATAAAAAGGCACTGAAATTCGCCATCCATCTGGGTGATGGTTTGTAAGCTGCTGTCCCTCACCACAGCAGTCTCCTCATCTTTAGAATGGGCTGCTTGTAGCTGTGTCACACTGCTACATTGTCAGTAAGTGAGCATCAACACACTATATTTGTATTTGCTGAATTTGACAACCTTAGCCTAGGACTTATGTTTAGAGGGCTTTTATGAATGGGCACAGCTTACATCTGGTGGGCGGAGCCATTCATGTTACTGAACAGTCTACAGTGCACACCACAGTCTTCACAACAAATACTCTGTCCAAAGTGCTGAGTTGAGAGGCTTTTACCTAAATACTGCTTAATAAACATACGTTTGACTTATAGAGCTACCTAGATAGCTTAGCCAGTAAAGGCACTTGCCACCAAGACAGGTGACCTGAGATTGATCACTGGAACTCATACGGTAGGAGGAGATTGGACTACCACAAAGCTGTCTTTGTCCTCTGACCTCCACACATGCACTGGAGCATGTGCACAACATACAGGGGTAATCAATAAATGCTTCAACACACACACACACACACACACACTGTACCTTTTGTAGCAGGATTATAGTACTGGAATTCTAAATCCTCTGGGACCAATTTTAAGGCAATTCTCTTTATTCAACAATAAGATTCTGGGTGGTGACTGTCCTTTAATAGCTGCACACACAGGACAAAGGTGGTACTGGGAGCCCCACACAAGAAGCAGAACAGAGACAAACTGGAGGCCTAGAAAGATGGCTCAGCAGTTGAGTGCAGGTAGTGCTCTTGCAGAGGACCTGTGTTCAGTTCCTACTACCAGTGTCAGGTAATTTACATCAACCTGTAGCTCCAATTGACAGGGATCCAATGCCTCTGGCTTTTGCTGGCATCTGGACTCACGTGTACATACCCACACAAAGGCAAACAGACACAGACACACACACAAGTGGGAGTGCTCAGTCATGGTGTGGATGTCTCTTGGCCTGTGAATAATAAATATGCACACACAGGAAAAAACCAACAAACAAAAAAACAGGAGTGGTCAAATAGCTAACACTTGTATTGAGTTTGGATTCTCATTCTCATAATACCCCAAGAGGTAGGTATAGTCCTTAGCCCCATTTTGAAGATAAAGAATTGAGGCACAATTAAGATTACTTAAATGACTTGCCCAAGGTCAACTACTGTCTTAGTTAGGATTTCTACCACTGCAATGAAACACAATGACCAAAAAGCAAGTTGAAGAGAAGAGGGTTTATTAGGGTTACACTTCAGCATTGCTGCTCATCATTGAAGGAAGACAGGACAGGAACTCAAACAAGGCAGAATCCCAGAAGCAGGAGCTGACAACAGAGGCCTTGGAGGGGAGCTGCGTACTGGTTTGTTCCCATGGCTTGCTCAACCCACTTTCTTACAGCCCAGGCCTAACAGCCCAGGAGTGGTACCACCTACCATGGACCGGACCCTATCCTATTTATCACTAAATGAGAAAATGCCTTACAGCTGGATCTCAAGGAGGCATTTCTTCAACTGTGGGTCCTTCCTCTGATGACTCTAGCTTATGTCAAGATGACACACAAAACCACCTGTTATACCTACTGAGTTAAAACCAGGATCTCCACTGAGCCATAGACTTGAAGGGTTGTCTTCATGCATCATCAGGGTCAGGCTAAAGCATGCTGTATCTTCCTAGCTGTTCAGTGAGTATCCAAGCTGTGTCTGCTTTTGGGGACATGCATCCATGGGCCCATAGGTCTCTCCATGGACAGCTAGAGGACAAGGGCTGAGAAGGGAGTCATCAAGTCTGACCTCATTGGCTTAAGGTTGGCTGGAGTTCTTCACTGCCTCTGCAGTTTCGCTAAGGAGGTCTGGAGCATCTAGAATGGCCTTGACCTTCCCAGCAACACCACCACTGAGCTTGTGCCTCCGGTAGAGCTCCTGTGTGACTCAGGAGGTGTCAAAGGCAAGCTCAACAAACCTAGGGGGAAGTTATGCCTTCTGCTCCCAGAATTCTTGACTCCCTTTCAGTTCTGTGTTCAGTTGCTGCAAAAATCAATGTTTTTTGTTACACGGAGAGGGAGATAGCATCCCATTAAGCTACCAACTTAGCACTGCCTCTGCCAGCCTCTCACTCTGCACTTGGCAGGGGCAAAGAACTACCCGGGAAAAAACAGGACCTGGCTCTGTTTGCAAAGTATTTTCATCAGTCAGAAAACTGCCAGGCTTGTGAATATTAAATAAACCCTGACTCATGGAGACATATACCTTGCTTGCTTTGCTGATCGGTGGGGCAATGGAGTTACGTTACTCTTTGAGTGACAGCTCTAACATTCTGCAGACTTTCTCAAAGCTGTTCTGGCTTTTTCTGAACAAAGAACAATCCACAAAAACGTCCATGGTTTGCAATGCATAGGAGTCTGTTTACAGGACCACAGACAGCCCTCTCCTCGGTCAAAAGGGACTCGGTGAGATCACCCATTTAATTGCCTTCCAGCTCCAGGTGGGGCTGGGTGGCCCAGAGGTCTTCCGCCAGAGGGTTTAGAGAGAATGTGGCTCAAGTCTCAGACCCTTATAGTGAGTTCCCTACGGGCTAGCTCCGTTTTTTCCATTGCAGATTTATAAGTGGGACTGAAATGAGAGCATGGAGCTGCTTTGCCAGGAACAAAGATTTTCAGTGTGTTTCAGTCACTAACCTAAGACACTATAATATAAGCCAGGTTCCCTTCTCCCCAACTCTAATGGGTCCTGAAATGAAGCAAGTCATCCAAGAACAATATAGCAGTAAGACTACAGCCAACACCAGCATAGAAACTACTTGAAATCACTAGGTGCAAGGCTGTGTTCTACAACTAACAACAACTATGGGGCGTGTGCAGGATAAGAATCCCTTACCTGACAAGTTTAGATTTGGGCATTTGCACATACATAATGACATATCTTGTCAATGGGACCCAAGTCTAAATAGGAAGTTCCTATGTTTTACACAGAGCCTAAAAAGGCAATGTTATACAACTTTCAGTGTGCCTGTGTTTTGATTGTGAACTGTTAGGTGTAGAATTATCCACTCATAGCATCATTTTGGCAATCAAAGAGTTTAGGATTTTGGGGTTATTTGGGACTTTCTGGGTCAGAGGCAAATAATCTGTACTATTGTTATTGACATTTTGCAGGGAGGAAATTTCCTGGTTTCCTTTTTCTTAACACAGGCAAGATGCCCACTCAGCTTCTCCTTGTGGGTTGTCCATCCATCCTGCCTGTGAATGTGTTCAGGTATCTTCTTATCAGTCAAAGCATGCTTTCTGTGGTTTGATAAACACTTGTCTGAGTATTTGGCTGCTAAAAAAAGTGGCAGGGGGTAATATGTGCTGAACCCTCTTTAAATAACAGAAAATATGAGGCAAGCAAAGAAGCTCCAGAAACATTGCCTTTTTGTTAGACAGTATCTTGGGCATAATAGGTGAATAACAGATGATGAATATTTTTCTTTTTAATGAATTTTTTTTAATTTGTATGGGTGTTTTGCCTGCATATATGTCTGTGTACCACATGTGTGCCTAGTGCTTGTGGAGAACAAAAAGAGGCATCAAATCTCCTGGAAATGGAGTTAGAGGTGTTTGTGAACTGACATGTGTGCTGGGAAAGAACCCAGATCTATTGGAAGAGCACCCAGCACTCTCAACTATTGAATTACTCCATGAGTAATCTGTTATACTGAAAATTACTAGAAATTTGACAAAATTAAAAACTATGGTGATTTCGGAGGTTTAAAGGTAGATGAAAACAGAAAGAATAGGAAGGAATGTTGCCTTCATAGGGTTCGGGGCATAGCTTGTTGAGGAATAGGACTGTTTGAGCCATTTTATGGAAATCCTTAGAGTAGAAGTCTGTACCCAGTTAGACACTGTAGGAAAACACAAAGCCACATCTCAGACAGAAGCTGCTAATGTTGTAAAAGAAGTCAGGAATGGCCATCCTTCTGGAAACATCTGTCCATAGGCAGGAATTCAGAGGACATGAACATCCTAAAGAGGTCCTGAAACACCTGGGTTGAAGATGATGCAGCCAGATGTTCGGGTCTGGAAAGGACCATCAACGTTGTATGTCTGGAGAGGCAGACCCTAACATGAGAGAGAAGAGGTAAGGCCTTCCGAAGTACAGCCAGTTTTTTAAGTCATTCTCATTTACAGAGGCACAGGACTGGACTTGATGTTCTCCAGCAGACACAGGTCCCAATAGCTAGTAAACAAGTAAAATCATCTCACTCTGGAAGGAAGTCCTATGTCCCAACCCTTTGTGTCGGTTTAGTTTCTTTGGGGCTTACTTAGCTCATCACTCCCCCACCTCCACTCCTTCCTTCTAAGGTTAGGCCCCTGCTGCTTTCCGGGAAGAAAGTTGAGCACATTCTCCCCAGGCACAGGCCTTTAATCAAGGTGAAGCCCTTTGTGAGCGGCCAAGAGAAGTTTGGCTGCAAGAGGAATGAATTGGCTCAGTGTTGAACGCCTGACAAATCCATGAAATGAATACCACATAGGAGTGGGACAGAGGAGGGGGAGGCAGGTGGGAGTCTCAGGAGGAATGAGGAGCTTGTGGGCAAGCTCTTCTCCAGTTCTGCTGCTCCCCCCCCACACACACACACACTCTGGGGCCTTTCTCAGACTCAGCCCCTGGAGCACTGCTGTTCCTCAGGGAGGCTTTAGGGAAAGCTCTGGAAGAAGCATCATGGCCTTTAAATGTAGGCAGAATGAAGTGCAAAAGAGGTGCCGTGTTCTGAAAGGTGGAGAGACAGAAGGTCCCCATCCAGGGACTGCTACAGCATCTAGAATTTATTCCGACAGTGAAGTACATCTCCTTGGATGCTAGAAGATCAAAGCCATTAGCAGTTTCATTACCTTTAATTCCTTTCTTTACGTGAGCCTTCTGTTAGAGAACAGGCTGAAAAGCCTATAGTCAACTCACAGCTCTCTCCTGGAGAAGTCTGGCTCCATGACACTCCCTCATTAGAGAAAGCAGATCCTGATTGATGCAAGAGAATGAGGAATGACAGCCATCATGAGTGGATTGGAAGAGGCCAGTGGATGCCTATTCTCAATCTCTACCACCTCTTGTAAGTTTCCCTTATTTAGGTATTTAGAGTCCATGTGTGCACATATATGTACTTTCTCTGTGTGTGTATGCAATACAGTCTTCTTCCCCTCCCCTGCATGAATGTAAACAGAAAGGATGTACACCAAGCCACTCTAGAATGTGATGTTTCTAGAATTTGGGTTTCTGTAGCAAAATACCTAAGACTTGTGGGGTGTGGTGGTGCACACCTGTGATCATACTACTAAAGCAGTTGAGGGAGGTGGACCAGAAGTCTGAGTCTAGGTTGGACTATATAAGTAATATCAAGTCTCAACACACACATGTGCCTGAAAACTCGACATAGATAGGCCAGTATTCAAACCAAAATTTACTCCTCACTGTCCGAGCCTGAGAGGTCCAAGAATAATACACCAGCTTCAAAGATGGAACCTTTGACTCACTCCTTACATGGTGGTAGGACAAAGAGGGGTCACTTGAACTTTTTCTTTTTATAATAAGAGTACTAATCCCATCCATCCACTCATGAGACAGGAGAGGCCTCACAGCTTCTCAAAGGCTCCCCCCAAGTCCCATCACATCAGTGTTAGGTACCAACATGAATTCCTGGGGACACTAACATTCAAACCACAACGAAGAGGACACTGAGTTGTGTAGTCAAGAGCTTCGCTAGTATCCCGAGCCTGCCTCTGAGGAGAGTCTTCAGTTCTCACAGTGGCCCTCACTGCCCATGCTCCTCACACACCCGTCTGCGTACTCCCCAGCCTCCAGGAAAGCTGGATTGCTGAGAAGGAGGTGTGAAGTTAGCAGTGCAACACTTCCATTTCTCCAGAAAGATAGGACTCTGAGAAAATCCATGGCTGGACTGCTAGTCTGCTGGGAGCACGCTGGTAGTGTGCAAGTTGCTCAAGGAGCTGGTCAGAGGAGAGGAAACAGAACTGGGTAGTGATGGGCTGGCTGGAGGGAAGACCTGAGCACCTGAGTTGGAGGTCTATTTCCTTTAAGGGCTCTTGGCACTGATGTTATCTGTAGGTACTGTTAACTCACATCAGAAGAAAAGATACTTGCTTAAGAAATATAAAAGCACAATGAATGGTAGAGTCATGAGGTGTCCTTGTCTTTTCATGTACGTGTTCCGTCATTAGAAGCACCTAAGTAATGCTCGCCATGCATCAATGTATCCAATCTGCCTAACCACTGTCTAAGTCTATGTCCTCTATGGATAAATATTGTTAAATAGAGTAAACATACATATTATTAATGGAAACAAATTTCTTTCTTTTTCTTTTCAACCACAGTGATGTCAATGCTAATGGTAAAACTAAGGCAATTATTATCGATCCTTTGCTTCTTAACGTATTGCTCTATTATTGATTGCATCTGGGAAAAGTGCTTCGGAAGCATCATTGCACTTAGTTCCCAGAGCAGTTCTAGAGGCTCATGACTGCTTTACAGACAAGCACACCAAAGCACAGCGCATGTAACAGGATTTGTCCGAGATGCAATTTAGTTTTAGTGGCATCCTTTGCTTCTGAAGTAAGAAGTACCCATAATGACTAAGAAACCGTGGTTGCTCAGATCAAGGTGTGAGAAGTCAGAGCAGTTGTGTATGGAGTGCCTGTGACATCGACCTCTGTCCCCTCAACAGGCTGGCAACCTGCTGTGTATTTGTCCCTGTTTTGTTGGCAATAAACTTGCTTGAAGAAGTACAGCAAATAGTGAGCCCATTGGAAGATCTCTGCTATCCCCAGGGCTAGTATGGTCAGAATTGCTTTAGATGGTAGAAAGTCCTGAGGGACTTACAGTCAAATTCTCTAAGCACAGCTAAGACATCCTATCGAAATCCAAATTGTGTTGGTCCAACCTACACTGGAACCATTGTGGCTGCAGGAATTTTCTCTAACAATGCCAGCCCCTTAGAGACCTTGATATACTGTAGCTCATTTTCCTTTTGGGAGGGAAGAAGGGAAATTCTGCCACAGAGACTAAGGGTTTGGCCCAAGTCCACACAGCAGACAGGAGGATAATGAGGGAGACGGGAATAAATTATACCAGACAGGTTTCCCAATTCTCAGCTTGATGCTTTTTCTATGAGACCATCCAGCCTCAAGTAACTCATTCGTTAGCTGTCTATCCTTTGCAAATATGCCCAATTCCTTGCCATTCTCTTTCAGGCCCTTTGCTTTCTTTCATATTTCAGACAGGGGCTGAACATTCTGAGTGACATGGAAGGTGGCATCCGTGTCTGTTCAGCCCTGGGCTTGGTTAGGGACCTGTCTTTCTCTTTCCTGTAAAATGATCTGCACATTCTTTGCTAGTGCAAAGGAGTTGTGGAAAGTCATTTTCTCCAACCTGGTGTATGGGTAAATTAATCTAGCATTACAAACCCCATAACAGTGTTAGGTGAGCTGTGTGTAATAGGTTTAGGCAGTGAGTCTCCGGAGCTTAGCCTGTTCAGCATAAAAAAGCCATAGAAATCCCTCTCTCCGTGAAATCCTCCTGCACACAGTTCAGGAAATGTACAAGACAGCAAGCACACAGTCAACCTATTGGAATTCCTTTTGAAAAGAAGAGGGAGGAATAGGAGGAGGAGGAGAAGCCGATCGCAGAAGCAACTGATTATGGCCATCTTCTAGCCTTGTTAGGAAGGTTATCCTGCAGTCAGGACTCTGTAGTTGTTAGTCACGGAATTCCGACAGTGGGGCGGGGCAGGGGGGGTCAGGTCATTTAATAACATGTCAATATTAAGTTACATCATAAATAATCAGAACTTCCTGCATATTTAATGGGAACTTTGTTGTATAAATTTGGAAACTATCCAAATTGGAGACAAGTGACTTCTGTTATTATTTAGCTCTCTGGGTCCAACTTACTGTGGGGTTTTCTGTTGTTTTGAACTTTGGTTCTTTCAACAAAGAGTGAAAAAAAAAAAAGAAAGGCCATAAAGCAATTGACTTATGGTTATTTTCCCTCCCCCTTTCAGCTTTAAATTGATTAATGTTTTTTTTTCCCCTTTATATAAATAAGAGCAAGTAAAATGCAAAGTCATTGCCAAGAGCTAAACACGGGGAATTGCTATTTAGTTTGTACATTGTTAACAGACTGAATCAATTACCTCAATCATTTGGTGACGATCACCTCTGACCACATTTGCTGTCACTAAATGGGGCACCTTCTGATAGTTGCCACATTTCCCCCATCATCTGTAGCCCAAGAATGTTCTAGAGCAGTGGTTGGTTCTCAACCTTCTAACACTGCAACCCTTTAATACAGTTTCTCATGTGGTGACCCCAACCATAAAATTATTTTGTTGCTACTTCATAACTGTAATTTTGCTACTCTTATGAATCATAATGTAAATATCTGATATTCAGGGTATCTGACATGCCAGCCCCAGAGGGGTGGTGACCCACAGGTTGAGAACTGCTTTTCTAAAGGCTCAAGACATTAATCTGAGCTGGCAAATTGCAAACAGTAAGATTTTCAGTCCTACTAGATAAGGGAAAAAAATAACTAGGTTTCATAAGCTGTAAGATGGCAGTGCAAATGTAAAGATCAATTATTCTGGTTAGGACTCCAAGAACAAGCCCCAACTCTTTCTTACCCACAATTCAAAGCTCAGCTGGGCAGCTCCACCCTTTCTTGCTAACTTGTATAACTGTTCCTTTTGTGACCCTTTGCTCAGATCACAGGGCCACTCAGGGTCCAGAGCCATCACCTCCATCCTGCCCATACTCCTTAGCTCCTATTGTTCCTCCCAGATCTCCTTTCTTGAAAAGCTCTCAATTTCTGTCCCTGCCTCTTGTTGCAGGCTAACTTCTCCTTCCTTCTTAAAGCTGTTCTTCCTCCGCTGAAGTCACCTGTCTGAGACCTGTCTGTGACACACCTACTTCATTTCGGCCTTTATTTGACACCTACTTTATTAAGACAGGCTGCTGTAGTGTGAGTAGACAATGCCCAAAGCTCACCCATTGGAGGCTTTGGTCACCAGCCAGTTGGCAGTAAGAGGGTGGAGGGGGTGGAACCTTTGGAGGCGGGGCCTAGTGGAAAGGAGTTAGGTCACTGGGGAGGTGCCCTTAAAAGAGGCACTGGAACTCCTGTCACCTTCAGTAATTTTTTTTTCTTCCCAGCCACTACAAAGAAAAGTATATTCATACAATGATGCAACTGTGACACCACTGACCCAAAACAGCAGGGCCAAGTGACATGGTTCACTGAAACCCCTCAAGATTATGAGGCAAAACAACCCTTTCTTTCCTAAAGTGGTTATGTCAGGTATTTTATCTCTGACTTTTAGATGCCATGTACCTGTTTCTTTCTGCACCTGGTTTATTTCACTTAGTTCTACCCACATCATTGTAAATGACAGGATTCCCTTCTTTCAAAAATTCTGTTGTGTTAGAAGTGCTTTTATTTTCTGAGACATCTCATTGGTCCAATATTTTAATATTAATTTTGTAAACTTCAACTTTAATTTGTTTATAAGTTCTAACAGAACACACACACACACACACACACACACACACACACACACACACACAAGAGAGAGAGAGAGAGAGAGAGAGAGAGAGAGAGAGAGAGAGAGAGAGAGAGAGAGAGAGGGAGAAAGCCATCACCAAACAGATGAAACATAATTTCTCTTCTCCTTTCCTATATGTCCTGCTCTGACCACTAGATAGGACTTCTAGTACAATATTGAATAGATGTAGTGAGAGTAGGCATTTTTGTCTTGTTTTTGATCTTAAGAAGAAATTCAACCTGTTACCATTGATTATGATGCTAGCTATGGACTTGTATGTTGTTTTTGTGGTCTTTCTATACCTGTTTTCAATAGCTTTTAAATCACAAGTGAGTGCTGGAATACTCAAATACTTTTTTGCATGTACTAAAATGGTCGTGTGGCTTTTGCCCTTTGCTTTGTCATTATGACATAGCATAATTGATTTGCATCTATGAAGTCATTCTTGCATCTTTACATCTCACTTGATCAACTTGATCATAATAAATGATCTGTTTGCTAGTTGTGCTATTTAGCATTTAATTATTGTGAGAAAACACCTGAGAGAAACAATTAAAAAAGAGAAAGGTCTATTTTAGCTTTCTGCTTCAGAGGTCCTGACACTCGGTCAGCTGGTTCCATTATTTTGGCTTAAGGGAAGGCACAGGGCTAAGGACAAGAGATTTCTCTTCCGAGAACCAACCCCACAGTCTTATCCTCCAGCCAGACTCTACTTGCAACTGCAACTTTCCACCTCTGCACAATAATGCCATCAAGTTGTGAGTCCATCAGCAGTTCCAACTCTTAGCTGGGTCAGGCCCCAGCTAATTGCTTCTCAGTATTTGTTCCACCAGACAGGGCCCAAGCCTTCCACACATGACCCTTGTGGGAACATATTGCCTCTCCAAACTGTAACACTGTTATTTTGTTGAGGATTTCTTCATCTGTGTTTACCAAGAGTATTTCCCTTTCAGTGTCCTTGCTTGGCTTTAGAATCATGTTGCTTTTAAATAGTGGAAACCTGGATTGTTTCTAATCAATCATGGAGACAATGCACTTACCATATGAGTGGGATTTACAGGATACAATTCCAAACTGAAATGGCAGTGACCAAGAGATCAAAGTATAGATGCATGTTCCATTTGATACATATATATTATTACTTTTTTTTCTTCCCTCAAGAGTTATGTCATATTTTCTTCCTAGTAGCAATGCATGAGGTCAATAGTAGAGGATACTATTTCCATTTTATGAATGAAAAAACTGAGGCATGGAAAATGTTGATGACACTCGGCTGACACACACAGTGGCATATAAATCATATGTGCCATTCACTTGGTATATATGATTTATAGCTACTTATTTTATACATATAAGTAGGCATAAACTTTCCACAGCTTTGGCAAAAGCTCTCTATGATCAAAAACTTCCTAATGAGGGGTTGAAGAGATGGCTCAGTGGTTATGAGCACTGACTGCTCTTCCAGTGGACCCAAGTTCAATTCCCAGCACCCACATGACAGCTCACAACTGTCTGTAACTCCAATTCTAGGGGATCTGAAACCTATGGCAAAAACATCAATACACATTAAGAGAAAAATAAAACAAATCAAAAAACTCCCTAATTAAAAGACATTGAGGAAGTATTAAGTCAACCCCAGGTATAAATGAGGGAAAATCGAAACAAGAGAAGAAAACTGGAAAACCAAACATAAAGTGATATGTGGCCATTAGAGCCATGACTGACCCCTTGGCAGGTGCCCCTTCTCAACCTTGAGGAGGTATTTCTAGACAAGCTGCAAGGACACCCGTGCCTGGAGGAAGAGAGAAAGAATTTAACTGTTGCCCTTCTTATGTTTTATGGGGAGATAACACTTCTACGTTTGAGTGATGTCTTTTGGCCTTTGCAGTAGATCCTAGGAAGCTAGATCCTAAGTTCTTTAGTGTCTAGAAATGGTGATAAGCAAGCCAGACATGGTGGTGCATGCCTATAATCTTAGCACTCCTTAGGCAGAGGGAGGACAGATCTCTGTGAGTTCCAGGCCAGCCAGCCAGGGCTACACAGTAGGGCCCTGTCTAAAAATAAAGGGAAGAAAAGGAAAGGTAATGCCTAAAGCAGCTGAGAGTTCCAGACAGGTCAGGCTACCCCAAAAGCCTGCAAGTTTTGTCCCCTAAGGCAGATTTAATAACAGCATCCCCTTCTACATATTTAGCTTAGTTTTTTGTGCCTAAAGGGAGTTCCATTAATTTAATTTATTATTGCATGTCTATTCACTGTATAAAGGGTGTGCTTCATTCTGATATTTTCATATTATATATCAAATACCTTGATCGTACTCACCTCTCTGTGTTGGTTAGTTAATTTTTTGTTTTGTTTTTTGTTTTTTTGTTTGTTTTTTGTTTTTGTCTTTTGATACAAATTGTAATCTCCTGGGAAGAGGGAACTTCAACCAAAGAACTGCATCTATCAGACTGACCTGTAGGCAAGTCTATGAGGCATTTTCTTTTCTTCTTCTCCTCCTCCTCCTCCTTTTTTTCATTTTTTTGTTTTTCGAGACAGAGTTTCTCTATGTAGCTTTGGAGCCTGTCCTGGAACTCAAGATCAGGCTGGCCTCAAACCCACGGATATCCACTCGAGGCATTTTCTTGATTAGTGATTGATGTGGGAAGGTCCAGCCTGCTGTGTGTGGTGCCACCCCTAGGCAGGTGGTCTCTGGGTATATAAGAAAGCAGGCTAAGCAAGCCATGGTGAGCAAGCCAGGAAGCAACATTCTACCATGGTTTCTGTTCAGTTCCTGCTTCTGGGTTCTTGCCTTGAGTTCCTGTCCCAAGTTCTCTTGCTGATGAACTTAATGATGCACATGAGGAAAATTTTCAATATTTATGTTTCTGAGTTTGGCTTGTTTTGCTTAATATAATGACCTCCATTTCAATGCATTTTCCTGAAATTGAGATAGTGTTGTTTCTTTTTATGGCTGAATAAAGCATGGGTATATGGCTGTTGTGAATAGCACTGCATTCATTGGTGCACAGGTTTCTCTGCTATGTGGTTAGATTGCTTTAGGTATATACTCAATAGTGGTATGGTTAGACCATGTGGTAGTTCTGGTTTTTACTCTTTTGAGGAACCTCCAAACATTTCTACAAGCAGTGTGTAAGTGTTCTCCCCTGCCCCCACTGCCTCCTCACTGGCATTTGCTTTCTTCTGTTTTCTGGGATGAGATGGATCTTCAGAGCAGTTTGGATTTGCATACCCTAATGGCTAATAGTGCTGAACATTTTTCATATTCACTATTTTTTTTAAATAAAACAATTTATTTGAACTGATGGCAAAGACATTCTTACTGTGGTGAGACATTAATGTATGGTATGAGGCCAGCCTCCAGACCCCAGTTTCCTAGGTCTACATATCAGCTCTGCCACTGACTAGCTGTGTGACCTCCCTAAAGGATCTCACAATTCAGTGCTTGTTTTCCAATCTTATATGGAGCTAAAACTTAAGCTATGCTTGCCACCGACCAAGAAGTATATAAGTACCATAATGATTATATCTAGCTTTTAAGGTTGTTACTGGTATGTCTAGCTTTTATTAGCTAAGCACCATAGTAAGTGCTTTTTGTGTTTCATCTCAGTTTTCCATTAATTCTCAATGTAATTGTCTTCTCTACTGGGCCAACAATGAAATCAAGACTCTGAGAATTCAAGACTCTTTTGCAAAGGCTTTACCAAAGTCAAATGCAGTAGGATAACTACCTAGCTGGGTGGTGCATACCTCTGCTCTCAGCACTTGAGAAGATGAAGTAGGAGGGTCCTAAGTTCAAGGCCACCCAGGGTACATAATAGTGAGACCCTGCTTCAAACAAAAACAAAACCCCTGAGCACCCCAAAACAAACAAACAAAGAACTAAGCAGCATAGAGGGATGAGTATGAATGAAGTACATGATATATAAGAGATAGAATTAGCACTTGATCGTATTCACTCCTTGATGTCACTTTCTGGGAACCAGTTTTAATATTTAATATTTTCAAAGCACCCAGTTTACTCTAGAATTCTTTGGCTGCACAATCTACCTTAACACTAAGTCATTTGGTAACACCATCAATACTTTTAATAGGTAACTTTAATATTTGGTGATTCTCTGCTTCTGAAATATAAACTATGAAGACCCCCCCATCCTGAAATAACTGTTTTTTTTTTTTTTTTAACCTCAGAGCCATCTCCCCAAACCAATAATAACTGTTTTTTTGTTTTGTTTTTTTACCTGAAAGAAATGACCTTTTCTTTAGCATGCTATTTTCGTGCTCACAGTCTGGATTCTACTATGATTGATGATTTAATTAGTTTCTTGCCATTCCTCTGCAATGTTCTCTACCTACATACCCCTCAGCAAAACTCCAAATTTGGAATGTTATGTCTTCTCTGCCTGAATAGTAACTTTGATGAAGAAAATATCTATCACTTTAAATGCACAATTCTCAACAGCAGCTACAGCCTCAGCATCAGCAGCCAATACTGTGAATGATTTTCAGATTTCATGCTTCGACTCTTACTTTCCTGAATGAGCCTTTGACACCTTCCCCAAACATTATTCCCACAGCTTGAGTTCATCAAACACCTCTACTTCAAATTCATTAGGGGTTTTTTAGACATTGGAGGTTTAAAGATCTATCACCAGCTAGAACTTTCTACAGCTCCATATTACTCCTAAGTGGTCTTTTCAACTTTTGTGATGTAAATACTACCCTACACTTGCTGTAAACTGGATAGAGACTGTCCTCCCAAAGTGGTAGTAGCATCTGTAAGAAGAGATAGGGCCCAGCGACAGGTGTTTGGTCATTGGAGCAAATCTTTAAAGAAAATCTGGAACCCCAGAGCCTTCTCTTTCCTCTTTTGCATCTTGACCCATGAAGTGTGCCACCTGACACAAGTCCATTGATGAAATCGGTTATGGTTTATAACCCGTCGTAGTTGCTTCGGTATTGCTGTGACAAAACACCATGGCCTAGGCAACTTAAATGAAGTGTTTAATTGGGCTTATGGTGGCAAAGGTTTAGAGAAGTGGTTCTCAACCTTCTTAATGCTGTGACCTTTTAATACAGTTCCTCATGCTTTGGTGACCCCTGACCGTAAAATTGTTTCATTGTTACTTTATGACTGTAATTTTCTGCCATTTTTTAAAAATTGAGCTATACATTTCCCCCCATTCCCCTTCCCTCCTCCTCTCTATAACTGTAATTTTGATACTGTTATGGAAAGTAATGAAAATATCTGATATACAGGATATCTGATATGCAACCCCTATGAAAGGGTCATTCAACCCCCAAAGGGTTGGCAAAGGCATGGCAGCATGACCAGCTGAACAGTCTCATCTAGATCCACAAACAGGAGGCAGAGAGAGGTATAGTTTTAATAACTTCAAAGCCCAGTGACACACCTCTTCCAACAAGGCCACACCTCCTAATCCTTCTCAAACAGTTCCACCAACTGGGCAGCAAGTATGCAAACACAGGAGCCTGTGGGTTCTATTCTCATTCAAACCATCATGTGAACCCAATGAACTCCCCCCTCCTTTCAAAGATGATTAAGTTTTTTATTTTTATTTTTATTTTTTTAAATAATAAAGTTACTAACACATACTCATCACTTTCAAACTCATGTCCAGCTTGGATTTCTCTACCCAGTAGAAACTTGTGCTTGGTGGTTCCACAGTGTTATGATTTGAATGTTAAACGTGTTCTACAAGGTCTCGTTCTTGAATGTTTGATCCCTGGCTGGTAGCACTATTTTCAGGAAGTTAGGGAATATACTGGGCCCTGTGGCCTAGTAGGCAGAAGTGGATTGAGTCTGTTTACAAGCCTCTGCTTCTGATTTGAATTGCCTGGCTAGTCCCAAAGCAGCAAGGCAGTTCACCTTTGTTAATATTGCTAATAACAAAGAACCACAGACTGCATCTTTTGGCTCAGGGTTTTAGAGTGTGAGGTCTAAGGTAGCAGTTCTCAACATGTGGGTTGTCATTTCTTTGGGCATCAAATGACCCTTTCACAGAGGTCTCCTAAAACCATCAAAAACACAGGTGTTTACATTGTGGTTCCTAACAGTAGCAAAATTACAGGTATGAAGTAGCAACGGGACAATTTTATGGTTGGTGGTCACCACAACATGACGAATTGTATTAAATTGTCAAAGCATTAGAAAGGTTGAGAAACACTGGGGTAAGGTCTTCTTCAGGTGGGGTCCTGACGTGGCACAAGTCATTATGTAGTCAAAGACAGAAATATATGTGTACCTTTCTTTCTGGTCTCCCTCTTCTTTCATAGTCATCAGGATAGTATTCAATCCTAATCACTCTCCAAAGACTCTACTTGTAAATACCAGCTATAATAATTTTTTAGTCTCATATCTCACAACAGGGATTAAATTACAACTCATAAAACCTTGGGGTACACTCACACCACAGCAGGGAGCTTTCAAACTCCCTCAAACCTATTCTTCTATCAATGCTAGATGACTGCTCTAAATGCAGTTGTGTTAGATCTCTCACCCACTCCAAACCCTGCACTGGTTCTCCAACGCCTGGAAAGCATGTGTCCTTCATTTGGGCTGTATTTGTTTAATTATGTAAAGATGTGTTGCATTTGCTTCACCTTCCCTGCCTAAGGCACCTGATTGGTCTGATAAAAAGCTGAATGGCCAATAGCTAGGCAGGAAAGGCTGCCAGGCAGACAGAATAAGTAGGAAATCTAGGCATGAGGAGAATGAGAGGAGAAGAGAAGAAAGAATGAAGGAGAGAGGAAGCCACAGCTAGCAAGACACTAGAAGCAGTGAAAGTAAGGAATACAGAAGGAAAGAAAACTAACAAGCCCCGAGGCAAAAGGCAGACAAAAATAAACAGGTTAATTTAAAAGAGCTAAGCAGAGAGAAGCCTAAGAACATTCAAAATCTTCAAGTTGCTGTGTCATGATTTGGGAGCTGGTTGGTGGCCCCAAAGAAGAGAAAGCCTGGTATAATTGTGAGTTCTCTGAAGCTTGAGATATGTAATATTTTTCTATGTACTCCTGGTGGTATGGAGTAAGTACTAATTTTAACACACATGTCGAACAAATGATTCATTAATGAAAAACCATTTTGCATCTGAGATGATTTGTCCAATTTATAGGCAGTCGAGGAGGAATCTGACTTACAAGTTTCTCAGGGTTGATTCTGAATAACATTAGGCATAGTGATATTTGAATAGCACTATTAAACTTAGGCAGGGAGGTGCCCAAAGTCAACTGAACCCCCAAAGAAGAAGCCGGAAGTGTTTGTAGTTGTTCTGGTGTCTAGGGAATGCAGAGGATTCTACTCCATGTGCACAAAATTTATTTCTGTTAAATCTTACTTTTTCTATAGCAAAGGTGTCTTTGCTGAATAAAAATATCTTTTTTTATATCTTGCCTGAATAACTTAAAGATATGGAACAAAGGAGGGCAAGCCAGATTTAAAGCTTTCTTTCTTTTTTTATACTGATTTTCTTCTCCAAGGTATTCGGAAAAACTCCAACTAAAGCACCCCAACTAAAGCAAAAAGGTAAGGTGTATTCTTTTGAAGCTCAGTAAAGAGTAGCTGTGACCACCAAGTATCATCATAATTAAAAGTCTTTTTAAATTAATAGTAATGGCCATAGGGTTAAAAGAAACTATTATTATTATTAAAAGTTACAATCCCAGGATGCTCAATGAGTGGCAGGTACTTCTCAAAGAATATCATAATGAGAAATTGTTTCCCTCTTTTTCTCTTTACCCTACTAGTATTCGCTGAGCTCAAATAATTTGGGGGCAGGTCCAAGGGATGATTTGAGAAGATTGCAGGGCCAAAAGGCATGATGCTTGGCGCCAGGCGACACTGAGCCTTTCCAAATCTCTCAGAATTTTGTCACCTGCCCCAGTGGAGGCAGCGTGGGTGAGCTGGGGAATCAAAGGAAGCTGACTAAGGAATTGAACCTAGGGAGTTGTGAAAAGGCAAAGGTACGTGGTGAAATGGCAATCATAGGGTCACTAGTGAAGAACAGCCCTAGGTGGCTCCTCAAAAGGTAAGCGAGCGGGCCAGGGCGGGGCGGGGCCTGGGCGGGAACCGGGATCGTGCTATGGGGCGCACCGGGCAGGAATGCCGCCTCTCCGGGGCGAGCGAAGGTGAGGGGAGAGTGAGTGCAGACCTGACGGGCGCCCCCGTCTCTCGCCTAAGCAGCTCGTCCTCACCGGGTCTGCAGCACCCGAGGCTTCACCCGCACTTGCCCGAGGGGGTGTCGGTGCGGAGCGGGCGGACAGGTGGCGCGCAGGTCCTAGCGCGCGGGGCGTCCCCCCTCGGAGTAGTGGTACGGCCCTGCCGCCGCTGATCTGGCAGGCTGCGCGCGCACCCCGCGGCGGGGCGCGGGCCGGGGAGTCCCGGCCTCTGCGGCCCGCCTCCGTCTCCGCCGGCGCCCTCCTCCCTCGGCTCTGGTGCCGGGCGTCCGCGCGCTCCGCGGGGAGGAGCGCGGCCGCGGGGGCGCGCCCCGGGACTCCGCCCCCTGCTCCCCTCCCGGAGCCCGGGTGCCCGGCTCGCGCGGCTCGGTACGAGACGGGGACCTCGCGCCGCCCCAGCGCCCCCGCCCCGCGTGTGAGGCGCCGCACCCTCCGGCCGCCCTGCCCGGTGCATGGAGGGGCCCGTTCGGATCGCAGCCACCGCCGCCGCCGCCGCCAGCGCGCGGGGGGATGACCTGGGGGTGGCTCTCGGAGCCGGCTGCCGCGCAGGAGGTCTGGGGGCTTAGCCAGCCCTGCGGAGAGGTGCGGGGGTC
Source organism: Cricetiscus sungorus (assembly GCA_030556225.1). NCBI lineage: Eukaryota > Metazoa > Chordata > Mammalia > Rodentia > Cricetidae > Cricetiscus > Cricetiscus sungorus. Next base: position 41,378,594 of record JANBXA010000740.1, on the reverse strand, counting down.
CCGCGGCAGGGTCCCCAAGGGTGGCCGTGGGTCGCGGCTCGGGCGCGGGAGGTCCTGGGGAAGCGGAGGCCAGTTTGCCCTCAGGATGCAAGGGGTCCTGGGTGGAAGGGCTGCTGAGGGATGCCCCGCAGCCGGCTCACCGCCGCTTCCTAGGGCGCTTGGAGCCACCTCACAGGAGGAGGCGGGGTGAGGTGTCAGTGACACGCTGAGGTCTTCTTCGGAGATCTGCCAGGGCAGGTGGGATGCAGCTTAGCAGAGGGCGCCAGCGCTTTTCCCAAGGGAGTCAACTCTGTCTCCCCTCTCCATCCCAGTAGAGTGCCGAGGAGAGACAGTGATTTATGTGTAGGGAGATGCAAGAGAAATTTCCTGCACAATGTATCTTTCTCTGCCTTCACAGGCTCAGTGACTTCCCAGCCCCAGGGAGTGTATTTTTCCTTCTCTTCTGTAAAGCTTTCTGCGGCTCGCATTATCATTTACTAAATACTTTAAATACATCGCTATTTATTTCAGCCTGCAGCTTCAGACCTTTGTTGCTTTCTCTCCACTTTTAGGCATTTCAGTAATAAATCACCGAGGGGGATAGATAGACTTCCTTGCCCTTCGCTTCATTGTTCTCTCTAACCCCACCAAATCAGGTGGAAGGCTCTTGAGAAAGAACTCGCCACAGAATGCCTGCCTTTCCTCATGGGGGCCACAGAGGGTGGCAGGTGTTTTAAGGGCAGGCTGCTCCCTAGTTGGGCTGTCGAATTTAGGGAGCCTCGTTAACAGAAAGTTAGCCTTTGTGTCCTTAATCAGACACCTTGGGGAACAGGAGGTTGGACTAAAAGGTAACGTGAGATTTGGTCTCAGGCCAATGCCAGGGATGATGAAAGGGGTTGAGTGAATTCAGAGTCCACGCCTCACTGATACCATACCCCTCGGATTCCCAGTGGACATTTGCCATAGCTCAAGGATTGTCTGCCAGAAGGAGATGGGAAGGGGGCTGGAGAAGAGGTGCCTTCATTTTTAATATAATTCTAGCTATTCTGTTACATTTTTATAACTCTTCCTTTCCAGTCTACTTACAGATGAAAATGTGGGATATGGATAGTTTAACTTTTAGGATAGGAGGAGAGAAAAATCGTCTGAATTTTTCTGGGAATTTTAAATTAGTGTTGAACTTGAAAGAATTCTTAGAAACTTGGAGAGGCACGGAATAATGTAGTCTGTTAAGCACATGTTGAAATAAATTACTGCATGCTTTAAGTTATATGAGAAGGATGGAGAAAACCTGTTTCATTTTGTAAAGCATGCCTTGGTTGTGTGTTTGACAGTGTGTAAAAGAGAAACGTTTTTATTTCTATAAAACACACAAATGTATATTGTTTAACTTTCTTTCAAAAACTTGGTTACAGTATTTGGAAGTCTTTCTTTGAATAGTTTAATCACCTAGGAAAACCAGTCACTAAGAGGTGCTGTGCTATTGTTTGTGTAGTAACTCACTTGGGATGCTTTGATTGACTGCTGTGGTTCTCATCAGCCTCTCCTGTGCAAAGTACTTAAGCAGTACTTTCAAGCAGTGCAAAGAATCCAAGGACCTGACATGCACTGATCTAACTTGAGTAGGTTGTTTCCTGTATCTCTCCTATGTCTGGCAGGTTTTGCAGGTGGCTTGACGTTTTGTGAAAGGCGTTAACTTCACTTTAAGATAGGACCCTCCCCCATCATTAGGGCATATATAGAGGAGTGCCCAGGGATAGGACCTTGTGTCATAGGGTGGTCCTCCACAAAGGTCAGGTAAAATGTAATAGCTGATTCTGACTTTCCTCTTGTTTTCTGCTTTGTGTGCATGCTCTCGTGGTTCTCAGACCATTTCTTTCTTTTTTAAATGACAGTAGGGTTTTTCTTCTTTCTTTTGTGAACATGTAGACTAAAATTTGATGAATGTTTCTAAGTAAAATACTGGGGAAGTGATTTCAGGAGTTAAATATTATCGTTGTGAAATCAAGGGAAGAATAACAATGATAAAAAGATATGAATTGGAAAATTTGTTGTTTTAATGTGTGTTATTAGTTAACATGTGATCAGCATCTCTGTGGTGCAGAATTATAGCTAGGACAGTACATTAGAAGTGTGAATGAATTACCTACAGTAGGCTTTCTTTAGCTTAATGATCTTAATACAAACTAATTAAAATAGGAATTTGGAGTCTGGCTGCTAACTGTACTGCTTTGAAGGAATTTATTTTTTAACATTGTGTTGTTTTATTTGTTTACTTTTGACTGATGCTTTTTTTCAAGAGATTTACTCACCTAGATTGAATTAAAAAAGGTTACATTGTTTTTATTTACACTTTTGCATTGTATTCAAACATTCCATGTGATAAATTTTTATTGTGTAGGTAGCATGCACCCGCTATGCACAGGAGGGGAGGGCTGTATTTGTTTATTGTTAAAATTAAGGGGCAGTACACAAGAATATACTTAATGTCACTTAAAATACTGGGTTACATTGAAATGAAAAGCTGTGGGTTTTTTTTTTTTTTTCCTTTAAAAAAAAATCCTTCAAGTTTTCTCTCATTGTTTGTGCACTTTCCCTCCATTGTCAGGCTTAAAACATACAGTATCATTGTCATCTGTCCCCTGAATAATGGTCCTGAGGTGATATTATTAATGTGGCTTTTTAAAATCAAACTAATTATACTTGCCTAAAAGAGCCACATGTGTGTGATTCTAGCTGCCTGGTGCCTTTTGAGAGCCCTGGAGACAAGCTAGTGAATAGAGCTGAAAATTCATTCTGTATTTGATTAAATGGAACAGACTCGCTGCTCCTTACCCCAGCAGGGGCTGTGAGATCTCTTGATCCCCGAAGCGGCTCCTAGACCCTGGGAATTCCATTAGCGAGCACCTGAGGAATTTCTGCCCTGCAGTGCCTTTTTTGTATGTGTGTATGTGTATGTGCGGAGAGGGAGTGGAGCTGAGTAGTGATGGGGAGGGGGAGTAGAGGGGCTGGAGAGCAGGCTGCTTTAGAAGGCTCCATATGTTAGCAGATTTACAATCAAGGCATGACTTAACAGCTTATCTTGTAAGAGAAAAGCCCAGCCCAAAGGCGGACTGCTTGCTGGTGGGGGACTTTATTACAGGCAGGGCTGTGTTGATGCGCTCTTAGCACTGAAGCGAACCCTAGTGTAAGTACAGAGAGCTGCTCTGCTCTCCCTCTGAGCTCAAGCATACACACGTTTGCAACCTTGGTAAGTTTTCTTTGAATGACCTTTAGATAAATATGTGAAATTATGTTACAGTGTGCTCTTGCCTGTAAGGGGCTAGTATATTGTGTAATGACTTAAAATTTGGCAAAATCAGGCTTTTATGGCATGTCGATTGCCCGTACAGAAATGAAATGCTTGTTTGGAATAGGCGTATTTTAGTTTATACCTTTATTTCCATCTGATCTTATTCTGTTTTTTCTTTTTATAGAATTTAAATTTGTTTTGTCTCTTTTCTGCTAGCATTTTAAGGACTTCTGTTGGCTCTCCAGTATTTTGAGCCATTGCTCTGCAGACTTGCCAGCAGCCCCAAGTAAATGAAAACATAATTTCCGAAAACATTCTGCAGAATTTCTAGAGCAGACTTGTGGAGAAGCATTGGTGTGTCTCCTTCTGCTTCCTTTTCCTCTGCCTTCGGTATAGTTTGGAAACTTTTTTTTTTCTTCAGAGTACTAGCCTTGTTGACTTCTTGTGTACTTTTCACAGAGGATGGGTTGGGGTTTGTGGGTAGTATTGTTAATTGCTTTTCATCTTCCCAGACTGAATCACAATGTGAACAGTTTCAGCTCACGTGGAATGCAGCGGCATGTTTGATGGCTGCTGTGATATATTTTATTGCTAACTAAAATCATGTAGATAGTGCAGTTCTTTTCTTCCCATTCCCATGTAGTACTGTATCAGGTTCTCACAATACATGTTTAGAATATAAAGAACCCCCTTTGAGAATATGTTTAATTATTTTCCTCCTTCACTGGGGACATGCCTTTTAAGATGAAGATTAACTCTGAAGTCAGCGCCAGTCTTCCTTAACAGTTTAGTTACTGTGTAATATCTTTTGATGACCAGAGATAATTAAAAACAAACAAACAAATACAAAATCCCCTTTTAATAACATTTTGTTGTGCTGCATGTGAATTGGAATGTGAGTAGGAGCTTCAGTTCTTGGGTGCCAAGGGTGTGCCTGTTAATAGAGAGATAACGTGTGCGCTATTTACATTATTGACTTTGAGTTCCACATTCTGCTCATATTTCCTTGCTTGAAGCTGTGTGCTGATTTTTATTTTCATGTTACGGTAATAGAGATTGAAGTGAGATGTTGACATACAACTTGCTTTTCAGCTACTCCTCTTATTGTTTATGTAAACTTGAACAATGATCTTGACCTAGCCTTGGATCCTATATCTGTAAAATGGGGATTAAATGGGTAGAATGTCTCCCCACTGTGGGATTAAATGAGTTAATGAAAGTGAAACATTTGGCAGATAGTAAAACTTCTGTGTTAGCTGCTGTTATTTTTATTGATTCCTCCTGTGCAGTTTAGTGTGTTACTTTGGTCCAAAAGTGATTCCTTTCAAGTTCTAAGGAAGGAGGAATGGAAGTTTGTAACCAATGTGTCCCCTGTAATTGCTACAACTTGATCTGTTAAAATTTTCTTAAATTTCCAGTTGAAACTTAGAAAGCATTTAGTAACAATGTGTGGAGCCTTTTCCAATTTGGGCAAAGATATGAACTAGAGTACACCCCTGTATGCAGTGAGCAGCAAATGAATAGTTAGGTCAGCACACACCTGTGCTATCATTAGCGAGTCCAGTTGCATTTCTTTTGCATGGAAAGGCTCCTTGGTTCTCTTCCTCAACCTTCCTCTCTTCCCACAGGCAACAACTATCTGATCAGTCTTGCCATAGGATAATTCACCTGTTCTTGAACTTGGTAAAATAGAGTCATGCAGTGGCTGTATTCTTGTACCTGTGCAGTTTATCCATGCTATTGTGTGTAGTACTTACTCATGCTTTTAAAGTTGTTACAGAGTCTTTTTTGTGTCTTGAAATTTATTTTTGTTGCCTCATGGAGTATATGATTATTGGTAAAAGAAAGAAAAATAACATTTCTTCATGATTTTCTAGAAAATCAAATCCCAGTGGCTATTTTAGAAAAAATAACCATGACATCATTTTTTTTAATGTAAAACTGAGTTGGAGGTAATTTACCTTTATTTTCAATTCCTTATAAATCCTCTGATAATACTTTTATTTCCTGTTTGTGTTTTAGGAAGTAAAGGAAGGAGCTTCGAGATAGAGAGAAAGGGGTATATGAGATAGAGTATCATCTTTATGTTCAGGATTAAGCGCCCTGGTCAATACTTAGAATTAACCACAGAAATAACCACAAGCTCAACTATAGTGTCCTGTTTTTTGAGTTGAAAATATAACTGCAGAATGTTTATACAAACATATATACATACATACATGTGTTTTTGTGTTCAGATACTTTTTTTTTATTTAAAAAAATATCAAAAATTGAGGACAGCAGGGCTAAGATGTTATGGTCTAGGAGGCTTTGAGGAACAAGGCCACACACTTCTGTTGTGTGGAGAGTTTTACCCATTGCCATACATCGAGAATCTCTGTTTATGCTTTGTGAAATTCCTTAATATGGGGAATGAAATTTATCTCACAAGCAGTAAAACACAAAACAAAATGATAGTGATGGATATGAAGTTTTACTTTTTTCAAAATTTACAGGGACTACAGTTGAGATGAATAGCTTGTACTATGTTACTGTTGACATGTTGACTGAAGGTTTTCTGGATGTGTTGCTTGGACATTAGCCATATTTTTCCTCAGGAGACATTATTTTTTTTTTCAGCATTTGTGAGTTTATTAAACCTTTCTATTCATAGCTCCTTGACACAGATAATTTTTCACAGACAGCCATGGGTAGGAAAGGGTCCCCCTGACTCCCAAGGAGCCTGTTGGGGCCAGGATGTCATTAGATGTAGGGGCAGTTGCAGTGGCCATTTGTGACTCATTTTTTAAAAAAATATGTTTTAGACTTACTTGCTTTGGGGTATGAGTGTTTTGCTTACATATATGTGTGTGCCCTCAGAATTGTTGTCAGATCTTTTAACTGGAGTTACCAACAGTTTGGAACTACCATGTGAGTGCTGGGACAAATACAGGTCCTCTGCAAGAGCAAGTGTTCTTACTACTGAGCTCTCTCTCCAGCCTGTATCTTTTGTTCTGTAGGGGCACTTGTAGATGCAGATTATGTCCCAAAGGAAAGGACTGTCTAACAAGTGGAGCCACCTCATGCAAGGTCGTGATCTTTGAAAGGCTGTGAGTCCATCTGGACTATTCTAATAGTATTTGCCAGTGATGATGTGTCAGAATCTCATCTGTGGGTGAGAGACTGAACCAGTAACCTCCAAAGGCCTTTGTGGAAGTGCCAAGGTTCTATGAGATAGGTTTTCATGTTGTATCCAGGCCACATACCTGTCATAGCATAATTCCAAAGGAAGAAAAAAATATGTGTCCTGTTTGCAAGTAAATACACTTTCCCAATCTAACTCTGGGTTAAAATTGGAGGCTGTGTCTACTTGACCCGCTCTTTGCATTTTAAGTACAATTCCTAATTTATTAATAACCACTATGCCAGTTACTCTTTCTGCTTTTTAAAAATTTTATTGTAAGGGAGAATATGGAGCCAAGATCATGGTATGTACCTGCAAATCAGCTACATAGTGAAATACTGTCTTTAAAAACAAAACAAAAATGGAGATAAGATGGGGTTTTCTAATAATTGGATTTATCAGTATCAGAAATGGTAAGTATAAAATTTCTGTCAGGCTAGTTCTTATTCATTTGCTCCTACAAATTAGATGTAGTGAGTATCAAATACTCCTTTTGTCTTTCTGTCATCCAAACTTTTCTAAGATTCAGTTTCAAGAGAGAGAAAAATTCATAGATGGAGAAAGGCTAATACCAGTGACTTAACAACAACAATCCTTATCTGGGATTGGTCTGGGATACACTTTTATCTACAAAATGGCATTTTATATAATAATTGGTTCCAGTACTGTGTGATCCTGAGTCATCAAAGTAATATTCTTTCTCTCTTATAAAGCGGGAAAGTATGTTTAATTTTTACCATTTTTAAATTTAATTTATTATTATAATTTATGTGTGTGTGTGTGTATTAGGAGAGAGAGAGAGAGAGAGAGAGAGAGAGAGAGAGAGAGAGAGAGAGAGAGAGAGAATGTGAGTGTGTGTGATATGATGTGTGCGGCTGTTGATTACTGGGCAGGACGTTGGTCACAAGGCTTCCATGACAGCTGTTTGACCTGCTGAGCCATCCATCCCAGGTACCTACTGCCCCATATCTATGTGTGTACATAGCTGCCCTCCCTCCTTTCTTGGAAGCAGGTCCTCTCTTCTCTATGGCTGTTGCCTTATTTATCCAGCTTCCATTTCAAAACTCAAGAGGGGGAATAAGAAGTGTGAGGAGACTCCCCAAAATTAAAAACCTCAAAAGAAATAAACTCTGTGAGCATTTCTTAACAGCTAAGTCATCCTGTGTTCCTTTCTTTCAAAGCATCCATCCTTTGCCTGAGTAATGATGTTCCTCAGACCTAAGTCTGATCATGTGCCGCTCCCCATAAAAATCCTCAAGTCTCTGACATTTTTATGTTTTCCTTTTTTAAAATTGTGTGTCTTATTTTAATTATGAGTGGATATATGCACATGAGTGCAGCTGGACAGAGGTAAACATCAGCTACCCTGGGGCTGGCCTGGAGCTGGAGTTACAGGTGGTTGTGAGCTGCTTAACAAGAGTTCTGGGAACCAAACAGGTCCTCTGTGAGAGCAGTGATCCATCTCTCCAGCCCCTTAAAACTTTATTTGTTGTACTAGGGGGTTGACCCTAGGGCCCCATATACACTAAGCTAATGTTCTACCATGGTCCCAGTGCTTGGATCTTTTGCGGGGTGGGGGGTGTACAAGATCAGTTGCACCCCAGTGCTTATGTCGTCCCAGATTTGCACTGTGTGGGTACGCCATGCTTCAGTTTCTCTCCTCATCCCCCCTTTGAGATATAGTCTTGTGGCCCAGGCTGGCTTCAAACTCTTAAACTTCTGGCTTTCCTGCCTCCACCTCCCAAGTGGGAGAATTCTAGGTATGTGCTGCTATGTCTGCTTTGTGGGGTTCTAAGGATAGAACTTAGGGCTGTATGTGTACTAGGCAAACACTGCCAACTGAGCTATGTCCCAGCTTGGTGTTTCTTTCAGGCTAGGAACATATCTCTGAACACTTATAATGTCATAATTGTATCCACCTCTGTCAAATTTGTACTATAGAGGACAATGTAGTTTCCCGCATCGTCTCGCATTCTCAGCATACTAATTGTGTAACACTAAAATGCCTTGAAAACCCTGATGTATGTTTGAATTCTTGGGAGAATGTAAAAGTGTAAATTCTAGTCTGGTACGAAGGGTAGATGCCAAGGTTTTCACTTCCTAATGAGCTTCCATGTGTTGTTTGTTATGGTTGGGATCTAAAATGGGCTCTCTACCCTAAATTCATGTGTTGAAGGTTTGATAGGATTGTGAGGAAGCTAACTTTATTAGTGGGTTAATTCATTAATGGGTTCCTACAGACTGGACTATGAGGAGGCAGGGTCTAGTTGGAGGAAAGTGGGTTGCTGAGACATGCCTTTGAAGAATGGAGTTCTTGGGATCTGCTTTGCTCTTTCTCCCTGCTTCCTGGCTGCTAGGAGGTCAGTAGCCTCCTGCACCATGGACAACCACTATCATGATGTTCTGTCTCGCCTCAGGCTACCATGGTCTAAAACCTCTGAAGTCAGTGTGCCAAAGTGAATTTTTCTCCCTTGTTTTCTGAGGCATTCTATGTTAGTGGAGAGGAACAGTTGAACACAAGGAGTAGTAGGATACTAGGCTCTTTCCTCTAGATCCTTGAGTGATCTCAACATACAATTTTTCTTATAAAAAATCAAGTGAAATCATAGATTTTTCAATGTCAAGTTCAGGCAAAGATCACACAGCTCCTAATTATGAAAAATCAAAGAAAGTTTCAGAAAACAACAAAATATAGCCAAATGTTAAGAACTGTGGAGTACCAACTGCTGATACTCTGATGCATGTCAGGTATTTTGAATAGTTTAACCATTTTATGTATTTAAAATGTATTTTTATTCTGTGTAACATCATTAGTGCCTAGGGAGCTGAGGTCATGTTTTGCTTGTTTGTGTTTTAACTGGTTATTATTACAGGGGTTCCCTTGAGTGTGTAAATACTAAAAAATACGTTCTGGCCTCTGTCTCTTTGCCAGGGAAATTTCTGACAGTTATTGGGCTTTTGTGGTATCAGAATAACAGTAAGTAGTGTTCTCTATTTTATAATAATTTGGTATCTGTTCAGTGAGTAATTGTATGCATCGACTGGCTGGAGGTAAAATTGGCAAGGGAAAAGAATGTTTAATGGATAAAATGCTACTTTTATCAGGTCATGAGATTACTCTAGTGACATCAGAACTTGGCAGCCCTTTTAGGTCCAATAAAAAGAAAAAAAAGCATCATGATCTGGGGAGGAAACATTTTCCCTCTGCCCATTTCTTTTGGCTTCTTTTCCTGCTTTTGGCCTCAGGGAGTATGTAAAACAAAATAACAACATGGTGAATTACAAGCATAAGAACTAGGGAGTGAGTAGTTTTAGCTTGACTAGAACTTATCGCTCACCTGTGTGTCAGTAGTACCCAGATCCTGTCATGATGGAGACTTGGTTGGCAAGAGGGTAGCCATGGTAAACCCTCACTCATAAAAGGGGTTCCTCCTCATGGCTCAACATTCTGTAGCATGCAGCTTGAAAACATTTGGTGACTGTGTGAGATGATGAGGAGGGGGTGAAGGCTGAGTGAGTTAATAGAAATGATTTTCAGTTGTTGGCATTCTAGCATCTGAGCTTTAGCTTCAGTACATCTTGGGACTATGAAATTGCAAAAGGAAATTTTTAAGTGCTTAATAGCTTTAAAAATGTGAGTGGAACCATACTGTAGGCTTACTACTGTGCTGCACCCATAACTTACCTCACAGGTACATCCTACTGCTTGATTGCCATTTTATTATTCAGTTATCACAGCATTTATTTGGTGTGTGTGTGTGTGTGTGTGTGTGTGTGTGTGTGTGTGTGTGTGTGTGTGTGTTTTCAGGTATACACGAGCCATGTCTGTGGAATGCATGGAGGCAGAGGGCAACTCTCAGGAGTCTTAATCATCTCCAACCTTGTGGGATTTAGGATTGAACTCAGGTCTTCAGGCCGTGTGCAAACACCTCTGCTGGCTGAACTGCTGGCCAGCTATTTTCAAGACAGCATCTCGCTGTATACCAGGCTAGCTTTTGTCTTGCAGCAATTCTCCCATCTTCTCCTGAATGGTGGGATTTCTGGAGACTTCAAGGTTCCATTTTAAAGGAGTTGTTGAGTCTTCTTTAAAGCCGTAGATACCTATGCAGAAGCAAATGCTCATTGTTCTCTATTAAGAAGCACATTTGTGCTGAGATGGCGCAGATAGTTAAGCGTCTAACTGAGTTCTATACATGTTTATCTCCTTAATATTTTTAAGCTATATTTTGATTGGATTTGTTCTAATTTCTAAGCTGGTGTGGTTTTATTTATATTTGTTGAAAAATAGGACTTAAAAAGACAACATAAGCCCCCTTTGAGGTTACAACAAAAATAAACATCCATTTTCTTCCCAGCTCTGATTCAAAGCTCTAGTTACAATATTTTAAATTATTTTGTGTTTCAGTTGGATTTCTCCCTTAAAATAAATTGTATTAGGCTTGCTTTGATTGTCATTATCTATAGGTCTTTGATAGAAATTTCCTCATGTGTTTGAGCTAAATTCTTTTCCTTCCTTTCCTGGCTAGCTGAAGTTCATTTTGAGTCATTCTAAGACTGGTTATTACCCATGGTCTCCTATGAAGCTGGCAAACACAGTTGTCATGATTTGTTACTTCTTTTGTGTTTGAGGATGTATTTTAAAAAGAACTATTGTAATAGTGGTTAGGCCTTAGAATAATTTCACATTTGTTGCTATGACAGCAGCCACAGTGGGGTTTTAAATAATACAATGCAGCTTGCAGAGGTTTGCTATCTGGCCTTTGTGGCATCAAATAAATTTTAGCTCAGGGATTTGACTATGTGCATATGACCAATGTTAATAGGAATCTTTTAGTTAACTCCCAAAGTGGGTTTCCAAAATGTGAACTTTTGGCAAGTTCAGACAAATGTATCCTCCCCCACTCATGGAAATGACTGATCATGAACATTATTTAAAGGTTACTTAAAGGGTATCAGTGTGGAACTTCTTAGTTTGAGATTTTCTTTCCAATATATAGTAGATTAATTCCTAGATAAGGAAGTGGTTAGTCCTGTAAGCAAAACTATAACATTTGGTTTTGTTTTCTTAGCCAGCTTTGTATATGAGCACACACACACAGAATAGGGAGAGCATATTTCACTAGTTGGAATTATAGACATTAGCAGGCATGGAATCAAACCAGGAGGTCCCACATATAAAATTCTACAGTTCTTCAGCAGCCCAGAGTGAGAAGCTGTTTTGAACTGTTCATTTGTACAAATGCTATTCTTTTATCACTTCATGTTGAAATGTGAGTTTTTTTGGGGCAGGCGGTGGCGGTGGCGCAGGGGGGGGCACTTTAACATTTAGTAGGCAAACAAGGTCCCCATTTGCTTGTAAAGGTTTTTTTTTTTCATTCACTGAGAAATACTAGCGTCTTTTGTGTGTTAATTCACCTAAAGTGAATGCTGCCTGTGCACTTGGGGAAATCAACAATAAATAATATGGTGACAAAAGAGTGAAGTGTTGCTTTTGCAGAGCGAGGCTCTTGTCTGTTGGGGTGCCCTGCAGACTTATAAGAATAGTGCCTCCAGGAGATTGGGAAGAGAAGCCCTGACCTAGTCTGGGCAGTGCATGCACAGACAGGCCAAGGAGGAGCTACAGACACCCTGCCCTCAGTCCCCCTGCTGAGCAATTACAAACTCTTGTTTTGTGGTTCTTTTTATTCCTTATATAGAATACATTTCTTCTGCCCTGTGTTTCTGATGCTGATCATTTCTAAAATAACCTCTACAGAGCCCTTTCTACTTTACTCAGTATTTCACAGCTGTCTCTCTTCTCTCTCATATAAGAAATGCACCAGCTAATAAAGTTTTTGTGAGCAAGGAGATCATGAAGGCCATCTATGAGCACTGGAATCAGATGAGAAAGTTTTAATCTAGTTCAAAGTCAGGTGGCCTTTCAAAATCTCCCTGTTGAGTGCTGCAAAAGTGTTATTTGAAATTTCTGGCTCTCTCTTAAGACTTATTTTAGGTCACAAGTGCACATTTGTAAGTGCTTAGTAATAGATGAAAATTGTTAAATTCTGTGTTTTTCTTTTGTCTTTGATAATTCTAAACCACAATTTCTACATCCTAGACTCGATTGACCTAATGGAAAACACTGAAATGAATTTTGCTAAGCTAAAATTGACTTCCTGGTATCTTGTATTTCATTTCCTCCACTAGTTACTGATCCCGGCTTTTTAACTTTTTTCTTTGGAACAGAGAAAATACTTGGATGCTTAGACATCCTTTTACATTGTTATCTTGGCTGAATGTGCAACTTGAAAGGCTTTCCCAGTTATAGTTAAAGCAAACACAAAGGAGACATTTTAGAAGTGAAGGTCATTGTTTTTCTTTATGTTTTTGGTTATGGAACAAATGCAATGTCTAAATTGATATGTTCTGTCTCTGATCTTACTGGTTATTCTCTGTTATTTCTTGTATCTGAAATGTGACTGGTGATACTGAGACCAAATTTCACTTTTCATTTCTTGGTTATGTGAGGGTAGGGTTTCAAGCTTTGTGGGTTTTAAATGATTCAGTATTACTTTGGTCAATTGTTAATAATTTCTGTTTTTGTTTTCTATCACAGTAATGCTGGCTAAGACAAAAGACAGCATTGAAGCATCTTACCATGTCTAATTTGTGTTATTTTGGGGTAGACCATCAAAATACTCATTAACTACTTAGTGACATGGTTTAAAATGGTTGGTGGCCAGATTAAGAAGGGAAAAGTAGATATCCTTGGGGCTGGAAGTTGCCCTCCTCCTCTGTTGGAGAAGGCTGGGTTGTAATCACAGCCCAGTGAGGCTCCCAGAGTGAGGTGTGAGGTTGTTTATTTTCACTCCAGAGATGTATATACTGCAGAAGGAAAACTCTGGCCTGGCTTAACCCAAGCAAGTCATTACTTAGCTACGATCTGGCAGGCCATTTGATTAAGGCTGACAGAGCTCATATAATATCAGAACCAGACCCTCCTGGTGATTGATGATGCTGGACTGTATAAGGTTTTTTTGTTTTTGTTTTATTGTTATTATTAATTTTAATATGGAAAGAAAAAGATGAACAAGAATGAATACTAATTCTGACTTGTATTTGTCCAGCATAAACTGTCTGATAGAATTTTATCTGTAGTTAACATTCATTAATATGTATGCTGTTTCTTAGGTGGCAGTTAAGTGGTTTTAGAACAATAGTGTCTTAGTTTTTGACTGTAGGTTAATGTGACTTTATGCTGTTTCTGGTGCCGTGTCCATCGTAGGTTTTTATTCTGCAATCCTTCAGTCCTTTACTTGAGGCCCTGATTCATAGCATAATGTCTTTAACATGATTGCTTTGATATTATATATTCCTTAGTGTAATGGGATTAACCTAAAAAAGAAATAAAATCCCCTTCATTTTCTAATAAAATTAAATCAATTTGGAAATGTTTGGCTTTAAGGCATTTTCAACTCTTTGCTTTTGAATTACATGAAACCAACTTGACCTTTGTAATAGCATATCTGGGCCATGGAGTGTAGCTGCTGGTCTCTGTGCTGTCCTCTGGGTTCCATGTCTCATTCCTATTGACACAGTGTGACTGGAATGTGTCAAACGTTCTACCTGCATTTGTCAGCCCAGAGAATTTGGGTCCAGCTAAGAATGACCCTCCCCCATCCCCCATTCCCACCACACACACACACACACACACACACACACACACACACACACACACACATACACACGTCCAGGCTTTCAGAGAAGCATAGTAATTCTTGTAGTGGTATTGAACTTGTACTCTGGAGAAAACATTGTACTGAAATTCTACCAATGCACAGGCTTTAAGATATCTCATTTGGGGCCTATAAAAGAGAGGATAAAGCTTGGTTGTATTGCATTTATAGTTTTCGTAGGGTGGTGGTCTTGTGGCTTTGGAGTTGGGTAGCATTTACAAGATTATTTTAGCATCTATAATCTCAGGGAATGCACATCTTGCATTTATATTTTTGAAAATATAATTTTTGCTTCATCTCCTAACACCATTCTTAACCCAATTTTGTGAGAATGTGTGTGGTAGCCCTACCCCTCCATCAATAACTTACAGTGCCATAAAAACCAGCCAAGAACTACTAACCAAAACAGGTGATCTTCCTTTCTTTCTTTCTTTCTTTCTTTCTTTCTTTCTTTCTTTCTTTCTTTCTTTCTTTCTTTCTTTCTTTCTTTCTTTCTTTCTTTCTTTCTTTCTTCCTTCCTTTCTTCCTTTCTTCCTTTCTTCCTTTTCTTTCTTTACTTTTTTTTTTTTTAGCTCTGATACAAATACAGTATTTTAACATCCTAATTCAATACCTACTAATGAAGATAAAGTTTGTTTATGTAAATAGATCATCAAATTGATACTGCATGTACTGACAAGAAATAACTAAATCTTCTCTTGTACATGTATGTGAGGTTGCCATTGTGGCAAGTTGTTTAATAAATGTACTTGATTTCCCTTAAATGTTTACTATAGTCAAGACTGAAAAGCAGGTGTTGGCAAGAAATAGACAGGTTGACCTGATGATTTTAGGAATTACTGTGGTTGGAATTTTACGTGCTGAGTCACCTTCTTGGTGTGGACTAGGGTCACTACTCCAGAGTTCTTTGACTTACTACATCTTGCTGCTTTGTGATTTTGACTACAGTTCGTATGTTACAGGAAACCTGGCCAACATGTGTGATCAAATCCTGCTATTTAGCCTGTCCCTGTCTTAAATATCTACATAAAGATAATCACACATGCACTGTGTATCTTTGACAGCAAGGCCTTATGGAGTAATCCTAATGTTGAGGTGTCCGTTTATCCACCGCTGTTCCTTAGCCTCCTGGTGGCTGCTTTGTACACTAGTGACTCAGGTGGTGAGTCTCTTCCTCAGACTCAAAGTGCCCTGTGATGACAGGTCCTCTTCATCCTGTTCTCACTCTGGCCTCTGGACTTCCTTCAGCTCCCTGTCACATGCTTCGCTAATCGACCCTCTTGGCACCTGTCTTAAATTATATGTAATGAAAATGTTGGCTGTGACTTTTTAAAGTTTGGTAGAAAGTGGATAAATGAACACTGGCATAAGAGTAATTAAAGAAGAAAATATGGCTCCTCATGAGAAAACAGAGTTGGGTGGTCAGTCAGGTCAGAGGGCATGAATGCTGAGGCTCTAAAGTTGCTGTCTGATAATGTTTGCCATTTTTACTATTTCGTGTTTCAACATAGAAATTCAGTAGTTGTCAACTGTCATTTTTGGAAAACACTGCTGAGGTTCTTGCAGTGTAGGCTTATTCATTTATCAAGCTGCTTCCCAGTGTTGGACTCACAGTGGTGAGCAAAATACATGGGAACTCCTCTAGCACGGAGTTGACAAAGTGTTTAATCTGGGACTACTAGAAAATGGTTTTAAAAGCTCTTTTACTTTTTAGGACAGCTTCATGTACAGGTGAGTGGAAGGGATAAGGACTACTCACATATGCTCATCCTCAACCTCATTTGTGACTGAAAACAATCTAGCTTAGGTTCTTCTTCATTTTCCGTATAGTATAGCGGGGCAGGTAAAGTGAGACCCTTGTGATGTCTGTTCAGCTACATTTTTTTCCCCTCCTGGAGACAGGGTTTCACTGTGTAGCACTGGCTGTCCTAGAACTTGCTCTTTAGACTAGGCTGGCCTTGAACTCACAGAAATCTGCCTACCTTTGTCTCCCAAGGGATTAAAGACGTGAACCATCGTTGCCAGGGTGTCAGCTACAATTTTTATACATGGGAAGTCAGGTTAAAATCGAAGTCAAGGCCATTGTTGAGGAAAGAAAGCATCAAACCCCAAATCTTAGAGCAGTGTGTAGGGAGGTTAAGAGGGTAGCAGGACATTACTTGAGCTGAATGTTGGGTTGGGCATGGTACATCCCTGCCGGTGAATGTTTGGCCGATCCTCTGGGTGAGATACTCATGAAGGTACAGTGGGGGCTTCTGGTATGGCTGGTTCTTTGTGAGTGGCAGAGACCTGTTCTCTCCAGGAAACACAGTGGTGCTAACATAGGGTGAAGGTCTGAGAATCCAGAGGGAAGCAGGGCAACCCCTTTCATAAAGAGTGGTAACTAGCTGTTAAACGTATACCAATTTAAGACAGTGAAAACCGGTCTTTAGTTGCTTCTTAGTATTGGTCTTCAAGCCAGCTTGGTTTTTAGTGATAATTTTATACTAACCTGGAGTAGAATGAGAAACAAACGAATAGCCAAGATGTAAAATGATTGCTTCTGAAGCTGTGTTCTTTGTGAAATTACTTTCCACTTGCCTTTTTTGTCTCGTTTGAATGAAACAATCATAACAGATAACAGTTCTTAGTTAACAACACAAAACTCATGTTCTTACATGGCAGATTTTGACATTCATACATAGGACACAGGTGTTTTAAACATTTCTCCCTTCCCCCCTCACTGTCATCATTTTTCTGGAGTCCTGAGGACTGAACCCATGACCATGTTCATGTTAGGTGACTGTCCTAAAACAGCCACCCACACCATTCTCAACATCCAGGCATCTCCTTTTTAAATTTGGTTGTCAGCATCCCAAAGCCTGGGATATATTGGTGTTGTCTAAATTCAGCAGGACATCAACACAGTTGTTGATGTTAGGATGTGGCTTCTTTGCTAGTTCGTAGGCTAGGTGTTTGTCCACAAGTGAGATGCATATCAAGAATGAATGATACCTCAGTGTCATTTGATTCTGCCTGGCCCCAGGTTTAAGTGGCTTTTTTCCTTCTCCAGCAGAAACTGGGACAGCTCATCTAGTTTTAATGGCATGTTGGTTGTTCTGTACCCTGAGGTTGGAAGGCAAGCTCCTAAAAAGCCCCTCTCTATAAAATAGTTGCTTTTCAGATGTTTTATTAGTACTGCTGCTGGTTATTTTAATTAGCAGTATGTTTTATTTGCACCTCCAGGCCATTTGGGCAAAGATTGTAATTCAGATAAACAAAACAATATCTGATGTTCTGGACCGCCCACACCTGCCATCTGGGCTTCGCCTCTGAGCTGCTTATGTTGGCAATGAAGGCAGCAGAAAGAAAGGAGGTACTTGTGGTGTGATGAAACTCTTCAAATGTAGATCCCCGGAGAGCTTGAGACCTGAGTGTTTTTCTCCCCAACCCTCAAATTAAAAAAACTAATATCATTTGTTTTGATATCCTTTATTAGCATGTGTTAGTTGTATTAGTTGCATATATGAATGTGGTTCTAGGTGGTATTTCCATACCTGCATATGGCATGCATGGGTTAAATCCAGCTTGCTTTCTCCCACCTGAGTAGTTTTCAAATGGATAATGTTCTTTTATTCAGTAATTCCCTTTTAAAAGAGAAGTTCCACATCACCAAAAGAACTTTGTTTTCACTATCTACACGTTTCCTACAGTGTTTGCAGAATTCTGTGAACTCCTCATTGATGGCTTGACTGTGAAGTGGTAGGCACCATTTTTACAGAACAAGGGCATCTCGTCGCTTAAGTTCTTACAATGAAACCATGAACTCCATGTCTCTTACTTACAACAAACAAACAAACAAAAACACAAGGACTATTACTTGTTTCATGAGTAGACACATACTCAATCCCTTGTTTGTGGAAGCACTGTGCTTCGGTTTTAGGGTTAAGGTTTTGGTGGCTTTGGCTTCTCTCTACTTCTCCTTTTGAAGGTGCAGTGTCTAGCGTCTGCCAAAGATGAGGCAAGCCATCACATAGAGGTGTATGCAGACTTCTGTGTTCTCTTTTCATTTAAGTGCAGTAGCTGTAAAATGCTCATTATAGAATTCTAAGGCTGGAAAGTTTTGGAATTTTTTTTCTTCCAGAGACAACTTACTCCACACTAAGTTAGGGAATGTTCCTTCTGAAAATTCTTTTTTCGTAAATAAAAAAGCAAATCATTTATGTCTGCATGTGATGTATGCATACGGCTGTGCATTCATGCATATGGTTGGTTATCTCCTTCCACTTTTACTCAGGTTCCAGGAGTTGAACTCAGGTGACCTGGCCATGTAGCAACTGCCTTTATCCAATGGGGCATGTTACTGTTTCATCTCTGAACATTCTTTTGTTGTTTTGTTTAAAAATTATTTAATAACATCTATCTGTCTGTCTATCTATCATCTATCTGTCCATCCATCCATCCATCCATCCATCCATCCATCCATCCATCCAGAAAATGAGAATATATATGTGCTTAATGTCTACCTCTAGGCCAGGGGACAATCTTTGGGTGTTGTCCACTATGTGGGATATGGGACCTGGGGATTGAACTCAAGTTGTCAGATTTGGAGGCAGGTGCCTTTTCCCTCTGAGATATCTTGCCAGTCCCTGCATGAACATAGTTAAAGAAAGGGAAATATATCAGCTTAGATTACCAACCAATATTTTTGTCTTGAAATATTTACAAACAAAATTCTGTCCCTTTGACATTTTTTGTTTTTTTGAATATTAAAAATGTTTGAAATTCCACAAGCATTTTAGGAATCGGGTCTTTTTTATTGTCTACTTTATTACCCCATTTCTTACCAATCCTTTATTTCTGAGCTGCTTTGACCACTTGATGTGGTTTAAATATTTGCTCAGAGCTTACTTGCTGGAAACTTAATTTCCACTGCAGGAACGTAGAGAGTGAAGTGAGCTCTTTAATGGGTGGTTGGATGTGTGAAAGCTCTGCCCTCATAAATGGACCAACGCCACCTGTAGATATGAGTTATCGCTACCTTGGGTTTCAGACAATGATGTAGACTGCATCTGTTGCTCCCCTGCTGTCTTGCTTTCTGTCATAGGATGATACAGTGCAAAGACTTCACCAGATATCACATTGATCTCTTGAACGTCTAGCCTATATCACTGTGAGAGCCAAAGAGATCCCTGCTCTTTATGGATTACCCAGTCTCAGGTATTTTGTTATACCAGCAGAAACAGCCTTTCTGTTGTAAAAATAATTGAGAATTATTCCTCTTTTGAGTTAAAAAATTTTAATGTGGTATGTGTGTGTGTGTGTGTGTTTGCACGTGGACATAAACACACACTATGATGTGTGCTCCAGCATGAATACATCGTGTGTGTGTGTGTGTGTGTGTGTGTGTGTGTGTGTGTGTAGGCCAGAAGATGACTTGGTGGAGTCTGTTCTCTCCTTGGACCTCTGTGTGGGTTCTAGTGACCCATCAAACTTAAGTTGTCATGCTTGTGTAGCAGCTGCCTTGAGCTACTAAGTCATCTCTCTCACTCAAGTTTCAAGTCTATAAATTGCAACCCCATTCATACCTGTAGCATGAATTTTAATTGTTCTTAATAATAAAAACTCAGTCAGATATTGGGGTTAATGCTGAAGATCAGAGACACAAAGCAGCCAGCCACTAGAGAGTTCTCACCTCTACCTACGCTAAGATCAAAGGGGTGATCCTGCCCTCAGACTGCTTAGACTGCACTGTTCCTCAGCATGCACCGCTCCTCAGACTGCCTAGACTGCACCTCTCTCTCTTGTTTCCTCCCACCCTATGTTCCTCTCTCCGCTCAACCATATCCCTTTCTGTCTCTGCCGCCTTAGTCCTGGGATTAAAGGTGTATCACTCTACATACCTGTACTTAAATAATGGGTTGCACCAAAACATGTTGGAAAAGTTAAACTATCAACCAAATCTACAGCTTTCTTGCTATTCTAAAAACAAAAACCCTGTAAGGAAAAAAACAAAACAAAAAACCCTTACTACAAAACAAAAACTCTTCATGTTATACTTGAAAGTCAAGAATGACAAGAAGAGTCAGAATCCACAGGACTTTTTATGTATACAGACATGTGAAAGTATAGCCTACAAATGGAAGTCATGCCTGATTCAGGACAACTATGAAATACTAGTAGTGGATGATAATTTCAGAATTCTATTTGCTCTTATATTGCTGATACTGGTCTAAGAAACTTACAGTTTGTTTACTTGTTAGAGGTTATAGTATGTTAAATGATTTTATATTTTTGATTGTGTTTGAAATATCCATTAATGAAAATACTGGATCATGGTACTAAAGTTGAGACTTTATGAGGTTAAACAGAGGTATAATAATGATTTTTGTACCTCATCTATGCATTGATACTGAAATCAATAAAGAATTTTTAGAAAAGTTTGCAACAGGTAGCATCACTAGAACGTTTACCTTCCATACTGGCCCCTGTATCTGTATGTGTCTGTGTGCCCACTCATATGCTTTGTCTCTGTATCTGGGCTTATTCTACCCTGTCTATCAGCACCCAGTGTAATGTTACAATGCAGTAGCTTCTGGTTGATTTAGGTTGGGCCTAACAGAGTTATTCCAGCAAATTATGCCTCATTTCTTGTAGACAGGCTGGTCCCATGTCATTGATGGCCTCTCAGGCTTTTCTGGTTGGACTGGGGCTTCGTGGTCTAAAGTGCCATATTTACAAAAACACTGTGAACTTAATTGACTTGTTTTGCTATTTTCTTGTTCGTAAGCACATTATAGCCTGATCATTGCTTTGTTTTCAATGCCCATTATTGTGTTAAGGTTTTCTGAAGTGCAGGTTTTCTTGGGTTGGACCACTGTGTGCTTTGATTTTTGTTTAGACTTGTCAGTCATGTTGGTCCGTTATGTGCTGACTAGGTGGTAATCTGTGATTGACTTGTATGTCAACTTTTGAATGAGCCTGGAGAGTGCTATTATCAGTGAGCAGCTGCTCATCCATGGTAGAATGGCAGGTTTGATGAAGCTGTGTCTGATCTAATTCTCATCACTAAATGTAGCAAAGAAATCTAGGGTTCTTCAAACCTTTTGTGTAGCTGAGTCTAAAGGTAAACAGATAACCCGAAACTAAGATCAATACATTCTAAATTATAGAAGACTTATAACTCAGCAGGTAGAGACATGTAAAAGTCACCACAACAGATACATCATTCATGGGCCGTGATTCAAGTTTAGATGCAGCAAAGACACTTTTCTTGGAATTCTGACCATTCCCTCCCCCCCCCCAGTTTGCTCTTTCACCAGTGCTCCATTATATGTATTAGTGTGTACTTCATGCAAATTAGTTCTTCCTTAAGCCCCTCCCCCAGTTATTAAAATGGAGTCTAAATCCTATGGGGGTTGTGTTTTGTAACTGCCCAGGGAAATTTTTGGCTCAGTGTGTCATTTGGTCTGAGCAAAGCTCTGGGCTTTTAAACAGCAATATTAATAATATTACCTAAGCATTTCTTTTTCAACTCTTTCCATGTCCCTCCTTCTCATCCCCTACCAAGGAAGGCTAGCCAAGTGTCTGATGGCACCATTACAACACCAGTCTGTTCTACTTTAGCTAGTTCTTAGCAAACTTAAGAACAAAAAAACAAAAAAACGAAACTTCTCTTTGAGCATTTGTTTTGTGGTTACCATAATTCTGCTATTTTCCCCACAAATCCACTGAACGGTGCATTTGTGGCAAGTATTGACTCCATAGTATTGCACAGTAATTCTTTGAAATTTGCTGTATTTTATCTTTTTGGGGGATCTTTTCCAAGCTGGTTTTTAACATTTCACCATTTGTATGCAGCTATGCTCTTAAGTATTCATTACCCCTCCCCCCCCGTACAATTCATGGTTGCCAGAATTTTCTGGTCTCCACCACTCTTGCTTTCCTTTGCTCAAAAGTGGGAAGAAGTCATCTGTTAGGAAGGGTGGGAAGGGACTCCTGAAGTGTCGTTTCTGAAAAGCACCCAAATATTGTGACTAGAGCCTAGCTCTGCACTCAGGGCTTCTTTTGCTGTCTAATTGGGGCCACATTATGCCTGCTGCAGCTGGCAGCCCCTGGCTGTTGCCATTTTTTCTTTTTTTTATTGTGACCCTTGATCCCTGTGACCTTTCCTGGGTTAGTCCTAGGCCTTTCCATTGTGTCCGTGCTGGAGTGGCTCATGTGGAGTTGATTATTTCTTTGCTCACTTGGCCTTCTTGGTGCCACAACTCCACGGCACTTCCATTTTCTCTCTCCACTTTTGCTGGTGCTCAGTGAGAGGGAACACTTGCAGGCAGCAGGGTCACTTTCATGTTTGGCTGGCTCACCCGAAACACGGGAGAGGTGGGGGAAAGGTTAAAAACTCTGTGGGTGCCCGCTTTGAAGGAGAAGGCTGACCTGAATGGTGGCACAATGGAGTGCGCACAAATGACACTGTCTGTATTTCACAGAGAGGGCTTCACTCAGTGAGAGGAACAGGACCTGGGAGTTCAGTCGTTTGCAGCTCTCCTGTGAGGTTGACAGATCCCGCCTCTCACCTCCAGGCTGTGCAGCACGTCAGAGAATAAATACATCAGTGTTCCTTGCCTGTTTTAAGGGGTGCTTTAGTTTGTAAGTGCACCCCCAAGCCAGAATGGCAGGGTACTACATAATTTATTTCTTGTGGCTAATAATGGTGGTCCTGGCTTCACTTCTTCTTGCCTTACCCTCTGTCATTCCCTCCTGTAAAATTACTGAAAGATGAATGCCAGCTGCTTTCTCACTTGGGGAGACCACATGTACTTAGCAAGGAGACTCACGTATCAAAGCCTTTAGTAATTATGAAGGAATGACAGTTTGGGGATGTGGGCCATGTTTGATTGCCTAGCTCATAGCACCTTTGAGAAGTGCGTTAGAGGTTGGGGTCGGGGGTTGGTTGGTACTGATTTAGTGACATTTCAGCACTGATTTCTCCATCAAGCTTGTTCAATCTTACCCCTGCATAATCCGTTCGGTTTCCCTCCCCCTTTTAAGTTCTTCTAGCATCAGCTTTGCTGGGTCCTTAGTTTTGAATGGGGAATTCCTGCTTCTTCAAACTGGGTGCCTTTTCAGGATTCAGCCTGGGGTGCCCTCCTCTAGGAGTCGGCCTGGGGTGCCCTCCTCTGGGAGTCGGCCTGGGGTGCCCTCCTCTGGGAGTCGGCCTGGGGTACCCTCCTCTATTGGGCCAGCAGCTCTGTTTGCTGTTGGCCTCCACAAACCCCCATTCTGCTGGACCATCAGCCCTCTTACATTCCTTCTTAGATTCCCACTCAGCATTTCCACAGCACACACACACCCCATTCCCTGCAACACCTTCCAGACAGTAAGCACAGAGGCCCTGCTCTTTCTCATAGATTCTGTCGGAGAAAACGCAGGCCATCTACACAGTCCCTTGTCCTAGTCAGAAGCAGTCATTTCAGTCCCTTCTTTACTATCAGAGCAGCCAGGAAACAGTGGATAGACAAATGTGTTCCAGGGATGTCTGAGTGGTGTATCCTTTGCCAGACCTGCATCCTATCAGTTCTACCTTTTACATCACTTAAATATGTTAGGGATTGTCAAATTTTTAAAATTTCCGACAGTTCCTCTAGTGCGAGTTTCTTTCTCTTTCGCACCAGCCTCCCCTAACTTGTCTTCAGCCATTCTCCACGTTGCAGTGTGCATGGCTTTTTAGAGGTGCTGGTCTGAGCATGCCCTCTTCTTTAGAAAATGGTCCTTTTCTCAGGGTAAAAGCCGAATACCTCAAAGTGATTTATAGTTTCTTTATGCTCTAGTTTTATGTACCTGTGTAACTTTCCCTCTCTGAATATAGTTCCCCTGCCCTCCATGCTCCAGTCTATATACTCCATATGTAGATTATGAACACGCACTGTCCATACTTTCTAGAATCTGTCTTGTCCATTCCTTCTCTCCTCTTAGCCACTCTCTCCCCCCACATTCTTTAATTTATTAATCTGGTTTCATTTAGCGTATCTTTCTGTGAAGAGTGTCTCCATATGTGTATATGTAGCCTAGGTTGGCTTTGAACTTGCAGCAAGCAATTTTTCTGCCTCCTCTCAAAAGTCTTAGCCTCCAGGTCTAGGTGCAGCAATCCTTCCATCCTTCCTGTTATCTGTACATGTTGATCCATTGCTCACTCATCTCTTCCACACTTAACTGCCTTACTCCCTGAAAACTTTTATTTCCTAAAAACTCAGTCACTTAATGAAATAAATCTTCATTGACTGTGGTAGAAACATTAGGTTAGGCTCCATTCAAGAGGCAGGCAGATCTCTGTGAGTTTGAGGCCAGCCTGTTCTACAGAGTGTGTTCCAGGACAGGCTCCAAAGCTACAGAGAAATCCTGTCTCGAAAAACCAAAACCAAACCAGGAAAAATACCTGTTGAGCAGTGAAATCAGATTTCTAGAGGTGATAGACAGTAGGCGCTAACAAGACATTCTTTGAATGTTTTTTTTTTCTTTTTTCCTTTTTTGTAATGACTCTTTGTTGTCTTGTGTTCAAAGTGTATTTAAAGTTCTGGCAGGAAAAAAAAAAAGACTATATATAAAGATGAAATATGAATGTTTTCTGACCCTTGGAAATGGGGCCATGGCTCTAGACAGATTAGGAGAACACACTCACTGCCTTCCTACTGGGCATCTGTCTCCGGAGCCATCTGTTTTGGGGACCATCTAATCAACATGCAATTCAACTTTTTAGCATGATGCTTCTGACTAAATGAGTCATAAACTGGTGATTGTATCTTTAAAGGTGTTTACAAATCAAGGCACAACTTTTTGAGGTGCTTTTCTTTAGCCTCAGAAAGTTGTATTGCATAGAAAGAAGCCATTCACAAAGTAGAAAAGCTGTTGGAACAGCCACTCTGACAGAAAGTGGCTATCTGAACAGAAGTCTGCATTGCACTTGCTTCTACACCCATCATCTTTTATCTGACCACATAAGCCCACATTGTAGGCACCATATTGTCCTCAGTAGCCTAGTACCTGGCATACAGTGAGCATGCATCACGAATCTGCAGAATGAAAAAAATACATTCCTGTGCTTTGAACTTTTAAATACCTTTTGCTTGTTGCATGTATAACCTTTTTATTCTGGTGTTTTTTTTGTTTTGTATTTTTATTTTTTCCAGTTGAGCTGAAATTTACTTCTATTCAGGACTTATTCATTTCTCATCTTTGTACTTCTCACAGCATCTTACCCAAAGATGTCCTGTGTGTTGACTAATCCATTAAAAGAATGCTGGTACAAAAGAAGAATTCATAGGAAATAATGTTAGCTTCGTCCCTAAATTATTTAAATATTTTGAACGAAGAAAGACTTGACAGGAGACTCAAAGTTGTATATGATTAAGATAGCCAAATGTGCTCTCTTTTTTTATTTTTATTTTTTTTTTTAAATGTCTTCTGTTTGACTTCCCTGGTTATAACTGTACTGGACTAATCTTACAGCACTTAACCAAATTTTTCCTCTAAGCATATCCTAGATTTTAATTGCTTAAGAAAAATATTTTTTTTCTCAACAGTTGCCAAATGGCACATTTTGAAATTGATTGAAAATGGGAATCTATTCTCTTTTTGTTAAGATCACATTTCATGAAGAATACAATTCCTTTAAAATGCAAACTTTAACATTTTCCAATTTTGAAGTACTATACTGATCCCAAAGCCAAGTTTTTGTTCACAATTAGGGGAAGAGAGGGAGGGAGGGCTAAGAAGGGGGTAATTCAGAGAGAGCCTCGATCAGCCTTGGGGGAGGTGGGGAGGTGCCAGGGAGGGGGTAATTCAGAGAGCCTTGATCAGCCTTGGGAAAGCAAAATTGATGCTTCAAAAACAAATTAAATCTAAAAACTCAGGAAAGGCTTTCCCCAAAGGACTATTCTGGCAGCATGTTGAAGAGGGGTTATAAAAGCAATAAGTTCATAACCTGAACAATGAGTTAAGCAAACGTTAGGGAAGTGTTTCCTTTCTGAGCTAAGATGAGACATACCTTCAGCCTCCTGCTGCCAGCAGAACCTCTGCTAAACCCAGCATGGTGCAGAAAGAAAGTATGGCTTACACACAAATCACCTGTGCAGGCAAGGGGAAGGGGAAGGGGAAGGGGAAGGGGAAGGCTTCACTCTTGGTTACTTAAAAAACAGCAGCTCTTCTTTGACCCTCAAGATTCAAGGAGAAGAACTTTGCCAGATGGCATTCCAACCATTTTCAGGAAAGATTTGTAGACAAATGGACCTGTTTCTTGTAGCTGCTGCCCTTTCTTTTTGGTACTCTGCTGTCCATGAGAACATCTGTAGTACCAGAGCCTTCCCTGGGAGTACAGTGACTATGAAACATCTTTTCAGAACTGCGGTGGAAGGGCGTGATTATATCGGAATGAACTTCATCTAAACATATGAAAGAGAGAAGGACTTTCTCAGTTCCCTCTGAGACCAGTGAGATAGAGAAGCTTTACCAGTGTGTGTGTGTGTGTGTGTGTGTGTGTGTGCGCACCTAATTAAATGAACCTCGTTTATTTTATTACCTCCCTAAGTTAGGAAAATAGGTGTGTGTGAACTTCTATTGTATATGAATATATTGTGAATAGACTAAAACAAGTACTACAGGAGGAAGAATATATGTATATATATATGTGTGTGTATGTATATACACATATTTCTATCCATGTTCATTGGTGTTTTGCCTGCATGTATGTCTGTGTCAGAAACCCTGCAACTGTAGTTCTAGGTAGGTGTGAGCTGCCATGTGGTTGCTGGGGCTTGAACCCAGGCCCTCTGGAAGAACAGCTAGTGCTCTTAACCTCTGAGCCATCTCTCCAGCCGAAAATATATTTATTTATTTATTTATATATTTATTTATTTATTTTTGGTTTGTTTGGCTTGGTTTGTTTTGTTTTTGGAGACAGAGTTTCTCTGTGTAGCAGTCCTAGCTGTCCTGGAACTGGCTTTGTAAACCAGGCAGGCCTTGAACTCACTGAGATCTGCCTACTTCTGCCTCCCAAGTGCTGGGATTAAAGGCGTGCACCACCACACCCAATGAGAATATATTTTTGAACAACAGTTTAATGTCTTGGGTGTCAGCAGACTTTTGCTTATAAATTTATTTTTAGAGAAATGCATGTTATAAATTAAAACCACACAGTAACTACAGTGACTCCTTATCCTTTTCATGGATTTAGGGTAAAAAGCAGATTTTTGTACCCATGATATTTTTCTCACTGGTAGGTCAAAGGTGAACAATGTTCTTAATGTGGGTGGGGTATCATGTGCTTTAACCAGTTGAGCAATTATATATACATATATATAAATATATACACACAGTCATACACACACACACACACACACACACACACACCCGGTTTTTCGAGACAGGGTTTCTCTGTGGCTTTGGAGGCTGTCTTGGAACTAGCTCTTGTAGACCAGGTTGGCCTCGAACTCACAGAGATCTTTCTGCTTCTGCCTCACTAATGCTAGGATCAAAGGTGTGCACCACCACCGCCTGGCTTAAGTAATTATATTTTATATTCACGTTTGGCTTACACAGTACATGGACTTGCACCTCAAACTGGGAGGAGAGTCATCTTCCTATGCTGATGGTGGTTGCTGCGAATGGTGGCTTCTTCGTCAAAAATGCCTTGATGTTATGTATGTAAAAATATTTAAAATGTTCATGTCCTTGATGTAGGAATTCTACTTCCAAGAATATCACATCAGGACACATAATTAAGAGTATCTCAGAGATTTATGGGTGATATTCATATGCATGATATGTGGTATCTCTCCACAGCCATAGAAACCCTAAGACAGAGTATCTGCAAGTGTTACGTATGACGTTCATGAGAAACATGATAAGAAAAATGATTACTAGACAAGATTATTAAAAGGATTTAAAATCATTACACATTCTGATCTTAGTTGTGCATATATACACGCATACGAGGAGGATTGAGAGGGCATGTATCAGAATGCTTATGTGTTATCACTGGGTGGTAGAACGTTCACTTTTATTTTCCCTCTGTAGTTTCTGCTCATCCAACATATTCTGTGATGAAGGGTTGTGTTTTTTTTTTTTAATGAATTTTTATATATACTTTCCCTTAACAATTTTTTAAATAGAACTAACATATTCATTGTCAATTTTATGAGAAAAAAAAAACATGTTCAACACAGCATCATGTTAAGACTGGATATTTTTGAAAAGTGTTAAATGAGATAAATGATGAAGTTAAAAAAATAACAGTATGATTTTAATCAGAATTCCATTCCATCTGATATGATTTAAGTCTATATTCTGATTTTAAGTTTTACAGGGAAATTCTGAATGCTATGTATGCTTTACTAGAGGTCAAAAAACCTTAGGCAAGGGATGTAGCCTAGAGGTGTGTGGTGTAGGGTGGAGTGCTGTTTCTCTGGCTCTTCATTCTGTTGGTCACTGTTTCAGCAGAGAGGATGAGAGGGGCATAGGATAACAACTTTATTGAAGCAGTTAGAGCTGTTTTCTACACAAGGTAAAGGTAAATGTCTGCTGTGGGAGAGGTGACATACAAGGTCATGCGTGCTACCTGTGTATAATATAGCAGGAACAAAATTGTTCATCACCCAGAGGAATGCAGGGAAAATTGTGTGTGTGCCTGTGTGGGGTGAGGGAGGAAGTGGAGGGGAGTAACTCAGAGTCACACTAATATTAGGGTATTATGTTTTTGACAAAGGAGATACTTTTGAAAGTGATATGGAATGGAGTGATTTATTTCCAGTGTTGTTCACGGGTCTCCTCTGACCTGTCATCTCACCTTCTGTGCTGTGAGTGATATGTGGTGACAAGGTTGTGAGAGCCCGTTGCTGCTGAGTACAAGTCACTGGACCCATAGATGACATTGTCTCTGCAGTTCTCTTAGACTGAGCTGTGCATACACAGAAGTCAAGCCCACCAATACTTAGTAAGCTCCTCTTATGGACATAGGTTCTCTGTAACTTTCAAGATGAACTGAGATCATGTCTGTAATTCCAGCATCAAGGGGGTAGAGACAGGAGGATTGTTGCAAGTTTGATGCTAGCCTGGGTTACATGGTTAGAGGCTAGCCATGAGTACACAGTGAGACCCTGTCTAAAAGTGTCAAAGAGCAGTCCAGTAGGTTTTATCGAGGAGGCTCTGTGTGGTCTATTTAGGTTGAAGTAATGAGCTGTGAAACTTCAAAGAGGAGCTGTAAATTAGGTCAGGAATGAGGGTTAAAGTTCACTGTAAAATCCATGTTGCTGCCTTTTAATAAATAAATAGTTGGAGAGAGATTTGGCAAAAGGAAGATGTGATCCTCCATGTGCACATTTTCTCAGAAAGTGTCTCCTGTTACCAAGTCCTGTGACTGTTTACTTATGCTTTCACTCCACTGCTTTGTCTGTCCTTAGCCTTAAACTAGCAGAATTCAAATAAATCCAGAGGTTTTCACACAACTGACCCTTTCTGCCAATGAGCGTACTAGTTCGTCTGCTCCCACTTCTTAAAGAAAAAGAATGGAAAGGTTTTCTGTGGCCTGATGTCAGTGATCTAGAGCTGCTTAAGTTTGTAAGCCTCCAGACTCTGGAGTAGGAGAAACAGGCGAGCACATCCCGAGACACCGGCTCATGAAGATACTGCCCAGTTACATTCCTAATGTATTGTTAAGATAGCCCGGTCATTCAGTTTTGTTGTATGATAGTCATAGAGTCTGTTTCCAGCCATGGCTAATCTGTAGTAGTTACTGATAACCCTGCCCAGCATAATGGATAGAAAGGCGTGTTGGGTGGGGATGTTTAATACATCTTTGCTGATGAATGAAGGAACAAATGATGTAGCTAGGGTGTCCTAAGTTCAGATGTCACACTTTATTAACTATGATTGCACATTTGGGAATTTCATTATATTAAAATATTCCTTTTATTTTAAGGGACATTATAGAATGTTTCTAGAAAGTAGAATTTTACAACATTGAATATGTTTACTTTTAAGGCGGATACATCATGTTACTTGGAAAAGTGAGAACAAAGTAGAAAGATGGGGATTTAGCCATTATCTGGAAGACACACAGACATTTCTAAACTTATTTATTCTGCTCATTGTTTATATCTCCCATTAGAATA
Source organism: Cricetiscus sungorus (assembly GCA_030556225.1). Lineage (NCBI taxonomy): Eukaryota > Metazoa > Chordata > Mammalia > Rodentia > Cricetidae > Cricetiscus > Cricetiscus sungorus. The sequence continues at coordinate 41,348,303 of JANBXA010000740.1, read as the reverse complement.
TAAGTCTTAAACTTATGTCTGTGCTATTTATTTTTATTTTTGTCATGACTGCCCTGTGTCTAGCCTTTAGGATTGTATCTACTAAGTAATAAATATTTAAAAATATTTGTTGCATGAATTAATGATATATATGTATATATATGTACATACATACATAATACATACATATAATTTCTAAATTGTTTCCAAAAAGAACTCATTGGTTCTATCTCTACCCATCATATACATGGTGTTTGTTTCCATGTCCTTGACAGTCCTTGGATTTATTGATTTCTTAAAAGTTTTCTAAGTGTGCTGTCCTGTGCTCCCTCCCCTAGGTGGGGGTGGAGATAAGCCAGAAACAACCTTCCCTCGGGTGGCATCTGTTAGAACTATTTGTCTGCCTGCTGCCATGTTCTTCCTGTTTTTCTGCTGCATGGCAAATTTGGGGATGTCTTTATCTTTCCTTCTTCCATTGTTGCCTGCTCTGCACGGTTCCCACTAAGTTAGCCTTTCTCTGCTGACCCACTCCTGTCAACATTGTGAGCCATCTGCTTGCACCTTTTGGATAGCAGCTGGACTCTGCTGTTCACCTGGGTTGAGAGCACTGATGACTAGAGACTTTCCTGGATTTCGCCCCCTTCATTGCTTCTTTCTTCACATTCCCATTACTGCTCTGTCCAGTCTCTAAAGGTCCTTGCTGGGCATGACCTGTTCTCTAAGCATATTTTCCATAGAAAAGCCTGAGATGGTGCCTGACTTTCTTATATCTGAAATCTACATTCCCAGCTCTGACTCCTCCCTATGACTCCAGAACCATTTAAGCAACTTTGGGTCTCATGGGTAGCATCTGGGTGTCCAGGAGAGATCTTAAATGATCCCCAGTCACTTAGAACTGCTGGCTCTCCCCTTCTTCACATTGTATCTCCTCTCTGGGATTTTCTCCTTTAGTAAGCAGGCATTCTTTGCCCCGTTACACCACAACCCAAGAGTTATCCTTGACATGTCTCTGCATCTCACCCACACTTCATGTCCGTGCCTCTATGGTTCTGCTTTCGACTATGTCCTGAATCTACTTTCATTTCATTGTCATAGCTCACAACTCATGTTTGTCACCATCATGCTCTCCTCTGTCTCCCAAGGGTGCAGTGTTTCCTGATGGTTCTTCCTCTTCCGTTCTCAGTGTGTTGTAAATCAGCTCCGATTAGTTCCTAGTGAAAAGAACCGTAGTTTCTTGGGAGAAGGAATACATGTCTAACCCTAGTTTAGTGTCTAGATCTGTGTGTGGATGGTATGACTCATGAAGAGTATAGACGAGGTGTTCAGTTTAAAGATGTTAGTGGTTCCTATTGTTTAGATTGTCTTTCTTTTTAAATGTTTGCTAGTGAGCTGAGGCCTGGGCTTTCTCTGGAAGCCTTCCCTGCCTACTTCTGTAATTGGGCGCTATGCATCCAGACCTCGGACCCTTATGGACACTGCTGTATGTTCTTGGGATTCTGTGTTCTTCTGTGAGTTCAGGTAAGAGGAGAAAGATGGGGTTTGGGCTGAAATATTTCCTCATCTTAACTTTTCATTTAAACTTATATGAAGGTGGATATACATGCATAACAATGTGTAATTCATTGTGTAGTATTTACTACCTATTAAAAATACTGTAGGAACCTGGCATAGTGGCATACCTTTAATCCTAGCATTTTATTGGCAGAGGTAGGAGGATCTCTGAGTTTGAGACCAAGTTGGGCTTTTTTATAAGCATTAACAACTACCACATATAGAGATAAGAGACTGCCTTAGTTATAGATGCAGATGAAATGTATTTAATGCACACCCTCTTTTTCTGCTTTCTCCCCCTTCCTCCTTCTTTCTTCGTTTGCACACCGGAATGTTCCCTTTCAGACTTGGCGCCTTATTTTATTTCTGAGCCACTCTCTGCTGTCCAGAAGCTTGGTAGACCCGTGGTCCTACATTGTTCTGCTAAACCCGTCACTGCCCGAATCTCATGGCTGCATAATGGGAAACGATTGGACAGAAACACGGAACAGATTAAGATTCATCAGGGGACTTTGACAATTCTGTCTCTTAACCCTTCCCTTTCTGGTTGCTACCAGTGCATTGCCAACAACAGCATTGGTGCCATCGTGAGTGGCCCTGCAACAGTGTCCACTGCAGGTGAGTGTAGTTTGAATTTTGCTACCTGTTGTTTTTCTTGAAATCTATGGGTTTTCTATTCGTTCCTGCAATTTTTATAGCAGGGAAAAATCTTGGGCACTGATATGATACATATTTATCCTAACTGTTTTTGACTCCAAATAGCTGGAACCTTGGTAGCCCAGGCTTGTAGCTTAATCTCAATCAATAGTGTGGAAATGATTTTTTTTTTCTTTTTCAAATTAGCGCAGGGCAGTTTTCTAGTGTGAATTTTGGACAACATCCTTGTGAATCTTTTAAAGTCATTAACATCTGTACAGACAAAAAAGTTGGCTTTTACACTCATTTATTTCATGCAGTCCCTTATCTTTCTTTCACATCTAATTGTTTTATTTTGCTTGATTACCAGGGGATTTTAATTTATGTAATTGAAACCAGGCTAAAGAAGCAGGGGGGAGAGAACTGACTGTAAAGAAAGGAATGTGAAGAATTGAACTTATGGAAAATCTGGAATGCGTGGTTTTCCTTAGTAAGTTTGAGCCATCTGCCTTTCAAATGGCGATGGCTTCCAGTAATGGAAAACGGCTTTGCGAGGGCACCCCTATTTACAGAACAAATCTGGATTCCCCTGGAGTAGAGAGTTTGTCATAACTGAGAAGAGTAAATGTTTTTGTAGAGCTGTGACCCATGCACAGCTCCAAGACACACACTGGAGGGTTGATTTCCTGGAGGCAGGCAGCTGGCTTCCTTGGGTGGTGGGGATAACACAGGGCCTGCTCAGTCCACAGTAAACTGTCTAAGCTGAAAGGAATCAGTACCAAGCTGGTGCATCCAGGCTCAGTGGGCTACTGTGTTATATGTCCTGGGTTCATTCCCAGAAGCCGTTTTATTGCAGGGGAAGTGAGCTTTGGTGAAGACCCCTCTGGATGGGGAAGAATTTGCCTTGACAGAATGAGGGTGCTACGCTTTGCAGCTGTCTTTGGTGTTTTGGAGCAGTTGGTTTTCCTTACATTTCCCTGAAGGCAGTAACTGTGAAAACCTGTGTGCCCTGATAGCCACCAGCCCTTAACCACTCACCTCTGCCTCAGTGACTTTCTCAGGTGAAAAACTCATTGCTGGCTGTGGTGGCTCACACCTGTAACCCTAACAGTTGGGAGGCTGAGGCAGGAGGATCAGAACTAGTAGTCTGAGCTGCATAATGTTATATAATGAAACCTGTCAAAAAGCAGACTTGGCTAGGCGTGGTGGTATACACTTTTAGTCCCAGGACTGAGGAGGCAGAAGCAGGTGGATCTCTGCATTTAAGGTCAGCCTGGTCTATATAGCAGTTCTAGGACAGAGTTACATAGAAACCTTGTCTCAAAAAACCAAACCAAACCAAACCAAAAAAGCCAGCTACCATTAGGACTGGGATCAGCTGCCACTAAAGAGCATTCTATATGTTTCTAACTATTAAATTTCCTTTAAGTAGTTTTGCATTCAATTTATTTGTTTACTTGTTTGTTTATTTCAGCTCTTGGTGATTTTGACCTGTCAACAATGCATGTAATAACTGCAGAAGAGAAAAACACCGGTTTCATTGGCTGTAGGGTACCAGAGAGCAACCCCAAAGCTGAGGTGCGCTATAAGATCCGGGGAAAGTGGCTGAAGTATTCCACAGGTGAGTCCTGTCTGGGATGTGCTCTCGGAGGGTAGGTGGAGGAAGCTGAGACAGGTGGTTACATTAGACAACTGACCCCAACGGCTTGCTCCTCAACCGCTTAGGGCCATATTTAAGTAACACTTCTTGGTGTATATAAATAAGATATCTGTCACTTTCGTCCACCCTCACAACTGGTGTGTGCTGTATATATTTTGTTTGTTAGTCCCCCCCCACCATCTGCCACCTCATACTTCCTATTGGAATGTTAAGTGCATTATTGCAGGGCTTTTGACTGCTTTCTGCATTGCCATACCACATGTGTCAGGTCATGGTTGGCAAAAAATAGCTACTCTATGTGTATTTATTGAGAAACATGGCGAGTGGCCAGTGACTGAACACCATGGTGGCTATAGGTGGAGATATATCCAGAAGCATCCATGCTCACTGCGTCTTTGTCCAAATAAATAAAGTTTTTGTGTTTCGGACTCTGACTGTCTGCTGAAGGTTTTGTTACACGACCACAGTTGGGATTGGCTTTCCTTTCTCTTGTGTAATAAAGCTGCTTTCGCTGCATACTTGCTGCCGGTTGTATGTGCCTGTGCTAGTTCCAGTTGTGTGGTGGGGTTCCAGAGCCTGGAACTCTGTAGGTGAGGATGGCCTTGGCCTTCTGGTCCTCCTTCCTCTACCTTCCTGGTGCTGGGATTATAGACATGTGTCACTGTGCCTGATTTTATGTAGTGGATGCTAGGCTTGAGCCCAGGGGTTTGACTATATCCCTCTACCTTTCCCAGGGAACTACTTGATCCTTCCCTCAGGAAATCTTCAGATTTTGAATGTGTCCTCAGAGGATAAGGGGTCATACAAATGTGCTGCTTATAATCCTGTCACCAGCGAACTGAAAGTTGAACCCACTGGCCGGAAGCTCCTTGTGAGTCGTAAGTATTTGGGAGAATGATGGTGGCTAGGGAAGGAAGAGTTGAGTATGGCTCAGGAAGCCTTGATAAAGGAGAGTTCAGTATATTTTTCAATTCTGGTTTCAGTTTAACATTATTATTATTATTTTACATGTATGGATATTTGCTTGCATGTATGTCTGTGTACCATGTGCAAACCAGGTGTCCATAGAGGCCAGAAGAGGGCATCGTATCCTCTGGAAATAGAGTTACAGGTGGTTAAGCCTTAATGGAAGTGCTAGGAATAGAACCTGAGACCTCAGGAAAAGCAGTCAGGGCCTTTAACCACCGAGGGAGTCATCTCCTTGCATCAGTGTGTCATAGAATAGTACTGTACCTGTTTTTAAAGACCTGCTTATTTTATGTATACTGGAGTTTGTGCCTGGTGCCCAAGGAGTGTTGTATCCGATCCCCTGGCACTGGATTTATGGCTGGTTATGAGCCACCATGTGGATGCTGAGAACCAAACCTGGGTCCTCTGCAAGAGTAACAAGTGCTCTTAGCTGCTGAGCCATCTCTCTAGCACCCATGCACACATTTTTAACATATCAATTTTATAACAGTGACAGCAGTGATTGGTGGTTAGCTGTGGAGTATGTGATCAAGAGGTAATGTGCTTTCTATCTGATAGCATAAAAATCATGACTGATATTGGATTATGGCTGTTAAGCTGAGGTAGACCCTAGTAAAGGTGTGGCTTTAGATTCAAAAATTCAACATTTCCAAAATGCCAATTAGGAAAATCTCCAAAAGAAAAAAAAATTACAAAATATATTTATCTGGACTCTCAGTCACGTTGGGGAGAAGTGGAAGCTGCTCTGGGATGCTCATAGGTCAGCTTAGGGAGAGGGCGGATTTCTAATAGTCATTTCTAATATTGTTTTGTGTTCTCTTCCTTTTCCAGGCCCTTCCTCAGATGGTTTTCACATTCTCCACCCTGCTCTTTCTCAGGCATTAGCTGTGCTTCCTTACAGCCCTGTTACCTTGGAGTGTGTGGTGAGCGGGGTCCCGGCCTCACAGGTGCATTGGCTGAAGGATGGGCAGGATGCTGTGTCAGGAAGCAACTGGAAAAGGCTGTACTCTCATCTTGCCACGGCTAGCATTGACCCAGCAGACTCTGGGAACTATTCCTGTGTGGTGGGCAACAAGTCTGGAGATGTAAAACATGTCACTTACATGGTTAATGTTCTGGGTAAGGTCTTACTTATTCAATATAGAAATTTCTTTCCAAATCAGGTTATTTTCCTGGCCTAGTTGATGCTTGAAGGATATTTGTGAGATAAAAATGAGATGTAAGACATTGACAAATATCCACACTGGTAGCCAGGACAGTGGGGAGAGCTTGGTGAGTGTGTGTGTGTGTGTGTGTGTGTGTGTGTGTGTGTGTGTGTGTGTGTGTGTGTATGCATATACCCCTACTCTCTTCTGAAGGAACTTGAAAGCCTTGGCGTGGGGACCTTTGGCAACATCATGGCTATGCAGCTAATAGGATGCCACAGGACCTAGATGATGTGTTTGGTGAGATCCCTGAGGCACCAGTAGTGGCTCGACTTGGTGTTCTCCGTCACCATCTGGCCCTTGTTGAGGCCCACAGCCAGAAGATAACCCAGAGCGTGGCTGCTGCTCTCCAGTCCACAACAGGCCCACAAATAGAATTTAAAACAAGCAGAATATTTGATGCATTGAAAAGATTCTCATTTTTTTTTTTTACTCCTGTTTAGTGTACAATCCAGAGAAACTACTACTTAATGTTAAAAGTTAAGAGAACAGTGTGTGTGTGTGTGTGTGTGTGTGTGTGTGTGTGTGTGTGTGTGTGTATTCATAGGTGCTGGGATATAAAATGGGTGGGTCAGTATAAAAAAAGCTTCTAACTTAGTAGTAGCATATTTGTTGCTTGTGAAAGTTGAAGTAGATGTCTCAGTGTTTCTTGCTGACCACACAGATGGAAGGATGTATGTAAGTACAGAACACAGATTTCAGTATGCAGTCTTAGAGATGGATTCTTTGTGGCTTGTGTGATAGTTAAGTGTGCCTGCTTTATTTTCAGAGCGTGCTTCAATTTCTAAAGGACTGCAAGATCAGACTGTGTCTCTGGGGGCCACTGTACATTTTACTTGTGATGTTCGTGGGAACCCAGCCCCCAACCGCACCTGGTTTCATAATGCACGGCCTATTCATCCCTCCTCACGGCATCTAACTGAAGGAGATGGACTGGAGATCACTGGGGTTACCATGGAGGACTCAGGGCTATACCAGTGTATAGCAGACAATGGGATCGGATTTATGCAATCGACTGGAAGACTTCAAATTGAGCAAGGTGTGCTCTTAGGTTATATAATCACAAGAAATAGACTTTTTTCAGCAATTAGAAATGAAGTCATGTTTATTGAAAGAAAATAATCCTATCACCATATAAGAAATATGTTTGTTTTACATGATCTTTGTAGTGACAGACTAGCATTTTCATGATGAAACTGCCTTATTTAATCAACCTCATTTAAAAAATTGTTTGGGATAGAGAGATGGCTTAGTGGTTAACAGCACTGGCTGCTCTTCCAGAGGGACCTAGGACCAACTCTCACCACTCACCACTCAGCACTCATTTCTCATTTACAAATAGTTATGACAGTCCATAACCATTTGTAACTACAGCCTCAGGGGATTCGATGCCTGTGTACCAGGCACAGAGGTGGTACACAGACATATATGCAGGCAAAACACCCCAAAACATAAAAAATGTTTCTGTTGTGTGGAGACAATGTATGCCTTTAATCCCAGCACTAGGGAGGCAGAGGCAGGCTAGTTCAAGGCTAGCCTGTTCTACAGAGTGAGTTCCAGGACAGCCAGGGCTGCACAGAGAAACTGTGCTTTGAAAAACAAAAAACAAAACAAAAAAAGTTTCTAGAATAGAAATTTAGTCAAGTGGAATACAGCATGTGTGAGATTTCCTGGGTTCCCATAGGCCCTAAATAATAAATTGTTGCAGAACATTGATTTTCAATAGTTGCTTCATTAGTTTGCTTGTCCTCCCCCTCCCTATCCCTATCAGCATCTAATGGTTGGTCAGTTAAGTCTTTTCTTTAAAAGAAGCTGGTTTTTATTAGTTTCTTGAATAACCTTCTGTGTGCATATGCAAGCAGTTATACACCACAGGTGTGTGCATATTTTTTTTAAATTGTCTTTTAAAAACATAAATAGTGGCAAAATTCTTTCCTTTAAAATTTTTACTTAATTTATGGTTTGAGTTTCTTTTCATATGGTACATCAAAGCATATTTTTATTCTTTAAGAAAAATGGCTGCTTAGTATTCCACTTTATAGTCACAATAATTTGACTAGCATCTTGTTGATAGCTGTTTGAGATGAGATAAATGTCTTGATCATTCTGCATATGTGTGAGTATTTCTAAGAGAAATTCCTAGAAGTGAACTTGCTGAATAAAGCTATATGTGTATTGGAAATTTAATAGATATTATCAATTTTTTCTTCATAATTATCATGAGTTCATACTCATGAGCACTTAGATTTTCAGTTTCCTCACATTCTCTCACATCCTCACCAAGACAGACTAGTAAGGTCAGTGTGTGTATGTGTGTCTGTGTGTGTGTGTGTGTATGTGTGTGTGTGCCTGTCTGTCTGTTTGTGTATGCACATGCACACATGCATGTGTATGCTAATGGAGTTCAGAGATTGAAATTGGGTGTTTTCTTGCATTCTTTTATGTTTTGAACCTGAAACTCATTGATTGGGCTAAGTTGGCTGGCCATTGACCTTTGGGATCTGCCTCCCTGACCATTCCCTGCACTGAACTTGCAGACACTAAATACATACTTTCATACCCAGCTTTTATGTGGGTGCTAGGGATCCAAAGTAATGCCTTTGGGAACCTTAAGTTACATTTTGAAATCATAGTGGAAATTTAAAATACTTTAAGCTGAATGACCATGAAAATGCCAGAGATCACTGTCTTAGTTAGGGTTACTGTTGTGCTGAAACACAATAACCAAAAACTAGTTGGAGAGGAAAGGGTTTATTTCACTTACAGTTCCATATAACAGTTATCAAAGGCAGTGAGGGCTGGAACTCAAATAGGGCAGCAACCAGGACACAGGAGCTGATGCAGAGGCCATGGAGGGGTGCTGCTTACTGGCTTGCTCCCTATGGCTTGCTTGCTCAGCCCACCCTCTTATAACCCAGGACCACCAGCCCAGGGATGGCACCATCCCCAGTGAGCTGGTCTGTTACAGCAGGTTGTTCCTACCCGCCGGCACCATCCTGCTTGCCGCCAGTCTGGGCCCACAGCCGCGCCAGCCCCAAATAACACTCTGAGACTCTGTATTTGATACAATCCTGTTGGCCAGTTACCATTATTGTTTATGGGCTAGCTCTGTCTTAATTATTAACCCATTTCTACTTATCTAAGTATTTCCACGTGGTCATCTTATCAGGGAGCCGTGGCAGGCGTCTTCCTTCTTTCAGGTCTACATCTCGACTCCTCCCTATTACTTCCTCTTTCCTCCTCCTAGTCTCCTAGCCCTGCCTGTCTTGTTTCCTATTGGCCACAGAGCTTTATTAACAAGTATGAGAAACATATTTACAGGATAACATCTCCCATCACTGGTCCTTCTCCACCAATCACTAATTAAAAAATGCCTTACAGCTGGATCTTTTGGAGACATTTTTCTCAATTGAGGTTCCCTTCTTACAGATAACTCTAGCTTGTGTCAAGTTGACATAAGACTAGCCAGCACAATCAATCATGTCCTGTGGGAAGACGGCCAACATAGAATTTAGGACATTTATAGCTTTGTGTGCTTACCAAAGAAAACAAGTAAGGTTGAGAATTATTGAGTAAATCAAAGGAACATTAGAATAGGCTCAAAGAAAGCAGAAGACAAAGCCAAGAACAGAAAGCATCTAAGAAAGGTAAAGCAAAGATTAACAAGCATAGAAATTGGTTCTTTGTAAAGTCTACTAAAGTGGACCAATCACTGGAAAAATTAAGTAAACAAGTAATAAATGGACAACATTGACATGGGGAGGAAGTTGCAAACCTCACTATAGAAATTAAAAGTAATGAAGTGATTGATAGGAGATTAAATTATAATGGAGCTATGGTGTTAGCTTCCTGCCACTGTGGCAGAATACTTGAGATGATCAGTTTACAGAGCAGAAGGCTTTATTTTAGCTCGTAGCTGCAGACATGGTCATGCGGGCCTTTCACTTTGGGCTTATGACAGGCAGCATACTAAATGCATTATGGCTGGAGTAAGTGCTAGAATAGACCTCCTTACCTCATGGCCTAGAAGCAGAGACAGAAAGGGGCAGGTTCCCAGTCTCCCCTCAAAAGACACACTCCCAGCAACCTGACTTTTGTTCAACCAGGCCCCATCTTGCTCTAACTTTATTGTCAGTAGCTTGGCAGGCTGGTGACTAAACTTTCAACTCAAGGGCTTCTGTGGGGAATTCAGATTCAAACTATAACATGGGTACATTCTAAGGGAAAATAGAACTTAGCAAGGCTCTGACTTAAAGTAAATAAAAAACCTGAGTAGTTCTCCAGCTATGACAGAAATTGAATTAGGAGTTAAAATTTTCCCACAAAGAAAACAACAGGCCAGATGGTTTTGTAGATTCTACTGAATTTGCAAGTTATAGACCTTTCCAGATATTACACAACTCTCCCAGAGAAAGGGCAAAATGGAAACTCTTCAATCAGTATAATCTTGAGTCCAAAATCACAGAAGGATGGGATGAGAAAGTAAGCTTAAAAAAAAAAAAAAAAAAAAAAAAAGCAGGTCTTATTTGTGAACATGGGTATAAGAGTCATAAATAAAGTATCAGCAAGCCAGGAAAATATATATATATATTCATCTATCTTACTGAAGCAGCTATTTCAGAAGTCTATCATAAAAGTGTTGTGTTGTTCACAATGTTTACTGTGTAAAGGAGGAAAACCATGATTATTTCATAGAGTAGGGAAATTCAGACAAAACTGTGTTATACAGTCAGAAAAATGGAAATAGAACTTGATAATGGCATCCAACAAGGACTTAGATGAAACATCTCTTACCAGGAATATGTAAAAGGTACTCTCTTTAAAACTCATTCTAGGTATCCATGTAGAGAGAATCTAGCCAGTACAAGAAAGACACAAAGGAAATTAGAAGGAAATAATCCAAATGGTTATTAATTTGCCATTGTACACTGTTGCCATTGTATAATATCAAAAGTACTTACTGGCTCTTACATATTTTCTTTTTAAAACACTAGTATTTAGTGAGGAGCTAAATATATATTTAAATAAGCACAAATCATTTGCCTTTCTGTATACCAGCAACAAACAGAAAATGATATTTAAAAATCACTTTTTTTTTTAATAGTAACAAAGTTACATAGAAAGACATTCTAGGTCACAGATAGCAAAATTTGGAATTATGCAGTTACCTGTCCTTTTCAAACTTTTCTGTAGATTTATGCTACTGCAATTGAAATCTAATTAGAATATTTTGAAGACGTTAGCTGGGCTTTAATGGTGTCTGCCTATAACACCAGTACTTGGAAGGTAGAGGCAGGGGGATCAGGACTTCAGGGTCATTCTTGGCTGCATAAAGAATTTGAGTCCAGCCTGGATTACATAAATATGAATGTGTCCCCCCCTCCCTATGTGTGTTTGTACTCTTGAGAAAATGATAATAAAATTTATAAAGATAATCAAAAGTCCAAGAGTAACTAGAGCATTCTAAAACCATGCAGCATTTGCTGTAATTATAAAAAGACAGTGTAATTCCAAAAGTGTTAGATTGCTACAGGAACAAATAGACTCTTGGACATGACAGAGACTGACAAATATATATTTACATGAAAGGACCTGACTGAACTGGTATTGCATACCCCACAGGGAGGATATATGTTTCATGTTTTGACTTGAGATAATTAATTATCAAAATGAAAAAAAGACAACAAAAATTGAATCTCTAACTCACATGGTACATAAAGATAAATTCACAAAGGAAAGTTTTTGAGGAATAGGTTGGAGGATATTTGTATGATGTATGAGTCAGTGTTTTAGCAAGTCATGTAAAGCATTTATGAATGGCACATAAACCTGCCAGGAGATGTTCAATTTCATCAGTCCTCAGGGACATGCATGTTACGGCTAGTTAGAGTGTTTATACTCAGTCACTTGGCAAAAATTCAGAATCTGTGAAGATCCAGTGTCTTTAGTTTTATCAAACATGATAAATAGGCCTAGAGGAAAAAGAAACATGCTGTGGGGGGAAAAATGTCTCCTGTGGCCTCACTTAAGAGTCTCTTTAGGAAATACCAGAACTAGAAGAGAAGACTTGGTGCCGTTTTCATTTAGAAACAAAAATGGTGTTCATATTGACGATTAGAAATAGTATGTCAGCTTTCACTTAAAATGGGTCTCTCTCAGGTTTTCTCTAATCAGATTTCACCAGAACCGCCTATTTTCTTGAAGAAAATATTATTTTACCTTTTTCCTGTTATGGTCTGAAGTTCTCGCTTCATGTGTTCCATATTTACTGCAGTCAAGTAGGCACAGTATACCTAATGGTATCTTAGTAGATTTGTTTATATATATTCCTTTCAGGAGGAACAGGGAATCTGTGTAGGGAACTTGAGGAACCTACAGTTATGAAAAATTATACTTTTTAAAAATTATACACTACAAGCTGGGCGTGATGGCGCATACCTTTAATACCAGAATTCAAAAGATAGAGACAGGTGGATCTCTAAGTTTGAGGCCAACCTGATCTACAGAGTAAGTTCCAGGACAGCTAAAGGTATAGGGAAAAATCTGTCTCAAAATTGCCCCCACCCCCCAATAAAACCAATTACAACATCCTGCATGACTTGGTACTGGAAACCTGATGGGGTGATGAGGGAATGAAGAAAGGGCAGACAAACACACATACAGAAAAGCTGGCATTGGATGGCAGTGCTCAGCCTGATAGAAGGCCCCTCAAATGCAGTAACCCAGAAACTCAATGCTTTTATTTATATAGCATGGGGTGGGGTGGGGTTAGCTAGCCTCAATAGGAAGATTTGTGGGGGAACAGTCTCAGGTTTCAGTCATCCAGGAGGACAAGGCTGCAATTGTTTGTTTTGTGAACACACTGTCAGCATTCCCACAGGGACCAGAGCAAGACTTTGCCAGGTCCCTGAGCTTGATCCTCACCTGGGAAGGCTTTGCCAGTTTGTATGGATTTCAGGCATTGAGATTCTTCTCAATAATACACTCAGGCTTCCCATTCTCTCCCTACACATTTACTTGGGGCTTCCTATGAGCTCCATAATTAAGGTGTGTGTGTGTGTGTGTGTGTGTGTCTGAGCATGTACATGCATGGTAGTCAGAGGACAACTTGTGTAAGTTAGTATTTTTCTAACCATGTGGGTTCCAGGGATTGAAATCTGGTTGTCAGGCTTGGTGGTAAGTGCCTCTACTTTTTGTTGTCAATTTTGCGTGGTCAAAGTTGAGAAGAGATCTTCGCAGTATCATTTCTGCAATCAGATGAAATTCTTTTGCAGGGCAGATGTTATCATGTTCCTAGTATTAATTCTGTGATTTGTGTTTCTAATAGACAGTGAACTGAAGCCTATAATAGTCACAGCACCAGCAAATGTAGAGGTGATGGATGGAGACTTTGTGACCTTGTCTTGCAATGCCACCGGAGTGCCTGTCCCAGTCATTCATTGGTATGGCCAACATGGATTGATAACCAGCCATCCATCTCAGGTCCTTAGGTCCAAATCCCGAAAGTCCCACCTGCTCCGACATAGGGACCCAGACCTGGAGCCTGTCTACTTCATCATGTCCCGAGCTGGTTCCAGCTCTCTGTCTATTCGGGCGGTTACTCAGGAACATGCTGGGAAATACACCTGTGAGGCCACAAACAAGCACGGCACCACACAGTCAGAAGCGTCCCTCACAGTTGGTGAGTTGCTTTCAGCATTTTTCTCAGCAGAACACTGCCCTCTTATTGTAGGGGAACACATTTGAAATGTTATTTTAATGAAGGTGTATTTTCCCTGTGGCAATGAAATATAGGGCTGCATTTGAGGGTATTTTGCTGTACAGGAACCAGGTGGGCCTTGGTCTCTGTTTCTTATTCAAGTCTTACTTGGGAATGAGTTCAAAATGCAATCTGTCTGTGTGATTAATGGCTTTGGGCTTTGAAGGTACTGAAGAGGTTATTTCACATAGTTTCCTGAGGAGGCCTGAGAAGTAAGATTCACAGTCTGAAGGGTAGGCTTGTATTGAAAATATAGACTTAGGAGCCTATGAAATGCCCATATGTGACTATGTTATTTTCCTAATGGGATATATAATAGTATTTATGTGCTATTGATTTGTCCTGCAGATGACTTAACAGTTTCATATGACTTTTGAAGTATTCAAATTCTTAGCTTACACCAATGGGCTTGTAGAGCAGTGCTCCCCAATGTTAAGTCAGTAGATGGCTGAGTTGGTTTGTTAAATGATCAAGTCACCTGAGTGGATTGTTGCTGTGTTCTTCTGGGATGCAGGATGTCCAGCACTGCTTTAGTATGGGGACACAGAGGCTCTTGCCTGCCCCAGGCATACTACTTTTTTAGTGTTTTATGTCCTCTGATGTCTTTTCTGGTCACAGAGCCCATGGGATCGAGGTTAGTGTTTATCCTGGAGATACGCTCTTCTCTGCAGACAGTATCTGGGGGGTTCCCAGTCCAGGTTTTCATGGGTGTTCTTGCCTGTCCTGTCCTCCACAGATGCCCTTAAAGCAGAGGAGGAACCTTAGGGCCATCTTGGCAGAAAAGTGCTGGTGCTAGGGTTTGGGTGTTAACATTGCTGTTTTCTCACATAAACAAGGAATTTCTAGCTTTGGGTAAACCTGCAGTCCAGAAGAGATGTATGGAAAAGCTAGGGGCCTGCACTTTCACATGTGTTGTTTCATGGACATTAGAGGTGGGACAATATGTGTTTATGAAGTCTATAGGCCAGTTGCTGCTTTTTGATATATGTTACTGATGCCCTGTATATAGGATTAATATGCAAGTCTAAGAGGCCAGGAAAACTGTTACAATGTTGTCTGGTATTAGAAATCATTCCATAAATATAACAAATTATGATTATTGCTATCTAATTACTGGTAAATTATTGTTATTCATTATGGTGATGTTTATGGCAGGAAAAGGTAGTTATTGGTTTTAATAATCTTAAGAGTTTCAAATGAAGGCCATTGAATAGTATATAAATTTAGATATATGACTACGTATGTGCACATACGTGTATGTATATATTTCACTAGGCAAAATAAGAGTGGCACAGCTTAGAATTATTAGCTGCTGATAGGTTTACAGGAGCTTCCTGGATAGAATGTAGCAGGCATGATTATTTTATGCAAATTTGCAGCAGCCTAAGGAGATGTAGATGTTATGATTATAGCTGCTGGAACTAGATATTTGTCTTTCTCACTTTAAATATGAGAAATCTGAAACATTTAACATTTCATAATCTAACTTGCTTAGATTAGATCTTTAACAGTCTCCTTAGTTCCAGAGCCTGTCCTAGTAGATACCATTTTAATGAGCAGTAACACTGTCAGCTTCATCCTACCCACCTGGGCTTTTCTGTTTCAGAGAATTGTTAAGACCTGTTGAGTTTGTTAAAGCTCAAACACTACATACTAAAGCACATCTTTGCATAGAAATCCGAGTCTCAGTAAGCTCTAGCATTAACTGTCAGTTACTTTGTTTATTGTAGAGAGGGAAAGCCAGATTTGAAAGTGAGGTGACACTTCCCTCTCCCTTGTTTCCAGAGACCTTGAGCTTTTGAGGTCTTGGATGTAAACTATTGCAGAGTGAGTTGTATCTGTTACTCTAATGGTGGCTGGCCTTGCAGTGTGGTGTGGATGTGAGAGGTTAACACGGGGACACCTTGGTCAGGAGTGGTCATGTTTCATGAGTTTATGTTTACTCATTGAATTCATTAACATATCTATATATTTTTTTCTAATTCAAAAGCAGTCTACCTTTAAGCAAGGGAGGTGGTTCATGCTTGTAATCAGAAACTGGGAGACAGAAGCAGAGTATCACTACAGTTCAAGGCTAGCCCAGACTATGGAGGAAGATCCTGTCTCAAAGGACCAAACCAAAGCAATCTGTCCCAAAAAAGAAAAGGGACATGAAGTTGGGAGACTGGGGTGGGGTGCTAGGGAGAATTGGAAGGACATGGTGATGGACAGATATGATCAAAATATAAAGTATAAATGTGTGAATTTTACAAAGAATAAATTATTTTTAGAATATAGAAATAGAATACTACCCATTTTTAATAGTTGTTTTGAAGATAAACTGAGATAATAATAACCATGAGACTTTCAAGTATCTAGACAGTCCTTGACCTACGCTGATTTAATTTAAAAACTTTCAGCTTCAAACAGTGTTATGAAAGTGATAACTGTCAGAAGAAAGAACACTGAATTTTGGCCTTTTCCTGGGCTTCCAGGAAGAGCTTTATCTGACCCTGGACAGTAGCTATGAGCTGTTTCTCCCAGTCAGTCATTCCAGGCGAGGGGGACGTAAATACTGCAGTTGCAGTGTGCTGTTGCTAAGTGATGGGGTCCGATGGGTTGGGGATATAAATGTACTTTTTCAACTTAATATTTTAATTTATGATGAGTTTATTGGGATAAAATGAAAAGCGTCTACAAGGCTAGTCTTCAAACAGTATCTAATGTAACATTTTAATTACCCAAAATATATTCTTCGCAATAGTAGAGGTTAGTTAGTTCACCCCATTTTCTAAGTAGTAGCAGGCTGCATCGCACCTGGAGTAACGGAAATGGAAACTGTGATGCTCTCGAAGTGGACAGGCTGCCTTTTCCTAACACTTCTGTATAAACTGAGGCATGCATGCGGTGGCCAGATACCACGTCCCAGTGGTCAGCTGCCTGGAGGATCCAGGAAACTACTAATGAAACAAGAGTCCTTTTCCCACCACCCAAGCCACAGCTAATCCCCTCTAGCCAGAGCCTGGCTCTCTGCACTGGCAGGCACCACATCCACCCTGAATGTCCACTCCGCTCTGACTCACTAGGCAAACATGCTCCTTCCAGGAGCAATATTTTCAAGTTTTCTCAGTGAACTTATTAGTTTTCTTCTACAGTGATTCACACTAGCTTCTTATTTTCTTTGATGGAGGACATTCTTTCTCTCTAATACTAACAGGGTCCTTGATGGTTCTTTGTTCATGGTAGTTCTAAAACCACACCCATCTTTTACCAGGATCCTGACTACATAGTAGGGGAACCATTTCCTCTGTTCATTTCCTTCTCAAGTGAGTGAATAATAGGGGATCCATTGTTGCCCGTATTAACAGCACTGGAGAGAAGCCAAGCTGTCAATCCTTGCACTGACAATGATTGCACTGACAGATCTTGTCTGGCAGATCTCGCTCACACTTTCCCTGTTCTTCTCACAGCACCCCACTCCATTCTTCCCCAGCTGTTGTGTAGAGTTTATGAATTCCAACTGTGTACCCCTAAAGCAGGAGGAAGTACTCCTCTCTACCTCAGAATTAAGAGATGGTTCAGATTACCTTGCACAGTTTTTGGCACAAAATATTCTCAGTAGTTTTGGATATATACCCCTTTGTGTATGTGAAAAATATATTAATTTTACATTCTATATATTCTAAATGCTGTTGGTTGTAGGAGTTAAGACTTAGCTGTCTTTAGACTGGCAATTTTTACATGATACTTTCATTAATTATTTGAGACTTTCATACCACTTTTTTCGAGATCAGATGAGATTGGGCATGTTCAGGATGGTATGGCCATAGACTCATACCACTTAAAAAATAAAAACATACTCACCCTCCCTTCCCCAACCATTCCCATGATGACCCTTTCTACCCTCCTGTCACTTCCCACCCAGTTTTGAGATTGTTTCCCCCTGTTGAGTCCAGTTTGTGTTGCCCAGCTAGTTTTGGGAGTGGGGCCTGCCCTGCTGTGTGGTTGACCTACCAGAGGCCACATCTAATGAAAGCTGAATCTTCCACTCCCAGCAATCGCTCCATGGCTTGTGGTGGGATTTTGTGCCCACCTTACTTCCTCTATGCTGAGACTTTATCTGGTCACGTTGCCCATGTGGTTATCAGTCAGAAGGAGAGGGAAAGGGGGGGGGACAGAGACAGAGAAGGAGGGAGGGAGGGAGAAAGAGAGGGAGAGAGAGAGGGAATGCCTTGTTTGGGGTCAGTGATTTGTAACTTGACTGTAATAAGAGGGCGCAGACAAAGTAGCTTTACACTCCTGTGGACTTTTGTGAAAGTGGACCCTTATCTCCATCTCTGTCTGTGAAATTTCTACATGAGACTGGCTGGCACATGTCTGTGGGAGCAGCCAAACTCAAAAAGTAAAAGCAGAACTAGGGCTTCCTAACGCTTAAGCTGAGATTAAGAGCTAGAGTGCACTGCTTAAGTGGGAACTCTGGGAAGTAATTTTGGAAACTAGCTTCCCAGAGGGTAAGAGAACAGTTCTGGCCATTAAAAACAACAAAAATCCTATTATATTTATTTATTGTGTATGTGGGGATGGGTGTGCATGCCGTGGTGCACATGTGGGGGTCAGAGGGCAACTTGTAAGAGTTGGTTCTCGATGGAACCCAGGTTGTCAGGGTTACGCTTTTGTTGACTGAGCCATCTAACTATCCTCTTCTTTTTCTGTCTCTTTGTTCACAGTAGGATGTATTGTCTATTGTGTCGGACTCATCAAGTCTTTTTAAATTGAGTTAGTAAATTGTTTCTGTAAAAACTGAATATTAGTACAGAGCTAACTAAAAATAAAAGTATTTTTACTAGTCAACTATTGTGTCATGCTACTGGTTTTCCAAACAGTCCCTCTGCTTTCCACTGAGTAGACAAATTGACAATAGAAGTTAGATGTCAGAGTGAAACAGTGAAATGTTGCTTGTCTTAATGTCTCCAATTCAAGCTGTGCTCATAATGCCAACATGGGCACTGACATTAACTAGGTAGAAGATGTTGGAAAAGTGAACTTCTGTTCCCCTCATTCTTCTTCCTCTCTGTGCAGTTCCTTTTGAAACAAATACAAAAGCAGAGTCGGTCACACCTTCTGAAGCTACTCAGAATGACGAACAAGATCCAAGAGATGGTCCGGAGTCAAGCTTGCTGAACTTGTTTCCAATGAAGGTGCATTCCACTGGAGTGGAATTGCCAACACAGAAAAATGCCTCTGTGCCAGATGCTCCTCACATACTGAGCCCTCCACAGACCCATATGCCAGACACATACAACCTGGTGTGGAGGGCAGGGAGGGATGGTGGCCTGCCCATCAATGCCTATTTCGTGAAGTACAGAAAGGTAAAGCCTTCCCATTCATTTTTCTTTTTTTATTTCTTAGCCCCGTGTATGTGTAAGGCCTTTGCTTATTGTGTTTTACATTTGTGGGAGGGTATAAAGGAGAGTGTTCTAGGATAAATTTGTCAGAGGTATCTCCCCCAGTCATGCTGGAAGTATAAATAATTTTTTCTTCCAAATTGAAGTTTGAACCCACAGGAACCATAATATCTTCCCTCTGACTGGTAGGCTAGTGACTACCATTGAACTCTACCTCTAGCCCCATCACTTACTATCAAACCTCTTGTTTTAACCCTTTGGTCATCAAACTCTGTAACCTACTTTGAAAACATTATTTCTGTCCTTGGCTGAGATGGTAGAATACTCATCAAATAAAGGATATCCGATGGAACAAGGCCCTCTGGCATCATTTGTGACCATCACATCGTAGACTTGTCTCTTAGTACTAGAATCTTAAATGGTTATTTATTTGGTCATGCTTGGGCCTCTAACTATTGCTTCTTTGGATGATATTTTTCCTCTGCAGGTTGTATTAAGGCAAGATTTAAAAAGTTCCTTTATATAATGAGAGTAATACATTTCATAAGACAAATGGTGTTGAATCTCTTGATTACAATAATGCATCACTCCTGCAAACTCCTCTAGATTAACTGAATGCTAGATTTTTGTAATTGGGAGTAGAGGTTTCTGCTCCCCTTCTCTCACTACTCTGGGTTTCTCTTGAGCAGCTGGATGATGGCACGGGTACAGTGGGCAGTTGGCACACAGTTCGTGTCCCAGGAAGTGAAAATGAACTGCATCTAACTGAGCTAGAGCCATCAAGTCTGTATGAAGTTTTAATGGTGGCTAGAAGTGCAGTTGGTGAAGGACAGCCTGCCATGCTTACCTTCCGGACCAGCAAAGGTGGGTGTCATCTTCCATCAGAGTGAACTGGCTACTTAATGTCAATCCCATTGGATGATAGAAATCCTAAGATATAAATCCATTATACATGCATACTATAGCACCTTTTGGGGGCTACACTTAAGGGGTTGTATTATTTATTCCATTGTAATATTCCACACATATTTTGCAAATTCATGATCCATAGCATCAAGATGGGCAAGGCAGGTGTATCAGAAGTAGTCAGGTTGAGATCCAGCCCAGTGGAGCTTACATTCTGATGAGGAAGGTAAAGTAACATACTCAGATAACAACTCCAGATAAAATCCAATTTGGTCTTGGGATTTTTCAAGTGCTGTCCATGCATTAGGCAGTATAGAAAATAGACAAGACTGGTCCTTGTGGAGTTCATGTTCTGTGTGGGAGGAGCATATGCCAAATTGCTAAGCACTTAGGGGGTGGTGTTAAAGAAATACTTCAGAGATGGACTTGGGAAGTGTCTGAGTTGAAGTCATTGCAAGTAGGTGGCCAGGGATATGGTCAGTATCAGTCAGCAGTGAGGTGTTTAAAAGAGGGGAAGTAGAAGGCTTTTACGTATTAGGGGAAGAAAGTGCTTGGTGTACACACCAAAGGGGTCTCTGTGATGGAGCCAAGAGGAAAGGTAGGTGTGTGTGTGTGTGTGTGTGTGTGAGTGAGTGAGAGAGAGAGAGAGAGAGAGAGAGAGAGAGAGAGAGAGAGAGAGAGAGGCAGAGAGAGAGAGAGACAGAGAGAGAGAGAGAGAGAGAGAGAGAGAGAGAGAGAGAGAGAGAGAGGGAGAGACTTTGTGGTTGGGTCACACAGCACTCTTGGAACTTTCCAGTTCTTTGCTGGTGAGACCCGTGAGCTAGGAGGAGCTGGAACATTTGGGCTGAAGTTATAGAGTCAGGTGTAATGGAGGAGAGTATGGTGAGGAAAGACAATGTAAGCAGTACCCTGACAGGATTCCAGAAGGCTCTTCCTGGTGAGCAATTTGTGAGGGGAGTTCAGGTAGAGGAGGCCATGATGGAGTGGCCCAAATACAGGGAAACACTTCAGAGGGGTCCCCAAAGAAGCATGCTCTGCACGGGTTCTGAGGTAGGAATTTTCTTTGGGCTGCCAACCAGCTCCCAAATAATGACATGGAGACTTGTTAATTATGAATGCTTGGCCTTCGTTTAGACTTGTCCCACTGTTTCTATTCATCTACATTTTACCTCAGGACTTTTTTCTTCTTTCATTCTGTACATCTTACTTTTCTGCTTCTTCTGTGTCTGTTCAGCCCCTGGCGTCTCCCTGTGGTCTCTTTTTCTTTCTTCCTTAGCCTAAATTCCTATCTCCTACTTACTTTCCCTGCCTGAAATCCTGCCTATATCTCTTCTCTCACTATTGGGCATTCAGCTTTTAATTAGACTAATCAGGTGCCTTCAACAGACAAGGTAAACAAATATTCCATAACACTGTGCTGTAAGAGAAAAAGCCTCTGAGGATTGGGAAGTATTCATCCAGTAGCTTTTGGGAAAGACTTTCATTTATTCACTACTGGGCAGAAATGAGTACTTCCCATTTTAAATGAATCTTCCATTAGTTTTCACCACTTGGTCCTAGTTATTTATAGTTTGACCTATAACCACTGAATAGCTGTTTCTGTTTAAAAACTAAAAATCAACAAAACCCAATTTTACTTTTGCTTGTTGAAACATTAAAAGTCAGTATAGCATTTTTCTGTGGAAAAACACCCTTAACAGAAGCTCCTTAATTATGAATATTATTTTGGAATGAAGACATGAAACAAAATGGATGGGCTAATCAGAACCTTTGTCCAAGTTCTCATTTGGCTTTCCTGCTCACATTGTTGTATTAATCTATATTCTCTAGAGGAACAGAACTAATACAAGTACATAGACATAGATATATATATACATATAATATACATTTACACATACACATAGACAGATATGGATATACATAGACATAGACAAAGTACACATATACATATGCATAGATAGACATAGATGGGCGTAGACATACACATACATATACACACATACATACACATAGACATAGACATAGATGGGCATAGACTTATACATACATATTCACATATACATACACATAGATAGACATAGATATAGACAAACACAGACATACACATATACATAGACAGGCATACACATAGACAGATATAGACATACATAGACATAGGCATAGACATACATAGACAGGCAGACAGAGATGTACATAGATAAACCTAGACACATGTAGATATAGAGGGACATAGGCATAGACATGACATAGACTTTCACATTGAGTGGTACCAATAGTGTCTCACAGCTGAGAGGCTGAGACCCCTGGGAGGTGCTTGGTACTTCATGCCCAGTACCTCACCTGTTGGAGCAGGCCCACAGTGTCTGTCTCTCAATGGAGAGCCAACAACCTGGTACTTACTGAGTCTAAGAGGCTTGGGCCTCAAAAGTCTCAGTCTGGTTCTGAAAACCTAGAAGGTTCCTGGAGAGCTGTTTGTCCTCAGTCACTAATAGAGACTGGAATGAGCAGCAGCAGCAGCAGCAGCAACAGCAGCTAGGTGAATCCACTCAGGAGCAAGGAAAGCCAAGCAAGCAAATCTGGTTTGCTCAGAAGGCCTGGGCTGGGTCTTCCACCTCAGTTAAGGCAGGCTGGACAGTTCCTCACGCAGGACTCTCTTCTCAGCTGATTCTAACTTGTGGCAAGCTTATGTCAAAACCAACATCACAGTTGTTTTTTCCATGTGTAGTACCATTTCAAGCAGCACCACAAAGAAAGACACATTTAGCTTTCTTTTAATGATTCTAGAGAAAGACAAAGCAATTTTGCCCTAGTTCTTGACATCAGCTAAGTATAAGGGAGGTATTGTGTTTATACACAGACACATGTATCTTTATAGCTGGTTATGTTTCATGGTATTTTCTTGATTTGTTTTTATTTTACATATATAAGCTTATTGCTTTTTTTTTTTTTTTTTTTTTAAATACCTTACAGAGAAAATGGCATCATCAAAAAACACCCAGGCATCCTTTGCACCTGTGGGCATCCCTAAGCGTCCTGTTATTTCAGAGGCTTCCAACAGCAACTTTGGAGTTGTGCTTACAGATTCCTCTAGGCATAGTGGAGGTAAAGAATCTTCATCTTGTTTGTTTATAAATGTCAGTGTCCTATTTCACTTGGGGAAATAGGATGAGTGGGACATTTGTTACTTAGGTTATGTTCTACCCTGCATATCTACTTTTTATATATGTGTGTGTATGTGTGTGCATGTATTTGGGGACATGTGCATGTATACATGTGCTTGTGTGGTGTGTGTGTGTGTGTGTACGCGCGTGCATATGCGCGCGCGCCTGTGTGTACATGTGCGTGTATTTGTTTAGGCCTGAAGTTAAACCTTATTTACCAAAGGACTTTCACATCAGAGCTGCTTTTCAGTTACTATAAACACATTACTTACGTGAATATCAGGTTTATGAGAGTAAAGATGACACCTCAAAGGCGTCACTTACTTAACATGTAGAAGCACAGCAGAGATAAAATAATCCTTACTCTTGAGGATTTAAAGCATAGTGGGTGACACAGACATCTGAAAACACACACCAGTGAATTGACTGTTAAAAAACAAAGAGGTAGTTAAGCTCATAGCAGTGGAATGGCTAATATAATATACACAGGCATTCCAGTAACAGCCAGCTTGACCATTCTGCTTATGCTTATATTCCCGCTAATGTGGGACCTCAGGAGAGATACTTAACTTGCCCTGATACGAAGCAGGGCACATAGTGGTTCATCAGCTGCTCAGCATCTTGACCTAAGCCTCAAGAATGATGTCTCCAGGTAAAGGAGTGGGAAAGGCAAGGATATCTTCTGCAGATGGACAGATGGCGTATTGCATTTAGTTAGTTAGTGTGACTTATTGCTGTCGGGTACGATGATAGTATAAGGGAGCAGGTAGGTGCCATGTCTTATTTGATACACTTAAAAGTATAATCTCGGCCAGTGGGTAAGGGCACTTAACTGCCCAAGAGACCAAGTTTGACCCCTGGGACCCACACAGTGAAAGAAGAGAAATGGACTTTGCAAATTGTCTTCTGATCTCCACATGTGGGCTGTGTCATATGCCTCTCTACCCACACAAACAAATAATAAACAAACAAACAAATAAATTTAAAGAAATGTAATCTTTTCCTGGGAGCTATGAAGAGTCCTAGTACTTAACCTGGCAAGGAAGATTCCAGAATCATGAAGGTAGTTCCCCAGGGTGAGGTTCTTTTATTACACATGGTATGTGTTGATCCCTATGATTTCCCCAAATTCTGGAAACTGCATAATTTTTGGTAGTGGGGGACTGCATTCATGCTACCCCCTCAAAAAAGCCCTAATGGATTTTTAAAAGGAAGAAATGTAAAAGGCGCACCTTGAGAAATAGGAAGATGATACCAGAAGGAAGCAGGGTTAGAGTAACAGATCTACGTTGAATGAGAAGGGGGAAGCTTGGGTGTGGGCACCAGGACCCATTTAAAAGGTGGATGTATGATAAACCATCGTAGATGAAGATTATGAGTTTGGAATTCTTCAAACTGAAGTACACATATGAAATAATTTATTTGCTGTTTCTAAGTGCTTCTTGAGTATGAGAGCATGTCTGCTTTCCAGGTGAGGTGACTGAAGCTCTGAGGTTTCGGTGTGCTAGACAGTGAGTGTGCTAGACAAACTGAATGAGTGTGTTAGACAAACCGAATGAGTGTGCTAGATGACAGTGAGTGTGCTAGACAGAGAGTGTGCCAGACAAGTGAGTGTGCTAGACAGTGAGTGTGCTAGACAAACCGAATGAGTGTGCTAGGTGACAGTGAGTGTGCTAGACAGCAGTGAGTGTGCAGATAGAGCGTATGCTAGAAAGTGAGTATGCTAGACAGTTGGTGGAGCTGCTGTGGGGATCTGCGTTTTCCAGGGCAGCAGCTACTGTGAAGAAGACTGAGTGTGCTCTTCTCTATAGACATGTTCTCTCCTCAGTGACTTTCTTTCCTCTTTACCTGTGGCCTTTGGTGAGTTTGAACCTTCCAGTCACCCTGAGAAAGTCACTTGGTTTTCAGTAAAGATGTGCATTAACATTTCTGCTCATTCTGTTTCTTTCCATTGCTTTCTAGTGGAAAGGAATACAGTAAGTATCATCCACAATTGCCTGCTAATGCCTTCTTCTGTTTATCCCGTAAGCCATTCGTTTCGTAAAACACCCTGGTTTTCTGTATACAAGTACCATGTTCAGTGTGACTTCCTTCATAAATGAGGGTTGAATCGATGCTGAGATGAAACAAGTTTCTTGAGAATCATGGACTCAAGAGAAAGATAAGGTTTCTTTAGTGGTTTCACCAGTATTGTGGCCCAGATTGGTCATCCATGTCCAGCTTTAGCAACTCACTATCAGCACTCCAAAAGACCCACTGGCCTCTTGAGAACCAGATGTCAACAGAATTCACAGGCGGCTGATGTGAAAGCAGAATGGCAGTTTCCCAGGGTTCCGTGTAACTATTTTGTGGGCCTTCCTTATAAGAATCATGAAGGAAGTGGTTACAACCATCAGCTTGTTTGTTTAGCAAGGGAAGTTAGCCTCCTGCCCCCACCCCCCCCAACTTAAATGCTGGTGACCCCACTCCTTATGTTTCCATCTGCCACAGGGTCTAGTCCTAACCTGTGAAGTAGGACAGCACCTGTGCCTTGTGGTAGTGCTCACTGCAAGCTCTCCCACCTACTTTTCTATATATTTGTGTCATCATCTTTCTGTGGCACTGCCTCCCTCACATCCTCTCCTTCCCTTGTTACACTGTTAATCTTAATTTTGTCCTGTTATCCGTGCGTGTATTGGCAGACTGTGTTTCGAAGCAGCAATTCCTGAAGCCTTGAGAGTTAATGTAGCCATCAGTAGGTTATTGGGTTTGTTTTATGTAATTCGGAAAACATTTCAAATAAGAAAACATTTGGGAGAATTGTTTACGTACCCTAACCAAAATCAAATAATCACTTGCATATGGCTTTAGTCATAAATCTAAAATAGAATAGCAGAAACTATCATATTCATTACCATTCATTCTTTGTGAGTTAATTATCATATCTGTAATCATTTGCCTTTCCTTCCTTCTAGTTTCCTGTGTTTTCTTTCCTATACATTTTATTTCCCCTTAGCTTTTAAAAGAGGACAGAGAAATAGGCTGTAATATTATTAGCTATGACAGAAAATTTGATGAGAGATTTATCCTTTGTTTCAGGGTTTGGGATTTATCCCTCATACTGTTTTTTTAGGTTATTCTCTGAAATGAATGTCCCGATTTTTAGTTCCAGAGGCACCAGATCGACCTACTATCTCCACTGCATCAGAGACCTCTGTCTATGTCACTTGGATTCCCCGAGCAAATGGCGGCTCTCCAATCACTGCCTTCAAGGTGGAATACAAACGGATGAGGACTAGTGATTGGCTGGTGGCCGCTGAAGACATCCCTCCTTCTAAACTTTCTGTGGAAGTCCGTAGTTTAGAACCAGGTAACAATACTTTTTGTTTGTTTGTTTGCTGTTTTTTTTTTTTTTTTTTTTTTTTTTTTTTTGGTAACAAATACTTATGGTGGAAAATTTTGAAAATAAAATATGGAGAAGAGAGTATGTTATCTGAACTATATTCACCCATAGACAGTGTTTATGTTTTGGTATATGTCTTGCTGGTCTGTTTTTTTTTTTTTTTTTTTTCTTCTCTATGTCTTTATATGCCCCGGAATCTTGTCACAGTACAGTTTTGTATCCCTTGTTTTTTTATCTAACTCTGTAAGTGCATCATCCTTTGTTTAACTGTTCTTGTTGCTGTTGTTTTAGTGGTAGAAATGTAGGCTAAGGCCTTGTGCATGCTAAGCAAGCACTCTATCACTGAGCTACATCCCTAGCCCTTAACCATTTCACTTCTGTATTTTAAATTGTTTCTCTCTCTAATCCTATCCTCCCCCCAAACCTCAAGACCACTTAAAAAAAAAAAAAAGAGGAAAAAAGTATGAATAAACTTGTACTTTTTTGGGGCTTATGACCACTTTTGCTCCTGGAATTTTAAATATACACAGATGTAGCAGATGTGTGTGTCTAACTTTCGTGGTGGGGAATAGATGTAGTTAGTTGGGAAAAAGATAGCAGTTTTAGATGTGAGTGGAACCAAATGAGACTTTCTAGACTGGTATCTTCCAATGATTGTATTTGAGTGATAAG
This sequence comes from Cricetiscus sungorus, assembly GCA_030556225.1. NCBI lineage: Eukaryota > Metazoa > Chordata > Mammalia > Rodentia > Cricetidae > Cricetiscus > Cricetiscus sungorus. The sequence goes on along the minus strand of JANBXA010000740.1, from coordinate 41,321,039 downwards.
GATACTCATGTTAGGATTTTAATTTATTCTTTAGATGTATGATAACATTATTACAGGTTTTTGTAGTTAATTTTTTTTTTTTTTTTTGTTCTTTTCCCCAAGGTTCAACATACAAATTTAGGGTCATTGCTGTCAACCATTATGGAGAGAGTTTTCGGAGCTCAGCATCCCGTCCTTACCAGGTGGCTGGCTTCCCAAATCGTTTTTCCAACCGCCCGATAACTGGACCTCACATTGCATACACAGAGGCTGTCAGCGATACTCAAATTATGCTAAAGTGGACGGTATGTGAATGGACATCTCCTTAATGAGAAAGACTTCATATCAGTGTCATGCTCTTGTGAGGTGATGTTATGAGCAATCAATTGTTGAACTTTTTAATTGTGGGGAAGTGGAAGGACACTGATGTTTGTCTAAAGCACATAGTCTAAAAGGCAGGGTTAAAATGAAATTATTGTTTCTTCTGCTCCCATCCAAATGTTGCTAACTTAATTGACACTTTATGATTTATTCTTTTTGAACCATGTATACATTTGTTTTTGAAGCTTGTGAAGTGTAGACTGTACTATTTTTGTTTAGTTCTGCAGTAAGCTAAGTGCTTGTATATCTTTGAATATCTCTGAATCAGGTTCAAAAATGGCCACTACATATAATGCAAAACAAAGCTAGAGAAACATTACCATGAAGATAAGGCAATTCAGATATTGCTTTTATTTTTGCCTTTGACGAGTCTTTGTTTCTGTTTTCTAGTATATTCCTTCAAGTAACAATAACACTCCTATTCAAGGATTTTATATCTACTATCGGCCAACAGACAGTGACAATGACAGTGATTACAAAAGGGATGTTGTTGAAGGTGAGTCCCTTGGTAAGCTGGAGCTCCTGCAAAAGTGCTTTCATGGGGAGGGGCTAAACATCATGAATCCATCATCACAGGCTAAGACTGAGGTATAAATGAGCTGGTTTATGCTGTTAAGTCTGTTCTAGTGAAACCCAATTTCCCCAATTCTCTGTGTGTGTGTGTGTGTGTGTGTGTGTGTGTGTGTTTATATATTTATACATATACACATATGTGCATGTATTATATTACACACACACATGTAATTTGTAGTATAGTGCCCTGATTTTGTTACAGAGACAGGTATAAAAGGATGAGAGAAAATGATTTGTCAGTAGTTCATCTGGGGGAAAAAAAATGACTTTTTTTCTTAATTACCAGTGACCTGAATGTATAGATCAATTACAACTTCTTATTACATTGGAAAAAAATCTCTTCAGTTTGTAGACCTCTGTACTAGGATGATCACATCTTAAATGTGTTACCAACCTTTAGCGATGGGGAGAAGTTGGAGTGTTTTATAGAGGAAACAAGAAACAGTCCGGGTGTGAAGGGTACTAATATTGCTCCTCTGCTGCACTTAAATTTAGAACAATCCAGAATGTTTCCTGTGGACTAATAGCTGCTGTGACCTGCTTGGCCACATCTCTACCCTTAGCCATGCCTTTTGCATCTTTTCTCAGTAGAGATGTTGACACCAGCCTCAGGTCCTTGGTGCAGGATGGTTCCTGCCACCCACCGTTCCCTTTTCCTAACACTTTGCATGGGTATCCTCACTCTTCTCTGTTGGGACTTTACATGCCTCTTCTTCAGACCAGGTCTTCCCTGGAGTTCTAACCAAAACAAACCCTTTAGTTTATTTCCTAACATTTTATTAAAGGCTAGATATGTGAGTATGAGTGTTTGAAATTATATTTCTCTTACTAAATAGTAACTTCCTTTAGACATGGAATCTTTGTTCCCTCTGCTGTGTTCCCAGTCCCTACTATGGTGGTGCGTTCGGTACTGGATAGATTGATGGTCTTGTGAATGGAGTCCATTAAAAGAATTGAAGTGTCTGGTGATGCTTGTGCTGGAAACAGAGAGCAGCATGAGAGCTGTGTTCACACCAGCAGTCCTCAATGCAAGAGAGAGCTGCTTCAGTTGAGATGGGTGGTTATAAGGAAATGATACAGGGAAGAACTTTTCTGACATAAACAGAAATCTAGGTTCCCTCACAGGTTCCTGGAGTCTGTAAGCATCAGGTACAAACTAGATGCTCAGTTCTTGGTAATATCATAGATGGGTTTCTTGGTCTGTGAGGAAAATTTCTTCTAAGCTCTGGTTTTAGTACAAGATACTGATCTTTTGAACTAATGTTGGACGTATAGTAGTTCAGGGGTAGAACATTGCTTAGCATTTGCTGGGCCCTGAGTTATATACATCCATCCATCCCTGTATACATAAATACATATAATAAATCTTGTCAGAAAATTGCTCTAGGTCTGAAATTTACTGTATGACTTCCTTCCATTAAAACATAGATAAAAAAAAATTAGTTTAAGTATGTAATAACATATCAAACATTGCAGCATTTTTTGAGATTTTATTTTATATGTATGAATATTTTCCCTGCATGCATGTGTGTGTACTATGTGTGTGCCTGGTACCTTCAGAGGTCAGAAGAGGGAGTCAGATCCCCTGGAACTAAAGTTGTGGGACAGTTGTAAGCTGTCATGTAGGTGCTGGGACAAAAATGAACAAGTGCTCCTGACTGCTGAGCCATCTTTCCAGCCCCTGTAGGATTTCTTTTAGTATTTATCCAGTGGAATTGCTTTTATAACATAATAAAATCTCTGCAGTCTGGGTTCTTATACTGAGTAGGGTAGCAGCACACGACTATTTTGGATGAAAGGTTAGTTCTTTCTCTGCTGTAATTTTTAGTGGCACATTCATCCTGTGCCCTCAGAAGTCAAGTGGGAGCGAAGGAACAGGAGACAGTGGGAAACCAGTGTGTTTCTTTGGTGGCTCAGACATCCGTGCCGTGGGTGTGTTTGCTTTGTGAACATTCAGCGTGCTGTACTATTGTGTGTAGCTCTTCGGTTTGCATACTTTCCTTCAGTCAAAAGGCTGTGTAGGAAGAACAGTGAGATAATTATGACTTCTGCATTTTGTTCTGCCCAAGTCTTTGTTTTAGTTTAGATGATTTAGAAGAATGGGATATCAGATTTTTATTTTTAAAACTTTTGACGTTGGTTAAACATTTGGTATAAGATGGTTCTAAACAAAGCCAATGTTAAGTGGCATGAATAGCTCTCTGGGTCTCTCTCTCTCTCCCTCTCCCTCACCTTCCTACATATACTTTCTAGGAATCCCTGTGGGTTAACTGCTCTTCAGAGGAATCTTTGAACGTTTGCAAACCTCTGTGATCTGAATATGAGCTTGGGACATGGGAGTTTAGTGGCAATTCGTGTCTAGCAGTGCTCACAGATGAGGTCCTCCTGGTTCTCGGCAAACTTGTTTATAAATGTAGCACACTGAGCAGTTAGATGTTTAAGTGGGATCCACTGTGCTGTGTAATTTGCTTACTCCTTATTTTCAAGTTTATTCATTTGAAATTCTTTCTGTGGCACTTGGAGCTATTGGTCTATTCTCCCAAATCCAGGAGCAAAATGCTCACTTAAAGTATGTACTTAAAATTTTCTTTAGAGATTTTGGTTACTTATGTGTATAGTGATCCAAAATTTTTCTCTCCATCCACCAGGAAATCAATTATAAAGATGACAAAAAGACCACTTGTGTTCCTTTCTTTTTGTATGTTTTGTTTTTTTGAGACAGGGTTTCTCTGTACTGCTTTGGAGCCTGTCCTGGAACTAGCTCTGTAGACCAGGCTGGCCTCAAGCTCACAGAGATCCGCCTGCTTCTGCCTCCTGAGTGCTGGGACTAAAGGTGTGCACCACCCAGGTAGCACTTGTGTTTCTTACATTATCTTATCTTTTAAATTCTTTGCCATGTTTAGATGAACTACAAATGTTCTCAGACTGCCAGAGTTTTTGTGTGGAGTAATTTTTCTTGTTAAGAGGAGTTCCAGAAAAGTCAGTGTGTAAAGCTCACTGTGTTCCTTAGTCATCTAACCCTGAGGCTTAGCAGAGGGTGTACACTCATTGTTTGGTTTAGACACAGTAGTTCACATTACCAAAGATAAAAATTTTTCCTGTTTGCCAACCTATGGAATTTGCTATTGAAAAGATTGGTCACCACAGCGAAACACAAATCTAAGGTTTATCTTGTAGCTGATTTCTCCTAAAACCGGGTCAGAAGCTTAACCCCACTACTAGTTCTCTGGAGGGATTGCCCTGATCTAGAGGGTGTAGAGCCAGGAAAGCCCAAAAGCTAGAGTGAGAAGTAGTCTTAAGGGGGATTTTTACATTTTAGAAATAGGCCCATCCTAGCTTCAACCAGTTTCTCGTTTAAAAAAATATTTGGGTAGGGGAGGTCTCTTTACAAATGTTAAGTGAAGTCTAGAACCCACTCCCAGAGCAGACACTTGATCTTAGACAAGCCAATTTTCTCCCCTGGAAAATACAAGCCTGTGTACATGAGGGGGTTTTGTGTGATGACTTGCAAAGGGGCTGAAATGTTTTTGTCTGTTGAATTAAAAAAGAGCCTCTGATACTGGTCCTGTCGGCCAAGCAGATTTGTGGTGTGACCTTTTTTTTTTTTTTTTTTTTCTTTTCTATCCCTTTAATTCTTTAATTGGCCGGTGGTATGCTTGGTTTTCTAGGAAACACTGGAAACAGTTGGAAGAGTCAATTTCTAAACGGGATTAAGAGTACTTGAAGAGTTAATTAAGTCTGGCAAAAGTGTCCCTGTTTATGAAAGTTTGTCACAGATGTATGAATGTGAAAACAGTGTGTGATAACACTGGAGTGCGCAGTTCAGGAGTGCTTCTACATGAAATGTTGGCTGCACTCCACAGATAGCACAATCCTAATAGAGGAGACACTTGTGCAGTTCTGAGGCTCCCACTCAAAAGACAGAAGCCTTGGGCGCAGTGGTTGAGGGTTCCCACAGCAGTTTGCCTTGTGTCCATGGCAATGGACGAGAGTTCTGTGAAAGCCTCTCCTGCAACTGGTCATCTCAGGGTCATGTATCCACTGTTTGCTATCTTGTTTGTAGTGTGGCTTTTTAGTGGGCAGGCATAGTGGCCAGATTTTCTGGGCTAAAGTGAGGATTTGAGATGTTATTTCTCCTATGCATGTATTTTTATTAAAGACTTGCCACTCATTTTTAAATAAAAACCAGCATTGCTACAAACACCAGATTCCCTTTAACTGAGTTTATCTCTTTGCCTGTTTTACATGCCACTTAGTAGCAATGCTCTTCATTCATGATGCAGTAAAACATGCTGACATGAAGGGTATTTTTATCTCACAAGCTGTGTGAAATGGTGAGCGGTGCTGATAAATCTCATTCTGCAAACACCGAATCAGCACATTGGTGTCATCAAGGCTGTGTGGTGTCTACAGCTTGCCTCTCCTGTCTCTTCTCTAGGTTCAAAGCAGTGGCACACGATTGGTCACCTGCAGCCGGAAACCTCCTATGACATTAAGATGCAGTGCTTTAATGAAGGTGGGGAGAGTGAGTTCAGCAACGTGATGATCTGCGAGACTAAAGGTAGGACAGGTGTGGAAGTTTGTGTTCTTCCCTGGCCAGTATTGGGATCCCAAACTCTAGACCCCATCTTACAATTATTGGTATACTTCTGTGTGAAATTTCTGCCATGCATGCATTTAGACTACCCCATAGAAGTCCACTGTGCTGGCTAGGGCACTTATCTAAAACATTGTCTACGTAAGCATTAGTAGTGCCCATTGCTTCCCGTGTGACCATATATAAATCACTTCTTTTTTTCTTATTCTCCACAGAGTACAAATGTTTGCTGTCTACTTTCTATGCAAATTGAACTGTCAATAAAACTGTAGAAGATTAAGGAAAAGTACTACACCTGTGTTACAGTTATGAAAATGCAATGGCTGAGTCTGAGGACTTTAAAGAAAGAGGAGGGTTGTTTAGCTCACGGCTCTTCAGGTCAAGAGCATGATGCCAGCCAGCATCAGTTCAGCTCCGTGAGAGGTGACAGGTGGTGTCACAATGATAGGAGTGCACACAAGAGGGACTGATCAGCTGGCAAGACAGAAAGCCAGGAAGGCCAGATGGAGGCCAGGTCTCTTCTTTTGTAACAGGACTCTCATGAGAACTAACTAGGACCTCACAAGGACTTAAGCAGTTCCTGATGAGTGGGTACCCAGGGATTCCCCTCTAGGCTCCACCTCTTTAAGGTCTCTCTACCTCTGAACATGGCCACACTGGGGCCAAGACTCAGGGATACACTCAAGCCACAGCAATCTGCTTAAAGCAGATTCTTGAATTACAGATACATGTACTAGCTACATGTTTAAGTATGTGTTGTATGTATTTATTTAGGAAGGCTTAGGTAGCATGGAAGAAGGAAGTTGTTGAATATTCAGGCTAGTCATCAGTGTTTGCTACATTTATTTTTATTTGATGATGAAGAAATGAATAAAAGAAGGAATCAAAGACTCAAGATTGATTTGCAGTACCAGGCTTAGTTCTTTTTTATAAACTCTCAATCATGTGTCTTTTTGCTGAAAAACTCTCCCATTAAATCCTCTGTCCACCTGGACCTTGTCTTGAATTGTGTTTGGTTCCTAAATATCTGAGTACCTCTTTGAAGCAGCCACTGGGATAAATTCAGGAGGATTTCTTGCTTGTTTCTAGAGTGCTGTGATACTCAGAATAATCAAATGCAGTATGCCATTTCTTTACATTAAAGATCTTGCCAGGCAGGACAGGAGAGGTGGCTGTTCTTGCAGAGCACCTATGTTGGGTGGTTCACATGTGCTATAACTCTAGCTTCAGAGGGTCCAATACTGTTCTGGCTTCTAAGGGCATCTGAACACTCATGTGTATATATATTACACACAAAATTATGTATATACATCTTACCAGGCACAAGATGAAACAATACTGGTATAGGATAGTAGCTTGGAGAGAAGGCATCTGCTTAGCATGTACCAAGTGGTGTGTTCCATTCCCAGCACTGCAAAGAAGGAAGGGACAGAGACAGTATCTTAATGCATTTTACGGTCATGTGGCTGTGTTCAGAATAGCACCCCTCACTATCAGTTGCAGGTTACAGTCAGTAGAAGTCTATTGACTAGAGGCTGGGAAGTCAGAACATAGTGCTAATAGTCTGGCAAGGGCCTCCAGTCCCATGTCATAGTTGGGTAGAAGAGCAAGTGACTGAGACCAGACAAAAAGGGTTCACATTAAACCCATTTTCATATGACCAACCCACTCTAGTAATAAAGATGCTGATCCATTGGTGGGGATAAGGTCCTTACTACCTAATCGCCAATTTCACTTTTTAATGTTATCATGGTGGTTAAATGTCTACATGAGTTTAGAGAAAAACAAATTCAGACCATAGCCCCTTCCATTACAGCCTTAAGATGTCTTTATTTTCTGAACACAGAACAGGTTTGTAGAAGTGAAAGTGATACGAGTCACAGGGCTGAGTTTAAACCTAGGAATCCTGGCTCCAGAGAATGGGCTATCAGCCACTCTACTATGCTCATGATTGAGTGGGACTTTTCTATGACATTCAGAGCAATAAGAACATGTGACTTGAAGATGGAGAGAATAGCGTTTGTCTCACTCTTGTTAAATAGAGTTTGTGATCACAGTTGCCCAGAATACCCATGATGTAGGTGAGAGGACCATGTTTACATGGACTGTAGTAGACCTCATTGGGGAAGCTTAAAAGATGCATGAGGATTTTGGATTATATGTATTTGCTATAGTAATTCAATATTAATTGTCTAATGTTCCTTTTTTACATGATAGAAGTATAAAACATTAACTCCAAGTCTTATTCAGGGAAAAATATATTACACAGAATCTGTTTTGTTTAGTGTGTGTTTTTTTTTCGGGGGGGGGAGGTGGGGAGTGGCTTTTATTTTTTTTTATTCATTTTCTGTTCACTAGTTGAAGTATTTTATTTTAGCCCAGGAGTTTTCTGTGAGCACAGTCCAAGAGATCATCATACCAGCTGTTTGGGTCAAACCAATTTGTATTTTTCTTGGCTCTTAGAATTGCTAAAAAATAATGGACTAAAACTCTGGCAGATCAGAAATTCAAATTTTGGAACCCTTTTTGTGATTCATTGGTGGTCATATCATCTCTGTAAGGAAAGTAAACACACCAGCTTGCATTCCTAGCCAGACCTCCTTCGAGAGTCCATTTCATAAACTCTGTATTTACTCTGACTTAATTTTTTTTTTTTTTTTTTTTTTTTTTTTTTTTAAATATTTCATCCAGTGAAACGTGTTCCCGGAGCTTCGGAGTATCCCATGAAAGACTTGAGTACCCCGCCCAGTTCTTCAGGAAGTGGAGGGAATGTGGGGCCTGCCACCAGCCCTGCCAGGAGCAGTGACATGTTGTACCTCATCGTTGGCTGTGTGCTGGGTGTTATGGTTCTCATTCTTATGGTTTTCATTGCGCTGTGTTTGTGGAAGAGTCGCCAACAGAATGCCATACAGAGTGAGTCATTTATAAGTATTTCCTTGTATTTTTCTAGAGATGGGTAGAAAAAATATTGTCAAAATAAATATTGATTCCTAACACTTTCATGTATTTGTGCCATGGAATGAAAGCTGCTAGATACTCTCCACTCAGAGGGGGGTGGCTTTAGAACCATTTATGCTGCCAGCCAAAGTAACTGGAGCATCAAATTAAATTGCCCACTAGAAATAAACACCAAAGCCCAAACTAAGCAGGTCTCTGAGTAAATAGCTGTCTTGGTGCTGGGAAAGCCTGGCGTTGTTGGACCACCAAAGAGGATGAGTGCTTGCAGCATCAGTTTTGGAATCACTGTAGAAATGTCTTCATGTCCCCTAGTCAATGGGAAATGGCCTGATGGGAAGGAAGGTAGCAAAGCTTTTAAGTTACTGTCAGTAGGAGTCACGAGCCTCCACAGCTGCTGTACCCAAACAACTCTGAAGTGACATATTGTCTCCTATATGCATCAAGTAAGATGTGTGATTTTAAGTTTGATGATGCTACTGTTTCAATACCAACAACCTTCCTTCCCTGTCCTCAATCATTAGAAACACTAAAACCAAGTCAAACAGGGTTATCAGACATTGGTTAGGGAAAGAGTCTCCTGTTTGGCCTAAGAATAAGGAAATAAAAGAAAAGCAAGAGGAAACCCATAGTGATAAGTATTTCCAGGGACCACTGTCAAATTCTCCCCCTTTAAGTTAGTAACTCATGAAAAACAAAACAAAACAAAACAAAAAAAAAAAAACATCTCTTTTGATTGATCAGTACCCTTCCAAAAGAGGCATGACTGGATTGGTGTCATCAGGCTGCAAAGCTTGTGACCATTTGATTGGGCCTTATTTTAAATGATTCTAAAGCTGTAAATTGTGTGTGTATTGAGTTAGTCAAGCATTGTGCTGGTTATCTGAGCAAGACTGATCTGATAAGAAGCCATTCCCCATTGTGATGATAGTATTTTTACAGAATGGAAATTGTAATGGGAGTGTTTATTTAGCTACTTAAGCCACCAGAAGAAACTCATTGTCTTCTGCCTGCGAGACACTGCCAACAATGGAGATCAATAAGTAAGATAATCAGGCCTGTCTGAAGGAGCACAGATAAGCTTGCACAGGAGGGCTGTGCACCTGTAGGGAAAGAGCAGGACCAAGACATCTGAGGACACTTAGCTGGAACCTGGCACCAGATCCCTATAGTTTCGCCATGAGGACTCTTAGGAATATCTTCACTTTTTCTAAATGTATCTGGCAGCTGTGCCTCTGAAAATCAGAATTTGCCCATGCGCTTTTAATATAAGGTATAGGATCACCTTTTTTGCCTTTGATACCTCACACCCTCAGCTGAGAAGCTATTGAACAGCCACCAAGTGGACACATGTCATCTCCCTACCCCTCTCCCCCAAAGTGCTGCTTACTGCTTTTTAAACTGTTGTTTTTCTCAGCATTCTGACAATTGTTTCAGCTCTCTGAAGTGTGTGGGAGTTGAAGCCCTCCCACTTAACTGTTGCCATCACTTGGATGATTTCCTTTTGCACATTATTTCCTTGGGAGTAATTTCTCTGTGATAAAGTTTTCCTTCTATTAAGAGAGTCTGAGTTAATTCAACGTTCCAAGCTACTCTCTACTCTAAAGAAGTAACTGAAGCAACTTTACCAAAGCTTGTGTGAACAGTTGAGCACGTTTTATGTTGTCTTGTTTGTAGTGTTTTAGTGATATCATTAATAGAATTTCTCAGCAGGAAGATGTTTTTCCTTCAGTACTTGACATTGATTTTCCTTCTGGGCTTGTTTATTCTTTTCAACAGAATATGATCCCCCAGGATATCTCTATCAAGGGTCCGAGATTAATGGGCAGATGGTAGAGTATGCCACTCTCTCGGGAACAGCCCGGATCAATGGGAGTGTTCACGGAGGTTTCCTCAGCAAAGGCAGCCTCAGCAACGGCTGTTCTCATCTGCACCATAAAGTCCCCAGTGGAGTCAATGGAGTCCTGAACGGAAGCATAAACGGAGGGCTTTATTCCGCACATACAAACTCGCTAACCAGGACACGTATGGAGTTTGAGCGTCCGCACCATCTAGTGAATGTAAGAGACCTCATTATAAATGATAGCTGTTCAGGGCCTTCACTGCAGGGACCGGCTATCATTTGACGTATTTTACTCTAGGTTCCTTGTAAGTCATGGATGAGGGCATGGAATATGTTACCAGCAGCTCCAGATCCAGAGGAGTCTTCACCAGTTTTCTGTCATCAGCAATAGCTGTATTCGTCAGCTCGGGCTAGCTTTAAATTATTTACCACAAAGTGGAATGCAGGAAAGAACACATTGGGAGTTATTCTTGAGACAAAGTGGAAAATACCGATGAGCAAAGACCAGATGGTTCGCATTTGACTTACTTGGAGCTGAGTCTGAGAACTCAACTGCTGTTAAGTCTGGCAGATGGAGGGATGCCCCAGTGGAAGGGGCTGGTGGCAGCTGCTCCCCATGGAAGAAGGGGTTCCAGCCCTGTACCTGCTGTTGTCGTGCACAGTGCAGGTCCTGGTGCTGGTGAACTTTTTGACCTTTCAGTACACTTGTAAATTCAGGTAGAAATCACCCAGTGCTAGCACATCACTCAGATTTTTTTTGTTCCATGTTAGAGAGGGAACCTGGACCTTTGCTGTAGCAAGGACCTCAGATGACCAACACCCCCAGCTTTATGAAGACCGTGTAAAGGGTCCCCACAGGCTGCCAGGTTATGACTCCTGACACATCATGAGTTTGCTTTGCCCAGTATTTTTTTTAACTGTGTATCATGTAAACCTTGTGGATTTTAGAATATTATCATTTTTTTAGCTACAAGAAATTCAGTTGCAAACCCTTGAAACTTCCTTATTCATGAGGTAACACAGTTTTGTTTTTTCCAGTGGGACTAGAATGACTGGTTGGCACAGTTAAGATAATGTTGCTTAAAGGGTTTATGTATGAGGGACTTTGATTTATTAGATTTCTGGCTCGGCATCCATATTATCTTTTAATCAGATCGTTTGTTTAGTTGATCATATTTGTTTAGTTTTTTACTATTATTCTGCTTGCAAAGGCATTTGCTGCAATTTGGAAAAGTAAGTTTTTTTTTTCACCTTCAGTTTAGTAAAGATATCCAAATACTAGATTTGCAAAACAAAAACTGTAAGGTATATTTGTATCATAAAGCTAAAAATACCTATGGTTTTTGTGTGACTGAATTTTTGTTCATTCTACAAAGTGTTTCACTACAGAGAGATAATAATTTCATTATTCTTTGGAGCGAGCCTTGGCTTGTCACCATTCTCAGTCCATTCCTTCCTTGCCTCAGCCAAGGAGCAGAGAAAGCTGGTGGAGAAAGCATTCCACTCGGAACAGCCCGGGCTGTTTCTGTGAGAAGGAACCTGATGGCTGATGCTTCCAACACAGAACGCTGGGTTTGCAGAACCCACTTGCCATTTAAATGATATCTGCCAGGCTGTCAGTGTGACCACTGACTTGACTGTAATAAATTCAACAGTTCTTATCAACGACACCATTTTTCTCAACTCCTGGAGTTTGCCCACGTGAACTGAATGTGGTTTATGGGTGTTCTTCCTCTGTTTTCTTCATCATCCCTGTTGTTAGGTGGATCAGGGGTACAGAGAGAAATTTCTAGTCTTGGTTTGCTTGGCTGTTATTGTAAGATAAATGAAATGGAAAATGTTCTAGCAAAAGCAATAGCCTGAACCCTTTCTCACCTTGAAGGCTTGGTTGAGGTTTGAGTGCTCTGTGACAACCTCTCCCATCCTTCAGATTCAGCTCTGCTGTTTTTTTCCAGAAAACAGAGCTCTGATTCAAAGGCCAGTCAGTCTTTAACTTCCTGTTTGCCATTCTGTATGTCAAGTGAACATTTTACAATGAGGTATGTGTTAATCTGGGCATTTTCCTTAATTGCCAAGCAGTTTCCGCCAAAAGCAACATCAAAATATTAATATTCCCTCCAAGTCATTGCTGGCTGAGAATCTACTCCATCTGGAAAAATATGACGTTTTAAAACAGTGCAGTCAAGTGAACAGACCTAATCGAAATAATTACAGGAAAATGAAGATGGGTTGATCTTGTGACATCATTCAAACAGAGTTTACACCCTGTCTCGCTAACTGGCACCACATAAGCTTTTCCCATGATTGCTAGAAAAGAAAACATGAGTAGGCGCTCATGATGTATAATATATTTTAAGGCATAAATTTGAAATACTAAAAGGAAGTGACTAACCTCCCTCCATTTATTTGCCTTTTTCCAGTACAGAAATACCTGGAAGAACGTGGCAGTTCAGAGTTAGGGGGATAGTGCAGGGCTTGTGAATAAGTAGAAAGTGTTACACCTCTCAGGCAGTGTGTGTAAATACACCACACACCCATTTGTTTCTGATATGTACTTGTGATTATTTAGCAAATGGTCTCTGGCCCCTTCAGCTTCTTTTTTCTTTCTCCTTAAATGTTGTCCTGACTAGGGCGGAGGAATGTACACAGCAGTCCCTCAGATTGACCCATTGGAATGCATTAATTGTCGGAATTGCCGGAACAACAATAGGTATGTTAGTGTGTGTCCATTGCTGTGACCAACGCATTCTCTGCTGCCTCCTTGTTTTCCTTAACACAAAACTTCACCATCCACAGTTTAAGGCTGTTATTTTTACCCCAACTTTGTAATTTTTACCTTTCTGTGTCTCAGTTTCTTTAGACATTTAGTGACAATGCTAAAAGTTTTTTTTTTCTCTCAACAGAGTGTTGTTGAAGGGTAGAGTTCTTCTCTATATACATTTTTGTCTTTTCTCATTTCTTATTTTCATGTTTGAGTTGGGATGAGGATAAACGCAGTTGGTCCTGCTTAAGCACTAAATAAATGAAAGCATCTCCTATCTATAGGGTAGTTTTTCCACAATAATATTGCTGGAATTTTCCTATTAGATTACGCAGTGTTGCCTTTCTTTTCTCCTCTTCCTTTAATTCTTAAACTCTTAAGACACTTAAGAGGAAAATTTTTACTTGGGTTGTGGTAGTCTACGCCTTTAGTCCCAGCACTCAGCAGGCAGAGAAGCAGGCGATCTTTGTGAGTTTGAGACTAGCCTGGTCTACACAGTGAGTTCCAGGCTAGCCAGACTACAGAGAGACCCCGTTTCACAACAACACAAAAACTAAGAGGAATTTTGTGTATATATGCCCGTGTGTGTGTGTGTGTGTGTGTGTGTGTGTGTTACATGAGCACACGTGTATATAGCACAAATAATAAAACCCAGAAACAGATATTGGGTTCAAGCTTAAGATAAGAAAAGCAAAGCAAAACAGCCAAGCCGCTAGAGTTGTTACCTCTACCAAGGCTCAGACCAAAGGAGCAGTCCTGTCCTCAGAGTGACTGCAGTGCTCTCCACCAAACCTCAGACTGCCCTAAGACTGCACTGAGCTCCTGCCTTATATTCCTCTCTAGTGCTGGGATTATAGGTGTGTCATCCCAAGTGCTGGGATCAAAGGTGTGAACTCTGTTTCTCTTTTAGACTGATTTACTCTCATATAGCTCAGGGTGGCCTTGAACTGACAGAGATCCATCTGCTTGTCTTCCGAGTGCTGGGATTAAAGGTGTGGCCATCACTGCCTGTCCTCTATGGCTAACTAGTGGCTTAGCTCTTAACTAGGTGTGTAGCTAACTAGTGGCTAGCTCTGCACTCTGATCTTCAGGTAAATTTTATTTGTTAGATTACAAACAAAATATGACATAAGTGTGTGTGGAACTTAAAAAGATGACTTAAGATGTTATTCCTTAGTTCTACCTTGTTATTTGAGATAAGATCTCTCATTGGCCAGGAGCACATCAAATAGTCTATGCTGGCTCCCAAGCCCTGAGGATCTGCCCTCTCTGCCTTCCCAGAACTGGGATTACCAACATGTACATTAGACCAGGATTGGAGTGGGGCTTGACATCAGGTCCTCGTACTTGAATGGCTATCTCCCCAGCCCAAACCTTACTTTTTTAAATTTATATTTTTAACTGTAAAGGTTATATATACAATAGTTCAAATAAGATAAAATTATGTAGAATAATATGTATATTTAAGTCTTGACACAGGAAACAAGCATGGTAGCACATCTCTATAATCTCAGTGACCTGTCATCCCAAAATTTGGGAGTATTACAAATTCAAGACAAGCTAGGCTTCATACTAAGATCCTATCTCAAACACAAGCAAACAAAAACATACCAAATTTGACACATTGAATATAAGAAAGCTTTCATACTGTTTCTGTATATATTAATTACTATTATTAAATATTAATTTCAAAGAGCTAGCAGACCATTTGTTAAAAATCTTGAATTTTAGCTGGGCTTGATAGTATAAGCCTTTAATCACAGCTGCTTGGGAGACTGAGGCAGGAGAATTGTAGGTACAAGGCCAGCCTGGCATGGGGGTGAGGCTCTTAGTTCTTTCATGTGCTTCTGTATGAATCAATTCCAAAGGATTATTGAAGGTGCATCAGAAATCTTAGTTCTTTTCCATAATGTTGGTATTGAATTACATAGTCCTGAAATTCTACAACTAGAAAACAGTACATTAGATAGCGAGAGTGTAGCTTGAAGTTTGGATCGTGCATTGTCAAGAAGGGGTTGATTTGTTGCTTTTAAATGAAGTAAAAGGTTTAAGAGTTATCCCTGGGAATTGGTGGCACTAAAAAGACCTAGCCAGCCATGTAATCAAAAGTGTATCCTTTGAAGGCAGGTGAGCTCTGGAATGAAAGCAGCAGGCCTGGACTACATAGTGAAACTCATCTCAGAAAACAAACAGTACATTGTTTTAGCAGTTCCCCGAACAGAGCAATAAATCATTGCTACTTTTTGTTACTTAACTTGTAAAAGCTTATATATTAGTGAAAGCTATCTGCCTAGTTTGTGTACTAAGAGGTTCATATTTCAATTCTGAGACAGTCATTTTGAAAATGTGCATATACCAAAGCCTTATTTTTGTTCAGAGTTTGTCACAATCGTCACAGTTTGTTAAGAAAACATGGGGAGGAACTTGTAAATGTAGGTGTGGTAGCCCTTGCCAGTAACCCCAGCCCTTAAAAGACTGAGGTGGTCAAATTGCCATAAGTTTAAGGTTAGCTTGGGCTGCAGAGCAAGACTATGTCTCCAAAAACTACCAAGGAGGAAGAGGAGGAAGTTCATAAAGCTGGCAGTAATCAGGTGGGTTAATTTAACAAGTGGTAATGAGAGGTTTTACCGCCTTGTGTTGTCCTTGTGTGGTTCTTGTGGTCAGACAGACAAAGATCTTGAGTGTTGTGATGAGGGGATCTTTGGTCTAAATAGTCCTGTGCTTTGCCTCTGCTTAAACTTGCAATCTTGGGAAATTTACATAGATAGTATCAGAGTTAACATCCTTATCTGAAAAATGAAGGCATATTCTAAATAGTAGAAGACTGATCTGAACACAGTTCAATGTAGAGTTTAATAAAATGTCCTGATGATGAGATTCCATCTCAGAGCCCAAAATAGATCCCCTCCTTCCATTCTCGCTCCCCTATTCCCTTGCTCCCCCTTCCTTTCCTCCCTTCCTTATAGCTTGGATCTCATTTCTTTAAAAGAATTTAAATGACCTCTGCCAACTTCAGTTTGAGTATTTGTAGGTGGTTTTATTATAAATTATAATTGTATTTCTGTTAATTTTGAGGGTAACAACTTTCTGCATTTCAAGTTTGTTTCACTGCTGTCTGGAAACAGGTGAATACTCTTCAGCTGTGCTTCTCCCTGCCTTAAATATTCTCCCTGCATGAAAATCCACTTGTATGGGGCAACACACACACACACACACACACACACACACACACACACACACACACACACACGGGAGCAGTAGCACTTTGCATCTTATAGTCTGTTTAAATAACAGAAGCAAACCTTTGATTCTATAATGTAAAGTACAACAGGTTATGTGTTAGAGCAGAAGGAAGCATGTGTTAAATGTTGAGAAACATAGTAGTGCAAGTTGTATCTTAATTCATGGGAAGCTTTTTGAGAGGTATGGTGTGTTTAGCAACATGTTTCTGCTTGACACATAGTAACTGCACAGGTTGTGTTGGAGAGAGAGGGACTGTTAGTGTAAGCAAACTTAGCCTTCATTCCAGGAATGAGGAAGTAAGGAATGAAATTCTAGAGTTGATATCATCACAACTCTGCCATTGTCTGATAGGGATCCAAAAAATTTAAATTAGGGCTGGTGAGATGGCCCTGCTGGCTAAGGTGCTTGCTGCCAGGCCTGACTAGCTAAGTTCAATAACTAGAACCCACTTGATACAAGAAAAGAATGGACTCTCACAAGTTGTCCTCTGACCTCCACATGTGCTATGTCCCATGTATACATACCACTCCAACTAAACAAACAATTTTTTCTTTCTATTTTTAATTTTATATAATTTTTTAATTTAAATTAGAAACAAGCTTGTTTTACATATCAATCCCAGTTCCCATACCCTCCCATCCTACCCTGTTCCCCAAACCCTTTCTGCTCCCCAGTGAGGGTGAGGCCTTCAAAGTCTATTGCCATGCACAAAACTTAAGTCCAAATGTATCAAAGACCTCAACATAAATCCAGCCACACTGTACCTCTTAGAAGAGAAAGTGGGAGGTACCCTTGAATGAATTGTACAGGAGACTGCTTCCTGAACATAACACCAATAACACAGACACTGAGATCAACAATTAATAAATGGGACCTCCTTAAGCTAAGAAGCTTCTGTAAGGCAAAGGACACAGTCAACAAGACAAAACGACAGCCCACAGAATGGGAAAGATATTTGCCAACCCCAGATCTGACAGAGGGCTGATTTCCAAAATACACAAAGAACTCAAGAAGCTAGTTACCAAAACACCAAATAATCCAATTAAAAGGTGGGGTACAGAACTAAATAGATTTTCAATAGAGGAATCTAAAATGGCTGAAAGACACTTAAGAAAGTGCTCAACATCCTTAGCCATCAGGGAAATGCAAATCAAAACAACTCTGAGATACCATCTTAAGTTCTGTCAGAATGGCTAAAATCAAAAACACCAAAGAAAGTTTATGCTGGAGAGAATGTGGAGAAAGGGGCACAATCCTCCACTGCTGATGGGAGTGCCAACTCATACAGCCACTTTGGAAATCAGTATGGCGGCTCCTCAGGAAAATGGGAATCAGTCTATCTCAAGATCCAGTAATTCCAAAAGATGCCCATTCATACAAGGACAAGTGATTTTTTTTTTTAATTAAATTTTTAAAAAATTTAACAACGAAGATCCTAAATATGTAGACATATTCAAATGTGAATGACCTGGTTGGTAATTTTTTGGGGTGATGGTAATAGAAATAAGCAATACATTGAGGAAAGTGATGAATTTGGTTTCAGGTGTTTCAGGTTCTAATAGCAGCCGTTACTGATCCAGGGAGAAAGGTGAGGATACTGTTGTTTGGGTGGAGATACTGGGACTGCAATACAGATGTAATAGCATCTGTTTCAAAATTTTCCCAACTGTACCTATAGTTGCAGTTTGGTATTTTCAAAGGAGACAGCAGCCTTGACTGGTTAATTTTAACCCATTACTGAAGCTGTTGATTTGCTTTTATTTATTTTCGAATTCAATTACTCATTTTTAAAAATAAGATGTTTATTATTGTTGTTATTATTATTATTATTATTTGCTCACTGCCTTGGTAATATCTTTAAATAATAGAAGTGAGGGAAGGAGAGTGAGAAAGCAAGAAGAAGCTGTGTTCATTCAGCAGACATTTGCTGTGGGTCTGCAGTGAGCCAGTGATGTGGGGGGTACAGGACTGAGTAAACAGGCTCACTCCTGCCTACATGCAGCTCATGGTCTGGTGTTTTTCAAAATGGCATCATAAAGATGAATATATAGTTAAAACTATGTCCCCTGAAAGGAAAATAACAGGAGGTATCAGAACTCCCTAAGCAGACAGCATTTTGCTAACGATGAAGACATTTATAATGAAGTTAAAGGGACAGGCTAGGTTTGAAGCTTTCCAGGCAGAGGGTACTATTTATGTGGAATCCCTAAGTCAGGATGCCCAAATCCCCCGCTTAACTTAAGGAAGGTAGATGTTCCTGGAAACTGCTCAAAGAAAGGGTCAGAGGCAAAAGGTTAATGAAACCATGTTATCCAGAGCCACAGCAGGTTAGTGAAAGATTTTAAGCAGCTCATCGCCAGCTAGAACTGTGGTCGTAAAGAACACTGTAGGCACGGTTTGGGAAATAAGTGAGGGGCAGAGTGGGCATAAGGTCATATTAATAATTAATGACACTAGTTTGTTGAAGAGGCTGGGGAAAGGCTGCGTCTCGGGCACCAGGTGCAGTCATCTCCCTAGGAAGCAGCATTGGCAATGAGCTCCTTGCCCAGCAGTGTGCTTAAGGACATCTAGGGTTAGCCCTGGAATTTCTTTTTTTCTGTACCACAGGTGCCTAAGAACTGGGCAAGGCTCATTTAGAGCCTCTTTGCAGTATCTCACCTGCCCTGCCACTTGCTCCTCCATTTCCTCTGCTTTCTGAGGTTTAAAACCCAAATGCATTTCTTAGAGCAGGCCTTTTAAGCAGCTGGCTGTTGCTAACCCTTAATAAATCCCTTTTATCATCCCTCCACTTTAGCATTAACTCAGGGGACCACTGTTGACATAACTGGGGTACTAAAATGAAAAAAATGGGAACAAACCGTGTGTGGTGACACATGCTTTTAATCTCAGCACTCATTGGCAGAGGCAGGAAAATCTCTATGAGTTTGAAGCCAACTTCAAGAAACGTAGTGAGTTCCAGGGCAGCCAAGGCTAAACAGAGAAACTGTGTATCAAACAAACAAACAAACAACAACAGAAATGGAACAAGTAAGAGGGAAGGCACCCTAGCCATCTGTGGGCTTGTGGCATGTAAATGACAGTCCTCCTGCATTCTCTTTAGAGACCTGATAAATGCAACCTCCAGGCATCTGGTCCCCTCCACTAAAGACATAATTGAGAAACCATCATGCTGTTGAGCATTTCAAGAGTTAAACGGATTGTAATCAAATAAATCAAATTTTTTCTTGCCTTTCTCTTCTCTTCAATTCAGACAGAACAGAACAGCTCTGGATATGCAATCAAATGTGGTTTGTTAGTTGCTCGGCTAGTTTTGGGAAGGAATCGACATTAAATTGGGCCCATTTGCCATCAGTCTTGATAATTTGTAAGAGTAGAGAAGACACTGATGAAATTCACAGATGAGTGACTAGAGGTCCCATCAGGAAAGAATGAGAGATTAACTTTAAGGGTCCTAGAGAGACTGGAAATGGGCAGGAAGTAAAAATCAGCATGGAAAAATGTCTACAATTCATCTGGGGAAAGAAAAAGAAGTCCTGGCTGAATAGCTGATAATCAAGATGAAGATAGCCACTGGGGATAATGCCTAGAAAATCAGATATTGCAGATGGCTGCCAAGTTTTTGTGTAGTGATAATCTTAAATGTCTGTGAGTTCTCGGTCTGGGAGTACCCTTCCACAACTGATGTCAGATGTGCTCGGATGAAATTCGATGCAGGGATGAAGCGAGGATATTAAGTTATTGTAGGAGTCTCTGGTGAGGGTTTGATGGACCCAGGTGGTTGTTAATTGTCTAGCATACCTAGACTCTTCCTCTTAGCAGGTAATTTTTTCATGGCCCAATCCTTCTCCTATTTCTGACCACTTAGCAACTTCAGAACTATCCATAACACCAAGGGAAGAACGCATAAAGTCCAAGATTCAGCTTTTCCTTTGCCTATCATAATCTGTCCACTATGAGGAGAAAATATAATCTTATTTTTTTTTTTAAGATTTGCTTTTATTGTGTTTTATTCATGTGTAAGTGTCTTTGCAAATGTTTGCCACGTGCTTCTTTGGAAGCCAGAAGAGGGTGTTGGATTGCCTAGAGCTGGAGTTACAGGCAGATGTGAGCTGTCTGATTTGGCAGCAATGTTCTTAACCACTGATACGTCTCTAACTGCTCAATACCTTCCCTTTGGAAAGGTTGTATGTCTCCCCAAATTTACCTCTTCTACTGTGGAGACTGAGGGCCTGTTATCATGGCTTTTGGTCTTTAAAGTAAAAGCTGTTTATGGGTCTGTTTTCTTTGTTCATTACTGTACTGCATCATTTACTATCTCCCAGGACTTACTGTCACCTTTCTTATAAAAGTAAGTGATAAATTAACTGCTAAAGGAAAGTCCTACCATGATGCTGGGGTCATCACAGTATCCAACAATGTAGGCACTGAGGATGAAGGATCATCATGGCCCTGGAGGAAGGTCATCAGAGTTCTGTTGCATAGCAACTTATCTGCTCCCACAATCAAGGATTAGAACAGCAAATAAGAGAGCTAGACAAGAGGAAACACCAAATATTGAGTTTTAATAAAAATCAGGAAAAACAAATAGGCCAAATAGATCTTTATTCAGGGAAAAATAACTTACAACATAGACAGATGAACACCAGCAGGTTCCTGGTCCCAAGGATGCCTCCAGATGCTCTCTTGTCCCCATGCTGCAAGCAAGAGTGCTGGGGGGGGGGTGTTCTCCTCAGACTTCCTTCCCCTGTCCCCACCCCCAGTGGGTGTGGTCTGTGCCACAGGTGCAGACAAAGTAGATATCTCACTACAATGAACTAAGTATAAAACAAACTCATCATCAAGATATTATTGCAGAAGTCTTCAGAGCACATGTGTGAAAGTAAATGTTGAATATTCAAGGGGTTCAAGGGTCCTTACTCCTTTCCTTCAAGGACAATCAAGAGAGAGAGCCTGGCTGACTTAGTGGAGGAATACTTGCCTACCATGCAATCCCCAGTCTTGCAAAAGCACTGGGAAAGGGCTGCAGGATGGCTCAGCCTTTAAAGGCTAGGCTACAACCAATATTTGGGAAAGGGCTTCATGTAAAACTTGTCCTGGCATCTGATCAGAGTAACTGTCATAATTATGCCTGATTATACTCAGCCATGTAATCGGAAGTAACATGCTTCTTTAGGAAATGTTTGTCTGTATCGTTTTACAGAAATAGCCAAATTAAGTTTTATCACCTATTAACACTCCTTGTGTCCCAGATGCAAACTTATACTACTATTCAGTTCCCCCTTTTCATTCCATGTGTGCTGTTCAGATTGCTGGTTACAGAGTATTTCATTGTTTCTGTGATTCCTGCAATAGCCATTTTTCTTTCTCCTAAACCCACAGACAGGTGAAAAGGCTGTCTTGTAAACTGACAAGTCCTAGATCACCTGGGTGCTTACAGAATGACCCAGACTTTGTATATGACCAGATGCTCAGAGTTCCATTTACTTGGTGTTGATGACATTAAGAGATGGGGTTTCCTGGGGCTGGAGACAGCTCTGCAGAAACATCAGCTCCACAGCCTCCGGCACTATATTTGAAGGCTGTGAAGCCTCAGACTGAAAGTTACTGAGTTGTGTGAACTGTAGAGTGCCTTTTAAGAGTCTCAGTTTTTCACCCCAGGGAGATTTGGTCTCTCAGGTATTCAGAGCTACTATCAGCGACAGACTGGCCTCCTCAGGCCCTGCCTGATCACATTCGGAAGAGAGGTCATACCCCTCTAAGGCCCATATGCTTTTTGTGCGGGCACACAGACATCTGGAAGTACACTAAAGGAAAGGCTATGGAATTGCTTACATTTGGTTAGCTACGTGGTCCATTGCCGATTCTGTGTTAAGATTCGATATACTAGAAAGTTTTAAATCAATGTGGCTTACCATTGTGAAATCTGGGTTGTAGCTAATTTACAGGTGTAAATTATATTATTTTCCACCCATCTGATGAAGGAGAGGCAGAATTCGGGATGGAGTTTGTGACTTCCTGGTCTACTTACCTGAAATGCAGATGCTAAAGAATAAGTAAAAGGAAGTTGCACTTTCTCCTGTTAAGAATCTCATCTTTAAATGCCTGTTTAATATGTGCTTGGCACATTAACATCGATGACTGTCCCTGGAGAAGCTGGCCCTAACTCTTCTGTCTTGCGGAACCCTGGTCCTGCCCTGTGAATGTAACTTCATGTCACTCTGGCAAAAGTCCTTTAGAAATCATGGTGTTGCAAAACCATTAGACTCCACTCAGAAATCCCATCTACAACCAGCTTTAAATTAAAGAAGATCACAGGAAAGAGGAAGCCAAAGGGAAGGAAGAAGGCCTCTTGCTGGTGAGTCCCCGGCATTTTGTTACTTCAGCATGATGCAATGAATTTACATTAACTCTGAATTAATTCACGTTTGTAATGTTTATTTACAGGGAACTGCCTTGTTTTTTCAGAGTGTGGCAAGCATGGCATTTCTTTTTCCCTCAGCCTAATTTGACCTCTTTTTAAAATGAACCTCTCTTTTTGGTCCTTCTTTATTCTCTAAGCTCGGCCTCCTGCTACTTGTCATTACCTTAGATTCCTGCAGAGGTTTACTTAGCACCTGTAACCCCAACAAGATCAAGGATCTGGCTGTGCTTTTTGTCTTATTATCCTTAGCTGTCCTGTGACATTGGGGACTGTCATTGCCTGACTTCTAGACAACTCTGAAGTCAACAGATAGTAGAAAAAGTATCTAGCCAACAGAATAGCTATCTACTGAACACGGATGGACAGTTAGTATCATGGTGCAAACAGCCAAAGGACAGGTATGCCAGGTTCTCCTGCTTTAGTGAATGTGTCTTACCCCACGTGAGACACAGACTGCGAGCAGCAACTTCTGATGAGCCCAGTGCTGTTCCTTAAGAGCTTTCCTGCTTGAGATGCAAAAGCCCAATGTCTGATGCTAAGCATTGTTTGTTTATTTTACATTTGAAGCCCTACTGTGCATCATTTACACTGTGCTTGGCTTTATGACTTTAGCTGGAGTCTAATGTGCATTTAGAACTCATACAAGAGCTGGCAGGACGGGCTCTTGTGGGGTAAATGGGCAACTTAAGTTCAGTCCCCAGAATCCACACAGTGGAAGGCGAGAACCAACTCTAACAATTGTCTTCTGAACTCCACCTGTGCATGCACACCCAAGCATGCTCATGAGCACACACACACACACACACACACACACACACACACACACACACTGAACAAGTAAATAAGAATTCATCCTACTTCCCAGACAGTAGAATATAATGGCTTAACTCCATTTACTACTGTGTCTTGTGGTCTTTGTATATGGTTTTGTGCTAAAATAGTTAAAAATCCTCTAAGACTTTATACTTGATTCTCATGCTTCCTGGCAGTCCTTCTGTTGCTACCTGTTCATGTCTGTATTTTTTTTCTTCTGTCTGTTGTCACCCACTTTCCTTCAACCTGGAGACCTTCAACACCTCAGTATTGTCACTGTCTGCCAGAGGTCAGATCCCCTTGAACTGATGTTATGGGTGGTCATGGGCCACCATGTAAGTGCTGGGAACCGAACACAGGTCCTCTGCAAAAGTGCTCTTAACTGCTGAGCCATCTCTCCCTCCCTGACTTGTTTATCTTATTCTTGTTTAACACTTGGCAGTATGTTTTCCATGTAATCCGTATAACTAGTATAAACTCTAGATGTTTTCCTCCAGAAAAGACTGATTTTATATATTGCCATGTAGTTGGATGAGGGCCAAATCTCTTGAACAGATATAATGCTGAGGTTTAGGCTGGAAGATGACTCAGTAAGCAAGAGTGCTTTCAACACAGGAATGAGGACCTGAGTTCAAATCTCTAGCACACATGTAAAAAGCTGGACAGAGCTGCAAGTGTTACCCCAGGGCTAGGGAAAGTGAAGACAGGATGATTGCTTTTGTGTGCTGGCTGCCAGCCTAACTCCAGATTCAGTGAGAGACCTTATCTCAAAAGAAAACGTGGAGAGTGGTAGAGCAGATACTGGATGTCCTCCTCTGGTCTCTGCAGGCACACAGGGCCATGTGCACCACAGACACGGGCACATACACCATACATACAAAGACCACACTCTCGCATGTACACAACTTTTTAAAAGGTTCAGTCCAGCAGCACTTTCTTCCACATCCTGACATTCAGTTGCCTCTTTTGTTTGCTTGTTTATCTCCTCTGTGAGGCTGGGAACAGGACCTCCGCTGTTTTTGCCTTGTTATTCACAGTGACTACACAGTGCTTGACAGTTGGTGGGATCTTCTGCAGGAGAGTATTTGTGGAAACCCTCATACTCATTACATTCTCTCTAATAGTAGTTTGAAAGTAGAAAGATTTCCCCTTACCCCCTATTTCAACATAATCAACATCTGTGGATACCGTATGTTGAATCTGCATTGTGGAAGGGAGACAATGATTAAAAGACACTGTTAAAAGTTCTGAGTTGAATAAAATAGCCCAGAGAGTAATTCAGAATTAACACTGTACTCCTTTGAGATGTGACATGTTCAGGCCAGGACTGTGGTATTGACTCCAGGTCATTCATGTCTGTACCTGTTTGTCATTTGGACTAGTTGAAGACCTGCATGGGAAAATAGGTCATATTCATATTTTACCATATTTTCAAAAGTTAATTAGGTCCCTAATGCCCTTTAACTGTATAGTTAATGCATTTTTTTTTTATTTGAAATAGAAGTTGGGTTTTGTTTAAGTTAATGACTTGATTTACTGACTTGTGTCTGGTTCTCTTTCAGGGTTGTCTGCATTGTCTTGCTCAGAACTGCTCTTTCCAATGACTCCAGCCAGCACAATTGGACCCCTTTCCTAGTTTTTTTTTTTTTTTTTTTGTCTCAGAAACCTGCTGTCCCATATATAAAAGATGGAAATAAAGAATTCTGACCTTCATTCTCTCAAAGGACCTATTTCTAGCACACAGCTGCTTGCTTCTGTTTTTCCTGCCTGCCTTACATAAAAGCCCATCATTTTCAAACTTTTCTTAGTCTCAATTGTAGAAATTAAGGAAAATGTACCCATTACAGGGGAGCAGCTTGGTCTTACAGATGGCAACGATAAAATCTATACAGCAACATTGGGGAGTGACCAGAACAGGCAGAAACCGAACTAGAACCCACTCTTTCAAAGATAGTCTGAGTTTCTCCTGACGGCTTTCTCCAGTCTTGGGGTAAGGGCCCGAGAAAGAATCTATCAGAAGACTTGAGTTCAACGGCAGTAAACCAAGCAGAAAATTCAAGGAGAAATGAAAAAGAATTAGGGTGCATCCAAGGAGACAGGACCGTGGTGCTTCTTGGGGAAAGTCACTAAGACAGGAGGAACAGATGCTGGGATGACCCAAGCATCACCTTTAGCAAACAATGACAGACTGAATAAAAGGGAGAAAGCAAATGAGACACCATCCTCTTGACTGCAGATACAATGTGACCATCTGCCTCCAACTCCTTTTGCCAAGCCTTCTACACCAGGATGCATCATTCCCTTGAACTCAGAGCCAGAGTAAACCTTTCCTCCCTTAAGTCACTTAGTTGGGTATTTTTTTGTCACAACAATGAGAAAAGGAACTAATACACCAACCTGAATTCAAAGCCATGTGTTTGTATACTGACTGTCATAGGTCCTTCCTCTTATGCGGCCGAGCGTCTTAGCTTTCTATCCGTTCTTTCTCTCCTCCTTTCCTTGCAGTAGCTGTTATGTCTGGCTCCAGTGTGCTGTATTGAGGAACTAGTTAATGAGATGGGAGATATCTTCTGACAGTGGTCATCATAGAAGGTTCTGTCCTTAGGTGAATTTTGCCTTAGGTGAAAGGTTTGCCTTTGGTGAATTTTCCTACCATTGTCCACTATAACCAATTTTCAGGGTTTTGCTATTTCAAATCATAATAAGCCAACTAGTTTTTTTTAAAGCATAGCTCTTAAGAGTTTGTAAATATGTGATATTCATTATATTTTTAATGAGCTTATTTTAATTTATTGATGCATGTAGACACTCAGTTCTGTGTCTTTTGTCTTAAACTCCACAGGTGTTTCACCAAAACCAACAGTCCCCTTCCCGTAGTCCCAGTGGTGGCTTCCTATCCTCAGGATGGTCTGGAAATGAAGCCCCTCAGTGCCTTGAAGGTGTCTGTGTGTCCAGCTCCCACACTTCATGATTGTGGTCAGTTACCTGAGGAGAGCATCAAGGACAGTGTGGCACCAACACCTATCCAGCATACCTGCTGTCAGGACAATATAAGTGACATCAATTCAGACTCCACAGAAGATACAGCAGAGGTCAGCAGAGGTACAGGGAAGCGTTTTTACTCATTACATTTCTGGTCTCCAGTGGGCTAAGAACTGTATCAGGAAGTTTTCTATGGTCAGCTCACTGACTGCTTAGAAGACTGGGTGGGGATGTTGGGTACTTCAAGAAAAGATAAGGATGGGTAAGAGACCGTTGGAAATTCTATTATTATATCCTTTAGCCCACACTGTCTCTCCCATCCAAGTACTAACCAAAGCTGACCCTGCTTAGCTTCTGGGATCAGATGGGGTCACTCACATTCAGGGTGGTATAGCATCAGTGGATGGCTCTAATAGGTTGCTAATCCTATTGCGTTGGGGGTGTTATCCGAATAGGCTTAGGCTCGTTAGTTCCAGAGCAGAGGACTTGCTGGGACTTGCTTAGTGAGCATTGGCTTGCTTTTCTTTGAGTCAGCTGTAGGAGCTATAACTTTTCTTTAAGGTACTTTTTTAAGGGGCTCCCAAGAGTATCATTTTAATCTCAACTGGCTTATGTAATAACTTTAGAGAATCCAGGTTTTTAAATGTACTTTTCTTCCTCCAATTCAAACAAAGCCTAAGTGGGGCTTACTTCTGCATGTTTCTATTATTCAACATACTGTTCTCAGAAACTGTTGTGTGAAAACCATTTACTAGTTTATAATGTGCCCAAATCTCTGTGTTTTTCAGGAGATGGAAATGGCCATTCAGAAGCAGAGGACAAAGTTTTAAGTTGGAACCCTCTTATTTTGTCACCTGTCTTGGAGGACTGCACTGAAAAGACAGCATGGCCCCCTGGTCTTCCTCTAGACGGGCTGCCAGTGGTCCTTCAGCACACCCAAGAGACCTGAGGAACTACAAGGCTTCTTCATGTCCCCACTGCAAGCCAGTAACTGCACAACACAGGCCGGGGACAAATGGTGTGAAGGACATTAATTCAAATCAGAGAAAATCATTATTTATTTTTTTGTAGTAGTAATGTCATGAATGTATCTTAAAATGTGTCCTTTTATATTATTTATGCCTCAAGTATTCCCTTTTCCATTTCTCCCTCCCCCTACATAGGATCCCCTCCCACCCATTTTATGTAGTTTTCAATCATCTGGAGAACAGAGGGATCGTTCTTTGTTTCCAGAACCTCCTATGGCAGTAGGAACTTGTGCTGGGTCCCATCTGCTGTCCTATTCAGTTGTGGGGAGTGGGGATTGCCCAGGCCATTTGAAGTTTGCCACCAGTCACTCTCAGATAGAAAACTGTTACTTATCCCATGGTATCAGACTTTCTGAGAACATTTAGAAATCAACCATAGTTGTGATCTTAACATTTATAATAGCAAACCTAACTGACAAATTTTATGACTGCCTCCCAGAAAAGTACTAATACTGACTTATTTCCTCTCTATACCTAGGTACAAGTAATGATCAATCTTTGGGGTAAAATTAGCCAGTGTTATGAACATGGAAGCATGTAAGGTCTGGTTGGATTATTGCATTATGTAGAAAGGGAACGAGGTTCAGAAAGAAAATGAATGTCTTCATAGCCTACTGCTTTAATTGTGTCAGTTTACAAAATGGTCACCATGGGTTCTTTGCATTATTTGCAAGGGTATGCACAAAATCAGATGTTTAAAGTGGTAGCTTGAAGAGAAAGATGCTACACACCTTAACTAGAAGAAAGAAGAGGGCTGACAGGACCAAGCTAAGTGAAGCTCATTGTTCTGTCCCATAGTGCTCATAGTGCTACACACTTGAAGATTGTCAATTTTATCACATCCAGCATGGGCAATATCCAAGATGATATGAGTGAGCGTGCATGAGTCAGCCTTCTGCCACTTTAGCAAAATACCTGAGGTGATTAACTTATGTAGAGAGAAGGTTATCTTGGCTACCCGCTGCAGAAGTTCCAACTTGTGATCGAGGACCCGTAGCTCTAGGCCTGTGCTTGAAGAGCACGCTATGGTGGGCATGCATGGTAGAGCAAAATAGTTCCCACTGTAAGCCTGAGGCAAGGGAGAAAGAGAAGAGGAGCAGAGTGTGCAAACCCCACTGAGAGCATGTCTCTAGACCTGAAGACCTCACATTTGTCTCCAATGCTAGTCTCTACCACCTCCTAAACTCCCACCCAGGGAAAAAGACCTCCAACACATAGGCCTTTGGGAAATGTCTAAACTGTTGCAGATGTCAGGAAAGGCTAAGTCTGAAAAAAAGGTTTAGGGGCATTTTCTGACAGTTTTTCTGGCCACCATCATTGTGATTGGTAACTCAGTCTGTGGTCAATGGGGTCTATGTATCACAGTTCCTATCTTCTGAGTGGCGAAAACATTGCAGCTAACTTTGGGAGGCTTTTCTCCATGTGTGAAACAGAAACCCCAGGCACTACAAATGCATGGCATAGCTTGAACTAGGCCCTGGTGGGTCACTGTTTTTGAATAGTGTATCCCCTGGGGGGAAGGGGGAGAAACAAAAATTATTCTCTTTATGTGGAATCCAACAATTCCAGGATACATTTTGTTTTAGTTTCCCACAAATTGCAGTGGAAGAAAATAAGATACTGTACTAATCAACTCTACATAAATGTGTCAGTATTCCCTTACATATATGTGTATCTTTTATAAATAGAACTGTTAGTAGATATGGGCTGCTTCAGCAGGGCACTATGCAAGTTACTCCTGGTAGAGTGCAGTGAATAGAACTCTATAGATGGGTAGCGGGACTGCTGCAGAAGCAACTTCTATGAGCTTGGGGATCATGTCCGTAGCATAAGAGATCTACAGTTAGTGTTGGAGGCAGTTAGCTGCAGCCCTTCTTTACATCGTGACTAGAAAAGGATAAAGTCCTAGTACGCATGACATAGAAACATACGATGTGTTTTGCCAGTCGAGTTAGAACAAAGCTGTCTTGTCTTGGGGGGGGGTTAGGAAAGCAGGAAGCAGCTGTCTGTGCACAGTCAGTTGTTCATTGTGACTCATGAAGCAGAGGTATGTTGGCATGAGCCTTAGGTCAGAAACTGCTTTTAAAGATTGAATTTGACATGGGGCTTGCCCATGATGAAGAGAAAATGACTTTACCTTTAGGGCAATCTCATTGTGGACTGCTTTATTTATGATAGTAACGCTGTTTTAAGTGTTATCCGTTTTATTGTATTTTATTTATAAAAATGGCTTTATATATTGAGATATATAAATATAAATATAAATCTATATTAATTGCCTTTATATTTAGGAGTTTGAGTTCTCCTTAGTGTGAGTTTCTCTGAATTTTCATGCCCTGCACAGTCACTAAATGTGATCCCAACAAGTGTCACTTCCCCAGGAATTAAGAGGCCATAGGAAAATGAAAATATAGGGGTGGCACGCATGTGTGGAGGAACTGCTGTGTATTAGACTCCATTTGTTAGTGTTATCCAATCCCTCAACAAACAGAGCAGGCTGAAGTTGCCGGAGCCGTTTACACCTGGTCTGTCACCTGGGTGTCTATTTCCCTATTTTCTCGAAGTGTTCCGGCTCACTCTCTGTGAAACCAGTACAGAACATGTATTGTTGTCCCCCGTGTGTCCCCCACCCCACCCCCTGCTGTGCTTTCTCTCTTCCAGGTTCCCTCTGCAGCTAGTGCACCCTCATCCCAAGCTGGCAGAGTTGAACTGAGTACTTCATCTTCAGGGGTCTCTCATTAACACCCTGCCTACCCCACACCCTGCTCCTTCCCTCTCCTTCCCCAGTGGAGGTCTGACCTCCAGCAGGCGGTGACCGAGAAATTGGTAGGGCTTCTTCATGTTTGGGTGACTGTTTTTAGCATTAAACTTACCCCAGTCCTAGAGAATCATGTTGCTATTCCCTGGTTGTGTCCTTTGGTTGTGGGCGAACTCTGGTAATCAGTGCTGTACAGGGTATAGGTTAACTGCATTGCTCTAAACTGTTGAAGTGATCTCATCGTCAAGTGGTTTTTGCTGGGTTCTCTTTGTATAGACTGAATCTCTGAAGACCAAGGCATCATGCCATGCTGACCACGTTTGTCACGTCTCTCCGCCAGCTTCAGGATCACCAAGGAACTGTTTGGAATCACCCTTTACCTGTACTGCTCGCTCTTACAGCACTGACCCTGAGATGCATGTTTTGTACTATACTGAAAAATATGTTTTATTTTCCTTAAAGTTGTGATATTATGTTTGAAATTGTACATACTTTCAGTGATGTAGCTTTGATAGGTTTTATTTGGCTGATATGATTTTATATTAAAAGAGAATGCTGCTTTCACACACGGTAGCCTGTGAAGTGGGGTCCTCATGCACGCCTGTGTGCACAAAGTGGCCCAGTGGCTTGTGACGAGGGTATGTAATGTCCTGTTTGGAGACTTTTCATAACCTCCACCCTGTTGCTCTGCAAATCCCTGTGAATACCCAAAGGCGCGGCCACCTCTGCCTTGTCCTAACCGTCAGGATTGGGAGGAGGAAGAAGGACCAGGGCAGCTGTTTGCTAGGGAGGTTAGCATGGATAGACGGGAGGATGGGGGAGAAGTGGTGGGAGGAAGCTCTTCTCGCAGTGTCTGCTACTGCTGGAGTGTGAACTCCAGGATGGGAATGCAGCACCTCTGACGAAGCTCGCTATACCACCTTAAATAGTCAGTGTTCTTCTTCCCTGACCAGAAAAACAGCAGAATCCTTTCTGTCAGATGTGGCCATTTTGTACTTCATTTCCTGTACTTAAACCACTTTTAACTCTTAGACTCAGTCCTGAGAGCTGTGAGGAAAGATGAAACCCTGTTCTAATAAAGCCTAAGTGTGTGAGAACCAAAGAAGCTTAAGTTTCCCCCGGCTTTCTGTCTCCTGTCAGGCGCCACTCTCCTTGTGGCTGGCAGATCTTCCCTTTGCTCTGCTGCTTTCTTCTCATCGGAGTCCTCTGCGGAGGCAGCCAGCGCTGAGCCTGATGCTCCAGTCAGCCAAACAAGCACTTGCTTGTGTTTCACCCAGATTGTACACACACACACACACACACACACACACACACACACACACACACACACACACTCGGAGCCAGTGACTCATTCTGGCAGCTATCAGAGTGTGACTTTGGAATAGCCTCCATTCTCTGTCAGCCAGCTCCCTAAGGCCTCGTGGCTGGGGTGTTGCTGAATACCTCTGCTGGCACAGATTTGGAGTCTGACCACTGCAAAGTTAGTGATGTTCCTAGAACTGCATTTCAACAAAGGAAACATATACCTAGGTACCTGGTCCTTCCTGACGATAAATCATGGCCAAGCAATCAACTCAGAAGTTTGTAATAACGCTGCTAGACATTAGATAAAATTGAATTAGGGATTGCTCAGTCAGTGCCTCCCCCACATCTCTTCTAGAAAGAGCATAGCTGCCTCTTCATTCCTTGGTATCAGAGACATTCCTTGTACCAGTCTCAGTTGCTGTCAGATGCCCTCCATGTCATCTTCAGTTAATGTATTTTCCTCTATGCCACAGCTGGATCAGGGCTTCTATTGTCATGTGAGGTTCAGCAACTCCATCGTGTACCCCTTTTCCAGCCCAGATATTGAATCAGAAGTAATAGATATCTGTGTGTTGGATGCAAAGTTGCCAAAGGCTGATGGGATCATCTCCCCCTCCTTGCCTTCCCTCAGCCTGTTTGCAGTGTCATTGAACTCCTGGTGTTGCAGTCACCGTGATGGTGACATTCACTGGAGCATCGGGGAATTCTTGTACAGGGTCTGAACTTGAGGTAGTAATTGCTGTTTCGGTGCCTAGAAAAAGCACAAGTGGGCAGAGCAGAGAAAATGTGGGTGCCAAGGCCACTATTAGAGGACAAGACAAACACATAACGTGCATGGAACCCAGCATTCATTGGTCTCTGTGCGGTCATTAGCACAGGTGGTGCCTACCTGCTGCTGTCTCAGTGCTTTTCCTGGAGGCCCTCCGTTGTTGCCTGTGCTCCCTGAGAGAGGTAAGGGAGAGAGGAATGTTAGAGGCATCTGCACCTTTTTAGCCTTCCTTTTCAATTCAGGAAAGTCTGGACCCCACAAAGATAACCTGTACAGAAACCCACAGAGACAGCTGACTTGAACAAGAGGGAGCTAGTGGACCCCCAGACTGATAGCTAGGAAACCAGCATTGGACTGACTCAGACTCCCTGAACATGGGTCTCAGTTAGAAGGCCTGTGCAGTCTAAGGGACCTCTGACAGTGGAACCAGGATGTATCCCTGGTGCACGAAAGGACTTTGGGAGCACATTCCCCATGGAGGGATATTCCCTTAGCCTAGAGGCAGGAGGGAGGGCCTAGTCCCTACTCCAAATGACAGATTTAGATGACCCCTCCTGGAAGGTATCACCCTCCCTGTGGAGTGGGGAGGGAATGGGAGGGAGGGAGGGAGGGAGGGAGAGGGAACTAGGATTGATATGTAAAATAAGAAATGTAATAATAATAATAATAAAGGATAACCTGTACACTTACATGGGAACAAGCAACCGACTGAGGCCTGTAGGGAGACATGAAAGAACATTAATTGACCAGTGCAGTGTAGACTCCAGGAGAATGGCCCTCCTTTTCCTAGAGGGCTCCATGCAGAGTCTCAGGAACCTAAGGGGAATGGCCCTAGAGCTTGAGGCTGGCTGGGGTCTTGACCACCAAAGGATGATGTCACAGCTAAGGAAGAGTCTAGATCCTCCTTTGGGTAGGTCTACACCTGGCTGCCCTGTGGGGTCAAGCAGCCCATCCTTTCAGATTCCCACTCACAGGGAAAAGTGTGTGGGTGCCGGGCAGCATACTGGAACACCAACAGAGAGGCCACCGATGCCACCACCATCCCTGTGCTTGCAGCACCCAGTACAGCTGGGTAGGCACTGAAGGCTGGGTCCACTAGGAGGAGAGAGCATGGATTGTACTAATTAGTTCCATCAGTGAACTTGGGCAACAGTGACTCACAGGGTACAGAGAGGGTACCCTGCACATCCCAAAGGCTCTGCTGCCTTTTATGGAAGACCCAGGGAGCATGGATCTCGGTTCTTTCCCATCAAAAGAGATGTTCTGGCTGCCTGGTGCTGATGGTTTGATTCCCAGCCAAATCCCCATTTCTGGCAGAAGATACATAAGGCTACTTATCTTGGCATAACAGGCCTGAAGGAACTATGACATAAAATACAGAATTTCCAAGACCAAGGGAACAATCGGAAGCTGAGACCTCCTATTCCTTGAGAGGTGAGACTGAGGCACAGACTGGGCTCCTCTTAAACCCTCAACATCACAATCTTTCTCCAGTTTCTTCAGACTGACCAGACTAATGCTGGATTAGGGGGTCTGCTCCTGTGCCCGGGGCCTCCTGAGCTGCCCAGAGAGAGACAGTAAAGAGCAATAGGAGAGAACAAGTAGATGCATTCATAGGCCAAGGGACCCATAAGGATGGGAGCAAAGGACTGGAGCAGGGAACCCCGTGAAGGGGAGCATAGGCCAGCTTTCAGTTCTTGGGGGAAAAGGTAAGTTCTTCCCTGCTGCCAGCCCAGCACCTGGTGTCTTCACCTCAGAAGGATGTCCTGCAGTGTGGTGATTCATAGCCAGGACGCGGAAGGCATAAAGGACTCCTGGGTCCAACCCTCCCAGACGCCAGTCCCTGCTCTCCGGCTTGATGTTACTGGCTGCTACCTCCCAAGCACCAGCTTCTGAGCTGGGGACACTGGCCCTCCGCTGCACCAGAAAGCCTGTCAGGTTTCCAGGGCCAGAGATGGCCCACTGCAGTTGCACCTCTCTCCGCTGTCGCCTGTAGGTCAGGCGGCTGATGGTGACGTTGGGAGGGGCTGGATACCCTGCAGGTGAATGAAGATGAGGTACATACAGGCATCTGCCTAGCAATAGCTATGTGGTTTTCTCTTGTGGGTGGACAGTCTGCAAAAAGGAGAGAAGGGATGGTGTGTGCATCCCTGAGCATCTGTAATCTCCACTTTCTCATTGATAAAAAGAGGGAGTATGGAGTTCTGTGTACCCGTATTTAAGATTCCACCAGATTCATATTTCCCTATCCAATCTGGTCATGATCTAGAAGGTGCCTAAATTTTGGAGAAGGTAATTTTCAAAGCTTTCCGTGAAGCCCTCTGTAGCCATTGGGTCGCCTATGCCCCTTGCCACAGGAGCACACACATCCTTTACACTCACTCAGGACCTCCAGCATCACACTTTGGCTGCTATTGCCCAAGGCATTGCGGGCCACACATTGGTAAGTGCCCATGTGGTGTGCTGGGTCAGCGTCTCTGACTTGAAGGCGCAGTTGGGTACCCTCAGGGTGTAGTGTGAATCCATAAGTGTTTTGTTCCAACGGCTGTTGCTGGGGTCCTAGCCAGAGGAGCTGAGCAGGTGGTGTGCCCTGCTGGAGGGCACAGCCCAGCCAGGCCTCTTCTCCCTCCAGCACTGACACTCGGGGTTCAGCCACTGCCAGGTGTGGGGCTTCTGCAGAGACAGAAGGTCATGCTGAAAAAGTGGCTGAGTAAATAGAGAAGGCAGCTCTTCCTAGGTCACTCAGCCCTCCTGTTCAGACTTCTGATGTGGTCCACTGCAGGATCTGCCTGTGGGTCACTGCAGTGTTCCTGAACAATCCTCCACCATCCCATCCCAGCTTCTGTTACTTCAGGTAGGGGTCACACTTACTCATTCCCACCCCCAGGACCTAGCAAGGGCCTCCCTCCTGCACAGCCTGCCATCTCCCTGCTGATATGGTGCAGGGTCATAAAAGGTATTCGGCTTCTGAAGGCCTATGGCAGCCAGGGGCCAATGGATCTCTTACAGGAATTTCTGAGATGGAGTAATCAGAGAAGAAATATTTTGAGTCGAGGATCTCCTTAAAGCCCCCAGGAAAGCATGCTAGTCTCGAAGACTCTGGAGAGCAGGTGGGGGATCATTGTGTGAGATCGGTTGCATGCAATAGCTCCTGTTCACTTTCCCTACATTTTAGATTGTCCAGTTTTGAGCTCTCTTATTTTCAGTTGTTCATATCCTGAGAAGGGGTGGGTGAAGACAAAGGGGGGACCTGAACCGTAGATAAAGCAAGAGACACAGGTAGATGGTAAAATGAGGCCTGCAGCCAGTGTCCTCATACCATCTAGTTCAGTGCTGGACAGTGATGCCCAATCCTAAACCACAGCCACCAGCACACGTGTCCATGCGCACTTAAAATAAGGCCAGATTGCATTGAAATGTATGGTAAATTACAGATATGCTGAGTTTTCAAGATAGGGTGTACAAATATTAAATAGTTCATAAATAGGATTATTACATGGGAATGAATTGTAAATATATTAAATGTTTTACCTCTTCATACTTTTTAATGTGGCAATTAAAATTACATATAGCTCACATTATATTTTTATTGGACAACACTGACCTTGACCAAGCTCTCTTGTTTTATGGATTAAAAAGGGGGGGCTGACAAAATGGCCTTGTGTGAAGGAGCTTGCCACCAAGCCTGACAACCTGAGTTCACATGGACTCTCCAGAATCCACACAGGAGAGGGAGAATATTGGCTTCCACACACTGTCCTCTGACTTCCCCAGGCACAGAGTGGCAAGAGTACACACACACACACACACACACACACACACACACACACACAC
Source organism: Cricetiscus sungorus (assembly GCA_030556225.1). Classification (NCBI taxonomy): domain Eukaryota; kingdom Metazoa; phylum Chordata; class Mammalia; order Rodentia; family Cricetidae; genus Cricetiscus; species Cricetiscus sungorus. The sequence goes on along the minus strand of JANBXA010000740.1, from coordinate 41,284,797 downwards.
ACACCCATAAATAGTTTGAGCTCCTGAAGTGGGTAAGTCTGTCTCTCTCTTGACTCCCTTCCCAGCCCAGCACTGCCCACCTCGAGAGCCTCCTAATCCTGGTTCTGAAGGGCTCCCCCAGCCCAAACCACAGAACCATGACCAATCCCTGCTCACCTAGCCTTAGCCGGCAGTGGGAGCCGGGGGCCTTGAGTGGGTGAGAGCCCTGGCAGGTGAACTCTCTGCCTGCCAGATCACTCTGAGCCTGTAGGAGGGAGACAGCCGGAGAAGAGCTTGGGTCACCCAGGGACTGCTGGTGTCGGTCCAGCCAATTCAGCATGGCAGGAGGTTCACCTCCAGGCCACTCACAGCTCAGCATGATGAACTGGTCACCTACTGTGGCTGTGGTCCCACAGGTGGGGCTCCTGGGAGGTTCCCCTGGAAAGGAGTGATAGGATCAGGGTGACCTTGTGGGAAGAGGAAGAGATTTACCCCTTTCCCCCACCTTTACCTCTACTCAGCCTCATTCCTCATCATTTATCCAGGGCTGCCCATGTGGCAGGACGAAGGTGGAAACCGATGCTAAGCAGCTAAGCAGTAAGTTGGTGAGTACTAGATCATAGGTAGAGCACAGTCTGGGGCCTGGGTCAGGGCCGGGAGGGGGGATCTTTGAAGACAGAATTGCACTGTAACCCTGTCTTGGTCACGGGTGTACAGAGGAGGACACAGAAGAGAACATTTGTCAGAGAGAGCTTTGAAGTCTATTTCCAGGTCAACATGTAATAGCAGAAGCAGAATGTAAGATTGAGGGTGTCACAGGTCACGGCTCTAGGCAGAAACTGAGAAGGGCAGAGTACATGATGGACAGGAAGGTTACCATCTCCATGTTCCTTAAAATGCCTGGGAGCTGAGGTCCAGAGCTTAATCCCAGACCCCAGGTCCTTCCAAATGTCCCCTGATTTGTATCCATGCTGCTGGAACCAATACTACCAGGGTTCTAGGTATTACCTGTGTCTACTTACAGAGAGTGACCCTGCAGAGGATGGGCACAACTAAAGTTGGGTGCTGTCCCGTGCAGGTGAAGATGCTGCCATTTGGAAGTCCAGTGGCTGTATAACTCCAGGTGACATTGCTGGGGGCAGTCGGGCCAATCCCTTGGGGCCCTTCCCAGTGAAGCTGGGCATCTGGAAAACCCCCAGGCCAGGTGCACAGCAGAGTCACAACCCCAAAGGTGGGGAGCATAACACAGGAGGGCTGTCCTTTTGGGGGATCTAGGTAGAGAGTTGGATGAGAAGGGGCTGAAGGGGCCCCTGACAGTGCCCAGCAGGCCTGGCTCAGGTAGCGGCATGGAGAACGGAGGCGACAAAGTAGAAGGAAATGTGCAAGAGGGGGTTGGTAAAGAAAATGCTAAGCCTTCTGGTCAGGGAACAGGGGTTAGGGATAGGCAGTTCAGAGCTCCCGTGGGATCCCAGAGGTTCCATGAAAGGCCTTTGGGTCTCATGTACCCTTCTCTGTGCCTCAGCCCAGGCCTTGAGGCTATGGGAGTAATGACTTTAAGCTTCTCCCAGCCTCTTCCCGTAGTTCCCCTTAGCCTTTCCTGGTTTTCTAGACATGCCTCCCCCAGTCCAACAACTTTAGCACTATGTTCCCCACAGCTGCTGGAGTTTGCCTGAGCACAAGCCTGGGTAAGCTCCAGATTTGGGTGCCCTTCCCTCCCAACACTCACAGTAAATGATGAGCTGGACAGTGGTCTGGGTGTGGGTATCTAGGTGGCTGTTGTGGGCCAGGCAGGTGTACGGGCCTGTGTGGGTGCGGCTAGCACTGGCAATGATGTAGGTGGGCCCAAGGTGGATCTGAGAGTCATCATGGAACCACACATAGTGACTAGGAGGATTGGATGCAGCCAGGCAGCTCAGGGTCACCTCCTCCCTCTCACTGGCCCAGAACCCGTCCTCAGCAAGTCCCAGTGGCTCCACAGTGATCACAGGTTTGTCTGGACCATCTGGAGGACAAGAGGGGTCCATCACACCTCTCCACCCTTTGTCTTTTCTTTCACTCATGCTGTCTGTAAGCCCTGCACTGGAGCCCCCAGTTACTCAGACGCTGGGAAGAATGGGTCAGAGGCACAGCACAGTGCAGATTGGGCAAGCCTGCTGGAGGCAGGAGCTTGCTCCAGGAGCCTGGGACTGAGGGATTTCCTGAAGAATAGTTGACCACTCCAGAGTCTAGAAGGAAGAAAACGCACAGAAACCCTACATCCAGGGCTATCCACTTCATTGAGTGCCTGCCCTCCCCTCTCCTGCTTTCCAAAATTAGGATCTCCACTTCTGACATGCTTTCCAACTCCCAGAAGGGATGGACGCCTGCCTGTCCCCTCCACTCTGCCCCCTCTTCTTTCCCCAGAGCCCTGCTCACTTTACTGTACCCTGTCTTCAGGCTGTAACCCCTCACAATCTAGTTTACAACTGAAAGGGAGCACACCTTCAACCCCCGTTCCTTAAAACCACTGGGCCAGTGGGCAAGGTGACATACTATAGAATATCAGTCCTGAGAGGCAGAGGCAGGAGGAGCAGGAGCTCAAGACCAGTCTGAGCTACATAGTGAGTTTGAGATCAGCCTACACTATGACCTTGTCCAAAAAAATTAAATGAAAACAAAAACAAACAAAGAAAACCAGCAAACAAATGAACAGATCTCTCTATACCACTGTTGTGGGGTCACTGTCTTCATCTAAATTTCTAATAATCAAATCTTAGCGAAAATAACCAAATTCAAACAAACCACACACCAGCTTTTACTTCAAATTTATGTTAGCCAGATATATCTAAAATATTATTTCAATAGGCACTCTATTTAGAAGTTAGCACTGTGCTATTCTATACTTTCTCACTTCAAGTAGGTTTTCAAAACCCTGGGTGCACTTTGCTCTAATTAACAGGGCTCAAATTGGCCACATTCTCAAGTGATCAGAGACACACGTGTGGCCCCCGTAATGGACACTGGAGCGGCTTTGCCTTCCTTCAGCCTTCGCTTTCTGATTTCTGACTGGCAGCTCTCAGCCTCAGCTTTTGGACCAGCTTGCTGCCCTCTTTGCTCCACGGCCTTCTCCCTGCTCCCCCAGGGGTCTGCTGATCCCTACATACTCCACACAAAGACCAACTTTTCAAGCCACTCCCCAAGTTGTAACTCATATCATGAATGTGAACGGATGCCCCTTTTCCTGGAAAAACGAACTCATGACTTTCAAAGCTTACAAACCTTGACAGGAGAGACACATTTGGCCCTAGTGGGAAAAGCAGCCTCTAACATTTGCCTTTTAGAGTCTCTAGGAAGCTGGAGCCCTCTTGTGAAAGAATCTGGGAAGCTCTGAGATGGGACCAGAGGCCAAATTTGGGTGGGTAGGAGGCAGCCAGTGTCCCAAGTTCAACTCACAGATGACATCTAGGAAGGCACCATCACTACTCAGCTGGTTGACGGCATTGCTGGCACTGCACCTGTACCAGCCTAGGTGAGTTCGGTTGACTGGATCTAGCTGGAGCCGTGGCTCAGAAAGGCCCACCAGGACTTCCTCGGGGCCTTGAGGTGTGTGATGGTGCCAAGAGAAGGTCAATGGCTCTGTGCCCTCCCTCACAGCACATGTGGCCACCACGGAGACTCCTTCTGTTGGGGATGGGTCACTCAGGTGCACCCGAGGCTTGGACACAGGCACTGACCAGAGAAAGAGAAGCCGTGGGTTTGTTACCTGAACCATTGTCCGATGGCCCTCGCCCTGCTGTCAATGGGCTTGTTTGGTCGCTTGATTTGGAACATCCCTTCTTCCAAATCCCAGGTTTCCTCACCCCCATGATGAGTCATTAAATCTGGGGCCCACCACGTGCAAAGAAATGCATGCACAGAGGTACAAAGCAGCCGGCAAGTCAGCTGAAGGCTTGCAACAACCAGCCTTGGTGTCTCACCTAGCACGCTCAGTGTAAGATACAAGTAGACGGCGTGGACCTGGCCACTGGACACAAGCAGGGTCTGGCATAGGAAGTGGCCACGGGCACCCTCTCGGAGCTCCTCTATCACCAGGCTGCTGTTCCTCAGACTCACGATGCCCAGAGTCGACGCCCCAGACTCCACCCTCGAAGAGGCTCCATTGGCGACTGCCACAGGCCGAAGTACCAGGGAACCCAGCGGAGTGAAGCTCCAGAGGACTGCCACCGGGGTGGGCCCAGGCCGGCAGTCTAGCTCCACAGAGCTGCCCCGCACTCCTTGGATAGACAAAGCCTCCTCCCCAGGGGTGTTGGAGGTTGAGTGGGGTTGGTCTGGGGACACAAGAGACAACTATGATGCCCGTGTGGCCCGAGATTCCAGGGTGCACTCCATTCCATTGCCTGAAGCCCGGTTCTTATTCTGTAGGCTCAGGGAGCCTAGTGGGTTTCCGTGAGACTGTCAGGCTACTTACGCAGTAGTGGGCAAGAGACAGCCCCTGAGGAAACCGTGGGGGGGGTGTCCCAGTTTAGATGCTTGGAAGAGAGCTTAACTGACATAGAGGGACATCCCAGAGCAGAGTCTCCCCTCCCACCTTCCTGCTAGCCTACCCTCCCTCTTATCCGTCCATCAAATCATCTGCTAAAAATACAAGTTCATGGGCTCCACCTCAGACCAATGAGGAGGAATTCCATATTTTGAGAAGGGGCTAGGGACCAGGAGTCTGTTTTTTGTTTGTTTCTTTTAAGATGTATTTATTTGTGTGTGTGATGTTTCCATGTGAGTATATGTGTACTTGTATGTTTTCAGGTGCACATGCAGGAACCAAGAAAGAGGGTACTAGGTCCCTCAGAGCCACAGAGAGAGACAGATGTTTGCGGGGATGTCCAGTTTGTTACGTAGGCCCCACGGTCCAAGCTGGGCTCCTCATGACCGCTTAACAGGCAAACCCATTTCTCCATCTCCGAGACAGGGTTTTCAACAAGCATCCTAAGGTCAGTCTGATTAGACTGGTGACATTGGCAATCCTAGGGACACAAAAGAGTCTGGAAGTTTCTCTGTAAGGATTCCAGACTAGGACTGTAGCGTCCTTATTTCTTATTGTGACCCAGGAAAAGGAGAGCAGACTTTACCAGTCCACTCAGCTCTATCAATTTGTCAGCTAATAATGGAGCAGCACATTAAGTATTATAGTTAGTGCATGCTAATTAAATGTCTAGCAGTTGGATAATGTGAATGGATGACATTAAATGACCACCTGTGTGCAAAGGGGAAATAAACAACGGAGTGTGAGAAGGGGATGGAGGAGGGTCTGAGTGCCACTCACCTGAAGCCGCTGGATACAGAAGGCAGCAGAGTATTAACAGCTGGCAGCAGAATGGTCTGTGATGGGCACTCAGATCCACCATGGCCCCATCAGGGCACCTGAGGCTCCTGCCCAACTCTTGAAGCCCTCTTTTGAGGACACAGGAGTTCTGGGAGAATGGGGATCAGCTCAGGTTGCCAACCTCAGCCCTTCGGATACCCCTGCTCTCCTATTACCCCATTGCCCTGATAACTCATGAATTATTTATCAGATAATCCATTCTATCCATAGTGCAAGTTTAGGGAGGGGCAGCTATGGCTGAGAGGACTGTGGTCATTGCATTTCCAACTGAATGGTTTCAGAAGGTGGTGGCGAATAAGGCCTCCAGCCTCAAAACTTGCCCGCTACTTAGAATCGGGCTCCCAAGGAAGGACACCTAAGGGTTAACACATTGATGAATAGTCTTCATCCCTTCTTAGGTTGTCCCCATATTTTGTGGGAAGCTAGAGGTTTAGGAGGAGGTATCAGACACAGGTGAAGGGCTATGGGGTTTCAAGACGTTCCTAGCTTCCTGGAACTTTGGTCACTTCATAGATAAACGGGATTATACTACATATTCTAACATACTGTGTAAATTACCTGAACTTTATATTAGTGTGTGGTAGAGATTTGGATGTTAATAACATCCTGTTTCTTGATTTGGGTGGGGCCACAGTTCATAAAGCCTTAACATTTTATGCACTTTGTATTTGATAAGACTCACATGTGCACATGTGCACATATACAGGTGAGCCCTGTCTAGCATGCAGTAGGCGTACCATTTGTGCTCCTATTATATTTAACTGATGAAGTGAAGTGTCTGGAGCTGGAATAGGACTCAGGGTTTTGTTCTCCAGGGTTCTCTGGTTGCTCATCTTGTGTGTCTCCTACCATGTCCTGCTACCCTCATGGTGTTTGAATGACAGTCTGAGATGGGTCAGATTTTTCCATCCCTGTGGCAGGGTTGAGGGGAGGGTGAGATTCCGGGGCCCCAGTGAGAAGGGATATCTGATGTCTGGTGTCAGGTTCTTATGACAGGATCAGGCTCTGCCTGGGTCCGGAGATGCTCCGACCTTTGTCATTTTGCCCTAGGACTGTAGCCCTGTGAACAGACCCTGTGTCCTTCTCCCCTAACCCATGGCCAAGGTCTCCTCTCCCCCATCCCCCAGCTCAGGAGGCGGAGAGCAGACTAGTAGGTGGTCCTCGAAACTCTGCTGCCAACTCTGTAGTGAGGACAGGTGTGCCCAATACTAGAGACAGTTCCTATGGATCACTCGTTTGGATCTCCATGTTTCTCAAAGCAGGACTCTCCAGAACTCACCAGATGCTGGAGAGATTGCTTAGTTGTTTAGCACTTGCTGTGTAAGCCTGAGGACTGGAGATTGGATGTACAAAAGCCATGTAAATGGTGTGTGGCCATGGTGGCCCACCTGTAATTCCAACCTCAGAAGGCAGAGACAGGGGACCAATCCCCAGAGCAAGCTGATGTTTTGCCTCACTGAATCAAATTGAAGACCTCTGGCCTCCACATGCACAGACATTGCCCCCTACACATGTTTTTTTTCCCCAACATATATGCACATGTGCAACTAAAATGGAAAAAGAAACAATTAAATTTGGGGGCATAGAGTGGAGGGCCTAGCTAGTACTGCCTTCCACTTCAAGGTCATGGGAGATGCACAGCCAAGTCAGTGTGAGTTAAGTGAGTTAAGAAACTTTTGCAGGATGCTCCTGCCCAAGAGAAGGGTTTGTCCTGCACCAGAAGTTACTCTGCAGAATTAGCCTCATGTCTCTTTCTGATCTAGGGACAGCAGGATCACAGGGGGCTCAGGAGGCTTCTCAGGTCACACATTAAAAAAAGAAAAAATAAGGGACATCCGAGGAGAGGAAGTCATCTGTTTTCTCCAGGGAAATAGAACCAACAGGATGTGTGGGCATATACAGCATTTTAACTTTTTGTTGTGCTAGGCCTTACACGACTAGGCAAGCACCTGAACACTGAACCACACCCAACCTCCTTAGGAAGAGATTTGTTATAAGGACTCAGTTCATGTGTTTCTGCAGCCTGAGAAGCTGTGGTACCCAAGAGAGCTGGCTTTTCACTGGGAGTCTGAAGGCAGGAAAAGATGGATGGTGTAGATGTCTTCAACAACTCCATGAGAAAGCTCTGCTAGGCACATTTTATAATAGGCTCAAATTCTCTCCACTTTTGTTTTCCATGTGTCATATTGCTCACCAGCTCTGGGTAGCTTCCAGTTTGTCTCTGTCCACTCTCACACACTGATTTACTCTGCCCAGCCGGGGGCCTGCAGACTGTTAGATTCCTTCTCCTCTGATGGGGCTACTCAAAATTCTTTTAGCTATCTGCAGTGTAACATGTATTAACCGTTAGGAAATAATTGTCCTGCTACATCTTGAGCCCTTACCGAGGCCCATGAGGAAGACTGGGAAGACCACCTTACTCCTGAAAGGGCATCCCAGCCCTTCACCGTGTCTGTCAACTAGGTATATATCCATACAATTGACACAGGTCCCATACGACTGCCTCCCATTCCACGACTACCCTGCTCAGGCGATGGCTACACAAGACTGGCTGCTAGTTAAACTCAGAGCCTGGTAACTTCGACCTCTTGTGCTATTTTCACCTCTGCTCCTCTTGGAGATGACCGCAGACTTGTCCTTTAGTGCTGTGTGCTCTAACCTAGCTCTCGGGCCTGTCGTAACCATTTTGGAACTTGTCTCTGCAGTATCAGAGCTTTAGAGAGAAGCGGAGTGTGGAAGGATGGGGCTAGCTGGAGAAGAAGTAACAGATGCTTCTGGAAGTTAATGGTTTTTCCATGTGCATATTGTGGAAGCCAACACGGGTCCCTGAGGACACTAGCAGGAGATGAGCTGGGAGGCGAGAGAGGACATGGGCCTCAGGCTCCACTCTCGGCCCACCCTTGGCTGTGCTCAAAATGGAGAGAAGGACAAGAGGGACAGAGGACCAGCTAGGGTCACCCATCAGTCATGTGGTAAACTGCACCTTGGAGACCGGAGAGGAAATGAAGGAAGCCCTGGCTGGAGACGCTGGGAAAGGGACATGAACAGTGGAGGGTGTGACAGGAGCTAGCACAACTGCCGGGACTGAGGGAAAGAAGGTCTTGTTTCTGGTGCTAGAAATGTCTGGAAATGAATAAACTTCTGCCTGCTGTGCCGTTCGAGGGGCCTCTTCACACCAGGCCTCTCCTGGGCCATTTTGTGTAAAGGCTTCCTTTTCTCCCTGTTTCCTAATAGGTTATATACGTGATATAGGGTTGGTGGGTAACTCAGAGAGTATGTTTAGCATATGCAAGGTTTTAGGTTCTGTTCTCAATAATACACACACACACACACACACACACACACACATTTATTCATTTGTGTCTTAGCTTTTCTGCTATAACATGGTTATAATGCTATAACATTAATCATTTATTAGATAATATTGGGAAATTATTGTTAATTTGATTATGTGAAGTAGTTCTTTCATGAATACACATTGTGTTTCTATTTTGAAACAAATATTAAGGTATTCTTTGATAAAACATAATAAACTATTTCATATACCTTAAATACATCAGCCAAAATAAAATCGATAGTGGTTCAGCCATGTGTCCAGTTCTACACTGCCACAGGGATCATGAACAGAAGCTAATTGTAAAATTTCCTAATTGTTTACAAGTCTGAATTTATGGAACAGGTGTGTGGGGTGTGTTGGGGGAGAGTGAGGAGCAAGGCCTGTGGGGCTGGTGAGAGCAGAGAGGAGGTCAGGAGGAGCCCAGGAAAGACTATGACCCAGGGCAGAGATGTGAATGCCACCCTGATGCACAGGTCTGCCCTTATCAGGGACAAGGAAACTGTTGCAGCCTGGCCTGAGGGGAGTAGAGGCCTGTCCCTGGTATGGTGTCTCTCAAGTGTCAGTTTGTGGTTTCTGCTATCATAGAAGATCAGAGATGGTGATTCAGGTGGAGCAGCTCTGAGATGTTTAAGATCGCGTGCCCGAAGGCTTGGCTGTCTGGCGAGGGCTGCTCTCTGCTTCTAAGATGGTGCCCTGTCCTAGTGTGGCAGAAGGCAGAAGGGCAAAAAGGAATAAACTCCCGTCACCAAACCCCTTTATAAGGGCACCCAGTCTCATTCCTAGTGAAGGAGTCTAACTGCTTCTAATAAGCCCATCCCCTAATAACATTGCCCCAGAAACATGTAACTTTTGGAGCCCTCTTCCAAATGCAACTCCTGGATTCTGGTGGACATGGGAAGGGACAGGAAGCCCCTGAGATCGATCAACTCTGATTTTAATGAAAAAAGAAATGTGTATTTTTGCTCACATAACTTTGTACAGTAAGATTCCCGATTGCTGTGATGGGCACTGCACTGCTGTCACGACTGTCAAACAGCATGGGCTGTGACATTAGGTCTCAATGGGTGTTAAGTGTGTTTGGTGCCAACAAAATGTCCAAGTCTCCTTCCGCTTCCCAGAATTCAGTGGCCAGGTTCTTCCCCAGATTGTCCCTAGATAGAAGTAGCAGGGACTTCTCTTAGGCCTAAAGTGGCAGCATGGGGACTTTTTTTTTTTTTTTTTTTTTTTGTAGCAAGGCCTGTCTAGAAGACACAGTAATACCTGAATTGAAAGGAAGAGTATCTGTCCACACAAAGCAGAGGGGGCATCCATAAAGGCCAGCCCTCAGCCTTTGATTGCAGGCCAGTCACCTGGGATCGGTGGAGAAAACCAGAGTCCGCAGTAAACTCCAGTCTCTTCTCCATCTTTCAGGACTGGCTGGCTTCCCTTGCCTGCATCCAAAGCCCTCCCACCCCAACCTGGCCCCGTGTTCCAAGTTTTCTGGCTAGGGCTCAGGAAGGACTAGGGAGTTCCCAGAATGTCTCTGTAGGCTTCAGGGGGAGGCTTGGCAACTGGAAATTGTCAGCCGTCTCCTTGGCAACTAGCAGCCAAATAATTCTGGGAATGGAGGAGGGAGGGGAGCTGCGTGCAGGGCAGCCAAGAGAAGCAGTCTTCAGCCCCAGAAAACTTGAGGTCCTCATTACTTGTGCCAATGGGGTCTTGTCGGGAAACAGAAACAACGCATTAGCTGAAAAAGAACATTTAACGTAAGGAATTGATAACGAGGCCTAAGGTTAATTAGGTAAGGTGGGAGGTAACAAGAGAAGGCTTGGGTATAGGAAAGGAACACCTGCAAGCGCACCTCCCACTCTCAGGACCGGAGAAACCAGACGAGGTTCTCAAGAAAGGGGCCTCTGAAGAGGGTTCTCCACTCAGTTGTCGGTGGGGTCCTGGAGTGAGAGGGAAGGTCTTGCATGCCCAGACCTTCGAGTAGCTGCCAGCTGGCCCTGGGGTCTCTTGGGCAGGAGTATAGGGTGATTGTGGGTGGTGGGGTAGATGATGAAGACACAGATGAGGAAAATCTGCAAACTGGATTCACCTGATGCTGTGCAGTGGGCCTGCAGCTGTTGAAATGAAGAAGGTGCCATTTGGGTGCTACTTTCTGGGAACCCTAGAAGGAGCTTGTGCAGCATTCCGCTGCAGCCTACACACCCACTCCCCCTAGTGGCTGAGACCAATAAGGAGCCGAGGCAAAGCAGAAACAGGTTTTCAGGGCCCAAGGCTTGTGTTAGAAAGCCTAGTGCAGAGACTATAAGCTTGGGTTGAGAAACAGGAGGCTTGGAGGATTATTTACCAAGGGCCAGAAAGTTATAGAAAGAGCAATGCTGTTCATTGTAGGTGTTGATTCCTGAAGAAGCACATGAGGTGTGGACAGCCCTACCTGGCCTGTCTTGCTTTGAAGGGTTACTGGCATTCACAGTCTCTGAAAGCTGGAAAGAATTTAAACTGTCTTTATACTTATTTTAAAGTGTGTGTGTGTGTGTGTGTGTGTGTGTGTGTGTGTGTGTGTGTGTGCGCGCGCGCGGGCCCACAGGTGCCCTCAGTTACCCTGGAACTGGAGCTATTAAAAAATTGTCAGTTGTTCTAGATCAATGGCTTAGCCCCACCTGTATATATCAAATGTGTTTGTTTGTGTGTATGTGTGTCACACACTGCATCATGGTCTGTGAAGTTTAGAGGATGTTTGGGAGTTGAGTTATCAGGCTTGGTGAGTTTATCCTCCGAGCAATCTTTCCGGTCCAAGAATTTTTTAACTAATGATAAAACTAATAGCAGCCAGGTACTCTATCCTGAGCCAAGAATGGCCTTAGGAAAACAATAAAAAATACTTTGAACAAATCATATATTAAAAGTAAAGGACAAAAAGAAAAAGACAAGATAAATACTAACTCAGGATAGAAATAGAGCCAAGTCCAGAAATACATACTAGTGAACACACATTATAGGGAATAAGACCACATCTTATTTAAAATTCATGCAAGCACAATTCACCATATCTACATTTAAAAAATAGTTGAGCTTTCTGCCTCATCTTATTTTAAAGAGATGAAAGCTTGAAATGTAACATTCAAAGTGTTTTCATGAGAAAATGATGTTAGGTGACTATACAATCTAGACTTTGAGATTTTTTTTTTTCTAAACAAACTAGAAAATCTAGACTCTATAGAGCAAAAGGTAGATAGCAGATTTAAATAGACCAGATGAAATAGTTTAATATGTATCACAGACAACGGGATAACAACTGCCCTACGCAAAGCAGTCCTTGGACCCATCAGTAAGGAAAAAAATATAAGCTAGCAGGAAAAAAGGGCAAAGGACACATATAGGTGATTTATAGAAAAGGAATCACAAATGTCTGTTTTCATCCCAATGGTGGGATTAAAAGTGCAGCTTTTTCCATGGGTTCCGCTCATCCATCTTTTTCCATGGGCTCTCATGTTTGTGCTGCAAGCATTTTACTGATTATGCTATCTCTCTAGCCCCCATATGATATGCTGTTATGCAATTATTAAAACAATAAGCCACAGAGCAGCAAATGCTATATGATTTCCTGATATGAGGTCCCTGGAGTAGTCACAATCACAGAAATGGGAAATAGAGTGGTGCTTGCCAGGGCTGGGAAGAAGAGGCAGCAGGGAATTGTTTAACTGAGAGAAAATTTCAGTTTTGCAAAAAGGAAACAGCCTAGAGATTTGTTATACAACCACGTGATTACACTTAAAACAATCCTGTCTCCAACAAAAGTATATGTAAGATAGCAAATTTTACTTTATATGCATATTAAACATTTTTTTAAAGAGCAAATTGAAGTTGGTTTTTTTTTTTTTTTTTTTTTTTTTTTTTGGTTAGGTGAGAAAACCAACTATGTGGCCTTTGTAAAATCATAGACAATACAGCTAAGTAAATGCCTGCTGGGTAACAGAGACCTGTCAGTCCTGAAGATTTTCTCTAATCAGAGGAGAGCAGGGTGCTCTCCACTTGCCTCCCAGCCCCCAGCCTGGGGCTTCAGAGCTTGCTAGCTCTGTTAGCATTGATGGCTAAGCACCTTTTAAAATAGTCTCCTGCCCTGATGCACCCTCATCTCAGTCCTCCTCCCCTGTGCTAGGCCCCCACATACTCTACAGGGCCAGTGGAGGCCCACAGCTGTTTCCAATATTCTACACAAACTTTATTGAAACGAGAAGCCCCGTTTATCATCCCTCAGGCCCAGCTCCTCCTGATTAGGTGCAGATGACCCGACAAGCAGTGGGCAGGACCAGCAATCAAAGAGAAGATTGTTCTGAGCCTGGAGGTGAGAGGGGCAGAAGCCTGGGGAGCTGAAGAGAACCCCAAAGGGGTCCCAGGAAACCAGGGGAGGATGGGTGGCATTCTTGAACTGAGAAGAGAAGGACATGGTGGGACTGAGGCAATTCCAGGGCCACTGCACGGTGGCTTCTCCTTTCTGGTCATGTCTTCTGTCCTCTTACCCTCTTTCAAAAGGCACTTCCTATGGCAGCAACATCTTTCATTTCCAGACAGCCACCAACTACACTTTACTTTCAGCACGATTCCCTGCCAGGACACCTCTGTCGGCATATAAGAAGGGACATATTTCTCTGCTTGGCCTCTCCACGATTCCACTCAAAATGCTGAAAATAACCTAGATTGTCAAAGGTCTTGGATGTGGGTTCAAGGGGACAGTGGGCCAGATGTTGGAAATATAGAGGTCATTAGAAGAGTTACTAATGGCACAGATTGGCAGACAGCAGCACGGAGGGGACTCATGGGGGAGGAAATCAGAAGGGAGGGTTCTTGAATCTTTCTGTGGATGGATGTAGTTTCACAACAGAAACTTACAACCAAGCTCTCTGCTTCCCAGGCAGGAAGCAGGTAAGGTGGGAACAGGAGGGTGTGGCCACCAATACAACCTTTAGTGTAAACTTACTTGCCCAGGTGAGAAATCTTGGCTCATGGTCGTGCGTGAGCCAGAGATTCACGCTGAATGTTTTGGTAGGGTGTCCATCATGGTATCTGTGAAAGAGCTTCTGTGGAGACATTGTGGCCTGAGCAGATGTATTCTAATAATGCATTCCTTCAGACAGTGTTTCCTATATTACACCTGCATCTCAAAGTGACTGTTCCATCACCAGTGGCCCTGACCAGTGGCTACTCTAGTTTATGAGGGGCATTCTCTGCCATGCTGTTATAACATGGTAGTCCCTCTCCAGATGTAGCTATTTAAAATGATAATGGGAAATACAGTTTTTAAATCATAATCACATTTCAAATGCTCAGTTGTTGCAGTGTAGTGACGAGTCAAGAAATAGAAGATGGGCATCGTGGTTGTGCACACCTTTAGTCCCAGCACTCAGGACTAAAGTCTGAGGCCCAGCCTCGTCTACAAAATGAGTGCCAGGGCAGCCAGGCCTAAACAGTGAGACCCTGTCTTGAAAAATCAAAACACACAAATCAAAAGAGAACTAGGAAAGGTCTCTTGTTTCACTCTGCTAGCAATCTAACAAGAGAGATTTGTCTTCCATGGGTGCCAGTTAGAGTAACTTTCCCTCGAGCATTCAGAATATAGTCAAGGCTCCTGCTTTAAAAAATTGTTAGAGACCAGTAGGGAATTGTTCCTCAACACAATGCAGGTGTAGAGCTTTCCCATGGTTGTAGAATATTCTCGAGAGCGCTGATGTAGTTGTAGGGAGCTCACTTATTTCCTGGGTTATCCTTTCACTTCTGAATTCTGACCCAAGAAGTCACAGGTAATTCAGAGAGGTAAGCAGGTAATTTGCACTGCAGTGTGTAGATTGCCTTGATGCAGAGGCCAAAGCACATTGCACTATCTCTTTCTCAGGCAAACCATAAAAGGCTGCATCTGATTTCATGAGCTGTGTCTTCATAATGACCCTGAGAGAAAGGGCCAGGGTCTGAGCGGTGCGGAAAGCGGTTGACAGCTTTGGCAAAGACTCAGAGAGAGGATAAGCAGAGCAATGCTGGAGCTGCTGGGACACACAGAGAAAACAACCAGAACATTCTAAAGCGGTCAATACTGACTGAGAGGTTCTCAGTGGCTACAGCAATCAGCTGGAGGGTTTGAGAGAAAGGCAAGGCCTTGATACAGGTCTTGATTTAGGTCTAAGAATTTGTATTTCCTGTGTTTGTATGTGTGAGTGTGTGTGCACGTGTACATACGTGGAGGCTAGAAGTTGAATTTAGTGACGACAGCATCTCTTCAGTGAACCAGCATTTCCATTAAGCTGGCGAAGTAAATGAGGTCTGCCCCCAGCTTCTATCACCACCCCGCCCCGATCTCCAGCCTCTGGGATTTGTTTCTTCCCTTTGTTGCTGGGATTCCAATGCTTGGAGCCACTCCTAGTTTTAGTATGAGTGCTTGGAGGGCTGCACTCAGATCCTCATGTCTGTGCAGCAAGCACTTTAACCACGGAGCCATTTTCCAGTTCCAGAATTTCTATTTCTAGAACGTTCTCAGGTGGCCCCGAGGCTACTGCTCTGGAGTCCACACAGAGAAGCACTGCTGGAGTTGGACCTGTGTTCATAGACCTGGTCACTCAAAAGAAGAAGTTCTGTCTCCTATGTGATTTAATGCATGCTGAGGCGAGTGTTAGGGCCCTGTCTCCAAAAGGCCACCAGTCAGGACGCAATCATTAAGAACGTTTTTTTATTATACGACATGCCAGTGGGGTAACACACACCTATGCAAAATGGTGACAACCTTGAGAGGGACAGCTACAGGAATTTTGAAAGCAGTGTGACCATTCTACTTACACATTGGCTTATACAAGTGGCAATCATTAGTACATTTCTAATTGGTTAAGGCTAGCAGGGGTGGGCTGAGGCTATAATTTTTCCATTCTTGGGTAAATCTAGACAAGCCTCAGGCTTTGTCCTTATTTGGCTGTCACCTGTGTGTCGTGGGGGAGGGGGAATGACGGGGGTTGGCCCAGACCCAGTACTTGCAGAAACTGAGGTCTAGTTCTTAACTGAGTTATGAGGGCCTGTCATGATATTTTCCCGGCCTTCTCAGTGAGGATGTGTTACCTGGACACAGTAGGAAGAGCAGCAAAGGCAGCCAAGCAGCTGAGGAGTGATGGAGATTTGGGTAGCACTGATGCTGGAGAGATCTGAGCAGGCCACAGTCTGCGTGAGGGGCACTCATTGCCTCAACTTCATTTGTAAAGTGTCACGAGTGTCTATTGTCCTTCTCAGAGCTCTTTCATCTTCTTCTTAGCTGGTGCCATCTTTTCTCTTGGACTTCTCACTGTCATGGGTACATGCTCAGTTACTCAAATGCAAACAGCTGTAACAGTTCCAGCCCTCCCCTCCAGTGCTCCCCCCTTCACAGAGGATTCTGCAAGAGGGAACCAGGGTCAGCCTGGGGGAAGAGTGGAAGCAGATGGGCAGATATAGAACCTGGAGTCGAGCTTGCTCTCTGTTCTAACGTCAGATATCCCAGGAACTAGAGTTACAGATGGTTGTGAACCACTACGTGGGTACTGGGAACCAACTCAGGGTCTTCTGGAAGAGCAACCACTGCTCTTTAACTGATGAGTCATCTCTCCAACCTCCTCCCCGATCTTCTAGTTCTGCTACCTCAAGATGAAAACAAAGCTGCTTAGCTTTTCTGTTAATTTTGCATTTTTATTTATTTGTTATATGTAGTCTGTGTGTAAACATGAACTCACCCATGCCACTGCCAACAAGTGAGGGCCAGAGGACAACTTGCAGGAGTCATTTCACTCCTACCGTGGAGGTCTCAGGAACTGAACTCGGGGATTGAAGTAGTGACAGGCACCTTTCCCCCAGGAACCATCTTGCCAACGCACATGAGAGGGGTGGGCCTTGGTGAGCCCCTAAAAGTCCATCCAGGAAGAATTCATACTCCTCTTTGAGGAGAGACTCCCATCGTCCCAGGGTCCAGTGATATGATGGTAACAAGTCAGCAGGAAGAAGATGCCACTCACCAAGAAAGGAAAACTTCTACACTCTAGGCATCAGTAACTGACGAGGACTCCTTGTTTTGTTTTCTTCCTGTGATAGGATCACTCTGTGAAGACTTAGCCAGCCTGGAGCTTACTACGTAGCCTGTTCTGCCCTGGAACTTGTGCTGGTCCCCTCGCCTCTGCATCCCACCTACTGTAACTCTAAATGTGTGCCTCAGAGCCCAGCTGGGAAGAACTTTCTAGCAGAGCTTTCCTGTGGCTAAAACTCAGAGCAACCAGCCTTGCTCCTGTCCTAAAGACTCATGACTGGGAGAGACAGGGTAGGGGCAAACAGCCTTCCAAGCGAACCCCCATATCCACCGTCTTGCCTGTGTCCCCTTGACTCTAGCTGGAGTTTCCATCACTTCATTCACTCCTAGGTCTCTCTGCCCCCCTGCCCACCTCGATTTAATGATCTCAGACAAAACTGGCTGAGCTCAGAGTAAGTGACTGAGACATGAACATTGCCTCAGGTCCCTGTGGACCCCAGCTGGGTACCAAGCCGCCCTAGGCTCCACTTTGACAGGATAAAGTGAACTCATTTATTCAGTTATTTTAAGTGAGCTAACTCGATGCAGTGCCAGACGACCAAGACATAAATCTTTCCTAGAACCCAGATTCGTTGCCAAACACCTTGGATAAAACTTTCTGCTTGCTGGAAAGACAGTTTTCCCACCCCCAAAAGTGGAGGAGGGAAACATACTGAAATGCTAAGGCAATGGGGATGGGGCCGAGTGGCGGTGCTAGCAAGCTCTGGGAATGACACAGCTGTCAACACTTCAGTCTTGTAAAAATTCTTCCAGTAAGAAAGGAAAAAGTATTTTTTCTCGTGGTGCTGGGGATCAACTCCAGGGCTTTACACTTAGCCCTCGACCACTGAACCCCACTCCTCAGAAGGCTTTCTCTCTCTTTTTGACAAGATCTCTCTATGTAGCCCGGGCTGGCCTCAAACTCAAGGTTCTCCTGCCTCAGGATCCCAAGTGTTGGGATTGCAAATGTGTGCTACCATGCTTAATTTAGAGGTGTGTGCGCATGTGTGTGTGTGTGTGTGTGTGTGTGTGTGCGTGTGCACGTGTGCGCACGCGCCCGTGTGTGTGTGTGCGTGCGCACACACACACACACACACACACACACACACACACACACGCGCGCGCGCGCGCGCGCGCACGCTCCTGGATATTGAAGGTAGAGCATCACACATGATAGGCTCTACCTGAGCTAATCTCTAGCTCTCCATTTAGTCCTTTGTGTGTGTCCTTTGGGACAAGCTCTCATTAACTTAACTGCCCAGGTTGGCATTGAACTTGTGCTCCTCCTGCCTCAGGCTCTTGAGTAGCTAGGATTATAGGCCTGTGCTAATGGGTCCATCAGTCAGTTTTCTTCCTTCCTTCCTTCCTTCCTTCCTTCCTTCCTTCCTTCCTTCCTTCTTCCTTCCTTCCTTCTTTCCTTTCTTTTAAAATAATGCTGTTGAAAGGTGTCAGGGCATCAGGTCAGCTGATCTATGTTTTTCCTCTCTTCAGGCTTTTTGCACTAGTAGGACATATTGTCACATGTCACCCTCTGGGCTGTGATCATAGTCTTGTTTTTGTTTTGTCTTGTTTTGCTTGAGTCAGAGTCATGTAGATCACACTGGCCTCAAACTCACAGATCCTCCTGCCTCTGCCTCCCAAGTGCTGGGGTTAAAGGTTCATACTAGCATATCCCACTGTGATCATAGTTTTAATGTTTCTAAGCTATAGTAAAAATCAAGCATGCTAGCCATAAACTTTTTGAAAGTCTTCGTAGATGGAGAGAACCTTGTCCCCAGGAGCACAGAGCAGCTCAGAGCAGGCTGGTAAGTGCTGTATACACAGGCTTCGAGATGCTGTAGGATCTACCGCTTTCCTCCCCTTGACAAATGCTCTCTCCAAAGTTTCTGTTCTTTGCAGTAGACAGCAACAAATATATAGGAAGTCACCCACAGCTTTACAACTCCCATAATGTGTCAAATAGATCTTGTGTTTCCAAGCTTGTCTATACCCAAATGTATATATAGGCTTTAAGTATAGCTTTGACTTGCACTGTAGCCCTTTATTTCTTTTGCAGGCTTACCTTGGTAAGCATTCTGACACTGAAGTGTGGTCCAGAAGCTGACACAACCCCCAAGAGACCTGTTTTTACACTGAAGTCAAGGCTGCAAAATATACTGGCCCACACAAACCCCTTCTACACACAGAGGCTGCTTACATTCCCCTTTTCCACTCTTGTCCCATGTGTGAGGAATACATGCTGGGTGCCCATCTCTAGGCAGGGCACTGGTCCCAAAGAGAAGGAAATACAACAAACATGGCTCTGCTGTCTCTAAGCCAGAGAAGCCAAAGCAGAGGCTGAAGCTTGTGGTACAGAGACATTACTTATGAAAAGGATTGCAGAGCTGGCCAGGACCTGGAAGAGATGCCACGTCAGGTAAAGAGGCTTCATCAAGCTTAGTGCTTGCCCTCTGAGGACTACTGTACTCCAGCACCCCTCCCATCAACATCCCCGGCTTCTTGGCTTGGGTGTGTGTGTATCTTTACACCTAGCATGGCTCCTGATGGCTCCTACCATACACCTGATGAATCCTGATGTCTCAAGACAGGATGGACTGATCTAGTACACGGTCAAAACTGTAAAGAAATCAAGATGCAGTATACATGGCTGTAACCTCAGCAGCTTGGGAGGCTGAAGCAGGAGGATTACCAGTGTGAGGCCAACTATATGTACTGAGACTGTCTCAAAACCCAAAATAAAAACCCAGAAGCAACAAGAAGCAGATTCTCCACCAAAGTAATATATGGACTACATTAATTATTATAGCCAAAGTATTATATGGACTACATTAATTATTACAGCCAAAGTAATATGCAGACTACATTAATCATTATAGCCTAATGGGCTCAGCCAAAACCTGAGCATTTGATTAAAAAGTTCTAAAGCTAATTTTTAAGAATGAGGATTTTTCTAAGGGGGGGGGCAGAGAGAGATGGACAGGAAATAATATTTAAAATACAATCTGTAACAGTACTAGAAAAGCCAAATTCATAGATACCAGAATCCTATGTGTTCAGGATCTAGAAACGTATTATGAAAAAGGAGATAGCAGAAGAAAGTGCAGAGCAGATTCTCAACAGCAGCTGTTAGAATTACCATCCCCTGCCCCATGCTGCAGGATGGTGAATCAAAGGCTTCAAGCATGGTAGGCAAGTACTATACCATTGATCTAAATCTGTAGCCCCATGGTGAATATTTACGGGGAAAATGGGATCCATTTGATATGCCTCATACTGGAATACGTTCCAATGGATTGAGGTTGAGTGAAGGCAGTGGCTGCCAAGCTGGTCAAATCAGCTTGATGCCTGGATCCCACATGGTTGAAGGAGAGAAATGACTACCGAAGATTTTCTTTTGACCTCCACATCCATACCGTGGCATGGATACACACAAACACTAAGTCAATAAAGGTAATCAAATATTACAATCACAAAATAATGTAGCATAAAATTGAAATGTTTCTAGAGTAGTGTTAACATTTAGAACAATAAATTGAAAAAGATTATGAACATATTTCATTATAAGATTAAAAGTTATTTTTAAGTGGTGTGTGTGTGTGTGTGTGTGTGTGTGTGTGTGTGTGTGTGTGTGTTTTATATGTACGTGAGTAGTTTGTATACTTGAGTGTGAGTGCCCGAGGAGGCCAGAGGCATTGAAAAACATTCAGGACATGGGTGCTGAAAATCTAACTCAGGCCCTCTGCAAGAGCAGTGTATGCTCTTAACCTCTGAGCCACATAACTTTATTTGGGACTGTAAGCTAAAATTTAAAAGGCAGGCATGTGGGGAAAACACATTCTCAATAAAAAAGGTTATTATCTTTATTGTATCTGGAAGGAAAACCACACATGTATTTCATACAACTTGATAACATGATCCTACAAGACAAATGACACTACATTCAAATGGTGAATCACATACAAAGAAGCAGTCCTGTTTGCATGGAAGAAAGGTAAATCAAACCATGTGAGCATGCAACCTAAAAGACTGTGAGAAAGAAGTTTGCTGCTGTCTACTGACAGTTCGGCACTTAACAAATTTAATCCTAATAAACAACCCAAATATTGTGCAGCATACTTACAATGCTGGAAAGCTGGATACCACATGATCATGAACTTATGTGCATACTTCCTGACAGGATAATCTGGCCAATTATTATTATTAAAACATAATCCTAAAGACTGATAACAACAGATAAACACACAGTTATTTCACTACCAGACATGCACTATGATGAGCTGTGATTATATCAAAATGAAAGGGGTATATCAAGACAGTAACTGCCACAGCTGGGGAGGGTTTTGTTATTAGCACTTGCTGTTTTACTGCTTTTAGTGTTTTAATAGAAATATTAAGCTAGAATAACCTATATTCTGCATAAGCCAATGGAGCATGGTGTAAAGGCATGATCATGTGAGGAAGAAGCCAGAGGATCTGAAAGCAAGGACAATGCAATTGGAAGCTAACACACATCCATTCTTCTCATTTGTGAGCAGTGGCCTGTCCAAAGCCCCCAGGGATTATGTTCTTCTTGTGTGTTGCTGCTTTGTGGGGTTACGGAAACATGGTGTCTTAGACTGGGCAGAGCCTCAGAGGACATTTATTGCCAAATTGGCAGATTCTACACATGCATTTCAAGTAACTGTCCGCTTTCTGTCTGGGAATCCCCACGAATGCTCACCACTTTACAAGATGGGCTGTTTAGCATGTCTTCTAATAACATCAGAGGCTTTTATACGTGACTGGACCTCTGCACTTCACTCATAGCTGGGCTTCCTAGTCAAGCACTTAATTCCAACCAAGATTTCCAGCCACAGACCACAAACCAAGAACTCAGAGTGAGACTATCTATTGGTTTTAGGAAATTACTAAGCACAAAATAAAAGAGCATCCCTATTCAGTGACAATATATTCTCAAAACTGAAATGAAGACATAGTTATTCTGATCAACAACAGTAGAGACCTGGGTTTGCCAATAAATGGTGGACAGAGCCTCCCTGGGGCTTGTCTTCTTTACAGACGCAACGCTGGCCCAAGGGGGCTGCAGACTTACAGAGCTGGGCTGGGGCCTTCTGTGGGGTGTCCAGACAGTTACTTTCTCATCAAGTCCCAGCACACTTCATGTGTGTTTTCTATGATTTTACTAGCTGTGTTGGAAGCAGAAACTCTACATTAAAAATGGAGAACAGGCACATACCTGAATCCTACTCAGGAGGCAGAGGCAGCTGGATCTGTATGAGTTTGAGGCCCAGCTAGCTCTAGATGAGCCAGGGCTGCATAATGAGACTTTGTCTCAAAAATAACAACAACAACAACAACAACAACAACAGAAAAACAAAAATACAGGGGGGGGAGGGAGGGAGAGTGTGAGAGACAGGGAATGAATGGGGACCAGTGAGGTTGCTCACTGGTAAAGGCAATTGCGTCTATGCTCGACAGCCTGAGTTCCACGCCAGAACCAATATGGTGGTAGGAGAGAAGCAACTGTGAAAGTTGCCCTCTGACATGAGAGCTATGGCATGCACATGGCCCCTTCCACAGCAATGTAAAAAGCAACTAAGAACTGTGGAGCACATCTTTGTTCCAGCACTTGGGAGGCAGAGGCAGGCAGATATCTGTGAGTTTGAGGCCAGCCTGGTCTACAGAGCAAGTTCCAACAGAGGCTCCAAAGCCACAGAGAAACCCTGTCTCAAAAAAACAAACAAAAAAAGAACCGTGAATGGTGCTTCAGCCCCACCCATATTATAAAACACGAGTTTAAAAAGCAGCAGGGAAATCAGAACCATGTCTAGAGATAACGGGCCAGGCCACACTATATGATCAGGCCAGAGCATGGCTCACCCAACTGTCCTTCTGGGATGCCCGTGGCAAATGAGAAGGCAGAGTCTGTGTGAGAACATTATCCAGGAAACCAGCAGACCAGCATGAGGGGGTGGGATGATACCCAATTCTCCCAATGGTGGATTTTAAAAGGTTAGCATTCCTCAAAGCATACAGCTGGGCTATCTTTCATGGTTTGTGGGGCAAAATGATACAGATCATAGACATTCCTGCTTCTTCTCTGGAAGTGGCTGATGGCTAGAGTGGTCAGCATTGAAAAGAACATAACCTTCTGTGCTTCTGTATTTTAATTTGATAGATTAAAATACAAGCAGTGCTGGCTCTGGGAGGCCCACTGAGGTCAGTGTGCATGACTGTTCAATGGTGCCAGCAGAAGTTCCAGTGGGAAAAAAGGTGCAGGCCCAGCCAGAGAAGCCTGTACTTCTGTTACCAGCCCCGCACCAGGGATGTCTCTACTTGGGAATTTTTGTTGTTGTTGTTTTCTAATTGGGGCACCTGCATTAAGAGGCCCAAGAACCAAAAGCAGGTCTGTCACAACCAACCTTTCTCACTTCCCCACCCACTCCTGCCATCCTCTAAGACTTGCATCATTGCTCATATGTATAGCCTGCCAGTGGCTCTCATGGTGACCAAGCTCTACTGAGGAGGAACAACACTTTCTCTAAACATAACAATGTCCCTTAGCTGTCAGACACCTCACTAGACCTTGAGCAACTCCTTCACCTTCAGTTATGAATAGCTGCTTAGATCCTGCACCTGACCTCACAGAGCAGGGCTGACCACTGCGAGGTGATCACTCACACGTCCTGTGCAAATCACAACCCTGCCACACGTAATCACCAGGTTCAGTATGCTAACAGTACGGAGCTGGCCAATACAAACCTCCTGGAGTTGATTTAGTCTCTGGTGCCAAGTAACACACAGCTGATGAGGGCAGCTCACAGATGCTCTGAAACCATCTGGCTATTGCTCACCTTTCCATTTATTCCTTCCTTCAGCCGGCACTCAGAGAGATGACCCTGGCCAGGTCATTGTCTCCACAATCACAGTTCTGAGCAAGGAGCTACCCCTGCAAAACAGTCTCAGGATTGCCAACTCACCAACCTGTGACGGCAGTTTAATACAGCTGTGACCTCGCTGCCTCCTAGGTGGTGAGACAGGGATGGGAGGAGAGGGACGAAGGACAAGGCAGAAGAATGGCTAGTGTTTGTAGGTGCCTTGGGAAGAGCTGCAGGTGGAGCCTACCGGGGGCTTTTGTGGCCATAGTGACCCGCTGAGGCCTTGCAATGGAAATGGAGTATGAGGTTCCACTTAGGACACCAAGGCTGAGCTGAGCAGGATGGAGCTCAACTCATTTCTCAAATGGTGAAACAAAACAACAACAACAACAAAATCTTATATATCTCACACTTGCTTATCCTAGGTCTCATGATTGGGGTCCAAAACTAGGGGAAATGCGAATGGATGAGGAGGCAGCAAAAGAAAATTTTTTACTTGCTAGGAGAGTAAATATGTATGGGGTTGCTATCATGGGTACTGTGTACTGAGGACAAAGACGGACATTTCCAGTCACAGACAGGAAAGCAGATGCAGCGTGAACAATGGAGCAGAGGAAAACTGTCTCAGAGAACCTCTCTGCCTTAGCATCTTATTAGATGAGACAGTGTCTGTTTCTCTCTACGGTTCCTCTGACACTTTGAGCACTCTACCTAAGAACTTCTGGATTCTATCCTCAGAGCAGCTGGCTTTGTCTAGCCGGGCAAGGGACTGGATCTCTAGGTAACTCCTAGGATGAGTTGGGTCTGGAACATTGTCCCTGTGGACTCATGTTAGGAGATTGCCCTGGTGCTAAGAATGCCCCACCGCCTGTGGGAGGCCTGGTGTAACCTAGAGGCCATCAGGGACCCATCTGTGTGACACTAGATACATTTGTTCTTCCCTGTTAGCTGTTTCAATGCTGGCTTATACTGGGTCTCTGCTGAGGCGTCTTGAATTTTATTATCTTCCCTTTCCATGCTGCTTAGTACGAGGCTGCCAGGATAAATACCCAGCACTGCATGAGGGAGCCTGCTGATTCTCCTGTTTCTGAGCCCTGCACTTAGGGGTCAACATGGGCACAGTGATATCTAAGTGGCCTATCAATAGATAAGCCCCAGAGCTGATCCACAGCAGGGTGGCACCACTCACTGGAGATGCCACTGGCAGCTGGAGAATGGCAGAGTTGCAGGCTTCTGTCTGGCACAAGAGAACCAGCTCTGTGAGAATCTAACCATTCACGCCATTTTTTTTTTCAAGCTCATGATTTAATTTCTAGTAGCAAATGTGGTAATTAAGAACAATTTTGCTTGCAGAGAAATGTCTGGATTCTTGTGAAGATTTAAAATTTCCCTTGAAACACAGGGTCTTGCTGTGTTGACTAGGCTGGCCCCAGATTTGTGGGGATCCACCTGACTCTGCTTCCTGAATGCTGGCATTGTAGTTATGTGCCGCCATGCTCTGCTACACGAAGCTTTTATGAACAAAACCTGTGACTCCCTGACATGTTACTTCTGGGTTTAGTTTGGTCTTAATTTTTTGGTGGATTAATGTGATGCAAGCATGTGTGTGTGTGTGTGTGTGTGTGTGTGTGTGTGTGTGTGTGTGCATGTGTGTGCATGTGTACATACATGCATGTGTGTGAGAGTGCTGATGCTTATGGGCATGTGAAGGATAGAGGCTGACATCACTGCTTTCCACTTGGTTTCCAAGACAGTGCCTGAAGCAGGAGCTTGCCATTTCAGTTAGACTGAATTGGCCTGTGAGCTCCTGGCTCTGTGTCTCTTGTTCCAACTCTGTGCAGACCCGCTCGCTCTACTAGGTCTGGCCTTTCCATGGGTGCTGGGGTTGTGAACTCAGACCCTCAGGTTTGCACTGCCAGCACAGTCAGCACTGTACCGGCTGAGCTGCATCTCCCCAGGTGCTGGCTTGTTGTTTTTGAAATCTTCACTGCTCATTTTTTTGAAATGTCTATAATAAAGCCACATTTTTAAAGACTGTGAAATAACATGACAGAATAAACCTTTTCTAATTTGAAGACAGTAATAAGAAGAGGGAAATAGTCAGAAATTCTGGATGTCACCTTAAATATAAAAAGGCAAAATGCTTTCTTCCAAAGTTATAAAGTATACTTTCACCCGAGAGCATGGGGCGGGAATGGAAAAATTAATACGGAGAAAGGGCAGTCTGTGAGCTGGAACTGAAAATGGGTGGATTTTCTGTCTGCCAGTTTAAATTCTAAATTCAGTGACGTTCTACTGCCCCCCTGTGGCCAGGTTTATAAATAGGTATGGTAAAATCTACCATCTATGTAGCTCAGGGAGACAGTACCTGTAAAAGGATTAGAAGAAGGAATCTTGCATTCTCATGTAAAACAATAACATGCTTTGAATTAATTTGGTTCAAAAAGACCTCAGGTCTTAGAATGAAGAGTAAGTACCATGACATTTATTTTCTCATCTGTGACAGTTTCACCTTGACAAAGCCTCAACAGAAAATTATCTTCAAACCCTGCTGGAACATTCTCCCACAAACAACAAAGGCCTCTCTCTTCAATATTCAATCTTTTCAATCTCATCCATGTCTTCTGGGTCGAGCTGCTTAATATTGCTATCTGAAAGAATGAAAGAGAAAGGACCAGTCTCATCCCATGTCCTAAATGCCAGTTCATTCCAGCCAGCAAAACTTTTCTGAAAACAGTGACTCCTTTGAAAATATGTGTTTCTAAGCAGGGTGTGATGGCGCACGCCTTTAATCCCAGCACTAAGGAGGCAGAGACAGGTGGATCTCTGTGAGTTCGAGGCCAGCCTGGTCTACAGAGTGAGTTCCAGGACAGCAGGGCTACATAGTGAGACCCTGTCTCAACTAACAAACAAATAAGCAAATGCCCTGTTCTTGTGGAATTCTGCATAGAAAGCACAAGGTAAATAATAGACACTTACCAAATAGCTGACCCACAAAGCTAGAACAGCAGCAAATGTACCAGTCTGGATAGCTTGAGCAAAAAGAGGCTATGCTGACAGTGAGGGAAGCCAGGGAGGGGCGAGTCTCCTCCCTGTAGTTCCTTCCCATGAGTCCAGCACAGCAGTAGTGGCCTGCACCATGCCTCTCTCCTAACCACTGCAGCTAGTGCCTAAGCAATTTTTTTAAGGGGTCCATGGGCTGTGCAGCAGCCTGAAAACCTTTACAAATTCCATTCCAAATGTTCTGTGAGTTCACTTCCAACTACTTCCAACAAGTCCCATCCAAGAAGATGGTACCTAATGCCTTATTTCCATGTTCCCCACCCACATCTACACTCTTTTGGGCTTAGGGTAATTTTGTTTGTTTGTTTCTTTCTTTGTTTCTTCAAGACAGATTCTTACTATGTGGCTTGCCTGTTCTGGAACTTACTATGCAGATCAGGCTGCCTTGAACTCAGAGATCCTACTGCCTCTGCCTCCTGAGTGCTGGTATTGAAGGTGTGTGCCACTACACTTGGCTTTTGCAGGAGGGGGGTACAGCTACTATGTGATGTAACTCCTGGGGCTCCCATGAGTGCATCCTCTCAGTTCCAGGTCCCAGCAGGCTAGCTGAGCCTGCTTGTTTAGGTGTGGGGCAGGGAAAGGGTTGCAAAGCTCAAAGTCAGGACTGTTCTGTATATGAGGGTGAGACAAGAGAGGGAGAAACTATAAAAGAGGAAGTTGGCACACAATGTATCCTAAAGGGTGTCATAACTTTGTGGTATTGCTCTATGGGTTTACAACTCTACAGACTGCAGAATGAGCTCATGTAAATTCTACTCCATGCTTACTCCTGTTTACCATAACACAATTATTAATCACTTGGCGTTTGCTATGACTCTTGTCCTATGAATTAGAAGCTATTCCTTCATGGCTGTTGCTTCACACAACCCCTCCCTGCCCTCATGGCCAGTATAAGCAAGTCCGTGGCTCCCACTGAGCACATGGAAGCCTGCTACTTACTGAAATGGTCCTGAATTTTCATAAGCAGGGGCAGCTTATCCACTTCAATCATGTTGAAGGCGAGACCTTTCTTCCCAAAGCGTCCTGTCCGCCCTATACGATGGAGGTAGGTTTCATAGTCTGGCTCCTCTGATTGGTTTACAGGAAGGTCAAAGTTCACAACGATGGTGACCTGCTTCACATCAATTCCTAGGAGAAGAAAGACACTATAGGGCCCTGTGAAAATTTCTTTGGGACAAATCCACCAAGAACTGTATTTGCCAAAGGAATTCCCACTAGTGGGTCAGAAAAGTCAGTTTGCTTGCACACTGCAGTGTCTTAGATGATAATCAAGGCGAATTCTGCAGAAATCTAAGCAGGCACAAGGCATGTATATGTACATGTGGCTGGGGACAGGGGTCCTCACCGAGCATTCAAGGCCAAGCTCTTCCCTACTTTTGTGGAGCTAAGTCCCCTGCAGGCTCACAGGTGCAGGGTCTTCTTACTCACTGTGGGATGCGGCTCAACTCTATCCCATGGCTATGTTCTCAGCAGCTCCTTTTTTTGCATCCCTTGCCTCAACTGTTACAGCTTGCACTTTGCATTCCATGATATAATGCTTTCCCCTCTATCTCTTCCCCCACTCTTCAGCATCTCACAGGATGGTCACCACAGCAACATCCAGGACACTTGTGCTCACAGCCAAGAATACGCTCCTCAAGCCCTCACACCACCCACAGGCTCATCTCATCTTCATCTGCAGTTCCAGCTACAACGCACAGCCCTTTCCCAAAGCCACTGTATCTTCCTACCCAATAGGAAAGTGATGTGGCTCAGTGTAGCTTGCCTACCTTGCAAGCATGAGGACCTGGGTTCAATCCCCAGCATTAAAAAATATTCGAAGTTGTCTCCCTCCCTCCCTCCTTCCCTCCCTCCCTCCCTCTCTCCTTCCCACTCTTCCTCCCCCTCTCCCTCTCTTGTTTCCTTGTTTCTTTCCTTTCTTCAATACTTTTCAACCCTAGTGCTGCCTAGGATACCTCTATGCCCTCTGGGTCTTTCATCTCTACACTGACAGGCTGCCCACATCATGATCTTGCCTTCTCTTCTGAGCCTTCGACCTGGAGCTTTCTGTGCCCTTTTCCCCTGAGACTGTTCTGTCCAAAAAGGAAACCATGAAACTTCATCTGACGTGTAGTGAGATATCATTACACTGACTATTCACATTTAAATGAGCCAAATTAAAAAAAAAAATCCAGTTCCTCAGTCATACTGTGGTGTTTCCAGTGCTCAGGAGCTGATATAGTTAGTGGCCACATGGTTTGTGTATAGGCTGACCTAGAGAACATGGTTTGTGTATAGGCTGACCTAGAGAACATGGTTTGTGTATAGGCTGACCTAGAGAACATGGTTTGTGTATAGGCTGACCTAGAGAACATGGTTTGCGTATAGGGTCCAAGCAAGGATGTGGGAAGGATATAGAAAATAGGCAGTCCCCTTTCTTAACACCCCTGAGCCCAAAAGTGTGGATTTAAAACTCGAAATACCAGAGATACTAATAATGCTGACATTATTAGTTATTAGGGTAATGCAAATGAAAGCTGCATGGAGATGCTATATATGTCCATCCTGAAAGGTGGAAACAAGAAACTGACAGGATTAATGAACAAAGTATGTGGATCAACAGAATGGGAGTGCACCCTGCTGGTGGGCCAGCACAATGCTTGAGAAAACAGTTCCACTGCCAGGAATGTACCCAAGAGAAATGAAGATGCATGTGCACGCAAAGACCTACCCGTGAGGTTATAATACAGATGCATTCAAAGTGACCCCTAGCTGTAAGCAATTCAAGTACCCAGCTGGGAAATGCCTCAACTATCGGTGGAATACTATTGCCAATGAAAACGAACAAAACTGCTGTTGCAGGTAGCAAACAAAGCTGGGGAAATTCAGCAGCACCACTCTTGTTAAGCGGACAAAGTCAGACACAAAGGCTATACACACTATATGATTCAACTTGGACGGCAGTCTGGGAGACAAATCTTATCAGCAGTTGCCAGAGGTATGTGCTGGGAGGAGATCAAGTGCAGAGAAAGATAGGGCAATGTCAGAGAGGTGCAGGTTCTGATTTTGGTTACAGTGGTGTTTACATGGCTGTAGAAATTTCACAGTAACACTCAATTTTCACGAACCTCGAGCACAGACGTTGGTTGTTATAAGCACTTTCTCTTTCCCATCTCGGAACCTCTGGATGATGGAAGCTCGCTGTTCCACTGTGAGTTCCCCACTTAGCAAGGACACCTGGTGGCCATCTTGCATCATCTCCACAGTCAGCCACTTGGCATTTCGACGTGTCTATGAGAGAAATGAAAGCAGTGGGTCAAAGCAGACTGGCTATCCCTGTGATGCCCACGGGTACAGGCGGAGAGCTGCACGGGGCTTTTGTTTCCTTCCTCTTTCAGTTTTCCAAGGAGCCCTAGACTGTGACATGGCAGTCTCTGCGATTCTAAGAATCATAGTCTCTCAACCTGACCAAGCTTTGCCTTTCTTTTCCACACACAGATGACAAAAGCAAACCAACAAATACTACAAGAGTTCTTTGCAGGAGCCATGCAATTAACCATCTTTATGTACACAGTTAAACAGCTACCCCATGTCTGCTTCATCATCACCATTATTTTTGTTAGATGGACCAAAAAGGAAACCATTCCAAAGCTAAGTAACTTGCCCAGTATGCATGGCTATCCTGGGGCAGAGCTGAAATTGTCTCATTCTACAGAAGATTTCAGTTCTGTCCACATGCCAGCAGATGCCAGGCTAGAGTAGAGGATGCGTCTCAACACCCCGCTCATACAATGTTCACATGGTAGGGACAAAAGTAAAACACACACGCATGCAAAAGGTCAGACAACAAAAAGCAAACGCAACACAACTTCCCCCACCGCAGCCCACATAAAATAACACAGTGGGGTATCAGTGTAAGTAACATCATAGACTTGAAAAGCTACAGCATGTGTTAGGATGTGTCAGCGGCAGGGCTTCCAAACGGACCTTTATTTACGATCCTATCCCATCAGCCAAGCTTCCTAACTTCTACCCTGAAATGGGAGATTCTATTCAAAGCTGATCTGAGTGTTACACTGAGCACAGTGCCAGCCTGGCTAGACTGCATTTATTCACAGTATCCCCATCCACTTGTATGGAATCTGTCCGTGGCAAAGACACAGTCAGCAGGCTTGCCTGGCAGAAGATGATGGCCTGGCCAATGGTGATGCCGCCATAGATGTTACACAGGGCTTGATATTTGTCTTTTCTGTTTTCACACAACACATAATACTGTCGGATGTTGTTCAGGGTCAGTTCCTCTTTTCGTAACTTGATAACGTTGGGGTCAGGAATGATTCGTTCAGCAAACTGCCACACAGAGTCCTCAAAGGTTGCCGAGAAGAGGAGCATCTGGCATTCGGAGGGTAAAGCTCTGGAAGAGAAGGGAAGATGGTCGTCACCCAGATAGCAGCCCGTCACTCTTCAAGCCCTGGCCTCAGATGCTCCGTGCTGTCATCAGCTCCACCTTCACGCAGCAAGTCAAACACCCTGCCCCTGTCTGCCACCAAGAATTTGGAACAATATATATGGAATGAGACTTTCAGAGCAAAGTTTAGGTATACATTCTGGAGGGCCAGCAGTCACTCATGTCACTCCTCTCTTACATGACATACAGCAGTCTCACACAGGATACACATCTAAGGGGAATGAAATGAACCACTTAACTGTTTCAACAACCAAAAGAAAGGAGAACAGATTGGGGTGATGGTGGTGAGCAACCACCACAAGGGCTCTAATTATTATTAGTCTTCTCCTGAGTAGGAAACAGAGGGGCCTTTTCAGAAGCCCCCTTTGACTTCTAGATCTTGAGTTCTGTCACTTCTCCACAACATAAACATACTAATTTACTGGTGATAGAGGATAGAAAGAGGGGAGTATCCCTTGACCTCTAGCCATAATGAACAGTTGGATCCCTTACTTCAGCAGCTAAGCACTTACCACCAGGAGACTTGTGCAGAAATGCCGCATTTAGAGCTATGAACCTTAATGGTAGATAGACATGAGTCATGTGGCTCAAGGAACAAAATAAATGAAAACACACATAATTCCTGGTAGCCTCTTCTTATACAGACTGCCAGCAGCCAAGTGTGGAATATTCCTTTACACTGTGTGAATATATGTCATTGTGATTGATTTAATAAAGATGCTCCCTGGGCAATAGATGAACAGGATAAAGTTAGGCGGAATGCCAGACTAAGAACAATGGGATGAGGAAGGGCAGAGTCAGAAGAGCTGTCAGCAGATGCAGAGCAAAGCAAGATGGCCATTCTGGACTAGGAAAAGGTACCAAGCCACATGGCAAAGTGTAGATAAGAAATATGGGTAAATTTAAAAGTAAAAGTTAGCTGGTAACAAGCCTGAGCTATTAGCCAAGCATTTGTATTAATATACCTCAGTATGTTTATTTGGGAGCTGCTGCAGGACAGAAACTTCTGCCTATTGCCAAGTTCTACCTCCTGGAAGGAGACTGGAGCATCACATAGTTCTAGTCTCATGTCTCCAAATGATAACCACCCTAAAGTAAAGCTTCCAAAATAGAAGTACATTGAGCTGTCTACTGGAATTTTACTTTCTCAAATTGTGAAAGAGTAGGCAAGGTTTGCCAGAAAGGGAGAAGAGAGGTCCACCCTTTTGTGAAAGACAGATGCAGCAAATAAACAACCAGAAAACACCACCAGTATGATCCAGACAGAAAAAGAAAGCCAAAGGCTGCCATTTTAACCTCAGAAGGAAGGACACGCACAACCACAAAACACAAATTAACCTGGCAGCTGGAGGAAAGCCTTTAGTCTGGGTGATGGGGACATGGACTAAGAGGCCAGTGTAGACACAGAGTTGTGAGTTCAGGGAGAGAAAGGCAGTGCTTACAAATTTCTACATTTGGATTCCTCAAGAGCCAGTGCTGAGGTGACAGCAGTAGCCTCTCAGTTATCTCAACCATAGCACCCAAATGAGCATGCATTACTGTGTTGTCCTTGGTATCTATCTCCATGACCTGGAGTAGTTGCAGCTCATGGTTTACAGAGTACAGCATCTTAAACTGTGGGCTCTGACCCATCTGGGTACTTTAACTGAATGTGGGGATTGTGAAATAGTCTGAGACTGAGTAAAATGCATCTGAGGGCAAAGGCCAACAATTAATTCAAAATGAACCTGAGGTGTGTCTAGCAGAGCTTGCCTGGGTCCCATAGTGTGACTTCCTTGAAGTCTTGGTTCTGAGCACTTGGCAGGTTCATTCTGTGCCATGATTGTCATTGAAGCCATACAAAATATCAACAAACACTGCTTGAGACACTCAGTTCAGACTGGTCACTACTGTATGCATGTGAGCTCCCTACAAAGTTTTCTGCTCTCATAGAAATAGTCCTCAGCATGTACTTCTCAAATTAATATGCTATAATTGCTGGGCCATTTGATTTTAAAAACTGCTGAGTTGTTGACTTGTGTTTCATTTAAAAAAAAAGTTTTATTAACTGTGGCTTGGGGTTTAGGAAAAAAATTCTAACAATTTCCAAAATGGTGTGAAACATATTTATGCTATTTTTATTAAATACTTATGCACAGTGGTATTCCCAGCATTGGCAATTTAAAAATATCAATCAACTCTAGAAAATACTGAATAAGTTTTGTTTCAGACAATATTTAATTCTTGATAAAAGGTACATCCATTTCATCATTCTACAAATTTGATTTTTATCATTAATGCTAAAATTATATGCATACTAATAATGTTTTAAAATAAATTTGTTTCTGACTCATTTTCAGTAAATACTGCATAAATACTTATGAATCATGTAAAAATTTCTCCAGTGAAAATATGTCTTAAGCAGAGAGAATTCCAGGCCTGGTTTATATAAAACTAAGTGGGATGTCTCATCACATCCTTCACCCCAGAGCTCAGGGAATCCCACAGAAGAGGGGAAAGAAGGAGTGTAAGAGGTAGAGGAATAGAGGACACCAGGAGAACAAGGCCCTTGAGCAAGGCTCATGTGAACTCACAGAGACCGAATGAAGCAGCAGGCACAGCGCTGGCATGGGTCTGAGTATGTATATGTTTTCATCTTAATATTCTTACAGGACTCCTCGTGTAAGAACAAGTGGGTTTCTGACTCTTGTGCCTGCTCTTGGACTCTTTCTCCTGTTTGGTTGCTGTGTTCAACTTTGATATGAAAGGTTTTGCTTCATCTTGTTATATTTTATCATCATTGGTTGTTATCTCCTAGAAGCCTGCTCTTTTCTAATGAGAGACAGAAAAGGAGTGATCTGGAGGAGAAGGGAGAGGAGGTGGGGAGGCCCTTGGAATGAAGGAAGGGAAAACTATAATCAGGACATACTGTATGAGAAAGGAGTCTGATTTCAAGGAAGGGTGGGGGGAGACCTGGTTTACAGCCTAAATAAAAGGTTCTGTGAGTAAGGAAAGGAAGAAGAGCTGGAAACAGATGACACAGCTTTCAGTATGAGAGCTGATTCTTCTAAATCTGCTTCAGACTTGTAATCCCATACTACACCACATCCCAGCAACAAAAACCATGTCCCCTGTCAAGCATGTTGGCTCACATCTGTAATCTCAGCATTTAGGAGGCTGGGGTAGGACTGTATGAGTTTGAGGACAAGTGGGACCATATAGTTAGTCCCTGATTAGCCTGGGCTACAAAAAATGTTTTTTCTCCACACACACACACACACACACACACACACACACACAGACACACACAGACACACACACACACACACACACTCTAAAATGGAGAAGATGTATATGAACTTTTTGTAAAACTAAGAAAATAAAAGACAGGTTTGATTGTATCTTATACAAATATAAACTAGCAGTAAATTCTGGCAAATTCTATTCATCCCCCAAAAAACTCCTTATCAACAAACCAAAATTGGTCTTAAGTGGTACATGTCTTGTATACTTTGCACTTGACATCTTAAAAAAAAAACATGTAATACCTGACCATGATATTGAGCCTTTTGTTATCAACGTTTTGGGCCACTTTTCAGTTTAATGTCTACACTTGGTTAAGATCGTTAACTATGAAGACAAGCTCATATGGTGACTACACGGTTGGTGGCTCTGGAAAGATGAACAATGAATGTAAACAGATGTCCTTCTCCAAACTGGAAACACAGTGAGAAGGGGGACAGAGAAGGGATCACCAGGAAACAGAAATGGTACTCTGCTTTAGAGACACAATGTATAATTATTTCCATTTTTAATTCTTGTTTGCAATAACTGTGTCCTATATTGGCTCTCTCAATAGCTGGTCATTCTAGGAAAAGAAACAACTTCAGAGAATTTCCACAACTTGCAGGCACAAGGTTTGATAATTAAAATCAAAATACTCCAGTAAGATGTATCAGGGTACAAAAGTGGCAGGGGACCCCAACGGTAGGCTAAGAACTAAGTCTGGGACAGCAGGGTGACATCTAACCTTTTGGCCACAGGAGCAGAAGCTCACATTATTGATTATGTATAAAGTTACC
This sequence comes from Cricetiscus sungorus, assembly GCA_030556225.1. Classification (NCBI taxonomy): domain Eukaryota; kingdom Metazoa; phylum Chordata; class Mammalia; order Rodentia; family Cricetidae; genus Cricetiscus; species Cricetiscus sungorus. Next base: position 41,249,623 of record JANBXA010000740.1, on the reverse strand, counting down.
CAGGGAAAACTGTTCTGTCTTCCACATACATCTGAAATTGAAGGAAGAATAGTTTTCAATGCAGGATTCCTATGCACCAGTCTAAAAATCAGACTTACAAGACAATAAAACATGGTGAGCTACATAAAGCTAAAACAACAACAAAAACAAACAAAAAACAAACAAAAAACCCCAAAAACAAAAAAAAAATAAAACAAACAACCCCCCCCCCAAACAAGCCCAGGATCTTCTTATTTGCTATAAAAAAGAGATCAGAAAATACAACCCAGAACATTAAGGACATCAAGAGTTCAGGAACTGGGCAATGCAAAACAGCAAATGAGCAAACAACACAGATTCAACTACTCAACAGGGCTGGACACCCAGAGAGGCCGGAGAAGGAGACCCTGAGAGACCTCCAGGGTAAATACAAGCCAGTAAGTTAAAAACAGGATTTGAGACATCATGGTCTTCCTTCATCCACTCTGGTATGTCTACTGCTGTTGTCCTTGCTTAGCTCAAGTTTAGGCAGCCATGTCACTGACTCTTTACGTAGCTTTTGACATTACCAGGAAACACAGTATCACAATAGACTACCTTCCCCTGGGCTCTTACAGTCTCTCTTCCCCTCTTCCTCAATGATCTCTGCACCATAGGTGGGGGAGATTTCTGTAGATGTATCCAATGAGACTTGGCTCCACAACGACATTTTGATTGGTTGTGGTTTTTTTATAATAGTCTCTGCTGTAAAGAGAAGTTTCCTGGGGTGAGGACTACATTTACCTGTGGGCTTCAACCCTACAGAAAATACTACAGGCAAAACAAAATGCTGAGAACAGGAGAAACAGTCTTCCCCAGGGCAGAGCACACCAACAGCTTGCCCAATACCAAATGGCCATCCCTGAAAACACGCATACAGTAACATTATACAGACCAAGCAGGATTTATTAAGGAATGTATGTACAAACATATACATATATGCATGTAACAATAATTTAATTTAAAATAGAATTCATGAATTTGAAAGAGAGAAAGAGGGGTACATAGGATAGTTGGAGGGAGGGAACAAAAGGAAAAAAATAATATAACTATAATCTCAAAAATAAAAGAAATAGTTAAAAGTTATAAACATAAAAAGCATGATTTGACTATGTGAAGAAACCATTTGTATATAACACACGTGATGGAATAGTTAGGGAAAAGCTGAAGATCCCTACACAGAAATAATGCCATGGGAAAAGGACAATAATCAACTCCAAAAAAAGCTGTATAATAAAAACAAAATAACATTACAGTGCTGAACCCAGCAGCAAACAGTTAGTGCATGCATGTGTGTGTACTCAGAATGACATAAACAGTGCTGGCATAATCAAACTCTCATGATTTAACCATGGAGAGGAGATAGGAAGAATGGGCAATGGTAGTAGCTTAAAAGAATTCAGGTCTACCTTCTACACTGAGAAGTAAGAAGATATGACTTTATTTATATCAGGAAGCAGTAATGTGAGTACAGTATTTAAGATCTGAAGGTTGGCATCAGAAAAGACAGACATGTTATTGGAACTGAGCAGACAGGAGACTCTTATTCCTCATTATAAGATTTTTAAATACTATTGAATTTTCCTTTCTTTCTTTCTTTCTTTCTTTCTTTCTTTCTTTCTTTCTTTCTTTCTTTCTGTCTTTTTTTTTTTTTTTTTTTTTTTTGAGACAGGGTTTCCAGGAATTCACTCTGCAAACAAGGCTGGCCTCAAACTCACAGAGATCCACCTGCCTCTGCCTCCTGAGTGCCACCACAAGGGAATACTAGTGAATTTAAAGTTGAGTAAATACTACTCCCCACCACCCCCTTGAGACAGGTTTCTCTGTGTAATAGCTTCTGGCTATCCTGGAACTTGCTTTGTTAATTAGGATGGCCTCCAACTCACAGAGGCCACCTGCCTCTGCCTGCCTCCTGGGTGCTGGGATTTAAGGTGTACACCATCACCTTAACTTCAATAAAATAAAGAAAGCAAACAAAAAAGAACAATGCAGATTCTTAACTTCCCTCCCCAAATCTCAATGCAGTGAGTGTGAGGAAAACCCAAAAAATATTATCAGAAGCCCTTCCGGTAATTTGCTAGAGTAATCTGGGGAAATGGTACTACAAATTAGAAGCAGGACTAGATTTGCTCCAAGACCACATGTTTTCTATTCTAGCCCCTTAGCCATCACATCTTCAAGGCAGCCTGCAGCAGATTCCTTCAGGATTCTGCTCAGGATATAAAACATGACTGGCATGACCCCGTCTGGTGTGACCCACCTGGAGGCCTGTACTGTGAAAGTACAGCACACACTGAAGGCAGGTATTATAACAGTCTGAGGGGCCCTGAGCCAGTGAAAACCCAAAGCCAACCGGGAGGCAAAGAGAGCCAGGAATAAAGCAATGAAAGTCATTAGGAAGAGTAGACAAACTAAATCCATCATTTACACTGAAAATCCAGGAGAAAGGATGAATGTGAAGATTACCTTTGGATACGAATACTCTGATCTGAGAATCCTTGGGTGTCAATCATCACATCTGCTTCATCCAGGACAAATACACGGATCTTAGTCAAATCAATCAATTTTCGCTTAAAACACCAGTCTAGGACAGTCCCAGGAGTACCAATTATAATCTGTTTGGTGACTTCAGTGCCCCTAGGAACTGTGGAGAAAAGGGTTTTAAGTTCCTGTAAACAGTAGCTAGACTTACTCTAATAGGACACAGGCCAGGGTGATGTGACAAATTCTTAGTGGTAAGAAGAGGGCACATTATCAGTTTTCAAGGGCAAATCCTGAGGGTTATGGGTGTATTTAGAGTCTGCATAATTTTAGGATGGATTCCAGACTTCTAGGTTTATTTGATTGTGAGCTATAGTCATTTAAGAAACTATGCTTGGATAAAATGGATACTATGGCATCCTGTAGGCCTAGCTACTCAGGAAGCTGAAGTGAGATGATCACTTGCTCACATGAGTTCAAGACCAGCCTGGGCAACACAGTGAGACACTGTCTCAAAAATAAATAAGTAAATAAATAACAACAACAATAAAGCCCACAAAAACCAAACCAAAACAAAACAAAGAACACATTCCAAAGCAAAGCAAACAAACAAAACTGTATTCTGCCTTTCTGCTGTACTGTGGAAATAATGGCATGATGGTGAGGGAACTGGTTAGATATGGTAGTACAGGCAGGGAAGCTTTGGAGACTGCAGTTGGGGTGAAGGTCATGACCAGTGTACCACTGTATGAGCTGAGACCCCATCTCAGCTACGGGAACTGGGGTACACTCAGGAGAGAGCATTCAGCTGGCAGGCACAAGGCCCCAGTGTTGATCTCTGGTACACCCAAACAAAACCAACCCTCCAAACCATGAAGTCTTTCCAAACGGGCAACAGCGAAAGTGTCCACTAAGTCTAGATGTAAAAACTATGGGCTGATACTGTGAAGCTAGTCAGAGGGTGTGTGAGCACTCAATGAAGCGAACGTGCAGGTTTGTCTGGGTGGGTGGGCTCAAAGAGAGCAAAGCTGGCTTCCTGTCCTTTTCCTGGGGCAAAGAAGGGCACACTTCCATCTCCTAATCTTCATCCTTTAAAGTTTCCATTTCCATGATAAGCATGTAGTACTTCAATGAAAACTCTCCAATAAAACTTTCTTGGCACAAAACCACCAAGACTGGAAAAGCAGACTATTAAAAAACAAACAAACAAACCAAAAACAAAACAAAAGGCATCCTCTTACAAGAGGTGAGAATAATGTACTGTTTGCTGTGTCCTCGTTATATGCCAGGCTGCACCAGTGCTAAAGTCTAGACTGCTTTGTTTAGTGGTGTTTTCCCCACTTTACAGATGAGAAAGCAGAGGACTTAGGTGTGAAGCCAGGATTTAACAGATTGCCAAGGCAGGCTGACGGGTACATACTTCGATTTCCTCGAATGGCATACATCACTTCAACATCCACACAGAATTTCCCCATCCTTTCAACCACACGGCCAGTCTGCAGAGCCAGTTCATAGGTAGGAGCCAGGCAGAGGCACTGTGAGACAGAAGAGGGGAGGGGGAGGGTTCATACAAGCCACTGTTCAAATTGAACCACAATTAAAAGTTGTATGGGGAGAGGCACAGAAATGACACAAGATTTTAGATGAATGAAACATTTAAAATTGAATACAGTTTGATAGATAATAAGTAGCTGACAGGTTTGAGGTGCATACTGGCGGCAGGGACAGGAGCTGAAGGGCAAAAACATAGTTACTTTATATATTCCTCTCTACAGGGCTATTTAGAAACACAAGTTACTGGCCACTGTCTTTTAATGGAGGGAGAAAGGGATGTAGGGAGCTGGGAATCCATGAAGAAGGTAAGACAAACCACAGCATGTACAATAGCTATCCCTTTTTACTTGCTCTTAAGAGTCTGCTTTTTCCCAGTGTGCTCTGCTCAATCAAACATTATAAGTGCATAATCCTGCAGGAATAATATCCCCCTGCTCCCATTTGCTAGTTCATTCGCAAAGAAATGGATAAAGATGCTGATGGAAGAAACTGGTGATATTTAATGTGCTCATATGCAGGATCTAGGGTAGAGGAGGCAGCTACCAAAGCACTAAAAATAGTTTCCATACACGTTTTCAACACATAGGCTGAAGCATAGCTCCCTGGAATAATTTAATGGATACTACCATTTCAATATCAATTTTAATACCCGTATCTGAAAAAGCACACTTCCTGTGCTTGGCCTCCATCACATGCATCTACAATGTATAGGGATCGCTGGCAGCTGGCTGAGAAAAGCTTTTAGCACGTTTGGGAAGTCAGCCTGTAAAAGAACTCTGTGAGTTCCCTTTGGAGGAAAGAGGGCAACAGTACCAGATTCTTTTTGTGAAAAGAAATGAGGCCAGAACTGTGAGCTGGGTGCCTCAACCAGCCATTCTGTGACATGTTTCCCCCCCTCCCCACAAGAGGAGGGGACTGATAAATGCGTGAACTGTATGCCCTTTTGACCCTACCACTAAGCAGCCACCATCACTGTGTACTTATTTATTCCAAGCATAGTGCTAAAAATGTAAGTCACTTCACTGACTCCACATGATGACTTTAGGAGAAAAACACTTACTCACACATTCATTCATTATCCAGTGCTTAATGAATCATCTCTACGATCCAGGCACTAGGCTGGGTGGCTGGGTGGAGGAGTCAAGTGTGGACAGACCAATGCTGCTCCATACCTTCAGAGTGTGACTTTACAGAAAGGAAGCAGGCTCAGGGAGGTTTACTAACTTGCCCCTGACACTCATCTAGGTGCGCAGAGGGGGCAAGGCTGGGACTGGAGGCAGCTGGACTCTACGGCTGATACTGTGCATTACTCTGGGATATTATGAAGGAACGCCTGCCTACTCTTCATTTCACTGCAGTAATCAGATATTTGCAGAAAGACCAGGCATTGTTGAAACACTGTTGGCATCCAAGTTACAATTATTTCCTTACCTGTGGAAACAATTCCAAGGCATTCACTCTGCTTAGCATTGCTAAGACAAAGGCAGCGGTTTTCCCAGTTCCAGACTGGCTTTGTGCTATGAGGTTCTGGGGACTGTGAAAAAGAGGAGAGGGCTGGGTATAAATTGAACACGAGACCCTGGGTATAAATAGAAGAAACTAAAAACAACCAACTTGGAAGACCTCTACCCTGTAAACTCACGGATGTGCGAGCATCATAGGGAGGGCCATCTCTTGGATTTTGGATGGTCTGTTAAATCCCATTGCGTAAATCCCTTTTAATAACTCTTCCTTTCTGTAAAATGATAAATAGAAACACAGGTAGATAGCTAAATAAATAAACAAAATTCTCAAACATGCAAAGCCTCTGCTGGTCAGCAGCCTCATTAATGTGTACCACTAAGTAGCCTTTAGAACTATACACTTGAAAGATGCACTTCTGAGGCAAGCCAAATTGAAATTGAGCATTGACACTTTTCTATGACACGGTGCCCGACAGAGGCAGCTTAAGAAGGGCTTATTTTGGCCCAGGGTTTAAGAAGGGATAGAGTCCACTATGGTGGTGGGGGAGGGCATGCTGGTGTGAGTGTGAGGCTGCTGTTTTCACTGTGTCTTTTTCACTGTGTCTGCAGTCAGAAGACAGAGAGAGACACATGCTGATGCTCGGCTTGCCTTTCACTCAGATTCCAGTGCCACAAGCGAGGTGTTCTTTCCTTCTCACCTAAACCCCACTGGAAACACCCTCAGAGACACCCCCAGATGTGTATGACCTAGGTCATGCCAAATCCAGTTAAGCTGGCAATGAAGACTGACCATCTACAAGCTCTGAAAACAATACTTAGAAATGCATTATCTATATCTCACCCCTGCCTGCTCTAACTATATACAACCGTGCCTCTAAGTTAATAATCACTAAGATAATAATCTGGGCTGGAAGGCCATGTTAAGGGAAGTGGGAAAGGCCTACAGCCAAACTTTCTGTTAGGGAGAGGGCTGTGGGTGGAGATTCACTGGGTAAAAGGAGTATATCTATTTACTACAAGTGTTATTTTTCAATGAAATGGGAAACAAAATGGCATTTATAGTTTACTTCCTTTTCATGAATGACAGAAATTTTCAGAAAACAAAACATTTTACTGGGGTGACTTGTTTATCATTTCTCTCAGACTCATTACCCTATAATCTCATCTTGTTGACATAAGAACTTAAAATGTATCTTTCCTATACTCCTCTGCAAAATGTCAGAATGCGAGCTACATGAGTGGGCTGCAATTTTTACATTTGAATGGTTTTTTTTTTTTTTTTTTTTTTTCCAAGACAGCGGTTCACCTTGTAGCCCTGGATTTCCTGGCACTATCTCTGTAGACCAGGCTGGCCTCAGACTCACAGCGATCATCCACCCACCTCTGTCTCCTGAGTGCTAGGGCTAAAGGTGTAGTGGCATGAGTACATTTGGGTGTTCTTAATGTGGTACATTATATGGTGGATGACTGGCAGCCACATTTTAACCACAGGCAGGACTCTACCACTTAGAACATGTCTGGACATCAGGATGTTGGATATTTTTCTTTACATAAGGTTGTATGTTACTACACCTTTCTCCTGGAAACCAAATATTGGGTGTTCCCAATTGGGACCCTGGCAACAAAGGCCAATTGAGAAACAGGAATCTAATCCTCTGTAATCAAGTAAGATACCTTCCAGATCCACAAACCATTTCTATTCTATACAGTAAAAATTTCTTGCTAAATATAAGCAACACCAAGCTACAGCAAGTTCTGGGATGAGGAATACAGCAGCTGTCCACATTCACTCACAGGCCCTAGATTCAAGCAATGGGGTCCCTGAGGCATGGGCAAAAGGTTTGTCTAGATTTACCTTTTGGTGGTTGGCCAAATTGCTACCTAACCAGGTCCATTCTGCCTACTGTCTATGGCAGGCAAAATAAGCCTAGTTTGGCCACATGCATCTGTTATCTTTCCTTTTTTGTTAGCATATATTTTCTTCATACCAATTTCAGCCCTAGGGGATGAAAACTCATTTGAGAAAATAACACATTTTAATACCATCGAAATAAATTATGATTAGCAAAGTAAAGGCTTGTACTTTTAAAAAGGTGGTTAAAGGTAATATTGGTGTCATCAATGCCTGTGTTGGTTCTGATATTGAGAGAGACAGCATGGCTGTGCTTGGTTTGGTATCCTACTGACTCCTGCAAGATTAAAATATTTACCTTTACTACCAAAATATGCTCAGTATTCTAGGCAACTTGGGTATCCAAGTGTTCCTTGAGTTTAATTGCATGTAATATATACAATCTATTTTAATACAGCATACTAGACAATAAAGGGAGTTCTGATGTTTTTTAGTACCAGCACACTAGCTAGTTTTTGCTAGCATAAGCATCCTTACATGCCAAGAGTTAAGATACTCACAGCCGTAATTCTTCAAATGTTTTCACCGAGTAGAGTGGAGAGCTGGGATCTTTCTGTAAGACTTCCACACGGTGGCTGGATTCTACTAAGGACTGACGGATTAACTTGTTTAAGAGTGAATTGGCTGCCAAATCCACTAGAAAAGCAAAAACAAAAGGGGACATCAAGCTTCCTAAATGACATCTAATTAGTTGTATACTCAGTAGAAGTATACAAAACAACTGCAACTTATTCTCATCTTTCTTCTAAAAGAAAGTTCTAGAAGGAATAGCATAGCACTGAGAAGTCCCTCTTTTACACAGATCCAGTTTCTCATGTCTGTTGCACCAACTCCTGACCTTGAGCAAACCAACATTTAATCATGACAGAACCTAATTCTTCCTTGTAAAATTTGAAAATTCTTAACTGATTCCTTGCAGTTTCCATTTTGTCTAAAGAAATGTACTCCCTCCTAATTTAGTATTTTTGTCTGATAGTATTCATTCAAAAAGAAAATAAAGATAGTGCTTTCCCAGTGTAATCGTACTCAGTAACGTTGTTAAAGTGATGATAAATTAAGCAGTACTAGAAAAATTCATGCAAACAAATGTTTCTTACCTACATCGTCTTCATCATCATCTTCTTCGGTGTTCAGAGAGCCGTCTAAAAGGTAAAAGAGAGATAATAATTGTAAAGAAAAAAAAATACAGGGCACTCTTAAAATTTCTCACAGGTTTTACAGTGTATACAGATTGGGAAGGTGGTAGAGAATCGTGCATGTAAATTAAAAGGACCCAAAGCTATTTCAGCTAGCAGATACTGGGTGAAAGCAAAGATGTTTAATTAAGCCAGTGTTAATCAGCCTAGCAGCACTCACCTATGTTTGGGACTGTGGTACTCCTAATACCACGGAGGTTCTTCCTGGGGTGGACGAGATTTGAAAACTATTGAAAGGCACAAATTTCAAGCAATGTTAGGAAGCAGGACATGAAGCAGGAAGCCTGGTGCTATCCTACAGCAGGGGCAGGGAAGACCATCCCAAACTGCTTCCTTTGCAATGTTAAGGATTAACGATTTCATTAATCGGTCCGCTATATGAATTAATCTATAAAAGGATGGCAGTTTCCATAGTCTCTTCATAGGGTCTCTTGGTCTGAATATGGGCAGCACCTGGGTGAAAGGGAGTTTAAAACACCTTCAGGGGAAAGGTGGCTACAGAGATGGGAAATTAGGAGAGGAGAAGACTCAGTAGAACTAGGACTAGCAGCTGCATTCCCTATCTAGATTTCCAGGGGTTTTTGCCCTTTCAAATCAAAGGTCTGCACTCCCTCTGGGTGTCTCCTTTTCCACGGCCACTCCTGCCCACACCTCCCCCATCACTTGACACCCACTCCAAACGCCACAGGGGCGCCCCCTCCCCCGGGGACTTCCCTGGGGAGCCCTTGTTCTAGCTCCCGCCCGTGGGCCCTCCCCTGCTCAGCGGCGGTTACGTGGCTGTTCAGCCGCTCGCTCTCTGCCGCCCCAGCGTCGCCTCCCCAAAGTAACGACGCCATAGCTGCGGTCTCCGCTCTCGCCCCCGGCACGTGCTGCCACCCCCGCGCGGGGCAGCGCCGGCTCGGCTCAGTGGCCAATGGTCGGGCTCCCGGACCGGCGTCAGCCTCGCGACCACCCGTGGCGCGGAGCAGTGCGCAGGCGCGGGCCCAGCGCCGGGCGGGAGGAGGGAGAGCGAGGTGCGGAGCGCAGCCGTGCGGGGCACCCGCGAGCTTTCCGTTTGGCCAGCCGGCCATCCGCACAGCTGAGAGAAACTGGGCACGAAGACGGTACCCACACCGCGCTGCAGGCCCTCGTGCTGGTGTCTACCCGGACAGCTCCGCCTGGGCATTAACGGTGTGAGATTGCACAGGACAGTGGAGGGACAGATGGGCTTGACCGGAGACATTTGTCTCAGTCCTGGGTATTTCTGATGTGCCCACATACACATGCATTTTAATTTTTATTCTAAGGCGTGGCCCCTTGTTAAAGCAACCCGACCGCCACTACCTACATGATATATTGCACAGTTCGGGGGTAGATCCGCTATGTTAAGTTTGAACCAAAGAACCACGATTTTCTGTTTTCCGACTGGAATTTTAAGAGTCGTGGCAACATTTAGAAAAGCAGCATTAGTGTCGCCATGATCTCTCCGTGGTGCTGAAGCAGCACTCTTTTGCCCTGCACTGTCGCAATCTTTTCATTCAGGCTATAGCATTTCCCTTTCGCCTTTAACATTAACATTCTAATAGTAAATGTTTTTTGACTCTCAATGTTAAGCTTCTGTTAATTAAACGATGCGCAAGATTGGGACACGATCTTCAATCTCTTAGTTTTCATACAGGATAGCCAGCATTTAAAACCTTTTTATTTTAGACCAGAATTATAATTTCGCCATTTGTTCTTGTGTTGATTGTGCCTTGGGGTGAAGACAGGGCTGCATCAGAATCATGCACTTACGGTGGGTTTTGGCTTAAAAGCCGACACCAGGGTCTCGGGAACTACATTTCCCAGAACCCCAGTCGCACCTCCCGTGAGTCCGCGCATGCTTACTGGAGACAGGAAGCCATGCTTACTGCTAGTCGCGTGGCCGAGCGCCGCTGACCGGAAGGTAAGTGTTGATTCTCCCAGGTGGGTTGCTTTGAATCCTAAAGAGGAGTGAGCAAGCGAGGGGAGGCTAAATGGATACCTCCTGCCCTGGTACGTAAGGTCTTCAAGGCAGCGCTGGCGTATGAAATAGGGCTTAGGCCAACGCCTGGGACTTCTTGGAGCTAAGAAAGTTCCATCAGCGGGGCTTAGGTTCTGCAACTAACTTAGAGGGCTTCCGCTGCACCAGAATTGCTCAAATACAAACAGTAGTAGCCCAGTAAAGATTGTATGGGGGGGAAGGTGTGGCGCAAACTAGCAGTTTATTTTGGGTTTTGCTTTTACGTGACACTTTTAAGTTAATGATGTAACGCGTCTTGAACCCTTTATCAGGAGGGAATGTCTATCTATCCCGACCCCCCCCTTAAATTTCAAAAAGATTCGTACTTTTCGAGGCTTGCTATTTTAGGGTGGATGCTTAATGAACCCAGAAATTCCCTTTGTGGTTATTTGGTCACTGCCTATCTACCTTCTGAATTTCACTGATAAACTTATAGCGTGCTGGGCCAAGAGTCTTGGGGTCGTCCTTTTTTAAACAAATCAGTTTATGACTGGGTTGATCTCATGCTTAGGAGCTAACTGGGATACTTGAAAACCCTTTTAATTTTGGGAGTTTGAACTTTGAGGTCCAGGGAAAGGAAAACTTTCCTTTATTTTTTTACGGCTGTTAAACTTAGTCCTACACCTAGGGTTGAGTTTAAGCTTTTCCTCGTGCTCTGCATGTATGACAGATCTTAAATTACAACATAATTTGTATTCCCAGGCATTTGTGATTTGTGGCATTGTCCTGCCTCAGATACACCACTGGAGTTTGCAGTTTTTACCTTCTTGGGGTTACTGATTATCTTTCTTCCTAATAACCTGTCTAGCTGTGGGTAGTACTGGGTAAATGTTTTGATAGCCTCAAATATTGTTCAGAGAATGTTTCAGCAACTAGCAATGGTGTTGCCTTCTCCAACAAGCACCGTGTCACCTTTCAGGACTAAATTTAGTGCTTGAAAGACAACTCTGATCTTAGATAGTCCTTACTGGATTGTCAAAATTATCAAGAATGTAAATATTTTAATCTGTACCCAGACAATGTTTATTTTTGTCTTCATGTCAGGCTATATAAACTTTGAATATCATTAGATGACCAGAGGAAGAATCATAGCTTAGAGCTGAGGTCCTCTTATATTGGGAAGTACTTAAAACAAGGTTCATACTTATCACGTTCCAAATTCTATAATAGTTGAGCTTAATACCCACTAATTAAAAATCACCACAGTTTGCAAGTCTTTTCAAAATGGCACTTATTATTGACAAAATCCACATTTCAGGTAGTTTGTCCCCCCCCCCCAATTGCTGCATTTGAGAACAGCAATTTAGAAATTTAAATGGTGTATGATACCTGATATGACATAATAAAGTTAGGGAGGGTCAATGAAGTCCTTACTCTGTGTTCTGCAGGCTTTCCAAGTCAGTTGTATTTGAAAGGAGAGAGATAAAGAACTAGGCTATGCTAAATCCCGTGTTAAAAAGACTTAAGAAGGAGAAAGGGGGAAAGGAAGCTTCTTGGGCATGACACCATTTGCAAGGTCACAACGAACACCCCACCGAAGGGCAGATCGTTTCTTTTCAGTTGGTACTAAGTAATTGTTTGGAACATATACATGTTGAGGCTTGGACTGGGGTTCTGTTCTGGAAAGCATCTGTCCTCGGACACTCCAGCGTAGCTCTTTTCTGTGATCTTCCCCAGGAAACCGCATTGAATCCCAATCCCTTTTGTACTCAAAATATCTGGCTACTCGGTCTGTCTTGCCCCGGTTCCGGCTTAACTGGTCTAGCCTGGGGAGAATAAAGGACTTGGGTCTGCTGGCTACAATCAAGTCTTGTTCATAAACAGGAGGGCCCATTTCTTCTCTTCGTAGATAGCAAATGAACTGATCTTCTTGTGAAATTCCTTGATAGTCACGCGGTATGTTAAATTTTTGTGAAGCATCACTTGGAGATTCTATGCCTTCTTGAAATTGCAGGTTCATCAGCCTGTGTCTTAAGTCCCAGAGATCCAAATCACTTTCTGTACCAGATTCAGATTCACTGATAACAGACTCATCTGTCACCAGTACTTCCCCATCTGGCTTTCTGCGCAGAACCTTTCTCTTCATTACTGGCTTCCTGCATTTTTGGGAAGCCTCTGAGACTGTTGATGAAGTCACACGGCTTCTTATATGTGGGTAGTGCAGCTGCATAGGAAGGGCAGGTCTGTTTCCTGGTGTCACTGAGGCTTTACTGTAGGGATCATACTGACTAGCCTGAGCTTCTCTCCTAATATCTCCTTCACCCTGCCCTGCACAGATATGTGTAAAAGCTGTAGCAGCAGCTAACATTCGTTCTTCTGGATCCATAGTGGCCCATTTTTGTCCACCAGGTCCTATCAGTTGCTCCATTGCTTCCTCTACATTAGAAGGCTGTCTGTAAGAGATAAACACTGGTCAGTTTCCACCTCATTAATGGCTTGTACATATCTCAATTTTATAGACAAATGGAAAATGCAAAGCATTAATAAATTCAGTAGCTGTGGCAGAGATATAGCCATTACTTGCCTTCATTTCTATTCTCTTTTTTACACTTTCTATTGCCTTGTCACATTTAGTGGATCCCATAATGTGGGCTGAGTATTACATGTAATGGAGCATGGTGATCAGTGAACATTATATAACAAGTTTAGAGGATGCTTTATTTTCATGGCATTACTCTTTTGTGTTTATTTATCTATATAAGCCTTACATTCTAGGATTAGTTCTTTTTCACAGGCAGCTTCAAGAAGTTAACTTGCCCAAAGGTACACAGCTAGTAAATAGTGGAGCTGGAATGGCACCTCAGCACTCTGAATCAGACTGTGTCCTTGATAATGGCCTGGACATCAAAAAAAAAAGCAACGTGGTGGGGTGTACACACATATGGGTGTGGGTATATTCCAAGGCAAATCTGTCCTAATAAAAATAACTTAAGTATTCAAATCAACCACCGAAACACTTAGTAGTTGGTTTCCTGACTGGGTTTAAGGTAGCTAGCTATTGCCTGCCACTTTGTTTCCCTATTCTTTGTCTTGAAATTGAAAAGTACATGCTTACAATTTCCCCTCCCTGATGAAATGTCTAAAAGGCAGTCTCTTAGCAGTTTTCTAGACTGTATTCTGTATTTTCTGTATTCACACTAAATTTTCCACACTATAAAGGAGCATGGCACATGAAAACTTACTTTACCATTTAATGTGGTGTCAGATTTATCCAGTCCCTTACTGACAAAATCTAGACTTACAATCACTTGTTATGGACAGTGAGTATCTTATAAGCTTTACACACTTGCATAAGCATGTAGCACGGGTTCAATTTCCAGCATGGCATTACCTCAAAGTGAGTTTTATACCCCTCCACAATGGTATGCCATCAAACTTTCCCATCCTTGTAGACTGTTCTAGAATTAACTGTTCTCAAATACTCGAATATGTTTTACTTAGCAATACCTTTCCCCTAATGACTGATTTCCTAGCATACAGGAGGCTCTTAAATCCAGTTCCTAGTGTTATCTCCCCTCTTCTCTGATAATTTAATAAGAAAGGCATTTTTCTATATTTCTTCTAGTAACTTTAGTTTCACTTATAAGATTTAAATGTTTAATCATCTGTCATAAACTCCAAAGATTAAAAGTCACAATCAGCCTTAGAACAGATGTAGAAATGATAACCAAGTAACTACAGTGACAGATGAGTTAGAACCACCTCAGTGCTGAGACTGTAGTATTGTTGACCTTTGACAGCCTTCTGGAACATATGAGAAATAATCAACTTCCAGGTCCAAATTATGTCATACTAACTCTTTTTATAAACACATGGCATTGGTTGTAAAAAAAAAAAAAAGCCAGTAATTATTAATTACCTTTTTTCTGCCATTACAACTGCTTAAACTAAGATTTTTTTCTCCAGGTTCTACTTCCAGTGTGAAATATAATCGTTGATTGCAGTTCTTCAATTATTAGCTTCTATTGTGCTACCTTGAAAACAAAACAGAACATTAGATAACAATATATAGGCCACTTAACTTGAAATATTATAAAACAATAGAAACAGAAAGTCAAAAGTAGCCCATATAAACAAGTCTTACCATTAAAAATACTGGACAAATGTACTGAGAAATCAAGAGGAAATATAGGGAGAAAAGCAGTCGACATGAATCTTCATTTTGGTTAGTGAGGAAGACAGAAATGAAATTGAGGCATTTCACTGAATTTTAAAAACCTGGTGAACTTTACCCCTTTCCTTTGTGAAGTAGCCAGATAGAATGTAAAAGAACAGTGTCTAAGTGATGAATCCATAATAATTAAACTGGTACCTTTGGGCAATCAAAACCTTCACTTTGGGGCTGGAGAGATGGCTCAGAGGTTAAGAGCACTGAGTACTAAGCAACCACATGGTGGCTCACAACCATCTGTAATGAGAGCTGGTGCCCTCTTCTGGCCTGCAAGCACACATGCAGACAGAACACTATACATAATAATATACCTTACACTTTTAACATCAAAGTAAATCTTAGTGTTTTGTTTTCTTGAGGTAGTATCTTGTTCTGTATTGGCCTGGAATTTCTGGTCCTGTTTGTGCCTCCCAAGTACTGGGGCTATAAGACTATTACCATGCCCAACTAGCATGTGACACTGGCATATCCAAAGGGAAGGCTCTAGCACTGAGACTGATGTATCACCACTTCACTCTTTTCCCACAGGGTCAACCTGTATGATTCCTTCCTACGGCTATCATGGCTGAAAACACAGACAGAAACCAGATTGAGAAACTCCTAAACAGAGTAAAGGAACTGGAGCAGGAGGTGAAAAGACTTAAAAAAGAAAATACCAACAGTGTCAAAGACTCAAGCATCAAAGAAAATTCTTTAGGTTCTGGAAAAGCTAAGCGTGCATTTGATTTTAGTGCTCATGGCAGAAGACATGTAGCTCTAAAAATAGCCTACTTAGGCTGGGGATACCAGGGCTTTGCCAGTCAGGAAAACACAAGCAATACCATTGAAGAGAAACTGTTTGAAGCTTTAACCAAGACCCGTTTAGTAGAAAGCAGACAGACATCCAACTATCACCGGTGTGGTCGAACAGACAAAGGAGTTAGTGCCTTTGGTCAGGTAAGGGCCAATACCTTGTTTCTCAAAGCAAGTAATAAAGGAAATCTGAGTGTACATACTGAGTCTTGAGATTATTTCTGAAACAGTTTCTCTTTGTGATTCCACAGGTGATTTCTCTGGACCTACGTTCTCAGTTTCCAAGGGGCAGGGATTCAGATGATTCTGATTTAAAAGATGAAGCCAATGATATTGCTAAAGAGATCCGTTATACCCACATTCTCAATCGGGTGCTCCCTGCAGACATCCGAGTACTGGCCTGGGCCCCTGTAGAGCCTAGCTTCAGTGCTAGGTTTAATTGTCTTGAGCGGACTTACCGCTATTTTTTCCCTCGTGCTGATTTAGATATTATAACCATGAATTATGCAGCTCACAAGTATGTTGGCACCCATGATTTCAGAAACTTGTGTAAAATGGATGTGGCCAATGGAGTGATTAATTTTCAGAGGACTATTCTGTCTGCACAAGTACAACCAGTGGCTTGGAGCCTGGGTGAGGAGAGAAGGCAAGAACCTTTCCAGTTATGTCAGTTTGAAGTGATAGGTCAGGCATTCCTGTATCATCAAGTTCGGTGTATGATGGCTATCCTCTTTCTGATTGGCCAAGGAATGGAGAAGCCAGAGATTATTGATGAACTGCTAAACATAGAAAAAAATCCCCAGAAACCTCAGTATAGGTAAGTTAAACTAAACTAGTACATCCTTTCTCTCATGATTATTGAAATAACTCAACGACTCTGCCTTCATTAAACATTGTATTTTTAGAAGACTTTATGTGTATGGGTGTTTTGCCTGCATACCACTTGTGTGCTTGATAAGGTGACCATAAGAAAAGGTGTCAGATATTTTGGAATTGGGGTTGCAGAAGGTTGTGGCCTACTATGTAGGTACTGGGAATTGAACAGTGGGTGCTCTTACCCACTGAGCCATCTCCCCAGCTCTGTTCACAAACTTCTGATTTGTAGAATGTTATGAGCATGTTAGAGGGGATGCTATCTACTACTTCTCTTATTGCTCTTTTCCATTAATAAGGAAATAGGTATTTGGACTAGGCTTCTAATCCCCAGCTTCTGAAATTGTAGGGAAAGTAGAAAAGAGGTTTTTCTTTTGTGAACAGGCTGTGGCTAAATGACACCAGTAGTTCATTCTTAGGTTGTAAGAATGTCATGAACAAATCTGGATAAGTAACTTGTTCTAAATTTTATGGTATGATGGGGAGCCAAAACGTCTTACTTTCTTATCAATCTGTATCTTGATGAATTGTTACCACTGGCATTAACCTAATACTGATCAAATTGATCATTTTTTTTCTTTCAAAAAGGAGTTATAAAGTCACTCTAGATTAAGTGTTGTATATTATTAGATGTTACTAACCACTGACATTAGTAATTTTGCCTGTCCCTTAATCTCAACTAAAGCTCAGTGTTTTTTTAAAAAAAGAACTATTGTCTAACTCCTGTTCATTCTCATACTTGTTTCTCTTTAGCATGGCTGTTGAATTTCCTCTAGTCTTATATGACTGTAAATTTGAAAATACCAAATGGATTTATGATCACGAGGTTCAAGAGTTCAATGTTACCCATCTACAACAGCTATGGGCTAATCATGCTGTTAAAACCCACATGTTGTACAGTATGCTGCAAGGACTAGACTCTGTCATGATAACACGTGGGGCAGGAGCAAACATGGATGAAGCAACAGAATGGAGAAACATTAAGCCCTCAGTCATAAAGCAAAGTAGTGCCTTTGTAGAAGGAGTGAAAATGCGCACATATAAGCCGCTCATGGATCGTCCTAAATGCCAAGGACTGGAATCTCGGATCCAGCATTTTGTGCGTAGAGGACGCATTGAGCACCCACATTTACTCTGTAAGGAAGAAACAAAGGTCAAAAGGGACTGTGCCGACACAGAAGAAGAAAATACTGTTTTAGAGAATCCAACGAAGAGGGTCTGTAAAATAGATGCAGAAATTAACAGTATTGTATAATCCCAGTAAACTAGGATCTCTGCCAGGATCCAAGAAGCAACAACCAGCTAAGATTCTAATGATTGGCTCTTTATAAGACCTAACAAGTCTTAAACAATAAAGGTTTTACATATTCTCTAAAACCTATTCAAAAAATTATGAAATAAAAAAAAGCAAAAAGCACCTATGAGCTATATGCCCCTGGAAATCTGTGCCTTGTGTTCAAATTCATTAAAGCCTGATCCCACAAATACATTTGTTGTTCCTTTTCTTATTGGCTAAGTCAGAAGCACCTCACACTGATCTCAAAGACCTTTGCCAGAGTGTCTTACTTTCTTCCTGAATTCCATCAACTAAAGAGGATAAAGGGGTTTAGGGATTTACCTAACTCAATGTAGCACAGTATGTCTTTAATGAGGCATCTAAGTGCAGAGGCTGGCAATTTTTTTCTGCTAAGGGTAAGAACAAATATTTTAGGTTCTGAAAAAAATTCTATATTGCACTCTTTTGACCCTTTAGACATGTAAAACATTTTTCGTTTTATTGTTTGCCGAATTCTGGAAGGTTCAACTTTGCTGAAATGGGAGACAAGAGTTGTGTGTGTGTGTGTGTGTGTGTGTGTGTGTGTGCGCGCGCGCGCGCGTGCTTTGAGCCAGTCAGGTGTACAGGCACACATCTATAATCCCAGGCTTTGGGTGGAGGCATGATAGGAGTTCAAGGTCATGTCTTCACCATATAGTGAATTCAAGGCTATGAAACTACTTCTTAACAACCAAACAACAAAAAGCTTTGAGTTTATGGTAGGAAATACAAGTTCTTTAAAGTTAGCACATACTAATGTGACTACAAAGTGACAAAAGTTTAGTTTATGTAAGTCAGTGTGTCAATTCATATCTTTAAGGGCCACTAAGAGGCAAGAAAATTATGTAGCAAAAGCACTACAAATATTTATTCAAACATGAAATTGTTAACTCATTGTCCTTTGTAACAATACTATAGCAAACAAACTTCAATTCCTACTTTAGTAACTGCCACTCTAATAGTGTTACACACATTTACTAGATATGTTTACAAAACCCAAATGTTTGGCAATAGACCAGGAACTAGTTTTTTTTACGTTCAAGACTCAAACATAGGGACTGCATCTGGAAACTGCTAAATATAAGAACACATGGACAATTAGAGACAATATTTACAGTAACTTGCCTAAGTGCTATATTTCCTAGGGATAGAGTATATAATCACAGACTTGAGGGAAGTCCATATTTAGAAGATAAAGTGGCTAAAAAAGTGTGGTGACTTGTGCAGAAGAAGGGTACAACATTAATAACATTAACAATAGCTTTTACAACCTAGCAGGAGTCAGGATAAATGTAACATTCTAAAAACAACTGCTTTGTCCTTAATTTTTAAACCTTAATATCTGTATGTATATAGCATGGGTGTCCACAGAGGTTGGGAGAAATCATCTTATGATTCCTTGGAGCTGGAATTTGGCTTTTGTGAGCCATCTACTGGGTGCTGGGATCCCAGCTCTGGTCCTCTGATAAAGTAATTTCTTACCTTATTTTGGTTTGCCTTGACTGGCAGTATTTAACGAAAAGGAAAACCTAGAAAAGAAAAACAGACTTTAAGAAATAGTCCTTATTTAAAGTCATGTTCAAGGCCCTAACTAAAAGGTGCTATACTCAATTGAAGCAAGAGTTCAAGGCTTTAGATTTGAGTAAAATCCTTTCAGGAGATTGCCTGGGAATGAATCTAAGAGAATGGATTCAGTGACCTTATTGTTTGGTAGTCATCACAGGAGAAGCAAATGAGAAGCCCCCAAATGTACTTTTTGTAAAATCACTGAGGTAATTATACTCCAAGGTAAGGACTGATGCTAGAAAAATGTAAAGAAGAGCTTAAGGTTTACTTTCTCCCCTTAAAAAGCAGAATTATTTCAATAGGTTTTGAAGTTTAATTGAAATATGTCTCAAGTGTGTTTGTCTGTATTCTGGAGTTGGCCTGGGCCAACTTTGGACACCAAAGCCAAGAGGATTTTTAACAAGGCATCCATAAAGTGTTGTCTCTTTGTGTTCAAATTATGTCCACTTCATTTTACCCCTCAAATGTGTTGATGCTTACAGAGTGAAATGCAATTTTTCATAAGGTCTACAGGTTACGGTCAATTCCTTTGGTTTCTAATAAAACACAACAATCTCAACGGCTACAGAGAAACGTACACAGAAGCTAACCCACCAATATGGCTAATATTGGCCAAAACACCTATCTTTTCTTAAAAACAAAACAAAAACATCTTAAGCAGTGTAATCTTAACCATAGTTACAGCTGAAAGGATGAGTGGCATTTTAAACTCAAATTCCTGGGTGCGGATATAACTGAAATTACGATGCAATTTAATTTCCAAGTCAAATGACTAACTGCTCTCTAGATAAACTGACTAGCATTGGGTATTGAAAACTTAACTTGAAAGGTCACTGTAATATTTTTGTCTGCATTATTACTGTACAACTTTTATAAGGCTTATCTCTGCCCAGGAAAGGGTCACACAGCCGGTTTTTTTTTTTTTTTTTTTTTTTTTTTTTTCAGTTTTACCCGCTATCCTAAGCGCGCTACGGAGGGCTGGATGTAGGATGCACCCACGAAAAGGTGTATCCCAAACAAGAGACTTCCCTGCTCTTCGAACAATAACAACACGGGGTCGCACCATCTGGCCGTGGGCGTGCCGAGAGCCTGGCTCCTTCCCCAGGGACCCGTCCCCAGCCTCCACGCTGGCGCCGAGGGCTCAGTCAGCTCGCTCGGCCTCCAGGCAAGAGTGGGGCACACAGGGTGCACATTGTGACCTGGAGGATCTTGGGTGGCCTCTGCCCCGGCAGCCGGCTAAGGACGACTCGGGCAGCGCACGCCTGCCTTTACCTTGAACGGAAGAGCCGTGCCAGGGAGGAGAACGCGAATCCACGCGCAGCGGTCCAGGGAAGAAGGAGCACGGGCCCCCGCCGCACCCAGTCCCAGGAAGCCCAGGAAGCGTCCCCCGCCGCCCGGCTGCGCGCACGTCACCAGCCGCCGCCGCCACCGCCGCCACCGCCGCCGCCGCCGCCGGTTTAGACGTCTCGCCGCCGCTCACTGCGGACCACTGCTGCCCATTCACGCAGGCGTACCACTCGGCCTCGCTCAAGGCAGTCGTTAACGGCCGGCCGTTCAAATTTAAACCCCGGAGAGAGCCCACGCCCTCGGCCCCGCCCCACCTCTCTCATTGGCTGAGGAGCCAGACGTCCTCCACGCCTACGCAAAGATTGGTGCGCGTTTTCTTCCGTCCCGCCCCGCAGCCCCGGAAGCGGGGGATGGGGCGTGGAGCTGAAGTGGGAACCCGCCGGGCAGTGGCGCGGAAGCCTTGGCCTTGGTTCCCGGGCGTTAGTGTGGTGGCGGGGGGAGGGAGGGACAGAGGGCTTGTGTGTCGGCCTCCTCTGCAACCCGCTGTAGGACGTCCTGACCAATGCCAGCCGCAGGGCTCCGCGGCACAATGTTCTCTCTCCCAGAATGAACTATTATTACCTGTCAGCATACTCCTGACAAAGTAAAATATTTTAAAAAATTATTACCCGACAGTCTCTCCTCTCTCTCTCTCTCTCTCTCTCTCTCTCTCTCTCTCTCTCTCTCTCTCTCTCTCTCTCTCTCTCTCTCTCTCTCTCTCTCTCTCTCTCTCTCTCTCTCTCTCTCTCTCTCTCTCTCTCCTCTCTCTCCTCTCTCTCCCTCCCTCCCTCTCTCTGTCTCTCTCCCTCCCTCCCTCCCTCCCTCCCTCTCTCTCTGTCTCTCTCTCCTCTCTCTCCCTCTCTCTCCTCTCTCTCCCTCACTCCCTCTCTCTCTGTCTCTCTCCCTCCTCTCTCTCTCTCTCTCTCTCTCTCTCTCTCTCTCTCTCTCTCTCTCTCTCTCTCTCTCTCTCTCTCTCTCTCTCTCTCTCTCTCTCTCTCTCTCGGAAAAGAGGCCCCCAAAGTTCTAGTTATTGGGAAACATCAAATATAAAGACTTTTGTTCAAATCCTGACGATTGTATTTTCTAACACAAATAAGCAGAGAACACATTATTTCTTAAAGTCTAGAATGTTTAACTCTTCCAAACACTCATCCTGTCTTTTACCTAGCTCACTTTTTCTCAGTGCCCTTGCTCTACTTCTGAGGCACTTGGGGACTTATTTAAGAAAACTGAGTGAATGAAATTGGGATAAATGCAGAAGTAGACTGGGGAATTTTTAGCGACTGCCCCTTGATTGAAACATAACATTTCTCTAGTGCACATACTGTTTACTCAGGAACAATATCTTATCTTCATGCTATACTATAGAGCTTTCTTTGGCATAGAACCTCCAGTTAATGTGTCTCAAATAGAAGGTTAGATGATCTATTTTCTTAACCATTTTGACTACACTCAGCTTTATCCCTATCCCTCAAGCTAGGAGCTTTCCGTGCAGCCCAGGCTGGCCTTAATCTTAAGATCTTCTTCTGTCTGTTTCTACTAGTACTGCAATTGTAGGCCTGTCCTGTGTTCACCTGCTGGCAAATGAAGATAAACGTAACTGCAGTACTGTAACAGCACTTGCTTCATACATGATAGCTCAGATGTTTTAGTATCCATGTTTAACTTTTCTCTTGCTTTTTCATCAAGTCAGAATTCAGATTTGCACATTGTGATTGGTCCGTTTATCTTGTTTCTTTTATTCTAGAAATGTCTCCACTTCCCTCCAAGTTACTGATTTTGATGAATCCCTCTAGTGAGTGTCTTCCTTAGCTTCTGACACAATTCATAGCTGATTTTAGCCCACCAGCATCTTTATAGAGTCAAATATTTTCAACTGGTTATACGGCCATAGTTTTAATCAATCCTTATGATATCTTTGCTTACCTTACACCCTTGTTGACATTTTAAAATCCCCTTGACTGTAGTTCTCAGATTATATCCTGTCTCTGTCAATTTTTTCTTCTTTGTCTTCTCAGTATAGGGGAATAATAATAATGACAGCAGCAAAATGAAAATAAGCCACTTTCTTTTGACATGGCTGCTGTTCTTTCAGCTTGTTTGTCCATCGTCTTCATTCTCTTGCTCAGTGGCTTCTGAATTTTGCCTCATCTGTAAACTCAGGCTACTTTTTACAGTCTCAAGTGATCTTAACAGTCATCAACTCAATTGTCTTGCTCAGTCCTATAAGCATTTGATAATTCATCCAATAAATATTTATTGGGCACTCATGCAGTTTACTGTGGACTGTTTTGGTGATTTGGTGAATAGAAATGCCAGCAAGTGGGAGGCTGGAAATGCAGGATCTTGAGTTTGAGGCAAGCCTGGGCTATGTAATGAACCTGTCTCAAAACACAAGAGGCTGGGGGTGTAACTCGGGGTAAACCACTTGCCTAGCATGTACAGGATTCTGGGTTTAATCCTTAGTACCCTAACTGAAAGACACAATCTCAGCCCTTATGAAACTTCTTGTCATTTAGGAATAATTGACATTGATCAATCACAAAAAAAAATAAAAAAATAAAAAAAAATATTGTGGCCTGTCGGCACTAATGGGTAGCAAATTATTCAGAGAGCACTTCTAATAACAAGGACACACAGTGTTAGGTCATGAGTCAAGAACTAGAAGATAAGTGAAAGGACATGAAGGGCAGAGATGCAGTGAAAGGTATGTTATAGGTAGTCGGAAAGCATATGCAAAGATCCAGGCAGATGGGAGACTTAGATTTGAGAAAGTGAAAGAGAACTAGGAAAACGGTAGGTGGTGGAGAGGAAATCAACAGGTAGTTCATGTAAGTCAATGGGAAGGATGCTGATTTTATCCAAAGAGTTACGGGACAGTGGGTGTCTGAAGCAGAGTTGGAGCAAGCTATGACACACTCAGGCTTACACTTGAAATTATTTTCTCTTCACTGAGAAGACTGGATTAAAGAGTGCACAAATCTATGTAAAATCTAAATGGAGATAAGTTCATATTCCAGGTGTGAGTTGTGGTACTTTAGGCTGGGATGGTAATGGCCAGAATATTAAAAAGGGTACCAGTAGATGTATTTTGTGTCTATGACCAGAGCATAGATTTTCTGAGGTTGAGACATGAGAGAGCAGGCATGCTTTCTTAGTTCATAAGTTTCTCATCTGTACAGATGTATGCTGTTTTCTGGGATCCTGGCAAAAGGTAACCCTGGGGGAGGTAGAGTTAGTTTTTGAGCATGTCGAATTTGAGATGTATGTTTCTGTGGCTTAACAGAGAAATTTAAACGGAGGAAAGATTTATTGTGCTTCAAAGGTTTTGTTCATGCTCACTTAGCTCTGGCTCTGGGGTGGTGAGGCAGAATATCATGGAGGGTACATGTAGCAGAACAGAGCTGCTCATCTTATGGCAGCTGTGAAGCAAAGAGACTGAGAGGGAGATAAGAAGGGACAGGGGCATACCCTAGTTATCTACGTTTTCTAACCAGGCCCCACCTCCTAATAATACCACCAAACTGTGAACCTTTGCTGGGTTAATCAACTGACAAGGTTGGAGCCCTCTGATCTAATCACCTTCCAATGAGTAGATTCACCCAGTCCTTCAAACCATTGAGCTTACGGGATGCTATGCATCCAGAAGATACCTTGAGCTGTCCTGAGGAGATGAGAGTAAGCAGCTAGATTAAAAAGGTTTGTTGTGTTGATGGAGAATTGTCTCAATGTTTAGGAGCACTTGTTCTAGCAGAGAACTTATGTTTGATTCCTAGTTTCTGTGTGTCAGCTTTCAATCCTCTGTAATTCCAGGCTCAGGAAATCCAATGCCTTCTGACCTCCATAGACATTAGGCATGCACATGGTGCATATACATCAGGCAAAACACACACACACACACACACACACACACACACACACACACACACACACACACACACACCACACACACACTAAAATAAATAAAGTTGTGTATTAAGTGATATGTGAGAAGTAAGGGAAAACTTTTGTTCTACACAACAATCTTCTTTTTTGTAAATTTAGAGTGCTTAGTAAGAGACAAATACATATTAGCATAGTACCTACCAAATAACTCAACATATTATAGATATGATATGTTATTTTTATTCTCATTAGATAATGGCTCCATGCCTTTCTTTATATCTTATATGAATCGATCTGTCCTAATATTATTGCCAGATGAAGTTTCCTAAAATGATAGTAAGTCACTCTGTTTACATACCTGCAGAATAAATTCTGTCTCTGGACCAATGTTGGTGATATGAACAGAAATGGCTCATATATTTGAATGCTTAGTCACCAAGGAGTGACACTATTTGGAAAGGATTAGGAGTTCTGGCTTTGTTGGAGTAGGTGTGACCTTACTGAAGGAAGTGTGTCATTGGGTATGGACGCTGAGGTTTCAAAAGCCTATACCAGGTTTGATATTTCTCTCTTTTATGCCTACAGATCAGGATGAATCTCTCAGCTACTTCTCCAGCACCATGCCTGCCTTCATGCCACCATGACAATAATGGACTAACCTATGAAACTATACACAAGCCCCAATTAAGTTCTTTCTTTTATGAGAGTTACCTTGGTCACAGTGTGTCTCTGTTAGTTTCTGCTGCCACAGCAGCAGCCAGCCTCTGTTACCAAAGCAGTTACATCATCATCTGTCACCAGGTTCCTAACCTTTGTATAATAAAAAAGGAGAAATGTTAGTTTTTGCTGCAGCAGCAGCAGCCTGCCTCCTCTGCCAAAGCAGTTATGTCATCACCTGTCACCAGGTGCCTTTCCACCATCAGCTGTATGACATGTGATGGCCTAAGTGCCTTTCCCCCCAAATAGTACTTCATTTATATATATTTCTTTGTATAATGTTATATGTTATGCTTTCCATACACTGCTTAATAAACTCACCATCAGTATGACTTGATTTTCTTCCAATTAAATATGCTACTACACAACTAGCTTCTATAATCTGAATTGAATAATTAGAATCTTAATTGGAACTCCTTTTTTAAAGTTTATTGTTGTTGGGAAGACAAATTTACTTAACAGTTCTGTTACTTTGTCCTTATGACACAGCCTTTAATATCCATCAAATTTGGTAGCATGTTATTGCATATGGCACTTTCTCAAGTGACAGTTCTTAAATGCATGAACAAATTCTCTAAATATTAAGCAGAATGCTTACAATTTTCCTTGGACAGAACTACCAGACAGAAATTTAACAAAGAAACAAAGGAACTAACAGAAGTTAGTAAGGTGCTAGTGCTAGAGAAGTCACCTAAGTTGTGACAGACCCTTGTTATGAAGCCAGGGCTGATGGGTGGAGGGAAAAGGAGGGGGAGGGAGAGGGAAGGAGGGATGCAGGTTGATTAGAATATTACTTTGCATATATAGCACAAAGTTTGTTAGTCTCCAGGTCTGTCAAAGAGATGTATGTTCTTTCTACTCATTTTAAGTGCATTTGCTGTTACATTAAAGGCCCACCCAGTTAATCACTTCCGCAAAGACACTTTTTTCTTCCCAAATAAAGTACCATTTACAAGATACAGTAACACATTTATCTCAATTCACTCTACCGTTTATTTCTTCCCCACTCTCTGAAGTTTCTGTGGGGCAGAATTGTGGGAGTCAGAGTTTCCAGGAGATGGTGCTGTGGGTCTACACAGTAAAAGGGTGAAACCCGGGAGGGAATCAAGGACGGATTCTACAAACTTGGTTGCTCAAGACAGTTTATGTTAACAGTTTCTTATTATTTTCAAACCCAGTAAAGGTTGCACCTCTTTATAGTGGGTCACTCCCACACTGTCTCCCTTGCTTGTGACAACATTGGGACCGCCCACGTGGTCCACCTTTGCCACAAAACAGGACTCATCCACAGGTAGTTTTTTTTTTTTTTTTTAACCTTCTTCCCTTCTTGATTACTCTTCATAAGGAATGTGTTATTTGTATTAGTCTTTAAAATTTCCTGACTCCAACCTCATCCATTCAATGTAATTTTCTATCTAGTTTAAAATTAATTTGCCACTCCGTTTAATTTATTTATTTATTTGTACTTTTTTCTGTCTGTGTGTAAATGTATGTGCATGCACACATGTATGTGTACAAGTATGTTCACATGCCTGTGCAGCCAAAGGTTTATGCTGGTTCTCCACCTTATATTCCTCGATAACCCCTCTCCCCCCGCCCCCCAGAGTCAGGGATTCTTTGTGTAATCCTGGATGTCCTGAAACTATCTCTGTATATCAGGTTCGCCTTGAACTCAGAGATCCACCTGCCTCTGCTTCCCTAGTGCTGGGATTAAAGGCGTGCACCACCACACACCTGGCTTTCCACCTTAGATTTTGAAATAGGGTCTCTCACTGAACTTGCATTCCCACATTCAGCTGGAACAGCTCCAGAGAGCTCCTAGGATCTGCCTGATTCTATACCCAAACCCTAGGGTCACAGGCATACCATGATACTTGGCTTTTACAAAGGTTCTAGAGAACTGAACTCAGGTTCATTACCTACAGAGCCATTTCCCCAGAGCTATCTCTATTCTTTACATTCCCCCCTTTTATACTTTCTTTACATTTAATTTAAGGATTCTTTTTTCCATTTTTTTTTATTAATAATGTAATTTAAAATTTTTACATGTCGATCCCAGTTTCCCCTCTCTTCCTCCCTCCCTCCTTTCTTCCTTCCCTCCCTCTTACCCCCATTCCCTCTTTCCCCCCTCACATGCACCCTGACCACCCTTCCCTCCCATCCCCCACCCCCATTCCACATATGCTATTTAGGTGGGGTCATGTAAATTTGTCAAGTCATTTGAAGTAGGGACTAGGACTTCTCTGCTGTCTCTAGGTTAAAGGAGTATCCCTCCATGGGGGATGTGTCCTCAAGGTCCTTTTGTGTATCATCCTCAGAATACTATCTGAGGTCCCTTAGACTGCTCAGTCCTTCTAGCTGAGACCCATGTTCAGGGGGTCTGAATCAGTTCCATGCTAGATTCCCAGCTATCAGTCTGGGGGGAGGCATTAGTTCCTCTTTGTTCAGGTCAGTTGTCTTTGTGTGTTTCTGCAACCTGGTCTTGTGCTCTCTCTCTGCATCTGGATTCTAGTTCGCTTCTAGTTATGGGTGTTTGCTTCTGTTTCCAACAGGTACTAGATGAGGGCTCCATGATGGTGGATAGTTTGGTTGATGATCTCACCACCAGGGAAGGGCTCAAATTGTTAGTTGGAGTCAGTCTTGTAGGTCTCTAGACCTTTCTTTAGGTTCAGTTTTCTCTTCAAACCAATAATGGCTCCCTCTTTTATGTTTTTTTCTCTCTTTTCTGTCTTCTATTCCTACCCTGACTCAATCTTTCTAGTTGCACATGCTTTCCTCTCCTCCCCTTCTCTTTCTCCTAGTTCTCTCTCCATTCACTGCCCCCCCACTTCCCATGTGCTCTGGGGGACTTGTCCCTTCCCCATTTTGTGAGGGAGCATATATGAATCTCTTAGAATACACCTTGTATCCCAGTTCCTCTGGTGGTGTGAATTATAGGCTGGTGATCCTTTGCTCTAGGTCTAAAATCCATATATGTGTGAGTATACACCATGTTCCTCTTTTTGTGACTGGGTTACCTCATTCAGGATGGTTTCTTCAAGTTCCACCCACTTGCCTGAGAATTTCAATATTCCATTATTTTTTTCTGCAGATTAGTATTCCATTGTGCAGATGTGCCACATCTTCTTTATCCATTCTTCAGTTGAGGGGCATCTAGGTTGCTTCCAGATTCTTGCTATTACAAATAATGCTGCTATGAACATAGTTGAGCACATGTCTTTCTTGCATGGATATGGATCATTTGGGTATATGCCTAAGAGTGGGATTGCCGGGTCCTGTGGTAGACTGATTCCCATTTTCCTGAGGAACCGCCATACTGATCTCCAAAATGGCTGTATGAGTTAAGAAGGATTCTTAAGTCACTGCTTTTTCATTCTTTCTTGTCTACTATACACACTCTAAGCATCTTTCAATGGTGACTCTAATTCATATCACAAGTTGTTTTTTAACATGTAATTTTGATTATAAACATTTTATGTATATAGATTGTTTGTCTGTGTGTCTATCTGTGCACGACATATGTGCCTGGTGCCCACAGTAGACAGAAGAGAGTGTTGGGTGTTGGGTCCTCTGGAACAGGAGTTACAGATGGTTGTGAGTCTTCATGTGGATGCTGGAATTCAACCACAGGTCCTCTGCAAGAGCAACAAGTGCTCTTAACCAATGCACCATCTTTTCAGCCCCAGAAGATTAAAAAAATAAATCTCTTTTGAGGGGAGTAGAGGAAGCCCTGAGCACATGAAGACCTGAATGAATGTATGCTGTTGACTTGAGCAGACCATGTTAAGGATCTTAGCCCCAGGCCTACGGGAAAATGGCAAAGTCTCACTACCCCAGTGTAGTGGTTTGAATGAGAATGACCCCTATAAGCTCATAGATTTGAATACTTGGTCACCAGGGATTAACACTATTGGAAAGGATTAGGAGGTGTGGCCTTGTAGAAGGAAATATGTCTCTCTCTTTTCCTACTGCCTTTGAATCTGAATGTAGAACTCTCAGATACTTCTCTACTACCATGTCTACCTGCATGCTGCCATGATCCCTGCCATAATTACAATGGACTAAACCACTGAAACAGTTAAATACTTTCTTTCATAAGAGTTGCTGTGGTCATGGTGTCTCTTTACAGCAGTAGAAATTCTAAGACACTCAGGTTGAGTCTCAGAAGAATGGAAAACCTTCCTCTGGTCCATATGTGGATGCTTATAGTATATGCAGAAAATCTCCACCATTGCTTTCTTCCTCAGCATATTTATAGCCTGAAGACTGCTCCCCAACAGAGACTGCTCCTATGAGATTAACCAAATCTGACTCCTTATTTATCAATATTTTTATTTGTTAGTCTGTTGTTTCTAGTCGGCATTGTTGGCCCATTATAGGACAACTCACAACTTGTAACTCCATTTAAACGCTCTCTCTCTCTGAGAGACAGAGACAGAGTTAAATGTATATGTACATATATATGTATATATGTTAATCTATATATATTAGAGTTAGAGTTTAAATGTATATATATATACACACACATATATATATAATAGACATAGTTTAAATGTGTGTATGTGTGTGTATGATTTGTTTGTGTATCTGTGCACCACATGTCTACCTGGTGTTCACGGTGGACAGAAGAGGATGTTGGATGTTGGAACCCCTGGAACTGGAGTTACAGATGGTTGTGAATCTTCATGTGGATGCTGGGACTCAAACACATGTCCTCTGCAAGAGCAACAAGTATTCTTAACCAATGAGTGGCATTTAAGAGATTCTAAAGATGAGGGTAGCAGGAGTGGGTCTTGGGGATACCTTGAATCTTGATTCTTCCTGCTACTGGGCTGGTGAATAAGAACACATTTGTCCCATCTGGAGTCTGCCAGCTTCCTAGTCCTACCTCCAACCATGGGAAGAGGTAAGCTTGGGCCTGTTTCTGGCCTGAGGCCTGGGACCTGCACATGCATGGAAGAGCCTGTCCTAGCAGACTGGCTTATCCAGAATCTGCCAGCATCCTGGTCCTGCCTCCACCCGTGGAAAGAGTCCACTTTCCTGTTCCCTGCAAGGAGCCTCCTAGGCACTGAGGACTGTGAATGAGGGAGTCTGTCCCAGCTAACCAGCCTATCCAGAGTCTACCAACACCCCAGTCTCACCACCACCCATTGGAAGAAGAGAGCCATCAGGGTATTGGACCTGCTTGCACTGACCAGAAGAGAACCTTGGTCCAGTACCCACCAGGAAAGGGAGAGACCCCACCAGTATACACTGGAAGAAGGGATGGGTAGACAACAGTATAGGAACACAGTCAACAACGAAAGATCAATATGATGCCACCACAGTCTAGGGACTCCACACCAGCAAGACCTGAACATCCCAGCGCAGATGAAGCAGAAGAGAATGACCCTAGAAATAACTTCATGAAGATGACAGAGACCCTAAAAGAGGAAATGAGAAAATCCTTTAAAGAAATGGAAGAAAAGACAAACAAAAAATTGCAAGAAATAATTCAAACAGTGCAAGGCTTGAAAGATAAAATAGAGAAACAACAACAACAACAACAACAACAAACAAACAACAACAACAAAACACAGTGTGAGGGAATACTGGAAGTAGAAAAACTGGGTAAATGATCAGGAACTACAAATGCGAGCATAACCAACAGAATACAAGAGATGGAAGAGAGAATCTCAGGCATTGAAGATACAGTAGGAGAAATAGATTCATTGACTAAAGAAAATCTTAAGTCCAACAAATCCCTCACACAAAATATCCAGGAAATATGGGACACCGTGAAAAGGCCAAACCTAAGAATAATAGGTATAGAAGAAGGTGAAGAAACCCAACTCAAAGATGCAGAAAATATATTCAACAAAATCATAGAAGAAAACTTTCCCAATCTAAAGAAAGACATGCCAATGAAAGTATAAGAAGCTTACAGAACACCAAATAGAGTGGACCCACAAGAAAAGTTCCCTAGCCACATAATAATCAAAACACCAAACATACAGAAAAAAGAAAGACTATTTAGAGCAGCAAAGGAAAAAAGGCCAAGTAACATATAAAGGCAAACCTATCAGAATTACACCTGACTTCTCCATGGAAACTCTGAAGACCTGAAGGTCCTGGATAGATAATCTACCAAAATTAATAGACTATGGATGCCAGCCCAGACTACTATACCCAGCAAAGCTTTCAGTCATGATAGATGGAGAAACAAAGATATTCCATGACAAAACCAGATTTAAACAATACATATCAACTAATCCAGTCCTACAGAAGTTTCTGAAAGGAAAACTCCAACACAAGGAAGTTAACTACACTGACAAAACATAGGCAATAGATAATTCCACTTCACCAACAGCCAAAAGAAAAATGGGGGGGGGATTCACAAACAATACCACCACCACCACCAAAGCCAAAATAAACAATAATTAACAATAAATGATCATTAATATACTCAATATTAATGGTCCTAACAGGCTAATAAAATGTATATTAAGACAGAATCCATCCTTCTGCTGCATACAAAAACCATACCTCAACTTCAAAGATAGACATTACCGCAGAGTTAAGGGTTGGGAAAAGATTTTCCAGTCAAATGGACCCAAGAATCAAGCAAGTGTAGCAATCCTAATCTCCAGCAAATTAGACTTTAGACTAAAATAAATCAAGAGATGAAGAAGGTCATTTCTTATTCATCACAGGAGAAACCCATCAAGATGAAGTCTCAATTTTAAACATCTATGTCCCACATACAAAAGCACTCATGTTTGTAAAAGAAACATTACTAAAACTCAAATCACACATAAAACCTCACACACTTATAGTGGGAGATTTCAATATCCCACTCTCAACACTACACAGGTCCACCAGACAGAAACTTTACAAAGGAATAAAGGAAGTAACAGAAGCTATGACCCAATTAAGTTTAACAGACATTTATAGAACATTCCATCCAAACACAAAAGAATATACCTTCTCAGCTCCACATGGAAGCTTCTCTAAAATTAACCACATACTCAGTAATATTGCAAACCTAAAATGGTACAAAAAAAAAAATCCGTGCTTTAAAGTTAGAATTCAACAACAACACAAATTGCAGAAACCCTCCAAACTCATGGAAATTGAACAATGAGCAATTGCACTATTCCTGTGTCAAGAAAGAAATAAAGAAATTAAAGACTTCCTAGAATTCAATGAGAATAAAGACACAACATACCCAAACTTATGGGACACATCGAAAGCAGTGCTACGAGGAAAGTTCATAGCACTAAGTGTCCACATAAGAGTAGTCAAACCAGAGAATTAACAGCACAACTGAAAGCCCTAGAATATAAAGAAGCAAACTCACCTGGAGGAGTAGACACCAGGAAATAATCAAATTAAGGACTGAAATCAATAAAGTAGAAACTAGAAAAAACAATACAAATAATCAATGTAACAAAGAGTTGGTTCTTTAAGAAAATCAACAAGACAAACCTTTATCCAAACTAACCAAAAGGCAGAGAGAGAACATGCAAATTGATATGATCAGAAATGAAAAGGGGGACATAACAACAGACACTGAGGAAATCCAGAGAACCATAAGGTCATGCTTTGAAAACCTGAAATTTACAAAATTTGAAAATTTAAAGGAAATGGACAATTTTCTGGATTGATATCACTTACCAATATTAAATAAAGGACACACAAGCAATTTAAATAGACCTGTAACCTCTAATGACAGAAGCAGTCATCAAAAGTCTCCCAAGGAAAAAAAAAAAAAGCCCAGGGCCAGATGGTTTCAGTGCAGAATTCTACCAGAAATTAAAAAAAAACAAACTAATAACAATATGCCTCAAATTGTTCCACACAGTAGAAGCAGAAGAGTCATTGCTAAACTCTTTTTACAAGGCTACAATTACTTGGTACCCAAAAACCACTCAAAGATACAACTAAGAGAACTACAGACCAGACTTCCTCCTGAACATTGATGCAAAAACACTCAATAACATACTGGCGAATTGAATTCAAGAACAATCAGAGAAATCATCCACCATGACCAGGAAGGCGTCATCACAGGGATACATGGATGGTTCAACATATGAAAATCCATTAATGTAATCCACCATATAAACAATCTGAAAAAGAAAAACCACATGATCATCTCACTAGATGCTGACAAAGCCTTTGACAAAATCCAACACCCCTTCATGATAAAGGTCTTGGAGAAATCAAAGATAACAGGAAAATACCTAAACATAATAAAAGCAATATATAGCAAACCAACAACCAACACCAAATTAAATGGAGAGAAACTCAATGTGATTCCTCTAAAATCTGGAACAAGACAAGGCTGCCCACTCCATTATCTCTTCAATGTTGTACTTGAAGTTCTAGCTAGACTAATAAGAAAACAAAAGGAGATCAAAGGGATACAAATTGCAAAGGAAAAAGTCAAACTTTCACTATTTGCAGATGGTATGATAGTTTACATAAGTGACCCCCAAAAAACTCTACCAGGGAACTTCTACAGCTGATAAACAGCTTCAGCAAATTGGTTAGATACAAGATTAACTTAAAAAAAAAAAATCAGTAGCTCTACTATATACAGACAATAATTGGGCTGAGAAAGAAATCAAAGAAACATCACCCCTTACAATAGCTACAGACAACATAAAATATCTTGAAGTAACGCTAACCAAACAAATAAAAGACCTATTTAATAAGAACTTTGAGTCTTTAAAGAAAGAATTAAAGATGATACTGTTGGGGCTCCACAGTCTGTCGACCCCGCCTCTGGGTGGGACGCCTATGGCCACGTTATCACTACGTCAGGCTTTACCTAGCTGCTCAAGCTTCTACCTGGCTGCACAGACTGGGTTATGCATGGGCATGCTCCCCTTTTAAAGCAAGTGAGCCAAGCGCACCTCTCTCTCTTGCTTCTTGCTCCTGCTCTGCTCTTTCTCTCTTGCTCTCTCTGGGGCCCCTTCTGTTTCTCTCTCTCTCTCCCTGCTTTTGGTTGGTCACCAGCTATCCCCCTCTTTTCCTCTCCTCTCTCTCAATAAACTCCGCATGGGCGCTGAATCTCGGTGTTTGTGTTTCTTAGGCCATAGTAGCTGCATCAAAAGAACAACATTGGTGCCGAAACTCGGTCAGGCTCTCCTCAAGGACTCCGCGGCTGTCTGCTGGCGAGCGGCTAGCCAGAGACACTTGGGGACCCTGATTCTGAACCAGAGGCCCGCTTCCATCCACCCGTTCACTGGAAATTCAATTTGGTAAAGTACTCTTTTTCATTGTAACTTGTTTCCCTAGGGTCTGGGACATTTCCCGCTGGTGAGTTAAGATTCCAGCTTCAAGCCTTCCTGCCTTCGGACTGCTGAGTCCTTATCAGGCACTTTTCTCTTGTCCACATACTTGGGCTGATGAGTTCCAAAAATGATTGGCCAGTTTTTACTTCACCCATGGGAAATAAACCAGCCTACCCTACAAAATAAGTCAAATTGGCCAAAATTACTGCCAGCGAACAGGTAAATGGAAGGAGTTTTTTTCTATCTCTTTGCTAAACAATCTCTTTCCCTAAACTTGTTTTTGTTCTCTTCCCGCCACTCTAAAACTCTCCTGCCCGCCACAGCTGCAGCCCATCTCAGCAGTGGGCGGGGCTGAGGTAGCATCTACTCAAGATACTCTGAGATTTTTTCATTTTTCCCCACGAATGAGGCTTTTGGATTTTGTGCTGGGCCTAGCACCACTCATGCTGACTGGTGCATTCGTTTCTCAGACCCACGAGGGGTCTCTCGGGTTTTATACCCTAGCACTGCCCTTAGACTGGTACATACATT
Source organism: Cricetiscus sungorus (assembly GCA_030556225.1). Lineage (NCBI taxonomy): Eukaryota > Metazoa > Chordata > Mammalia > Rodentia > Cricetidae > Cricetiscus > Cricetiscus sungorus. The sequence goes on along the minus strand of JANBXA010000740.1, from coordinate 41,214,525 downwards.
TCTCAGACCTAAGGTGGTCTTTTTGGACTCCGGTGTCCTTTTAGTTTCACAATGCCGTCTGCCTCACTCGTGGAGAAAAAACGCCAACAAAATTATATCTTAAAACTTTGTTTAATTTCTGCCAGCTGTTGGGAATGTATTTATGGAAGCTGCCATCTTGACCATGTGGCCTGCTAAGCCCTCCCCACTCCGTGGTTCTTTAATCTGCTACACCAGACACCTAGGCAGAGGGACATTCTAGCCAGCTTCTGCCACCAACAGAACCTGTAATTCATTTACCTTTTGCCTTTTATTCTTTGTCTCTAATTTCTTTTTTACTGACTATGTTATATCTGTACATGTGATTTAAATTTAACTTTATATAAAAATAAGCTAACTCTATACAACTTAAATTCAACTGTACTAAGTCAAATATTTCTAAATTATTATGTGTCTTTAAATGATGGTAAACATTTAAGGTTATAAATGTCTATTTCAAACTAACAAAATATTTATGCCACCCAGTCCTTCCTCTAAGCTGTTTATAAAGGTTAAGCCTCCATTATCAAAGGGAGGTTTTCTCTACCTCTTTGTCCTTTACAAGTGTCTAACCTACTAAGTTAAAACCAGTTAGAGTCAGGCTGGATGGCTCTGAGTATAACATCTCTCCACAGCCTCTCAGTTTGGATCCAGTTTTCCAGACAGATTAATTACAGGGATAAAGCCTTACCTAGCCACCTATATGCTTAAGGCAGGTAACTAAAGACAAATTTTGTATACTAATGTATACTAAACAGACAGCCCTCAAATGCTCAGAGATCTAGAGAATATGGCATTTAACATGTTTCATTAAAAAGCTTTTATAACAGAGAGACAGGCCAGCTGCTGGCACCACCCATTTCCTCCAAGAAGATGGATGGACACCGAAGAAGCTCCACCCACGAAAGTGGCAACGCTAGCCACTGAGCAATCCTGCCTTTCATCTCAACTGCTGCAAAGGGCTCTAAGGACCGTGGAAAAGGGCAGTGGAATCGACTTTCTCCACATTGCTTGGGCCAACGGTAGGTAAGTCTTCCAAAAGCTCCTAATCCACAGGTCGTGTGCCATCAGCAGAAGGCAGATGTCCTTAAAGCCTCTGACCTCAACAACTGTGGAGGACCTGGGGGTGGCTGTCCATGCTGCCAGCTAATGAGTCTCTGTTACTCTCTAATCATTCAGGTAGAATTTTATCCTTCTCAAGAACTCTGATGCTTTTGACGACTGGTAGTTTTGTCAGCTTAAAGCAGCAGCCACGGTTCCAATTATTACAAAACATGTTTAAGAAATGGATATTTTAAGGTTGCTACTGTTTATAATCTTAACATTAATCAATAAAGTTTTAATGAGCTACTAATCCAATTCTGACAGAGTACTAAACACCATACTATGGCACTATACGATCTGTAACTATTAGCTCAAAATTAAGGTGCTTTTCATTGTGCTAAAAATCTGTCAGTTGTATTTGTTAATTCTTTCAGCCAAATCATTTCTAACATGAGTATGCTGCTAATGTGTCTTAATATTTATGTTTTCACAAACTCAAAGGATTATTGTAAGTTCCAGGGAGCCAAATTGGACTCATCCAAACAGGTCAGATTCACTCCAAATAAATATTACTCAACTTCTTCCTGGCCTCGGGACTACCTTCCCTTGTCCTGGGACCCCCTTGGGAGCTCTTCCCCCACCTTACATTTCTCCTATCAAGTACTAAGACCTAAAAAGAAAAACCTCACCTGTCCTCTGCTCTGCTAACATCTCGCCAGGTCTCAGAGAGACACCAGCGTTCCATACAGTCAGGACTGCGATGAAACAACCAGCTACCAGGACGTGGCAGCACACCAGCTTTCTCGGATCCCCCAAAAGATGATCAATGCACCAAGTCAGCAGGAAGCAGTCTTTTGAGAACTCAACGCCCTTATTCCCTGACCTGCCATGCCCAACCCTCACCTTTTTAATAGCAATAAGAGGTGGGAATGTTGGGGCTTGGCAGTCTGTGGACCCCGCCTCTGAGCGGGAGGCCTATGGCCATGTAATCACTACGTCAGGCTTTACCTAGCTGCTCAAGCTTTTACCTGGCTGCACAGAGACTGGGTTACGCATGCACAAGCTCCCCCTTTAAAGCAAGTGAGCCAAGCGCACCTCTCTCTCTTGCTTCTTGCTCCTGCTCTGCTCTTTCTCTCTTGCTCTCTCTGGGGCCCCTTCTGTCTCTCTCTCTCTCTCTCCCCACTTTCGGTTGGCCACCAGCTATCCCCCTCTTTTCCTCTCCCCTCTCTCAATAAACTCCGCGTGGGCGCTGAATCTTGTGTTTGTGTTTCTTAGGCAATAGCTGCATCAAAAGAACAACAGATACCAGAAAATGGAAAGATCTCCCATGCCCTTGGACAGGTAGTATCAACATTGTACAAATGGCAATCTTGGCAAAAGCTATGTACAGATTCAGTGTAATTCCCATCAAAATCCCAGCACAATTCTTCACAGGCCTTGAAAGAAGAATACTCAACTTTATATGGAAAAATGACACTATACAATAAAGGAACTTCCAGAGGTATCACCATCCCTGACTTCAAGCTCTACTAGAGCTGTAGTTCTGAAAACAGCTTGGTACTGGTGCAAAAATAGACAGAAAGCTCAATGTAATCGAATTGAAAACCCTGATACTAACCCACACACCTATGAACACACAAGTTTTGACAAAGCAGCTCAAATTACACAATGGATAAAAAAAGCATCTTCAACAAATGGTGCTGACATAACTGGATGCTGACTTCTAGAAGACTGCAGATCCATATCTATCACTGTGCACAAAACTCAAGTCCAAATGAATCAAAGACCTCAACATAAATCCAGCCACACTGAACCTCTTAGAAGAGAAAGTGGGAGGTACTCTTGAAAGAATTGGTACAGGAGACCGCTTCCTGAACATAACACCAATAGCACAGACACTGAGATTGACAATAAATGGGACATCCTGAAATTGAAGAGCTTCTGTAAGGCAAAGGACACAGTCAACAAGACAAACGCAGCCCACAGAATGGGAAAAGATCTTCACCAACCCCAGATCTGACAGAGGGCTGATTTCTAAAATATACAAAGAACTAAAAAAGCTAGTCAACAAAACACCAAACAATCCAATTAAAAAGTGGGGTGCAGAACTAGAGATTTCTCAATAGAGTAATCTAAAATGGCTGAAAGACACTTAAGAAAGTGCTCAACATCCTTAGTCATCAGGGGAATGCAAATCAAAACAACTCTGAGATACCATCTTACACCTGTCAGAATGGCTAAAATGAAAAACACCAATGACAGCTTATGCTGGAGAGGATGTGGGGAAAGGGGAACGCTCCTCCACTGCTCGTGGAAGTGTAACTTGGGAAATCAGTATGATGGTTCTTTAGGAAAATGGGAATTCATCTACCTCAAGATCCAGCATTTCTACTCTCAGGTATATACCCAAAAGATGTGCATTCATACAACAAGGGCATCTGTTCAACTAGGTTCATAGCAACATTATTTGTAATAGCTAGAACCCGGAAGCCACCTAAATGCCCCTCAACTGAAGAATGGATGGAGAAAATGCGGTACATTTACACAATGGAGTACCACTCAGTATAAAACAAAACAAACAAACAACAACAAAACAATGGAATCTTGAAATTCACAGGCAAAGGGATGGAACTAGAAGAAACCATCCTGTGTGAGGTAACCCAGTCACAAAAAGACAAACATGGTGTGTACTCATTCATATATGAATTTTAGACATAGAACAAAGGATTACCAGCCTACAATTTACACCTGCAGAAAAACTAGGAAACAAGGAGAACCCTAAGAGAGACATTCATGATTCCCTGGAGAAGGGGAAAGGGACAAGATCTCCCAGAACAAATTGGGAACATAGTGGTAGGGAAGAGGGATTTAGGAGAAAGAGAAGGGAGAAGAGGGCATGAGGGAGCAGGAAGTTTGAGTCAGGGAAAAAATAGAGGAGAGCAAGAAAAGAGATACCATAATAGAGGGAGCCATTGTTGGTTTAAAGAGAAATCTGGCAGTAGGCAAATGTCCAGAGATCTACAAGGATGACCTCATCTAACAATCTAAGCAATAGTGAGAGGCTACCTTAAATGCCCTTCCCTGATAATGGGATTAATGACTACCTTATATGCCATCCTATAGCCTTCCTCCAGTAGCTGATGGAAGCAGAAGAAGACACCCACAGCTAAACACTGAGCTGAACTCCTGGAAGCCAGTTGCAGAGAGGGAGGAGTGATGAGCAAAGAGGTCAAGGCCAGGCTGGAGTAACCCACAGAAACAGCTGACCTGAACAATGGGGAGCTCATGGGCCCCAGTCTGATTGCTGGGAAGCCAGCATAGGATTTACCCAGATCCCCTGAATGTGGGTGTTAGTTATGAGGACTGAGAATTCTATGGAGCCTCTGATAGTGGATCAATATTTATCCCTAGTATATGAATGGACTTTGGGGGGCCCATCCACATAGAGGGATATTCTCTTAGCCTAGACACATGGGGGAGGGCATAGGCCCTGTTCCAGTGATATGACAGGCTTTGAAGATCCCTCATGGAAGGCCTCACCCTCCTTGAGGTGCAGAAAAGGGATGGGTTGGGGGTTGGGGTTGGGGACAGGGGAGGAGAGGATTGTGAACTAACTAGGATTCACATGTAAAACAAGCTTGTTTCATTTAAATAAAAAATATTATTATAAAAAAGAACATACTTGTATGCTGGGAAAGTGGCTTTGCTCACACTCTGTTGGAACAGAAGCTGGCAGTTCATGGCAGAGTTTAATTAAATTGTAGGACACTCTGCCAGTGTCCATTGGAGATGCAGGTGATTCATTTGTGTGGGGATATTCATACCTTTGATATCAGAAATTTTGTGTGTGAAAGAGAGGAAGAGCAATGATTTTCCCTTTTCAATATATTATTAAACAATATCACAAATAAAAGGTTCACTTCTTTTTGTAGCAAAGCACATCAGGAAAGTTTACTCTATGAAGAAAAGTAATTATTGATATTTTTTCTCAACAGCGTATTGTGAGTGGCTTCCCACAATAGATTAGGGTCCTGAATATAAAAATATCAGCATAATGAAAGCAAATTAAAAATATGTGTACAGAACCTAACAACCAGAAGAGCTAGAAAGGTGCAGTCAGTATATGAACCAGTGAAAAGCTATAAGTTAATCTGTTCCAACATATGTTTGATTGCTTTAGAAAGTGGTAGAGTACTATTAGTTTCAAAGTTTCTGAAGAATTACTTGCAGCATGTGGTGAGATTGAACTCTAAAGGACTAACCTTTTGTTCACCCACAGCACTTACTCTGCATTCCTTTTTGTTGTGGTTTGAAAGAAAACGATCCCCACAGGATGCAGCACTATTTGTAGGAGAGGTTATGTTAGCCGAAGTGTTACTGTGGAGGTGGCCTTTGAGATCTCCTATTTCAAGCTATACACAGTGACTTAGACCACATCCTGTTGCTTGTGAGTCAAGATGTAAGAACTCTCAGCTCCTGTTCTAGCACCATGTCTGCCTGCATGCCACCAGATCTCACCACGATGATAATGGACTACACCTCTAGAAAGTCAAGCCATCCCAATTAAATATTTTTTTTATATGCGTTACCATGGTCGTGGTGTCACTCCACAGCAATAGAAACTAAGACACCTGTCCTCTTATAGGTTACTCCAAACCTGACAAAGAATTATCTATTGTCTTCTTGAGTAGGGGGTCAGGATTACCAATTCTTTTAATTCATAGACCCTTTTTTGGATTGTTTTAACTTCCTGTTATTGAGATGATAAATGACTACAAACTGAATTGCTTAAAACAACACACATTTATTCAATTTGTAGAACTCTGAAGTCAGAAATAAATGTTATAGGGATAAAATCAAGTAGCAGCGTGGCACCAACGAAAATTAATTTCATGGTTCTTCTTAGCTTCTAGTGGCCTTCTATATTTCTTGGCTCATGAATCTTTTATCCATCTTCAAGGGATATAACTCCAATTACTGCATCCACCATCATACAATCCCCTTATATAATCAACTCACCCCCCATCTTATAAGGACATTTGTACTTTCAATTAGGACCCACCCAGACAATCTAAAAATAACCTTCCATTAATAAGATTTTTAATCACATTTTCAATGTCTCTTGTGCTATCTACAGCAGCATTCACAGATTCTAGATATTAAAATAAAAATCCTTGGAAGACTATTACAGGGCTAGAAATTGCAAACTGGAAGAGAAAAATAACATGGTAAGCATGGGATCATTTCGCAATGGTCATGATTTTAAGGGTCTAATGGTATGGTTAGGAGCCCTTCACTGAAATGAAGACACAGCCCCTGTTGCTATCTCAGGAATCTCAGGCCAGTGTGGGAGCAGTGTAGGAAAGCAAGTTTCTCATATGCTTGGTATGCAATTTTGGATCTTGAATAGAAGGTGATCTTCAAGAGATTCTTCTTCATCTAGAAACTATTACACAAGTTTTTGTCACAGCACATGTAGTAAGTTAATTTCTTTTTATGGTAAATCTGTCTTTCCTTGCAGTTAAGCATACACAATTGCTTGGAGGACAGATGCCTTGATCCTAAAAATAAAGAAGAAACCTGTTACACATGCTTGTGGAGATTATCTTAATACAGCTTTGTAAAAGTCACTGGCAAGAGGAAAACCCCTTCACACTGGATCCTTGTCTCTGACTCCTTGGGGTCACATTCCCATGTTGACTCTGACTCTGGATGCCAAGCCCCCCCAATGATAAATTAGAAAGTACTCTTTTCCCTCCTCCCACATTTTACTCATTGCCTTACCACTTAGCAAGGCTCAACAAAGTTAAGCTCTTTATTTGAGGTACTAGTAGGAGTAAGAGTCTTTAGAAGGCATTTTTTGGAGTCTCCATCAACCCCACTTACCATAAAATTGTGAAATGGTAGCACATGACTGACCACGTTTTGCATGGCATCTGTCTTGGCCACTTCTACATCTTGAATTTTTTGAGAACTCACAAACATTACAGGTCAGACCTGTATTTGCTGAGTAAGGAGAGAATAGGATATTCAGGATGAACTGTAAGGCTATGGGAATGAGTGAGTACAAGATCAAAGAGAGGCTTCAGTGTTACACATAGACTACACTGTTTACTCCATCAGCTAGTATTAAACATTGCTTTGTGAGTTAAGTTAAGGGTGGCTTAAAATAATGATGACATTATTTCTGTTACCTGGTTAATACCTACTTATATTTGAAGATGAAGATGAAATAAAAACAAGTATCACACACACACATATACATACATACATATATATATATATATATATATATATATATTCAATTGGATAAATTGTACAATGCAGTTTGAGTATAGTAACAAACAGATTCAATTGGGCTGAGAAGGAAAGACTTCTCTAGCCCAGAACTTGAGTTGATTATTGGAGATAAAGAGATGTAGGTTGCTGGAGGGTCTTATGAGGAAGAACATTGAGGTTGGAATAACAGTGAAATGTTCAGAGCAGACTGAGGTTACATTTTCTGCTGATGACCCCACCTAGCTCAGCCCTACTTTCTCTCTTTCCATTGAATGTCACCAAGCAGAGAAATGATCCAGGAATCTCTGTGATCAGGTAGTAAAGGGGCAGGAGAGGCATGACATGGAGATAACATCAAACTGTGACAGCTTTAGCTTTTAGGATCAAACAATATTTGTGGAGAGAAAAGGGAGTACATTATTTCAACCTTTCATGTCAGATTCCAAGATTATTGAGTCTGAATCTATGTGGAGCCAAAGAGCATGCCGTTGACTTACATCCAGTTCCTGAGACAGAGTCACAACGTCTGTCTTCTATATTGCACTCTCACTGCTTTACTAAAACTGCCCGTACAAATTGCTAGTAATAACCCATGACAAATCTATTTGTCTTTGAATGACCCAAGAGCTTGTCCACTTATAAATAATGGTGATTAAAAGTATATGGGAAGATGTGCACAGGTTAGAGGCAAACAGTGAAAAATTTAGGTTAGGGACTTGAACATTAATGGATTTTGTTATCAGGAGCAGACCTGGAGTGAGTTCCCTTTTATAATACAGTGAGATGGTTATACACTATATATAATATCCACTTTGATTTCTTTTGAGCAATATATGATGTAAGTAAAATATTTCATTGTAGTTTTGTAGCATGCTTTAGTCAATCAATTCTTCATATACATTTATTTCTACTTTTTGGTATTATTTGCCACAGTAAACAATCCTGAACACTATTAATTACAATATAACGAGGTTGTTAGTATATAATTTCATTTGCATGTGATTATATCTGTAAGATAAATTCATATAATCAGAATTGCTGGATAAAAATTAAACTTATTTTGATAGATTTGCAAAATGCACTTTAAATGAAATGAAACAATACTCTTGCTATCAATTTTTAGGCAATTCTTATCTCACTACAACTAGAGCACTGAAGCATGTTATTTAGTTTCTGAATGCTGACAATCTGATAGGTTCTTTTTAATATTACTTCTCTTTCTGTATAAGGAGTGAGAATAAACACATTTTCCTATATTTAATAGTTATTTGTAGTTACTGTGTAGTGAACTTTTGATGCTTTGACTTATTTTTCTGTTAGATTATTAGTGTATTTTTAATTGAAAGTCATTACATATTAGGGAAATTATCCATTTGCTCATAACATGAACTGACTTTGTGCCTTTTGTTATGAGGAATTTTTTGATCTTCCTTTATGTTATTTTTATTTTTTGAGATTATAATACAATTACTCCCTTTTCTACCTTTGAACAGTTCTACATGGCCCTCCTTGCTCTCTTTCAAATTCATGTGTTCTTTCTTTTAAGAACTTTTGGGTTTTCAGTTATAGTTAGAAAGGTCTTTTCCAAATTGGTAAAAGAATAATCCTACATTTTCTCTAATATTTTATGGTTTAGCATTTCTTAGTAATAAAAAGGGACAAAATAGAAACAGCATTGTACCTTGGGTACATTTAATAAGTAGAAACAGTGGGGATTAGTCATTAATTTTCTTTTAGTCATGAGGGAGAACTATGTGTCAAGGTTGAGTCTGAAGGACAGTATACATTCACTGGTGTAAGACTGAGGCTCAGCAGAGATCTGCTTGAGGAGGGAAGCTCGCTATTTTCAGCTAGAAACGGTAAGTAGACTCTTGGGAGTGGGAGGGGTCTGTGTGAGCAGTATTGAGCTTTGTGAGCCTGAGCTTCATAAAGAGGTAAATAAAGATCCCTGCAGACCAAACACCTGCTCAGTAAATGGAGGAGTCACAGGAGGGAAGAAAGGGACGGAGGAGGGTGTTGAGTAGACACAGACAGCAGTGTTTCAAGAAAGGGGGAGAAAAAGTGGAAACCTATGAATAAAATCTCAAAAACTGGAGGTCTGAAAATTGATGTCCTGTTTCTCTGTGATTCTTCTATTTTCTTCTGGCTTAGCATATCACATGATCTCCCTAATGCTTAAAACCTCAGTCTTCAGAGTTGAGCTGCGAAGCCTGAGTGCAGCACAGTGGTTTAGATAACAGCACCCTAAGACCTCCCTCCACTCCCACGGTGGAAACTCACCCTCCACGGAGATGAGAAGGGATAAGGTCACGATGAGCAGTGTGCCGATTTTTGCTGCTAGATTCATGTTGGATGATAGATGGTGGCTTGAGGTATTGTAAAGGATGGCCACTTGATCCTTTTATATAGCTGGAGAACAGGAAGAAATCTCCAACATCGGCACAAGGAGGAAATGCCCTTTTCTTTTTCAAAAAGCCAGATGTACGATAATATGGGAAGCACAGGCTGCCCAGCTGTCTAGCTACAGCTGAGTCAGATAGCTTCCCTCCCTTATCTCATCCCCTGTGTGTGCAAGTGTGTGAGGTATAGTTTTCTGGTCCTTCAGAAACTTCTCTATACACTAAGTGGGAATGCCTGTTCATTCTAGAATTCAGAAATGGGCTTCAGAGAAGGAACATGAAGCATGTAGGTTTCCTAAGAGCTTATTCCAGTGCTGGAACTTTCTCCAGTTTGAGTTATAGGAAAGAGGAGTTTTGAACCTAAGGGTTAACACACAATTCCCTAGCTCCGATCTTCTCACTCCTCCATCTCCCCCCTTAGGAAGTTCTAGTGCTCATCATGCTTGAAGTCTGGGATATCTGGAAGTCTGGGGTATCTGGAACTCTGGGGTATCTGCAAGTCTGAGATATCTGGAGGTCTGGGTTATCTTGGGTCTCCAGCGGATCTTGCAGTGAGGAAGGTCAAGGTGAAGGAAGAAATGAGGGTGTTTCTTCAGAGGCATATCCAGTGAGCTCTTTCTTGGGGTCTGAGTAGTTACTGTCCTGCCCTCCTGGAATTAGGACCATGCCTCTACCACCCTCAGCCCACAATGGCCCTGCTGTGTACTCTAGGGAAATGAAATAGCCTGGTCCCAACCTCACTCTGAGCCACTCAGCTCTATTCTGGAACAAACTTCCAGAAGAAAGTTTCTTGCTTGTTGTCCTCGTGGCCTTCCCAACTTCTCAGGGAGATTTGCTTCCTTCATGAATGCTGCCATCTCTGGTGGGATGCATTGTCCCCACCCCATTCTAGTTGTTCCAGCTCCCATTACCTTTCTTTTCCAGGTGACCTTGTCTTTGTGTAGCTCCATTGTCTGGGCTTCATTTCAAACCAATAACCACAAAGGTGTTTTCTGTTTCCTTGTTGGCCTTGTCCTGTGTGGTTAGGTGTGTGTCGTGTTCTAAGACCTTAGCAGACGGGGCTCTGTCCCTGTCCTTCTGCATACCTTTCACATACTGGACCCTAAAACCAACTTGGGAAAGTATGTGTAATAGTTAACATTTCTCCAAATGAAAGGTTCAGTAATGGATCCAGGTTACACAGCAGCTAGCAAGTTACAGATGATGTGAGCCCAAGATGTGCGCATCAAAATTTTATCTGAAATAAATTTACAAGTCATACATTTATTTTTACTAGTGGGATTTTGGTGTATTTCTCAACCCTTGAGAAAAATACTAATTTTTAATCAACTTCCTGGAACTGAACCATAGTGAACAAGGAATTCAATTCTATATTCTCACTTATATACTTTGTATGAGTTTCCTATTGCTATGGTAAAAATCAACTTCAAACAGTGGCTTATGATGCCATGAATTACTCAAGCTCCAGAAGCTTGAGCTACAGTAAGGATGTCAGGAACAGGCTAGTTCCTTCTGGAGACAGTAAAGGAGAAAACACATTTTCCTCCAATATCCCGAAGCTAGTGACCCATTTCTCCATCTTCAAAGCATATACATCCAAAATCTGCTTTCCTCATTATATCAAATTCCTCATTCTATAGTCAACCTTCACTCCCAGATTCTGGTAATCAAATACATGGCTTTGCATATGCTAGTCAAGTTCTCTACCTTTGAACTATGTCCTCAATCCTCTACTTCTCTTCTGTATGGTTATTTGTGAGCATATTTTGGGGCTCAACTACATGAAACATAATAACTTTTCATCCCATGGTTCTTAATCAGATATTAAAAGTCCTTTGAGGTATATACAGTAACATTTCCCAATAACAGATGTTGGAACAATAAAAATCTTCAGAAGTTATACAATTTTTTCCCATTTAATACTGTCAACTAGATACCTTCTAGATCACTTGAAAATATCTCAACTTGATAATTGTCTTTTTCAGGTTATGTCATGATTGTTAATCAATTCAGAAGATCCAGCCAACTGTGGTGATACTGAGATGGATAAGTGTGAACATATGAGTCACACACACACACACACACACACACACACACACACACACACACACACAAGAGAGAGAGAGAGAGAGAGAGAGAGAGAGAGAGAGAGAGAGAGAGAGAGAGAGTTTTTCATGGCTCTTGTCTCCAGATTCTTGCCTTGAATTCATGCTCTTTCTTCAGTGATGGATCATAGGAGTGGGGGCCAAATAAATGCTTTCTTTCTTCCCTAAGTTCTTTTTTTTGTCATAGTTATCATGACAGCAGAAGGAAACTAAAACACTGTCCACTCCGCCATCTGAGTATAAAGATCATGACACCATCTTTGTTTGCCCAAATACTACCTCTGAAGTAAGGTGTATCACTCTGCTTGGCCTTCTTGAATACTCACACCCTTATATCCTATTCATTTATGCAGTGGCAAACATCTGCTTTTTTGGTGCAATTATTTAAAACTTCTATCCTTTGACGTTTGCAGTTCCTCTGATGCAGTCATTAACTGTTTTTTTTTCCACCCAACTATGTTCTTACTAGTTTTCAAAATCTTCTTTTTCTATTTGTTACATTTTATTTCAGTTAAAATACAATCATATCATTCTTCCCCTTTCCTCTCTCCAACTCTTTCTATGTCCTTCCCATCACTCTCTCAAAATTCATAACTTTACCTCTTTTTCTTTGATTATTATTGTTAGTGTTGTTTGTGTGTGTTTGATTTCAGGGCTGATGATCTGTATCCAGGATACCTCAACAATATGGCTGCCTATAAAAGATGTGAACAATGAAAACACCAAAGACATGCTAACATGTAAGGGGAAATGTTGTGGGGACCTATTCTCAGACAAAGAACTGCCAGCAACTAATGACTGATGAGAGAAGGAGAATTCTTCTCTCTCAAGGAATAAACTCCTTAACTGGCTATCTCATGCCAAGTGGTGAGCTGAATTCCTTCTTTTGGAAGAGTTCCTTCCCTGGTAAACTAGTCTAATCGGAATCCATTCCAGCCCCCCAACAGCCAGCTATGCTCAACACACTGTGATCTCTTTAAGATGATTTCACTTTCTGTGAGGTTCTCAACCAGTGTCTTGGTTTAGCACAAAGTCTCACACTCAGTAAAATGATCACTGATGATTTACTGAGTTGGAAAATTATCAATGAGTAGAAAATTTAAGAGTAGAGTCTTAGTTCAACTTTATGGAGAAGTTATAATACATAGAACAAAGATACAATAGGGCACTTTGTGTGGTGGTTTTCCAGTGACTGGAATTAGGGAGAGCACTCTCCAGGAGTGTGTGGGTGAATCAGGTAGGGATGCTGTGTTCTTGATGTCCTTTCTGGAAGTGATCTTATGATCTGTGACATTAGGTGACTAGTCTAAGGGCGTATCTCAAAAGGGAACAGTGAGCACATCCCCAGGGAGGCACATGATGAACATCTGAGAATACTTGATCCATGCCTCTGTCCATACTGAGTACAGTAACTCTGCCTTTTTTGTTTAGATCCATGCCTCTGTCCATACTGAGTACAGTCACTCTGCCCTGTATGCTTATAAATAATTCCTGGAAATGCAGGAGCAGTTGACAATTTCCTGAGAGACAGAATCATATTATTTTAAAAAATGACCATAAGAAAATATGATAGTTGAATATGAAATTATAAGAAGAATTTTCTGTTGTTCATGGGAGATACTGGGTGCCATTGACAGCACAATGCTAGGATAAATCTGTTTCCTTGTGACGTCTTTGAAGAATGTTTACTTATGAGGATGGCTATATTGGACTCCATCACTATAAATATCTTCATTCTTTTATACTTCTACTAGGTTCTTAGCCCGTTGACTTCTCCTCCAATTCATTCCTCCTCCATTATAAGGGCTACTGACTAGGTGAGAGTTCTTGTGTTCTTAGAACACAAGCAATTTCATACCCCACCCACCTGGAAATACAACATGTGTTTTCACATTTGTGCAGGTTATCAAATGAGAGGACAGGAGAATCACAAATCATAAAGACCCATGAAATGGGTAATATCAAAATTAACTTTCTTCATCAATGAAATGGAGAGTGAAAAATACTAGTTGCAGTCTGGGACCCCAACAATTCAACTACTATTGACAACTGAACTCTGATAATTTTCTTGAAAAACTATAAATAACGACAAACATACCACTTAAGGTCTTAACTAAGAACAATAAGATGAGAGAAAGAAATGAATGGGATAGAAATAGAACGATGAAGTCAAAGTGTCCCTACTTACTGATGACATCATTCTCTGTCTAATCAATTTTAAAGATTACACACTAAACTCTTACAGCTGATAAACACTTTCAGCAAAGTGAGAGACTACAAAATTAACACATAAAATCACCATATAAGGGTTTATGTTTTCTCTGCAAACTTGTCACCATTTGTTGTTTTGCTTTCTCACACAATCCAACTCAACAGCTGGAGAGATGGCTCGGCAGTTATGAGCACTGGCTGCTCTCCCAGAGGAGTGGGGTTCAATTCCTAGCACCCACATTACAGTTCACAACTATCTGTAACTCCAGTTACAAAGGATCCAATGCCATCTTCTGGCCTCCATAGGCACCAGCCATGTATGGTATACAGACATCCACTCAGACAAAACACCAATACATCTAAAATTAAAAACAAACCCCAATTTCCACGAAAATTCTCCACACTAGTCTGCTAGGGCCATGACAGGACAGAACATCGTGAACTGGCTGCTCAAACCACTGAAACTTGTTGAGGTTAAGGAAGCTCAAAGTCCAAGACCATGGGGCAGACAGGGTCGGCTTTCTGAGGCTCCTTTTCTGGGCTTGCAGATGACCACCTTGCTGTGTCTTTTCCTCTCTACATGCAAATCCCCAGTTTCGTGGATGTCTGAATTGCAGTGTTTAAGGGTTGTACCCGTTTTCTTATGAAGGTCTGAGTCTGAAGCCCTCTCCTAGGGCCTTGCTGAGGGAAGAGCTGAGTGTTTGTTCCATCTCTAGATAGGATACCATGGCAGTACATGGGAGCATGCTTCTGGGACAGCACAGCAGGATGGGCAGGCCCGGAGCAACTCTCTGAACTTGGGAACTGCCTGACTCTGGGTTTGGTCTGGGAGCAGGTTCTCTTTTAATCTTTCTGGACCAGAGCTTATGGGTATTCTAGAAAAAAAACTACCTGAGCCCCAGAGCTTGCCTGTAAGAGGAATGGCACTCAGAGGCTCTCAGAACACCCCTAGGAGAAGGGAGGCCTGAGATGAAGCAAGGCTCCAGACACATGTGTGGAGGTCCCTGCTGGCCACAGCCCTGAGTGTGTCTTTGGGGAGGTGCAGCTCCAGGCTTCTCTCCATGATAGATAGTTAAGCTGATCTGTTTGTTTAGTTAATCTGTTTGCTCAGCTATCTGAGAGAATTTAGCCTGTTCTGAACCTCAGCCCATACTTCAAAGGCTGTCTAGAAGAAACTGTTCTTTATTTCCTGCCCACTCCGACAGACATGCAAACCATATTGAAGCTGTGTGACCTTTTCCAGACAACTCCTACAGCTGTCTCCCACAGCCAGGTTCTTTCCTTTCCCATGCCAGAGTGTCACCCATAGGCCTTGGGCTGCCTACCCCCAAGATCTCTAAAAGTGGTCTTTGACTGGAGGTTTTTTTTTGTTATTTATTTGTTTATTTTTGTCTCACTCTGCAGCCCTGACTATCCTGGAACTCACTATGTAGACCAGCCTGTCCTTGGGTCCACAGTGATCTACTTGCCTCTGCCTCCTGAGTGCATGGATTAAAGATGTACACTACCTCACCAGCTCTGGTACCTGATTTTGCTAGGGAGTCTATATGGCTCCTGAGAATCCCAAATGCCAAGAATTCTATTACCTGGTATCTCTTACTGTATTGTTGGTTGGCATCGGAGAGCAAGGCTGACACAGACCTGGGGTCACTTTTGCTGATGTAATGAATCTCAGACAATGATGCTGCATGGCAGGGTTTCTCCCCCCAGGGTCCTGTTTAGGAATCTGTGCGAAGGGAAGGTCCACATGATGGCAATACAGTGTTGGGATCTTGGTCAGTTTCATTTTCTCTGTCAATTAAAAGGCAGGAAAATCTTGAGTGCACCCACCAGGAGGCAGTAGAGAAATCTTCGGGCGCTGTAGACAGTAGCAGTCAGAATCAGCAGCTGAAGGAAGGCTTTTATTAGGACCCAGGAAACTCATGCATGCAGCAGACACACAGAGAAAAAGATCTTTTGCAAAATGGGTGGTGGCAGCGATGGGGCTCAGAAAGACAAAAATTCTTACCATTTTTTTTTGTTTTTGTTTTTTTTATTCATCATTTCTAAAGTTTTATTTTATATACCAACCAGTTTCCTCTCCCTCTTCTCCCATTTCCTTCCCTACCTCTCCTCTATCTCTCCCCCATCCATTCCTCCATCTCCACTCATATGGAGTAAGGCCTTCCACGAGAGTCAACAAAGCATGGCATATCAAGTTGAGACAGGACCTTCCCTCTGCATCAAGGGTGAAGAAGGCATCCCACCATAGGGAATAGGTTCCAAACAGCCAGCTCATGCATCAGGGATAGGTCCTGGTTCCATTGCTAGGGGCTCCACAAAAGGTCACCTACACAACTGTCAGTTCCATGCTGGCTCCCTAGCTGTCCTTCCAGCATTCATGAGCTCCCATAAGCTCAGGTCAGCTGTCTCTGTGGGTTTGCCCATATGCTCTTGACTACCCCTGTAATTCCTCCTTTGCCTCTTCAGATGAACTCACAGAGCTTGGCCCAGTGCTTGGCTGTGGTTCTCTGCATCTGCTTCCGTCAGGTATTGGATGAAGGCTCTATGATAACCGTTAGGGTAGTTACCAATCTGATTACAGGGGAAGGCCAGTTCAGACACCCTACCCACTATTACTAGGAGTCTTCTTGGGCCATCCTTGAAGGTTCTTGGGAGTTTCCCTGGCACCAGGTTTCTTCCTAACCCCATAAGAGCCAGGGTTAAAAAAATCTCTAATGAGTTTTCCTCCTCTAATTTAGGGTTTGTCAATTTGTAAAAGATAGGATGATTGAGTGGCTTAGACCTGTTGAATAACATGTTGAGTAACATGAATAAGCAGGCCTTGAACCAGTCTATCTGCAGGGGGCCTGCTGGTGAGAGTCAAAAGTGTACAAGGCCTTTCTTTGTTTTAAGCTGGCAGGCTTTGTTCTCAAGCCTGGAGAGTGAGGAAGAAACAACCATCGTGGAAATTCTCCACCTTTATTACCTAGGGAGTGGACCCTCTCCCTATCGGCTTACCAGGAATCTCTATCTCCTAATCAGTAGCTCATATAGATTTCCTTGACAGAAGAGGTAGTCAGCAGTCATACTGTGGATCTTTTCCAGTCCCTCTTCTCCAATGACTTGTACATAATTTCTGTAACTGCAGCTGTGACATTAGATGCAGAGCTGCTTGTGAGCCCTCTGACTATGATGGCTCCCACTAGATGGAGAGCTTGGACAGCAGGAGGTCATGTGCTAGGACAGTCTGTGAGAGTCCACTCAGGGCAAAGCCTCTCACCCTGGCACACTGAGATCCTGCTGTGTCTGTCCAGGCAAAGATGCAGGCAGAGGTCATGGAAAGAGCCTTGCACAGAAACCTTCCTGAGGAAGTTATGTGCAGATGTTTTGGGCTTCCCGGAATTCTGTTTACCAAGTCAATAGGTGATGGCACTATGACAGCGATGTAGTAGACATGGCCTGTGAAAAGAGGTGGCTCAGAATCCCTACCTAAAACTAAGTTAATACTTCAGACTTTTCTCACCTGGCCTCTGGCCAACCACTAGAGAGTTCTCACATCTCTACCAATGCTCAGTCTGAAAGGATGATCCACAACCTCAGACTGCATCTCCAAACTGCATCTGTCGCCACCAAACCTCAGACTGCACTGAGCTCCCATCTCCTCCCACCTTATATTCCTCTCTGGTGCTGGGATTAAATGTGTGGAATACCAAGTGCTGAGATGACTTTTGTGTGAGCTCTCTTTCTCTTTTAGACTGGATTAATTTTGAGTAGCCCAGAGTGGCCTTGAACTAACAGAGCTCTGTCTGCCCCTGTCTCCTGAATGCTGGAATTAAAGCTGTGTACCACTACTGCCTGTCCTTTATGGCTAACTAGTGTGGCTAGATTTGCACTCTAATCTTCAGGCATTTATTTGTTAGATAAACAAAATATCACAACTATGGGCCTGCTCTGCAGCTAGGAGTGATTTCCAGGCCTGTTCTGAACAGTGCCTCCTGGCTTAGCTTGTGAGTCTTCATCTTCAACTTCCCCTGCCCTCACTGGGAAATTATTTTACTGGTCATATGAACTCTGGTGTGAATTCTGATGCCCTTAGCTTTCTCTCTCTTCGGTTTAAAGTTTATCCTTTGTTTTCTGAGTGTTCTCACTCCTGGTGTCACAGCAAGCCTGCTTTCATGCTACCACCATGACCTGACTCTTCAAAATGAATGATTTTGTGGAAGAGAAACCACTTTGTCATATGCTAAGATATTTAGTGACGAGAGAGAATCACCTGCCCATGGATGGGAGGTAGGTACTGGGAAGAACACAGTATTCTATGTTCATCCTGGTGTGATGTTCCTGGCTGCAGATTCACCACGGATCATGCAGACACTGTGCACTGATCCAATTGGAGGAACCGTAGAAATGTTAAAAAATCAAAAGTACGAAGACAAAAGAAAGAGTGTGAAACTATCCTGGGTTGGAGGGACTGGTTAGATGTGGTAACTAAGTGTGATATTGTGATTTGCTTGAATTGAGAAATTGTTGAAACTTAACCAGTAGATGATATAACATCATTTCTGATATAACCTGTGACTGTGATGAGCATCTCGTGGATGTGGAGGAAATGTTCTTGTTTTTAAGAAAAATGCTGAATGACTCAGGGCTTGTAAAGCATGAGTCATCAGTTACCCTCAAATAGTCAACAAAAATATTCTTTGTGGTATTAAAAATGGCAAGACTTGGCTGTATTAAATACATTTTTTTTAAAAAAGGAAACAAGACAACACAAAAACTGTTACAATTGAAATAGATCCCAAAATTCATGAGGAATGTTCAAAATGACATGTCAAAACTTTCTCATATAAGAAAAGCACACTTTTGGAATTTGTTATGACATGGAACATTGATGGCAAAGATCTGTACACAATAATAACAGGAAAATGGGTAAATCAGTAAAAATCAAATACTCTAATTTGGCATGCAGGGAAAGGGTTCATTTTATTTTATACTTCTAAGTTACAATCTGTCATTGAGGGAAATTGGAGCAGGAACTCAAACAGGAATTGAAGCAGAAAACTGTGGAGGAATACTGCTCTTTGTCTTTCTCTCTCTGGCTCATGCCCAGACAACTTTCTTATACAATTCAGGGCCATCTCCCTAGGGGTGGCACCGGCCACCCACAGTGGTCTTGGATCTCCTTTGTCAATTAGAAATCAAGCAAATGTTCTACCTACATGCCCACGCCAACATGATCAGTACAATCTCCCAACTATTTGAGACTCCTTCACATAACTATGGGCTATGTCAAGTGGAGAGCTGAAGCTAACTAGGAGAAGTCCTCAAATGAACATTTATTTTAATGTTTTTAAAATGTATTTTTTCTTCAACTTTTGTTGTGTGAGAATTTCATACACGCATAAAAGTTTTAAAGTTTTACTTATTTATTTATTTCGGTGGCACATGCACGCAGGAGGTTGAGACCAGAGCATAATGAGTTTTGAGGTCAGCTTGATCTACACAATGAAGCCCTGTCTCAAAGCAAGGAAATACAAAAATCCCGATTTCAATCAATTCATGAAATGCAAAGAACTGATGATTAAAAGCATGGGGAGGGGCTTGCCACTTCAAAATTCTTGCTTCCTTAGCAACTATTATAACCCCATCCCTATCTCTGTCATGCCCCACTTCAGTGCTAGCTCCAGCCCGGATTCTGCTTTGTCTCTGGGTGAGTGCATCCACAGCCTGTTTCTTAACTTGAGACATGCCGTAGGTACAGCTGTGACCCAGCAGATGTGAGAATGAGCACACCCAGTATGCTTCCTGTGTCTTTCTGCAAGAACTGTTTCCTTTTTCTTTTTTCTTTGTCAGTTTCTTCTTTCCTATTTGTCATCCCTAAGGTGTCTGGCAGTTTAAGACTAGAAGATGGCATCCCAACTTGCAGTTCCCAGGACAGCTCAATTTCTTAGGCAGGGAAGGTCATGTAACAGCTGACTAATTTATTGTCTTTCTTTCTGAAAATTCAGGAAGTTTTTATTTGGTTCTTCACAGGACTTTTTACTTTTAAGTTTATATAGTAAATTTAATAATGAATATTAATCAGGTCACACAATTTCCAGGACATTCCAATAATTACAGTCTAAAAACAGGCAGCCATGAGAAGTACCCAATTTCTATGGTGTCTTAGTAGTCACATGATTCCCAAAGTTAATCGCAAGCATAGAGGGTTATTATTACATTCTGAAAGGGAGCCCTGCCACAAAGACCATGAATATATATATTGAGGTTCCTTAAAACTCCATGCTTCTGTCTAAGCAGAGCTGAGGGATACATTCCACATGAAATCACTCTCCTTATGTCACTCACTTCTCCACTCAGGACTGAGGCATCTGGTGCTTGCCACTGGTGAAGCCTGGGTGAAGCAGACCCATTTTCTAGCTCTCAAAGAGCACGAGTGATCAAGTATGCTTCTCTTCACAGAACTTTTAATTTAAGTTGAAAAATTAAATCAAATATTCTTAAGTGACATTGGACACATGTAAATTCAAAGCAAAAAAAAAATCTAGAGAAATATCTCTAATTGTAAGGTCCTTAGAGGACATATTCATTCTGGATGCCAAAGGAAGGGGTTACAACCTTCAGAAGTTTCAGAACTAGGACTCAAACTTGTGAATACTAGCAAAGATCACTACTATGCCAATTGTAAGAAAAAGCAGGTGAGTGTTTGTACCCATTGCATCCTGGGCTGCCATTTAGAGCCTTGCCTATGTAAGTCCACTGAGAAAGAGCACACTTGTACACAATTATATGAAGTGGTTTTATTATTTATTGACAGGTAGTAAATGACTGAAGTCCTAGGTCCATTGTGCTCTACATGTTGTCCTAAGGCTCATGGGAGATGCTGTGGGGAGGATAAAGCTGTCCTTGAGTGAAACCAATTTACACCACAGAGGAACCCTGAAAGGCTTCCTGTTTAGGGGCCATGGGACATACTGGAAAAAGATTTCAAGGACAGCCACTTTTATTTGGAGAGTGCATGTTGCAATAAAAGGTGAAGAGATGGCTGGCAAAGGAGGAAAAGAATGAACAAAGTTTAGGAAAGGAAGGAGGTTAAATGTGCTGTTGACATATGCCCGTAGAGGAATAGTCATAGCATCATTTGACTGGGAATGCCACAGAGGCCAAGAGTCCTGTGTTTACTACATCCCATGGAAATGTACGAGAATTCCCTGTAGTTTTCAGGAAAATCAGAATGATTGAGTCTGAAATAGGCCTGTCTGCCAAAGGAAAAATCTTTGCATTCACAGAACAAAATCTTCAGTGCCCATCTTCACGTTGTTCTATTTCTGCTTAACCATTGTGGTGATTATTTTACATTATGACTTTTCCATTGAAGCCTTTTTGGCCCACCTTAGTTATCTAAGCTAGGGAAGAGCTCTTGGGTGGTCCCATTCATATCCTACCGTGCAGAGTTTCTTTGGGACAAGTCTTTTAGTGGATAATGATGCCAATTCTAGTAATAGGATAAATGTATTGTTGCAAACCATCATCCCCTGTCATCCCATGCCCAAAGTGTGATCCAAGCTGAAGGGACCAAGAAGGATGCTGTGGCGTTAAGGAGAGAGCAGGAGTATCTTCCATACATATGAGTCAGAAAGTCAGGGTAAATAGAGTGTAAAAGAAGAAAAACACATGGACCTTCTAGAATGAAGTCTGGGCTGATATCTTAGATTTTGAAGTTACAATAATCATAGTTGCAACATTTATGAACATAAGTCCGATTGTTGAAGATGTATGTCAAGTTGTTGCAGAATCTTTGACACACCATATATGATAACTGGAGAGTGTTATCTGCAAAAGGAAAGAACCAAAGATGTTAGGTTTGTGACATCCATACTTGGCCTTAACAAGACATGCTCATGGATGGCTTCCCAGTGTTTCCTTCCCAAGAGCACAATGCAGAAATTACTGGAAAGCCATAAGGTTGACTTGTTTGCCAGTGGTCACTGACAACTCGTTTCAATGTCTCTGCTTCCTTCCTTCTTCTGCTAGAAAGTGAGAAAAGCAGGGCTTTGGGTGTCTTCACAGTAAGTATCTGTCTGACTGTTTTCATCCTACCCTGCATCTTCTGCCTGCCTCCTATGTCTGTACCCTCCATGCTCAGGGCACTTTGTATTGGCCTGGGTCAGAGACTCCCAAGCAACCCTGCAACTTACTGGAGTAGATCCTTAGGCTCATACAGGTTTCATACTTCTCAGCCTGGCAAATGCCGAAGCCTCTTCTGCAGTGGTCTGACAGTGTACGAAGGTGGCATGTCACACACCTCAGTGATATTGTTTCTGGAGAGAGCACAAAAATTGGCATGAGGACAGGGACGTGGGAAGGGGAGGGAGATGGCAAAGCTGGGTGGAGTTGCCTTCCAAGGCTGGGTGGGCAGATGAAGAACTGATAGTTGAGTGTTTAGGAAGTGACAGTTGAACTTTTAATCAACTCTTTTTCCTTTAGTGATGGAAATTATAGATCACTGGGCATGTAAAAGGATTCTGGTCTCAATTTCAGCCTTCACATTCTGGATAATGTTCATCTATTTGTCTCCACTGGCTGGCCAGTGAGCCTCAGGGATCTTCCCCTCTCTGCCTCCCTAGCACTGGGGTTATAAGCACATAGCACAAGATCTGGCTTTGTTTTAGGTGAGTTCTGGGGATTGTTCTTGGGCAACACAAACTATCTCTCCAGCTCTTAATTTGTGTAAAGATTTGATCTCTACACAGTTTATTTCTTTAGCTTAAGAATGACCAGTGAGTAATACCTTCAGAAGTTTCTGGAAGAGTGAATAATTGAAATACGGGTCCAACTGAAAAATTCTTTGCAGATCAATTTGCTCTTAAGCTTCATTGACCTGAGCTTGAACTCTAGGACCCACTTGGTAGAAGGAGAGACATTACTTCCAAAATCTGTCTTCTGACATGCAACACACACACACACACACACACACACACACACACACACACACACACGACACACTAAAAAGTGCTTAAAAATCTCCCCACTGTGCTAAAATGAGAAAGGTTGTAGCATTTATTGACCATCTTATTAGGGCCACGTTGTTTCAAATGATATCTGATTTAATGCATCTCTGATCTTACAAATCCTTGTAGGAAGGTTTTATCTCCATGTGTCAAATAGGAGAATGCAGGACAGTGACTGGACAAGTTTGGAAAAGTCTGTCTGATTCTAGGGTGTACAAAATTTCTTCTCCTAAGCAGATTGTAACAAGGTCCCTGAATTGGTTATCAGAAGCCAATGTCTAGGACTAAGACACATCACAAGATTTTTGAATGACCAGCTCCCTCAGCAACATAGCTTTGTGAACAAAATGGATGCTTTAAGGAAATCTCCTAGGCATCTAGATTATGAGGTCTAGCAGTGGCAATGACAAAATAAAGGCCTACACACTCACAGGGATGTGGCAGAGTGCTGGAAAAGACAGAGAAGATGGAAGAGAAGGCAGAGAGAGCATTCTGAAGGCCATCTTTCTTCCTTCCCTCCCAAATAGGGTCAAATCTCTGCCCACATGGACATGGTTGTGTGTGGGGAGATTCACTGCAGCTCCATTGATCCTGTCACTGGAGTGCATGCCTCCAGTCTGGGACTCACCCACAATGAGGCAGAAGAGAGAGAAGAGCAGCAAGAAGTGCCTGTTCATTTGAACCCAGATGTCTTGTGCAGAGCAAAGCTACGAAGGACTGCAGGCAGAGGTCTTCTGGGCTCCAGGGAGAGGCTTGCTTCTCCAGCAGCAGTTGTGATTATTCATGCCTAAGGGGAGCCAGTCACACAAGGCTTATTTTGAGAGCTCAAGTTCAGTGGCTTGGTCTTGAGTTCAGTGTTCATGGTCTTGAGACCTGGAGCCCGAAGTTGAGCAGGTAGTTTTAAGGTAAAAGGACCTTGAAATGTCTTTGACCCTGTGGGCAGCCTTGTGCTTTCTGGAGACCCAGGGTGCCCTAAGACTTTAAGCCAAAATGTCTGTGATTTTGTCACGGAAAGAAGCCAGGGATGGCAGAAAGTGGGCAGGTAGGGAGAAGTCTAGATTTTCCTTCTCACTTGCCCTGCAAAGGGTCTCCTTCTCTGGAAACCATGCCGAAACTTAATGATACCTGGACACCGAATGGTAAACTGCATTGACTAGCTCACCCCAACCCCCATTCTCTCAGCGTGAGGTCTCAAGGGAAGGGAACTCCAGTTTATTGGGGTTCATTGTTTCAATGTAAAAAAAGCTATTGTCTGATATGTTAGATTGAGGGACAACAATGTGTGCAGGTTGCTTACAGCATACTGCATAGCTTAGGGAATAATGACAAGGAAAACAGATTTTCCCCCTGAAACCTATCCATTTGTGGTTGGATGCAGAAGCTGTGGCTATCAAATGATGGCTGTACTATTGTTGTTCTGGTATTGTCATTCTTATCCTATCTTCACAGAGGAGGAAACTAAGACTTGGTGAGGTCCAGTGTCACTTCCACGGTCACATACCCGGTGACTAACAGTACTAGTACTTACAGTAAATCTCTCTAACTAGAGTTCTCACTTGTCGTCACTGTGATTCAATCCCTCTTTCAGACTTTCTCATAGTTCAACATACAGACACTGCTCCATGTGCGAGAGAACAACAGACAGGGCAGCCAAGCTCATCTGGCTCATCTCCTCATGGGGAAGAGGGAGGTTAGAGAAAGAGATAGACCAAGCTGGACCTTCAATCTAGAACTTCTGATTCTTGCCTTGGGTTCCCCTATCAGAAACTTGTCCTTTTAGGATAGAGACCATTTACTGTGTGGGGCTGTCACATTACCCTTCCACTTTTATCATCACACAGTGAGATATTAGGGTCAGAGACTGGCCCCTGATACTTCTGACAAGCTAGGTTCAACATTTCTATTTAAGAGTCAAAGTGATGGTATAAGCAGAGATTTATGTGGCCACATTAGGAAGAGGGACAAGTAAAATGACCCATCCCCCTCCCAAGGTTCATCTTCACGGTCCTGAAATAGAGTTTGGGTTTAAACAGAGTTAAGAGGTGTGCATAAGTAAATAGTCTTGGTCAAAGAATCACTCTACCTATCATTGATCTGACTGTATCCTCGCCTGTTGTGTTGAAGTCCATCTCTGTGAAAGATAACTCAGCTAATGCTCACATATGGCCAATCTCAGTACCCTGTATCCTAAATCAATCAGCTGATGGTGTCTTGGCTAGAAATGCTACATGCATTTTATACTGAATCGAGTTTTACAAATATTCTTATTTGTATGAGAAGTTCATTCATTAAAAGAGATGAGTCTTCTGGGCATAGTGGTGTACACATAATAGTCCCAGGAGTGTGGAGGCAGAGACAGGAGAATGATAAGTTCCAGCATTATCCATCATTTCTAGAAAATCCAAGTCTAGGGATGTAGCTCAAGGGAACAGTGTTTCCCTAGTGTGAAAAGGCCCTAAATTGATCCTCATCACAGAAAGAAAGGAAAAAAGGAAGGAAAAAAGGAAGGAAAAAGGAAAGAAGGAAAGATAATCAGTGTGTGTGTGTGTCGGGTAAGGTTTTAGGTGAAATCCCAGAGAGTGTAAATTTTCTTTTAAAACTGTTTTACTACATTTTTAGTTAAATGTGTGTGTGTGTGTGTGTGTGTGTGTGTGTGTGTGTGTGTGTGTGTGTGTATGCAGGTGTGCAACATAGCACATGTATGGAAGTCAGAGAACTTGCAAAAGTCAGTTCTTTTCTTCCACTACGTGGATCATGGGGCTCAAACTCAGGTCATCAGACTTGGAGGGCGAGCCTTTACCAATGGGCAGTTTGGTGGCCCTAGAGCATTTCTTTTCTATGACTCATCAGATTGTGGATCTTTATTTTCCATGTAGAGATCTGAAGTCTTAGTCTTAGGCAAGAGGAAACAGGTCCACAGCTTTTATAACAAAGAGAGAGACTTTGAATCTTTTGACTCTAGTTTTCTATTCTGCCAGGTATTAGGGAAAAATGATAGAAACTGCATGGGGGTTTCCAGGATATTCATAGTTTAATCAAGAAGCCAAGACTGGGAAATGGTCCAGGGTTAAAAGTTCAGTTCCCAGCATGCATGAGGTGGCTTGCTATGATCCTTAAACTAGTTCCAAGGGATCCTATGTCCTCTTATGGCCTCCACAGGCACAGGAATCCACATGGTGTATTAAATACTTGCAGGCAAAATACTCTTCCTCATAAAATAAAGTAAATAAAGTAAATAAAGAAGGCAAATTCTAGAGCTTTTGTACCAATAGGATCTGGTCTCACATAGCCTCCCTGCCTGCAGATGCTGCCGAGTGCCTGACCGAAAGCGCAGCTGACTCTAGTTAGTAGACTGCTGGGTGCCTTGGTTTCTTGCCTCGGGGAGTGAGTTTATATTAAAGGGGACTAATGGCAGCCGTATCCAGCACTCTCCTCTCCCTTCTCAATTCCTGCTTGGGAATCAGAGATCCTGACTGCAGGCTCATACTGCAACTCCCTTCTTCAGATACCTATAACAAGGGACCCCCAGCCTTGCTTTGTGGGTCTGATCAGCTTCAGGGCCCCTACCATGTTGCCTCTGGTGCTGTGGCCTGAACTCTCCCCCAGGGACCTATGCTGTTGTTCATCTGTCTATGTCATGAATACCTTTCTAATAAACTTACCCCTAGTCACCACCTTGGTGTCACCCTTGCGTTCCACATCTGTGACTTTTCAAGGCTTTCCAGGCACTTAGTTTGTCCCTTGTTTTTGGTGCTTCACCCTCTGTTGAAAGGCAGAGTGAACGGAGAATCATGCCAACGGAAACACACATCCAAGGTCCTCTGGAGTGGGCTTGTACAGGGACTGCTCTTCCTGCAGGGCCCTCCTTGGCAGGCCCTTCTGTGAGATGACCAGTGAGGCTTGAACCTCTAGTCTAAAGATCATTTCTAGACTGGTGGTGAAAGTTTGCCATTCCATCCAAATGCCGTTGTACTCTGACATGGTCTTTATTTTCCCATAGGCTCTGATCCATTCCATATCCTCCTGTAAAGAACAATTTGTTTCTTAAGTCACCATGAAGGAGCAGAGACCAGACATCAAAACCTGTGAATGGAGGGTAAGTGATACAATGGGAAGCATTTTCCTGAGGGCTGTGGTGAAGCAGGAGACTAGGGTGAGGAGTGAGGTTCAACTAACTTTACACAAAGGTTACAAATTAATGCAGGGAATAAACCATTTGGCAGAGGCAGTGGCTGCCCCCAACAAAGTTACCATGTAAGAGAGCACACGTGCAAAAAAAGCCTGCGTTATGCAAATGGCTTTTAAAAGTCTCAAACCTCTGGGCATTAAGCATCTATCCTTCCTCCTAGCTCCAGCTCCCTCCTTCCTTTGAGGGTGGATTCTTTCTTAATAAAGTGTCCCTGTTTCTGCCACTGTCTGCATCTCTGCCCAGTTTCTCATTCTGGGATACAAACACCTGGAAATCTCAACAGGTGACCACTGAACTCCAGTATCCACCACTATCAGATGGCAAGCCAGCCACTCAGGAGGTAAGATTTACGTCTCTAATATCTTAAGCTTCCTGTTCAGTCTGGGGTGACTGGGAAAATTTGGTCTAGTAGTAGACATGGACCATGCACACTGCAAAATTGTGTGCTGCCAGCATCTCCGCAAAGGATCAGGGGTCCTTTCCTTCCCTTCCCTTCCCCTCCCCTCCCTTCCCTTCCCTTCCCTCCTCCTCCCCTCCCTCCCCTCCCCTCCCCTTCCCTTCC
Organism: Cricetiscus sungorus; assembly: GCA_030556225.1. Classification (NCBI taxonomy): domain Eukaryota; kingdom Metazoa; phylum Chordata; class Mammalia; order Rodentia; family Cricetidae; genus Cricetiscus; species Cricetiscus sungorus. The sequence continues at coordinate 41,186,725 of JANBXA010000740.1, read as the reverse complement.
CTTCCCTTCCCTTCCCTTCCTCCTTCCCTTCCCCTCCTTCCTCCTTCCCTTCCTCCTTCCTCCCTCCCCTTCCTTTCCTTCCCTTTCCTTTTCTCCCCTCTCCTCCCCTCCCCTCCCCTCTCCTCCCCTCTCCTTTCCTTCTCTAATTGGCATTACTTACTCAACTGCCAGTCTTTTCTTCCTTTGATTTCTGCTTTTGCCTTCTCTGATGCCCACAAGGATGGTGGGCTTAGACACAAGGTAAGGAAGGGGACTATCTGGGTCCTTAATGTTGATCCCATGCCAAGAGACCAGGTCACTTGTGTCCTGCCCGAGGGGATTCAGCATCAGGAAACCCATGCATGGGTGGCCATCCTATTGGTTGGCTCTGAGTAGTGATGGCAGTAACAGTGGTGGCAATGGCCCCATTGTTTCAGGTCTGGTCTATGTCTTCCTCTTCCTCTGCTCTCCATGGCCCAAAGTGCCATGAAGTCATAGGGATCAGGGGTGTGCTTGGACTTTTGTCACTGTCCTTTCATGACTGTTTCTGGACTTACACTGTGGTTATGAGGCATTTGTGGTGGGGTCACGCCCCCTTCCCCTGACATTGCCTGCCTGGTTGTGAGACATTCTGAAGTCTGTTCACCCACACTCAGGTGGGGGTGGCAGTGGCAGCCATAATGTTGTGATTATGATCTAGTTGCCAGTGTCCCAAGTCTGAGGCCTCTGATTCCTCCAAACACTGATGTTTTCTCTCCATTCTCCTGTGTTACTGGAGCCTTGACCACCCATCCCCCTCCTTCTCATCCTTTCCTCCTGGCTTTGCACTGCACATCCCTACTGTCATCCAGTGTGTGAGTTCACCATGTCCCTCCTGCTTGTGTGTCCTTCTTGCTCATTTATTGTAGATGGCTCCAATGCTTTGGGGAGTAGTTCTCAACCTTCCTAATGCTATGACCCTCTGATACAGTTCCTTGTGTTGTGGTGACCTCCAACCACAAAATTATTTTGTTGCTACTTTTTAACTGTAATTTTGCTACTATTATGAATATAAATATCTTATTTGCAGACCATTTGATATGTGACCCCTGTGAAAAGGTCATTTGACCCCAAAGGGTTGCAATCCACAGGTGGCTTTAGAATATGATTTAGACTCCCAGGCATTTAAGTACAGAAAAATACTGTACTTAAATGCAGGTTTAGTTTGAATGGATGGCAATCTGAAAAACAAAACACAAAGCCAGACTCATTCTTCAGGAAAGCCTCTTCTCTGAACCTAGTAGCTAGGGAGACATATTCTACAGAGGTAAAATAAATGGCAAAGAAACCCATAGAATCAATTGTATCCCACTCTCTTAGTATAAGGTATGGAGAGAGATGGAAAACCACCTGGAGGATGAATAGGCCCTAGAGAGTCGGGGGTGCAAACCAGTGTTTGTTACACTCTGCCAGGATATGATTGGTTCATTGATGACATCCGGTAGGGTGACAGAACTGGGAGACACCTCAACCTGTCAGACTTCTGGAGAAATATGCATATAGACAAGAGGAATGCTATCCTGATTCTAGAATCTTTCTTTTCCTTGCCACTCCCCCTACAAAATTCAATTCTCCCAGACTTTCCACTATAATGTGTCTTTAAAAATTGGAATAAATTTTATCCTAAAGGAGAAAAGGGTATAATATTTTATTGTAACTTTGTCTGGCCTTTTTCATCATATGGATGATGAAAATTTGGCCAAAGGTTGGAAGGATATCCCCACTTCAGTATTTAGCTATTAAAATGGGAAAGAAATTAACCTGAATCTACATAACAAGTTTCATCTCTTGACCCTTTGGTAGTCAGTAGGCCTTTCTCACACCTCAAATTACAAATATTTGAACTTTCTATGTCTTTTCTACTAAAAGTACATTCTTGTTTAGAAATGGCATCATATGTGTTTAAGTTAATTGTTTCATGCAATCATTTATGTGTCATTTTCTGCCTTTAACAGCATGGAGGAAAACTGAGTCTTGTCCTAGAATTCTTGAAAATAACTGAGTAAGAAAATTTGTAGCCAAACCTCATTTTTATATTTTTAACTTATTGTGTAGTAAAATTATTATTTGGGGCATGCCTGATTACAGGCCTGTGAGAGCACACACATAGGTGTGGTGTCCACATGTGTGTATATGTGTGGTAGTATAATCGCTTTTAAATGATTTTTTTTAATTTAAATTTTTATTTTACATATCGATCTCTGTTTCCTCTCCTCCCTCCCTCCCTCCCTCCTCCCTCCTCCCTCCCTCCCTCCCTCCCTCCCTCCCTCCCTCTCTCCCTCCCTTTTTCCCTTTTCCCTCCTCACATGCACCCTGACCACCTTCCCCTCCCATCCCCCCCAATCCACACATAGGGTGATGTCATCCAGGAAGTCTCATCTAAATCTGTCAAGTCATTTGGAGTAGGGACTAGGCCTTCTCGCCTGTATCTAGGTTAAGGGAGTATCCCTCCATAGGGGATGCACCTGCAAGGTCCTTTTGTGCACCAGGAATACATCCTGGTTCCACTGTCTGAGGTCCCTTAGACTGCTCAGGCCTTCTAGCTGAGACCCACGATCAGGGAGTCTGAGTCAGTCCCATGCTGGACTCCCAGCTTTCAGTCTGGGGGCCGTTAGCTCCTCCTTGTTCAGGTCAGCTGTCGCTATGTGTTTCTGCCACCTGGTCTTGTCCTCTCTCTCTCTGCATCTGGATTCTAGTTCAAAAGGCTGAAAGACACTTAAGAAAGTGCTCAACAACCTTAGCTATCAGGGAAATGCAAGTCAAAACACCTTTGAGATACCATCTTACTCCTACCAGAATGGCTAAAATTAAAAACACCAATGACAACTTATCCTGGAGAGGATGTGGAGAAAGGGGAACACTCCTCCATTGCTGGTGGGAGTGCAAACTTGTACAGCCATTTTGGAGATCAGTATGGCGGTTCCTTGGGAAAATGGGAATTAATTTACCACAGGACCTAGCAATCCCCCTCTTAGGCATATACCCTAATGGTCCACATCCATGTAACAAAAACATGTGTTCAACTATGTTCATAGCAGCCTTATTTGCTATAGCAAGAACCTGGAAGCAACCTAGATGCCCCTCTACTGAAGAATGGATAAAGAAGATATGGCACATCTACACAATGGAATACTACTCTGTGGAAAAAAACCAATGGAATCTTGAAATTCGCAGGCAAGTGGATGGAACCTGAAGAAACCATCCTGAATGAAGTAACCCAGTCACAAAAAGAGGAACATGGTATTACTTGCTCATATATGGAATTTAGACCTAGAGCAATGGATCACCAGCCTATAATTCACACCGCCAGAGGAACTAGGATACAAAGTGGATTCTAAGAGATTCATATAAGATTCATATAAGAAAGGGGAAGGGACAAGCTCTCCAGAGCACATGGGAAGTGGGGGGGCAGTGAGGGGAGAGGGAACTAGGAGAAAGAGAAGGGGAGGAGAGGAAAGAGGAAAGCACGTGGGACTAGGAAGATTATGCCAGGGGAGGAATAGAAAACAGGAGGGAGAGAGAGAGAGAGAGAGAGAGAGAGAGAGAGAGAGAGAGAGAGAGAGAGAGAGAGAGAGAGAGAGAGAGAGAGAACATAAAAGAGGGAGCCATTATTGGTTTGAAGAGAAAACAACCTAAAGAAATGTCTAGAGACCTACAAGACTGACTCCAAGTAACAATTTGAGCAACGGTGAAAAGGCTACCATAAATGCCCTTCCCTGATAATGAGATCAACAACTAACTTATCCACCATCATGGAGCCCTCATCTAGTACCTGTTGGAAACAGAAGTGAACACCCACAACTAAACACTTTTGGATGATTTTAAATTTCACTTGTGACACTAAGTTATCTTTATTCTCTTCCAAGACACCATTTTGTCAAGATTCTTGCCTTGACCAATTTTAAACTAAAGAAAAGAAGCTAAGTTAAGAAGAACAAAACTATTGCGGCTTTCTCAATCTGCTTAGAGTCTTGTGATTACCTTAGGCATGGTGTCTTTGGGATTTGAAATTTCTGCTTTGTATTAAGAGTTCTGTTTTTGGGAGTGCAGATTCTGGAGTAAAGATTCTTTAATGATATGAAGAAAATCAGATCAACAGTCCAACTTAAAGACTGACAAATGATAGATAAGTAAAAACTGCAAAAATCTTTGTGTTTAAAATATCACCACATAGTCAGACGGTGGTTTCCTGTGCCATTAATTCCAGCACTCAGGAGGCAGAAGCAAGCAGATCTCTGTGAGTTTGAGGCTAGCCTGGCCTGGATTACAAAGCTACCTGAGAAACCTTGCTTCTAAAAACTTAAAAAAAAATCACCATGTAAAATTAATGCTTTAGCACATTTAGCACAGTCGTCATCAGAGAGGCTCCCTCTGGTAGCAGATGGGAGCAGATGCAGAGACCCACAGCCAGACATTACATGGAGAGAAAGTTTAAATGGAATGTTTCCATCTAATCCCTTTCCACATAGCTCAGGGGACCCTATGGGATAGGGGTAGGAGGCAGATGACTGCAAGAGCCAGAGGGAATGAAGGATACCCGAAGTCAAGTCACTCTGAATTAACTGTCAAGGCTCATGCGAACTCACAAAGTCTGCACCAGGTCCTCTGCATACATATTGTAGCTTTTACATAGCATTTTTATGGGATTCCTGAGTGTGAAGACAAATGGGTCTTTGATTCTTGTGCCTGCCCTCAGGACTCCTTTTGTTGGAGTGCCTTGCAACTTTGATCTGATGGCTTTTGCTTTATCTTACTGTATTTTGTTTTGTTATGTTTGGTTGTTATCTCTTAGAAGCCTGTTCTATTCTAATGAGAGACAGAAAGTGGATATGGAGATGAGATGAGATGAGGTGGGGAGGAATTGGAAGGAGTAGAGGGAGGGGAAACTACAAAACTCTGTATCAGGATATAGTGTATTAGAAAAGGATCTATTTTCAATAAAAAGAAAAAAGTCTCCCTATGCCTAGGTATGTGTGTATATATATGCATTATCTTCGTGTGCTTATGTTTTTATATTGTTGCATGGTAGTACATAAATTAAATTGTTAAATTAGTCCAAATTCCTTTTAGTAAATCCTGTACAATTGAAGTTTCTGAGCAAAATGGCTCTGACAGGTCCACTAGGTTAAGTGTGTGTGTGTGTGTGTGTGTGTGTGTGTGTGTGTGTGTGTAATCACTTGTAGGATGATTTTAAAGTTCACTAATGTAATCAAGGAACGCAGAGAAGAGATTTAATAGATGTGACCATGTTTGGTAGAAACAATGTGATGACATTTTGTTTGTGGTCCTGACATGTTTTATTTTTAAATAGGAAGTGAATTTAAACTGCTTCACTAGACAGGCTTGATCATTGCTCGGTTGTTCTAAGAAGAACCTGTTGCTTGAGGGGATGGACTTAATTTCATGGATGGGTGCTCTAATTCAGGGAATCATACAGCTGTGCTCTGCAGTTCCTGCAGTTGATCGGCTGAGACAGTGATTAATTCTCTGTTTAACTTGTGTATGCACAGAGGTAAGCAGATAGCCCAAAAAGAAAAGGGGGCAGGCACAGAGTAAAGTAGGAAACCACTGGCTTCTGTTTTGCCTTCAGTTGATGAGAGAAAATAGAGTTTTTGATGACTATTGAGGCATCTCAGCATTTCAGATACCAGTTCCTGTGTTTTGCTGGGATGGAGTTATTTTATTAAGAGAGAAATGTTGGAGAGAACGAGCAAGAGCCAAGAAAGGCTGTCATGTGGCAGCAGTGGGCAAGAGCTGTGCTCAGCAGCTTCTCTCCTTACCTCCCTGTCCCCCTTTCTGACCCCCTAGGTTCTCTGTTAGAAAAAGTGGGGATTTGTTGTGTTCTGCCAGGAGCACACACTGGCCAGGAGACAAACAACCAGTGGTGGGGGCAGTGAGAAAAGCAAGAAGGAGCCATCAAGGCATCAGAGTGGATGTCCACAGGCAATAGGACATTCACTAAGACGGTGAACCAATGGGTTAATGTTGGAATGTGGATGCTGTGTACAAAAGTGAAGGGAAATTAAACAACCAAAATGTACAGGAAAGTTATTAACCTTATAGTATCTGTGATGGCATGGCTACTTCTGTGGCCTTATGGGACTCTTTCAAATTGGTAGAAAAATCACAGAGGCAAAGTATCAGTTCATAGATGACATACAAACAAAGGTAATTATTCCCTGGAGCCTGTGACTACCCTTGTAGCATTAAAAGTGTCATTTTCAGAATGTATTATAAGTATTGTATAGAAAACTATCCCCCCCCCAAAAAAGAAAAAAACGAAGTCACTCAAGTACATGACTTTTACTGTGAATATCTACAAAATTATGGAAGTGCCAATGTGTGGATGTATTTTACAGATCCATTTTGATTGTCTTCCACTTACAGATGTAGTAGATGGGCAGATACTTTGTGTCCGTGATAGCTTATCCATAGATATACTGGATAGTATGCAAGCCTTGGGTTGTTTGTAAGAAATTTCACATGAGGGCCCAATGTGTCATCTGTTATGATTGGATTGAGATGATTGTGGGGGATGGAGTAACTTACTATGTGGTTGTACTGATTGGGGAAATGGACAAAAAATGGGGGAGGGCTCTATATTGAAGGGGGAAGATATTGTAGAAGAAGGAGGGTGAAATAACAGCAAGGTTATTTAAAAAGTCATAAGAAACCATACAATAAACTACCTATAATATACATACATAGTTTATTTTTTGAGGGATAAAATGTTCTTTATTAACATGTCATACAATTAGATAATCAAAAGTATAATAATTCAATACATGTTATTTTATATATTAGTTGCTTATATTATCATAAAACATATTACATTAGTGCTAATATCCTATAGCCACAGGAAACTTTAAAATGTACTGATATCTTGATTTAAATTGCACTTACTCTACCATAAAGGTTATTATGACTATGTTAGCCTCTTATATTTAGTAGAAATTCTTTAGGCTTCAGTCAATGTATGCACCATTCCTATTTTCTAACCACCAACTCCCAATATTTGTGAAGGGTTACCTGTGTCATAAGTCTTTGGAAAGATTGATTAAAAGAACATGTACTGCAATGTCTTCTTCTGTAGTTATAGAATATGGCACACTTATGCATATAGCATGAAATTCATATTTGCTATTTTGTTGAAGATGTGTTTATCTAATTTTATGTAAGCCAAAGACAAACTTATTCCTTGAGAAAATACTACTAAACTAAATAAATGAAAAGATTAAGCATATATTTATTTAAAATGGATCACTGCAATTACATTGCTTCACCTGAAATTATTACTGGTAAGTGTCTATTTCCATCCTAGATGACATGATATTGAACATTGCTTTGATGATTTCAGTAATTGTAACAATAATTATATGATAATAATAATTTGTTTTATGAGTCTTTCTATAAGTCTAAACACAATATGCAATTTGTTTTATAAGACATCTAAGAAATAAAGTGAAAACTTCCACTGTGTATGCTTCTATTTACATAAATGGGCAATGAAGAAGCCATAACTTTAGTGTGTGGCATTTATTTTAAATTAGTTATAAAACTTTCTCATGTTGGCTAACAATATTCTCTCCAAGAAACAACTCCAACCCTAGGCACAAGAAGCTCTCTTTCTCATTTTTGGACAGGGTTTACCAGGAGACTCCCTAAATATAAAGATCGTCACTATTGTCCTTGGTTGCCTCCTCAGAATTGAAAGGTGCCTTACGGCTGAAGGCACCATGCTCTTCAGACACAAGACCCAGAGGCCCACTAGTTAAAGATAACCTGAAGGCCTCTCTCTGAGGACTTGATTTCTTGGTACCAGAAGGCACTGTGCAAGCTTCCCAAGGAGAGAAGCCATCAATAGTTCTAGAACTATGATGCCTCTGAACCACACCCAGGGCTAGAGTGGCCATGACAACCATAAGGGAGCACTAGTGACATGCATGCCTTGGTAGTAATCAACAACTCTCTAACTGGACTTAAGACCTAGTCAACAAGAGGGGAATCATGCCTGATACTGGAATGCTAGAAACTACCCAGGGCTAGTGAAGTCAGGAATCTTGGAGGGGAACCTGTAACTACCACTTTACTAAACTAGCATAATCCCTGAATATATGTCACATCCACAGATAAGTGTACGTCCTCACCCCTCATTAAAGAAACTTCCCTTGCCTATGTTTTGAGACCATTACGGAAAACCATAGCTAATCAAAAATGCAAAGTTTGCAGAGTTTAGTTTTCCACTGATGTATCTACAACACACTCCTACACTTAAGGCCCAGGGATCATTGAGGAAGAGGGGCCATAAAAATTGTAAGCACCAGAGGGAAAGGGAGTTTGTTGTGAGATTGTGTGTGTTAGGAATGTTAGAAGTTACACACACAAAGTGTCATGAACATGACTGCCTAAACATGAGTTGAACAAGGACAACAACAATGGACATGCCAAGTAGATGGGGAAAGCCCATGAGGCCTCAACCCTAGGTAAATAATTAGAGGCAAGGAAGAAATGTTCAGAGTGGGAGAAATAATCATTTCCAGAGAACAATACACCAACTGGTTATCCAATATCAAAAGGTCAGCCCTGAAAACATACCTACAAGTAGTGTTATATGGAATGAACAGGTTATATTTAGGAATATGTATGTACAAGTATATATATATATATATATATATATGTATATTCATGTAACAGCAATTGATGAAAAAAGGCCATTAATTTGAAGGAGCAAGGAGAGGTATATGTGAGAGACTGGAGGGAGGAAAGGGAAATAGGGAAGTGATGTTTTATACTGTAATCTGAAGAATAAAAGAAAAACAACCCGATAAACCCGCTTGCCCTGTGGAAAATGAACTATGAATGTAAAAGTATACGTGGCAAGGCTATCATTCATTCATCTCACAAATATTAATCAGATGTTGTCTATATCCAAAGCTCCAAGATACAGGATGCATCATGTTAAACAAAGCAAAAGTCTTGTTTAGTCCTAGTGAAGGAGTCAAGATGTGAAGAAACAGATATGCAAGACCAGGGAGTGAGACAAGAAGGGAACTGGAGGTTCTGTTTTCCACAGACTGCTGACGGTAATGCTGATGTATCTGCCTGGGTCTCATCTGAGTCAGGACTTAAGTCAGCAAGGTCAGTATGACTGGAAAAGACATTGGAGAGACAGTTATTACTTTTTATTTCCCCTGGGAATGCCTTATCGGTTCAAAGAGTATTGCATTTTTTTCCCTAAATATGCTGAGTAATCATTGGGGGGGGTTTGGATTGGCAGCATGACACCTGTGATTTATAAAGGGTTCTTTGCTTCTACCTGGAGAAATCACCATGATGGGGTAAGAGTAGAAGCAAGGAAGCCAAACAATAAAGCTATTGAGTGGTCAAGATAACGATGGCTTAGGTCATGGCCAAAGCAATGGAAACAGAGAAAAATGTATTCAGCTGCAGGAAGTCAGCAGGTAGAATGGAGGTTTGCTGTCACTCTCCTTTAAGGATGGGGCAAAGGGAGCTCTAAAGACCAACTGCAAGATTTGTCAGACCTGCAGCCCAGAAACAGGAGCCGGTTTGGTGAATCATGGAGTTCACAACTTCACTTTTAGGATCTAGAAGTATGTCCTGAGGGAGTCAGGCATGATGCCTTGATCCTGGAAACTGAGAGGTACTGTCTGTCCTGAAAAATTAATTAAGATGTAATTGAGACTAACAGCCTAAAGACAGGTCAACCTCTTCTCTCAAGTGAAAAGAGAGCCTGTACCTTCCACAGGAAACTGCTGAAGACAAAAGTTTCAAGATGTTTGTTCTGTTTCTTCTGGGGATGGTATTTCTGTTCCTTCCACTTTGGGGTAAGTCCTGGTGATGAGGAGACAGACAGTTCATGGTTACTTAAGAAGTTTCTAGGTGCCAGAGAAAGGAGAGGTTTCCAAAACTGGCTGTGGGGCTGTGGAGATCTGTGAGATTGTGACAAGGGAGACTGCCTTTCCTTCTCTTCGTAGGTGACCTTCACCTTCATGAACGTGAACATGAAGAAGGTATGACCATAGCTGCTGTAAAGTCTTTGGTAAACAGTTCATTGTGAATGTTTAGGAGTAAATCTCCCTTCAATTTACTATGGAATCATTGGAGTCCAGGCTCTTCCCAGCAAAGTTAATTTATTTCTATTAGTAATCTATTAGTAAGGAGATGAAAATAGCCTTTTTACAAAACCTATTACTGACAAAATATTCAATCTACACAAGATGTTTATTACTTGAACTCTATGAGTAAATTCTGCAGGAACATTGACCTCCTTAAATGATATACATTTGTTTTGTGTCTATAAGCATCTCTCCCATATTCCCAGTATTTGTAAGACAAAGGCAGGTGGTTCTACATGTTCAAAACCAGTCTGGACTACATGGAGAGTTTTAAGACAGCCTGGGTTCCATAGAGAGATCCTGTCTCAAACAAAACAAAATAAAAAAATAAAACCAAAAACAAAGCAAAACATAACATTTCTCTCTCACAAGATTATTATAAGAGTCCTATTTGGGGAAGGTTAGAATGAATGAATTAATAGTTAACTTCCCACAGAGAAGGCTCTAATTGCAGAAATTTTCTTGAGACCACATTAATCAAGTACTTCTTTTTGTATCTCAAAGATTTTGGAACAATGTGTTATAAATGTAAGAAATACCACCTTGGGCTATGCTATGATGTCATGAGTTCCTGCACGCTGAAGCATAGCCAGTCCTGTGCTTCTGAGAACTTTTACATACTCACAAGGAAAGGTAATGTGGGGAATAGAGTGCTGGGCAGCTAACCACACCTTCCTTCTAAATAGCAGTGTTCTTTGTGCTTAGAATGAGTGGGGTGGTGGAGTTGATGAGTGGTCTTGTACAGGGCTGGAAAGGTGGACCTTAACTTAAGATAACACTGACTGATGGAGGGACTGATGTCTCTGGTCAGTTCCTTCTCTGGGTTAGCAAAATGAATAGAGGAAGGCTATGATGGTTTGAAGAGGAATTATTACAAGGAATATGGAAGGAGGAAACAGTCTTTAAAATTCTTTCCCCCTTTCACTTCTTCAGGACAGAGCATGTATCATTATTCAAGACTGTCATGTATGACCAACTGTGAGGACATCAACTTCCTGAGTTTTAAAAAGAGAACAGAGCTCATCTGTTGCAAACATAGCAACTATTGCAACCTCCCAATGGGACTCTAGTTCTGAATTTCCTATGGATTTGACATCATTCTTCAACTTACTACATACTCCCTTTATTCCAAAGTCTGTATTTGCTTTTTTCTCCTAACTAATGGTACAGGAGAAAGTCATCCGGCAGTGATAAGAGAGGTAGTCATGAGAGAAATTGGGCTGGGAGCTGCCAAGCTAACCTTTGTAAATTCTTTTTCCCTCATCTGGCAGGGCACTCTGCCTGTTGTGAGTAGTCTCAGAATTAGTTATCTCCTACATGAAAAAATAAAGCCTTGGGTCAAAACTATATCCCAACTTTGCACAGAGAAATCTGTGTGTATACTCTGTCCTGGTCTGTACCAAGTCTTCTGAATTGGGATTCTCTTTGCACTAGCTCTAAGACTTCCTGGAACAGTACTTTCATTCAAGGATTCTGGAGGTTAAATGAAGAGGTTGAACCACAAAACTTTAGGAGCCTGTGGAAATTATCATTGATGCAGAAATAATTTAGTGCATGTGGATCAAGGCTCTGGGTTGAATCAGGTGATTGGATTGGGCCTTGCTCAATGGGAATGAAGAAAAAAGTAAGAAAGGGTTTCTATTATAGTTAAAGGTAACAGGATATGTAGAGATAGCATGACGTACCATGTTCTAGCTTCTTTCCTGTTGCTGGGATAAAGCATTCTGACCCAAACCAACCATGAGCACAGTAAAGGGTTTATCTGGCTTATACTTCCAGATCTTAGTCCAACATGGAGGGAAGTCAGGACAGGAACTCAAGGCAGGAGTCTGGAGATAGGAACCATAGAGGCACAATGCTTGATAGCTTATCTGCAGGCTTATGCTTGGTTATCTTTCTTATATAATAACCAGGACAGATTAAAAAAAAACGAGAGAGAGAGAGAGAGAGAGAGAGAGAGAGAGAGAGAGAGAAAGAGAGAGAGAATATCAAAGAAGGGGCCATTATTGGTTTGAAGAGAAAACTGAACCTAAAGAAAGGTCTAGAGACCTACAAGACTGACTCCAACTAACAATTCGAGCAACCGTGGAAAGGCTAACATAAATGCCCTTCTGTGATAGTGAGATCATCAAATAAATTATCCACCATCATGGAGCCCTCATCTAGTACCTGTTGGAAACAGAAGCAAACACCCATAATTAAACACTGAGGCGAACTAGAATCCAGATGCAGAGACAGGGGACAAGACCAAGTTGCAGAAACACACAAAGACAGCTGATCTGAACAAGGCCCCCAGACTGGTAGCTGGGAATCCAGCATGGGACTGACTCAGACCCACTGGATATGGGTCTCAGCTAGAAGGACTGAGCAGTCTGGGGGACCTCAGACAGTAGAAACAGGATCTATTCCTGGTGTACAAAAGGACCTTGTGGACACATCCCCCATGGAGGGATACTTCCTTAACCTAGAGACAAGAGAGAAGTCCTAGTCCCTACTTCAAATGACTTGACAGATTTACATGACCCAACCTGGATAGCATAGCCCTTCAAGTGGAATGGGGGTGGGGGGATGGGAGGGGAGGGTGGCCAGGGTGCATGCCACAATGGAAAGAGGGTAAGAGGGAGAGAGGGAGAGAGGGAGAGAGGGAGGGAGAGGAAACTGGGATCGACATGTAAAATTTTTAAATTATATTATTAATAAAAAAAATTTGAAAAAAAACCACAAAACAAAAAACCCCAAACAAACAACCCCACCAAAACCAAACAAAAACCACCAAACTAAACCAAACCAAAACTGAAACTGTGGAGACAATTTTTTCAAAATAAGTTCGAAAAGTCAATGTAAATGGGAGTTTGAGTTTATGTCTTGGAATTTTGATGTATCTGGACTCGTTCACCCCTTAATACATGAGGATAGTAAGTTAGTGAAGGCAAAAATATTATTTAGCACCAAGTTTCAAAATAACCTTTAAGAAGATCCTGAACCATTGTTTAGCAAAGCCTAATTTGGATTTTGTTGAACATGAAGAGTTGTAATTAATTATAAGCTTGTAAGGAGCCTCACCATACTGGGTTTTAGGCAGACAAGGGTGTTTTTGGTGCCTGCACAGACTCCATCTTGGTCAGCACCCAGTTGCTTACTTATCTATAGATCTTCTCTCTGCCAAACAAGATTTGCTTTGTTCACTTGCTAAACTCTCAACCTGGATGTAGACATCAACCAATGAGTGTCTGGACTCTTGGACCAAGATACGGACAGGTATCACAAATGCTGTCATTACTGTAACCAAGTAAATCCTTGACTGAAGCAACATAAGGCACTAAAGATTTATTTTGGCTCTCAGTTTCAGGTTTCACAGTAAGGAAGGCATGATAGGGTTCTTGGTAACTGGAGACTTCAGCCTGAACTGACTTCAGTGAACACAGACTGTATTGGAACAGGAGTGAGCTACTGACCTGTGAGTGGCAGGCCAGGTCCAGTTTCCACAGTCTCTCAAAAACCCAGTCACCAGCCTGAGACCAAATATCCAAACACCTGAGCCTCTGAGGGACATTTCACATTGAAACCATGGCACAGTGTAACATATTGGTACAGTATAACACATTGCACAGTGTAAACCATGTAACACATCTGTGAGCACTGGAAGGATGTGTCAAAACTTTGTGAGTAAACACTGGGGCTTGTCTCTTCTCCTTGATGACCAAGTTCTCAGAGGAAGACCAAAGACAGAAGAAAACCAGAAGCTGGAGATTATATCCTTTTACCCCCAGCCTTGGGAGTCATGTCTGCTGAACTTCACTGCTTCCCTGCCTCCATTAGAGGGTAGAATGTTCTAGAAAAGCTTGTGATATGGGAGATAATGGTTACACTAATCTTTGGAAAATACAATCTTTTACAAATAGTTAATGGCAGAACTAGAGTTTAATCCAAGACCTGTATAATCCCAAAATTCATTCTTAACTGTACTCACTATTAGATATCAATATTTTTAAGTGTCTACATAATCTAATGGCTGAGGAAGCTTTTCTAACTAAGCTATCTGTTAAAAACATTGATAGATTTGACCACATGTGAATGTGAGTATGTGATAAATTAAAACTACCACCCCTGGGGGAAAAAAAATAGGAATGTAATGGGAAAAGATTACCTGATAAATAGCTTGCTTCCTAAATATACCAAAGTTCTTTCACATAAATTAATATAAAGTTAACTTCACAATAAACAATGAACAATTAAATAAATTACATGAATAATTCAAATGAGGAGTATAAATTATTATTGCATATAAAACAATATCCACAGTTATTTATAATCCCAGAATTGCAAATAAAGAAAACAAAGACCATGGAACTCTGAATTAATACACTACCAACAACTACTGTTTTGTGCTGTTAGGGATAATACAACTAACTTTGCTAAAAGCACCTAGTAAAAAATTGCCCCTAAGTTATTAACTTTATACCCATAGGTTGTGCAATTCTCAACTTTTGTCAGAGAAGCTTCTTTTTGTTTGTTGATGTCAACTAATATTGAGACCCATGATCTGTCAATGCACAGAGAATAAGAGACTGGAGTGTTCAACTCTGTCTAGGACATCTCTATCACACTCTCTTCCCCCAAGGCTGAGGGACCATCACAGAAGAGGGACCAGAAAAATTGCCATTGCCAGAGGGAGTAGATTCTGTAGGAAAACAGTATTTGCTGGACATGACAGCAGAGTTGTACATACGAATGCACATAGATTGAGACTGCATGCACAAGACCTGTTACAAGATCAAATCAGCTAAAACCCAGCATGGATGTGTCAGAGGCTCACAATGTCCCACCTGAGTCTGAGGGGCTATTGTCAATTGATAGCTGGTTGGGGAGGATTAGTCAGTTTTCTTCAGGCATGCAGATCCCAAAAGGTGAGCAATATTCTAGTAGATGACCTCATATCCACATACATTCAGGTAGCACTAAATAGATTCAGAGGGCATTAACTAAAAGAGAGAGTAATGAAGTTGGGGGAGAAAGTGCTAAGGGATAAGCATAATAGAGGCAAGAGGATGGGGTGGATTTGATCTAAATACGCATGTATAATTACTATATATATATAACAAAATTAAAATATATATGCTTCCAAATCTCTCATTCAGAAGCTTACCTTATGGAAAAAATTAGATAGGAGAAATAAAGGCAAAGACAACAAGTTTTATAGTTGTATCAGTAGCATAAAACAGGCATAAAGAAGCCAGAGTTGGGGCTGGAGAGATGACTCTGCTCTTCCAGAGTTCCTGAGTACAATTCCCAGCAACATCATGGTATCTCACAACCATCTATAATGAGAGCTGGTGCCTTCTTCTGGTATGCAGGCATACATGCAGGCAAGTATTGTGCACATAATAAATAAATAAATATTTTAAAAAGCTAGATTTGTGCATTCGTGTGTGTGTGTGTGTGTGTGTGTATTTGAATATATGTATATATTCATTCTATCAGTTCTGTTCCTTTAGTGAATCTTGACTAATACAACATTCCTCAACACTGTCAAAGGTCATGGGAAACAAAGAATGTCCTAAGAGGTATGACAGTCTCAAGGCATCTAGGGACACTATAAACTACTGCTATTGCTTTTAGTTGCTCTAGAGGTGGAAGGGAAGATCCTGTGGCTGAAGATACTGTGCACTTCACCTTCCATAGGAGAGAAGCAACCAATAGTCTTACCCAACTGTAAGAGCTCAGTAGTGGTACATATGCCTTAGCAGTAACCAACAGCTTTCTAATTGGACTTAAGACTTGCTCAATAAGAATGAAATTATGCCTTGTATGGTAAATCTAGCCAACTACTCAGGGCTAGTAAAGTCATATATCTTGCAGGGGGAACCCATACTATCACTTCACTAAGCTAGCACAACTCCTAACTACATTCTAAATGTATATCCTTATATGGAAAGGTAAGTGTAGGCCTCACCCCTCAGTGAGGAAACTTCCTTTTGCAATGAAAATTGGATTTTAACATGTAGGAAAATGAAAATATATCTACACTTCTCACTCTGCATATAAATCAGTGTAAAATGGATCAAACACTGACCTTAAGGCCAGAAACATTGAAAATGCTCTAAGAAAATACAGACAAAACCTTGAAGAATTAAGCCTAGGCAAGAAATTTCTGAGAGAGCCTAATGGAACAGGAAGTGATCCTAAGAATTATCAAGTGGGACTGCATAAAATTAAGAAGCTTTTGCATAGCAAAAGAAACAACCTAGGTCCTCCCTCATGTGTCTAGGCTGAGAAAGTATCCTTCTATGTGGGATGGGCTCCCAAAATCAATTCGTATACTAGGGGTAAATACTGATCCATTACCAGAGGCCCCATAGACTTCCCAGTCCTCCCAACTAACACCCACATTCAGGGGGTCTGGGTTGGTCCTATACTGGTTTCCCAGGTATCAGACTAGGGTCCATGAGCTCCCTCTTGTTCAGGCCAGCTGTTTCTGAAGGTTTCTCTAGCCTGGCCTAGACCCCTTTGCTCATCACTCCTCCCTTTCTGTAACTGGATTCCAGGAGTTCAGATCCTGGAAGCAACCTAGATGCCCCTCAACTGAAGAATGGATGGAGAAAATGTGGTACATTTGCACAAGGGAGTACTATTCAGCAGAAAAACACAATGGAACCCTGAAATTCACAAGGAAATAGATAGAACTAGAAGAAACTATCCTGAGTGAGATAACCCAGTCACAAAAAGACAAACATGGTACATACTCACTCATATATTGATTTTAGACACAGAGCAAAGGATTATCAGCCTACAATTCACACTGTCAGAAAAGCTAGGAAACAAAGAGGACCCTAAGAGAGACATATATGACCCCCCAGAGAAGGGGAAAGGTACAAGATCTCCTGAGCAAATTGGGAGCATGGAAGGAGGGGA
This sequence comes from Cricetiscus sungorus, assembly GCA_030556225.1. Lineage (NCBI taxonomy): Eukaryota > Metazoa > Chordata > Mammalia > Rodentia > Cricetidae > Cricetiscus > Cricetiscus sungorus. Next base: position 41,169,659 of record JANBXA010000740.1, on the reverse strand, counting down.
GAGGGAGTTAGGAGAAAGAGAAGGGGGAAGAGGAGGGGGAGAGGTGGGCATGAGGGAACAGGAAGATTAAGACAGGGAAAGAATAGAGGAGAACAAGAAAAGAGATACCATAATAGAGGGAGCCATTATAGGTTTAAAGGGAAATCTGGCACTAGGGAAATGTCCAGAGATCTACAAAGATGACTCCAACTAACAATCTAAGAAATAGTGGAGAGGGTAACTTAAATGCCATTCCCCAATAATGAGATTGGTGACTACCTTATATGCCATCCTAGAGCATTCATCTAGTAGCTGATGGAAGCAGAAGCAGATACCCATAGCTAAATAAGTCCAGTAATCTTGGTGAATTAAAAAAGTGGAATGTAGTAGACTTTAAGGAGATTATTTCAGGGCTTTAAGAAACAACTAATGAGAGCTGGACAGATGGTTCTTCATGTAAGAGCATTTATGCAAGCATGAGGAATTGAGGTAAAATCTCCAGAACCCATGTAAAAAGCCAATTATGGTTGTTCATACAACTATAATCCTATCAGAGAAGGTCAGAGATAGAATGCTCATTGGGGCTTGCTGGCCACCAGCCTACCTCCAAGTTTAGTGATAGACCCTGTATGAAGTGAATGAGGCAGAGAATAACAGAGCAGGGCATCTATTCCTCAAAGCATTCATCCCACACACACATGTATATCTCCCCACACACAGTGTCTATCATTGTCATAATATTCACCCCTTGAAGAGAAGTCACACTGTGGTAACTCAGGTTTCCTAAAAGATAATCTACAACTACTGGGGGTGAGGGGTGGCTGATGAGGGACATCTTGTCTTGTAATATTCCTCTGTACCCTGACATTAAAAATCTAGTATGGATGATGCCAAGTTTCTTATCAAAGGTATCAAAGTAATAAAGTCTCAGTGAAGTGTGTGAGAAAGGCAAGAGCAGAATTTAAATGACTTTTCTCTAATGTCCCCAGGCCATACCTGCCTCACTTATTCAAGCAACACATGCTATGACCTTAGAACAGAAGGTTTCTGCATATTAGATAAATAAGATAAAACATACACCTTGAACTGGTGATGCACACCCATAATTTTATCACTAGAGGCTGAGACAGAATGATCAAAAGTCCAAGGCCAAGGTAGGCTACATAGAGAGACCCTGCCTCAAGAAGAAGGGGTGTAAGAAAGTGCAAAGAAAACATATATCTTGTTAACACCAAGGACAACCAAAAGCCTTTATCCAGGTTCAGGGACAAAGAACACTTCCTCAGCACATTATGATCAGGGTAGAAGAATAGCATGTCAACAAAATCCTTACCAAAGAAACTGGCAACACTGCATGAAAGAGTCTCAGAGTTGTGCTAGAAGAATATGCTAGCTCAGATGTGTGATTTCAAGGGCACAGCAGGAGCCTCTGTAGTCAAGAGTAGGTTGATCCAGAGTAACTCAATTTCAGACTTTCTCCAGGACTGACTTGGAGAGGGACGGACAGAAAGCATTCTCCCTCTCCATCACAGGTATCTGCCTGTGTTCTCCTTTGTAGAGAAGAAGAGCTTACTTCACCCCCAAACAGGAAGCCAAACCGTCAACCTAGGGCAGAATGGCCTAAAACCCCAAGGGCTACAATAATTTCCTAAGTTCTAGGACAAAAAAAATCACTGAATTCAGAAACAAGTGACAAAACTCTAGAATGTCCTGAAAGGGAGTCTGCTCAGCTCCTCCATACACTCTTACTGGGAGAGGAGGCATGTTCCATATATGACTCCATCTCACCCTTTCCCCTTAACCTGACTTAGCAGGCTAGCCCACAGTTCCAAGCTCAAATGTAACTTCTTTATGAAGAGCTTTTCCATAACCCACTCTGCATTGCCTTTGTTTTATTCCCTATATTTTCTATACTGTTTACAAATGCATTTCTTTCTAGCTTTTTGGGGCATGACCATTTTCTATAGAATTTTCTAGAACTGCCCATATGTGAATCAAGCACCTGCTATTTCCTACATTTATGGCTTTGGCAAGTAAAATTTAATCCCTCACTGATTCAGTTCCTCTAACTGTGGGTTATTAGGTGGGCATGATACCAAAGCTGCCCATCATGGGCTGGCTTTTCCCAGTCATTGAGCCATAACACTGGGTGTGTGAAGTTACAATTTTTGCCGGAAAATACCGGTAGGTTATCAGACTCAAGTGGGTCGCCAATCACAGTCTGTGGCTTGAACACCCATGTGGCTTCCATTCTTTACTTCCTCTCTTGCAGTACATGTTCACAGTCTCTCAGTCTGCTGATTTTCATGGCTAACTGATTTGATAAGGAGAGAATTGGAATTTGTAAATATTCTGTCAACAATAACTGAAGAATTAAACTCTGATTAAAAACAATGTCCCTGCAAGGCAACAATGAAGAAAAAATTACTAACAAAACAAATGGTTATTTGTCTCATTTGTAGCTTTAGGGTCATTTGCTAGCAGTCTGGCTGGAGATAAAGCCTGACCACCCTAGGTAAATGTTATTTGTACTGGACTAGCACACATTTTGGATACAACTGTCCTGGTGACAGTGGTGCTTCCAATGTCGTTATTGTAGGCTTAACAAAAAGTCCCATTCTCTGTCAAGACACCTCTCACAGCACCTTTTCCAAGCAAAGAACCCATTTCACTACAAAGATGAGATAGGAGTGGTCTCCTATCACAGATAATATGGCCATGGAGAGTACTGATCTTCCCATGTAGCTCATTACTACCAGCTGCTAGCCTGATGAGATGGGGCACGCATCAATAAAATCAAGCATCACAGTGATTTCCTATCTAATGGGATATAACATGTGTTCTAAGATTAATTTATGGCTCTGCTTTTCCCTGGACAGGAAACACAGGCCCAGGAATGAAGATTTAGAAATGAGAATAAATTCTCTTGTTCTTGGCAATTTTATTTGTCAGTGAAGAAATGTTTCTGAGGATTTGAAATGCAACATCTGATGAATTGGGGATCCTTATGCCACCAAAACAATTAGAATGGAAGTCTCCTTTCAGACTAGGAAGATTAATGCAGATGTCATAGTGGGTTGTGGTAGCACATGGGGTGGGGATGACTTTGCCTGGCTTATAGAAGCACTATTTTAAAAATTCATGAAATGTTGGAACTGAATATAGCAAAGTGACTGAAGACTTGAATGTGTCAAGAAGGAAGACCCATGCCGTCCCTTTAGCAGGTGATGGACCCAGAAAGCTTTATTCAAGGGGGCACAAAACAAAGGCCTAGATATTACAGATGTCACAGGTCAGTTCAAACAAACCCTAGGCAGCTGTGCACCCCTCTCTAGTTTCTTAATCTCTCTCTTCTCTCCATCTCTTTATTAATTCATATAAGAACTTTTGTTGGTTGACAGATGGAATTGAATGGGATGAGGAATATTTACCATTGCACAAAAATGAATATTCGGGCTATTACTCTAATATGATGATAAGTTTGGGACTCTGTCCTCTTATTTAGGCAAGAGGTAAGAAAATATGTGGAGGATAAATGAGCGTTATTAGGCAAAGCCATAAATTTATCTTTCTTGTTAACAGAGTCCAAATACATATAGACAGGAGTATATACTGAATAGCCAGCAAGGTGGCTACACTGTAATTAAATTATCATCTTTTGATTCCTCCTTCAGCACAGGGAACAAATACAGAGACCCACAGCCAGACGTTACACACAGAGACACTTCAGAACACACAGCTCTAAATGGGATGTCTCCATCAAATCCCTCCCCTCAGAAGGAAGAGAAGGAAGGCAGGAGTGGGGGAGACAGAGGGATGGAGGACATTAGGAGAACAAGGTCTTCTAAATCAACTGAGCAAAGCTCATATGAATTCACGGAGACTGAAGCAGCAACATTGGAGCCTGTACCGGTCTGCACCAGGTCCTCTGTGTGTATATTATGGTTTTCTGTTTAGACTTTTGTGGGACTTCTGAATGTGTGAACAAGTAGGTTTCTGGTTCTTGTGCCTTCTCTTGGGAGTGTTTTCCTTCTGTTGGTTTGCCTTGTCCAACTTGGATGTGATTTTTGTTTTATCGCATTTTATGTTGTCATGTTTGGTTATTATCCCCTAGAAGCCTGTTCTTTTTAAATGAGAGACAGAAAGGGAGTGGACCCAGAAGGGAGAGAAGGTGGGGGGAGACTGGGAGAAATAGAGGGAGGGAAAACTGCTATTGTGATATATTGTATGAGAAAAGAATCTATTTTTAATAAAATGGAAAAATAGTTATCTCTCATCTTTAGGCACACTGTTCTATATTCTGCTATATGATGCTAACTTGCAAGGGTTCTGTTTTATGCCATACTCCCACCCCACTTCCAGAAACCACCAATTAATTAACTGCATTCCTTCCTTTGAAGTATGCATTTTGTCCTCACAGGTACCTTCCTTGGAATTTATTTTATTGTTGTAAACAGGATCTGACTCTATGTGTAGCTCAAACTGTCCTGGAACTCAAGATGTAGCTCATGCTGCTCTCAAACTTGTGGTAATTCCCCTGTCTCAGTCCCCGCAGTGCCAAGACTAAAGACTTGAGATGTCATATCTGGCTTCATTGGAGATTTTGAGGTGCCTACAGCTGAGTAACCCAGTTTCAGGCATCTGAGTTTCAGAGTGTTCCTCTTCTAATTTGCTAAAGTCTAGCGACAACTTTCCCACAGTTCCCAGAGGTTCATGGGTTTTAGAGGCTTCCCACAGTTTCTATGTTAAATCAACATCTCATTGTGCTTATTCATTCATTCATTCATTCATTCATTCATTCATTCATTCATTATTCATTCATTCCTTCAATGCCTGGCTATCAGCTCTTTATTTCAAAGGTTTTGTTTATTTGTTTGTTTGTGAGAATGATGGACATTTTCATTTTCCTGCCTGATCTGAAGGAAGTCACCAGTGGTGTGCTCCTCAGGTTCTGTGAAGAGGGAATAAGAGAGGAGTATGAAGTGTTTATCCAATCACACAGGGATTACTTATATCACTATTATTTATCCATGTCCAAATCTTCTATTAGGTAAAGCCTCATGAGGACAGAGATCATGGCTGGGCCTACCAATACCTGGAATGTGGTATGATTTGAATAAATGTTTGTCAAACAGATTGAGGGAGAGTTTGGAAGGATGCAAAGAAATTTAACTTTCTTTTTTCTCATGGCAGGGCTTAATCACCCTTTACAAATTCCATTCTACAACAGTGTTGTGAATCACTTTCAATCCCATGACACACTCGTTTTACCCCATTTCCCACAGTATGCTAGAATTACATATCATAAAAAGCCTGAGTGTATGAGAGTTAGCAGTGGTTGTGCGCTTCATGTAGCCAGAACCAGAGGGTGTTTTTGCCCTCATAGCTCTCAGTGTCTACAGCACTGGGCTTCATGCTTGCTGGTTCGAGCTCCTTAGAGGCACCCTGCAGCTCTTCCCTGCCTGTGATCCTTCTGTGAAGAGTCCTCCAGGGAAGCTGATACCAGGAACCTCCAGAACCCAACAGACTCCCCCCCCCACAATCCTGTGTCTTTGGTCCATAGCTGGAAAACAGAGGTAGAAGAGCCTCCTTTCTTTGTATCTTGAGCACAGGTTCATTTCTACTCCCTTACCTTTCCCTCAGCCTGCAAGAAGCATCAATGAACAAAATACAGCGAAAATTCAATCACTGATTTTTTTCACCATGTACATTCTGTCTCAGAAAGCCAGTGGTCCATGCTTTAATAGAAGTGGGATAAGAGGCAGGGAAGAAAAACAAGAGAAAGAATTAATAAAATATCCAGCTGTAAAGGGGAAGGTTATAGGCCTTAATGAGGAAGCTACAATGGTTGACCTGGTAAACGGACATGAATGGACATGGTTAGTGAACCTGTCAGCTTTCCTAAATAACTGTGTATCTTCATAGATCAGTGCTGCTGCATGCTTTTTGCAGTGGGAGTGGTAGCTGCTGAGGTCCATAACTTTCCATAGAAGAACCACAAATGGGATGCCCGTGTCACTACTTCCAAGGCTCCAGCATCGCAGAGAAGTTAGGAAGCACTCAAGGTTAGGATGGAGTGCTGTGAAATCTGTTTTCTAGGGATGACATGATCATTGCACTTTGAACTCATGGAGGTTGTGCTTACTTGGGGAGGGGCACATGAGGCCCAGTCTTTCTCAAGGATTCATAAGCTTAGTGGATGCTGGGAAAAGAAGAGATGTTTTCGTCATGCCTGTAAATAACCTTTCAAAGATGCTCCCCTTAGCTTACCCTGATTGTGGTAGTTTGAATGTAATTGGCCCTCATCATCTAATAGGGAGTGGCACTATTAGGAGGTGTGACTTTGCTGGAGTGGGTATGGCCTTGATGGAGGAAGTGTGTTACTGTGGGGGAAGAGCTTTGAGGTCTCTTTTTCTCAAGCTTCCCTCAATGTGACATTCAGTCAACTTCTGTTGCCTGAAAGATGTAGCACTCTTATTCACAGCACCATGTCTGCCTGCATGCTGCCATTCTCTTCTTCATGATGATAATGGCTGAAACTGTAAGCGAGCCACCTGCAACTAAATTTTTTCTTTATAAGAGTTGTTGTGGTCATGGTGTCTCTTTGCAGCGATAGTAAACCCTAACTAAGACACTGATTAAACTTACTGAGCTGCACATACATAAGATGTGAATGTAAAAGGGGGGGTGTTAGTTGAGAAGGTGATCAGTGGAATGGAGGACAAGAGAGAGTAATGGGGTGAGTATGATCAGAATACATTATATACGTGCATGGGGATGTCACAGCAAAGCCAATTATTGTATATAATCATTACATGGTAACAAAAATTTTAAAATTTTGCCACAGAATAGAAGAAAGAAGGATCCATATTTTGAGTTTAATTTTATTTTTGTCCTTAGTACTTGGCTATCCAGTAGGTTTGCTAACAAACCATGCACATGCTGATCTTGGTAAGAAAGTTCTGTTTATTCACCTTTAATTGATTTTGAAACAGGAAGGACTTTAGAAAAAGGGTGCTTTCCCTGTGACACATTAGCAGGCAGAGTCACACATTTGCCATCCTTCTATGTAGTGCTATCCTCAGGAAGTCCTCATGAAGAAGCCGTCACATCACCCAGACGTTGGAGCACAGAAGGACCAGAGACTTCTAAAACCTTTCGTTGCACATGTCATAGCCCCGGCAGCACCTGAAGTTCACCAGATAGGAGCCCCACTTTATGCTTTTCACATTAGCACAGTTCTTTAGGCAGCCCATGAAGCTTAACCACATGGTGCCATCCCCTGCAGAAGAGGGAAGAATAGATCAGCAAGCCCAGCAAAGGCTTCTGTAAGTCAGCTTCTCTCCAAGGTGCACTGGCATCTCAAAATCACCATGTGGTGTTCATGCTCCATTATTCAGATATGAAGGGTTGGAAGGCTTTGGAAGTTGGTGGCCACACAAAAGAAATAGTGGTGCAGTTTTAAGACTTTATTGGAGGTAGGAAGGTCATGGGAGAAGTGCATCAGGGGTTGACCACACTGGGGGTTTCTTCTGAGAATCCCAAGGCTTGGGTATCTCTGAGAGTGGGAAACTATGTTGGAGAGTTGGAGCCATTTTTGAAGAAGCGTTGCACAGGTATACAGAGAGCTGTTTTCACAGCTACCAACTAGCTCCTCTCCGGATAGTATTCCATCCTGTCACCTGCATTCTGCCTACTCTGTTCTCGCCAGGCTTCTTTTTTTATTTATTTTTTTTTTTATTTTACATATCGATCCCAGTTCCCTCTCCCTCCCTCCCTCCCTCCCTCCCTCCCTCCCTCCCTCCCTCCCTCCCTCCCTCCCTCCCTCCCTCCCTTCTTCCCTCTCTCCCTCTCTCCCTTCCTTCTTCCCTCCCTCCCTCCCTTTCTCCCATGCCTCCCGACCTCCCTCCCATCCCACCCACCCACCACACTCTACTGTCACCTTGAGTACAACCTTTGCTTAAGCGGCTGCCTTCATTTATCTTTTATCATAGGGAATTATGGGAGTCACATTACTGTTTATCTCAGGAGAGAGGCTGTCTATAGTAACCGGAAATGCTTGTTCCCATCGTCCCTTCCTTCCCATGCCACTTACTTTTGAAGATCTTTCCCACCATACAGGCCTCTTCTGCTGTTGCAGTACATATCCCTCTTCCTCTAGAGCACTTCTCCCCAGGGAACTGGAGGTGACACATCCTACACTGCACAATTTCCACTACTTGAAGAGAGACAGACATGAGCGATGATGCTACCAGGAAAGAGCCCATCCTCCCAATCGTTCAAGTTTGAAGCATGCTTAGAGCTGGAAGGCTTTGCCAGCATGTTCCCTACCCCAAACCCCATCAAAGCACGGACATGTGTCACTATTAGAATGGGTGAAACCAAAAGGGTGACAGGAGTCCACCGTCTCTCAAGTTCAACCTTGGAAGATGGCAGGGGTAAAACAGGGAGGCAGAAGGAAAAGAAACAGTGCCAGGATGGTCAGGCTGGGATTTCTTTGTACTTACCACCATTGTTATTTTCATGAACAAGTACTTTATCAGCTGTTCAGGTGAGATAAAGAGAACGGCCTTGTACTTCTGTCTGAGAGTTGCCCTCCCCGTGCACTCTCCACTCCCCCTCCTGGCCTCCTCTTGCCTTCTAGCTTGGAGTTTTGAGTGGTTCTTGTCTATTATTCTGAAGGTGCTTTTGCCATGGTGTACCACTTTTCTCTTTTATCCTCTTTGTCATTTTAGGTCCCCTCCGAATCTTCTTCCCACCCCAAAGGGATGCAGCATAGGCCAGAAGAAAGGGGATAAATACATGTGGTCTTATTTCATTTTCTTCCTTCAGCTGAACCTCCATGATAGTCTCTCTTAGGATCGGACAATGAGAACAGACTTCCGAAATTCAGGAGGTTGATACCCTAGATTAGACCTGGTTTCTGCAAACCCCACATTCCACTTCTCAGGTCCCTTGTTTTTGTTCCTAGCTTTGTCAATTTCTGCTCCAGTTCTTTGTTAGCCCTAAAGACAGCTCCCATCCTGGCTGTATCCTGCCAGAAGAGGCTGCTGAATGTGGGAATTATGACTATTTGAGGTTTACTTTGAGCCCCCAGTGTCCACCACACTCCACTCATTCTGTATTCTCCCTGTCTTATTATTCATTTTTTCATCCATTTCTACTCACATTTGTCAATCTCATGTGGAAACGATGCAGAGAAAACTGTTGAAAAGACAAAAATATAAAAATCATAGTCTCTGCAGAGTAAACTTTTCCAACCCCCATTGCACAGCTTCTAGGAATCTCTCAATCTGTTAGTAAATCATCTACCTCCTCCTATGAGCATGAGGGCTTTGGTTAAGGTCCCAGTGACCTGATACAGGGTAAGCAGAAGGCACAGCACACAGGGGCTGTTCTTTCTGCTGGGTTGCCATGGCTGGCCTTCCTCATGGGAATTCTCACCCATTCCTGGATCCTGGACCTCTCTCACCAACTGGTGACTCTCAGGACTCACCCTTCAAATAGCAGAGTAAGATGAGACATTCCATTAAGTGAGACTTGCCCATTTTGGAAGCAGAAAGTTTCAAGTTAGGGCAGGACGTGTCACTATTTATACACTAGTGAGGCTGGTCTTCTTTAGTAGGAGTTAGGGGTGGGACACTGAGGAAGTCATTGAAAAGCATACCCTGGTTCTAGAAAAATCAGTGACTCTAATTTCTTTTCTTTGCAACTTGGGGAAAAGAGACTGGCTAGGAAAGTCCTGGACTTGATTTTTTCCACCTCTCAGGAATCTAATACATACCAGGTGACTGCTTTCCTGAGAGCACCTCTATCCTAGTAAGGCCTTAATGTAGGGTTCATGTGTTAAACACTTCAGTGCACATGCATGTATTACCATGCCTGGCCAGTATAATTCCTTATCTGATCTCATACAGAGATGCTTCCTTTGGCATGCCTCAGCTCTTTGCCTCTGTCTTCAGTTTAATCCCATAAGAGCTTCTAACCCTTTTATAGCTATTCACACATGCACACACACACACACACACACACACACACGCACGCGCATGCGCACACACACACATACAGGAAGGGGGAAGAAGAGGAAAGGAGGTAACACACACACATGAGAGAGAGAAAGGGAGAGAGAGAGACAGAGACAGAGAGAGAGAGAGAGAGAGAGAGAGAGAGAGAGAGAGAGAGAGAGAGAGAGAGAGAGAAAGGGAGTAAGACAGGGAGAGAGGAAGGCAGGGATTATGTGTGATCTAATAGTTAATGTTAGTAATTAAGATAAGAATAAAAGAAAATGATATTGTCAACACCTAGAGAAATTAAGAGCACCTGGTGAACTAAAGCCATGAAAACAGATGTAGCTTCTGAATTTCTTGTTATTCAATAAATGCTAACACTCTGGAAAGAAACATATGTCCATATGTTTTTTTTTTTTTGGCGTATCTCATACTCATTTAAAAGAAGGATCCAAAGGACTACCAAGTGGGCTCGGTGGGTAAGGTGCTTGCGCCAAGCCTGACTACCTAAGATTAAGACTCAGAATTCACATAGAGAGCACAGAGAACTGACTCCTGCAAGCTGTCTCCCAGCACAAATGTGCAGTGGTACACTCATGCTTTTCTCTCCCCAGAATAACAGATAAATAAATGTAAAAAAGGAAGTAAATAAGTAAAATAATAGAATTTCCAAATTAGAGTCTTTTATTAAATTTGTTCTTTGGCAAATACACATGTGTATGCATGCGTGCATGCATGTATGTATGTATGTATTTTCTTTATATATATATTATTTTTTCTTATTTTACATATCAATCCCAGTTCCTTCTCTCACCCTCCCTCTCTCCCTCCCTCCCTCCCTTCCTCCCTCCCATACCCCCCAACCCCTTCCCATCCCATCCTCCCCACTTAGCAGGAAGGGTGATGCATTCCAGGAGGGATCGTCAAAATTCATCAAGTCATTTGGAGTAGGAACTAGGCCCTTCCTCCTGCCTCTAGGCTGAGTATCCCTCCATGGGGAATGTGCTCCCAAAGTCCTTTCATGACCAGGGATACATCCTGGTTTCACTGTCAGAGGTCCTTTAGACTGCCCAGGCCTTCTAACTGAGACCCACGTTCAGGGGGTATGAGTCGGTCCAATGCTGGATTCCCAGCTATCAGTCTGGGGTCCATGAGCTTCCCCTTGTTCAGGTCAGCTGTCTCTGTGGGTTTCTGTAGCCTGATCTTGACCCTGTTTTCTTAACACTCCTCCCTCTCTGCAACTGAATTCCAGGAGTTTGACTCAGAGTTTAGCTGTGGGTATCTGCTTTTGTTTCTGTCAGCTACCAGATGAGGGCTCTATGATGACATATAAGTTAGTTATCAATCTCATTATCAGGGAAGGGCATTTAAGGTAGCCTTTCCACTGTTGCTCAGATTGTTAGTTGTGGTCATCCTTGTAGGTCTCTGGACATTTCTCTACAGTCAGTTTTCTCTTCAAACTTATAACGACTCCCTCTATAATGGTATTTTTTATTTTTATTTTTTGCTCTCGTCTATTTATCCCCTGACTCAATCTTTCTAGTACCACATGTTCTCTCCTTCCCTTCTCTTTCTTCTAACTCCCTCTCCACTCACTGCCCTCTCCACTCCCAATATGCTCAGGAGATATTGTTCCATTTCCCTTCTGTGAGGGACCTTGTATGAATCTCTTAGGTTCCTCCTTGAATTCTAGTTTCTCTGGCAGTGTGAATTATATGTTGGTGATCCTTTGCTCTATGTCTAAAATCTATATATGATTGAGTAGATACCATGTTCCTCTTTTTGTGACTGGGTTACCCCACTCAGGGTGGTTTCTTCAAGTTCCATTAATTTCCCTGTAAATTTAAAGATTCCATTTTTTCCCCCCACTGAGTAGTATTCCATTTGTAAATGTGCCACATCTTCTTTATCCATTTTTCAGTAAAGGGGCATCTAGGTTGCTTCCAGGTTCTTGCTATTACAAATAATGCTATGAACACAGTTGCACAGATGTCCTTGTTGCATGGATGTGGATCATTTGGGTATATGCCTAAGAGTGGGATTGCTGGGTCCTGTGGTAGACTGATTCCCATTTTCCTGAGGAACCACCATACTGATCTCCAAAATGGCTGTACAAGTTTGCATTCCCATCAGCACTGGAGGAGTGTTCCCCTTTCTCCACATCCTGTCTAGCATAAGTTGTCATTGGTGTTTCTAATTTTAGCCATTCTGACAGGAGTAAGATGGTATCTCAGAGTTGTTTTGATTTGCATTTCCCTGATGGCTAAGGATGTTGAACACTTTCTTAAGTGTCTTTCAGCCACTGTGGATTCCTCTATTGAGAATTCTCTCTTTAGTTCTGTACCCCACTTTTTAATAGGGTTATTTGGTGTTTTGGTGACTAGCTTCTTGAGTTCTTTGTACATTCTGGAGATCAGCCTTCTGTCAGATGTGGGGTTGGTGAAGATCTTTTCCCAGTGTGAGGGCTACCGTTTGGTCTTGTCAACTGTGTCCTTTGCCTTACAGAAGCTTCTCAGTTTAAGGAGGTCCCATTTATTAATTGTTGATCTCAGTGTCTATGCTACTGGTGTTATTTTCAGGAAGCAGACTCCTATACCAATTTCAATTTGTTCAAGGGTACCTCCCACTTTCTCTTCTAAGAGGTTCAGTGTGGCTGGATTTATTTTGAGGTCTTTGATCCAATTGGACTTAAGTTTTGTGAATGGCAACAGACATGGGTCTATCTGCAATCTTCTACACACCACCATCCAGTTGTGCCAGCACCATTTGTTGAAGATGCTTTCCTTCTTTCATTGTATACTTTTAGCTATTTTCTCAAAAATCAGGTGTTTGTAGGTGTGTGGGTTAATATCAGGATTATTTATTTGATTCCATTGGTCTACCTGTCTGTTTTCAGGACTATAGCTCCATAGTAGAGCTTGAAGTTAGGGGTGGTGATGCCTCCTGAAGTTCCTTTACTGTACATGGTTGTTTTGGCTACCCTGGGTCTTTTGTTTTTCCATATAAAGTTGAGTATTTTTCTTTCAAGACCTGTGAATAATTGTGCTGGGATTTTGACAGGGATTGCATTGAATCTGTAGGTTGCTTTGGGCAAGATTGCCATTTTTACTATGTTTATCTTACCTATCCAAGAGCATGGGGGATCTTTCCATTTTCTGGTATCATCTTTACTCTCTTTCTTTAAAGATACAAACTTCTTGCTGTATAGGTCTTTCACTTTTTTGGTAAGCATTACCCCAATATACTTTATGCCATTTGTGTCTATTGTAAAGGGTGTTGTTTCTCTGATTTCTTTCTCATCCCCTTTATTATCTGTTTATAGTAGGGATACTGATTTTTTTTTAGTTAACTTTCTATCCTGCTAATTTGCTGAAGGTATTTATCAGCTGTAGGAATTCCCTGATAGTGTTTTTCAGGTCACTTATGTAAACTATCATATCATCTGCAAATAGTGAGAGTTTGACTTCTTCCTTTCCAATTTGTATCCCCTTGATCTCCTTTTGTTGTCTTATTGCTTTAGTTAGAACTTGAAGTACAATATTGAGGAGATATGGAAAGAGTGGGAAGCCTTGTCTTGCTCCTGATTTTAGAGGAATGGCCATAAGCTTCTACCTATTCAGTTTGATGTTGGCTTTTGGTTTACTGTATATTGCTTTTATTATGTTTAGGTATGTTCCTATAATCTCTGATTTCTCCAAGAACTTTATCATGAAAGTGTGTTGGATTTTGTCAAAGGCTTTGTCAGCATCTAGTGAGATGATCATGTGGTTTTTCTTTTTCAGTTTGTTTATATGGTGGATCACATTGATATATTTTTGTATTCAACATCCCTGCAACCCTGGAATAAAGCCTACTTGGTCATGGTGGATGATTTATCTGATGTGTTGTTGGATTCTATTTACCAGTTTTTTATTGAGTATTTTTGAATCAATTTTATGAGGGGGTATTGGTCTGTTGATCTCTTTCTTAGGTATGTCTTTGTGTGGCTTGAGTACCAAGGTAATTGTTCCCTTGTAGAAAGAGTTTGGTAATGAACTTTCTCTTTCTATTGTGTGGAACAATTTGAAGAGTATTGGTATTAGCCCTTCTTTGAATTGAAGCCATCTTGTCCTGGGATTTTTTTTTTTTTTTTTTTTTTTTTGGTTGGGAGGCTTTTGATGACTGCTTCTATTTCATTAGCGGTTATAGGTCTATTTAAATTCCTTATCTGTTATTGATTTAATTTTGGTAAGTGATAGCTATCCAGAAATTTGTTCATATCCTTTGAATTTTTGAATTTTGTGAAGTACAGGTTTTCAAAGTATGACCTGAAAATTGTCTGGATTTCCTCAGTGTCTGTTGTTATGTCCTTTTAGTTTCTGATTTTGTTAATTTGCATGTTCTCTGTCCACTTTTTGTTTAGCTTGGATAAAGGTTCCTCTATCTTGTTGATTTTCTCAACAAACCAACTCTTTGTTGCATTGGTTTTTTTGGTATTGTTTTCCTGGTTTCTACTTTATTGATTTCAGCCCTCAAATTGATTATTTCCTGGTGTCTACTCCTCCGGGATGATTTTGATCCTTTTTGTTGTAAGGATTTCAATTGTGCTGTTGATTCTCTAATGTGATTATTCTCCCTTTTCTTCATATCAGCACTTGTTACAATGAAATTTCCTTGTAGCACTGCTTTCAAAGTGTCCTGTAAGTTTGGGTATATATATGTTCATTCTCATTGAATTCTAGGAAATCTTTAATTTCTTTCTAATTCTTCCTTGACCCAGGAATGGTGAAATTGCACATTGTTCAGTTTCCATGAGTTTGTAGGATTCCTGCAATTTGTGTTGTTGTTGAATTCCAACTTTAAAGCATGGTGGTCTGATAAGATACAGGGGACTATTTCATTTTTTTATTTTTTTGGTATATGTTGAGATTTGTTATGTTGCCTAGTATGTGGTTGATATCAGACAAGGTTCCAAGTGGAGCTGAGAAGAGGGTATATTCTTTTGAATTTGGATGGAATATTCTATAGATGTCTGTTACATACAATTTGGACATAACTTCTGTTGGTTCTTTTGTTTCTTTGTTAAGTTTCTGTCTGGTGGTTCAGTCTAGTGATGAGAGTGGAATTTTGAAGTCTCACTATGAGTGTGTGAGGTTTTATGTGAGCTTTGAGTTTTAGTAGAGTTTCTTTTATGAATGTTGGTGCCTTTGTATTTGGGGCATAGATGTTCAGAATTGAGACTTCATCTTGGTGGACTTCTCCTGTGATGAATATGAAATGACCTTCTTCATCCCTTTTGATTGATTATGGTTTGAAGTTTAACTTGTTAGATATTAGGATAGCTACACTTGCTTGCTTCTTGGGTCCATTTGATTGGAAGATCTTTTCCCAACCCTTTACCCTGAGGTAACGTCTGTCTTTGAAGCTTAGATGTGTTTCTTGTATGCAGCAGAATGATGGATTCTGTCTTCGTATCCATTCTGTTAGCCTGCATCTTTTTATAGGTGAGTTAAGACCATTAATGTTGAGGGAAAGTAAGAACCACTGATTATTCTTGTTTGTTTTTAGATTTGTTGTTGGTGGTGGTATAGTGAGTATATTTGCCCCACTTTTTCTCTTGGGTTCTGCTAAGGTGGGATTATATATTGCCTAGGTCTTTGTGAGAGTAGTTAACTTCCTTGGGTTGGAGTTTTCCTTTTAGAACTTTCTGTAGGGCTGGATTTATGGATATGTATTGTGAAACTCTGGTTTTGTCATTGAATATCTTATTTTCTTTGCTATAGTGATTAAGTTTTGCTGGGTATAATAGCCTGGGCTGGCATCCGTGGACTCTTTGTATTTGTAGAACATCTATCCAGGGCCTTCTGGCCTTGAGTGTTTTCATGGAGAAGTCGGGTGTAATTCTGATAGATCTGCCTTTATATGTTAATTGGCTTTTTTCCTTCACTGCTCTTAATATTCTTTCTTTATTCTGTATATTAGGTTTTTTCATTATTACGTGGTAAGGGGACATTTTTTGGGGTCCAGTCTATTTGGCATTCAGTATGCTTCTTGTCTTTTCATAGGCATGTCCTTCTTCAGATTGAGAAAGTTTTCTTCAATGATTTTGTTGAATATGTTTTCTGCACTTTTGAGCTTGGCTTCTTCACCTTCTTCTATGCCTATTATTCTTAGGTTTGGCCTTTTCACTGTGTCCCACATTTCCTGGATGTTTTGTGTTAAGGATTTGTTGGATTTAAGATTTTTTTTTTCTGGTCAATGGTTTATTTCCTCTCTTTTATCTCCAGCACTTGAGATTTTCTCTTTGATCTCTTGTATTCTGTTGGCTATGCTTGCATCTGTAATTCCTGATCATTTACCCAGTTATTCTATTTCCAGCATTCTCTCAGTTTGTGTTTTCTTTATTGTCTCTATTTCAGTTTTCAGGTCTTGAACTGTTTGAATTGTTTCCTTCATCTGTTTGATTGTTTTTTTCTTGGCTTTCTTTATTTTCTGTAAGAGATTTGTTCATTTCTTGCATTTTTCCTTGGTCTTTTCCTCTATTATTTCCATTTTTTTGTTTGTTTTTTTCTTTCATTTCCTTAAGGGATTTTCTTACATCATCTTTGAGGGCCTCTATCATCATTTTTATGAATTTATTTTTTAATTTTTGCTTCGTCTGTTTTGGTGTGTTCAGGTCTAGTTGGTGTACTGGTGGTGTCATACTGATCTTTGTATTATTGAGTGTTTTCTTGAATTGCCATCTTCCCATGGCTTCTTCCAGTGGATGCAGGTGGATTCTCTCTCCCTCTACCCTGCCCTCCTGGTGGGTATAGGTGGGTCATGTGTTCGATGTCAGTAACTCTGGATGATTCAAGTTCTCTTAGAGTTCTCTCCTCTGCTAGAGGGCAGGCAATTGGGTCCAAAGATCAGGGGAGTACAGCCTCAAGGTAGTCCTCTGGCAGAGTGCTGGAGGCAATGGCATCCAAAGATGAGGTGACTGTGGCCTCAAGGTGGTCCCGTGTGGATAGGCTCATCTGGTGTGCTTAGAGCCGACCCTTGGAAGTTCCATGGAGGTGGAGGGGTTGTTGGTCCCACCCTCTGGCCCAATGGTCACCTGGAGCAGCAGGCCAGCAGGACACAGGCTGGGAGGGATGGCAGGCTCTGAGTACTGTATGGAACAGAGTACCAGTACTACCCAAGGCCAGGATACAGGGGGAGGGGGTGAGATGCAGTGGTAACCCAGGGAGTTTTCAGGGAAGGATGTGTGTGTGTGTAATTTGGGCTGTACTGGTCTCAGGTTCACCTCTGGTAGAATGCCTGAGGCGATGAGATCCAAAGATGAGGCACTTGCGGCCTCAAGGTGGTCCTGCGTGTATAGATGGGTCTGGTGTGATCAGAGCAGGCCCAGTAAGTTCCACGGACTCTGGCCCAATGCTCACCTGGAGCAGCAGGGTAGCAGAACAAATGGTGGGGGTAAGCATATGTATGTATTTTCATACATATATGTAGTGCATTCTATTATTTCTTCTTTTGTTTTTTGAGACAGGGTTTCTCAGTGTAACAGCTCTGGCTGTCCTGGAACTTGCTTTGTTGACCAGTCTAGCCTTAAACTCACAAAGATCTGCCTGCCTCTGCCTCCTGAGTACTGGAATTAAATAAAGGAGCATGCCACCACCACCAGGCTGTAATGTGTTCTTATGACTGTCATCCTTACTACCCTCTTGCTTCCCTGTAGCCCCTATTACTCATATCCTCCTTTCTGCAATCCCTTTTCCTACATTCATGTCTTTTTTCTTTGTTTTGTGACCCACTCAATCCAGCCAGGGCCATTTGTGTTTTCAATGGTTTGGAACTATCCACTGGAACATGTGGTCTCACCCTGGGCTCAGAACTTGAAGACAATGGCTATTGGAGAATCCATTAGAAACCCGCAGTTCAGTTTTGAAGGATAGGACCACAGGGGCCATTCCCTCATCTGTGATTAGTTGTTGACAGATGCAGTCTTATGCAGGTCTATTACACCTATCTACTTCTGCTGTAAGTTCATGATCCCATTGGCTATGTTACCTCTCTAGGGGTGCACATTGGATTATCATATTCTCAACTCATAATTTTTTGTTCTCTTGCAAAGTATCAGGTTTCCATATGGCTTTTCAATGCACTCATCATTCTGATGAACTATCCTTTCCTGTTTGCTCCCTGTCTTCACTTCTCTACTCTCATACCTGGTTAACATTCCCCTCTTGCCTGTGCTCCTTGCTCTCAGTCCTCATATCACCTGTGCTGCTGTTCCACCTCCCTGAAACATCTTTCACTCTAATGATCCTTTACTAGTTTCCTGGATTGCTTTAAAACTCTCTGTGTGTGTGTGTGTGTGTGTGTGTGTGTGTGTGTGTGTGTGTGTGTGTGTGCAGGTGCCTGTGGAGGAAAGCAGAGGGTGATGAGTGGATGTGGGTACTGAGAAACAAATTCAGATCCTCTTCAAAAGCAGTATGTGCTTCTAAGTGCAGGCCCATTTCCTGCCTTCTCCAGGGTTTCTAAGATAACTCCCCAAATCTGAAGACTGGAAGCTAGGCTCTACATTTGAAAGAGTGCATGTAGTTTCAGGCTCGAGTTGCCTTGCTCAGGATAATTTTTCCAGTTCCAACTATTTACCTGCAAGTTTCATAATTATGTTTTTCCTTACAGTTGAATAAAATTTCATTGTGTTTACTTACTATATTTTTCATTAACCATTCTTGCATTGATGAATGGTTGTTTGTTTTTTTATTGCTCTTGTTGTTTGTTCATTTGTTATTAAATAGATCTAAGGTTAGTGAGATGGCTTAGTGTGTAAAGGGACTTGTTCTATGAGCCTTGTGGCATAGGTTCAATTCCTGGGACTCATATAAAGATGGAAACAAAAGAAGGGGAGAAACTGACCCCAGAAAGTTGTCCTCTGACTACTACATGCTGTAATATGTGTGAGTATATACACACAAACACACCATGCACATACATAGATATCCAACAAAAATAAATTTGTTCTTAATAAGGTATACAAAACAAACAAACAAACAAACAAACAAACAAACAAACCTATTCTTTCTTTGGTGGTGGAAGTGTTTCTGCATAGTGACCTTGTTGATAGGCCAGTGAGGCTGGTGGTGAATGGTAGAGTCGGAGGAATGCTATCTCAGTGTGGACAGATTGCCTGAGAGATCATGGAACGAAGAGAAAGAGCCTCAGTTGTTGTTCCAATGTAATGCCTCAGTTTGCTGGAATCTGTCCAATACCTACAGGGTATCTATCAATGACCCAGGGGGGAAAGAACAACTTCTTCTTCATCAGGGTTTGAAGTAGTGGTCAGATAGGAAAGCCTATCTCATTGCCTCGGGTAAGCAAGGAACATAACTTTGTGTGACAAGGAAAGAAAAGCAAAGAACAAAAACATACAAACTAAACAACATCCAACAAATTTATTTCTACCTTCATGGATGATATGGAGGGGCAGAAAATATGCAGATAATATGTGTTACTCTAAAACACACACACACACACACACACACACACACACACACACACACACACACACACACACACGTCTTTGGAGAGCATTCACATGCACTCTCTTCTGTCATGAGACTAGCTAGTGCTCAGATTGTCAGGAATCCCAGAATTGCCCATTATCTCCACATTTCCATAGAGTTTTTTCCTCTTGTGCTGAGAACCAGGGAAGGTATTAATGACAGTAAAGTGGCTAGGGAGGTATGTCTGGATTCCAAAGGTGGAAAAAAAAAACCCAATAATCTATTTATTGTTCCTATGACAACAATTGGATTAATCTTATTTTTTTCAATAGACTATATTAACAAACCTGTCTGTTACTTGAGTACAATATTTAAAGGTGGTCTTAGCTAAGGAGAAATGAGGGGCCCTTCTACTGTTTTCCATGGTAAATTCAATAGAAAGAGGAGGCCACACCCAGACACCTGTGTACAAACTGCTAGCAGTTGTGTTGCAAATTTCTATTTGTGTCTATTCTATTTTCATAATTTCAGTGTCTTTTATTAGTATTCTTTACTAAAATTGTTCTAGATTCTTTAAGTCTTTAACTTTAGGTTTTTGTTCAAGGAGGAAATGTATCAGATAAGTAACCTTATGCTTTTCCTTAAGAAGAGAGAAAACAAAAAGCAACTGAAACCCAGGCCAACAAAAGATAAGAAGATAAGAGTAGAGATCTGAACTGAAATAAACAAAACATTAAGCAGGAAAACATTAGGTCAGAGATGTGATGGCTTGCTGATTTCATGCACACAATGTTCTCACAGAACCCAGGTTGGGTGGCTCACATTCTTCCATAACTACAGCTTCAGGGGAGTCAATGTATTCTTCTGGCCACCAAAGGCACAACATTTGCACACACTCCCATATATGTACACATAATTAATAATGAACAAACTTTCATTGAGAAATCAATAAAAGCAAATATTGGTTCTTGGAATAAATAAGTTGTTAACAAACTTCTAGCACAGCACATGAAGATAAAGAAAGAGGGAGAGAAATGTAAAATTACTAACCTTGAGAATGAAAACTGTCATATTATTTCTGACCTTGCAGAAGCAGAAAGGACAATAAAAGAATATGGTCAATAGTCATACACAAACAAGTTAGATATTTGGGCAAAAAATATGTTCCTTGAAAAATGAAATTGCCAAATTTACTCAAGAATAAGCACACGTTTGAATAGATTATCAACAAGTAAATACACCCAATTAGAAATCAAAAGAGTGTCTACAAAAAAAAGTGCAAGCTTAGACAGTTCCATTGGAGTATTCCACCAGATCCTTAACGAAAATTAAGCACCAAGGCTTCAAAAACTCAGAAGCACAAACAGGCAGGGAAGTCTTCTCAATTCATTATGTAGTATGGTCCCATTCTTAAACTATGGGAAAAATTATAGGAAAAGAAAACTAAATTTTGACAAAATTAGTGATGCCGTATGATCCACACATGAACTCACGGAGACTGTGACAAGCATACGCAAGACCTGCACAAACTCAAGCCAGTATGGAAGAGCAGAAGTGGGCAAGAGGTCCACCCATTCCAAGCTGTTCGCCATTGACAGCTGCTGGGAGAAGGAAACTCAGTTTTCTTCATTGAAATAACACTGCGCATGCTATTGGTACTCTTGGGCAGGTCCCACAGTTAGGAATAGTTGGCCAGTACAAAGTGAATTCCATATTTTTGTTTTCACACAAGAGAAAGAACATGAAGATGGTTATGTAGGGAGGTCATGGAAGATCAATAAGAAATTTGGGGAGGGCCAAGGAAAATGATCAAAATACATTGCATGAAATTTTCAAAGAAATGAAAACATTAGAAAAAGTTTTAATAATTATGAATATCAAGGACATCACCAGAATGACAGGACAGGTGTTACGGGTGCTCATCCTTCACTCAAACTGCCATGAGTAGCCACACAAAGATATTTTCCAAAGAGGGAAAGATTTGAGGTAGGACATACAGCAGTAGGCACAGCACAGAAATAAATAACGACAGGTACATTGAAAAGGGCTTGGAGTTCAACTTCACATTACTACCCTCACCTCCCTCACACATAGCAACATAGCAGAGATAGAGAGGGGAGGGAAGAAGAGAGAGTAGAGGGGAGACTGGGAAGGGAGGAGGATGAATCTCCTGGAGACAGGAAAGTGCACTGAGAACATGCCCCAACAAAACTCTGCATGAAACCAGCCCTTATGACTCAACCCAGGTCTGGGAATTCCATCTCCAGTACCAGCACAAAACTCTCAGCACTGGGATCAGGCCAGTGTCCATGGACCTTAGGTCAAGGCTGGCCTCAGACTTCATGACTGGCCCAGCACCAGGGGGTCCTTTGGCCATAGGCTAGCCCCTGTGGACCTATAGTCCAGATTAGTACTTATGTTCCATGTAACCATTGATCTGTTTGCCACTGGAGATGTTTAAATGACAAGGTATAGTATTTTGTATGAAGAGAATCAAATTCTTTTTGTGTCTACCTTTTTAAAGAAATAAATTTTGTTTATATTAAAAATAATCCCATTTTACATATCAATCCCAGTTCCCTCTCCCTTCCTTCCTCCCTCCCCCCCATGCCTCTTCCCCATTACATCCCCCATCCACTCTCTAGGGAGGGTGAAGCCTTCCAATAGGGATCATCAAAACCTTTCAAGTCATTTGGGGCAGGGCCTAGGCCCTCCTCTGTGTATCTAGGCTAAAAGAGTATCTCTCCATGGGGAATGGGCCCCCGCCATCCTTTCATGCACCAGGGATAAACACTGGTTTCACTGTCAGAGGCCACATGGACTGCCCAGGTCTTCCAGCTAACACCCATGTTCAGGGGTCTGGGTTTGGTCCTATGCTGGTTTCCTAGCTGTCAGACTGGTGTCAATGAGTTCCCACTTTCCCAGGACAGCTGTCTCTGTGGCTTTTCCCAGCATGGTCTTCATCCCCTTGTTCATCACTCCTCCCTCTCTACAACTGGATTTCAGGAGTTTAGCTCAGTGCTTAGCTGTAGATCTCTGCTTCTGCTCCCATTAGCTACTGAATGAAGGCTCTAGGATGGCATTTAAGGGAGTCATCAATCTCATTATAGTGGAAGGGCATTTAAGGTAGCCTCTCCACTATTGCTTAGATTCCTAGTTGCAGTCATCCTTGTGGGTCTCTGTACAATTCCCTAGCGCCAGATTTCTCCTTAAACCTATATTGGCTCCCTCTATTGATGTGTCTCTTTTCTTGCTCTCCTCTATTCATCCATGGACTCAATCTTCCTGATCCTCTTTAACTCCATGTAATATAATATTCCCACTCTAGGGGAAGGGAAAAACCCATAAACATATTACATGCAAAGTTCTACAAAAGAATGAGTGCAGGGACTTCATCTGTTTCACCTCTAAACTGGGAAGAACACTGGTGAATGAATAAATGAGGGGTAGTATAATGGCAGATTATTCAACAACAAAAGAGAATGAACAATTAATAAATTCAACAAGAGTATCGTACTGAATGAAAAGTTCGATAAATGACTATGTATAATTCTACCCGTGGAATAGTCACAAGATTATGTGAATGGCAAACACACTAGTGCTCTGGATCTGGGTGGAAAGCCTGACTCTAACACCACAGAGTTTCTTGTGAAGATGAACAGCATGTGTTTTGCTTTGGGAGAATTTTACACAAATTCCATACTGATACATGCTAAATGAGTATATGTCCAACTGACAAAACATAAATAAGTTTACATTTAGCACTACTGTCTCTTGGTTTAGAAAATGTATCATGGTTATTGAAGATGGCATTGTTGGGAAAGCTACATGAAAGGAACACAAAAACTATTTTTCTTCCTTCTTTCCTTCCTTCTTTCCTTTTTTCCTGGAGACAGGCTTTCTTTGTGTAGCCTTGGCTGTCCTAGAACTCACTCTATAGATCAGGCTGGCCCTGAACTCACAGAGATCCTCCTGCCTCTGCCTTCTGAATGCTGGGCTTTAAAGTATGTGCCACCACCACGTGGTAACTTTTGCAATTCTTGAGATATTTAAAAATCAACTTTAAAAAATAATGCATTTATATGATTGAGTTCGTGGTCAACAATCATGACCTATTTCTCCATTTATCTTGTTGACCCTTCCTATTCCTGTTACTTACCCTCAGAGAACTTGTTCAGCTTGTATTAGATTTCTTTGTAGATTTTTGGGACATTGTTCCAGAAACAGCCTGGGATGCAGCACACACTGTTAGGATCAGAACATCCTTGAACTGAAGACACTTTGATGATAAAATCCAGATGGGCACTAGATCAGAGGCAAAATGCTTAATCAGGCAAGAATAGGGACCAGGTCACTCAAACAAGCAAGCACTGCAAGTCTTGGCAGCATTCAGAGGCTGGTGGAGATAGAGAAAGAAGCTGTGAGAACATTCAGGACATACAGTCAAACCAAAGAAAAGCAGAACATCTCCGTTTCTCTGAAGACTGAAAACATGCATCCAAAGGATGAAAGCCCAAGGTTACGCAAGGATACAGCCTTTTCTCTTAGGCTAAAAACTTACCTGAGCAAATATTATGTTCAGATGCACTACCTAAAAGTAAAACTAGTTTGCTCAGTGCTGGGTTCAAACTCAAGGTCTGTGTATGTTAGATTAATTTCTCATCACCATGCTTTACTCCCAGTCCCAGTCTTGTAACATACCTCTCTCTCTCTCTCTCTCTCTCTCTCTCTCTCTCTCTCTCTCTCTCTCTCTCTCTCTCCCTCCCTCCCTCTCCTTCCCTCCCCCTCTCCCTCCTTCCCTCCCCCCTCTCCATCCCATAGAATGGTCTAATGCAGCTCCAAAGTTGCTCTTCCTGTCTGGCTTATTTCTGTTACACTTGGATTGGCTGCCACCAAGTATTCAGGTCTCTATAGTTCTAAATTAACGTAACAGTCAAGATAGTAACATTCTAAGTCTAATGGAAACACCAATTTTATTTTTCATTGTTGTGAATTTAGTTTTGACCACCCTGTTTTCCATCTGTTTTCTATTCTGTTTCCTATCCCACCTCTTGTCACTCAGTGCCACTACTCTGGCTTTATAATGTGTGATTTGGTTTAGATATAGTTTGGATCTCTGAGAGTGAGTGGGAGAAATAGTCTTCTTAGGGAGAAGTACGTCAATGGATTATCCAATATCAAATGGTCAGCTCTGAAAACATATATACAAGTAACATTATACAGACCAAGCAGGTTTCACTTACATATTTAGGAGTGTGTGTGTGTGTGTGTGTGTGTGTGTGTGTGTGTGTGTGTGTGTTTCAACATTCCTTAGATGTTTGTAGTTCTTTGTGTAGGACTGAGACCTCATGGGCTTTTCTTATCCATATCAGCATACCTGTTGCTATTGTTCTTCTTCAGCTCATATTGAGGCAGTCAATTTGGTGAGAATTTATAGGTGGCACTTCAGGCATTCCCAGGAGACACAAATTCACAGAACACTCTCCATTGTCAGTCTTTTACAGTCTTCCAGTTGCCTCTTCCACAATGATCCCTGAGTGTCATATGCAGGAGTTGTGTTTAGATAGATGTATCAATTGGAGCTGGCCTCTACAGCTCTGCATTTAATTAGTTGGAGTTTTCTGTAATGACCTGTCTGTTGCAAAGAGAAGTTCCTTGATAAGGGGTGAGGAATACACTCATCTGTGGGTGTAAGGACAAACACTTAGAATGTAACTAGGGGTTATGCTGGTTTAGCAAAATGGTGGGTATCGGTTCTCTTCCTTGATCTATGACTTCAGTAGCTGGGAAGTTGGTGAGGCTTCCAGGACCAGTCATGATTTCCTCCCTGGAAGCCTCTGTGTAGTTGTTTGGTGCCATGAGAGCTAGTCCTCCAGGAGGAGCCTTTTAGGTCAGTTCCAGTTCAAGGGCCCTGGCTCCTGTGTCTGAAGTGCATGGTGTCTTTAGCCATAGGGACTTCTACCTCTGGGGGCAACCAAGGGCAATAGCAATAGCTTATAGTGTTGCTAGAGCTTCTTGTACAATCTTGATAAGCAATTCTAAAGAGGGGTTCTGGTGTGTGTTGTTACATGCACTTTGCTTTTTGAAGGGAGCACTGTCAGCCAAGATGGGAAAATTTCATTTAAACTATATATGAATATTTATACATACACTGATGAATATTATAGGTATTTTTAGATAGGTAACAATATGATTCCTTATTGGTTTTTTAGACATCCTTATTTACTCCTCTCCTGTAGAGGGAGACTTTCTCTGTCCTGTTGGTTCCACTGAACCAGTTTTTATCTACCCATTGAGTAGTCTATTAGGTCCCATCTACCAGGTGTTCACAGCTGCTAAGAAATAACCACTTAGAGACTCAATATATATTTATAATTGTTTGGCCAATGACTCAGGCTTCTTACTGGCTATCTCTATCTTAATTATTAACCCATTTCTATTAATCTGTGTATCATCATGTGGCCTTGGCTTACCAGTGATGCCCAGGTCTCTTGACTTCCTGGAGGCTACACAGCATCCCTCTCACTCTGTTTTCCTTCTCCCTGGCTCTTTGTTCAGAATTCTCTACTATCTATATAAATTCTGCCTGACCATTAGCTGAACCAGCTTTATTAATCAACCAATAAGAGAAACATATAGTTACAACATACAGAGGACAAAACCCATCACTCTCCCTCCATTTTGCATTTTTCCCTCCCTTCCCCTAATTAGAATCTCTCCCTTTCTATTTCTCCAATCAGATCACTTGTGCTTTGCTATTCCCCTATTGCTCTTCAAGCTCCTTCCATTCCTCTAGCAACGTGGTCCTCTTTTACTTTCCTGGTTTCTGTGGTTACTTCAGTATATGTACTCACATCTGAAGATTTGTAGTATGACAGAGCACGTGTAGCATTTGCCTTTCTGTGTATGGGTGACCTAATGATATGATCTTTTGGAGCTCCATCTATTTACCTGCATATTTCATGTTTTCAATTTTTTTTCTTTACAGCTGGATAGCATTCTACAGTGTATTTGTAATACATTTCAATTATCTATTCATCAGTTGATGGGTATTTAGGTTGTTTTTATATAGTTATTGTGAATAGAGTGGCAATGAAAATGGCTAAATAAGTATCTGTGAAGTAGGGTGCTAAGTGGTTGGGCAATTGTCAAGAGTGAAATAGTTGGGTCTCAAGGTAGATTTATTTTTAGATTTTAGTGACTTCTCCACACCGATTTACAGAGTGACTGCACCACTATGAAATCCCACCAGCAGGGAATGAAGGTATCCTTCCCCCAAATCCACACTAACACTTGTTGGTTCTTTTGTTGATCTTTGCCATTCTGACAGGCAAGATGAAATCACAAAATTATTCTAATTGTTAGGAACGACGAACATTTTCTGAGCTATTTCATAGCCAGTTTTTTCTTCCTTTGAGAACTCTGTTCAAGTTCCAGGTCCATTTTTGGAATAAGTTGTTTAAATTTTATTTTTAATTTTGTGTGTGTTCTTCATATATACATATTTGTCAGATGCATAGCTGTTAAAAATTCTTTTCCGTTTTTTGGCCTCCTCTTCACCTAGTTGATTCCCCCCCCCCCTTAGATGTACAGAAGCTTTTTAATTTTATGAATTCCTTTGTTTATTGATGGCCTTAATTCTTGGACAAATTTAGTCCTATTCAGAAAGTTCCTTCTTATATTTGTATAGTGTAAGACGCTGCCTATGTTTTCTATCGTTTTAGGTTTCTGGTTTCAGCTTTCCCAGTAAGTGTTTGATCCATTTGGAGTTATATTTTTCTCAAGGTGATAGATGCAGGTCTAATTTCACTCTTCTGCATGTGAACATTCTATTTTCTTAGTACTATTTGTTGGAAATGTTTTGTTTTCTAGTTTTTGGTATACTTGTTGAATATTAAATAGCGTGATTTGTAAGTATTCATATTTTGCTCTTCAATTTTGTTCTATTTGTCTACATGTCTGTTTTTGTACCAGCACCATATTGTTTTTGTTACTGTGGCTCTATAACATATGATATAAGATCTGGAATGCTAATTTCTCCAGTATTGTTCTTTTTGTTCAGGATTGTTTTGGCCATCCAGGGTCTTTTTTTGGTTCTATATGTATTTTAGGATAGATATTTTTATTTCTGTGAAGAATAAGATGGGGATTTTGATTAGATTTGCATTGACTCTGTAAATAACTTTTGGTAAGTGCTCATGTCCATATTATTATTTCTACAAATCCATGAGTATGGGATGCATTGTCATTGCCTTTCTCTGTCTCTTTTTCAGATGTTTAAAGTATTCTTTGTAGAGGTCTTCACTTCCTTGGTTGAATTTATTCCTAAGTAGTTTTTATTTTTTGAGGCTATTCTGAATAGGAGGGTGCCCATGATCTCTTTCTATGCTTGTTGGTGGTGTGTAAAAAAAGCTATTGGTTGATGATCTCACTATCAGGGAAGGGCATTTAGGGTGGCCTTTCCATGGTTGCTTGAATTGTTAGTTGGAGTCCACCATCATGGAGCCCTCATCTAGTACCTGTTGGAAACAGAAGCAAACACCCATAACTAAACACTGAGTCAAACTAGAATCCAGATGCAGAGAGAGGGGACAAGACCAGGTTGCAGAAACACACAAAGACAGCTGACCTGAACAAGGAGGAGCTAATGCCCCCCCCCCATCAGACTGATAGCTGGGAACCCAGCAAGGAACTGACTCAGACCCCCTGAATATGGGTCTTAGCTAGAAGGACTGAGCAGTCTGGGGGACCTCAGACAGTAGAAACAGGATCTATTCCTGATGCACAAAAGGACCTTGCGGACACATCCCCCATGGAGGAATACCTCTTTAACTTAGAGACAGGAGAGAAGTCCTAGTCCCTACTTCAAATGACTTGACAAATTTACATGACCCCACCTGGATAGCATTGCCCTACATGTAGAATGGGGGTGGGGGATGGGAGGGGAGGGTGGCCAGAGTGCATGTCACAGGGGAAAGAGGGTAAGAGGGAGGGAGAGGAAACTGGGATCGACATGTAAAATTTTTAAATTATATTATTAATAAAAAAAGCTATTGGTTTGTGAAAGTCCTGCCATATTGTTAAATTTATCACTTATTGATGTTTTCTGGTAGAATATTTGGAATTTCTAATATATAATAAGTCATCTGCAAATGGGGATAGTTTTAGTTACTCCCCCCCCATCCCCCCGCCATTTGCAGCTTCTCAATTTTCTTCTCTTGCCTTATTGCTCCACCTAGTGTTTTAAGCACAATATTGAAAAGGAGTGGGTATAGTGGATATCCTCATCTTGTTCCTAACTTCGGTGTGATTGCTTCAAGCTTTTCCTCATTTAAGATAATGTCAGCCTAAGTAGCTTTTATTATATTGAGATATGTTCCTCTAGCCCTATATCCTCTAGGATTTTTATCATGAAGATGTGTTGGATTTTGTCAAATTTATGCATTTATTGAGATAGTCATGTAATTTTTTTCAGTCCATTTATGTGGTCTATTACATTTATTCATTTGCATATGTTGACCCATCCCCTACTTTCAGAGGTTAAGTCAACTTGATCATAGTGGATAATCTTTTTGACATATGTCTATATTCTGTTTATGTTTTACTGAGGAATTTTTAAACCTATGTTTATTAGAGTTGTGACCTGTAGTTCTCCTCTTGTTGTTGTTGTATTTACCTAATTTTTGAAATAGAGTGATGCTGGCTTTGTAGAAGGAGTTTGGGAGTACTTCTGTTTCTATATTTTCTATTTTTTATTGGCTCCAGTTCCTTGAAAGTCTGGTAGAATTCTGCTGTGAATCTGTCTGACCCTGGATTTTCACTTTTATTCTTTTATTATTATTTGAGTTTCCTGTTGGTTATATCTAGGTTGTTGATTTCCTCTTGATTTAGTTTTGCTAGTTTGACTGAATGTAGAAATTTATCCATTGCTTTTAGGTTTTCCAGCTTATTATAGTACAGGTTTCCAAAAATGTTCTCTTATAATATTCTTAATTTCTTTGGTGTCTTGATGATTATTAGTACATTTCTGAGTCTGTTAATTTGGGTCCTTTCTTTTTTCTTTTGATTAGTTGGGCCAAGGGTCTGTTGTTATTGTTTAGTCTCTCAAAGAAGCAGGATCTTAAGCTCACTGATTCTTTGTATTGTTGTTTTTGTTTTTATTTCATCAATTTCTGCTCTGATTTTTATTATTTTTTGCTGTAAACTGGGTTCAGGCTTAGTTTGTTCTTGCTCTTCCAAATTTTCACTAATTCATTTGTTTACTATTTTCTTTTGATTTTTCTAATGTAGGGACTTAAGAGCCTTAAACTTCCCTCATAGGACTGTTTTCAATGCATCTCAGAGGTTTGTTGTATTAGTTTTTCCATTTTCACTTACTTTCAGAAAATTTTTCATTTTTTGTCTGACCCATTTGTCATTCAATGAGCTGTTAATTAAGTGGAATTTGGGAATTCTGTGGAGAAGGGGGAGAAAGGAGTACAGGAGCCAGAGGGGTCAAGGACACCATGGGAAGCTTCACACAATCAAGTAACCTGGGCTCACAGGGGCTCACAGAAATTGAACCAACAACTAGGGAGCCTGCAGGAGACTGGCATGGGCACTCTGAATATATGTTACAGTTGTGTAACTTGGTCTTCTTATCGGAGTTCTAACAGTGAAGAACAGGGACTGTCTCTGACTCTTTTAGTGACTTCTAGGATCCTACTCCTCATACTGGGTCACTTTGCTCAGCCTTAATACATGGGGAGGTGCTTAGTCTTCCTGCAACTTGATATGCCCTGTTTTATTGATATTCATAGGAGACCTGCCTTTTTCAGGATAGAGATAGAAGAAGTAGGAGGAGAGAGAATGGGTGATAGAGACTGGGAGGGGAGGATGTGGGGATGTGTGGCCATGATGTAAAATAAATAGATAAAAAATAATGAGCTATTTAATCTCCATGAGTTTGTGTATTTACTGTTGATTTGTTTGTCACCAATTTTAAATTTTATTTCATGGCCTTTGCATTGTACACCCTTATCCTTGTTCCATTCCTTAGAACTTGGGGGTTATGCCTGATGAGTTTTATCCCATCTCTGGACCATCCAAGGTGTTCCTCTCAGAGCTCTCATCTTTTTTTTTTTTTTTTTTTATGGGAAACAGAGATTGTATGGGTCTTTGTACATATGGGCACAGAAGGTAGAAGAGGACACCAGATCCTCTGGTACTGCAGTTACAGACAGGTATGACCTGCCATGTGGGTGCTGGGAATCACACCCAGGTCATATGAAGAATAGTCAGTGCTCTTAACCTACAGCCCAGAAGGAAAGTGTTTTCTCAAAAGTCAGTGTCTTAGATCACCCTACTTTATTGTAGTCTATGTGATCTCGTCTGTAGTAAATTCATCCCATCTTCTCTGAGACAGTCAGTCCACTGGCTACTACCACTGTGTTACATTTATCAGGAGGCCTCTATAACTATAAAGTGCATATGCAGAATAATCAGATGGGTTGTGGCCCAAGTTCTACTTTCTCATGGGCGAGCTTAGTTTATCATCTATGAACTGGGTAGTTATTAAGCTGTACTTCCCAATCATTTTCAAACATTTCTAGCAACTGGAAACCAAGCATTCAAATATATGAGCTCATGGGGGCCATTCATGTTCAAAGTGCCACAGTGAGAATGTGGGTGTTTTCAATTCATGTCATTCTACAGTAGATTTATTTGAATGAGTTTAATTTAGAGAATTTTTAAAAAAAATCTTAAAGACTGAATGTTTACTTTTTAGAATATACATGTAATAATGACTGCACTTTGGTAAAAAAATAAACAAGAACTATTCTTTTACAAATACCTCAACTATATTTTCTTATGTTTACACAACAGGGAGCTATAATAGCAGTCATTCCATGCTTATTACAAATGATGAAGGTAGCTCCCAAAGACTCTGATTACCAAAGTTCACAAAGAGGCAACAAGTACTCATGTATCTATGTGTATATTGGTTTTGGCACTAAAATTACTACAATGAAAGAAGAGATAGCTTCCTTGGTGAACCCTATCAATCATTTCTTTTTGGTAGAAATAATACCAATTTTATAAAAATTTTCTCTGGGCTGGAGAGTTTGCTCAGAATATAAGAGTTCACATCCAAGCACCATGTCAGACAGGTGACAAATGCTGTAACTCCAGCTCTAAGGGATCCAGAACTTTCTACTGGACTTCTCCAAGAATACTCTCTCTCTCTCTCTCACACACACCACTATTCAAACCAAACATACAAAACCTCTAAACCAAAACACACATATTGAAAAGGAATTATCTCTTCCTAACTCATTTTTTATGGGTCCAGCATTTTGGGAATAAAGAATATATATATTTTCATCTGTGGCATGGCCTCTGATCTCTAGGATTTTGTATGGCTTTCTCACTACAAAAATTTATTCTTAATACCATTCATCCAAGTTTTATAGTTCCTGTCATCAGCCCATCTATACATTACTCTTTTCTACAAGTTTGTGGTTATTTTCTTTTTGTGAGTAGATTTTAGTCCCTGGAGTTGGACAATATTGTGAAACATTCTGAAAAAGAGGAATTAGATTCTACAACTGTAGAGGTCAGAATAGGCTTCTTGTCTGGAGAGATGAGTTTTAAATTCATCCACATAGAAGTGGAGATGTTTGAAACAGGGCAAGAGAAGTCAATAGACCACTAGCAAAAGCAGCTTGTTTTATCCAAGCTGAAGAGGTTGATGCTTAATCTTGGACTGTGTCAATAGAAACCATCTGAAAATAACTTAATCAAAAGATGAGAAAAATAAGTGGAATTAATTAGTGAGTTGTCAGGAGAGAGAGGCGGGAGGAAAAGGTAAAGGGAGGAGGAGAAGGAAAGATTAAGAAAGGAAAACATGCCTTGAATAAGTGTCATGGTTTCCTTAATACAACTTTG
Organism: Cricetiscus sungorus; assembly: GCA_030556225.1. Taxonomy (NCBI): domain Eukaryota; kingdom Metazoa; phylum Chordata; class Mammalia; order Rodentia; family Cricetidae; genus Cricetiscus; species Cricetiscus sungorus. Next base: position 41,137,276 of record JANBXA010000740.1, on the reverse strand, counting down.
TTGTAGTTTCTGTTTACCAATAAAATTGAATTGTCTCCACTTTGCACCTTTAAATTCCCTATCCTGTGAGTGGCTCTGTCTAATATGGGTCATTTTTAGTTCATTTTCTGTATCTAAATTCATAATCTCCTGCCAACATATTGAAGTAAGCTTGGTCCTTATTCTGGAGAACCCTTTCTTCAGCTTAATATTATGTGATGCAAATGGGCTGGGGAACCCACTATACTACATGTGTACCACACTCTTGCAATCCTGTAAGGGTAAAGCTATCCTGCCCTCCACTTTCAAAATGGGCTTGTCTCTTGTTAATGTTATTTTCCTGCCCAACACCCCCAGACTGGCTGAATTGGGAGAGGAAATAGAACACCCACTCTGCAGAGGCAGAGCTGACCAGCACCAATGAATGGACCACATTGTTCACAGCCCAGGACATCACTCAAGTGGGAAGCCAAGGGAAAGTCTCAGCTTCAGCACCATCTCATATCCTGCCCAGAATACAGCTTCTGAGCACTTGCTGGACACGGACTGCCCACTTTCTCCTTCACCCCAAACACATGGACTGGCTCCTGTTTCTCTTGGTACCACAGGTTCTCCTGGTTTTATGTGAGTCTCAAGCAATGGGTGAGTGTCATGGTAGAGAAGCAAAGGGAACAGGGCTCTGGTGTCTGGTATGGTGTCTTGAGCGTCCTGTTTGGGAAGGGCAGGGACTACAAGGACAGCATTGGATCTAGGTCTCTAAATTCTCTGGTGGGCACATTCCCATTCTCCACCTAGGAAGTGCTTTCTGGGCTCCTGCTGTCCAGCAACGCCACCAGAATCTAGTTCCAGGGAAGTAATAAGGAGGGAGTTTGGTGGAGAGGGTGATAAAAACCATCAGGGGAACACATGATTTCTCCCACCTGAGGTTCAGATCTTGGCAAGTAACTAAAGTAAGATGTCTTCTTTCCTTGTCCCCACTAGATCCCCAATCCTCTCTCTCAACCTTCTCCGTAGTAGCAACTTCTTCCCCATTGTTCTGATACACTATCTATGCCCTGTAGGAGAATATACTCTATGCACTTCTTGCGATGAATATTTTAACAAGACCTGCAAAATGAACTCTGGGATCTGTCGACCCAGATATCCTGACTTTGCATGCCAAACCAAAGAAGTATATTTTCAACTTAATACTGGAGGTGAGGTGAAGGCATGGGGAGGGGGAGTGGAGGGGTGGGAGACTGACTTTAAGACTTGGCTAAGAGAGGAGAAGAGCACTACATCTCAAATCATATCTGCTGGACCCATTAGCATTGTCATTGACTTAGATGTGGTCTTGGACATGTTCCTTCCATCCTGAGTTCAAGGTTCTCATTTATATAATTTGGTTTAATAGATGGTCTCCAAACTCCTAACCATTTCTTATCTTCAGTGATGTAATTTAACAGCTCAGTCAGTTACATCTCTTTTGTGATAAGTGTGATAAGTACTGGGGGAGGGATGAGACATCTTGGGAAGAGAACATCTTTCTGTGGAAGAATCTTTAGTTTCAAGCTCGAAGGGGAGGGAGGGACAACTTGGCTACACTTCGTCTCATTGGTTTAACCTGTACATCTATGTCACTGCCCTACTTTCTTTAGAATATCTGTACAAATATTCAACCTTGGGCTGCCCAAGAAGATGTATGGAGTATGTCCGCTTCATCAGGTTGGAGAAACATATCTTCTCCTGCTGCAATCAAAGCTACTGTAACAGTCTCCCAGAAAAAAATATCCTCCTCCCAAGAAAGAGTTTTTCCTAAGCGCCTCCCTTGGTTTGCAGAACCTTCCTGGTGACCACATCCTGCCTCTTTCTTCCTGAACAAGCATCAGTGTTTAGAAGTTCCTTCACTCCCAATCAACACCCACCCACACTCTGCTGAGAGCCTAAGGGCACATGGGAAATTAATTATGGACAGGAAGAGGATGATGTTATTTGGAAATGTCACCTGGGCTCTGTCAGATCCATCAGGGGTCAGAATGTACTATTCTGGTTGGGACCAAATCACAAATTCAAGTGTGGATGAAAAGGTGATCATGCTGTGTGGGATGCTTGTTATACCTCACATAAGTTCCCAAAAATGTTATAATAAATAATGTGACCACATGCAAAGGATGCATGAGCTGTTTCCCCAGTAGACCAGATACAAAGAAAGGATTATTTGCTGAAAGTGTTCTGTCAAAGGTTCCCCAAATGTCTGGGATCCTAAATTCTCTTAGATCTGATACTGGCTGGGTTGGAGAGTTCTTTTTATGATGTTTAAAGAATTTAAAGCCAGGAAAAAGGTTCAAGTTAAAGCCAACGCAAAGTTCACTGGCAAGTGTTACAGAATCTGAACAGAGAGGAGTCTCGACATTGGATACTACCAACTCGAAGGGTCTTGGGTTTCATTTGGGCTTGAGCAGATCCCTCCTGGTAATCTCGCTATTCTCCTATTAGACCTAAAGTTCATGCATTCTTAGTGCAGAGATCAGGCCCTCTGCTTCTTTCTATGAGCTCAGGAACAGCTACAGGAGGATCCCTGTCCTGCCACATAAGCACCAAAGCAGCTGTGATAGTGGCCCTTGTCTTGGTGCAAGGCTGGAGCTCAGTTGAAAGTGACAGCTTAAGGTCTTGTCTATTCCCAGTACTCTTTGCCCCAGGAATGTCCATGGCTTTCAAAGGTCTCTTGTTTTCCATGACTGTTTGCCATTTTCACTAAGATTCGACTCCAGTTTATTTTCAGTGAATAATCCCTTCTTGCAGAGTCTTTCAGCTCATATGGCTTTTGTAAAAACCACATTCCTGCTTAAATTCTGAGTTGGAAAAAACTGGTCTGAATGTCTTCCACCACTGCTTCGAGTACACTGATTCATTGGGACAAAAGCACATAAAAACAAGGGCTGGGGTCAAGACCACTTAAAAGCCCAGAAAAATTTTGAACCACTTTACAGGTTCTTTTTTCCTGATTGGACTTGTCTCTCTTAAAGCCCTGACTCTTTACCAGGATTGTTTCTTTATGAAGGGTTCCAGAATAAGCCTTCTGACTTCTGCTGTTGTCAATTTGGAAGCCAACCCTTTTAAACAGTACAGGAAGAAATGTAGACTCCAGAGTGCTGACATTCCTAATACAGGATTTTTAGGAAGAAACCCTCCATGTCTATGAATCACCTTCAAAGCTCAGAGGTTTACTCTATTTCTGGTGTTTTGACATCTGGGTTAATGATTTCAAAGGCTCTTTAAGTTCTCTGATACTGTGAGGATTCTGGGTAAGTACAAGTTGGGACATTCCCATCTTATAACAAAGAGGTCAGACATACAGATGCCCTCAGCGACACATCTTGCTTTCTTCCTGAAGCTCTGTTTGTGCCTCTCTTACCTGGAATGAGCTTGATTCTCAGTGTCCCTTACATGCTGAGAAGGGACCATTTCCAAGTCCTCAAAGCTTCCTTCTCAGCACTCCTCCAGCGTTCTTAGCAGGACAGGAATCTTTCTTGGGTTATTGTCCTGGGGGAAAGTAACCAGTGACACAGACTATCTAGTGACAAAGTGCCCTTTGATTCTCTTTCTAGCTGACTAAGTGACACTGTTTCCCAAACTGAGAACAGCCCCAGTGTATGCATAAAAGTTCAGAGGATACATGGAAATGAGAACAAAGGAAGAATGCTGGCCAGACCCACCCATCTAGATGTGGTCCCCGCTTAACATGGCAGCCTCACTTTGTCACGCTCTTCCTGTATCGGCTGCTGGTCTTCTCTGGACTCACTGTTCATGTGTGTTAGTACATAACCTATGTTAGATACTATGTTTAGAACATTCTTGTCTCTCAGATTGCTGAATTTTGATTCATCCTTTGAGTTAACTATCAATATCTTGTTGATGCTCACCCAATGGATTCAAGTAAACGGAGTAACGGCCTCATCCAGGTTCCCAGGGTCAAATGTATCACTTATTTATTTAGACATCCTGACCAAGGTTCCCCTCTCTCATTCCCTCCCTGTCCTTCCCCATCCTGCCACCAAATCCCCTCTTCCCCCTCATCATTTCTTTATTTGAGCACTTAAATGTACTGAAGCACGATGACTCATCTTGATGATATCAGCTACATGGTCTAGTTTCCATAAACTACATAACCATACATTTCTTCTGTTTTCTACTAGGAATCTTACAGTTTCAGCTCCTTGAATGTAGGTCTTTAATGATTTCATTTATTAGTAATTTTTATTCATTTACAAGTAGAAATATAGACTTTTTTGTGATTGTGTGCTACTGTTCTTTGAAGATACTGTCTTTTTTTTCTTTTCTCCTGTGTGTGTGTGTGTGTGTGTGTGTGTGTGTGTGTGTGTGTGTGTGTGTGTGTGTGTGTGTGTACATGTGGAGGCCCAAGACTAACTTTGAGAATCTTCCTCAATTACTTCTCACCTTGTTAATCAAGATAGGGTCTCTTAATAGAACCCAGAGTTAATGACACTTGCCCTGGATTCTCTGTGTTCACCTTCTGATCTCTGGCTGGAATTACAGGCAGGGCACCATGCCCTCTCAGCATTTTCACAGGTAGTGGGGCCTGAACTCTCTCCTCGGCTTGTGCTGCAGGCAATTTCCCCACTGGGCCCCCCTCAGGTCTCCATTTGTCTGACGCTGTTGCATATATTTTCATGCCAGCTAGATTGCTCCCATCCACAGTCTGGTTTAAGGCAAGAATACCCATGCAGCTTTTGGCTACTTTTTGCTGATGATAATGCTATTTGTGGGCTTACTTTCATAAATAGTTTTTATTATTTAGAACAGCTTCCTTTTCACACCTAAGCCGTTGAGAGATTTACCAAGAGAGAACATTTAACAAAGTTGAATGTATCAGTTCGATTTCATATTTTAGTCTGCTAGTGGGACATACTACATTGATTGATATGCATATGTTGAATTAGTCTTATATGCCAGGGATAAATGCCACGTATTCACATTCTTTTGGATGCATTGTAGAATTAATCTCTACAGCCTAAGTGTAATCATTTAGAAGAGATCATTAAGGGGCTAGCAGCCATTTCAGCTGAGCAGAACTTAGAGAAGGATTGACTTAGAGATCTCAACTTCAGACAGGAATCTTGCCATGTTGTCATCTTGTACCTTCTTGCCAATGGACCAAAGCCACACCTCAAATATGTGCCAGCAGGTGACAGCACATTTCACTGTTGCTGCCTTCTATAGGAATGGGGTTATTTTTATTTATTTATTTTGAAGACAATCTTATTTTACATATCAATTCCAGTTCCCTCTCCCTCCCATCTTCCCACTCTCCCCACCATCTCTCCATCCCATCCTCTATCCACTCCTCCAGAGAGGGTGTGGCCTCCCATGGGGACTCATCAAAGTCTGTCACATCATTTGGGGCAGGACCAAGGCCCTCCCCCCTGTATCTAGGCTGAAATAATATCCCTCCATAGGGAATGGGCACCAAAAAGCCAGTTCATTCACTAGGGATAAATACCGGTTCCACTGCCCCATAGACTGCCCAAGCCTCCTAACTAACACTCACATTTAGGGGGTCTACTTTGGTCTATGTAGGTTCCCCAGATGTCAGTCTGGAGTCCATGAGGTCTCACTTGCTCAGGTCAGCTGTTTCTGCGGATTTCCCCAACACGGCCTTGACCCCTTTGCTCATCACTCCTCTCTCTCTGCAACTGAACTCCAGGAGTTCCATCCAGTGTTTAGCTGTAGGTGTCTGCTTCTCCTTCCATCAGCTACTAGATAAAGGCTCTATGATGGCATTTAAGGTTGTCATAAATTTCATTATAGGAGAAGGACATTTAAGGTACATTGGCTGGCATGTGATTTGTTGAGCAGAATATCCCTACTTTCTGGGAAACTGCTTCAAAATGTTTCCTATCTCACTATGGTAAAGCTAGGAAGCACAAAGTGAATTATACAACTTTAAGTCCCTTTAGAGTATGTGACAGTAATACTCATACATGATTCTATTCAACCCAAAAATAAGTAAATCAAAAGCTGATAGAATTAAAATGCAAAATGTATAGCTCAACAATAGTTGGAGACATCCATACATCACCCTCAAGGTGCACAGAGAGGTTACACAAAAGGCAATCAAGTAAGCAAAAAATTCATAACACTGTAAGCCAGGCCTGGTGGCACAGTCCTGTAATGTCATGATGTGGGAGGACCAGGTAGGAGAACTGAAAGTTTAAAGCCTGTCTGGGCTGCAGAGAGAGAGCTCAATGCATATCTGGGACACAAGAGAGGCTATGTCAAAATAAAAGGTTAAAAGAAGGTAGCAGATATAATTCAGTTGTGAGCAGTCACTTAGCATTTATGAGGCCCAGGTTCAATCCATGCTACTGAGAACAAGAGATCACAACAACATAAATGGACCTAACCAATGATGCGTCATCCAACAGCAGCAGGATGCATGTTCTTGTCTGGTACACACAGGACTGTATACACACTGTTCCTTTACTATCTTCTCTGTACTTCTAATCTTTTTAGTAGATAGCAGAGTACTTTATATGCCTGGGAACAGAAGTGGTGAATTTTTTTTTCTGTCTGTTCATTAGCTGCCCCCTCCTCCTCAGTGTAAAGTATTTTATGCATTTAAATCCACAATTACAGCTCTTGTTTCGGTGATAACAACATTCATTAAATTCAAGACTTAACTCTATTTGTGCTAATTGTAAGCAAAATACCAAGACTGATACCAAGAACTTTAGACTTCCGATTCGGTGACTCATGAATGTCTGATGCTTGGAGAAGCCTTTAGTGGAGAATGTATCTAAAACCAGCAAAGGGATCAGCCATAAGATTTGAGGGAAGTGAGGAGACAATCTAAATGTACCCCAAGATAGGGCATTATAATTGGCATCTTGAGATCATTGCAAAAATCACAAAATCAAAATCACAACAGGTTGTCAGTACTATGTGATCTCCACAGATAACCTCACTATATTCATACTTTTGGATTCTACATGGAAGAGAAAAGCAGAAACAAATTGTCATTGTGTTAGTTCTAGGTCTAAGCTTGAGTAACCAAAAACATATTAAATGGAGAATATTTCATACCTAAGAATTACCAGTCCCACAATGGCAGTCCTGCCATGCATTCTAACTATATTTAGCAAGACTCTAGAAGTTTTATACCTCTGGTGCTGAGTTCGAGGCTCTAGGTCACTGGTTCTCAACCTTCCTAATGCTGTGACCCTTTAACACAGCTCCTCATGTCGTGACCTCCATCCATAAAATTATTTCACCACTACTTGATAACTATAACTTTGCTATTGTTATGAATCATAGTGTAAATATCTGATATGTAGGGTATCTGATATACAACATCAAACAGGTCTTGACCCACAGATTGAGAACTGCTGTTCTAGATGGTGATACACACAGTAGCCCATCCCTCTCAGGCAGATAGATACAAAGCACATACTGAACTCTTGATGGGTTTCAGTTTCTATGATAATGCCAGGATAGGTGAAGATCAATATCAAGTCTGTTGTCATAAACCAGGTACGTTAAAATGTCAGGTGATGAGAATGCACTATGGCAGATGTCCAGAGATGGACACTGCAGGGAGACATGGGAAGCATAGAGGGGAGCCATGTAAATCAAGAGTAGGTTTGCAGGACATCAGAGTCTGAGCTGAGACCAAAGTTAGATCAACATTAGAATAGTGGAGGAGGACAGAGTGTGAGAAGTGACCTGTTTAAATCCAATGATTTAGACCCTTTGTGCCATGAAGAAACTTTTGTAGCTGTGGAGACTCATAAAGAGATCATGAATAAAAAGGTGGGGAAAATCTCCTATCAACTCAATATCCCCTTCTTATTGGAATTATCAGATCTATGCAGGACATGTGACTTAGTGCTTAAGGCCATTCACTGGTCTTTCAGAAGATCAGGTTCAATTTCCAGAACCCACTTGTCAGTTCACAATTATCTGTAACTTCAGTTCTACCGGACCTCACGCCCTCTTCTGGCCTCTTTAGCATCATGCATGCATGTGATACAGGTACATACATGCAGGCAAGCCCACACATATACACATATACTCAGCCTCAAACCTGGCCCTCATTTGCATTTTAAAGGAACGTGAGTTGGCTTCTGAACAATGGGATTTCCAATAACTTTCACTGGATCACTGAATGCACTTAGTTTTTGGGTGCAATCCAGACTCTATGGATCATATAAGATTCATATTAGTCCATGCACAAAGATTTTGTTTCTGTAGGCACTACAATATCTACACAGAGGGAAAGCTATAAGAAAAATAAGACTGTGTTAAAAGGAGAAAGGAAACATAACTGTCACACTCCAAGGAAAGCAGAGACTAAACATTTTTACCTTAGAGACACATTTCAAGTTACAAACAAGGAAGAGGAAGCAGAGGGTTATACAATTCTTGCCTGCAAGTGACAAGTGAATGTCAGATAGGCAGCAGGAGCACTAACCACTCTGTGTAGAGCTACAAGCCCCAGGATTATCTTGTACAGTGACCACATGTAGAATGGAGAGCACACAGCATCTCTTACATTTCCAGTACCTGAGCTAAATGTCCAAGAATGATAAGAGGGACTGTCACCTCAGATTGAACATAGTTTCATATTCTTCACTCCACTGTTAAATCATAGTTTAGGGAGCAGGACGTTTATTGTCTGACATTTTCAGTGTTGGACAGGATTAGGGAAGGATCCAGGAAAATAAAAGATGGAAGAAATCAGGTTGCCAGGGTCGGCACCTCCTTTAATATCACACTGGATTGTGTTCTTTATAGCTCACTTGTAATCATAGGCCTAAGAGCATGGGGGAATAAAGGTCCTGCTTAAAAATACACCAAGGTCTACCCTCAGCTAACAATATAACTATTATCAAACAAACATACAAATATTTACCAATTTCTATGCAGAGCAGAAGGAGACCCTATTTCAGTAGCTTCCCTATTGAGCATCAGATGACTGGTGAAGCAAGTTGTGTTAAGAAATGAGGGAGCCCTTGAGCTAGATGATTGTAGATCCCTGGCTGCTAAGATCAGCTCCCAGTTATTTGAAAATATATTTAGGCAAGGGCATTGGGCAGAAACTACAAGAATGGCCAGAAGCATATTCTTCAGTACTGTCAACACTCCACTATAGGTCTCTCTTCCATGACCTGTTTCTCTCCCACATCCAGACTCCTGGCTTTATTTAGTTGAACCTAAAAGATGAACAAAAAAGTAATCACACTTTCAAAAACATTATGGACATCACATAAAATCCATACTTCACTGCTTTAGTCTGGGTGTACCCTCTAGAAGAAATATGCATATCAACTCTTTTCAGAAACTAGAATGACCCCAAGGAAATTAACTAGGGTCCAAAACACCCTCTAGGGAACTTTGGTGGCTAAATAGACATACCATTGTGTTCTATCTTGGTACAGTGGGCATGAACTGAGCCACAGAAATGGTCAAGATTAAAGAATGGAAGATGGTGTTCCCACAAGATACCCATTTGACAAGAGACTAAGTAGGAGATGGAAATCACAGCAACTGGTACATACAATGACCATTAGAGCCTACAGAATTATTTGCCTTACAAATGTGCTCCGAGCTACCTGGAGAAATAACACTGTTGGATCAGATTCTGTTTTCAGTCTCTTAGATGCAGGCTTCTCATTGTCTCCATTTCCCTCCCCAACTCCCTCTCCTTAAAGACAGTCTCACTGTAGCAAAAACTGACCTATACTTTATGATGTAGTCCAAGAGTCTTTGAACTCTTCCTGCCAGAGCTTCCCAAATACTGTACGTACAAACATGGCCCACACACTAGGCTGGAAATAGACACATTTCTTTCTATTAACAGCCATTCTCAAACACAATTACAATTATAAAGGATGTGGGACTAGGAAGATTGAATCAGGGGAGAAATAGATGAGAGAGAGAGAGAGAGAGAGAGAGAGAGAGAGAGAGAGAGAGAGAGAGAGAGAGAGATAAAAGAGGGAGCCATTATAGGTTTGAAGAGAAAACTGACTCTAGAGAAATGTTCAGGGACCTATAAGACTGCCCCAAACTAACAATTTGAGGAACAGTGGAAAGGCTGCCATTGATGACTAACGTATTCACCATCATAGAGCCCTCATCTAATAGCTGATGGAAACAGAAGCAGACACCCACTTCTAAACACTGAGCTGAACTGGGATCCAGATCCAGAGAGGGAGGACAAGACCAGGCTACAGAAACCCACAGAGACAGCTGACCTGAACAAGTAGGAGCTAATGCCCCCCCCCCAAGACTAATAGCTGGGAAACCAGCATTGGACCCACTCAGACCTCCTGAACATGGGTCTCAGTTAGCAGGACTGGGCACCTCTGACAGTGGAACCAGGATGTATCCCTGGTGCACAAAAGGACTTTGGGAACACAGTCCCCATGGAGGGATACTCCCTTAACCTAGAGGCAGGAGGGAGGGCCTAGACCCTACTTCAAATGACTTGACAGATTTTGTTGACCCCTCCCGGAAGGCACCACCCTCCCTGTGGAGTGGGGGAGGGATGGGATAAGAGGGGGGTTGGGGGACATGGGAGGGAGGGAAAGAGAACTAGGATCAATATGTAAAATAAGAAAAATTAAAAAAAAATACACTTTTCTATCTCAGCTATTATATTTCTTACTTTTGACTAAGAATTTGAAATTATGTTGATCACAAAATGTGACCTAGTAATGAGGTTAGGAATTTCACATATAAGTGATCCTCTGGTGACCCTATGGTTGACAAAGGCTTCTATCTTCCAATTCTATCAAATCCTTGGATAGTTTCTGTCACCTTCCATTTGCATTAATATCTATGCTCATTATTCCCATGAAGAGAATTAGATAGTCCAACACACACCTATTTATCTGATGTCTCCAAAGCTAAGACACACCTGTGGATGATTAACACAGTGATCTGCCATATTTAGGCAAGAAGGACCACGAAGGAAACATGATGATGAGCAGATCTCCATAGCTAAATCTTGGTCACCACCCATTCTGTGGTGAAAGTGACCCAATGCCACCAACCTGCCATAGAAAAGATTTATTATATGTGTGCACTGCCATATATTCCTCATGCCTCCTTACTGCTTCTAATCCCTTGACCCATCAAATATTCTCATACATTGCACATTGCACTGTTTGTCCAACTTCACAGGAACTGTTTTTCATAGAAAGTGTTCCAATTTTCCATGGCATAAGCCTACTTATAGTCTATTCAATTCAATACAAGTGAAAATTATGCCCAGATATTATTTTTTTTCTTATATTGTTAGAAGGAGAATGAACCAGGATATTTTTTAAAAATTAATTTTTATTTAAATTAAAACAATGTCAACCCTAGTTCACTCTCCCTCCCATCCTCCCATTCACCCCACCAACCCCCCCATTCCATTCCCTATTCACTCCCCAGGGAGGGTGAGGCCTCCCATGGGTGATCATCAAAGTCTGTCACATCATTTGGGGCAGGGCCTAGGCCCTTCTCCATATATCTAGGCTGAGAGAGTATCCCTCTATAGGGAATGAGCTCCCAAAGTCCATTCTTTGGGATAAAGAGGGATAAATACTGGTTCGACTGGCAGAGTCCCCATAGAATACTCAGGCCCCCACAACTGACACCCACATTCAGGGAGCCTTGTTCAGTCTTATGCAGGTTTCCCAGCTGTCACACTGGGGTCCATGAGTTCCTACTTGCTCAGGTCAACTGTTTCTGTGGGTTTTCCAAACATAGTCTTTACCCCCTTTGCTCATTACTCCTCCCTCTCTACAACTGGATTCCAGGAGTTTGGCTCAGTGCTTAACTGTGAATCTCTCTCTGCTTCTGCTTCCATCAGCTACTGGGTGAATACTCTATGATGGCATTTAAGGTAGTCAATCATCAATCTCATTATAGGGGAAGGACATTTAAGGTAGAATCTCCACCTTAGATTCTTAGATTGGGGTCATCGTTGTGGATCCTTGGACATTTCTCTAATGCTAGGTTTCTTGTTAAACCCATAATGGCTTCCTCTACTAAGGTATCTCTTTCCTTGCTCTCCTTCTCCAACTATTTCCCCAACTCTACCTTCCTGATCCCTCATGTTCTCTTCCCTGATCCCCTTCTCCCCTCCTCTTTCTCCTCCCTCCCTCTTCCGCTCCCAAATTGCTCAGAAGTTCTTGTCCCCTTCCCTTTCTCTGGGGTTCCACTATGGGACCAGGATTTTGATGTATGTTGTATTAAGTATATTTTTACATTCCAAAATAAATGATCATTTTAAATTTATGTTTTCTATGATTTCTTTCCCCACAATTTAATACATTTTTGTTCTAGAAAATTGATCATTAGTGGTCTGGAAGACGGCTGAGATACCCAGTACTCTCTGGTATCTCTACTGAATTGACACCAAGAACATGTGAAACCAAAGTTTCACAGAAAACAGTGAGATACTACAGTAGAGAGCTGTGACCAGGTGAGATGTAGAAACATTGCTTTTTAGGATTAAAAGAGAACAACAAAACTCTAAGAGCAGACACTCTGCTGCTCAGGTGTAGGGGGAGTGTGATGGGAAGAAGCTTGTCAGTGGGGCTATAGGTTGCTACACCAGCCCCAGTGGAGACAGTGTAGCAATGGCTGAGAGAAATCTCAATGGCTATCTGTCCAGAGGTTCAGGTCCCTGCAGGTGCTTGCTTGGCTGGCTGTTTGGAACGGGTGCTAGGTGTGTTTTGTGCTATGATAACAATATTGCCTTTTATTCATGGATATTTTAGCCTGTAGTTCCACTAGTAGTTCAGAGATGCCTAGAGAACACTTAGATATAGTTTCAGGAACTGAAAGAGATACAGATCAGCAGTCAATAGATGGGTATTGCCCTCTATGCCTTCAGATACAGATCCTAAGGCGCCAGTTGTGACTTCAGATGTCAGCCCAGGGCCTGATAAATCAATTAGGGCTAAGGCTGTAAGAAGCAGCCCACAATGAGACCCTGCCTGTAATTAGCCCACCCACAACAAACCTGCTGTGGGATTCACAACAATACTCTAATTTGGGATCTTAGGGCCCCTAAATCAATACTATAAAAGTTTACTATCCAGAGACAAAGATTCAAATCAAACAAATCAAATCTCTGATATGCTGACCACAAGCAGGCCAAAATAAACAGAGGCTCCCAATTATGCACTTGCTTAGAAATATTTACCATCTCAAACTTCAAAGGGAATTGCTGACATCTATGGAATGCCTGTTTATCTTTAAACTGTGACCAAAGATCTGTTTTTTGAAATTTCTGCATAAAAACCTGATATTCTGAAGTAAACTCTGCAGCAGTTCGCAAACCTCCTCAGGTGTGTTTGTGTCTGTCTGTCAAGCTGAAGCCACTCCTGACCTGGTCATCCAAGTCTTGGTCTCCACGCAGACCTGCTACTCACTGAGCAGTCTGCGGCAATAGGTGAAAAGAGAAGCAGTCTTAGTGTTCTCACTGGTGCAGAAGCTGGCACTGTGTACATTTATATTCCAAGCATCAGGGGACTTGGGAGCCACAAAGGGAACAGACACTGGAGAACAGGCTTCCTATATCTTAGAGCTTATGTGTACAGTGCCACATCTGGGAGTCATGCTAAGAAGGGTCTTAGTATCTGACCTTTCTTCCTGGGAGATTAGAGGCCCTGCATTCTTGTATTTCTAAGGTTCAGAAGCCTCCTGTCTTGATGGGTCATAGTATGGGCACCCTGAGAGACAGAGTGGGCCCACAGCATTGACTGTGACTATGAAACAAGTGTTTGAAAAATCTTATGTGGAAGGAAGCACGGGCTGTAACGCAAAGGGGAAGAGAGGTGTTACAGTTTAAAATTGATGTTGCAAACTTGAAAAGCAGAGACCAGCTGTGGGTGGATTCCCTTGATGTTGGAGCAGGGATCAGAGTGCCAAGGCTGCTGGATCACTCAATTCTAGAAGCTGATCAACTCAGCACAGATTACATTTTTTCTAGCCCCTTCTTGTAGGCTCTGAGGAATTCAGAATATATGCAGTATGAGGCACTTGGTTCTGCTGTCAGAGGGTCTTGGGAGAGAAATTATGCATTCACTTGATTACTCTCCAACTACTAGTGAGGGAAGAGCCTCATGATTGCATTGCTGGTGACATAGTGATTGTGCCATGAATGCTTGACAGTGGACAGTGATCTCTTTTTGTTAATCTGTGTGGATCACAGGGCACCAATTTGTTGCTGTATCAAGGGGCCTGGATTTAACCTGCTGTAGATCCAGGGTGGGGGACTACATATGAAGCAGTTGTAGAGAGCAGGAGGACAGCATGTGACAAAAGTGGCAGGAGGCCTGACCCAGACAGTGAACTGTGAAAGGAAAAGTAGTACTTCCTATTGTTTCTGGATGCAGACATCTTCAACTGTGTATGACAATGGCGTTTGGCCTGAGATTGGCTCATTGATCACTTTAGGTCCCGTCATAGTATCACAAACAGTATGGGTAGCCAGTTCATGACATACATATTTAAATTGAAATCTAGGGCTAACATATGAAAGAAAACATGAGTATTTGTCTTTCTATTTCAGGGTTGTCACAGTTACTAAAATAGCTTCCAGATTAAGGTCCATCACTCTCCTGAAATTTTCATGTTTCTTTACAGCTGAATGAAATTCCATTGTGCTCATTGGATAAGAGAGAGAGAGAGAGAGAGAGAGAGAGAGAGAGAGAGAGAGAGAGAGAGAGAGAGAGAGAGAAACGACAGGGAGAGATAAAAACAGAGACAGAAACAGAGAGAGACTAAAATAAAGTTTTGTGGGTAGGAAAGTGAGGAGGATTGGGGATGAGTTTGGGGAAGGGAAAATATAAACAAAGAATGTTGTATGAAAATAGTTCTAATAAAATGTGCTAGTTACTTTTGATTGACAATTTTGTCATTTTTGCTTAAAGTAATCCAGTTTTCCTCTTTATGACAATATTGAGTTGATTATCAGTTAACAAAATAGGGGAAGCAGAGTGTTGTCTGTGTAAAGATTTCTGGTTGCTACAGTAAATAATGAAGGTGATCAGCAGCGGCAATGAAATCTCTGTCCCCAGAGTGAACAAACCAAACCACTGTTCATAAGTCGAATATGCAGTCAAACTTTCAGTATTTGCAGATGATATGATAGTTTACAAAAATGACCCAAAATACCCTCCCAGGGAACTCCTACAGCTGATAAACACCTTCAGCAAAGTGGCAGGATACAAGATCAACTCAAGAAAAATAAGTATCCTTAATATATACAGATGGTAAAGGGACTGAGAAAGAAACCAGAGAAACATCACCCTTTACAATAGTAACAAACAACATAAAATATCTTGTGGTAACACTTACCAAACAAGGAAAAGACCTATGTAATAAGAACTTTGAGTCTTTAAAGAAAGAAATTAAAGAAGAGACCAGAAAATGGAAATATCTCCCATGCTTTTGGATAGGTAGGATCAATATAGTACAAATGGCAATCTTGCCAAAAGCAATTTACAGATTCAGTGCAATCCTCTCAAAATCCTGGCACAATTCTTCACAGACCTTTAAAGAACAGCATCCAACTTTATATGGAAAAACAAAAGACCCAGGATAGCCATAAAAAAAATGCCCTGTACAATAAAGGAACTTTGGGGGCATCATTATCCCTGATTTCAAACTCTATTATAGTGCTATAGTTCTAAAAACAGCTTGGTATTGGCACAAAAATAGACAGGTTGACCAATGGAATTGAATTGAAAACCCTGTTATTAACCCACACACCTATGAACACCTGATTTTTGACAAAGAGGCTAAATTTATACAAAGGAAAAATACAAATGGTGCTGGAATAACTGAATCCTGGTGTGTAGAAGACTGCAGATAGATCCATATCTATCACTATGCACAAAACTTAAGTCCAAATGGATCAAAGACTTCAACATAAACCCAGCCACACTGAACCTCTTAGAAAAGAAAGTGGGAGGTACCCTTGAACAATTTGGTACAGGAGCCTGCTTCCTGAACATAACACCAGTAGTACAGACACTGAGATCAACAATTAATAAATGGGACCTCCTAAAACTGAGAAGCTTCTGTGAGGCAAAGGACACAGCCAACAAGACAAAATGGCAGCCCACAGAATGAGAAAAGACCTTCACCAACCCCACATCTGACAGAGGGCTGATTTCCAAAATATACAAAGAACTCAAGAAGCTAGTTACCAAAACACCAAATAATCCAATTAAAAAGTGGAGTACAGAACTAAATAGAGAATTCTCAATGAAGGAAACTAAAATGGCTGAAAGACACTCAAGAAAGTGCTCAACATCCTTAGCCATCAGGGAAATGCAAATCAAAACAAGTCTGGGATACTATCTTACTCCTGTCAGAATGGCTAAAATAAAAAACACCAAAGAGGTTATGGAGAGGATGTGGATAAAGGGACACACTCTTCCACTGCTGGTGAGAGTGCAAGCTGGTACAGACACTTTGGCAGTGTCTGTATGGTTGTTCCTAAGGAAAATGGGAATTAGTCTACCTCAAGATCTAGCAATACCATTCTTAGGTATATACTCAAAAGATGCACATTCAGACAACAAGGACATCTGTTCTACTATGTTCATAGAAGCATTATTTATAATAACCAGAACCTAGGAGCAATATAGATGCCCCTCAACTGAAGAATGGATAGAGAAAATGTGGTACATTTACATAATGGAGTACTACTCAGTGGAAAAACACAATGGAATCCTGAAATTCCCAGGGAAATGGATGGAACTAGAAGAAATCATCCTGAGTGTGGTAACTCATGGCAAAAGGACAAACATGGTATGTACTCACCCATATATAGATTTTAGACATAGAGCAAAGGATTACCAGCCTACAATTCACACTGCTAGAAAAGCTAGGAAAGAAGGAGGACCTTAAGAAAGATATACATGGTTCCCTGGAGAAGGAGAAAGGAACACAATCTCCAAAGCAAATTGGGAGCATGGAGGGAGGGGAGATGGAGTTAGGAGAAAGAGAAGGAGGAAGAGGAGGGGAGATGTGGGCATGAGGGAACAGGAAGATTGAGACAGGGAAAGAATAGAGGAGAACAAGAAAAGAGATACTACAATTGAGGGAGCCATTATAGATTAGAATTCTGGCACTAGGGAAATGCCCAGCGATATACAAGGATGACCCCAACTAACAATCTAAGCAATAGTAGAGAGGCTACCTTTAATGCTCTGCCATGATAATGAGATTGATGACTACCTTATATGCCTTCTTAGAGCCTCCATCTAGTATCTGATGGACGCAGAAGCAGACACCCACAGCTAAACACTAGCAGAACTCCTGGAATCCAGTTACAGAGACAGAGGAGTGATGAGCAAAGGGGTCAAGATCAGGCTAGGGAAACCCATAGAAACAGCTGACCTGAACAAGGGGGAGCATATGCACTCCAGTCTGATAGCTAGGAAAGCAGCACAGGACCGACCTAGACCCTCTGAATGTGGGTGTTAGTTAGGAGGACTGGGCAGTCTTTGGGGCCTTTATAATGGATCAGTATTTATCCCTATTATATGAATGGACTTTGGCAGCCCATCCCACATAGATACATGGGGAAGTGCCTAGGCCCTGCCCCAAATGCTTTGACAGACTTTGAAGACTCTCCATGCAAGGCCTCACTCTCTTTGGGGAGCAGAAAGGGAATGGGCTGGGGTTTGGAGAGAGAGAGAGAGTGATAGGGGAGGATGGGAGGGTGAGGGACCTGGGATTTATATGTAAAACAACCTTGTTTCAAATTTGAATTAAAAAAGGAAAAAAAATAAGTCAAATATGTTAAAGATAAAACTAACTGTTAATTAAATGCATATAATATTTTAGTTTTACTTTGTCAGTGGGAGTATCATATGCCTTTCTGCTATTTCTATATATTTGGTTCTGGTTTTAAAGGACTGTACCATTTAATTAACAGGGCCTAGGCACTTCCCCGTGTATCTAGGCTGAGAAAGTATCCCTCTATGCCAAGATTTATATTGAGATATTTATTATAGAGTTTTACTTTTAAAAAAATCATAGCATTTTTATTACACGTGTGTTTGTGTGTTTGTTCACTTGCAAAGTACCTATGTGGAGGCGGTCAAAGGGAAACTTCAACTTACTATGTGGGTTCCAAGGATCAAACTCAGATCATCAGTCTTGGAAGGAAGTGTCTTTGCTCACTGAACCATCTCTTCAGGCCACTGTGTTTCATTTCACTAAAGATAATCACCCTCAGAAAAAGAGCCTTGCCTTCATTTATTTCTTTATTATGTAAGAAGCTTGCATACTCTCATCCATATAATATGTAGGTAAGTGGCAAGGCATGATGGTGCATGGCTTTAATCCTAATCCTGGGGAAGCAAAAACATTTGTATCAGTGTGAATTCAAATCCAACCTCATTTACATAGCAAGTTTCAGACCAATCAGGGCTACACAGTGAGACCCTGTCTCAAACACAAACACACACACACACACACACACACACACACACACGACAGAGAGAAACAGAGAGAGAGAGAGAGAGAGAGAGAGAGAGAGAGAGAGAGAGAGAGAGGAAGAGAGGAAGAGAGGAAGAGAGGAAGAGAGGAAGAGAGGAAGAGAAACAGAGATGGGGAGACAGAGATTTATCTTCTAATTTTTAGAGAAAATCAGGGATCTAGTAACAGTGTTCTCTACAGTCACAGATAAAAAGGAGAAAAATTGCTCTTACTTTGTGAAGCCAGTGGAATTTGCTGGACACTGGGAGCACAAAAGGATAGTAGTATATAATGTGAGAAGAGAGCAATCTTACCCAGTAGTTTCTGGATTGACTACACTATTAAGCAAGATTAAAATTCCATGTCAAAGAAAACCTTTCCCATTCTTAGTGCTGTGGCTTTACTGTGTGACAACACTAGAAACTACTGGACAGAGGCTTTCATTGTAGATCAGTCTAGCTGTTCTTATCCTAATTCCTTGTGATTACTCAGCTCTAGTTGTCTCTTCAGAAGGTATTATGGATAATGTTTCTGTTCCTACAGTACATTAGCTGTAGGAGCCCTAGGCTTCAGGATCATCAACCTCGTTACACAGAAGAAGAGATATTATGAATGATCAGGATGGCCCTTCTAATTCCGTATGATTATGTTTAGCCTTATGTCACTTACCTTCACACAAGCCCTTGATTTACCCACTAATGGTCTCAGTACATCTCTGGCATAACGGTCAATTTGGCACAGAGACAATTCCTCTGGAGCCATCTAGGGCTTTGAGGATAGAAAGGAAGAACACATTGGGAAGAATGTTAAGGATTCCACAAGAGCACCATGCTTATTAGGACTGCAACCAATTATCAAAAGGAGGTTTATCTCCTGAAAACAAAGAAGATGAGTGGTGGTGGAGAAACACAGTTAAAGTCACAATAGTTAAGAAATCAGAGGGAAATGGTTATCATGATGTTCCAGTAGCTTTCTCCATTATTCTTCATATTCCATCTGCACACCAGACCATGGGATGGTGCCAGCCACAACAAGAAATCATCACTGGAAACACCTCACAGACATCAGGGATGTGGCTCACAATCTCCTAGTTATATAGATCCAAACAAACCCACAAAGAAGACTAATCACCACAAGAGGAGCTGGAAACAAATATTCTTGTTCCTGCTCCCAGCCTGATGCACGCTCAAAGACGCAATGACAAACCTCTATCCCATTCATTTCAGTCTTTGTCTGAGGAATCTGCGATTGTGTTGACCAGCAATATAGAGTGGGAATGAAGTAAGAGATTTTATATATTGTGCTGCCTTAGTGTCCCTAGACTTGTCAATGGCCATTCAACTCTGTTCCCTCGTTCTTCCAAACCCTTAAGTCAGTTGTCTCAACTTTCAACTGGACTTTCATATCTGTGTTGTTCATTTGAGTGGGGAGAACTAGATAGCACAACACATTATTCCTTCACCCAATAGGTCAGAGCACTCCGCTTTCCAAATCTGATAAAGCACAATGGATGATTTACCCCTCGCTTGCCCTTGGTGCTTCCTGCAATTACAGGAGCATGAAATGAGTAGAACAGAGAGCAAGTTTCACACTTGAATCTTAATCACTCTCCTTTTTAGGGAGATAACGATCCAACATCCTCATTTTCTACCCCCCGGATAGCTGTGCAACTGTAAGGAAACTGTGTCATCAAGGTTTTGAGGTCAAGAGGTCAGATTTGGTCAGCCGCAGTTAACTTGCATTGGTTGCATTTTTCTCATTGAGGAAGTGACTCCATCATATTGGCAAGTGATGGTCACTTTTAAAAATTAATATTTTGATGTGGGTAGGCCTTGCCCACTCAGTGTGGCGGCATCCATAGACAGGTAGTCCTGGAGAGTGTAAGAAATGAGGAAGCCAGTGGGAACAAATCACTAAAAGAACTGTTCAGTCCTGCCTCCAGATTCCTGCCTTGAGTTCCTATCCTTATTCATTTTGTGATGGGTTTATAAAATATAAGATGAAATAAACCTTTCCTCCCCAAGTTGCTTATAGACATAGTTTTTATTGCAGAAATAAAGATCTAACTACTATCAGGTTCAGAGAATAATGCTGTCACACACCTGGCCATATTTTTGGAGGATTATCAAACATCTTTGGAACTTTTTTCTTTGCTGGAAAAACCTTTGAGTGCTTAATGGGATGTTCTGTGGGAGCTTGTGAGATAAGAATGTTGAACACTGCAGATGATAGAGGCCTGGCTTGTGAAATGTCAGACAGAAGTCAAGGCTATCAGGGCTGTTCATGTAATAATTTGTATTAAGAATCAATGGAAGTAAAATGTGCCTCACTGGGACAATAGAAACTGGTCAGCTAGGGCTGATGAGTCCGTTATGTTTATTTAACAAGAGATCAGCATCACTGAGGCAAATCTCAGTGTCAGCTGTGTGATAGGCTACATGTGCTGTGAATGGTGTAACCCAAGAAATGTAATTGCCCAAGGCCTGTGGAGCCCAGAAGATCATGAGTGAATCCCAGGTGTGGAATACTGAGTTACAGGATATGATTTATACTGCTGGATATTGGTTTTGTTTTGCTTTGACTAAGACAGAGCTCTGATTCTTTCTTGGAGTAAGAAAGTATTTTAATTTACTTTTTTATTTTTACAGGAATCCACAGATATGAGGATTTGTCTATTTTAGAGAGATATTGGGCTTCTAAAGAGGTATTATACTTTAAAAGAGTGCTTGGACTTTCAAAGTGTTGAAATTATAAAGACAGTGGAACTTTTAAAATTATACTATGATTTATATTCTGATATTAATATTAACATGACAAATTGGAGACACATAAGAAATGTTGTTGCATACATGCTTGCTCAGTCACCTGTGGGTAGTGTCATCACAGGCAGGTGACCTGGGAGTACATAAGAAAGCCAAATAGGCAAGCCAGAAGGAGGAAGCCAGTAGGCATCATTTCACCGTGGACCTCTTGTCTTAGATTTCTATTGCCGTGATAAATCACCATGACCAAAAGCAACTTGGGTAAGGAAGGGTTTATTTCAACTTCCACCTTCCACCTTCCAGCTTCCAGTTCTTCATGAATCTGGACCTTAGTGCCGGAGCCTGGGGGCTGGAACTGAAGCAGAGACCATAGAGGAATGCTGCTTGGTGTGTTCCTCTTGTCTTGTTCAGTCTGCTTTCTTGTATAACCCAGGAATATCTGCACCACAATGGTACCATGCTCAGAAGGCACAACCCATTCATACAGAAGGCACAGCCCATTCATACAGAAGGCACAACCCATTCATAATAATCATTAATCAATAAACCACCCTACAGATTTGCATACCAGAAATCTGATGGAGGCATTTTCTCAGTTGAGATTACTTTTCCCAGATAACTCTAGATTGTGTCTAGTTTACAAAAACAAACAGAACTATTAACCCTTTGTCAATGTGACACAGTGCATTACCTTTAAACAATAACGCTTCATTTTTTATTGATCTCCAAGAGCTCAGCAGTATCACAACACAAAACACAAGTGATATAAAAATACAAACACTATAAAAATATCAAAAAGGGTAATTTCATAATAGCTGACATCTCTTTTGAAGTTTAAGTTACATCCTTCTTATTAAAAGAGTGAAGGATCAGAGCCACAATCAAATCAAAGAAAAACAAAAACTCAGTTGTGTAAAATGTTCTGTACTTGATGTCTGGGACCCACTCATGATCCTCTGGACTCCAGAGGACTTGGACCTAGGCAGCTGAACTATGTTGATTCTGCTGTTCACGGTGCACATTCACTTCTCGGTTGCTTATGTCCTTAGGAGTCTTCCCATAGTATTAATATCTCCACTATGTGGGGTGTCCACTGGAACTGAGGCTGCACCTTGACTTTTCCTGGCCTCCCTTTGGAAACTTTGCCCTGACACACAGTGACAATCTGCAGCTGTAATCCCTCCAGTCATTTAAAGCCAGTACCATGTGGGTGACTTTTATACATTACCAAATTTATACATTCTAACATGAGATGCAGCCTTGGCCACCATGGACCATAGCTATTCTGTGTTGAGGCTAAGGAAATACTTCCCCAAAGATTTGCCTCAATGATGTTGGTCTCTTCTTAATCACATCTCAGACCCAGCTAACCAGGATCAACTGTCCCATTAAAGAAAAGGTTATTACTTCAACGGTCCTGTTCTCTTGTTCACTACAGTTGAAGATGAGCAAAACCAAAAGTTCTTAATTCAAAAATTACACAAATAGTCCTGGTTCTTTCTGAAATTTTACAAGTCAGGCCTCTGCAACCTGCATCTCTTTGAGCTTTGCTATCTTCCCACATACCACAACATCCCATTATCATTAAATATGCACTGTCTTTCCCTGCCTAAAGTTCCAAAATCCTACGAGAGTCTTCCTCAAAACAGTGAACTTTGGTTGGTCACAACAGTATCTGATGAACCTGGTACCAATTTTTGTCTTAGTTTTCTATTGTTGTGATAAATCTCCACAAACAAAAGCAATGTGGGGGAAGAAAGGGTTTATTTTACCTTATAGTCTACAGTTTTTCATGAAGGAAAGTCACGGCAGGAATCTGGAGGCTGGAACTAAAGCAGAAGCCATGGGGGAATTTACTGGTTTTCTTCATTTGGTGCTCAGCACACACACACACACACACACACACACACACACACACACACACACACACACACACATCCCAGTACCACCCACCTGGTGCTGGCATCACTCTCTGTGGACTGGACCCTCCCATATCAATAGTAACAAAAAAAAAAAACCTAATCAATTATTGAGAAAACACCCTACAGACTTTCTTACAGGACTTCTCATGGAGGCATTTTTCTCAACTGAGTTCATCTTTCTGGATCTTTCTAGGTTGTGTCCAGTTGAAAAAAAGACTAAGAAGGACACCTCTGCCTTGCTGAAAATAGCTGTGGTGTAAGCAGGGTGTTGGCCAGGGAATTCATTGAGTTATGTCTGAATTAAAGTGCTGTTTTCAAAGGCTAGTTCGGGGTTCTGGAATGTGGTTTCAGCCAAGATTACAGTGATTGCCTAAAGTCCCTGTGTCCCCCTAGGGACTAAAAAGTTTTTTTAAAATAGCAAGGTTTCCAGCAGAGAAGAAGCATCACTGTCTAGCAGTGATCACAATCGCTCAGCAAAGAACTCAACAAATCATTTAGTGGATGTATTGTCTAATAGCAACAGAAGAAAAAAAAACATGGATGATTTTCCATTCTCATCAGTTTTGGAATTCTGACTTTGTATCTGTGGTTTTCTCCACCCAGATTTCACTCAGGGAAATTAGGTCCTCAAGAAACCTTTCTGCATTTGTGGTAAGAAAATGAGTGTTCAGTTTCAGATTTTTAATTTAAAAGCTTCACTTTTAGGGATAAGAAAGTATTCATTTATTAAATATGGCTCTTGCAAATTATGTCCATTCATTTTCCATAAGACAGAAAATCTCTACACAAGGCTATTAATCAAATGCCAGTTATTTGAATCAGTTGTGCTCAGAACCCACACCAAGTGTCTGGGATGAGATGTAATCTTTCTGTCATGACATAGAAGTATTGAGGAAGGAGAAGGCAATGAAATATTATGTAGGGAATAAGTGGGTGTCCAGCACAATTTCCCCATTAGGATTATCATATCACTTTTTTTTTCAGAGGTGAACAGCACATGACCAAGCAAATTTCATAGGGGGGAAAACCAACTCCACATTCTCTGCTGATTTTCATACTGGGATTGACCTTTGACCATCCCCCCAAACTATAACCATTAGTTAACATGGAGCTTTAATCACAGTGTAACAAACATATCATAGTTGGCATGAATGCTTCTGGTTTCAGGAACAGATGTTTTGATGCGTGCCCTGTTAACTGTAAGAAATGTTTTAGAGTTGTGTATGTACCAGAGGAGCAACAGTTCCAAAGAGAAGGAAAATAAAAATGCGTGCACATGAGTACATGGTCCAGGCCTTGTTCCCCAAATAACCAATCCAGTGGTTTTCCTCTCACTTTCATTGTCATCCGTATCGTATCTCCCCTTGCTTTCTTCCATTTAATGAACACATTGTATGGAGAGTCTTTGGTTTCTAAACACATGTTGGAAGTCAGCTTATCCTACCCAGCATCTGTCCTCATGTTCTGCACAGGTGAAGGTTCCTATCTCTCTGCATCCACAGGATAATCTCTTCTCAGGGTAGTGACAGAATTTATTGAAAGCAAGGGTCATCTATACTTAGACGGATTTAAAGGGAAACCATAAGAACGAGGCCTGTTTGATTGCTTAGCCTGACATGCGACCAGGTTTCCTCCACCCTCAGATGCAGTGATATAAACTTCTGATGTTGGAGAAGTCTCCAGTCTCAAGTAAAAATTAAGCTAAAGGAAGGATCGGAAATAAGACAAGGAAGACAGGAGCCAGCCATTAGATAACTTGAGGGTTCTTCAGTACCATTCATCAAGCGGAATATTGATATCATTGCAAAAGTCATATTTATCACAGCAGTTTGTCAATATTGCAATATCATTGTAGTCATACTCATCTGTTGTACAGTTTTCCTGGCATCCGGAATATCCACCTGATGGATTATTCACTGTGAGAGATAAGAAGAGTCAATATATTGTTTTGAATGAAGCAAGCCACAACTCCAAGTAAGAGTGAACCAAGAGTGTGTTAAATGACTATTTCTCTATAATATCTATTAGCCCCACATTAGCTTGACTTTGTAGATATTGAAGCAAACAGTAGCTGTTCCCTCTCAGGCAGGCAGGCAGTCAAAAAGCACTTACTAAACATTTACTTGGTCCCAGGCTCGGTGGAGATCTTGAGTTGAAATGATTCTATTCTTAGAACTACCATATCATAGGAAGGCATTTGAGCATTGAAGAGAAAGAGGCATAAGCACTGGTCCTCCATATTAACTGAATTAACTACTTACCATTGTTAGGTGGAGACCAGGTTCTAGTAATCCTACACGATTCACCTTCTTCTGCAATGCATACCTTCATTTTGTATTCACATTTCTTATGTAAGTAGGATGAACACTCTCTACACCTGAGAGTCAAAGCTGCAAGCGACAAAGAGAAAGACAGTGTTGAAAGGAGGGAAACGTCCAGACTCCCATGCATCTTGACTTCATTAAGATTTTGCCTTACAGATATGTTCCAGGCAGCAGCATGTGTAAAAAACAAAACAACAACAAAACAAAACAAAAAACCACCTAAAAACAAAAACAATAACAAAAGCCAAACAAACAAAAACAAACAATCAAAACAAAACAAAAAATGACAAGGAAGAGAGAGTCACATCATGTGACAGGGTTCAAGTTGAGAGTTTATTTGGGGGAAGAGAATAGGAAAGGGAGTAGCAGGAGAGACGGGCCTCTGGAGACAGGAGCCGGGGAAGAAAGAAACGGGAGGCAGGCCGGCTCGCCTCTTTTGAAGGGACGTAGCACATGTCAGGACCCTGAATAGGTCAGAGTACTGCTTGAGTACCAGCTAGCGCATCACAAAGGGCGGGCCAGAATAATGCCTGAATGCATGTTTTGAACTATGAATGGGGTAAGACAAATGGATGATCTAATCCCCAACCCATAGAAGCTGAGAGGATTCTTCATGGAACGGTTGCCCTCAGTTCATTTTCTTCCTTACCACAGTTATTGTAGGCAGAGGGGAGAGCACAGAGTTTCCCTTGATCTACCAGAGTTGGGGCTCTATTTTAGGTTCAGATAAGGTAGCTGTCCTCCGGTTCCTGTAAATTCCTCCCTCCACAGGGAATATAGAAAATATAGAGGTCATGTCAGGTCTATAGTGAAGAAAGATCCATGCAAGTCTAAACAGAAGTTGAGTGGCCAGAACTGTGGCTTCTCTTTGAGTAAAACTGGACATTATTCCCCAGAAGCCCAGTTTAAGCTCACATACCCAAAAATATTTTGAAATCAAAGGTTTTACTAAAACTATGTCAGGGTTGAAACTCAGTTGATCCCGTAGCTGATATGAAACAACTCTCTCAATATTTACCAGTTTGTATGCAGAGCAGCAGAACAAGGGCCAGCTTCCCTAAGTTTCCCATTGAAGATCAGTTAACTTTTGCAGTAGGGGTGGAAAAGAGGAACTTGAGCTAGATGATGGCCTAGCATGGGCTGCTAAGTTGCCAACTATTTTATAACCCTCTTCGTTGGCCAATACAAACAAAAAAGGCAAAACTAGATTCTGATCTAAGATACAGAAACCTGGAAATTTTCCAGATCCTTCTTCTGTGACCTCTTTCTTTCCTTGTTCCTCTCTTCATATCTCTGGCTTTAACTTTCCAAAACTGTAAGCAACTGAAGAAGCAATCTCAGCATCAGAATTTTATGTACAATATGCAAAATATGTAGCTCACATAGCCAGTCTGTATGGGACTTCTTGAAGGTATTAAACAATACTTTTCCCAGTCACAGAAAAGAGTGATTAATCAGGAAGAAGAAAGTGAAAAGTCATCACAAAGTGTGCTGCTCCCACCGGAGACTCTGTATACAAACTCATGAGGGTCTTAATACAGGCCTTAATACAGTCTCACCTAGGCTTTGAAGACAGCCATTTTATTAGGCTCTCACTGAGAAATAACCAGTGTTGGTTGTCATGCTAAATGAGAGAAATGATGGTCCTTGAAGCTCACAAATTCTGTTTCCTTCCAATGTTGATCCATTCATAATTGAAAATATAGTGTTCTCAGAATAGATTTTTTAAAACCCCGGGTGAATGCTATCTGGTAAGAGGCATTATTCCTGCTCAAAGCCACTCTCAGATGTGCCTCAAAGAAAAGCTTCTATTGCAGCCTTTTCTAATGGTTGACAGGAGAATATGGGATTACATTGTGCAAGGTAGACAGGAATGACCTTAGAGATTGCACACCTTTATTCTGACAGTCTGTGGGGCTGTCAACAGGTTCTGATTCCTTCAATAGTTCTTTATTGGTTTTTTAAACCTTGAAGCACCCATCTCATCTGGAAGCTATTGTGCCTTCTCTATACTGTTCACTCATGTGAGAACTGGATAGGTTAACACTGTCCTTCATGCCATGCCTTCAGGAAGTTCCCTTGCTGAACTGGATAAAACACACTGAAGATTAACCCTTTTCTAGTACCACGTGCTTCTCGTAGTTGGAGAATCATGAAAGAAGTAAAGATGAGGAATGTGTTTCCACCATTCCAATCACTGTCCTGTCTAGGGTGAAAGTTTTCCAGTGTCATCAGCTTCACAAGTATGGGTGATCTAAGTACTCTGGGAAAACGATACCGCTAGTGACTTGAATTACTGTGGGTTCAGAAGGCAGTCACATCAGGAACTTCTCTGGCTTTGGTGAGAAGCAGTAGTTTTGCTATGACCACTAGCTAACTGCTGATTCTACTACCATAGACACTTGGTTGACTCTTTGTTTAGTCATTGAGGTATCTGAACATAAAGGCTCTAGATCATCCATTGCCCATGTCATAATGAGTATAGTGCCTCTTGTACAGCTGTCTATCACATGCTTAGTATGAATTTGTGAGATAGTAAGTTTTACAGCTTGTTGTTCAACATGGTCAAGTCAAGCTGGTGGCTAATTAGAACCTTCACCCTTATTGATTAGTTTCCATGGTGCTGGGAGGTACGCTTCACACTCCCAGAGGAGAAAGGTAAACACCAACACAGCCACAAACCCTTTGACTAACAATGGTGACCTGTCTGCATGATACACTTGTACAACAGTGCACAAAAGTTGTGGTAATAACCAATCACTATCTGATCAGCTGTATGATCCACTCCATGAGATGAAACCTATGCCCGACCCTGCATAAGAACCTAAAACTAAATAGGCCATGTACCTAGGGGGAAACCAAATGACCCTTAAGGGCATTCTGATATAGGGATCAAACAGTGTCTCATTCAGACAGCAAAAAGGGTTCCTTTTTCAGAAGATGGTAAATAATTCAGAGACCCACAACTCAACAAAGTACAGAGTGAGAATACTTCAATACTCAGTGACTCTGTCAAATCCCTCCTCTTAGGGCTCAGGAAACCCTGCAGAAGGAGGAAAGGTTATAAAAGCCAGTGGGGATGCAAGAGAGCAACAGTGTCTACAGACACAGCAGGAGTGGTGTTCATATGAACACAAAGATTGTGGCAGCATGCCTAGGACCTGGACAGGTCCACTGGATGGAGTTCCAGTGCTGAGTGGGGAAGTGAATACAAGCTCCAATCCGTAACCCAGAAGCTATCTTCAACTGACAGTCTCTCTCAAAGGAAAAAAAATTACTTTCTTTAATGGAGTCTCACTGTATATGTAGATCACATTTAAGGGAGGCACCATGCCCAGCAGCAGATGGGAAACAGAAGAAACTCAATGAAACTTTTGGAGATTTTTTTTTTAATCATAATTCTTTGTTTGGGCATTAGTTATCTTACTTGCCTTTTACGATTTCTAGTGTGTGTGTGTGTGTGTGTGTGTGTGTGTGTGTGCTCTGTGTGTGTGTACTGTGTGTGTGTGTGTGTGTATGTGTGCTGTGTATATGTGTGTGTGCTGTGCGTGTGTGCTGTGAATGTGGTGTGTGTGTGTGCTGTGTGTGTGTGTGTGTGTGCTGTGTATGTGTGTGTGCTGTGTATGTGTGTGTGTGTGTGCTGTGTGTGTGTGCTGTGCGTGTGTGCTGTGAATGTGGTGTGTGTATGCTATGTATGTGTGTGTGTGTGCTCTGTGTGTGTGCTGTGTGTGTGCTGTGAATGTGGTGTGTGTGTGTGCTGTGTATGTGGCGTGTGTGTGTGTGTGTGTGTGCTGTGTGTGTGTGTGCTGTGCATGTGGTGTGTGTGTGTGCTCTGTGTGTTGTGTGTGCTGTGTATGTGGTTTGTGTGTGTGTGTGTGTGTGCTGTGAATGTGGTGTGTGTGTGTGCTCTGTGTGTGTGCTGTGTATGTGGTGTGTGTGTGTGTGCTGTGCATGTGTGTGCATTACACATTTGTTTGTCTGCATCTGCATATGTATTTCTCCCATTTTTTCCCTGTTTGTTTTATTCTGATTTCCTTGCTTTTTATTTGTCTCCTGGTTTTCTAAAGTGAGAGATAAAGAAGGCATGGAGTTGTATAGGTGAGGAGATGAGAACATATGAGAGGAGATGATGGGGGTGGGAAACATGATTAGAATTTACTTTTAAAAATTTTTCTTTTTTCCTTTTATTGAAAATATTTTTTCCTCACATAATATACACTGGTTATGGTTCCCCTCCTCTACCCCTCCCACTGCCTCCCCACCTCCACTCCTTTCTGAATCCACTCCTTTTCTACCTCTAATTAGAAAGTAAATGGCTACTAAGGGAAATAAATATAATGATAGTAATGTAAAGCAAAAACTAATACAACAGAATCGGGAAAGACAAATAAGAGATAAAAGATTCCAAGACAAGGCACAAAAATCAGAGATTCACTAGTTTACACTAAACTGGAAGCCATATACAGATGACACACACAGACTTGTTCATGCACTGTGCATGCTGACTCTGTGAGTTCATATGAGCTTTTATCATACTGATTCGGAGGGTCTTGTTTCCTTGGTGTACTCCATTCCCTCCAGCTTTTATACTTTATTTTTGTCTCCTGTTCTGTGGGGTTATTTGAGCCCCAAGGAGAAGGAATTGATGGAAGCATCCCATTTAGGGTTGCTGAGTGTTCCAAGCTTTCCCAACTCTACATAATGTCTGGCTGTGGGTGCCTGTATTTGTCCCCATATGCTGCAGAAAGAAGCTTCTCTGATGATGGATGAGCAAGGCACTGATCTATGAGTATAGCAGAATATCATTAGAATCATTTTATTGGTTTTGGTTTTAGAACAGTAGTATTTAGGGTTTTTTTCTTGTATTTAGTTTTACCTAGGTCCTTGGGCTATCTACTTTTTGGTTCTTGGTCACCCAAGCAATGTCAAAATGTGTGAGTTCCATTTTGTAGAGTGGACCTTAAGTAAAACTAAATATTGGATGGTAACTCCCACAAGTTTTATGCTACCATTGCCCTAGCATATCTTGCAGGCAGGATAGCAAAGCTTTTGTGGCTGGTTTGATGCTTGTGATATTAATGTTTCCTTTTAATACTATGCAGAGTAACTGCTTGTACCAAACATGCTAGAAGGTCAAGGTTTTATGTAGGTGCCAACTTGACCATATTCAATGAGTTATGTAGGTGTTGTCTTCTGCAATGGGACCTTGGTGTCAGTTTGTGAAGAGCAACCTATACCCTCTGGTCTTGTCTGCTCCTGTTCTTACCTTTTGGGATGGAAATGTGTACTCTGTACCACTGTATGTTGGAATTATGTAATCTTTGATTTGTTTGTTTGTTTGTTTGTTTAAGGATGTCATAGTTAACAGATTGACTGTTAAGGACTAGGGACTTTGGAAGATGGATCAATTTTATTTCACATAACATGACAACCATACATTATGGGGGATAGGGGCAGACTATAATGGTTTCAATGCTAAATTTCCCCTCATAGCCTCATGTGCTTTGAAATATTCATCCCCAGTGGGCTTGTAAATGGGCAAGTTTTAGAACCTTTTGGAAGTAGAGCTTTACTAAAGCAATATGCCACCCAAAGTGGCCTTTGAGGTTTGATAGACTGCCCCTATTTCCTGTTCTCTGTCTTTGCTTGCTGTGTGTAGTTGAGACTGTGACACTATTTTCCTTTTATTTTCTATGTTTTTCTTGCCATGATATATTGTGCTTCTAACACTATAAACCAAAATAAGACCTTTCTTTTTCTTTTCCATGGTGCTTTTGGTCACAAACATAACTAGTAGACATAGAGTGAAGTTTGAGGACTATTACTCAGTCCTTACTCTTAATAAACTTGCAGAAATGAACCCAACCATTACAGAAGATTATGGGCAGAAATATATTAACAAATTATGCAGCATAGATTTATCTACAGAATCCTGCAAACAGTGAGAATTCCTTAAAAAACATGAATTATACTAGCCAATGGATAATGGATTAAATAAAATATGAAAGAGACAAAGCATACAGTATTTGTCTGCCTTAAAAAAATAACAAAAAGATTCTTCATGGAGGAACCTTGAAAACAAGAAAAAAAGCCATGGTGACTCCCTCAGACTTTATAATGGCATTGAAATGAAATATTGGGATGAGACAACTCTAGAGATAGATATTCATGATTCCAGATCATGGGGAGAAGAAACATGGATTATTACCAGGTATGGCATCTCAGAAGCATAATGAAAATACTCAGAAAATACACAGTGCTGACAGTTGCAAAGCAAGCCAATGAGCTGAACTATTTATAATCATGAGATTTATCTCATCCAAGTTTTATATGAATAAAAAGACTATATTATATAAATAAACACAAACATATTCTGTATGTGTGTGTGTTAAGGAAAATTCTAAATTCTCGGTTTAAATTTCCTTCTTTTTAAAACACCTGTTTTTGAGTGCTATAGTTCAGGCAGCAGTATTTTGGTAGAAGTGAATTTATAGTTTATCTTGAAATGCCAGTATGAGAGAGAAAGAATCTTCAACACAAAAAACCTGCAAACAATTGCTGTACATATAATGGAAAGTGGTATGAATCTTATATAAAACACATTTCATGAGTTTATAAGAAATATAAACCTGAGTACTTGAAATCATCTGTTCTAGCTAGGCTGGTATTTTACAATTATTTATACATACATGAAAAACAGATACATTAACAGAACACTAAAGACACATTGAAAGAATATGTAAGACATTTCTATTAGATAACAGGGATCAAGATTTATTGGCATAGAATGTTTAAATAATTCTTAACATAAATCATATTGTATATTTTACTTAGTTCTTATTTTATAAAAATGTTAGTTTATTAAAGGAGATTTTAGAGAAATGAGCCCATAGCATACATACTTTGATATGAGGATTTTTGAGAAATTGAAGTCCATCTTCACATCTAAGAAAGAAATGGATGTGGACTCAAAGCTTTTCCTCTTTTAGATAATATGTATATGTATATATGTATATGTATATATGTATATATTATATATATATTAGAATATTATATCCAGAAATTATGTAGTATAGTTAAATGTCCTCAAGCTGTCTGTTATCTTGCCTAAATTTATTGAATGCTGTGTTTCCATGTGGGAACCACCACTTCAACCTCAAAGATAGAGTTTTAAATAGGAAATGGTGTATTAGTCATTTTAAAGACAAATGTGATAAATAAATTTTATTCATTCTTTGAGAATTTCATACATGCATACAAATTATTTTGGTCATAGTCACATCATCCATTCTTCCCTCCAATCCCTTCTAGATCCTCTCCATGTCTCCTATTTCATGTCATTAAAAAAAGACCAAACCACTGAGTCAAATTAGTGTCATTCAAACAAACATGGTCATGGGGACATCTATCAGAGCATGGACAACTTACCAAGGACCAAACCTCTGAAGAAAACTGATTCTCTTTTCCCTTATAGCCATTAACTTTCAATAGCCCCTGAGCTAGAGGTAGGACATGATGTTCCCCTCCTCCATCCATGCTGGAATTGCTGACTGGTTTGATCTTGATCTTGTGCAGATCTTGTGTAGGGAACCACAGCTGCCATGAGTCCGGAAGTGCAATGACCTTGTCATGTCCAGGAAACAGTTTTCCCCCAGGACTACACCATTTCTGACTCTTTCAATATTTCCACTCTCTTTTCTTTGGTAGTCACTTGGTCACTGAGCCTTGCAAGGAAGGCATGTGGACTAGATATTCTATTTAAGACTAAGCACTCCACAGACACATTTATCCTTTTCCACCCATGATGCTTACAAGATATCCAACTAGTAAAGGGAGAAATGATTTGTAGCTACTAACTGCTTAATAAATCCCAAAAGGTTTTATTGAGCCTTGTAAAGTTAAACTAAAGGCTGATGACTTACTGATTTATGTGTTTATCATACACATAGAGGAGATATTTGACTCCACTCAGTGTGAGCCAAGTAATCATAAGGAGCCTGGGCTTAGACTGAGAAGGGAATAAGGCCTTACAAATAAAACTTTATGTAAAGGGGACAAAGGCAACATGGTGTAGTATTAATTTCCTAAAATACATGAGAGTCAACACCATTTTTACCCATGATTCTACATGTTCAGAAATAAAATTTTTCAAAGAAGAGGAAATAGTTAGTGGGTTTATTTTCTGGCAGCAATATAACAAAAACAAATGGTGGGGATTTTATTCATTGGGTGAAACTTGGCACTACAATCTCATAACTGTCATTTTCTCATTCATAAAAACAAGCTCATCCAGAAGTCTTTATTTTTAGCTGTGGGGCGTGCATAGTGAGAACGGTACACTGAGTGTATTTCATTGGCATCCATATCTTTACCAAGTCCTCTGTCTGTCTTACTACATCCTGAACACCATGAGGTGAGCAGTTTTGGTATTCCATGGCTTTATTCTGCCATGATGTTTAGTTTCATCACAGGACCATAGAGACTGAGTAAGACAACGAAGGGCTGAAAAGGATCCGCAACAATCTTTTCTCCTTTAAATTGTTTCCTGGAAGTGTAATTCACAATTATGAAACTAACCAAGTTCCTAAAGCACACGTTGTACAAAAGATACTGAGCTTGTCCATGTCTTCTTGATACCCTATCATCCCTTTATTTATTCATCTAACTTGCCAACCCACACTGAGGCGATAAATGCACTGACAAAAGTCAAGAGTCAGTTATGCTCAGAGTGGTGAGGGTTAAGGGATACCAAGTGAAAGAATTAGACTATATGGTCACAATACATTCAGAAGGCCAAAGAATCTTTGTCTTTCCCCAGGTTCTGTGACTTGCGCAATTCTGAGTCTCTGAGTAAAATTAAAACCCAAAGGAAGACAATTTAGAACAGCAGGAAAGGAAAGAACTGACGAGGTCAATTGAAACTAGCGCATCCTAAAACATTGCAATTGGTAAATTGATATCATTGCAGAAATCTTCATCAATGCAGCAGTGTGTATGTATTGTTAGATCTCCAGAAGTCTTTTCATCTAGTTTACAGGATTTCATGCATCCAGACTCTGCTCCTTGAAGGTTCTCAACTGTAGAAGGAAGTGTGTGTATATATCCATTCATAAATGATGCAACTTCATATCCAACTACATTTGGACCGAGAAGCCTTTCATTGAAAGATTTCTTCCTACACACACACACACACACACACACACACACACACACACACACACACGCACGCACGCACGCACGCACGGACGCACGCACGCACGCACGCACACACACACACACACACACACACACACACACACACACACACACACACACACACACAATACATATAGTTCTGTGTTGGCCATTGTGCCAAATGCTCCTAAGCCATATCTGGAAAAATCCTTTTTTTCTATGAGCATTTCTTAGTAGAAACGAATTTAATGGTGAGATTTAGGTTCTGGATGCTGAGGCACATGGCACCCTGTTCCTTTCAAGTAGATAGGCACAAAGGATTTATTGTGGTGGTCCAGACTCTGGGGTAAGCAATATGGCCATATTAGCCCTAAATATGGAATGACAAGTAGAATGCACTATGAAAAAAAGCCAGGGGAAACATGAAGCAGGAAGACTTGATCAACACCAAGGTATCCTTTAGATAAGAAAATGTTTTCCAGAGGAGGCGACTCTAGGCTAAAACTGAAGTTCAACAAACATTAAAAATTACCAGTGCAGATAACAAGAAATGGCACATTTAGGTACTTGATAGTTACTAGCCTTTGGGCCATGTGGTGTCTTGAATGATAATGGCCCTCATAAGCTTGATTACTTGCATGCTTGGTTCCCAGTTGGTTAACTGTTTGGGAAGTATTAGAAGGTGTGGTTTTCTTGGAGGAGGTGTGTTAAAGCCAATGCCATTCTCATTGTCTCTCATTCTCTTTTTCTCTGTTTCATGGTGTGTCAACAGGATGTAAGCTCTCAACTTACTTCCCCAGCACCCTGCCTGCCTGCCTGCCTGCCTGCTGTCTCCAAATGTTGACCCCAGTACAAAGTTTGGAATATCATAACTGGATATCAGTGGACTCTTTTTCTTTAAGGACAATGTCGTGGAGATGGTGTTTGGAATCCTGAAGGAGAAAAAGAAATTCTCCAGGGCACAGACCACATACTTACTTTCAGATGCATACCAAGTTCTGCGGATCATACACATTTCATCAGGTTGTGTAGTGCATGTCTGAATCCCATCAACACACTCCCTGTTTTTGTAAGACTTACAGAGTACACACTGTAAAGTGAGAGCTGCAAAGATAAAGATGGCTTAGAGGAGACGGGTGCCATACTTTCTCTTCGCAATGAACACATAGCTCGCTGAACCTCTATATCAGTTGGCTGAACCCATGTTTTACCTAGCTGTTCAGGTTAACAACATGTCTTAACACCATAGACAAGGCAGGGTGAAATAAAAGGCAATTAATTTTCTTCCTTTAACAGATAAGGGAACAAGTTGTAAGCAATACTTACCAGTTTCAAAGCAGAGAAGAAACAGACACAGTTTTAGGAGGTTTTCCATTTCTCCTGAGCAGACTCTTGCAGAAAGATGTGCCAGACAGCTGATGATCAGAGATCGCTCAGAGAAAAGACTAGACAGCCTCTAAGGAATTTATAGTCCACTCCGGCAGTGACAATGGACAGTGGGTTCCCGGAAGCAGATCTCAGAGTAAGTCACTCCCACATTGGCATTACACCAAACCCCTCTTCTGTGACTTACTTATTCCTATTCCTTTTACATTTCCTTGCTTCAGGGGGCACTAAAGATATACATGACCTGTAAGGCAGTCTTAGCAGCAGCAGCAGCAGCAGCACACAGTGGCCCCTGATTTTCTTCCTCTTTCCATGCTATGAGCTCAAACTGTTCTGCTAGACTCTACTCAAACTGCTGGAGATCCAAACTAGGCGAGGAGAAACAACTGGAAGAAGGCTGTTGTTGAGCCTAGGTTGCAGCATGAGGGGGCAGCACAGGAGTGTGTCTCCTGGGTGCTGGGAAGGTGGACACAGCAGCCTGCTTGTCTGGACAGAAGCTTATGGGGGAAGTTTGTGTGCTCATCCCCCATCTAATGGAAGGGCCATGTTAGCACCTAGTCCTTAATACCAAACAGAGGGCTTCTGTTGGAGCACCTCAGGAGGTGCTCCTTGTCTGGCTAGGGTGTGACTAGCTGCTGGGTGGGAAGTGTTTTCTGAAGTCCACTCTGCTTTGTAAGGTCTGCAGGCTGCCACCACAGAGTCTGGTCAATGGCTGGCAAGAGGGTTACTTGGCTGGTGTTTTCCTTTCTCAAGGTTGCCATGTGTCAGTGAAGCGTCTGTTTAATTGCCTGCTACTAAATGTTGTGATCATGCCCAGGAAGCATTAGATGGTGGTAACAATAAGGAGTTATCAGAAGCTCAACATAGAGTGTACATTTATAGTAGCATTAAATGAACTTTATAATATTATTATATTATATATTGATATGATATATATAGTTACATATATATATTTACACACAGACACGTGTGTGTGTGTGTGTGTGTGTGAGAGAGAGAGAGAGAGAGAGAGAGAGAGAGAGAGAGAGAGAGAGAGAGAGAGAGAGAGAGAGAGAGAGAGAGAGAGAAAACCAGGCTCTTACTATGTAACCTTAGCTTACCTGGAACTCACTCTGAAGACCAGAATGGCCTTGAACTTACACAGATAAGCTTGCCATACCAACATACTCAAATTGTTTAAAAAATCAGTTTCATTTTTATATTGAGTCTCAAATTAATAAATTGATCAAATACCCTCATCTAGTTGTTTGCTAATTTTTTTAATTACAGAAAGTATTAATAGCCTAGTTGTCACATGCAAGTATGTTATAGGCCATATTGTAAACTTTCTGAATTAAGCTCATGTCAGAGGGAAACTTTATAGTTTATGATTGTGATGCCATAAATATTCATTGATACTAAGTTGATCATCATTTCTATATTTTGTCTGTTTAGTTAGATATGAAATTCTTATTTTATTTTCCTATTTTCTTTTATTTTAATACTATCTGCTGTGCAAGTCTGAATAGTGTTTAAATTTTATTAAACATGTTTTACTTTATATTTTAGGTTGTATGAAATTTCCTTATGTAACTCAGTATCACATATAACCATTTCACTTATTTAAAAGGAGCAGATAATAATAAGTTTATACTCAAGTATATTACTGTAGGTTTCTTCTCATAGTTCTTTTTCCAACTCAGTAGATTTTTTGTTGGTACTTCTTTCAATCAGTCTATCAAGTGAGTAGAATATGAAAACAAGCTGGTGGAGCTGTGCAATAGAGTCCAACAAAAATTACAGACAAGAGATAAAGAAGGCCAATACATAATGCAAAGGGAACAACCTTTGAAGAAGCCATAAGACTTATAAATATATATGCACCAAGAGCTGAGTCTCCCAAATCATAAAATAAACATGCATAGCATAACAATCTCATTGCACATCACTTCCATACCTCACTTCCATCTTCAGATAGGTCATCCAAACTAAACTTCAACAAAGCAAGGCCAGCAAGATGGGTAGGCAGGTATAGATACTTAGCAAAGCCTAGTTGAGAGGGTCTCTGCAAACACTTGGCTGGTAGATTAGCAATCCACATGAGGTGACGAGAAAATCTCTTTCATCACAACTTAGTAGCTGATATTGCTTTAAATTTCTAAAGTGTTACCTCAGGCAGTTATTATTATTATTATTACTATTATTATTATTTTGTTATCATTTTATTCATCTATTCATTTTAATCCTGGCCACATCCTTCTCAGCCATCCTGCCCTCCCCTGTTTCCCCCCACCCAAGCTTCCACCCTCCTTCCCCTCCTCTTCTGTGTCCATCCAGGAAAGGTCAGGTTTCCCATGAGTATCAATAAAACATGGCATATCAAGCAAGAACAAGCACCTTCCCATGTATGGGCAAGATCACCTATCATGAGAATCAGTGTCCTAAAAGTCAGTAAAAGAGTCAGAGAAAGCCACTGAATGGACAACCAGGTAGCCTGCATGGGATGATCTAGGCACTCAGCATATCAACGGGGTTGCCCTGTACTGTGCCTGGAAATAATGTCCTGTGCAGGGAAGGACAAAGTAAAGCCCAGGACATGCCAGCTGTCCTTATTGTGACAAAATTCTAAGGCTCTGAAGAAATAATGCCTGTAAGACATTAAAGGTTTTGAAACTTGGCCTGGGGATGTAGCTCCATTGGGAGACTGCTTGTCTAGCATGTATGAGGTGCTGGATTTGATCCTTACTGCTGCATAAACCATTGTGGTAGCACACGTCTGCAATCCTACCAGGGATGTGTAATCTGAGCCTAAGAACCACAGGCTCAAGGTCATCCTGGAGTTTGAATCCAGCTTGGTGCATGAGATTCTGTCTCAAACCATATGCAACAACCAAACAAAAGACATGTTATTATTTGAAAGTGGTGGAGTGGCCTTATCCATGCTTGGTAACAGGGAGAGTTCTGGGGCAACCAGTTGGACACTACGTTTCTGTCCTATCTGCCTCCCTCTGTTCCCAGCACTAAGAGGGAAGGATGTTAAAGATTAAACTTTGTAAGCACTGGCATTGGTTTGTCTTTATCCTTGGGTGACCAGCATCCTGAGGATCAGCCAGCTTTGCTGTGTGTGCACAGGAATGCAGGGTCTTTGTTCCTTCTTACAGATAAGACTTGGCTCACACAGAAATGTATCCAAGTGAGACCTGCTGTACTTTCAGATAACAGTCACATGGACATTCCAGCCCCTGCTCCCTCACATCACTCCTTGGCTTTCCAAGAGTTGTGGGAATGTTCAGAAAAAGATGGTTAGGGAAAAGATATTAAACATTGGCTTTTAATTTAAAAATAAAACATTGAGAATTTCTCATGCACTGACTGTATATTCTTTTCATCATTCCTCTTCCTCTTCTATCTCTTGTGTCTCTCCTCCCCACTCCCATTCAAATTCACAACCTCTTATTTTTTAATTAGAATCATTATGCACACATATGTGTGTGTATGTATGTATGTATGTATGCATAGGCTGGTGAATCCATTTAGTTTTGCTTGTATGCATTTGTACTAAATGGTGTTCACTTGGACTAGAATAACCAACAGGGGACTCAAATATAGAGAAAATTAGTTCTTCCTCTCTCATGAGACACAATTGCTTTATTTAGGAGTGGAGCCTTGAGAACTTTTCCCCATCCACATTGAAATGGTGACTGTTGTCATTATGCAGGACTTGTTGAGGCAACCCTACTTTTGAGATTCCATAAGTGTTATCTTTAGCAACAGAGTCTTGCTGTCAGGTAGGGAGAGCAACCTATACTCTTGGCAGTGGTCTTTGTTGTTTGGAGATTATCAAGGAACACTTAGGCCCACAACTCAATTAGTTGTAACCCAATCCCAGTACTAGAAGCTTAGCTTCCAAGTAGTTGACCTGGGTTTAAATCCTGGACAATGCACCAGATGAAAGATTTCTGTACTCCAATATTAAGCCTCTCTTCTGATGTAATCCATCAAACTAAGCTGAATAAAAATCAAAGTGTAGGTTTAGTAAGTAAAATGCTCCTGGATGGTCTCCCAGGCCCTAGAGAGGAACAGGAAAATCACCTGGCCTTTCTTTAAAGGTCCATTTAAATACCCTGCAGGCATGGTCCAGGGCATCTGTGGGGGAGGAGCCACCATTTAGTGGGCTTTCTGAGACTGGGCAGGGTTTGGAGTGAGGGAACTCCCTGAGGCAGAGCTCTACTTGAACATACCAGACTCTTTGGGTATATGGGCTCTGGATTCTTGTCTAGCTTCTTCTTGTGGACATGGGACAACATGGGGTGAGGCAGTTGGGGAGTCAGTCAGGTGGGTGGGCAGCATGAATGAAGAAGCATTCAGTTAGCTGCCAGCCTGGAGACCTCAGGTGTCTATTTCGTGAGGGAGCTAAGAAGGCAGGTTACTAGGAGAAAAACAGATTATTAGCATTGTGCCTACAAGCAGGACTAGCCATGGAAGAGTGGATTTGTCAACAAGAATGGAAGGAGATGTGCTCTGGTTGTACCAACAAAGATGGATGAGCAAGGAGGAAGAACAGATAGGCCGTTTATTGGGACATCTTGGAATACTGGAGGGTGGAGGGTCCCAACTACTGGACAGACCATTCATTCTGGATAGGTGACCACTTGAGCCTAGAGAGATGGTACCAGCAATGTTGTCCCGGGAGATTGGCAGCAGAAGGGGTGGTGAGGATAATGGCGTAAGGTCCTATCCTTTGGGGTTTGAAAGACTTAGGAGCTAGCTGTTTGAGGAGAACTTGCCTCTCTTGGGAGAGTGTGGCAGGCTCAGGGGCAGTTGGATCTGTTGTCATGGGTGCAGGGAGATAGCTGTCTGCATAGGAATGGAGGAGGGATCTCAGAAGGGAGAGGTAGGATAGATACCTGACCAGTGGAGGAGTTTGGGCTGGGAGGTGGTGATTGAGGAGAAAGGGCCTTCTGTAAAGGAGCTCAAAAGTAGTTAGGACTGTAGGAGAACATGGGGTGGCCTGGAGGTGAATAAGGGCAATGGGAAGAAAAGGAGGGCCGAGATGGGGAGCTTGTTTAGCTATTGCTTCATGAGTCTGTTGGCCCTCTCTACCTTTCCTGAAGATTGTGGACAGGGTGTGGAATTTTTAGAAAATGTTTAGAGCTTCCAACATGAGCTCTATGAAGGCTGGCCCATTGTCTCTTTGTGTGGTCAATGACATTCCAGACCAAGGTACCTGAGCCACCATATCTGCTGTCTTCCCAGAGGTGGAAAATGCTTCTGTAAAAGTGTCAACAGAGTTAGGAGGTAACAGAGTTTTTTTATGAGTGGGTATTCAAGTGAAGCCCACCTGCCAATCCTTGTCAGGTTGATGTCCATGAGGCTGGTGCAGAGGCTGCCATATATAAAGGGCCCCCTGTGGGTTGGCCTTGGCAATATGAGCTCAAAGATGGGTGGAGTCAAAGAGGAGCTTTAAGAAATGAAACAAAACTTTGGGGCCTATATGTAAGGTCTGGTGGATATCTGAAATGATGGACATTGCTTGGACCTGAGGAAGGATGAGGTGGTTATTAAATGGAACCATCCATCCTTTGTCTGTGTTACCCCTTTTTCAGGAGTTCATCCTTCTCCTCTTGTTGAAAGCAGGGCTGATGGGAGGATGTCAAAAAAAAAATCTGTTCCATTGATCCAGTGGAGCTGGAGGCCAGTTCCTGGGCTACTGAGTCAACCTTGGCATTGCCTAAAGCCATTGTGTCCTTGGAGGGGGACTGCCTGCAGGGGACTATGGCTACCTCTGCAGGCAGCTGGAGGGCCTCCAAGTGCTTGGTTATAGTGGTCCATTAACTATGGAACTACCCTTAGTAGTGAGGAAGCCCCTGTCCCTGAAAAGTACAGAATGGGTATGGACTATTAAAAATACACATTTAGAGCCAGTATAAATGTTAGCCCATTGTTCCATGGCTATATGGAGTTCTCTCATTAAAGTGATTGATCCAGCCTTTTGTGAAGAGGTTTTGGCAGGCAGATTGCTTCAACTGTTTTAGTGGAAGTGACAACTGCATATGTCTGGCGGTTTCCTGATCTGTCTGTAAGAGAACTTCCATCAATAAACAGTGTGAGTTAGAGGTTTGTGAGTGGTTGATCTAGGAGACAGCAAAGCTGGGGAGAGTTTAAGGCCGCCACATCATGTGGGCAGGAATGAAAGGACATACCAGAGGTGTGTGTGTGTGTGGGGGGGTGACAGGAAGGAGGGTTGTGGGGTTCAGGGCAGGGATAGATGTCAGGGTAATTTGGATTTTCTAAAAACAGTAAATGAAAGACTTGAGGGCCCAAGGAGGGAGACTCAGAAGGTCTAAGGGGCAGTGGATGGAATATACCATTATTGGCTTAAACAGGGTGATCTTGAGAGCCTCCCTGGTGAGTTCTACTGCTGCCAGGGCTCTAAAGCATGGTGCCATCCACAGAAAGTGAGGTTTATTTGTTTGGAAAAAAGAGGTGACAGCCCAATTTGAAGGCCCAACTTGTTAGTTTAGAAACCTGGTGGCCACCCCCAACTTTTCATCTGTATAAAGGTGATAAGGTCAGGTGTGGTCTGGAAGCAAGGGTAAGAGCTCTTAGAAGAGAATCACAGGGCAGAAAGACCTAGTGGCAGATGGTGGTGGGTGAGAGACCCAGTGGGTGTTTCTCCAGCTGCCCTGGTATAGAAGCTTGGCTGTAATGGCAAAGTTAGGGATCCAGTGGTGGAAGAATGTCATCAGGCCCCAAAATCAGAGAATCTGAGCTGCCATGGCTGGGGCGGTTAATTCTACAGGATTTGGACTCTGTCAGAGTTGAGGGCCTTAGACCTCAGACTGAGCTGAACACCCTGATACTGAACAGTGGGCGAGCATAGATTAACCTTAGCTGGTGAAATGTGATGTCCCAGGGAGCCAAGGAAGTTTAGAAGAGAAGAGGTGGCCCATTGGGACAAAGGTAGGGAGGGGCTGCAGAGAAGGAGGTCATCTACATATTGGAGGAGTATGCTTGGACCAGGGTCAAAGGTGGAAAGGTCCTGAGCCAAGGCCATTTGTCGAGGAGATTGCCAGTTAGTGTACTATATTGTTATTTGACTATTTCATTTTGATCATCTTCATATATCTATACATTTTAGGGAGTTTCTACTGTATTGCATTTCCATACTACCCCTCAAATGGCACTTAATTTTGGATGTCTCTCCCTGTATTCCCTCCCAGGACACTCTGTCCTTTACTGTAGCTAAGTCCCAATGCTTCCTTCAGAGGAGGGGGAAGGGGCATTGAGAAGGCACAGGGCCAACAGCACAGGCAGTGGGAATCAAGTGAAAGGGAAACATCAGGCTACTTTAT
Source organism: Cricetiscus sungorus (assembly GCA_030556225.1). Classification (NCBI taxonomy): domain Eukaryota; kingdom Metazoa; phylum Chordata; class Mammalia; order Rodentia; family Cricetidae; genus Cricetiscus; species Cricetiscus sungorus. Next base: position 41,093,897 of record JANBXA010000740.1, on the reverse strand, counting down.
TTAGCAATAGGGAGAACCTTATATACCCACCCAGCACCCAGGCATTCCCATCTGTGGACATTGCATGTTTGCCCCTTATTGGCTAGGTACAATCAAGACCTCTGACAGTGCCAGGCAGACTCCAGGCCTTGAAGACCTTAATTTCCTACATTTTCCCACTGACCATTTGGTGCCCCATTTCCAAAACCCTTCCCACCCATAACTGTCCATTATATTTTTCTTTCCTAATTAGTTCTAGTGTCTATACCTCCCCTCTGCCCCCGCCACAGCCAATCCCTTACTCTATACTGAACCTCTGAGGATCTATGGATTGTAACTTGTTTATCACAGACTTAACAGCTAATGTCCACTCAGGATAATTTATTTTCTAGTTCTACCATGTTACCTACAAATTTCCCGATTTCATTTTCTAACAGTAGAGTGAATACACCCTTGTCTAAACGTGTCACATTTTCTTTACCTATTCTTTGGTTGAGGGATATCTAGGTTCATTTTATTTTTTTAGTTACTATTAATAGAGAAGCAATAAACATGGATAGGCAAATTTCTCTGTGGTAAAATGAAGCATCTTTTAGGTATATGCCTAAGAGTGATATAGCTAGATCTTGGAATAGAATGATTTCCATTTTTCCAAGACTGCCACACTTATTTCTATAGTGGCTGAGGAAGTATGCACTTCCAATAGCAATAGATGGGTGCTTCTTTTATTCTAAATTCTCACCAGCATGCGCTGCCACTTGTTTCATTGATATTTTTTCATTCATCATTTTTTATTTATTCTATATACCAACCTCAGCTTTCCCTCCCTCTTTTCCTCCCGTTTTCCCCAATTCCCTTCAACCCCTCCCCCCCAATCCACTCACTCCTCTTCTATCTCCATTCAGAAGGGGTTAGGCCTCCCATGGGAATCAACAAAGAATAGCATATCAAGATGAGGCAGAACCAAGCTCCTCTCCCTCTGCACCAAGGCTGAACAAGGCATGCCACCATAAGGAATAGGTTCCACAAAGATAATTCCTGCTTCCACGACAGGTCCTGATCTCACTACTAGGAGCCCCCAAAAAGGCCAAGCTACAGATGCAGAGGGTCTAGGTCCATTCTTTGCTGGCTCCCTAGCTTTCTGCCCAGAGTCCTTGAACTCACACAGGCTCAGGCCAGCTGTCTCTGTGGGTTTCCACATAATGATCTTGACCAACCTTTGCTCATATAATTCCTTCACCCTCTCTTCAATTGCACCCCCAGAGCCTGGTCCAGTATTTGGCTGTGGATCTCTTTATCTGCTTCCATCAGTTACAGATGAAAGCTCTATAATGACAATTAGGATAGTCACCAATCTGATGACTACAGATTACAGGAGAAGGCTAGCTAAGGCACCCTATCTACTTTTGCTAGGACTCTTAGCTGTGGTAATCCTTGTGGGTTCCTGGGGGCCTCCCTGGCACCAGGTTTCTCCCATATTGGCCCCCTCTATCAAGATATGTCATCCATTACTCCCTCCCTCTGTTCTGACCCCAACTTGACCATCCTGATCCTTCATGTTCCCATCTCCCATCTCCTGCCCTTCATTTCCCCCTGCCTTAGTTTACCCAGGACATCTCATCTATTTCCTTTTCCCAGGGAGATCCATATGTCCTGCATAGGGTCCTCCTTGTTACCTAGTTTCTCTGGAGTTAAGGAGTGTAGTCTGGTTATCCTTTGTTTCATATCTAATATCCACTTATGAGTGAGTGCATATAGCATTTGTCTTTCAAGGTCTGGATTACCTCATTCATGTTGATTTTTTCTAGTTCCATCCATTTGGCTGTGAATTTTAAGATGTCATTTTTTTCCATCAAATAATACTCCATCGTGTAGACATACCACATTTTCGTTATTCATTCTGTGGTTGAGGGACATCTAGGTTGTTTCCAGGTTCTGGATTGCCCCCGCCCTTGGTGGTCAGTCGACAGGAACTCTGAGGGAGGGACTGAGAATGAGGAGACAAGAGATGTGAGAGATGGAGACAAGACAGTATTCTGATAAAGTCTCATTTAATGAATATAACCACAGCATTTAAGTAGTGGAGAAATGATGGAATGGGCCGAAGGGAGGATGTGAGGGAGGCAGAAGGTCCTTCCAAGCAGAATACAGCTGTTCTGCTATAAGATAAGTTGCTGTTATAAGCCTGCAGCTGGGACTCTTTCAGGATCAGGCTGCATCATGTTTAACAGGAGAACAGCCATAGGGGAATGGAAAATTACCAGTATGTTAGTATCTAATGGCTGTTAAGATGCTAACTTTGCTCTGGGTTTTCCCAGATGTTATGGATGTTATGAATAAAGCTGCCGTGAACATAGTTGAGCAAGTGTCTTTGTGGTATGTTGAGCATCATGAAGGAGTACTGGTGTTTGTCAAAGGCATTTTCAGCATCTAATGAAATGATTGTTTTACTTATTATTATTAATAGTATTATTTGTCTTTCAGTTTGTTTATCTGGTGGATTACATTGACAGATTTTCATGTTGAACCATCCCTAAATCTCTGGTGAATGTTTTTCTTTTTATCTCTTTCTTTCTTTCTCTTTCTTTCTTTCTTTCTTTCTTTCTTTCTTTCTTTCTTTCTTTCTTTTTAAAATATGTTCTTGAATTCAGTTTGCTAGTATTTTACTATTTTTTAAAATATTTTTTCTTATTTTATATATCGACCCCAGTTCTCTCTCCCTCTTAACCTCCCATGCTCCCCAGCCCCCCATCCTGTTCCCCATCCACTCCCCAGGGAGGGTGAGGCTTTCTAGGAGGAATCATCAAAATCTATCAAGTCATTTGGGGTAGGGCCTAGGCCCTATTTTTACATCAATGTTCTTGAGAGAAATTGGTCTGCAATTCATTTTTTTTGTTGTTGTTGTTTGGCTTTGGTATCAGGGAAACTGAGGCCTCATAAAAAGAACTTGGCAATATTCCTTCTTTTCTACTGCATGGAACAATTTGAAGAGTATTAGAAGTAGCTCTTTGAAAATCTGGACTAAAACCATATGGCCCTGGGCATGTTCTCTCTCTCTCTCTCTCTCTCTCTCTCTCTCTCTCTCTCTCTCTCTCTCTCTCTCTCTCTCTCTCTCCTGTCTGTCTGTCTCTGTCTCTCCCTATCTCTCTCTGTCTCTCTGGGGGGGTTGAGAGACTTTTAATATCTGCTTCTATTTTCCTAGGGGTTATAGGTCTATTTATATTGTTTATCTGGTCTTGATTTAATTTTGGTATGTGTATCTATCAAGAAATTTGTTCATTTCTTCTAGATATTCCAATTTTATAGAGTATATTTTTGAAGTATGATCTAATGATTCTCTAAATTTTTTTAGTGTCTGTTGTTATGTTCTTTTGATTTAGTTTTTGTTAATTTGGATATTCTTTCTCTGACTTGTGGTTAGTTTGGATGATCATTTTGTATATTCACTATTTAGATTTGCAAATATTTTATTGAGATTTTTTTTTATCTATGTCCATAAGGGAAATTCTCCACCCCCCCCCCCGAGTCTTTATGTGGTTTGGGTATCAGGGTAACTGTGGCCTCCTAAAACAAATTGGGCAGTGCTTCATCTGTTTCTATTATATGGAATATTTTGAGGAGGAATTGTATTAATTCTTCATTAAAAGCCTAGTGGATTCTGTGTTAAAAACCATCTGGCCCTGAGGATTTCTTTCTTTCTTCCTTCCTTTCTTCCTTTCTTCCTCTCCCTCCCTCCCTGCCTGCCTGCCTCCCTCCCCTCCTTTCCTCCCTCCCCTCTTTCCTTCCTTTTTTTCTTTTTGAGAGGCAAATTTTTAGTTTCTTCGTCTGTTCAACTAAGTGTTATAGGTCTCTTCACATTGCTTATCTGATCTTCATTTAACTCTGATAACTGGTATGCACTGAAAAAAAATCCACTTCTTTTAGATTTTTCAATTTGGTGGAATTTTAAAGTATATCCTAATGCTTATCTGGATTTCCTTGGTATATATATTGTTATACCCCACTTTTCTTATAATTCTCATAATTTTTCTGGCTTTGTTCTGCATTTCCAGATTTAAAGAAGGCTTGTAGTTTGTGCGCTCTGAAGGAATCCATCAGATTCTTCTCTAGACCTGCATGCACTGTTTCTTCCCTGTTATTCTAGTTGCCTTATCATTGTCCACTGTACTCCATCCCACATCAGGGTAGGGTATTTCTTTAACTATTCTAAATGTTCTAGTTTGCTAAGGTGTCATAAGCCCACTCTAGTCACTCCAAATTAATTCAAGTGAAAACTCTCCTCAGGTGGTATTGGCTCAGGTGGTAGATTGAAGCAGAGTGCAACTATGATTTTCACTAAACAACTTTCCACGAGACAGTGAGAAATCACCTTCATGAATCAATTCTCTCTTCTTACATTTTCTACCCTTCTTTTACATTCACTGTTCTTTATGTGGCAAAAGCAGAGATCAGTGGCAGCGCAGAGGTTCATATACCTTGGCCCCTGGAAAATAGTCTGTGGAACTATGAATATAAAAGTGGAGTTTTGACAGAATCCCTAAGATACTGGAGATGCTAGAGACATGAGAGAGGCCTCTGCCAAAGGATGCTGCATAGCTGGAGTGTAACCAGTTAAAGATGGTTGTGCGTTGCAGTCAGAAACCGTAAGGTCAGCGGCATGTAACTTTGAAACTGAAGCTCTAGGTACTAAAGCAGACCTGCAGGATTTGGTGTTTTCCCTGTTGGGGGATGGTCTTATGTTGGTCAGCGCTGGTCTTATCTGCTCTGATTTTTCCTTCATCACAAATCTTGCAAATAATTGCTGTACATATAATTGCAGGTAGTATAAATTTTACATAAAACACATCTCAAGAGTCTATAAGAAAGATAAACATGAGTCTGTGTAATTATCTGTTCTAGTCAGGCTGACTTTTAGAGAGTTAGTCATAAAGAGAGATACATTAACAGAAGGCTGAAAACACATTGAAAGGATATATGTGACATTTTTTTTTCCCTTTGGTTTTACGAGACAGTGTTTCTCTGTATTGCTTTGAAGGCTGTCCTGGAACTAGCTCTGTAGACCAGGCTGGCCTTGAACTCACAAAGATCTGCCAGCCTCTGCCTTCCAAGATCTGGGATTAAAGGTATGTGCCACCACATTTTTATTAGATGTCAGGGAGCAAGAACTATTGGCATAGGATGTTTAAATAATCCATATCATCAATTGCATATATCAACTTGGATTTATTTTTTACACTTTTATTTATTTATTTCATTTTACATTCCAACAAAAGTTCTCCCTTCCATCCCTCCTTCTGCCCTCTTCCCCATTGCTTTCCTACCACCCCACCCTCACCCACTTCTCCCAACAGGCAAGGGCTCCATAGAAAAGTCAACAAAGTCTGGCATATTAAGCTGGGGAAGGACAAAGCCCCTTCCACTTTTGCTAAGGCCTAGCATGGCAGCCCTTCATAGGCAATGGGCTTCAGCAAACTAGCTCATGCACCAGGGATAGATCCTGGTCCTACTGCTAGGGCTCTTCAGATAGACCAAGCTTTATGACTGTCTCTCACATACGGAGGGCCTAGTTCAGTCTCATAGAAGCTCCTTAGCTGTTGGCCCAGAGTTCATGAGTTTCCTTCCACGAGCATGGTTCATGTGTCTTTGATCTTGACCTCCCTTGCTCATATGCTCCTTCCTCTCTTTCTTTGCCTGGATTCCTGAAGTTTGGCCTAGCACTTGGTTGTGAATCTCTGCATTTGCTACCATCAATTACTGGATGACAGCTCTATGATGATAGTTGAGGTATTCACCAATCTGATTACATGGGACAGTCAATTCAGGCATCCCTTCCACTATTGTCAGGAGCCTTAGCTGGGGTCATCTTTGTGGATTCTTTTGAATTTCCCTAGCACCAGGTTTCTCCCTAACCCCATTGTGGCTCTGCAAGGTATTTCTTTCCTTGCTCTCCCTCTCCATCCATCCCCCACTTGACCATCTTGTTCCCTTGTGTTCTCATGAGGGAAAAATAAAATTTTAAATTGGAAATGATGTACTGGTCATTTTTAAGACAAATGTGATAAACAAATTTTATTCATTCTTTGAGAATTTCATACATGCATACAAATTATTTGGATCATAGTTACGTCATCCATTCTTCCCTCCAATTCTTTCTAGATTCTCTCCATGCCTCCCATTTCATATCATTAAAAAGAGACCAAACCACTGAGTCAAATTAGTATTGTTCAAACAAACATGGTCATGGGGACATCATCAGAGCATGGACAACTTACCAAGGACCAAACCTCTGAAGAAAACTGATTCTCTTTTCCCTTATAGCCATTAACTTTCTTTCTTTTTTTATTTTATAAATTTTGCTTTAATTAGAAACAATCTTATTTTACATATCAATCCCAGTTCCTCCCATGTACCCCTCCAATCCCCTCATCCCATCCCTCACCCACTCCCCAGGGGGGGTGAGGCCTTCCATGAGGGATCATCAAAATATGTCAAGTCATTTGGGGTAGGACCTGGGCCTTTCCTCATGTCCCTATGCTAAGAGAGTATCCCTCCATGGGGAATGGGCTCCAGAAGTCCATTCATGCATCCTAGTTTCACTGCCAGAGGTAGCCATTAACTTTCAATAGCCCCTCAGCTAGGAGCAGGAAATGATGTTCTCCTCCATCCTTGTTGGAATTTCTGACTGGCTTGATCTTGTGCAGATCTTGTGTAAGGAACCACAGCTGCCATGAATCCAGGAGTGCAATGAAATCATTGTGTCCAGGAAACAGGTTTTCCCCAGGACTACACCATTTTTGAATCTTTCAGTATTTCCACTCTCTTTTCTGTGGTGGTCACTGAGCCTTGGAAGGGGGGCATGTGGACTAGATATTCCATTTATGATTAAGCGCACCACAGACACACTTGTCCTTTTCCATTGTCTGTAACTAATTGTTTAATAACTGTGTGTGCTAACTAAAAGATTGATGACTTACTGATTTATGTGTATATCATACACATAGAGAAGAAATCTGATTCCACTCAGTGTTGAGCATTAAATATGCATGAAATCAATAAAATGAAAGTTTAATCCTAAGGAGCCTCAACTTTGACTGGGGAAGAGAATAAAGGATTGCAAATTCAATTCTTTCATACTGAGAGTCAATACTATTTTCACTCCTGGTTCTACATGCTCAGAAAAAACATCTTTCAAAGAGTAGTAAGCACTTAGTGGATTTATTTTCTGGCAGCAATATAACAGAAACAAGATTTTCTTCACTGGGTGAATCTTGGTATTACAACCTTGTAGCAGTGAGTTTTGTGGTTCATGGGAACAAGACCATCTAGATGTCTTTCTTTTCAGCTGCCAGGCTTACTTTGTTAGAGCATTTTGTTAGCATTCTTATCTTACCCAATCCTCTGCCTTGATTCTTCCTGGACACCATGAAGTGAGCAGTTTTGCTATGTCATGGCCTTTTATGTTTAGCTTTACTATAGGCCCATGGCAATGGAATAAGACAATGAAGGACTAAAACCAGGATCTGCAACTATCTTTCCTGCTTTAAATTGTTGCCTGGAGCAACAGTGGAAAGGCTACCTTAAATGCCCTTCCCTGATAATGAGATTGATGACTTCCTTATATGCCATCACAGAGCCCTCATCTGGTAGCTGATGGAAACAAAAGCAGACACCCACAGCCAAACACTGAGCCAAATTCCTGGAACCCATTTGCAGAGAGGGAAGAGTGATAAAAAAATGGGGTCAAGACCAGGCTGCAGAAACCCACAGAGACAGCTGACCTGAACAAGGGGGAGCTCATGAACCCCCAGACTGAAACCAGCATTGGAACGACTCAGAACCCCTGAACATAGGTCTCAGTTAGAAGACCAGGGCAGTCTAAGGGACCTCTGACAGTGGAACCAGGATGCATCCCTGGTACAGGAAAGGACTTTGGGAGCACAACCCCCATGGAGGAATACTCCCTTAGCCTAGAGGCAGGAGGGAGGGCCTAGTCCCTACTCCAAATGACTTAACAGATTTTGATGGTCCCTCCTGGAAGGCATCATCCTCCCTGTGGAGTGGGGGTAATGGTAAGATGGGAGGGTGGTTGGGGGGGTGGGATGGGAGGGAGGGAGGGAAGGAGAAAGAACTTGGATCAATATGTAAAATAAAATAATAATAAAAAATGTAAAAAAAATTGTTGCCTGAAAGTGTAAGTCACAATATTAAAAATCGCAACCAAGTTCCTAAAACTCACGTTTTAGGGTACTCAGACTGTTCAACTTCCTTTGATACTTTACCATCTTTTATCTATTCATCTATTTTGCCAAGCTCCACTGATGTGACAAATGCATTGATATAACCATATGTCAGCTACATTCATGGTGATAAGGTCTATGGAATACCAGGAATAAGAATTAGCTGATATAATCAGATATACTTTCATAATACCAAGGAATTTCTGTCTGTCCCCAGGTTCTGTGACTTGCACAAATGTGAGGCTTAGGAAAATCTCTAGTTCAGAAAATAGAAAACCAAGGGAAGAAAAGAAAGACAGGAAGGAAAGGAAATGAGTGATGAGGTCAACTGAAATTAGATGACATTAGGTCATTATGATTGGTAAGTCAATGGCATTGCAGAAATCTTCAAAATTGCAGCAGTATGTATGTATTGTCAGACCTTCAGAAAATTTCTCTTCAAATTTACAGATATCTGTGCACCTCAACTCTGCACTTTTCAGTCCATAGCCTGTGGAAGAAGATAACAAAGAGAATTTTGAGAGCCAGGATATGACCTCATATCCAAGTACCTTTGGATTGAGGACACTTTCAATAAAAGAATTTTCTTGAATGGCAGTTAGTGCTCCATGTGGCCTTCCTGCCACATGATTTTAAGCTACATGTGGATAAAATCCCTTTACCCAAGAGCCTTTACTACAGGAGAAGCATTTGCTTAAGGTTCTACAGGTAGAGATACACAGCATCATCGACCCTCAAGCAGATATGCATGCTCAGAGGTGAGCAATCGAGCATGTAAAGACCAAGCTAATATTATCCCACAGGAACCAGAATCTATGGAATGACAGGAAGGACACACCATGAAAGGTGTCAGGGGATAGATGAAGCATGAAGACTTGAGAATCACTAACGTGTCCTGAGGATGACAAAGGCTTTTCCAGAGAAGGTGATTCCAGGCTAAAATAGAAGTTCAATGAACATTAGAAAAGCTAACGCCACCAGGACAAAGTGTGAGAAATGGCACAATTAAGAACTGATGGTTTTTGTAGCCTTTGGACCCCATAGCAGTTAGTAGTTTGAATTAGAACAGCCCCCCCGCCCCCCCGCATAGGTTTGCATATTTCAATGCTAGGTCCTCCCTTGGCCAAAGTTGTTTTGGAAGAATTAAGAAGTGTAGCCTTGTTGAAGGAGGTGTGTCAGTAGGGGTTTCAAAAGCCAATGCCATTCTCTCTCTCTCTCTCTCTTTCTCTCTCTCTCTCTCTCTCTCTCTCTGCCTCATGGTTGTGACTCAGCATGTAAGTTATTAGCTCCTGCACCAGTATCTTGCATTCATGCTTACTGCCATGCTATTCACCATGATCATCATGGACTTTAACTCTGGGACTTTGAGCCAGTCCCAAATTAAGTGTTTTCTTTTATAATTGTTTTGGCTGTGCTCTTTTGTCATGGGAATGGAAAATTAACCAAGACAGACCCTAAATAGCAGAGATGTTGCAGATCAAGGACTAATGAATGTAACAATGTAATGATGGAGGGAAGTCCCATTCACTCAAGATATACTTAGCTTTATCATTCTTCAAAAGTTGACCACAGAACAGTGATTGGGATATCATAACTGGATATCAGTGAACTCATTTTCTTTATGTTCAATGTCTTAGAGATGATGTTTGGACTCTCGAAGGGTAGGCAGAAATTCTCCAGGGCACAGAGTACATACTTACTTTCATATGTATACCAGGTTCTGCGGATCATACAAGTTTCACCAGGTTTTGTAGTGCATGTCCGATTCCCATCCACACACTCCCCATCTTTGTAAGATGGACATAATACACACTGTACAGCAAGAGCTGCAAAGACAAAGACGGGTTAGACATGCTGTCACTTCCTATGGAAAACTCCACCTCTGGATCACTTGGTTGAACTCAAGTTTTGCCTAATAGGTGTGCTCCAGTCAACAACATGTCTTAACACTATAGACAAGGCAGGGTGAAATAAAAGGCAATTAATTTTCTTCTTTTAACAGATAAGGGAACAAATTGTAAGCAATACTTACCAGTTTCAAAGCAGAGAAGAAACAGACACAGTTTTAGGAGGTTTTCCATTTCCCCTGAGCAGACTCTTGTAGAGTCTGTCAGTGCCAGACAGCTGATGATCAGAGATCGCTCAGAGAAAAGACTAGACAGCCTCTAAGGAATTTATAGTCCACTCCGGCAGTGACAATGGATAGTGGGTTCCCAGAAGCAGATCTCATAGTAAGTCACTCCCACATTGGCATTACACCAAACCCCTCTTCTGTGACTTACTTATTTCCTGTTCCTTTCACATTTCCTTGCTTCAGGGGGCACTAAAGATATACATGACCTGTAAGGCAGTCTTAGCAGCAGCAGCAGCAGCACACGGTGGCCCCTGATTTTCTTCCTCTTTCCATGCTATGAGCTCAAACTGTTCTGCTAGACTCTACTCAAACTGCTAGAGATCCAAACTAGGCGAGGAGAAACAACTGGAAGAAGGCTGTTGTTGAGCCTGAGTTGCAGCATGAGGGGGCAGCACAGGAGTGTGTCTCCTGGATGCTGGGAAGGTGAACACAGCAGCCTGCTTGTCTAGACAGAAGCTTATGGGGGAAGTTGTGTGCTCATCCCCCATCTAATGGAAGGGCCATGTTAGCACCTAGTCCTTAATACCAAACAGAGGGCTTCTGTTGGAGCACCTCAGGAGGTGCTCCTTGTCTGGCTAGGGTGTGACTAGCTGCTGGGTGGGAAGTGTTTTCTGAAGTCCACTCTGCTTTGTAAGGTCTACAGGCTGCCTGAGCATATCCTCAGTTGTGTCTGCAGTGACCACCTGCAGTGAGTGCACAGTCCCAAACAGCCAGGCTGACACCACAGAGTCTGGTCAATGGCTGGCAAGAGGGCTACTTGGCTGGTGTTTTCCTTTCTCAAGGTTGCCATGTGTCAGTGAAGGGTCTGTTTAATTGCCTCCTACTGAATGTTGTGATCATGCACAGAAAGCATTAGATGGTGGTAGCAATAAGGAGTTATCAGAAGCTGTGGGTGCCCATAAAGATGGCTGCACTCTTTCTTGGCACAAGGACAGAGAGTTCAAAACTGTCCTCAGCAAGTCATAAGACCTAAAGGTCAAAGGTGTGGCTCCAGTAGGATGTTTGGCTGTCTTAGTCTAAATAACAACAGACCTGCACCTGAGGTGTTGCTACTCCTGATTCTCAAGACTAGGGAAGGAGAAGTTGAATCTGAGGTGTGGCTACTCCTGACCTCAAGGCTAGGGAACAAGAAGTTGGAGCTAAGGTATGGTTACTGAACCCTTAGAATAAAAGTCTGCTTGTTCCCTATACATGATACTGTGTTCCCTTTTTTTTGGATAAGTTATATAAGAGTGGTAAAAAATAAATTCATGGCATTTCAGTATTGACTGGTTTGCCCTCAGGACCTTTATTCTGTCTCTCTGTCTTTTCTTTATCATCTGTAGTTAGCCTTTCCCTCATCCACATTCCCCCACTCAGGTACAGACTTGGGGCCATTCAGCTGGCTCTGATTGTAGCCTCACAAAGATCGCTCCCAGAAAGAAGCTCAACATAGAATGTGCATTTATAATAGCATTAAATGTACTTTATAATTTTTATTATACTATATATGTGATATGTTACATATCTATATCATCTATCTATCTATCTATCTATCTATCTATCTATCTATCTATCTATCTATCTGAGCCAAGGTCTTACTATGTAACCCTGGCCATCCTGGCACTTACTTAGTAGACCAGAATGGCCTTGAACTCACACAGATATGCCTTCCATAAAATCATACTCAAAGTGTTAAAAAAAATCAGTTTCACTTTCCTATTCAATCCCAAATTAGTAAAATACCCTCAGAAGGAATCAATAGCTTTGTTATCGTATGCAAGTGTATTCTAGGCTGTATTGTATATTTTTACATTCAATTATATAACCATGGGATTATTTTTATAGTTTTTTTTATTAGCTCAGGGGCTCTTTTTGGTACTTCTTTTCCCTATCCTGAAATTAGATTTTGTACCAAAGTTATTCTATTAAGTGAGTTAAAGCTAAACACAAGTTGGGGTAGGGTGCTATTCTAATATCCAGTAGAATCCAACCAAAAATTAGTCAAAAGAGACATAGAAGGCACAATATAAAGGGAAAGGCCTTTAAAGGAGCTACAATGGTTGTAAATATACATGGACCAAGAGTTTGGGCTCCCATTTTCATTAAATAATCACAAATGTTCATAAAAGTCTCACAGACCCAAGAGTAGCAGGTCCTTCAATATCGCATTCCCATCTTCAGATATATCAATCAAACTCAACTTCAGCTAAGTAAGGCCAGTGAGATGGCTCAGCAGGTACAGAAACTGGCTTCCAAGTCTGTCTAACCGAATCCAATCCTAGGAACTCACATGATATAATAAGAGCAGGATGGAGTCCCCACCATGACCTATATTTCATACATGCACATACAAATGGGGAAAAAACTAAATATAATTTTAAAAGTTTAAATCAAGAATTTTAAGACTACAACTACACCACAGTGTACGTAATTGTACAGAATGTCTCATTTGACAAAAAAAGTCTACATTCTTCTCCACACCCATAGAAACTTACCCAAAAGAAATGTAACTATAAATTGAGGTTTAAGAAATACCAAAATCAAGATAATTCCTTGTAATTTTTCAGGCCTGTTGTAGTAAAACTAAAAATCAATAATCAAGAGAAATCATAGATGCTACAAAAATACTTGAAGATGGTGGGACAGGCCTTATCAAAGCTTGGCAATAGGGAGAGTTCTGGGGCAACCAGTTGGACACTATGTTTCTATCCTGTCTGCCTCCCTCTGTTCCCAGGACTAAGAGGGAAGGCTGTTAAAGATTAAACTCTGTAAGCACTGGCATTGATTTGTCTTTGTCCTTGGGTGACCAGCATCCTGAGGATCAGCTAGCTTTGCTGTGTGAGCACAGGAATGCAGGGTCTTGGTTCCTTCTTACAGATAAGACTTGGCTCACACAGAAATGTATCCAAGTGAGACCTGCTGTTCTTTCAGATAACAGCCACATGGACATTCCAGCCCCTGCTCCCTCACATCACTCCTTGGCTTTCCTAGAGTTGCGGGAATGTTCAGAAAGAGGTGTTTAAGGATAAGATATTAAACATTAGTTTTTAATTTAAAAATAAAACATTGACAGGCTGAGAGAAAGCCTGCAGCTCTGTTAAGCTGGGAGCCGGAGATGCCATTGCTGAAGAAAGCATGGACAACATAATTAGTATGGAATTTATCCACAAACTAGAGGCTCTGCTACAAAGGCCACATAATCTCCAGGAGTTTGAAGCTACCCTGGGATATGACCCTAACTCCCTTGCACAATGATACAGCTTAGAGAACACAGAGAAGCACAGCACACCTACAGCCAGGCATCCCCTTCTCGCTGCCCTTTTTATGAAGAAGCTATACATTTGGTTGAAGAAGGAAAACTTTACTCCTGAGTCCTGAGAACTGAAATGCTGGAGTGTCTAGGAGACAGCGACTTTCTCACCAAACTCTACTGTATATGGCAGGCTTTCCAGGTGATTCTTTCAGAAGCAGCCAACAGGATATTTCTTGCTAAAAACAGAAGGAAGATTTTTATCAGCTTTAATTGTGAAAGCACAGAAGATCCGAAGAAATTTGAAGATGCTTTCGATGAAATGGTCTATTTTTTAGAGCAGATTGATCACTGGGATAGTACTGAGATTGAACTTGCTGCCAAGGGGGTGAAATTCTTAAATATTTTGATGTGGTTGTGGATTTTACCTTAATGAATTCCTTTGAGCATTTAGAAAACCCACCAACATCCATACAGAATATGGTGAACAATCGCTGGCTGAACACTTCCTTCAAGGAAACAGCTGTGGCTTCAAGTTGCTGGTCAGAGCTGAAACAGAAAAGGCAGCAGATGAAGATCTCAGATGGATTTTTTCACCCATTTTTATGCCATTTGTGAGCAGATAAGCCCTGTCTTAGCCTGGGGCTTCTTGAGCCCTAGAAATTCTCTATATAATCTATGTTGCATCTTTAAGAATCAAGTTCTTTTCTTTCTCAAAGACATCTTTGACTTTTGAGAAGGTGTGTTATCCAAGCATAGACACATTGGCAGAGGACCTCACTCTCGTCTTCATCTGCCGCACAGAACTGCTCGTTGCCTGTCTTGGTGCAGATGCCCTGAGGCATGCCACTACTTGTACCAGTGGACACTGCCATGCCTTGTCCACTGGTCGAAGGCGAAGTAAGATAAGAACTGAAGAGGCTTGAGAGTGCTGTCCAGTACCTTAAAGCGATTGACTTAGTGAAGTATGCCTCAGGATCCACAGATTTGTTGATGTGGACTCAGGGAGGAGGAAAGAAAGTCTCAAAGAATGGGTAATTGTGCTGTACGTACACAGAAATTCTGTCATTGAATCCGTGAGCGACTTGTAAATAACCTTTAGGTAATAATTTAAGTTATGAAATGTTGCATATTTTGTGGCTATTGCTTGAATGGAGTCCATTCAGGGTCTTCCCACTGTCTAGAATGTCCAGTACTTTCTTAAAATACATCGCGATGCTTTGCACCTTGAAAATACACTAGCCCGATATGACTGTGGTTCACATGTGTAAGAATTTATGAGTTCTAGTGTCAACATATCTAACTTTGCCTGAAATGTATTCTTAACCATCATGTTACCTCTTTGTTCAATCAAATGTAGGCAATAGAGGGTTTTAACTGTACTGTTTGCCTTATTGCTTGTATATTTGCTTTTGTATTTGAATCAATGAAATTGTAATCACCAAGGATTAGTATGCAGAACTGCAGTGAATGAAACTGAGCAGTTTTCAGTGTACACCTTGTAGAGGGTACTGTAGTGTCCAGAGTCTATTGCTGTCGTCCTATGATTTACAATACACTGAAGATTTTTTTTATCTTTTTATAAATTATAACAGGTTCCCTCAGATGAATATGACATTTGAAAATGTAATTTATTTACCAAAAGGCATATTAAACCTGATAGAATCAAATAACTTCTCCTTTCTCTGTCAACAAAACAAACATGACTCCCCCCACCCCACAAAGCGAGAGCAGCACACGGGAAGCTTACTGTGTTATGCCCAAATTTTAAGACTACTCACACTTTGAGCTTGGAATGTGTCCTTATGATAAACATATGAACAAGTGACAAAGATCATGTGCCACTTGTTCATTGATAGACTGGACTGCATTAGTTTTAAGAGTAATACAGAAAGATCTGAAATGCATTTTCAGATTAAAGTGCCTAGATTAAGGTTAATGGTGAGAAAATAACAAGTAAAAATAAGTTTAATTTTTTAAGATTTTAAATTTATATATGCATGGTGGTGTAAATTAATTACAAGATGTAAAATTTAGACTTGTGACATTCATATAGGCTATTAGGACCTTAAACTTGTTTTGATATACAATGCCCTGCCTTCTCCTACATCCCTATTTAATTTCCTACTTGCCTATTCATGATTCTTACCGATGACAAGTACCAAAATGCATTATATCCTGCTTCCCTTTTTACTTTCACATTAGATATATCTCCCTTGTGAGATGTCACTAGATGTGAGTGACACATGTGTACATGCCATAACCAGGACAGTTGTGGATTACATTAGTTACTGTGGGGGGGAGTAAATGTTTTGTGCTGAGATTTTTATAAACGGGAAAAATATTGTTCGAAATAGTTTTTGAAGACTTACACTATGTAGCAATAATGCTGCTAAAACATGAGATAATCTCAGGTGGGTGGCCTTTCTGAAATGAGTTTGATTATTCAATGTTTTATATTTCAGTAAAAATAAATAAATTGCCCATCTCCAAGAAAGGGTTGGTTTGACTGGGAGGTGGTGGCACATTCCTTTGATCCTAGCACTTGGGAGGTAGAGGCAGGTGGATCTCTATGAGTTCGAGGCCAGCCTGGTCTACAAAGCTAGTTCCAGGATAGCCAGAATTACACAGAGAAACCCTGTCTTGGAAAAACCTAAAGGAAAGAAAGGGTTGGTTTGTTGAACTCAAGTCCTTAAATTTGATGTGTTTCTGGTGAGCTAATTAGAACATTTACCAGATTCTTTCTTTGTGGTCTTTGACAAAAGAGATAAGGATGACCAAATAAGATTTGGGGGTAATAAATATAGGAGAAAAATCTTTTGGGAGGTGAAGCTTAAGTTTTTAAAGGAAAATGTCTTTTTAAAAAGAATATCTCTGGCTTGACTGTTGAAAATACTTAAGAGATTTACACACACACACACACACACACACACACACACACACACACACCAGTTTTCATTTGATGTTTTACAAAATAAAAACAAACAAAAGTTCAAACTACAATAGAGCCTGTTGTGGCCAGGCAGCTAAGGGGACTCATGATATTAACTGAGGATTGTCTGCCATAGCCTCCAGATGCAGGATGGGAGAGGGCAGAGTTAATCCAAAGAAAAGTCTTCCAGAAAACAGGAAAAACATTCATTGATTTATTTTCCTTTGTTTGTTTCTCTCTGTTCTTGTTCAACTAAAACGATAGTTATTTCTTGCCAAAAGCTGACACTATGTTCATGAAATGACAAAATGGAGCTTGTTTTTTACAAGAGGCCAAGTTTCCTATTGTTATAGTCAGCTCCAAAGACCTGTGTCTGTCTCCTGAGTTAATACTCACCGTTTGCATCTCTTCACCGTGATTCTATGGATTTGTTGAGTTAACTGACTATCCAGGACTCTTTATAAATGTTTCCCCACTTTGAGGTGTAGTATTTCCTACTTAATTCTAGGCAGTTAGTCTAGAAATGAGTAATAGCAAAGTAAGATTGAAAAGCGGTGGTGAACTACTCCATAGCCTGTCATGATCAGAACTGTGAGTTATGTTTATAACTCATTTTCACTTTTAATATGAACATAGATTCAGAAAGAAAATTGGGCTGTAATTTCAAACTGACTATAAAGATAAAATCCGTAAGTTTTTTAACTAAAAAGTATGTATGTGGGATGTAAGCGTTTATATAACCTGTGATAAATGGGCACACGAAACACTTCATTCTTAATGATCATATTGTGTTACTGCTTCCTTGACTGACCTCAGCAAATCTGTTTCTTCATGTCAGGACTGAACTCATCTGTGTAAGAATAAACCACCATGGGAACAGACAGCATTGGCCTCATGCATACACTAGAATGAACATGTGTTTCTGTTTCAACCAAATAAAAAGGGGGATGGTGTCTTGATAATGTACCAGCTGCTTTAAGTAACTTTTGTATAGTTGTGAGGCCAGCTTTGCCTCAGTAAGCCTGCCCTCTGACAGAGACCACACATGGAGGCAAAGAGAAACAGAGGATTCTGGGAGCTCTTAAATCAAGTGTAAAATACTACCAAATAGCTGTATATGCTAACATGGATAGCATTGTGATGAACAAAAAAAAAAAAATAAAAATAAAACATTGATAATTTCTCACACACTGACTGTATTTACAACATTTTCATCCTTCCTCTTCCTCCTCCAACTCCTCTGCTGTCCTTCTTCCCACTCTCATTCAAATTCACACTTCTATTTTTATTAGCATTGTTATACATACACAAGTATATATGCATGTGTGTATTGTGTACAGTTTTCCTTGTATGCATTTGTATTAAATGTTGTCCCCTTGGGATTGGATAACCTATCATGGGGCTTGAATATGGAGAAAATTGGTGCTTCCTTTCTCATTGGACAAAGTTGCCTATAGCTCTTCACCTAGGGGTGAAACCTTAAGAAATTTTCCTCACATCCAATGATAATGTTGGCATTTGTCATTATGAAGGTCTTGGTGAGGCAACCCTGTCCCTGAAATTTCATGGGTGTATGTTCCCTGCCATGTAGAGAAGATAACATCTTGGAGCATGTGATCTGGTCCTCACTCTTACCGTCTTTTGGTACTCTCTTGTGTGATGATTCCCGAGTTTTAGGAGTAGATGTTGCATCAGTAGGTGCACTAGTAGGTGCTTCAACTGTGGGTGGGAACCGTATAGTCTGTTGCTCTCTGCATTTTGACCAGCTTCTAGGCACTCACTAAACAAGAAGAGTATAAGTGTATGTATCTCACCAAGTTGTCTCCTGTATCACTCCAGCTTGCACCCCACCCCAGACAAAGGAAGGGACACCAGAAGTTTGGATAATTGATGGATACAAGAACCCCAGTTCCAACACTGGATAGTTATTGTCACCTAAGGGAGGGAAACCAAGTAGTCTCTGCTTACCCAGGACACAAGAAAGACACCCCATCTTCAGCAAAGTACTTCTTGCCTTCCCTCAAGCAGGGGTATAGCCAAAGCCAGGGTCTGATGCTAGAGTAGCCCCACATGTGTCTGGGACCTTGCACACAGGGGTAGAGGTAGGATGACTTCTTAATCTTCTTTTTTGAACATTCACAAAAGCGTATTTTAGATAAAACATCAATAATAAAAAAATATATTTTTATGCATTATTGGCCTACTCTTTTGCTCCACAGAGTCTTAGGCAGAAGAGTCCCAGCTCCCTTGCTCCTGTTCTCATTAGTATAACCAGGAGGAAGATGCTGAAAGAGTAAATTTTATTAAGATCGACACTTGTCAAAGCCAAACCAGGTGTTTGAGATATCTTCTCTGGACCTCAAATGATAATTAGCATTCAATATGCACAATCTGTACTCCTATAAGATTAAATGTGTATTCCATAAGACATATATTTTTTATGTGAGTGTCTACATGTTTGCAGCATACTATTGTTGAAAATAATTTGTTAAATTAGGCCACTGATCAGTTTTGGTGGTGTTTTCAATTCCTTTTAATTACATATACTTTGATTTATTAAAAATTTCAGAGTCTTTCAGTGAGTTCAATTGTCTTCCCCTTCTATTTCCCCTCTAAGTAATAGCTAATGTTAACACAGTATAGATTTCACAAATAATTACCCAATATGCAGACATGTATTATATGTAATTCTAGGTAAATATGTAATGATTCATTATGGATTATCAGACATCATTATTGTTATTTTATTCTCTCCCTCTCTTCCTTCTTCAATTTATATTCTTTCCTCTTCGCAATGAAGACTCCCCTTCCCAGTCCTCCTTCCTTCTACTATTTACCTTCTAGTGTTCCTGCTATGGCTCCTTTTTTATCTTCCTGGATTCCATGTTTACTCTGGATCCTTACTTTTTAATAATATGATTTTATAATAGGAACACTGGAGACTTAGATTAGTGAAATAGAGTTACTTTGGTTTATACCTTTCTAAATTGAGCATCAGCCTAGAATGGCAAGATGCTCTGGCTAAGTGCAAAGAACTGTCTATAAACTGAATGCATGGTCCTTTCTTCCTTTTAAAAATAACCATGAGAGTACAATCTTACATGAAACTTAGGTTTTATTTGTTTATCTGTTGCTTACATTTGCCTTTTTCTTAACAGAACCTGATGGTTTGTAAAGAAGTTTGCTTCATGCTGAACATACAAAGGGAAATAGAGAGATGCCTGGAGGAGGAAGTAGAGGAAAAGGACACAGTGCTATTGCTGAAGGAATTGGTAGTTAGTAAATGTCCTTCTTCACGACTTGACCATGATATCTGTTACAGAAATCTTCGCCTTTGCAGCAAAAGGTAGATACCTTCAAGTTTCCAAAATACATATTTTCAGTCGAACATGCTTTAGTACAGTCCAATTCAGTGTGATTGTGGATCCATCTACCTAGAAGACAAAAGCATTTATTGTAACATGAAAAATAAAGACCCAGAGACAGAAATTATAGTTCATGCTTCAAGCTGAAGATTGGAAAAAAAAGCAGCTGGCCACTAGGTCTTACCTCTACCTCAGTCTGAAAGGGCTGTTCTGTCCTCAGCATGGCTGGAGATTAAATCTGCAACACACCTTAGACTGCAATCCCAGACTGCTGCCTCTTCCTTCTCAAATCCTGAGACTAAAGGCATGTGTCATCCCAAGTGCTAAGATCACCTTTGTGTGGACTGTTTCTCTTTAGGACTGGATCAATTTCATGTAGCTCAGTGTGGCTTTGAACTAACAGAAATCCATCTGTTTGTCTCTTGAGTCCTAGTATTAAAGGTGTGTGCCACCATCACCAGGCTCTATGTCTAGCTAGTGTGGCTGCTGGGGTTAAAGGTGTGGATCGCCATTGCCTGTCTCTATGGCTTGTGGCTAGCTTTCTGTATCCTCAGGCAAGCTTTAATAAATCATAAAATATATCACTACAATTTACACATAGTGTCCCAAACAACACTTGGCATTCATAGTGAAGAGACTCTCACTCCCAATACCAACCATGTTTTCCACAGCAGGAGTATATCTACCTCTTAGCAAGGATGTCTTCGAATAGCTCAAACACTTACCTGTTGGTGAGAATATGAAGAAATTCCTAGTTCTGCACCTAGGGCTGTATTTTGTAGTACAGTTGCTCTTGCCTTCTAAACAGTGTCCTCTTTTAAAAGACTTGCAGACCATGCACACTGTAGCTTGAGCTAGGGAAAGCAGACAAAAAGGGTGAGCAAAGAATTGAAGTGACTAAAAATGCTCAAGGATTAAGGAATTTAGAGACAAAGCATAATCCTTAGGAATTTTCCTAATAAAAACTTATGTTCTGATGTGTTATATCAGATTGGGCCCATGGCTTCCTTAAGAAGATGCACATTTACACCATAGTTGTGATTGCATAGGAAATAAAGTAATAGGTTATCCCTTGTATACATCATTGTTGTGCAATAAAGTATAAAAATATCTATGTAAACTAATCTGATTCCTAATGTTCTTTATTTTTTTAAAAAAATGCATGAGAATAGTAATAATAACATCATGGGATTACCACAAAAATAGACCTGCAAATCAATAGAATAGAATAAAGGGCCCAGACATACAGCCACTGAACTTCAAGCACCCAGTTTTTGACAAAGATGCCACTGGTGATAAAACAGAATCTTTAACAAATGATGCTGAGAAAACCAGATATCTTTATGTAGAAGAACGAACTAGATCATTTTCTCTCACCTTGCACAGTCATCAACTCCAAACTGAGGAAAGACCTCAACATGAAACTAAAACAGCTAGAAGATAAAACAGGAAGTACACTCCAAGAAATAAGCACAGGTAAGGACTTCCGGAATAGGACTCCAGTCCCTAGGGCAGTGATATAAATACTCCATAAATGGGACTTAGACAAGATAAACAGGGAATTATGTTGACTTGGGGGAGAAAATGCCAAGATGGGGAAAAGCTCTTCCCGTACCATCCAACCTGATTTTACTCTCGAGAAAGGCAGAGTTCAGACTCCACTGATGCAGATGAATATCCACAGACACAGTATACGTCTTCCAAAAGACTTATCAAAGATAACAAGCAGATTGTGGTCACTCTGTGCCAGATGATAAATTTCAAGAGACAGCACAATCAAGGGTGTTAAGGATAGTAATTAGGTTGCGTTTACTTAGGGCAATGGTGACATGTAACCAGGACTTTTTCCTGCAGCCTCCCCTTTTTTCTGGATCTTAATAGTGCTCTCCCATAAATTTACCTTCCAACTTTGTTTCCTAAGAAAGATTCTTAATTTCATTATGAATATATTGGGCAATGTTACAACAAAGGGAGGCAGCTGCTTAGCACTAATGGAGATGTAACTGCAGAGCTGCCCTGATCCTTATTATTCCTGTAGTAAACTGTGTCTCTCCATTGAGAAGCATAAACATACTTTACTCTCTTATTCTCTGTATCTCTCTCTCTCTCTCTCTCTCTCTCTCTCTCTCTCTTCACCTCCTTTTTCTATTTTCAATAAATCCACCTCTGCTTTAGTTTTGTTTCATCTTGAAATTAATTTCTTTCTTCAAGCCACAAATCCCAACTTTGCCTGTGCAGCAATCTCTTCTGTAGTGTGTGTGTGTGTGTGTGTGTGTGTGTGTGTGTGTGTGTGTGTGTGTGTTAGACTTTTCTAATTTCAAGGAAAATAAAAATAAAAACTAAGACTTCATCTCACCAGCCAAGATGGCTACCATCAAGAAAACAACATGGATTTGGGCAAAGGGAAGCCATCTCACTTTCAGTGAAAATGTAAATAGGTACAGCTGCGACGGAAATCAGTGTAGAGGTTTTTCAAAAAGCTAAAACCAGAAATACCACATGGTACAAACTTATGACTCCTAGAATATACTCCCCCCAAACTATACCTGGCCTTAGTGATACTGGCACATCCGTGTTCATTACTGCTCTACTGACAACAGGTAGGAAGTAGAATCATCCTAGCTGTCCATAAATTGATAAAGAATGACAATGTGGTTCAGATACACAATGGATTCCATTCAATTGCAAAGAAAGGGGGATTTTACAGGGAATTTAACTAAAAAGTATATTATAATGTCTGGAGTAACTCAACCCCAGAAAGATAGACAGCATAGGTCCTTCCTCTTATGCAGATCCTAGCTTTTTACAGTATTGTAGAGGCCAGAAAAAAATCAGAAAGGGAATACTGGGTGGATGGGGTCCTTAGAGGGGAGATGGTAATAGTAGAACACATGTGACATGAACATAGATGAAGGAAATATTGTGGTTGGAAATGTTTAAATAGGGGTCAGAGCAGAAGGACAGGGGAAAGGGTTAACTAAAACTAAGAATATATGGGCAAATCCTTATGGAAACCTACTACTTTGTAAGCAAATTAAAAACATAATTAAAATGGAAACTCACTGCTTTTTAAAATAATTAAAAATGCAATTTAAAAAAGTTTAAACAAAAGTACAATGCATGAGTGGACATTGATGGGTGATCAAAACAAAAAATCTCAGTGAAGATATGAGGTATCTCTCTCTGACTTATTGGTCAGGAAGATTCCAAAGGTCTCCAAAACAGCACAGGCGTTTGCTACCAGTCCTGGTTTCCCATCAGAACTGGATAGGAAGACCTTATTGTTGAAAATACAGCATGCTTTAGTTGTGGGACATACATAATCAAGCGGGAACTGACCAAAAAACTTACCTCATGCTGGCTAATATTCATATTATCAGAAAAGCTCTGCAGGCTTCTGGGGGATAAATTCATTAATTGCACTACCCGCTGGTAAACCCTACATGCAACAATACTGACAGGTTGGGCAAATGTGCTCAATGGCACAATAGTGCAACAAAGGTTATATGAGTGACCAAGTGCTTTTGATTAGATCTAAAGACTGCTTCACTGGAGGTACTTCATGCCTGGTACTATGAAACTAGACAAAATCCCATATCGCAAAGGGTCATCGGCCTTAAGAGAGAGCCTACTATTTTCTTCTCTCTCTCTTTTTTTATTAGATAGACTTATCAAACTATCCTATAAGTATTTATGTATTAGTGTTGCCTTCAACCTTGACCAGCAAAGCTTCACTCTGCAGTGGTCAGTGGTTAATTCAGAGACTCATAATGGGTCAAAGTGATAAGAACAAGTTACTATTGAGGGTCTGGAGAGTTGGCTCAGCCATTAAAGTCTAGGCTCACAACGCAAAACACAAGTTACTATTGAGATCTCAGCCCTGGATCCAATGTCTCTATCTCCATTTCCACAATGTGCAGGGAGCACTGTGGAAGAGGAGGTAAGAGGAATGTAAGTGCTGCAGGATGGGGAAAGTGCTGTGAAATGATATCTCCTGGAGATGCCATGTTCAATGTACTCAAGAACTCCCAGCAGCTGTGTTTACTCGTGTCAGGCCTGTATAAGATCAAGCAACTCAACATTCCATCATGGACTGGGGAAGGGAATATAGAGTCTCATGCCTCCCCCAGGAACTGTTGACTGTTAATGCCCTATAAGGTAGGAAGTTTTTTTATTTTTGTTTTTGTTTTTTTTTTCCAGTGACTTAGCTACTTTTACATTGTCTATGCTCCAGGAAATAACCCAACACCTATGCTCATGCAAGTGAACCAAATTAAACTCAATGGTTTATAAGAAAAAAGAGGCATAAAAGGAAGAGGAGGACTTGTTGTGGAGAAGTGCTTTGGAAGGAGTAAGAAGACAACAAAAGTAATGGGTTATGATAAAAAAAAATAAAGTAAAATAAAAACACATGTGGAACCAGTGAGATAAATCAAGGGTACCCTTCGTCAAGCCTGCTGACCTGAGTACAATCCCTGGAAACCACTTGGAAAAGTAAGAGAATTGACTCCCAAACATTGTCCTCTGGTCTTTACATGTACGCCATGGCATGTGCTCACACACACACACACACACACACACACACACACACACACACACACAATAAATAAATGTGATTAAAAATTAAAATGCATGAGGAACAGATATTGTCCTGGAATCAAAGAAGGCAGGCAAGCTCACAGTATTTCATAGCATATGCCCTCTCCCCCAAAACATCTGATAATCAGATCTATTGATCAAACCAATGCACTTGATATTGGAAACTAGCTTAAGATAAGCTCTTCAATGGCTTCTTCCCAACAGATGACTGGGCTATGCATCTTCTACAGACAATCTTAAGCTGCCTCTGGGGGCTATTGAGGCAGACTCAAAGACATAGAAGTACAAGGACACACAAACTCATTCTTCTGTAGGCAATGACTAATCCCACTCTAAGAACCTGGTAGAGACCTGACCTCTTACTCTATCAAGAGCAGGATGAAATTAACCACAAAGATCCCCAGTTGTATTGGGTCAGCTCATCCCAGAATCCTGACCTTGACCTCCCTCTGCTCCCACACATTACTATACTAGCTATTAAGGCCATCATCTCAGGTCTGCCCCCAGCCATCTCCAGACCTTGTCCTAACCTCCATTTCAACCTCCAAGGACTCACTCTCACCTTGAAAGAACATAAGACAAAAAGCCCCCAACAACAGGAGGAGCATAAACTTGCCCATCTCAGTCTGGGTTGGCAGAGGACACAGCAGAGAAGCTGGCAGCAAGTACCCAGGAGAGATTGGGTTAGATGAGAGCAGGCTACAGAGTGTTCCCTGCCCTGCTTCCAGGATGTGGGCAGAAATTTTATTTATACACCTACCCGTGGATATTTTGGCAGTACCCAGACTCAAAAAAGCATCCCACAGAATCAGCTTCTTTAGAGCTCCACAGGGCAAAGGCATCTCCAGATCCCTTTCATATTCCTTTATTGGATGTCCATTTCCTAAGTGAGATCCCTGAGATTGAGCTCAGAGCAGAACCCACAGACTCCCCACCCCACAGACACTCAGTATGCCTGTACATAAAGCCAGGGGAAGAAGAAAGAATACTGGGCAAGTTCACCAGCTGAGCAGGCTGGTGTTCCCTCCACCATCTTCCCTGTACATGAGCCCTTTATGACAGAGCCCTTCAGAGAGGTTCACTGAACAGTTCATGAACAGTGGGCAAATCAGGAACCTACTGCTCATTAATGACTAAGCAAAGGATAAAAGAAATGGATGGATGGATGGATGGTTGATTGAGTGGATGAACAGATGACTGAATGGTAGTCTTATATAGAAAGCAATGACTGCAGACTGACAGCCAGGATCATAGAAACACCATACTGATAGCCTGGTTCACTTCATGTTTTACAAGTATGACTATTACACATGGGAGCTCTTAGCCTAGTTTCCCATCATAAAGGAGGCATCCAAGATGCATGGGTACTAGGCCACAAGATTTATTATTCACTTAGTTACAAGCTGACTCCCTGTGCCATGTCACCCTATTCACCACTTTGTTTTCCACGCCTCTATAACATTATCAGAAGAATTCTGAGTTAGCACAGTTCCTAGGCCTTACTACCCCATTGTAATCATTCTAGGACAGAGACAAAGAATGACAAAGCAAGGAAAACAGGACCAGTTAAATCAGTGCTGTTTCTAATGAACATTTGCTAAGCTGCTCTTGGTTTCACATCCTTAATGTACTACTACCAGGTAACAAACGTATGCTCTCAGGCAGGGTTTACATATCAGCCTGATAATATGGAAAGAGAAGCTGAAACAAGGAAAACAATTATCTAGGTAAATATCTTGAGGAAATTTATGGTTGTCAAATCTGATAGTATTTTCTAAGAAAAGAATGGTGGATCTCCTCACATGGATATTTTTCACAATGTATCTATGTTTTAGGGGTGCAGGTCTGTATTTATGGAACATTACTATACTAGAAGTAGTCTATAAAAACAGTCTCATGATGGAAACATAAACTGACACGTTGGAAGATCGTAATAGCTCCATTTGCATGTTAAATTTACCAAATCCCATCATGGTTGCCTCCCAGACTCTCCTAAAGTTAACTGAGCTCTAATTATTCAAATTCATGCCTTAAGTCTAAACTTAATTTCTAATCAAGGCCCCATTTCCTCCTACAAAGAATCCCAGACTTTAGTTATTGCATGACCAGCCTACTCCAAGGTCACCAGACAAAATTTCCCCCACAATACAGGAAGTCCTTTCTCTGACCATTCCAGACAGTGGGTAGCCAGAAACATCACAAGCTTCCAGGCCCACACTAACCATATCAGATCTTCCAGTGATGAGCCTTGGCTGAGACCTAACAAGGCTAAGTGCCAGAGCACAGAACTTTCCAGACTCATTTAAGGTTGAAGCCTCATTCTAGCATTTTCAGATCCCGAGAAAACTACATCATTAAGAATCAACCATAAATGTGTTAAGCCATCTTATGAAGTAAATTAAATTCTGGAGACTGTGTGTGTGTGTGTGTGTGTGTGTGTGTGTGTGTGTGTGTGTGTGTGTTTCAGTGCTGATGATAAACACATTAGAAAAATGTTACACCAGAAATAAGCCACAACTCCAAACCCACAGTGAGTGTATTTAATGCCCAGACCTATCTGTGTCTTCTACAATGCATTCTCCTCTCAAAGAAGACAATCTCTACCCTGACACCTGCTGTTAAGGTTCAGGATAAGTACAAAGCTGCAAAACTGGGATGCTGTGTCCTCAAAGGATGAGCAAGCTAACTTACAAGTTACCTGGCATCAGTTGTCAGATAATCCCAGTGAACTGGTATCCATTTACAAAGTGTTCTCACACGGATTTGTTTATTCACAGAGTATATTCTGAACAAAGACTTGCTTAGCCTAGAACATGAGGCAAAAATCCAGTTACAAATGATCAGGCTCAGGCTCTTAAAGCTCTCCCGTTTGGCTCCTTCTATCCCTTTGCCGAGATAATGCACTGCTTTATTCCCACCATTTCGGGTGGCCAAACCCAGCCAAACAAATCTACTCCACACTTTTTTCCTATATCCTTTTGACTGTGTCTGCTCAGAAGCTAGAATTTTCTTTCTTTTTTTATAATTTATTATTTTTATTTTACATATCAATACCAGTTCTCTTTCCCTCCCTCCCTCTTTCCCTCTTTCCCATCTTCTCATGCCCCCTGACCACCCTCCCCTCTCATCCCCTCTCCCACTCCACATGTAGGGTGATGCCCTCCAGGAGGGGTCATCTAAATCTGTCAAGTCATTTGGAGTAGGAACTAGGCCCTCTCTCCTGTCTCTATGTTAAGGGACTATCCCTCCATGGGGGATGTGCCCCAAAAGTCCTTTTGTGTACCAGGAATACATCCAAGTTCCATTGTCTGAGGTCCATTAGACTGCTCAGGCCTTCTATCTGAGACCCATGTTCAGGGTGTTGTTACGGCAGGTTCTTCCCACCAGCTGCAGCGGGTCGTGCCGCCATGGTTCCGCCACCACGTGAGCCCCAAATAACACTCAGAGACTCTGTATTTGATACAATCCTGTTGGCCAGTTACCATTATTGTTTATGGGCTAGCTCTGTCTTAATTATTAACCCATTTCTACTTATCTAAGTATTAACACGTGGTTGTCTTATCAGGGAGCCACGGCAGGTGTCTTCCTTCCTCCATGTTCTACATCTTGACCCTTTCACTTCCTCTTCCTCCTCCTGGTCTCCTAGCCCCACCTATCTTGTTTCCTATTGGCCACAGGGCTTTATTAATTAACAAGTATGAGAAACATATTTACAGAATAACATCTCCCATCAGGGTGTCTGAGTCGGTCCTATGCTGGATCCCCAGCTATCAGTCTGGGCAGAAGCCAGGATTTTCAATGTACAGTTCACATGTAGGTTTAGGGCATGGGTAAGTG
This sequence comes from Cricetiscus sungorus, assembly GCA_030556225.1. NCBI lineage: Eukaryota > Metazoa > Chordata > Mammalia > Rodentia > Cricetidae > Cricetiscus > Cricetiscus sungorus. The sequence continues at coordinate 41,065,582 of JANBXA010000740.1, read as the reverse complement.
ATATACACAGCCAATCCTGAGTCTTTGTACATATTTCTCAGATGACAATCATATAGGGTTTTTGCCCCAAGGTAAGGACAAGCAGTATGCCTTCTTTTTATCTCTTTGCTGTTACTCTCCAGACCCCAGACCCACTCCACAGACAGACAGGAAGGACCTACTCTGAGAGCATTCCCAGGAGCTGACTTGATAAAAAAAAAAAAAAAAGAATCATCACAGCCCTTACCTGATTCTCAAATCAGAGGCTGGGGTCACAGTGTTCCCATCCTACTGCATGACCAGTATTAGACCTACTCTGCCAGTGTGTAAACACCATTATAAGGCAAGCTCTGCTCCCCAATGCTAAGACATTGGCCACAAGGAAGCCCAGATGCCTATGTGCTTGCTCCTAGACTCTATACTTCGTAGATTATCCAATAAAGCATCACTGGCTAAGTCCATTATGCTTTGGGAGTTGAACTGACAGCAGGAACCTGAATTACAATGCTGTACTATATAACAAAAAAAGGGTTTCATTAAGCTCTTTAGGAAAGTGGCCCAAGTTAAGGAAAATAGACTAAAATGTTCTCAATGAATTTTGAAGTTTTCTGGAAAAACATTGTAATTAGCTAAAGGGATTGGGGGGATCTTCATCAATGGGGAGATTTTAATTTACTTTTCCCTTTCTAAGGTATTTCTGACAACTTTTGCTATTCATTTTAAGAAGATTTTGAACTACATGATATAAACTTTTCACTGAAAAGATAATGTTGTTTAATGTCTTTGAGAACACTAGTGTGCTATGTGAATTTATTGATCAGTTCTTCCAATTTCGGAGGTGATAGAAGCCACAGTCATTTTAGCAATGGCAACAGTTGCTCCAAACTTTGCACCTAACAAGGGAGGTAACTTTGGGACAGAAGCTCTGAAGCTCTGAAGCCTGTGATGACAGGGGCTAATACTCTGGCAAACTGAAACCAAGATGGCTACTGCCATTTAAGCTTAATTTGCAGTGGCAGTAGCTATAGCAATGGTGGGGGAACTGAAGATTTTGGAGAGCCAGAGAAGTAAAGGGGAAACTACAGGGTATGACAGACTTGTGACTTTAGTTGAGCAGTGTGGTAAAAGGGTCTCTATAAAGAAGAAATGAGCTAGACAGTTTTCTCTATTGGCCAAAATACTCAAGGACTGTGTTTGACACTAGCTGAATAGTAGTTTGTTTTGGCTTCTGTTCTGTGGAAAGGCTTAGGTGTAGAGAGCCTCGAAGTGCCACGCCTTAAAGATGGCACTGGCTTCCTCCTTCCACCTCCCCGAGGGTGAGCGCTCTCTGGCATAAACAAGCCCTTATTTGGTTAAGTCTGTTCAGCCTGTCTGCTTCCGCATTGAGTAGCCTATCTGCAGGCTCCACGTAGCTCACTGGAGTTGGTTAGTGCAAGGGGATTTAAGCTGGTGCGGGGGTCCCCTGGGGTCCCGCGGGTCAGAAGAAGCATGTTCAAGGATCCTGAATAAAACTGCATGAAGAAGATCTTCCCGGAGTCATGTCTTCCTTGCTGGTCCAGGTTGGGCGCGTACAAATGGTAGCCTGTACCGGGAATATTCAGATCAGAACTTCTTGCAGTCAGAGCAGCACTGGTAAGTTCCCAAGGTAAGTTGGGACCAAGTTAAGGCCCTCGGTAAAGAGGCGATAAGGTCTCTGGGAAGGAGCAATAAAGTTCCGGGTTTGGACTAAGCTAAGGCCCTCGGTAAAGAGGCAATAATGTCTCTGGGTAAGGAGCAATAAAAAGTCCCAGGTAAGTTGGGACCAAGCTAAAGACCACGGAATTAAGTGGCAATAAAGTCTCAGGCATTGAGCGAGAGGTTGTAATGAACCGAAAGTAAAATTTTCAAAATGGGGACTTCTTAGTCTCATTCAATTTTTCTGGCTCGTCAGGAGCTACTTTTGTCAAAGAAACTTAAAATAAAGAAAAGCACACTAGAAAGATTCCTGAGCGAATGCGATGCCATTGCACCTTGGTTCTCAGTTTCGGGAGACCTCATGGTAGCGTGCTGGGACAAGTTAGGCAGGGATCTTGACTTTGCTTGGGAACAAGGGACGCTAAAGTCCGGAGTCCGACCTGTTTGGAAGTTAGTGCGTAGCTGTATCGAAGACCAGAGGTACTGTAAAGAGGCGATGGAAAAAGGAAAAGCTGTGCTAGAAATGTTACAAGAAGAAAGATCAGAAGAGGTTGAAAGCACAGGAGAGTCAGGTATGGATGAAACAGATTCTGAGGAAGAATTACAAGCACTTGTAGAAAAGGTTCAGAAACAGTCCCTTAAAGAACGGAGAAGGGAAAGAAAGGAGAAACGGCTATGTAAGGAGAAGGAAAACCCTCCCGGGACAATGCTGTCATCACCTTGAACAAGTTTTTGAACAAGTAAATCGGATTGCCATAAAAGCATGGAAGTCATTACCTAATAAGGGAGAGGTGAGTGGTAACCTCACTAAGGCCCCATGGAACCATTTTCAGATGTTATGGCCTGTTTGGTAGAAGCTGCAGGGAGAGATTTTAGCATTACAGCAGCCATGGTTGCAGCTATCTCTTTTGCAGTTGTGGATTCAGTCACCGCTGCTGTGGCTATGAGCACATCTGTGCAAACAGCCTGTAAGCTAAATGAGTTGTCCAAGAATGTGGCTACCGCCTTGGATGCTCAATCCATAATTGGTGCTCAACTAAAAGGAGGTTTAATGATTGTAAAACAAAGAATTTATCTGGTGCTGGAGCAAATAGATACCTTGTGGCAGCTGGCCCAATTGGGATGTGAAATGAAATATCCAGGTTTGTGTGTTACCAGCATTCAGTATGAGAACTTTACACGTGCTGCTAATTTGTCATGACAGTTGTCTCAGCTATCTTTCAGGAAATTGGTCTGCTGACTTTGATGACTTAATGGTACAGCTGTGAGTGGCTGTTACGGCCACTCCTGACACCATTATGTTACCGCAGGTTTTTCCCGCCGGCGCCAGCCTGCTAGCCCGCCGCCCGCCTGCTGCCAGTCTGGGCCCTCAACCGCACCAGTCCCAAATAACACTCAGAGACTCTGTATTTGATACAATCCTGTTGGCCAATTACCATTACTGTTTATGGGCTAGCTCTGCCTTAATTATTAACCCATTTCTACTTATCTAAGTATTTCCACGTGGTCGTCTTATCAGGGAGCCGCGGCTGGCGTCCTGCTTCCTCCATGCTCTACATCTTGACTCTCCTTCTACTTTCTCTTCCTCCTCCTGGTCTCCTAGCCCCACCTATCTTGTTTCCTATTGGCCACAGGGCTTTATTAATTAACAAGTATGAGAACCATATTTACAGAATAGCATCTCCCATCATCTCTTCTTTTCTGTCTAAAATAAAGGGGTTTAACCTTAACATAGCAAAATATAACATACAACAGTTATCAAATAAGAATCACAGTTAACAATATTTAGTCCATTAACATTTTGTAAGACTTAAAGAAAATATCATCTATCCTATCTTTGTCAGTCTAAAGTCCTATATGTAACTTATCTTTAATCCTAACTAAGGAAAACTATAACCATAACTATCTGTCTTCAATTCCTTCAAAGACCACAGAAGGATAATATATAAACTCTAGAAATGACAGAGACAACTCATTGCCTGGTCAGTCACCCGAAGTTCTTCTGTAATGTTCCATCTTCAGCCCATAGGCTATAGTGTGTCTCCAGACTCCTCAGCAAAGCAGGAAACTTTAAACTGTCCACCTGTATTGACAGTTTGTCAGTCATTTTTCTCTGTGTCCTGTAGACTGTCTGGCTGTCTGGCAGCCTCTTCCATAAAGCAGGAATCCTGTAGCAGTGTCCATCTTGCATCAGCAGTCACCTTTTTGTGGGTCCTGCATGTCCAGTTTCTACAACATAAAGTCAAACAGTCTAGACAAGAGAAGTACCTTGCTCAAATGGCTAGTCTTGCCATATTAGAAGCAAACTTCGTAACGAGTTTCTTCAATGTCCATCTTCCTTTTTGATGCAGGTGGTGTTACCAGGAGCAGTTGTGCCTCACTGTCAAGAAAATCCCTAAACCATTTTAAATGCCATATTCTGTAGGTCTTTGAAAGGTTTGAAGAATGACTATCCATCTCAAATACATCTCTGTATATCTAGAAATCCTAACTCACTTAACTCTAAGTTTTAACTATCATAGGTAACTCTCTATAATCTTTTATTAATTTATACATTACATTTTCCAATGAGCTATATAAACACAATACCTATACAAGAGGAGAAATATACATATTACAAAATTGACCTTAAATTGTATCAATAAAAGAAAATCCATTTCAAAGCAAAGTATTCATATCTATACCATAATTCCCCTTTTACCTTTAAAAAGATTGTTTGTGGTTATAGCCATTTATGACCAAGTCCATTTAAATGAAAACAAACATTTATAAACAATATTTGGGAATTTGGGTGTCGTTCTTTCCAAACTACTTCCTGCTGGTAGAGGGCGGTGACATGGGGATCCAAAGAAGATGCAGAAATCTTGGCTGTAGTGGCCTGTAAGGTTGTAATGTCCCATTGACGTTGCTTCAGGGGGTCTTGCTTGATCAAACCACATAAGTCTGGAAAGAATCCACAGCTTTTCATTTTCTGTGGAAATAAAAATAAAAATCCTTTCCCCCAGTAACATGTCCTTAGGCTTAAATTTTGGAGTCAAAGCATTTTTAAAATATATAAATTGAATTAATCCAGTAGCATTTCTTTTATCAGTAGTTATTTTCTCAGCAATCAAATAATTTAAAGACAACAGAAGTGGGTATAGTATCCAAAATTTCTCTGTGTTTGCCATCTTTACGTGGCTTTTTTATTACTCTATTTCTTCTATTTCTATTTTTACATATTTTGAGACAGGGTTTCTCTGTGTAACTTTTATCTGTCCTAGAATTCACTGCATACCAGGTTTCCTTTGAAATCACAGAGATCTGCTTGCCTCTGTCTGACGACTACTGGGATTAATGGCGTGCGCCACCATACCCATCCATTCTACTTCCTTTTTTCTTTTTTAAACCATTGTATCCTGTTTCTTTTTCTCTCCCAAGCCAGCGTATTTTTTTTTTAAAACACAGTGTAAACCTTCATTGCAGCTCTCCTACATACCAATGAATTGTTAGCAGAGCTCTTTAAAAGCAAAGCGCTTTTATGCTAATTTTGGAAACCTCCCTTAAAGGAGCCGCACAACTCTCTGTCTACAGCAAAACAAATCCAACCAAGAAAATGCTGCTACCAAGAAGTCTTGCTAGTCTCTGTTCCCTTGTTTCTAAAACATTTTTTTAAGTTTTTATTAAGTTTTAAGAGAAAGTTCTCAAGTGGCCATCGTTGCAGTAAATTCGACACATGTGGATGCGGGACTGGCTGCTGGATTGTCATCATGGTTCCCATTGCCATGGATCATCTGAAAGAGTTGGCGGAAATGGGAGCCATGGCTTCCCTCTTGTTGCTTATCTCCTTTGTGGGCCTGTGGTGCCTTTGCAAGATGAGGCTTGCTCAGAAGCAGTATGCAGCTATGGTTGTCCAGACATTTACAGGCATTGAGGCAGGACAGTCTCCCCAAGCATGGCTCGCAGTCATGAACAAGTATTGATCCTTCACGCTCAGGTTGTATGGCTTAGCACTGCACTCCGAGTTAGCTCTGGAAGTGAGCAATTCTGAGAAGGGCAAGTTTGGTTGCATGTGGGTTGGTATCCGAGGCTCCACCTCCAGGAAAAAGACGCCAGAGGGGTGTGGCACTGACTTGGCTGACTACCAGGATTCAGGGTCATTACAATGTCCACTGCTTTATTGGAGACCAGACCACTACCCTTGCCTGTTGCATTATTAAAACAAAAAGGGGGAATTGTAGAGAGCTGCGAAGTGCCATACCTTAAAGATGGCGCTGACTTCCGCCTTCCACCTCCCCGAGGGTGAGTGCTCTCTGGGGTAAACAAGCCCTTATTTGGTTAAGTCTGTTCAGCCTGTCTGCTTCTGCGTTAGAGTAGGGACCTATCTGCAGGGTTCACGTAGCTCACTGGGGTTGGTTAGCACAAGGGGATTTAAGCTGGTGCAGGGGTCCCCAAGGGTCCCGCGGGTCAAAAGAAGCATGTTCAAGGATCCTGATTAAAACTGCATGAAGAAGATCTTCCCAGAGTCGCGTCTTCCTTGCTGGTGAGGGCAGGCGCAGTACACTTAGGTATTCCAACAGGGGACTTTAATGAAGGTTTGTATTTTGCTACCTGTGCTGTTGAATGCTAAACCTAAGATTCTGGTCACTGATGTGTTTATTGTTATTGATATACCAGATTTTAAAAATGAGCTCTGGCCACTCAAGGCATTCTGTACAGTAGCTTTTCAAAGGCCCATTCCAACAGTTCCAGTTTGAAAGGGGGGGGAGCTAATGAAAAAGATATGTAAACTTGAGCTTGGCTGTGTGTGGATTTCTGTATCTGCTTCTCTCAGTTACTGGATGAAGGTTCTATGATGACAATTAGGATGGTCACCAATCTGATTACAGGAGAAGGCTGGTTTAGGCACCCTCTCCACTATTGCTAAGACTCTTAGCTTGGGTCATCCTTGTAGATTCCTGGGCATTTCCCCAACACCAGGTTTCCCCATAATGACTCCCTATATCAAGATATCTCTTTCTTTGCTTGTTGGGAACCATCACCATCCTCACAATCTCAGGTCTCTGAGGTAGAAAATTATTGCTTCTTAAGAAATAAGCAGAATGTTCAGCAGAACATTCCAAGGTACAGGCTTGCGGTTTTATAACCAATTAAAGAATAGCTCAGGACTGTCTCTCCTGCTGCAGTTTAACAGCCAATTAAAGAATAGCTAACCAGCTCAGGGCTATCTCTCCTGCTGTAATTTACAGCCAATTATAGATTAGCAAAACAATTTAGGGCATTCCTTCTACTGACCTTCTCACCCTGCCTACATGCCCTGGCTACATGCAAACCCTGCTCACATCCTATATAAACCTCCTCTGAGAAAATAAAATTTGTTAGATAGATCAGAATACTGTCTTGCTGTCCTTTGTATCCCTTGTCCCTCATTCTCTCCTAGGTGTCCCTTGGTTCTTCATTGACTGCCCTGTGGGTTGGGGCAATTGCTCTTCCTCTCTGTCCTTCCACAAACTTCCCTGTCCCTCTCCCTCATGTTCTCAACTCTCTTTCCAGTATAACCAGGAGATTGTATCTGTTTTTCCTTCCTAGAGTGATCCATATGTGTCACTGGGCTGAGCTCCTGGAGTCCAGTGGAAAAGAGGGAGGAGGGACTATATGAGTAAGGGGATTAAAGATTATGATGGGGACACCCACAGAGATAGTTGACCTGAGCTAGTGGGAACACGTGAACTCTGGGGTAACAGCTGGGGAGCCTGCATGGGACCTAACTAGACCCTTTGTATGTGGGTGACAGCTGTGTGACTTGGTCTGTTTGTGGGGCCCCTGGCAGTGGTACCAGGATTTATCCCTGGTGCATGAGCTGACTTTTTGGAACCCATTTCCTATAGTGGGATACCTTGCTCATCCTTGATGTAGAGGAGAGGGACTTGGTCTTGTCTCAGTTTGATATTCCAGGCTTAGTTGGTTCTCCATGGAAGGCCTTACCCTCTCTGAGGAGTAGAAAGGAGTGGAGGCAGAGAAGTAGGGGGAGGTGGAAGAAAGGGGGGGAACTGTGGTTGGTATGTAAAATGAATAAAAACTTTAAAATAAAAAAGGGAAAACAAAAAACCAAAAACAAAACAAAAAAGAAAAAAAGTATAAACTTGATAACCTAGACTGTAAAACTAGATTTGCAGATTTTCCTCATTTATTCAAAAAGAAATTCAACTCAACAGAAGTCAATCAAATTGGATTTATTTCTAGCATTCTTTACAGAAACACAAAATACTCTTCTTCTTTTAAAATTGTTCATGAGAAAATATGCTGTTAAATGCTATAATATGGCATACTAGCAATATTCTTCATATTTGAATTTCCACTTGTGAAGAAAAGAGAATGAAGAAATAATTCAGAACAATGAGAATTTAACACAAAGAAAAAAGTCAAACAAGCAGGAACACCCTTGTATTAGGAGTATAATTGTTTTTTAAAAATACTAAAGTGCACATTTAAAGAGCCAGAAGATGGTGGTAGAGGACTCTAGAGGGAGGGTCAGAAAAATACTTCACACTAAAGTGAGAACTGAAGACATTTGGTCTTGAATGCATTAGGCTCAGTCTTCTTTAAGGAGAGAGAGAATGAAAGGAGACAGAGAGAGAGAGAGAGAAAGAGAGAGAGATTCTTAATTCTTTCTTTCTTTATTTTTTTCCAGAGAGTTGAATAAGTCATTGCCTCCCTGGCCACAGAACACTCATTAGTCAGTACTATAGTTTCATCACAATTCTCCACTGAGCCTGTTCTGTTAACAATCTCTAAGAAAACAGACAAGCATTGCCTTCTGGTCCTCCTCCAACCTCTCCAACCATTATCCATCAGTCTTCTGTGGTGGGACCTGCACCCACTTTATTTTGTGCTGTGACCCATCTGCTGTGAGTAATGCAGCCCTGTCCTTACTCTACTCATTGACAATCCTAGATCTCATAGCTTAGCTGTTAGAAGGTTCTAGCTATGTGTCCAAAGTTGTTGATCTCAACTTGCCTTGATTTCTTCCTGAACTTTAGGACCTCTTTATCCATTGGGCATGTTTTCCTACCAAGCCCTGTAACTCTTACAGTAAAGGGAATCCGCCATATGAGCAGACTCTCCAACAGTCATTTCTAAGGCAGTGGAACTAACAGTGAGGCAGCTTGACAGTCAGAGTAAATCAGCAACTGTGAGGGATAGATAAAGGCAAGCCAAGCAAGACTGTTGGTGATATTCACATGGGAATGAAGAAGAGGGGAAACAAGGGTGAATGGAAAGTGTTGGCATCTGATGTTGGGTAAGAAGGAGTCAGTATCCAGGACAGAGTTAAAGAAGGATGCTTAGAAGTTATATGAGTTGCTCCATCTTCAGGAGAGCATGTGTGTGGGAGACCCAACAAGTTCACAAGCAAAACTGATGCAGGTAAAGGAACTGGTGATCAGTTAGCATATTTGTTCAATATCTTTCCTTTATAACTATTACAGAAATCTTGACTTCGGCAACAAAAGCTTGAAATTTTCAGGTGAAAATAATTCTCTTTTGAAGCCTTACATGGTTTAGAGCACTCCAGTACAGTGTGGTTGTAGAAAAATCCACCTGGAAAGAACATTGGTATTTAGTGTCAGAAAATAGTACTTGAAACTCAATGCATGAGAGTCTTTGCTACCCACGCCAACCCTGCTCTTCCACAAGAAACACTATTTCATTGTAAGGCTCCTTGGGGTTCCCTGTAAGCATTACCTCTTGGATTGAAAACATAGATATCCCTGGTTGCGCATGCACCATCTTCCTCCATGGTACATTTGCCCTCACCATCTACACATCTGCCATTAATAAACATGTTGCAGGCCACACATATTCTTGCTTCAGCTAGTTAGGAAAAAACAAAACAAAACAAAAAACAATGGGATAACTAGGTTAGGACCAACACTGATGAGAACAGTTAAGGGATGAGGCATTACAATAAAAAAAAATTCTCATAGCTTAGGACTGAAAGTACTCTTAGATTGCTTCCATTGGACTTTAAGATTGTGCACATCATTGACCTTTGAGTGTGAATTCCATTTATCATAAAGATGCTTTTGTACTGTTGGTAGGTAAAATTGTGGTATGTTAATTATTTCACATAAAATCTGATGTTTAAAGAGGGAATTAATAGAGTTGGAAAAAAATGATCAGTGGTTAAGAGCAGATACTGGCTGGGCATTGGTAGTGCACACCTTTAATCCCAGCCCTTGGGAAACAGAGGTAGGTAGATCTCTGTGAGTTTGAAGCCAGCCTTATCTATAGAGAGAGTTCCAGGACAGGCTCCAAAGCAATACAGAGAAACCCTGTCTCAAAAAAAAAAAAAAAAAAAAAAAAAAAAGGGAACAGTTACTGTTCCTGCAGAGGATCTGAGTTTGGGATCCAGGCACTTGGGTCAGGTAGCTCACAACTGCCTATGACTCCAGTTCCAGAGGCTCCACCATCTTCTTCTGGACTCTGGGCATATCTACACTTATGTGCACAAATGCGCATGCACACTCACACACATACATGCAATTCAAACAAACTAAAAAAAAATAAAGAAAACATGATTTATGTGACAGCCAATGTAAACAAGACAAGGAGGTAAGATATGAGATGTGATTAGATGAGTAAAATCCACATCTCACACTTATACCACACTCAGAAATTTAAAATTTACTCCCTAAAGCCTATCTAAAGCTCCCATGGTACCAGTCCTGTTCAACACTACATGTTTTGTAAGGGCTAGCATGATGACTTACCCAGTAAAGGCAATAGCTACAAAGTCGGACAACCAGAGTTTAATACCTGGAACTCACGTGGTAGAAGGAAAGAACCAATTCCCCCAAGCTCTCCTTTGACATCCACTCACACACTGTAGCATACTTCCCTCAACCCAACACAGAGATAAGCATTTTTAAAAGATGGTTAATGACAAGCTGCTCCAGTGGCCTCTTTCCAACTATACCAGCTATTCAGGCCATCATCCCAGGTTTACTTCCAGCCATCTCCAGCCCTTGTCCTCACCCCCACTTCAGCCTCCAAGGACTCACTCTCACCTTGGAAGAACACAAGGGGGAAAGGCCCCAGCAGCAGGAGGAGCATGAACTTGCCCATCTCAGTCTGGATTGGCAGAGGATACAGCAGAGAAGCTGGCAGCAAGTACCCAGGAGAGATTGGGGTAGATGAGAGCAGGCTGCCCTGATCTGCTCCCAGGATGTGGGCAGGAGCTTCCTTACACACCTGCCAGTGGGTGTTTTGGCAGTGCCCAGACTGAGGAAATCATCACACAGCATCCTTCAGAGCTCTGCAAGGCAAAGGACATCCCCAGATCCCTCTCATATTTCTTCATGGGATTGTTCACTTCCTAAGTAAGATCCCTGAGACTGAGGTCAGAGCAGGACCATGGTTGGCAATGACCCGAGAAGCCATAACCACAGGACCTGTGTAGTCTCTGTAGTCCAGGATCTGTACTCATCACACCATGTCTCATGTGTCATACATAGCTCTCTGCTCTCCTTAGGATCTGTCAAATGCATATCAAATGTCATCCAAACAACACATATGTAACAGAGGCAACAATAATGTATCATGGGTTGTCTTCCAAAATAAGAATCATCCTCTGTTCCAGTTAGCTCTTACACATATAGCTAACCAAGGAGGTTTACCAAGATACAGACTCTCAGTTTCTGAAAGGCTCAGACAGAATTTCCATGCATTCTTCTTCACAAGTTTGTCCTAATGGTGTGGAAGAGCACAGGGCACAAAATACAAATATTTTTCTGATTTTTAAAATTACTTTCCTACTAATGTGCTCTTCCAACTCTTTCATTGTGCTTCATAAACGTAAGTAAATCTGCAGACGTCTGAGATCTAGTCAAGGAAAAGAGAAGGAGTAAGAAACAAGTTCACTAGCTAAGGCTAGGGTACATCCTAGGAGGCAAGAGTAGTCTTGTGCCCCTCCTCCCCCTAGATAGGTCCTTTATGGCAAAGCCCTTAGGTCAGGCTCACTGTGCACAGTGCATACCCAGCCGACAAAGTAAGAGCTCAATATTTACTGATGACTCAACAAAGAAGATTATGGAAAATGAGTGAAGGCAAGGTGGCCTGTGAAAACAACTACTGAAGGCTGAGGGCCAGGATCCTCCATGTTCGAAAATCTGAAAGCCAGATGCATCCATTCCATGCCTCACAAATTCAGCTACCATGCAGGAAAGCTCTCTTCCCATCTTCCCAAGACAAAGCTAACACTGGACAAGCTAGGCTTGCATGAATAGTAGAGGGCAATAATTCCACAATTTACCAGATACACACCAATTTACAACTCTATCACCCCACTTAGTGGTATGTTCAGCATACCTCTTCAGCAACAACAGTGGAATTCTAGGTGCCTGATACCCTATCATAACTGCCTGGTTATGGTTATCTTTGCTATGATGAAACATCAGGACCAAAGCAACTTGGAGAGGAAAGGGTTTATTTTTATTTGTCTTATTTACCCTTCCAAATCGCAGTCCATAGACTATTGAAGGAAGTTGGGACAGGGACTCAAACATAGCAGGAGGCAGGAGCTGATGCTGAGGCCACGGAGGGGCGCTGCTTACTGGTTTGCTCATCATGGGCTTTCTCAACCTGGTTTCCTTTTTCTTTTCCCTTTTCTTTCATTTTTTTTCTCTCTCTTCTATCAAGGTTTTTATTTACAACATTTTCATCTTTTCAAAATTTTTATTTTACATCCAGACTGCAGTGTCCCTGCCCTCTTCTCCTCCCAGTATCCAGTATCTAACTCCTCTCCCCTGTTTCTATTCAGAAAAAGCATAAGTCTTGGTTTTTACAGAACCCTGGACACTAGCCCAGGTGTGGCCCCATCTATAATAGGCTGGGCCATCCCCCATCAATCACTAATTGAGGAAGTTTTGCCTACAGCCAGATTAATTTTTCTTAAAAAAAAAGATGATAATGTTTTTTAATTTAAATTTGAAATAAGCTTGTTTTACATGTCAGTCCCAGTTCCTGCACCCTCCCCTCCTCCTTTGTCCCCTTCCCAACTCCCATTCCCTCCCCTTTTTGCTCCCCCAAAAGGGTGAGGCCTTCTATGGGGGATCTTCAAAGTCTGTCACATCATTGGGAGCATGGTCCAGGCCCTCCCCCATGTGTCTAGGCTGAGAGAGTATCCCTCTATGTGGAATGGGCTCCCAAAGTCCATTTGTATACTAGGGATAAATACTGATCCATTACCAGAGGCCCCATAGACTTACTAGTCCTCCTAACTAACACCTACATTCAGGGAATCTGAGTCAGTCCTATGCTCACTTCCCAGCTATCAGACTGGTGTCCATGAGCTCCCCCTTGTTCGGGTCAGTTGTTTCTGTGGGTTTCTCCAGCCTGGTCTTGACCCATTTGCTCATCACTCCTCCCTCTCTGCAACTGGATTCCAGGAGTTCTACAGCCTAATCTTATGAAGGTGTTTTCTGAATTGAGGCTTCCTCCTCTTCAGTGACTCTGGCTTATGTGCAATGGACATAACATGAAACAGCATAATAAATGAGATGAGAAACGTGATATGAGAAGGAAATGAACAAATTTCTGGATAACTATCACTTACCAAAATTAAATCAAGATCAGACAAACAACTTAAATAGACCTATAACCTCCAAATGAACTAGAAGCAGTCATCAAAAGGCTTCCAACCAAAAAAGCCCAGGACCAGATGGCTCCAGTGCAGAATTCTACCAGAAAATCAAGGAAGAGCTAATACCAATACTCCTCAAATTGTTCCACACAATAGAAACAGAAGGCTCATTACCAAACTCTTTCTACAAGGCCACAATCACCTTGGTACCCAAGCCTCACAAAGATACAACTAAGAAAGAAAACTATAGACCAATATCCCTGATGAACATCGATGCAAAAATACTCAATAAAATACTGGCAAACTGAATCCAACAACACATCAGATAAGTCATCCACCATGACCAAGTAGGCTTCATCCCTGGGTTGCAGGGATGGTTTACATATGAAAATCTATCAACATGATATATAAACTATATAAACAAACTGAAAAAGAAAAACCATACGATCATCTCCCTAGATGCTGAAAAAGCCTTTAACAAAATTCAACACCCTTTTCATGATAAAGGTCTTGAAGAGATCAGGGATAACAGGAACATACCTAAAAATAATAAAAACAATATACAGTAAAACAACAGCCAATATCAAACTGAATGGAGAGAAGCTTAAGGCAATTCCTCTAAAATCAGGAACAAGACAAGGCTGGCCTCTCTCTCCATATCTCTTCAATATTGTACTTGACGTTCTAGCTAAATCATTAAGACAACAAAAGGAGATCAAGGGGATCCAAATTGGAAAGGAAGAAGTCAAACTGTCTCTATTTGCAGATGATATGATAGTTTTTATAACTGACCCAATAAACTCTACCAGGGAACTTCTACAGTTGATACACACCTTCAGCAAACTAGCAGGATACCAGATAAACTCAAAAAATTCAGTAGCCCTACTTTATTCAGATGACAAAGAGGCTGAAAAAGAAATCAGAGAAACATCACCCTTTACAATAGCCACAAACAACATAAACTATCTTGGGATAAGGCTTACCAAACAAGAGAAAGACCTATACAATAAGAACTTTGTAGCTTTAAAAAAAAGAAATTAAAGAAGATACCAGAAAATGAAAAATCTCCCATTCTTTTGGATAGGTAGGATAAATATAGTAAATATGGCAGTCTTGCCAAAAGCAATCTAGAGATTCAATGCAATCCCCATTAAAATCCCAGCACAATTCTTCACTGACCTTGAAAGGATAATAATCAACTTTATATGGAAAAACAAAAGACCCAGGATAGCCAAAACAACCCTGTATAATGAAAGAACTTCAGGAAGCATCACCATCCCTGACTTCAAGCTGAACTATAGAGCTATAGTTCTGAAAACAGCCTGGTATTGACACAAAAATAGACAGGTAGAAAAATAGAATCGAATCAAAAATCCTGATTTTAACCCACACATCTATGAACACCTGCTTTTCGACAAAACAGCTAAAAGAATACAATGAGTGGGGGAAAGCATCTTAAACAAATGGTGCTGGCACAATTGGATGATGATATGTAGAAGTCTGCAGATAGATCCATGTCTATCTCCATGCACAAAACTCAAGTCCAAATGGATCAAAGACCTCAACATAAATCCAGCCACACTGAACCTCTTAGAAGAAAAAGTAGGAGATACCCTTGAACAAATTGGTATAGGAGACCACTTCCTAAACATAACTCCAGTAGCACAGGCACTGAGATCAACAATTAATAAATGGGACCTCCTCAAACTTAGAAGCTTCTGTAAGGCAAAGGACATAGTGGACAAGACCAAATGGCAGCCCACAGACTGGGAAATGATTTTTACCAATTCTACATCTAACAAAGGGCTGATCTCCAAAATATACAAAGAATTCAAGAAACTAGTCAACAAAACACTAAATAACCCTATTAAAAAATGGGGTAGGTACAGAATTGAAGAAAGAATTCTCAATAGAGGAAATCAAAAAGGCTGAAAGACACTTAAGAAAGTGCTCAGCATCCTTAACTATCAGGGGAATGCAAATCAAAACAACTCTGAGATACCATCTTACTCCTGCAAGAATGGCTAAAATTAGAAACACCAATGACAACTTATGCTGGAGAAGATGTGGAGAAAGGGGAACACTCCTCCACTGCTGGTGGGAGTGCAAACTTGTACTCCATTTTGGAGATCAGTATGGCGGTTCCTCAGGAAAATGGGAATTAGTTACCACAGGACCCAGCAATTCTGCTCTTAGGTATATACCCAAATGATCCACATCCATGCAACAAAGACATGTGCTCAATAGCAGCATTATTTGTAATAACAAGAACCCAGAAGCAACCTAGATGCCCCTCATCTGAAGAATAGATAAAGAAGATGTGGCACATCTACACAATGGAATACTACTCTGCAGAAAAAAAAATAACGGAATCTTGAAATTTGCAGGCAAGTGGATGGAACTTGAAGAAACCATCCTGAATGAGGTAACCCAGTCACAAAAAGAGGAACAGGGTATGTACTCACTCATATATGGATTTTAGACCTAGAGCAAAGGATCACCAGCCTATAATTCACACCACCAAAGGAACTAGGATACAAGCTGGATTAAAAAAAAAAAAACGAGAGAGAGAGAGAGAGAGAGAGAGAGAGAGAGAGAGAGAGAGAGAGAGAGAGAGAGAGAGAGAGAGAGAATATCAAAGAAGGGGCCATTATTGGTTTGAAGAGAAAACTGAACCTAAAGAAAGGTCTAGAGACCTACAAGACTGACTCCAACTAACAATTCGAGCAACCATGGAAAGGCTACCATAAATGCCCTTCCCTGATAGTGAGATCATCAACCAAACTATCCACCATCATGGAGCCCTCATCTAGTACCTGTTGGAAACAGAAGCAAACACCCATAACTAGAAGCGAACTAGAATCCAGATGCAGAGAGAGAGAGGACAAGACTAGGTTGCAGAAACACACAAAGACAGCTGACCTGACCAAGAAGGAGCTAATGGGCGCCCCCAGACTGATAGCTGGGAATCCAGCATGGGACTGACTCAGACCCCCTGAATATGGGTCTCAGCTAGAAGGACTGAGCAGTCTAAGGGACCTCAGACAGTGGAACCAAGATGTATTCCTGGTGCACAAAAGTACCTTGGGGACACATCCCCCATGGAGGGATACCCCTTAACCTAGAGACAGGAGAGAAGTCCTAGTCCCTACTTCAAATGACTTGACAGATTTACATGACCCCACCTAGATAGCATAGCCCTACATGTGGAATGGGGATTGGGGGATGGGAGGAGAGGGTGGTCAGGGTGCAAGGGAGGGAGGAGAGAGGGTAAGAGGGAGGTTGGGAAGGAGGGAGGGAGGAGAGGAAACTGGGATTGACATGTAAAATAAAAAAAATAATAAAAAGAAAGAAAAGAACAGAAAATAAGGAAACAGAATCTACCCAAATTATTGGAACTGTCAATGAATAAATTTGTTGTATGGTATTAACTTTATAAAAATACTCTCTTCTTTACTTCAAGAATATAACAACAACAATAATAATATAGAAATTGTGATTAGGGACAAAGAAAAAGAAAAAGTAAAAAGCTCTCTTACTGCTGGCACTTCTGGGATCCTGATTATCCAAAGCCTAGAAGCTTGACTTATTGGATTGTTCCCAGATTCATACTTAGTTGCCTTTCCTTTTCTTTTTCTTTTTGACAAGGTTCCTCTCTGCAGCCCTGGCTGTTCTAGAGCTCACTTTGTAAACCAGACTGGCCTAAAACTCAGAGATCCACCTGCCTTCCAAGTGTTGGGATTAAAGGCATGCATCACCACCCCTGGGCTAATTACCTTTCTTCTACAGCCTATACCCACCTATCTAGGGATGGTACCACCCACAGTGGGCTGGACCCTCCTACATCAGTTAGTAATCAGGAACTTGACCTACTTCTGTATTACATGTCCTAGTTAGGGTTTCTACTACTGTGATAAATGCCATAACAAAACAAACAAACAACAAAAACCCCAAACCAACCAAACAAGAAAACAGGGAGGAAAGGGTTTATTTCATCTTACAACTCTCAGACTATATTCCATCACTGAGGGAAGTCAGGGCAGGAACTCTAGGCAGGAATCTGGAAGCAGGAACTGAAACAGAGGTCATGGAGGAGCAGGGCTTACTGTCCTGTTGCTTATGGCTTTCTCAGTCTGCTTTCTCATACAAGCAAGGGCATGTATCCAGGAGTGACAACACTCACCCCTTCTCACACCAAGCATTAATTAAAACAATACCTCATAAATGGGCCCACAGGCCAGTCTTATGGGGGCAATCTCTTAATTAAGATTCCTTCTTTCCAGATATGTCTAGGCTTGTTCCAAGTCAGCCCAAAGAAACAAGCACAACATAGCAAAGAAATACAAATGAATATATTTGAAAAAGAAAAGGAAAGTCAAGATCCTGCAGAAATCTCCCTCTGTAGGGCAGACTGGCCTTGAACTCACAGAGATCCACCTGCCTCTGCCTCCATCTGCCAAGTGCTGGGATAAAAGGTGTGTGCCACCTCAGCCCAGCACCTGTGTTTTCTTACAATAGACCCCGTCTGGGTGGGAGTGAATTGGGAGGAGTGGGGAGAGGGGTAACCATAATCAGAATATGTTGTATGAAAAAAGTCTATTTTCATTAAAAGAAAAAAATTATCTCCAACAGAATAACACAAATTGAAAAGATCCAAATACATACCCAAAGGAATAAAAATATGAGCATTGCACCCTAGAGCTTATAGATGTGTACTTTTTTCTATTCTCGTTAGCTAATGACATCTTCTAAGAAGAAATCAGGCATCTTCCTAGATACAGGCATAGAAATGTCAAGTGTCTAGAAATTCAGGTACCAGCAAATGACTGACTGTGCTCCTCCAGTGATGCAGACAAGAATAGCAGAAATGTCAGGATCCAGTGTCCTAGTGGAGAGTCTTCTAAAGCTGTCACAGCCTAGGAAACCCTTCCATGTGCCTTGGGACACTTCTCACTGTTTGCCTATAGTTCATGGGTCTAAGGTAATTCCTATCTTGATTCTGATAGAAGTCATTGAAGAAAATGCTGACATTGAGCCTATTCTGTTTTCTCTTTGGGATGTATACTCACTGAGGTAGGCAGATTGTGAGTTCAAGATCAGCCTGTGCTACACAGAAAGATTTTGTCTCAAAAGAAAAAAATAGTAATAATAATAATAATTGAGAAAGGTTAAGTTATTTATTAAGGTCAAACTAGTAAGGAACAAAGTAGATTTCAAATTGTGCTGTTTCCAAAGTGCACTCAGCTGTTAACCACTATGTCAGATAATGTTTGGACACAGCAGGGAGTCATTCTGCATTTTTTTCCTCTGATTTCTGGGAAGTTTTAAGCACACATTAAATATCTCCCTGTAGTCTTAGCAAATGTCAATAAAATCAGCATTGCCTTGGTTTGCTTTAACCATCTGACAGGAGAGCCACAATTAAGGAATTTCTTAGACTAGATTGACCAGTGGCCATGTCTATGAGGGTTGTATTGCTTATTAATTATTGATATAGGAGGGCTCAGGCCACTATTTACAGTACCATCTCTAGGCAGGTGTTCCTAAGAAAAGTAAGCCAGTGAGAGGTCCAGCAAGCAGTATCCCTCATTGTTTCTTGCCTCCATGTTCCTACCTCCAGCTCCAGTCATGACTTTTATAAATAATAAATTCTAGCCAGGGATGTAAGTCAAATAAGCCCTTTTCTTCCTAAGTGGCTTTTGGTCAAAATGTTTTATCACAACAACAGAATGACACCATCAGATATATTAAGATATTTTTAAATATGGTGTTATGAGGCAAAGGGGCAGAGTGAAAGGATGAAAATATAGCTTAACTCTCTAATGACCACTAAAAGTTAGAAATTTAGAAAAAGTCCATCAGAATGTATTTAAAAATCACCCTAGCTGCATGCAAAGCTCAGGAAAAAAGAAAAACGCATAAAATAGCTTGGCCATGATGACTGGTTTCTGGAAATTATTATTATTATTCATAATCACCTAGTTTCTGAAGAATGTTGTAATCCACAACAACAGTCTGGGAACTGTTAAGGGTCATCCTGTTCACAAAGAAAATTAATAACTAAAGACGGGCCTCATAGCAAAAAAAAGGAAAGACGGAGAAAACAAGAGCTTCTGCCAATAAGATATAGATAACTCCCTGACTGGAAAGTACATTCTCCCAGCCGCTCAAGGGCAAGGCTACTGAGCCCACTGGTTCTTGGGAAAGAAAACCCCTTAATCTTGCAGGTGGGCTAAATCTCTTTAGCCTAGGAAACCTTACTAACCATTCCAAGTTGTGAAATATCCCATGACTTTGCTTTTAGGCCTAGAAAACAACAGGCTAGCTTTGAAACTGGCCTTGTTAGCTTTGATGTAAATCCTATAAAAGCCATCTAAATTCTGCACTAGGGGTCCTCAGTCCTCTAACCCTGCATGGTGTATGACTGTGGACCCCAGTGCACTTGGAATAAAAGCTCCTCATGCTATTTGCTTCTCATGAGTGATTTGGGGTGTCGCCTTTCCTGAGTGGGAGCGTGAAGGTCCACGCTCTGCAGGTCTTACAAGAGGATCAACCAACATGGAAGAGAGTGAGACAGGATAACTCTGTGAGGACAAATCTTAGAACTCAACGACCCGTCTATCCTCACATACTCACAAGGGTTTGTGTTGATAATGTCTTGTTGGGTGACATAATTTTTGTGTGAATATCAAACATGTACAAAGATGGCTCTTACATGTCATGAACTGATGAAATTCCATGGAACCAACACCCATGCAGTCTGTTGTTGATGGAGATGTCATTGTAGTGGTTTGAATAAGAACGGCCCCATATACTCTATATTTGAATGCTTAGTCACCAGGGAGTAAAACTATTTGAAAAGATTAAAATGATTAAGATGTATGACCTCATTGGAGGAAGTATGTCATTGGGGATTGGCTCTAAAGTTTCAAAAGTCCATGCCAAGCCTGGAGTCGTTCTTTCTGCCTGCATCATGTCGTTCTATTTCTCCAGCATCATGTCTGCTGGCATGTTGCATCATCCCCACCATGATGAGAGTGGACTAACCTCTGAAAACAGAAGCAAGCTCACAATTAAATGCTATTTTCAATATGAGTTGCTGAAGGCAAGGATGTAATTATTTTACTAGACCCAAGATAAATGATAAATAGGTGTGTATTGGGGAACACTTAGACAGGAAAATACAAAGAATTGCTGGAACATTTTTCTGTCCTTCCTACTGGGTTCACTGACCCACCAGAAAGGAAATTGCAAAGGAAAGCCATGTCCCATGCTTCCCTCTGTCTTAGGCCATGCCCAAGGGTGTGTGACCACCGTTACAAGTTCACTGCATGGCCACTACAAGTTGCCTTGGTTAGGGTGTCTCTTCATAGCAATAGATCAGTGACTATGACAGTCATTAAATGGCAAAAGACTGTACAAAGTAAACCTAATGACATGGATAACCCAGCTTCTCTTGTTAAGTGGGGAGGAGAGAAGCAGGTAGCTTACTGTTTAATAGAATCCTCTTATAAGGGAGTCAATCTCTTTTGGAATTGTCACCAAACCTCTTAGTTGTTCAAAACCCTTCAGGAGATAGTAATTTCTCCCCAATAACCTTACAGCTATGGAGACTACCTGGTAAGTAAGCACAGTGGAAGTCAGAAGACTGCCCTTTGGCTGGCTGTCTCAGCAATGTTGGGATGGAGTTGCTACAGATAAGATAATATAGACTGCAAAGAATTAAGCTGATCGAAGGCTCTGTCTTCTGAGGAAAACAGCTGCCTTCTGAGCTGTAGAAATAGCTCAGTGGTTAAGAGCACTGATTGCTCTTCCAAAGGACCTAGGTTTGATTCCCAGCATCCACATGGCGGTTAATAACAATCTGTAACTCTGGTTCCAGAGGATCTATTGCCCTTTTCTGGACTCCATATGTACCAAGCACGCAAGTGATACATAAACATACATGCAGGCAAACCATTAATATACATAAAATAAAGTAAAATTTAGATGAATAAATAATAAAAAAAACATGGATGGGAGAAGTTATTCATCAAAAGGCTACTAGGGAACCATTTATTTATTTACATTTAATTATTTATTTCTGAAGATTATAATATAATTACATCATTTCCTCTTCCCTCTCCTTCTTCCCATGTACCCCTACTTGTTATCTCTCAAATTCATGGCCTCTTTTTCTTTAATTATTGTTTTACTCACACACACACACACACACACACACACACACACACACACACATATACTTTTGTTCTCTGTGTCTATTCTTTCTTCCTTGGGTCTAATAGCACTCTCCACTCTGGCTTTACTCTTCTCCCTCAGAACTAAGGAGATATAGTCACCAATACCCTGGCACTAGAAATCAGACAAATGACTCAGAAGGTAAATATCTTCCACACAAGCCTGAGGTCCTGAGTCCAGTCCCCAAGATCCATGTAAACATGGAAGGAGAGAACCAACTCCACAAAATTGTCATCTGTCATCCACATAGGTGTATGATGCCTAAATGCACATCATATACATGTACATCACACAACACACACACACACACACACACACACACACACACACACAGAGAGAGAGAGAGAGAGAGAGAGAGAGAGAGAGAGAGAGAGAGAGGTTGGAGACCGGAGAGCTGGGAGTTCTAGAAGAAATAACTTGTGTAGCAGTAAAATGGCTGTGGAATGGAGCCTCAGCAAGCTTTAACCCCTGTGCTCTAAGGACTGGAACAAGGTTAGGGTACACAATGCAAGAGCCACTTGACAACAAACGTCAACAGGGATCAGACAATATTTTACTTCCTGATTCTATGCCTGTGAGGGAGATGATAAGGTGGCCATGTTTAGTTTGAGGAAAGACACATCAGAGGCAGTATGGCCTGAGGGTGCTATAGACTCTCAGAACCCGAGCTCCTCTCTATACAGACTTCTAGATCATAAGTGTCATCTGGGGGCTGGCACCACTTGGAGATGGACTGGCCTTCAAAACAGTGTGCATTACCTGTTAGATCACAGATCCTGTATCTGCCTTACTCTGTCTCCCAAGGATGGTGTCAGCCCTCCCATCCCACCACCTGTCTCTCTGTAGACACAGAGCTGATAAAAAAAAAAGTTTGCTCTAACCACATAGCTCTCAGATTCTCTTCCTCCCTCTTGCAGCTGCAGCCTGCCCCCTACTGTCCAGACCCAAGATAATTTTGAATTATAACTACCACCCATTAAACAATTTCTATTTATTAAGACAAAATTCACTTATACAGAGTTTTTGCTTCTTTTTTATTTTTTTAAAACAACCTTTTCTCATTTTACATACTAAACCCAGTTCTTACTTACCCCTTTCCTCCAGCTCCCCCACCTTTTCCTACCTCACATCTCATCCACTCTTCAGGAAGGATAAGGCTTCCCATGGGGAGTCAACAAAGTCTGGCACCTCACTTTGAGGCAGGCCAAGGCCCTCCCCCCCCTATATCTAAGTTGAACAAAGTATTCCTCAAGAGATCTCCTGAGGAAATTGGGAGTGGGGGTGGAGAAGGGAGGGTTAGGGGAAGGGAGAAATGGAGGGGGAGGAGAACAAAAGGAGAATGGGATGGTGGATATGGGGGAAGGACAGAGAGAGAGAGAGAGCAAAGAAAGAGATATCTTGATAGAGGGAGTTGTCATGGAGTTAGTGAGAAACCTTGCACTAGGGAAATCCCTGGAAATCCACAAGGGTGACCCCAGCTAAGCCCCTAAGCAATAGATGAGAGGGTGTCTGAACTGGCCTTCCCCTATATTCAGATTAATGACTGCTTATACAGAGTTTTAGAAATTTTGTAAATTGTATTACATGTGATTTAGTTAAAAAAAATACAGATTCAAAGATGAGGAAAATCATAACTTTTCTATAATTCAGACACCTGGAGGCCATTGTTTGTCATTTTTTGGAACCCATTCTCTATGGTGGGATACCGTGCTCAGCCTTGATACAGCACAGCAGTGAGGAGAGGCTTAATCCTGCCTCAACTTGATATTCCAGACTTTGTTGACTCCCTGAGGAAGGTCTTATGCCCTCTGAGAAGTGAATGGGGGTGGGAAGGAGGGAAGTAGGGGTGGGAGAAGAGGAGGGAGGGGGGACTGGGATTTGTCACAAACACACCAAGTCTCAAAGAACATGGTATAATTGAGGTGGAGGAAGTTGTAAGAGCCAGAGATAGAGGACTATAGTGAATCAGTGTCTTCAGGACATGACAAGGCCACTGCACTCATGAACTCACAGTAGCTATAGTTCGTGCTTGCATGAGACCTCCCACAAAAACAAACCAATCAACATTCCAACATAGAAGGAGGAGGAGCATACAAGCCCCCAACCCTAGGTGAGGCACTATTGGCAATTGATGGCTTCTAGGTGAGGGAAAGTCAGTTTTCTTGGGGAGTTTATTCTTTAGTAGGCTGACCATGTTGCAGTGGATAGCCCACAGTCACACTTGTAAGGACAGTACAGAGTGGAGTCAGTGAGTTGTTTTATAAAGCATGAAATTGGAAGAAAAATGTGTAGGATAGGCCCATGAAGAGTTAGTTGAAGGGAGGTAAATATGATCAAGATACATTGTGTTTGTGATGGAATTATCAAAGAACAATAAAATTATATATATATATATATATATATATACATAATATATATATTTTTAAAAGGATGTGGCCCATCAGTGTTGTGAGAATATCCAGAGGTAGGAGATGCGATAACTAGAGGAGATCGTTGGGCAGAGAAAGACAGGTAGATCACACAAGCTTCAGTGTTTTAGTAAAAGAAAAAAACTTTCAAATATGTGTCTCAAGACATCAAGTACCATAGTTGTTGCTGTTACTATTATTATTAGCTGTGCTGTAACTACTTGTGTGCATGTCTATGTAAAGTCTTGGATAAATAAATGCAGTCTTCTCTATCTAGTGTTCAGGTAGCAACATTTGTTCTAGCGGTGCTCACTGCTAAAATTGCCCCCTAGGGAATGCAGATTAGTGCTGTTTCTTTTATGAGACACAACTCTGGAAAGACAGAGGACATCAGAACAATAGAAATACCAAAAAAGAAGTCCTCCTCCACACCCTTTATTCATCTGCTTTCCATTGTCATATCAATATACCTAGAGCTAGGTACTTTGTAAAGTAAGTGGTTTATGTTAATCATGATAATGGTTATGGGACCCAAATAGCATGGAAGTATCCCTGGCTACTCTCTAACATTGAGGATAAATGAAAAGGAAATCTCACACATGCAGAAGAGACAAAGAATATAGAGTGAGTCTGTTTTTGAGAAGACTAACTCTGGGAGAGTCACATTAGTATCGATGAAGAGTGAAGAGGTCTCCAATGACCTCAACACCTTCCACTTAGTAGCACCTTCATACCACCATGCTAGGGACCAAGTCTCAGAACACAAAACTTTAGGGGAGGGATTCAAACCACATCTGAGCCAAACCATATATCATAAAGCCAGAATGGTGGTATTGAGTAACATGAGGTGGAATAGAAAACAGAATAGTAAACAGATAGAAAACAGGAAGGTCAAAACTAAATTTACGCTAAAAAAATAATAATAATAAAAAACTTGTTCAAATTATTTTTTCATTAGTCCTACAATACTAATACCTCGACTATTACATTAAATTTAGAACTATAGGGTAAGTAACAGGAATAAGAAGAGTCAACAAGATAGAGAAATATGTCATGATTGTTGGCCAAGAATTCAATCATACAAGTGTATCAGTTTTCCACAGACCTAGGCATTTAATAAGATGTCAAAAATTAAACAGATTATTTAAAAAACCAAGTTTAGTTTTAAATTTCAAAACAACTGCAAAGTTGAAAAATAGTTTCTGTGTACCTTTAAACCTAGCTTTCCCAACAGTGTCATCTTGTTAGGATGGAAAAATTTAGCCTAATTCCCCAGAAAACCTAGGAAGCTGGGAGTCTTAAATCCCAAGCTGATGGTCACCTACTTTAATGTTTACGGTAGTGAATGAACACCCAGAAGCCTGTGCGAAAGCAGACTTCCTGGGCTAAGGGTGGGGTTGGATACTTTAAAGTAATTGGTCTTCACTGGATGCTATGAGGTGATTGGTTCACGGTGAGCGGGTTTTGCTGTAACCCTATAAAAGCTGTCTCAATTCTGTGCTAGGGGTTGTCGCTAAGCCCTCTACCATGGCTGATGACCCCAGTATACTGGAATATAAAGGACCTTATGCGTTTGCATCAAGACCGTTTCTCGTGAGTGATTTGGGGGGGGGCACCTCTCCTGAGTGGGAGTGCAAGGGACCATGCTCTCACAGGTCTTACAATCTTCAATCACCATGATGCATTTTCTAAACCAGGAAACAGATGTACAGTAGTGTTAGCTGTAAACTTATTTGTGTTTTGTCAGTTCTGATTTATACTAATTTTGTCAAATATCATTGTGGAATGTTATTATATGCATAATTTGTATAAAATCCTCCAAAAGCAAGACACATAGTGTCCACCACTGCCAAGAAACTCTACTATGTTACAGCAAGCCCAACCTGGCTTACCTTAATTTTGAGCTCCATTCCCAATGATGGGGTTGTTTCCACTTAAAGCTTGAGTTTTGTCCCATTTATAAAATGTGTTGGGTTCAAATTATACCACAGACTGATCCATACCTTGGTCCAAGAGTCTAGACACTCATCAATTGGTTTACACCCAAGTTGAGAGTTTAACAAGTGGGCAAAACAAATCATGTTTCATTGAGAGAAAATGTACAGATTAGAAGCAGCTAAACTTTCAATAGCCAACAGTCCAAGACAATGGGCACACTTCGCAGCAGAGAATTTGAGTAGGCCAACAAAACACACATGCTTGCATTAAGTCCAGTGCTGCCAGGCTCCCAATCCCAGTGTTTATTCATGAAATGCAAAGGAACAATTCTCTACAATTCTTTGCTCAACAAAAGATCAAATTTGCCTATGTTGCACATTGAGTCAGGGTATTTTTAAAGGATATTTTGAAGCTCTATGCTATATAATATTCTTATTTTTTCCCCTAAGTGACCCCATCAATCCTCACTCACACTTTAAGGGCAAAAAGCCTACCTACACCCAACTTCCATGACACAAACACAAATACCCATATTATATTGGCTTTTACAACCCGTTTATCTATTTTGAAAAAAAAGTCTTCATGTTTTTTTATTTATCCTGGCTGTAGAGCCCAAGTTGAAAATTGTCAGAAAGAATTACATTCTCAAACATAAGACAATGTCAGAAGGTACATTTAACTTCTCAAGAAGAGGAGCGATTTGTTCACTAAAGCATTTCGTGTGGCATAACACAGGTGAAAATGTTCATGGGAATCCAGGACCAAAACCTTCAGTAAGCTTCCTTCCCTGAGTGAGAATTAGTTACCTTATGTGCATCTTGGCCCCATATGTGCTGTTCTAGTATCTGTGCTGCTCTGGTTCTGTTGGTTGTACTCTGGTACTTAATTTAGTTGTTGCCTGCATGCTTCTCTTCTCACTCGTGTTACCTTGCTGCTCTCTCAACTTTCTGCTACTTATAACTTCAACTTACAATGGAACACATTATTATCCAAACACCATGTTCTAGTTAACTTTGTTAATTTGAAACAGTCTACAGGCATCTGATGTGAGAGCCTCAATTAAGGAATTGCCTAAATCAGATTGCTCTGTGGACCTCCCTCTCTTTCTCTGGGGTGAGGCTTGTCTTAATTATCCATATTGACTTAAGAAGGCCCAGCCCACTGTGAGTGGTACCATTTCTAGGTAAGTGGTCCTGTATTGTCTAAGAAAGCTATTAAGTGTCAGCTTGTAGATGAATTATCAAGCAGTATTCCTCTCAGTTCCTACCTTGAGTGCTTGTCATGACTCCCTCTGTGACAGATTGTGATCTGAAAGTGGAAGTGAGATTAAATCTTTTCCTAACCCCAGTTGATTTGGTCAGAATGTTTTATCTCACCAACAGAAAGTTAACTAGAGCATGGTACTTCATGCTAAGACTACATATTCTGTTAGCTTCAGATACAATAAAGCCAATAAAGCTTCTTTTCTTTCTTTCTCTTTTTTTGTTTTGTTTTGTTTGTTTGTTTGTTTCCATCAAAACTGGAGTAGCCAGTTTTGAACAAGACTTCATTCTCTAATCCAACCACCTGGTTCAAACAAGAGCCTTGATTAAACAAGCCAACTCTATACCTGGATAAAGCACATTAGAGATGAACTCCCCTCCAAGTTACCAATAATATATTGGTGTCAAATTAAGAAAAGAAAACAAAGTACTTCCCATTTATGTCATCTAAACAAGGGTGAGTTCAGATATGAATTCTCTACTTCATGCTCCTCCTTGTGTCTTCTGTTACCTGTCTTTTGTGTGAGTCTGAATCTGCCCCTGCTTAAAGGTTGTCTTGTAAATCTGTCCCTGTGTGTCTGCTCCTAGCAAAGGGCCTTGTTCTGTTACTATTGAACAGTGTAGACAGTGTCACATGGGAAAGAAAGGAGAGGTACTTCACAGACATCCTTAACAGAGTTTTACATGGGATTAAATCACTGTCACCAATTGACACCAACTGATCCAGACAACAAATGGTACAAAAACTTGTCTCAGATCATTAGCAAGTAGAGAAGCTGGGGTTAACTCATCCCTACCCATAGAATTGATGAGTGAAAGTGCTGTGCCAGGAAGTCTCAGAGCTAGTCCAAAGGGAACCCTAACTCCAAGGACTTGGTGCAGACAAGGATGGAGGATACTCAGATTTCTTTGTCCACAGTTGGGACATCGTTTTGAGCTAGAAATTTGAGTTTTCATACAGGAGCTCACCAATTCTGAGCCTACTCATGATAAACCCGATTCACAATGTGGCCTAATGTCAAGACAGGTCCCTATTTGTACAGAAACACATAGACACAGCTGTTTTTTCACCAGGCATATGTCCACACACAAAGAAAGTTGTTCTTGGGGAAAACTTTCAAGAAGTAGCCTGGAATGCACTGGGTGACATGAAGCTCTCCATGAGGAGGAGCTGGATGAAACTGAAGAAACAAATATTTTAAGTTTTCATCTAATCTCATGACCCTTCAATGATATTTTAATTATTTCACCATCTCTTACAAGCTGGAGAGCATGGGAAGCTAGTGTGATGAAAAGAAGACGGGTCCCTAAACCAGTTGCAGCACCACTGAATAGCTAACCTTTGAATGCTCCAGGATCAGCAGCGCTTTATACAGGTCAAACCATCAAAATCTCCAACTTCAATTTATCACATTTACCACATGCCAGATTCTAATAATATAGAACTCAAGAAGGCTGTTCTTAAAAAACAAAACAAAACAAAAAACAACAAAAACTCCCAAGATAATTAAAGGAGTTCAGTCCGTTTAAGCATACATCAGTATAAGTTAGTTGGGAAATAAAACCCTCAAACAGATATGCACATGAAAGCAAAGAATGAGGAGACTACTTTCAAGGAAAAGGATGCAAAACCCTGCACAAAAATTCGATTTTCTATATACTGGGTTCATAAGCATTGAAAAGATTAACAACAGCCCATATCATACAAGATATAGGAAACCAGAGCACACAAACTATTGCTAAACATAAATTGCTAAATGAAGGTGACTTTAAACCACTCACTTCTTTCTTTAAAAACAAACTTCTGTTCTTTAGAATTTATGGCATGTATACAACGTGTTTTGATCAAATCTACCCTCTAGTTCCTTTCTACCTGATTTTCCTCTCCACCCCCACCCACCCCCACATCTCCATCCTAACTTCAGTTACTTTTTTTTTTTTTTAAATCACTGAGTACAGTTAGTGATGTTGGTGTGTCCATGGGTAGCTGGACACTCACTAGAACATGAACAACCTACCCAGGTCCATATTCTTAAAGAAAAGTGATGTTTTCTTCCATAGCAGTCATCAATTACAAATTCTATCTCAGCTAAGGACAAGACTACACAAATCCCTTCTCCATCCATAGTGGAAATCCAAATGTCTTGATGCAGATCTTGTGAATGTACTACAACCACAATGAATTTGATCCCAACACCCACATGGCATCTCACAACCAACTCTCACTATAGTTTCAGATAATGTGGTACCATTTCTGGTGTGTGTCATGCATATAAACTCACTCAGGCAAATGCACATAAACATGAAATAGATGAATAACAGATTTTTTTCTAAGAGATAATCATTTGGAAAACTGTTTATTATTATGTGTACAAACAACAAATAGAAGTAGATTCTCCTCTATGGCTTATGACTTATGCAATCATGGATTCTCAGCCCAGGTACTAGTACCAAGTATGTATTCCATCTGTCAGAGAATGTACCCAGAATGTGACTGGCAACTACACAGCATTTAAAATTCTTGTACCAGTGGGCATATCTCTGTACCATATGGCATATCCAAATAAGTCTAATGTAAGTGGTTAATTATGTTTACTAATTGCAAGGGTTCTCTGAAATTCTTTCTTACATTTTCTGTTACAAAGCTGTATTGATAGATGAAACCTGCCTCTTAGCATTGATTCACAAAATTCAAGATATTCAAGATATTTAAATATTCTGAAGACTGGGTATCTCACCTCTCTCTCTCTCTCTCTCTCTCTCTCTCTCTCTCTCTCTCTCTCTCTCCATATATATATATATAACATATATATATGTGTGTGTGTGTATTTATTGTTTTTTCTTATTTTTCATACCCATCCCAGTTCCCTCTCCCTCCCTCCCATGCCCCCTGACCCCTCTCCCATCTCATCCCCCCCCACTCCACAGGGAGGATGATGCTTTCCAGAAGGGATCATCAAAATCTGTCAGGTCATTTGGAGAAGGGACTAGGCCCCCTCTCCTGCCTCTAGGCTAAGGGAGCATCCCTCCATGGGGAATGTGCTCCCAAAGTCCTTTCCTGCACCAGGGATACAGCCTGGTTTCACCGTCAGAGATCCCTTAGACTGTCCAGGACTTCTAACTGAGACCCATATTCAGGGAGTCTGAATTAGTCGAATGCTGGATTCCCAGCTATCAGTCTGGGGGTTCATGAGCTCCCCCTTGTTCAGGTCATCTGTCTTTGTGAGTTTCTGTAGTCTAGTCTTGACCCCTTTTTCTTATCCATATGCCTCTTAGGAAACAAGTAGTTAGCTAACACTCAGCCAATTATTCTTCCTGACATACTTGTCTTTGGCTAAGAGAACACAAAATAATTAGAAATACCATGGCCAGGAGTGGAGTGGTGAGGGGTAGCTATAGCCAAATGGGTTCCCAAAAAATGATGGCAGGCATTATAACTTCATCAACTACACTATTATTTGTTCTTAAGTTTAAGAAAGTCCTCTAACTTCACATTGTTAACACAATGTAATACAAACTGAGTAACACAAACTCTTCCTCCACCGCAACCTCTACCCCAAATAATTCCTCTGAAAATATGATTCTTTGGCCTTGTTTCTTGATCCTCTGTAAGAATCTTCATCAGAAACAAGAACACCCCTTTAGCATTGTGTTTTTAACATAATTAAGCATCAGAAGCTAAGACTGAATGAAGACTGCCAGAGGGTACAAGGGAACCAAAACTAGAACAGTGACCAGAAGACAGAACTGAGTTTTGTGTGACCTGGACTTTTCTTTCTTGTTAATTGAAACATGAACACTGATAAGACTGCAATTTGCATGGGGATATTTATGAGCATAGAAAGGAGTATGGGGATTGGTTTTTGTAAGTGTCAAGACTACAGAGACACAGGGTTTTATAATTTATTTAAGATTTATTTTATTGTCAGTCATTCACCTCTTTCTTCTCCTTCATATCCTCCAAATATAATGATGAGGTCTCTAAGGTGACAGTGCCGTCATTACAGTAGTTCCTGTCATTACAGCAAAATGTTTCTCTCAGAAGGTCATGGAATACTTGAAACATTCCATGTGCACAAGATTTACAGGACAGTTTTGAATAACGAAAAAGGTATAGCCCTAAAGAGAAGAAAAGCAAATGTCATTACCATGCCTCCCTCCAGAACCTAGTCAGTTTTCCTAAGAATTACATGATCCTAAACTGTAGCTGCATCTCATATATTTATCTTTAGTCATAGTTAGTCTTCTACCAAACAGATCCATGTTCTGATGGGTGTCTTCAGAACTCATGGGATCCCAGCCCCCTTGGCACCTTAACTCCAGAAATTATGGTGCTATCGAAGACATTTTTGTGTGTGTCTCCCAAAGACTAACTTACCTGTGAAACGGTCATTAAAATAAAAGTTTTCTGTGGTACAAGTCCTGTTGTTCTGCAACAGGTTAAACTTCCAGCAACTTTTCATGCCACTGAGGCATTTATTTCCATCAAAGCGATCACATAGGTTGCAATATCTTATTACTAAAGGAAAGGGGGGGGTTAAAGGTTAAATCTATGGAAAACAACTATTTTATAAAGTTAAGATTGTACAAAACCCATGAAAAGAAATTTGGCATTCTTGCCCACCCTCTGCCCTTGATCTTATTAATGAAAGCAATGATTCCCTCTAAGAATTGTCCACCCTTCCACAAATTGAAACTAGAGAAAGAAGACTTTGGAGTAGTAAGCGTGGAGTGAACAGGGACAGCATGTAAAGAGCGAAACATTCCTTCTCCCATAGTAGTATGATTCTTTCCAAGGAATGCAAACTAAATATACTATACAGCTAAATGTCAGCACTCTGTCTCCTGTGAAGAGAAGAAAAATTCACCTTAAATCATCTCATAACAACCCCATAGACAAGTACAGTAACTTCTTCCTCCTGTGCCCATTGTTGTCCTCTTTCTCCAGGCCTTACCTGTGTCCATGAGGAGAACCATGGATATACTCAGCAGAAGCATGCGAGACATACTTGAGGCTCTTTCTGATAACAGGAGCTTCCAGCTATATTTATTCCCATTATTTGCCCTCGGGCATACCACTAGAATCAAAGAATCATAAATTTAAGGTCAAACCGACTGAATCTTCTCTATAACGTTCCAAGAAGAGGGTACATCCTGTCTGTACCACTTGGAACTCAGCCTACACAGACACCCCATGTCATTTTATTAAATAAGTCAGAAGATGCCCATTCATATTGAAACAGAATCTCTTGCCTCTTCATTTTGCTTGCGTTGATTTTTTAAAAACTGGATGAAACATGCCTTAGCTTTGCATCTACATGGCATCTTTCAGATATGATAAACCCAAGGTAACAAAGAATTTGTAAGTGACTTAGTCAGTCCTTTCAGAGAACACAGTCTTTATGTGCATTACATCTAGCATGCCCTCATTTCCTTGCAGAGTATGACAATGGGACCTGAGACTAACTTCATCTGTGGTTGGACCAACTTCTCTCTGAGGGAGTAGAGCAGTCTTGGGGAAAGAAACGAGATAGAAGGAAAGATGTTAGCCTTTCATGACCCTAATCCATTCATTTCTTTTTTTTTTCTGAGAAAAACAAAGACTATAATGATGACAATGGCAGAGACTAACACTTGAAGAGAGGTATGAATGGACTGGTGTGCATAAAGTAAGTCTGTGAGAGTTCCAGGGGTGTTACAGTTTCCTTGGCAGCCCCCATTTTAGTACCAGCTCCCACCTTCTCAGCAAAGCCACTAATATATAGATGAAAGAGCACCACTCTCTGACCACCTTTTTTCTGCCTTCCCTGCAGAGTGCCTAATTCAGTTTGTGATCCCACAGCTTTTCTTATTTGTGTTCATTTTGTATCTTCCCCCATCTAGATGCTGGTTTCACTTGTTGAAGTCTAGAATTATGTCCTGAACAGACCAGATCATCAGGGCTATGGCAGAAAGATAAATGGTATGACTGGATACAGGCAACCTGGATCAGAATGGACCAAAGGTGTTCATACTGATGGACAGTCCCTAATTACAAGCTTAC
Organism: Cricetiscus sungorus; assembly: GCA_030556225.1. NCBI lineage: Eukaryota > Metazoa > Chordata > Mammalia > Rodentia > Cricetidae > Cricetiscus > Cricetiscus sungorus. The sequence continues at coordinate 41,032,420 of JANBXA010000740.1, read as the reverse complement.
ACAATGAAATTCCTGGTCTTAAGTTTGCAAACTCTTGTCACTACAGAGCTGATAGACAGTAGAAATGGCAGGTTTTTCTGTGGTAGGGAGAGAGTAGATAGAAGACTCACTTATTTGAGAAGATTCCCAAAGCCTGATTCATGTACCATCCAATGCAATCCCTCATTCATGCTGGATAAGAAGGTACCCCACCACACACACAGTTAAAACAGAAGCCCAAGGGTTCTGCCCACCTACTCTGTGCCTCTATGACTCCAAAGGTGAAAAGAACTATTACAGATGTGCCCAATCTCAGAGGCAGTTGTTAGGACTTTGGACCTTGGGTGATGGGAAGTGCATATTTAACAATATCATGCTCAGCTTTACCTATGTTTCCCATTTATGTCTGTGAATTCTCTCATAGTATCATGGGTTAGAAATGACTGACCTAATCTTACTGATGAAGACCAAGGGGTGTTAGAGATGAAATGTTTTTTCACCAAGACAACAAGTTTTCACACCCGTGTGATTCAAATGTCTGCTATCTTTCCAGAATAGCTCTAAATTTACAGCCTAAAGTTAGGTTCCCAGAGCTGCAGCACTGGATGGTTTCTACTCTAGATCATCACTACAATGTTGAGTGAGGGATAATGGGAAAGCTTTCTCTGACAAGCAAAGCTGAATTTCTCTCTGCCTGGAGGAGTCAAAAGTTCCCAGCAGGTGCCACTGATAGTAGAAGTCAATGAAACTGGCTGAACTCTTTCAGTTTTACAGGCCACTGTAGGAGAGAACTCCCAATTTGCTTTGAGTACCCCTTTCAGGGGTCTCACATTTGAAACATGTGACACTTAGCACAGTCCAGAGACATAAGCACCAGATGATTCATGCAAAGAGCATCAAGCTCACTCCACCCAGCAAAAGACCCCTTGTCTCAGCCCAGAAAGGTGGCATGGATGTCCAGTGACTAAACATGTTGATGGGAGGCCTGACTCCAACCAACCCTGGTCCTCTATAGTTTCTACGGACAACTTAGAATATTTATCTCAGAATAAGGGTAATAGAAAATTTAGAACTATACCCAAATTGTTGAGAAGTAAATGAAACTCATCATTCTGAGGAGAAAAAAAAAATGTATGTGCTATTGTTCCATCCAATATTATTTCCTTACATATATCACAACTCTATGTTAACATGGTTGGTATAGTAATAAATGTGTGGTTCTGATTTGTGTGCTTAATGAATTATTTGTAAGTTATCCCCTTAAGTCACTATCCATTCTCGAAACTGAGGCCTAGACTTGAGGAAGTATTTCATAAACCAATAGTGAGAGGAATCCTGTGAAGGGCAGGTGCACAGGCTGGCCCTTGAGACCACTCACTCTAGCCAGGTTTGTTTGAACCATAAACAGTCTTGCAATACCTGAAGATCCCTCTCCTTCCCTTAGAGAGAAAACCTGCTGTCCAACCTGCCCTCCCCAACTCTTCATCTCAGCATCCAGAATCACCCTGGACTCTCCTTGAGTCTTCTCCTCAGTCTAGAAAGTACAACCTTTTCACCTCCAACACTGGCTCTGAACCAAAGCCGTGACATTCCTCACTGCTCTTTCTTACACCAGGGGTTGTAGGACAAACTGTTTTGTCCTACTGTCCTCCTACCCAGAGACTCTCCTCACCCATTCCCCCTCTACTGCCAAGGGAGGAGCAAGTGGTAGATTTGAAGCCCCATTAGGTTCCTCTGTGTTTGCCTCTGTAGGGAAGGATGGGAAAATAAACTAAGACTAATGTCCCCCAAAGAAAGTGCTCTGCACTCAGTGAAAACAGGGAGGGGACCTGAGGAGCAGAACAGTCACACAGTGATGTGTCAGAGAGGAGGCCACATGGTGGGGCTCCACCAGATCCTCCACACAGACAGAAAAAGGAAGCAAGTGTCCCAGGAGTCATATTCCTTCTCCACGGCATGTAACCCACCTCACTCCCAAGTCTGCAAGGCAATGGGACTGAGGCATTTAGGTTTCCTTACCTGTGGATATCCTCAGACCCAAGCATCCTCTGGCAGCCTACACTCACTAGGCAGAACTATCCTGCCTGCCTGGAACCCAGAAAGGGGTCATCAACTAAGGATAGCCTCCTGCCAGAGCCCTTGGACCCTTCTAATCACTCCAAGCATGCTGCCTTGGGTGGTGTAAAGGTACCATGGGTAGGATAGTATATCATCTGTGTAAAGTAAGGGAGTAAAGATTAAAAGCCATAGAGTTTAACATCTATTTTACACATGAGAAATAGGAGTCAAGTTCAAATATCACCAAACCATGAAGACAGGGTAAGATCATGGTCCATGTCCTCTCAGTTATCAGGCCAGAGATCAGGTAAGAAAACTCTGGAGTATTAATTTAGTTTTAGGTAGGGATTCTGAATCACCTCTTTTCACAGGCCATGTCTACTACATCCCTGTATAGTACTGTCACCTACTGACTTGGTAAACGGAATTCCAGGAACCAAAACATCTGCACATCAGGAAGGTTTCTGTGCAAGGCTCTTTCCATGACCCCCACCTGCATCTTTGCCTGGACAGACACAGCAGGATCTCAGTGTGCCAGGGTGAGAGGCTTTGCCCTGAGTGGACTCTCACAGACTGTCCTAGCACATGACCTCCTGCTGTCCAAGCTCTCCATCTGGTGGGAGCCATCATAGTCAGAGGGCTCACGAGCAGCTCTGCATCTTATGTCACATCTGCAGTTACAGCAAGTGTTCCTCGCACTGTTCCCATAGAAGCATGTACAGTCAGCTAGAGGGAATGGGAAGAAAGCCACAGTATGACTCCAGACTACCTCTCCTTCTCAAGGAGATCCATATAGAATAGTCACAAGAATAACTGTGTAGACCTTCCATTTCCTCAGATTTCTAGATCAGGATCCTGGGCAAAGAACCACTGCTATGAAGCATCACTGTACAGAATTCAGGACATTGTTCTTTGGAGAAGTGATCACAAGGCTGGGTCAACCTTTCTCTCCTGTATCAAAGCATCGGGGAACAAGAGATGTGAGATCATAGAACATTTGTCACTTGGGATTCTCAGGAGACACATAGAACCCTAGCAAGAGTAAGGCTCAGAGCTTGGCAATGTAGTGTGCACCTTTAAACCCAGCACTCAGGAGACAGAGGCAGAGAGATTGCTGTGGTTTCACGGCCAGCCTGGTCTACATATTGAGTTCCAGGGTAGCTGGAGCTGAAGCTGCCAAGTGAGATCTTGTCTTAAACAAAACAAAACAAAACAAACAAACAAATGAGTAGGACTCAGATGCTTCAGTCAGACAACACTTTTAGAGATCATCTCTCTGGGATGTGGGGGTTGGCAGGGCAGTAGCCCAAGGCCTATGGGTGACACTCTGGCATGGGAAAGGAAAGAACCTGGCTGTGGGAGACAGCTGTAGGAGTTGTCTGGAAAAGGTCACACAGCTTCAATATGGTTTGCATGTCTGTCGGAGTGGGCAGGAAATAAAGAACAGTTTCTTCTAGACAGCCTTTGAAGTATGGGCTGAGGTTCAGAACAGGCTAAATTCTCTCAGATAGCTGAGCAAACAGATTAACTAAACAAACAGATCAGCTTAACTATCTATCATAGAGAGAAGCCTGGAGCTGCACCTCCCCAAAGACACACTCAGGGCTGTGGCCAGCAGGGACCTCCACACATGTGTCTGGAGCCTTGCTTCATCTCAGGCCTCCCTTCTCCTAGGGGTGTTCTGAGAGCCTCTGAGTGCCATTCCTCTTACAGGCAAGCTCTGAGGCTCAGGTAGTTTTTTTCTAGAATACCCATAAGCTCTGGTCCAGAAAGATTAAAAGAGAACCTGCTCCCAGACCAAACCCAGAGTCAGGCAGTTCCCAAGTTCAGAGAGTTGCTCCGGGCCTGCCCATCCTGCTGTGCTGTCCCAGAAGCATGCTCCCATGTACTGCCATGGTATCCTATCTAGAGATGGAACAAACACTCAGCTCTTCCCTCAGCAAGGCCCTAGGAGAGGGCTTCAGACTCAGACCTTCATAAGAAAACGGGTACAACCCTTAAACACTGCAATTCAGACATCCACGAAAATTCTCCACACTAGTCTGCTAGGGCCATGACAGGACAGAACATCATGAACTGGCTGCTCAAACCAACAAAACCTGTTTTTCTCTGGTTGAGGAAGCTCAAAGTCCAAGTCCACGGGGCAGACGGTGTCGGCTTTCTGAGGCTTCTTTTCTGGGCCTGCAGATGACCACCTTGCTGTGTCTTTTCCTCTCTACATGCAAATACCATGTTTCTGTTCTCTTCTCTAGTCATTGAGTTAGGGGCCACCCATATGTCCCCACTTAGTCATAATGACCCATCTAAAGATCCTATCATCAAATATGGTCACTTTATAATATACTGGGATGAGAGCTCAGCATGTAATCTTAGAGCATACAAGATAATTCTGTTCATAAGAAGGACCCACGTGGAGCAAAGAGTAGCACAGACCAACAGCAGTGGCATTTAAATGACATAGAAGTGAGTCTGATAATGCAGCTCTTTATTCTAATATCTACTTGGAAAAAAAGCACCCTGGATTGGTGTTTATGAAGCATTAGTAGAAAGCTGAGAACTCTGTATGTCAATGCATTCCCAGATCAACCCCCTGCAGCGCGATGAATCTGAAGCTGAGGAGCAGCCAAGAACAAAGGACAGCTAGCCTCTGAAGCTTGGACTAGACACTATGTGCTTCAATGCAGCTAGTGTTGACCTCAGACGTTCTGAAATGAGTGTCTGGACTCATAAAAAATGACAGAAAACATTGCATTCCCTGTCTAACTAATTATGAGAAAAATTAAAATTGTGTAGGTATTAGAATGGAGGGATGGTTACACAGGTGAGGGAAAACACAACAGTTGGAGAATTTATCACATCTTAGAAAAACCTCAAATCCCCTTCCTTGATAATGAGATTGATGACTAACTTATATGCCATCATAGAGCCCTCATGTAGTGGCTGATGGAAACAGAAGTGGATGACCACAGCTAAACACTGAGTCAAACTCCTGGAATCCAGTTGCAGAAAAGAAGGAGTGATAAGCAAAGAGGTCAAGACCAGGCTACAGAAACCCACAGAGACATCTGACCTGAACAAGGGGGAGCTCATGGACCCCAGACAGATAGCTGGGAAACCAGCATTGAACCGACGAGACCCCCTGAACATGGGTCTGGGCAGTCTACGGGACTTCTGACAGTGGAACCAGGATGTATCCCTGGTGTACGAAAGGACTTTGGGAGCACATCCCCCATGGAGGGATACTTCGTTAACCTAGAGACATGAGGGAGGCCCTACTCCAAGTGACAGATTTTGATGATCCTTTCTTGAAGGCCTCACCCTCACTGTGGAGTGAATGGGGAATGGGATGGGAGGGGGTAGGGGAACATGGGAGGATGGGAGGGAGAGGGAACTGGGATCGCTATGTAAAATAAGAAAGAAGGATGAGGAGGAGAAGGAAGAGGAGAAGAACTAATAGCTGGTTATCAACAGAGAAACTTAGGTCTGAGTTTCCTTTTGAAGTAGACAACAGTACCTGCAGAGATTCAAAACTGATGAACATGCTAAGAATATGTGACTGTTGAATTCTCAACTGGAACTGGAACATCCATACTGCACACACCTCTAAGCCTCAGGAAATATCACAGAAAAGAAAGCAGAGGGGAAAGTGAGAGCTGGAGGGTCTGGAAGGCTAGCTACTTGGGAAGGTATGGCCACTGTACTCATGAACTTACAGCAGCTTTGAAGGTCTGCACAAGGCTGGGCCCAGCAACAGCCCATTAATGGATTCAGAAGGCACTCACAACGCCCCATGTTTCCCTGAGCACCACAGTTAATGCTTACTAGGAGGCAAGGGTAAGCACTCTTCAATGGTATAGTCACTGAGAAATTGCCCATGCTCCTGAAAATAATCCATCACCCAAGTTCATTCATGCAACACCAACTAAACTTATTTGGCCACCAGAGCAAACCAACCCCCCAAAAGGCACAAAAGTAGAAAAATTGCTGACAGACAGGAAGAATATCAACAGGTATATAAGAGGAACACTAGGAGGTAATAGAGATGGATTTATATAAATGTGTAAAATGTCAGAATGAAACACACTATTGTGTATAATTAGTATATGCTAGTAAACAAAGAAGAACCCTAAAGATAAAGTCAGTTAATCAGAAAGCTCTGGAGTGTCTCACACCTATAATCCCAGCATTCAAAAGGATAAGGAAGGAGGATAGCCGTAAGTTCAAGGGTAGCCTGGGCTACATAGTAAGTTTCAGGTCATTCCACCTATCTTAAAAAATAAAAGAATGAAGGAAAGGAGGGAATGAGGGAGGGAAGGGGGAAGGAAGGATGAAACAAAGGAAGAAGGAGAGAAGAAATCTCTGTACAGATAGCAAATACATTTGCTCTTTGGAAGTTGTCTTTGAAATGAAAAACTGGACTCAAGACCGACATAAGGATTTGTCAGACATCAGTGTAACACATGATCTGGTCACTGCTCTCTACCCAGCATGACAAGCACTGCAGCTGGAGTACCTCTTAAGGTCTATAAACATTGGAACCACACTGGGTCCCTTGAGACATGAAAGCCAATGTCCAAACTTCATGCCACCTTCTCTGTCTGTATTAAAGACTGTTCCCACATCTCTTCCTCATCCATTTGTTTTAAACATGCAAATCCACACAACTATGTGCCTGGTACTGAGGAGCTGTGAGGAGATAGAGGCAGCTCTTGGTTTTAGGAGAGCAGGGAGACGGAAATAAAGTCACCACACATGATGCTAGTGTCATAATAACAGGGACTCCACATACAGGATGGTGAGATAGAACAGCTGGGACAGTTTCAGGATGAAAACGTATAGGTAAGGAGATGCCATTGAGGAAGCAATGTTTGGCCAATATGGCCACAGTAAGTGAAAATGCTGGTGCTACCTTTAAATAGTTCTTAGGAAAAGTCACTCCTTTTTTGAGAGAGAAAAAACTTAGATCTCTAAACAAGAGTTCTGAAAATTCTCTTTTTTAACTTAAGAGAAAGAACCCTGAAGAGACTAGACAGTGCACTAGGATGCATCCAAAAGGATGAAGTGGCATGGTAAACTATTTGGTTTGTTTCTCTCCCTGCTCTGACAAAAGAAGCTTAAGGAAGGAGGGGTTTATTTGGGTTCATAATTTGAGGGTCAAACCCATTATGGTGGGAAGGCAAGGTCAGTTCATGTGGTCTCTGCAGGTTGCAGCTGGCTGTGAGCTTCACTTTCTCTTCTGATCCAGACTCTGGTAAAACTGTCAAACATTTCAGCCTTGTCTCTACAAAACCGTTTTGTTTTGTTTTTAGGGTTGTTGCATCTAGGCAGGTTGTTTTAAAACTGAAAACTCCTGGATATCAAGTACTATTTCCAGTATCTGTGGGATGGATGTTAAGTCATTGCATGGTCATTTTCTGTAGAGGGTTAGCAGAGACACTGCCAGTCAATCCAGCCACATATATTTCATAGAGGAGTTATTTCATAAACTCCTTTATTCAGGGTGTTATTTCATAAAGGAGAGGAGAAAGCTGCACTATCCCACATGTGTCTATGCTCCTCAGGTGATTAAACCATGTCATACTTGAAAAGATGAAGACACACTCATGACTCTAGTATGAAAAGTAAGCCAGTGTGTTTTGGCTTTTGTTTATTTGTTTTCCTCCTATAAACCTGAGAATTTAAGATTAGGAAGATCAAGTCTGATCTGATTGGAAGCAAATGCCTCTCAACAGAATTAAACAAATCAAAGCCAGAAGCAAGTGATGACATAAAGATACAGATGCTTCTGAGAATGGACTATTAGGAAGAAAAATAGTAGCAAGGCAAATTTAAAAAGGAGTCTGAATCTGTTCAAGAATTCTGAAGCAAATCTTGGGGGACCCAGAGGAAACTACATTCAGAAACCATCATCCAGCATCATTTTACCAGCCCAATTATAGTTCTTATTTTTTAACATTTACGCTTCCACTTAATTTTTAATTATAAAAAGAACACTTGATTGCTGCAAATCATAAGTAATATAGGAATATTTTTTTAAAAAAAAAAGTTAATGCTTGGCCCACATACTCTCAAAACACAGTTTCTTGATGACCTAGTTAATAACACCATATTGCACCACATTGCAGAGATTGTAGTTAAAGTGCTAAATGGACAGTTGTTATAGGAATCCTTGTGTGACCAAGAATATCAAGATGGAGACTGCACCAAACTCACCTCTGAAGCATTTCTTTTGTGCCCTCTGCTGAAACGTGCTTGTCTTGTCATAGGGTGAGGCAGAGGAGCCTACACTGACCACCTCAAAGGTTTCATTCATTCCACGGGCATTTATTGGTCCCACCTCTTAGGAACTGGACTAGGATCTGGGAAAATAATTTTAGATATTGTTGCAGGGTAGAAGACCCAAAGACGCACAGCCTGCCTGATTGACAAAAGTTCGAATTGAGAGTCTGTATTAAGCTGATCTGTGACTGCCTGGGCAGAAACACTACTCATAGAGCAGCCTTGAATGCATATTACAGGGAGTTTTTAGACATAAAGAACACAGACAGCAAAAATACATCCTTGTTGGAAGTTGAAGGGGAAGCAAACTTACAGTTTAACAAGAGCCAAGGACATGCAGTTAGCTGGGGCATTTCAACCCTGAGTTTCCAAATCAAGGTTGGGTGCTTTTCCGTGAGATTTTACATAGGAGAGGGGATAGAAAAGGGGGATCAGTTTCAGTTTAAACCAATGATGACACCATCTGAAACAAAATAGAGGAATATTTGCCCTGTCACATTCCCCACTGGTCTTAGTGAATGAGTCAAATTGTGGACTAATCCTAAAGAGGTGTAGTTGGCTCTAAGGGCCATTAATTTGACTTTATCAATCCTTTCGTGCAATTTGACAATCAAGATGCACATCTTTAATCCCAGCACTTGGGAGGCAGAGGCAGGCAGATCTCTGTGAGTTAGAGGCCAGCCTGGTCTACAGAGTAAGTGCCAGGACAGACTCCAACGCTACACAGAGAAACACTGTCTCAAATAACAAACAAACAAAACAAAACATATTTAATCAATGTAGCCATTTTAGGGGAAACAGAAATGGCTAATGGTCCCAGACTTTTCTTTGAGGATATTAACATGAGCTTTAAAATTAAACACACACACACACACACACACACACACACAGAGAGAGATAGAGAGAGAGAGAGAGAGAGAGAGAGAGAGAGAGAGAGAGAGAGAGAGAGATATTTGAATGGTACTGGCACAACTGGATGATGGTGTGTAGAAGACTGCAGATAGACCCATGTCTATCTCCATGCACAAAACTCAATTCCAAATGGATTAGAGACCTCAACATAAATCCAGCCACACTGAACCTCTTAGAAGAGAAAGTAGGAGGTACCTTTGAACAAATTGGTACAGGAGACCACTTCCTGAACATAATACCAGTTGCACAGACACTGAGATCGACAATTAATAAATGTGACCTCCTCAAACTGAGATGCTTCTATAAGACAAAGGACACAGTCAAGACCAAATGGCAGTCCACAGACTAGGAAAAGATCTTCACCAACCCCACATCTGACATAGGGCTGATCTCCAAAATGTACAAAGAACCCAAGAAACTAGTCACCAAAACACCAAATAACCCTATTAAAAAATGGGGTATAGAACTGAAGAGAGAATTCTCAATAGAGGAATCCAAAATGGCAATGGCTGAAAGACACTTAAGAAAGTGCTCAACATCCTTAGCTATCAGGGAAATGCAAATCAAAACAACTCTGAGATACCATCTTACTCCATCAATGACAACTTATGCTGGAGAGGATGTAGAGAAAGGGGAATACTCCTCCAGTGCTGGTGGGAGTGAAAACATGTACAGCCATTTTGGAGATCAGTATGGTGGTTCCTTAGGAAAATGAGAATCAGTCTACCATAGGATCCATCCCTCTTAGGCATATACCCAAATGATCCACATCCATGTAACAAAGACATCTGTTCAACTGTGTTCATAGCAGCATTATTTGTAATAGCCAGAACCTGGAAGCAACCTAGATGCCCCTCTACTGAAGAATGGATAAAGAAGATGTGGCACATTTTCACAATGGAATCTTGAAATTCACAGCAAATGGATGGAACTTGAAGAAACCATCCTGAGTGAGGTAACCCAGTAACAAAAAGAGGAACATGGTATGTACTCTCTCATATATGGATTTTAGACACAAAGCAAAGGATCACCATCCTACAATTCACACTGTCAGAGAAACTAGGATACAAGGAGGAACTTAAGAGATTCATATAAGATTCCTCACAGAAGGGGAAAGGAACAAGATTTCCTGAGCATATTGGGGGGCAGAGTTAGGAGAAAGAGAAGGGGGAGAGGAGAACATGTGGGACCAGGAAGATTGAGTTGGGGGACAAATAGACGAGAACAGGGGGGAAAAGGAGATACCATAATAGAGGGAGCCATTATAGGTTTGAAGATAAAACTGATTCTAGAGACATATACAGAGACCTACAAGGATGACCCCAACTAACAATCTGAGCAACAGTGGAAAGTCTACCTTAAATACCCTTCCTTGATAATGAGATTGATAACTAACTTATATGCCATCACAGACCCCTTATCTAGTAACTGATATAAACAGAAGCAGACACCCACAGCTAAACACTGAGCCAATTCTTGGAATCTAGTTGCAGAGAGGGAGAAATGATAACAAAAGGGGTCAAGACCAGGCTACAGAAACCCACAGAGACAGCTGACCTGAACAAGGGGGAGCTCATGAACCCCCAGACTGATAGCTGGGAAGCCAGAATTATACTCACTCAGACCCCCTGAATGTGGGTCTCAGTTACAAGGCCTGGGCAGTCTAAGGAACCTCTGACAGTGAAACCAGGATGAACCAGGATGTATCCCTGGTCCACAAAAGGTCTTTGGGAGCACATTCCCCATGGAGGAATATTTCCTTAGTCTAGAGGCAGGAAGGAGGGCCTAGTCCCTACTCCAAATGACTTGACAGATTTTGATGATCGCTCCTGGAAGGCATCACCCTCCCTGTGGAGGGGGACAGGGTATGGGATGGGGGAAGGGATCAGGGGACATGGGAGGGAGGGAGAGGGAACTGGGATCAATATGTAAAATAAGAAATAATAATCAATATATATATTAAAAAATAAAAATTGTTCTTAAAAGAATTTCTGGGGCATTCCTAACAAATTGCACACACACACACACACACACACACACACACACACACACACATATATATATATATATATATATATATATATATATTAATGAGCAGACATTTAAGTGTATTCCTTAAAATTTGGCATATTAAAGATAAATAACAGTAATAAATTATTAACAACAATGTTTGACTTCTAAGTTATACCCATTTTATAAACATCTATTATCCTATAAAATTAAATTAATACATATACGATATCTTTATAAAAGGAAATATATGCCACTATAATGAACTTTTAACTATAATAAGAATTCAAACTACACTATCGAACCTTTCCTCAAAGACAAAATAAACAAATAATTTTAATGACTAAAGTCAAGTACATCCCACTCCATTCAGCATACTCTATCCACTTGGGCTACATAGCCATGTTTTACTGTAGTTCTTTGAATTCTGAAAAGCCACAGAAACAGTGATTTTGAAGATGTGTCAACAGTGAGGTCCAAAAACTATAATGCAAAAAAATGGGAAATGATAAAGAAAGAAGAATTGTGTGATAATCACTAATATTCTATATAATTAAAAGAGACAGAGTAATGAAGATCAAAACCCAGCACCACCCTCAACCAATCATCTAATCTGTAACTATTTATCCAATGATAACAATACCGAAAATCAAAGACAAATGAAAACCTGAAAGAAGGCAGATGTAAAACTCACTGTGATGGCTAGTTCTATGTTAAGTTGACACAAGTTAGAGTTATATGAAAGGAGGAAACCTTAATTGAGAAAATGCCTCCATAAGATCCAGTTGCAAGGCATTTTCTTAATTACTGATTGGTGGAGGAGGGTCCAACTCATTGTAGGTGGTGCCATCCCTAGGTTCTAAAGCAGGCTAAGCAAACCACTAGGATCAAGCCAGTAAGCAGCATCCCTCCATGACCTCTGCACTAGCTTCTGCCTAGAGGTTCTTGCCCCACTTGAGTTCCTGTCCTGACTCCCTTCTCATGAACAGTAATGTGGAAATGTAAGCAGAATAAACTGTTTCCTCTTCAAGTTGCGTTTCGTCACGGTGTTTCATCACAGCAATAGTAACTAAAACAGTCACATTACCTATAAAAGATAAAGGGAAAGGGTTACAGTGAAACTCTCTTCAGAAAACATGTAAGCAAGAAGAGAGAAATAGTTAAACTGTTGAGAGAAGAACACTGACCTGGAGTTCCATCTTCTCAAAAAGGAAAGATACAAGATTATTCTCAAGCTTACTAGAAACTGAGAGAATTCATTTGCAAGTACCTCTGGCTTACAAGAAAAATTAGGAAAATTCCTCAGAAGGAAGGAAAACTGAGCAATCAGGAACTTGGACCTCCATGAAGCATTAGTGAAGGAACAGGTGAAGATAGAATGAGGACTTTCCCTTTTTTTCTTAGTTAACCTAAGAGAGAACAATTCAATCAAAAACAATAACAGCAACAATGCGCACAATTCTATATATGTTTGTGTGTAAAAACTAAATATGAAAATTACATGAGGGAAGTGGATAGCTGGTGGAAGTGCAAACTTGTACAGCCATTTTGGAGATCAGTTTGGTAGTTCCTCAGGAAAATGGGAATCAGTCTACCACAGGACCCAGCATTCCCCCTCTTAGGCATATACCCAAATGATCCACATCCATGCAACAAAGACATGTGCTCAATTATGTTCATAGAAGCATTATTTGTAATAGCAAGAACCTGGAAGAAACCTAGATGTCCCTCAACTGAAGAATGAATAAAGAAGATGTGGCATATCTACACAATGGAATGCCACTCTGCAGAAAAAAAATAATGGAATCTTGAAATTCGCAGGCAAGTGGATGGGACTTGAAGAAACCATCCTGAATGAGGTAACCCAGTCACAAAAAAGGAACAGGGTATGTACTCGCTCATATATGGATTTTAGACGTAGAGCAAAGGATCACCAGCCTATAATTCACACCACCAGAGGAACTAGAATACAAGGTGTATTCTAAGAGATTCATGTAAGGTCCCTCACAGAAGGGAGAAGGGACAAGTTCTCCAGAGCACATGGGGAGTGGGGGTGCAGTGAGTGGAGAGGGAACTAGGAGAAAGAGAAAGGGAGGAGAGGAAACCACGTGGGACTAGGAAGATTGAGTCAGGGGACGAATAGAAGAGAGAAGAGAAGAGACAGACGAGAGAGAGAGAGAGAGAGAGAGAGAGAGAGAGAGAGAGAGAGAGAGAGAACACAAAAGAGGGAGCCATTATAGGATTGAAGAGAAAACTGAACCTAAAGAAATGTCCAGAGACCTACAATGCTGACCTCAACTAACAATTTGAGCCACAGTGGAAAGGCTACCATAAATGCCCTTCCCTGATAATGAGATCAGTGACCAACTTATCTGTTATGAGCATGTTTTTCTCCACCGCTGGTCTGGTCCTGCTGCCCAGCTGCCACGCCAGCCCCCAATAACATTCAGATAACTCTGTATTTGATACAATCCTGTTGCCCAGTTACTATTATTGTTTATGGACTAGCTCTGTCTTAATTATTAACCCATTTCTACTTATCTAAGTATTTCCACATGGTCATCTTATCCAAGCATGGTGGGCCGGCATCTTGCTTTCTCCACGCTCTACATGCTGACCCCTCCTCACTAGTTCCTCTTTCTTCCTTGTCTCCTAGCCCCGCCTATCTTGCTTTCCCATTGGCTACACAGTGATTTATTCATTAACCAGTATGAGAAACATATTTACAGAATAACGTCTCCCATCACTTATCCACCATCATGGAGCCCTCATCGAGTACCTGGTGGAAACAGAAGCAAACACCCACAACTAAACACTGAGCTGAACTAGAATCCAGATGCAGAGAGAGAGGACAAGACCAGGTTGCTGAAACACATAAAGACAGCTGACCTGAACAAGAAGGAGCTAATGGGCCCCCAGATTGATAGCTGGGAATCCAGCATGGAACTGACTCAGACACCCTGAACATGGGTCTCAGCTAGAAGCCCTCAGAAGTCTAAGGATACTCATACAATGGAACCAGGATGTATCCCTGGTGCACAAAAGGACTTTGCAGGCACATCCCCATGGAGTGATACTCCCTTAACATAGAGACAGGAGAGAAGTCCTAGTTCCTACTCCAAAAGATTTGACAGATTTAGAAGAACCCTCCTAGAGGGCATCACCCTACATGTGGAATGTGGGGGGGGGTTGGGAGGGGAGAGTGGTCAGGGTGCAAATGAGGGTGGGAGAGAGGGAAACGGGAGGAGGGAGGGAGAGAGGGAGAGAGAGGGAACTGGGATCAAAATGTAAAATAAAAATAAAAACATAAAACAATATGAAAAAAGAAAGAAAATTACATGAGGGAAGTGGATAGCAGCAATGATACAAGAGATAAGGGAAAACCTGGTTTACTTTGTTAGTACAAGGTACTCACATTACCTGTGAAATTGTATTATTAGAAATAAGACATGGGTTAGTTATAAATTCATATTGAAAACTTGAGTGCAAACACTTTGATCTTTTTATTATTTGAGATTATAATATTACATCATTTCCCTTTCCCTTTCTTCCATCCAAATGCTCTCACATACCCTTCCTTGTTCTTTTTCAAATCCAAGACCTCTTTTTACATTATTTGTGGTTAAATATATGTTATATATTTATGATACATTATAATTATATGCAATGTATATCCCTACAAAATAAATACATCCTTCTCATTCAGCACAATGTTGCTTGTATTTATACTTTCAGAGCTGACCAATTAGTATTATTTGGTGTTAGATAAAACCAGTTGAGTACTCTTCCTTGGGGAAGACTAATGCTGTCAGCGTTCCTTAGTTACTTGCAGTTCTTTGTGTTGAGGCCTTATAGTCTTCCCCTTACTAACTTTAGTATGTCTATTATTATTATTGTCCTTGCTTGGCTCAATTTTAGGCAACCCTATTGGTGAGCCTTTATGAGTATAGCTTATAACATTCCTAGAAGGCATAATCTTACAGCAAATTTGCCTTCCTCTGGCTCTTATAATCTTTCTGCCCCTTCTTCTGCAATGATCTCTAATCTTTAGATACAAGAGTTGTTTAGTGGATGTTATCAATTGGTGTTAGGCTCCACAACTCTGCATTTTGATTTGTTGTGGTTTTCTGTAATGATTTTATTATGTTGAAAAAGAAGTTTCTGTGATGAATGGAGAGGACTATACTTATCTTTAAGTATGAGGACAAATATTTAGAATGTAGTTAGGAATTATGCTGTTTTAGTAAATGTGGGTGTAGGTTCTCCTCCAAAATTTGTGACTTCACTAGCTCTGTGTAGTTGGCTAGGTTTTCAGTACCAGGCATGGTTTCCCTCTTGTTGATTGGGTCTCAAGTCCAATCAGAGAGTTGTTGGTTACTGCCAAAGTGT
The DNA here is from genome assembly GCA_030556225.1 of Cricetiscus sungorus. Taxonomy (NCBI): domain Eukaryota; kingdom Metazoa; phylum Chordata; class Mammalia; order Rodentia; family Cricetidae; genus Cricetiscus; species Cricetiscus sungorus. The sequence continues at coordinate 41,016,793 of JANBXA010000740.1, read as the reverse complement.
TGCATGGAGAGCAACTACTTTTAAAAGCTTAAAAATGAAAAGTAAAAAGGAGTATATCTGATATGCTAAAAGTGATTTTGCGTGTTAATTTTGTAACTTGCCATATTTATTGATACCCATGGGAGGTCTGCTCTTTCTGAACAGAAACAGAGGAGTGGATTGAGATGGGGGGCACTGGGGAGGAGGGGGGAAGAATGAGGATAAAATGCAGTATGGATAGAAAATAAAGAAATAAATTAAATTTAAAAATAGCCATCCCCTCACCCTTCCTGGGGAGCAGGAAGGGGAAGAGGGGAGAGTGAGGGAACTGGGATTGACATGTAAAACAAGCTTGTTTCAAATTTAAATATTATCATAAAAATCTGATATTAAATGTAAAAAATAGCCATCCTCCTAAGTAAACATTCTTCACAGACTTCACAAGGAAACAGATTTATCCTAGCATTGTGCTAGCGAAGGCATCCAGTATGTCTCCCACGAATAATAGAAAATTCTTATAATTTCACATTCAACTATTTATTTTCTTATGGCCATTTTTAAAAATAATATGATTCTCTCTCTCTCTCTCTCTCTCTCTCTCTCTCTCTCTCTCTCTCTCTCTCTCTCTCAAACAACTGCCAACTGCTCCTGCACTTCTAGGGATGATTTATAAACAAAAGGGGCAGAGTGACTGTACTCAGTATGGACAGAGGCATGGATCAAGTATTCTCAGATGTTCATCATGTGCCTCCCTGGGGGATGTGCTCACTGTTCCCTTTTGAGATACGCCCTTAGACTAGTCACCTAATGTCACAGATCATAAGATCACTTCCAGAAAGGACATCAAGAACACAGCATCCCTACCTGATTCACCCACACACTCCTGGAGAGTGCTCTCCCTAATTCCAGTCACTGGAAAGCCACTGCACAAAGTGCCCTATTGTATCTTTGTTCTATTTATTGTAAATTCTCCCTAAAATTGAACTAAGTCTCTACCCTTAAAATTTCTACTCATTGACTAATTTTTCCAACTCTATTATTCAGTAAGCTACCGTTGATCAAAGTGTGAGGCTTTCTGCTAAACTAACATGTTAGTTGAGGACCTCATAGAATATGACATCTTAAAGAGATCACAAGTGTGTAGAGCATAGCTGGCTGTCAGAGGCCAGAAGGGGTGCTGATTAGACAAGTTTACCGGGAAGCCTCTCTTCAAAATGAAGGACTTTTGCTCAGATTGTTAGTTGGGTCATCCTTATAGGTCTCTGAACATTTCCCTAGAATCAGTTTTCTCTTTAACCCTAAAATGGCTCCCTCTTTTATGGTATATCCCTCTCCCCATCCCCCTCCCTCCCTTCTTCCCTCCTTCCTTACCCCCCCCCCTCTTGTCTATTCCTCCCCTGACTCAATAACAATCTGAGCAACAGTGGAAAGGCTACCTTAAATGCCCTACCCTGATAATGAGGTTGATAACTAACTTATCTACCATCATAGAGCCTTCATCTAGTAACTGATGGAAACAGAAGCAGACACCCACAGCTAAACACTGAGCCACACTGGAATCCAGATCCAGAGAGGGAGGACAAGACCAGGCTACAGAAACCCACAGAGACCTGAACAAGAGGGAGCTGATCTGAACAAGGGAGAGCTAATGGGCCCCCAGACTGATAGCCAGAAAACCAGCATTAGACCGACTCCGACCCCCTGAACATGGGTCTCAGTTAGAAGGCCTGCACAGTCTAAGGGACCTCTGATAGTGAAACCAGAATGTATCCCTGGTGCACAAAAGGACCTTGGGAGCACATTCCCCATGGAGGGATACTCCCCTTACCTAGAGGCAGGAGGGAGGGCCTAGTCCCTACTCCAAATGGCTTGATAGATTTTGATGCCTCTTGGAAGGCATCACCCTCCCTCTAAAGTGGAGGGGGTGGGATGGGAGGGTGATTGGAGGCATGGGGGGAAGGAGGAAGGGAGACAGGGAGGGAGGAGGAGGGAACTGGGATTGCTATGTAAAAGAAGAAAAAATATAAAAAAAGACAGCGAAAAAAAATGAAGGACTTTGTCTGACTATTCACAATTGTATAGCCAACTAAGGACCTCATCTCTGGGAGAGTCTAATTCTCCTTCTCTTAGCAGTCATTAATTGCATATAGTTCTTTGTCTAGGCGTGGGTACAATGGGATTTCTCTGTTCCACATAAACTTGTCTATTGGTGCTATTGCTTTTTGCTCATGTCTTATATAAGCAGCTATATTGTTAAGGCATCATTGGTATAGCCTATCAGCTCTGAAATCATACACTCAGCAACACTAAGAGGACTCAGCACGTTGTTTTATATATTTATGGATTTACATATATGTAGCAATAATCAAGTAAAATGAGATGAGACCATGAATTTGAGAAAGTGGTGGAGGAGGGGTTAAAAAAAAGCAAAAGGGATAATTATGTAATTATATTTTAATTAAAATAAAATTTGAAAATATAGAGAGACAAAACAGATTTTGAAAGATAGTAATGGAGCAGTTGGGCAAATTAATGAGGGTATCAGAGGCACAAATCAATGACAAAGTAAAGAGAATTTAAATAATTGGTCAGGCTGTGAAAGAAGTAGGTGTTTGCCACTACATAAATAAAATGGACATAAGGATGCAAGGATACATAAGGCCAGGCAGAGAGAGACACAAGTTATTGGAGAGTAGCTGTGGGGCAAACAGAAGGGCCCATGGATATGGTGTCATAGTCTTGATTCTGACAATGTATGGAGGACAGTGTTTTATTACCTTTTGTTGCTATGATAAAACACTGTGACTAAAATCAACTTAGGGAAGAAAGGGTTTATATGACTTACACTCCCAGGTCATGACCAACTATTGAGGAAAGTCAAGGCAGTAACCGAAAGTGGGAATCTGGAGAAATTCTGTGAAGGAATGCTGCTTTCTGTCACACTTACTGGCTCTCCTTCTGGCTTGCTCAGAGGCTCAGCTAGCTTCCTTATCCAGCCCAGGATGACTGCATAAGGATGGTGCCCCTCACAGTGGGCTGGACCCTCCCGCATCAATTAATAATCAAGACAATCCTCCACAGCCATGCTTACAGACTAACCTGCTGAAGATGATTATCCAGCTGATACTCAGATGATGCAGGCTATGTCTCATTGTCAGCACTAACTAGGACATAATAACCTCTAAAGATCTTTCCATACCCATCTCTGCCTGGGTATGCTACTGCATATGCCCAAAGGGGGTTTAATAACTGATTAAGTCAAGGATCATGGACTAAGAGTTGTTGTGGTATATATGGTTGGGTCCCTAAATACACAAACAAACTTATAAAACAGAAGTAAACGACTAAGGACATAGTTCAAAACAGAACATTTGCTTAGCATACGCAAACCTCTGGGTCCATTCACCATCACCAAAAAGAGCGAAAAAGGTTGGGAGGGAGAGGTAAAGAGAAATATATTTGACTATAGAAGGGAGAATATAATATGATAAATGTATATTTAAGTTATATACTTTGTAGATGGAGAAACAGGCCATAACATAAAGAATATCAGAAACTGGGGAGAAAAAGCCAAGGAAATGTATTTTCTTCTATAGTGTGTTTAAGACTGTGGTTCTCAACAGTCCTGATGCCTAATTCTGCAACCCTTTAATAAGGTTCCCCAACCATAAAGTTATTTTGTTGCTACTCCATAATGGCAGTTTTGCTACTGTTGTGAATTATAATCCAAATATCTGATAAGCAGGATATGTGAAGCCCAAGTGGTTTTGCCTCCCAGGTTGAGAGACTGGCCTACTGAGCTAGCCAACTGCTGATGTCTTTATTGTGGCCCCATTAGATGTCTGTCCTCCAGGACTTTTAGAGAGTAGTCTGTGTCATCATAAGCCACTATTTGTAAATTATTCTTATCATAGCAATAGGAAATTAATTAATGTATATGACCCTAAGAAAATAGAATTATGTTTCCCCCCCCACCATGGCACAGTTGAAGGAATTGAAACAAAAATTAATCTTTTTTCTCAAGGGCTGAGAAATACATAAAAGAAACCCAAGAAATCAAGAAAATTATGATTTCTAAGTACCCAACCTGGATAGCATAGCCCTACAAGTGGAATGGGGGTGGGGGGATGGGAGGGGAGGGTGGCCAGGGTGCATGTCACAGGGGAAAGAGGGTAAGAGGGAGGGAGGAAAAGAAGGATGGGGGAGGGAGGAAGAGGAAACTGGGATCGACATGTAAAAATTTTAAATTATTAATAAAAAAATAAAGAGACAGTATTTATCTCAAACATAACTCTGATGTACACATCTTGGGCTAGCTGCTGTGTAACCTGGATCCATTACTGAACCTTTCATTTGGAGAAATGTTAACTATTACACATACTTCCCTGAGTTGGTTTTAGGGTCCAGTATGTGAAAGGTATGCAGAAGGACAGAGACAGAGCCCCGTCTGCTAAGGTCTTAGAACACGACACACACCTAACCACACAGGACAAGGCCAACAAGGAAACAGAAAACACCTTTGTGGTTATTGGTTTGAAATGAAGCCCAGACAATGGAGCTACACAAAGACAAGGTCACCTGGAAAAGAAAGGTAATGGGAGCTGGAACAACTAGAATGGGGTGGGGACAATGCATCCCACCAGAGATGGCAGCATTCATGAAGGAAGCAAATCTCCCTGAGAAGGTGGGGAGGCCACAAGGACAACAAGCAAGAAACTTTCTTTTGGAAGTTTGTTCCAGAATAGAGCTGAGTGGCTCAGAGTGAGGTTGGGACCAGGCTATTTCATTTCCCTAGAGTACACAGCAGGGCCATTGTGGGCTGAGGGTGGTGGAGGCATGGTCCTAATTCCAAGAGGGCAGGGCAGTAACTACTCAGACCCCGAGAAGGAGCTCACTGGATATGCCTCTGAAGAAACACCCTCATTTCTTCCTTCACTTTGACATTCCTCACTGTAAGATCGGCTGGGAGCCTGAAATATCCCAGACTTGCAGACACCCCAGATTTGCAGATACCCAAAATCTCCAGATACTCCAGACCTCCAGATACTCCTGACTTCCAAATACCCAAACTTGCAGCTTGAAGAGCACTAGAAAATCCTGAGTGGGAAAGATGTAAATTTTGGAAGACAAAAGCCTGGGGAGCTGCATGAAGACTCCTAGGCTCACATCTCCCTGTTTCCTATCACCCAAACTGGAGAATTTTCCAAAATAGAATAAGCTTGTTCAGGAAACCATTGTGTCACATGTTCCTTCTCTGGGATCCCTGGATTTTGGAGTCACTCTTTTTAATTTCTGAACCCTAGAATGAGTAGGCATTTCCCACTTAGTATATAGAGAGGAATTTCTGAAGGAACAGAAAACTACACTGCACACAAAGAAGATGAGATAAAGAAGGAAAGCTATCTGACTCAGCTGTACCTACAAAGCTGGGCAGCCTCTACTTCCCACATTACCTTACATGTGGTTTCTTAAAAGTAAATAGAAAAGGGCATTTCCTCCTTGTACCAATGTTGGAGGTTTCTTCCTGTTCCACTGCTTTATAAAGAGAGTGCGTGGTTATCTTTTATAGTACCTCAAGCCACCATCTATCATCAACATGAATACAGTGACAAAAATCAGTGCTCTGTTCATCATGACCATATCTCTTCTCTGCTCTGTAGAAGGTAAGTTGTAGGTCACAGCATTGGTACGTGGGTGATATTGGTACCTAACCTTCTCCTTCAGTAGTGTATATAGTATCTTCAAGTACCATGAATGCTAGTCTGTAGGGGTGAAGCTTCTATTTGAGTAACAGCTGGACTTCTTCATGGTCTGTGGCTAAGTAAATGTTGTCTTCAGCAACAGGCCTTACCATTAGGGTATAGCGAGTAACCAACAGCCTTGGTAATAGTCTATGATGCTGGTGGAAGATATTCATGGGATGCCTTTGGCTAAAGACTCAACAAGATATAAACCATTTCTTGCAATATTGGTGGTGTAAGATGTATATATAGTTGGGTCATTTTCTCTCCCATCATGCAACTCCATTTAAATATAACATATTTCCCTTTTCTTGGGAGATCCTTTCCTCCCCTCGGGTTCCTTATTAGGTACCTCACTACAAAGGTCATTTTGATTGTAGCACACAAATAAAGAGCTTAAAAAGTAACATTCGCTTATAAGAGAAAACATGCAATATTTGCCCTTTGGGGTCTGGGTTACCTCCTTCAGGATGATTATGTATAGATCCATCTATCCATTCACCAGAAAATTTTATAGTTTCATTTTTCTTAAAAGCCCAGCAATATTCCATCATGTAAATGTTCCACATTTTTATTATTCATTCATTAGTTGATGGACATTAGGCTGTCTCCCGTGTCTGTCTATTATGAATACAGCAGTAATGAACATGGATGAACAAAATTTTCTGTAGTAAGATGTAGAGTCCTTTGGATATATGCCAAAGAGTAGTATAGTTGGATCTTGAGGCGTATTGACTCTCAGCTTCATTGGGAGCCTTCACACTAACTGCAATCCTGGCTGTACTAGTTTGCTTACCTACCAGCAATGAATATCTCATCCCCTTGCCCTGCATCCTCATCAGCATGTTCTATCATTTGTTTTATTTTACTTTATTTTTTATTTTTTGTTGTTTGAAACAGGGTTTCTCTGTGGCTTTGGAATCTGTCCTGGAACTAGCTCTTATAGACCAGGCTAGTCTCAAACTCACAGAGATCTGCCGACCTCTGTCTCCCGAGCGCTGGGATTAACAGCGTGCACCAACACCGCCTGGCTTATCATTCATTTGTTTTATTGATCTTTCCATTTTGACTAGAGTAAGATGAAATCTCAAAGTTTTTTTGATTTATATTCCCTGATGGCTAGGCTGCTAAACATTTCTTTAAGTTTTTACAGCCATTTATGTTTCAGTTTAAGAGAACTCTCTGCTTAGTTCTATACTCCACTTTTTTTAACTAGGTTATTTGTTTTCTTGATATTCAGTTTTTTTTCAGTTCTTTATATAATCTAGATGCTAACCATCTATGACTTATAACTGGTAAAGATCTTTACCCATTCTGCAAGCAAGCTGTCACTCTGCTTAAATGATGGTATCCTTTGCTATGCTGAATTTTTTCAATTTCATGAGATCCCATTCATTAACTGCTGTTTATAGTGCTTGTGATATGAAATTTCCTCTTCGGAAAGTTTTTTTTCCTGTACCAATGATTCAAGTTTGGTTCTCACATGTTCTCTCTCTCTCTCTCTCTCTCTCTCTCTCTCTCTCTCTCTCTCTCTCTCTCTCTCTCTCTCTCTCTCTCTCTCTCTCAATATAAAGTTCCTAGATGTCCTGGAAACTCACCTTGTAGCCCAGGATGGCCTCTAACTCACAGAGAACCACCTGCCTCTGGGATTAAAGGTGTTAACAACCACCACCCATCAGCTTCTCTCTTTTATCAGATGCAGGGCGTCTGGTTTTATGTTGAGGTCCTTGATCCATTTGGAGGTCAGTGTTGTGCAGGGTGATAGAGGGTGATAGAATTTTTAAAGTATGTCCTTATGATTCTTTGAATTTCCTAGGTGTCTGTTGTAAGATTGCTTTTGTCAGCTCCACTTTTATTCATTTAGATCTTCTTTCTCCATCTTTTGACGTGTGTCTAAGGATTTGTCAATCTTGTTTCTTTTCCTCAAAGAACCAGCTCCCCCACTTTGTTGATTCTTTGTATTGATTGTTTAGTTTCTATTTCTTTCATTTCAGCCATGAATTTAATTTCTTTACATTGACTGTTTATGTGCTATTATTTTTTCTTGTTTTCCTATATCTTTTAGGTGTGTCATTAAGTTACAAATATGAGAATATTCTAGTTTGTTTTTGCTTTGTTCTTGTAGGCACTGAGTGCTGTGAACTTGCCTCTTAGAACTGCCTTCCTTCTGTCTCATAGGCTTATGTATATTGTGCTACCATTTTCATTCAATTTTGAAAAACTTTTCACTTTCTTCTTGATCCATGTTTCATTCTGTCTTGATCCATGTTTCATTCTGAACTTAGTTTTTCAATTTCCATAAGTCTGTACACTTTCTGTTGTTTTGCTGTGTGATATCCAGCTTTAATCCATGGTGGTCAGACAGGATGAAGGGTCTTATTTCGGTTTTCTTATATCTGTTGAGAGTTGCTTTGTGTCCTAACATGTGATCAACTTTAGAAAAGCTCCATGAACTGATATGAAGAAGTATGTTGTTTAGTGTTGGGGTGGGATGTTCTATAGATATCTCTTAGGTTCATCTGAGTTATGATATTGTTTAATGCCAGCATTGCTCTATTATTTATTTGTGTCTGAATGGCCTATCTGTTGGCAAGAGTGGATACCCTAGTCACCCAGTACCACTGTGTAAGGTCAATATGTGATTTTAGCAATAGAGGTGTTTCTTCTATGAACTTGGGTGTCCCTGTGCTTGGCATATAAATGTTTAGAATCGTAATACCCTTTTGGTGGACTTTTCCTTTTACCCTAAGGTGATGTCCTGATGGTGAGGTATATTTCTTGGCTATATCAGAAAGATGAATCTTTTTTCTAATTCAGTCTGTTAGGTTCCTCCTTTTAATCGGTGAATTGAACCCTTAAATATTGAGAATTATCAATGAACAGTGTTTATTGATTTGTGCTATTTTTGTTGTGGTGGTGTTGGGGTTCCCCCCTCTTGATTATTTATCCCTTGTGTCCTCTTGGTTGCAGTTAACCTCTTAAGACTAAAATTTTTCTTTTAGTGTCTTCTGCAGATATGGATTGGTGAACATAATTGCTTCAATTTATAGTATGGATTTTTTCCTCTGTCAACTGTAATAAACAGTTTTGCTGTATACAGTGTGGACTGACATCTGTGGTCTTGCAGAGATTATAAGAAAATCCATCTAGGCCCTTCTGGATTTCAGAGTCTCCATTGAAAAGTCATGTGTTATTCTAATGAACATACCTTTATATGTGATTTAGTATTTTTCCATTGCAATTTTTAATATTCTTTCTTTTTTCTGACCATTTAGTGTTTTGTTATTATATATTATGGGGAGTTTCTTTTCTGATCTTGTCCATCTTGTTATCTTGTATGCCTCTCAAACACTGATAGGCACATCCTTCCTTAGATTGGGGAAATTTTGTTCTGTGATTCACCTGTAGGAGTCTGCTAATAGCTCCAAATAGCATTCCTATCTGCCACTGACTCAAGTACCATCAAACCTTTTGGATTATACGGCCTAAGTGGTAGAGCAGCCTGCACAGTCAATGGATCTGATGAAGAGCTTTCTCCTATTCCAGGCTCCAGTCAAATCAAACAGTTTTCTGAGTCACTTGGTATATTGTCTAGAGAAACACACCCAAGTGATGAATGTGTTGTCTCTAGCATTGAAACAGGCTCACTAGACATTTTGTTTTGTTTTGTTTGTTTGTTTGTTTTGGTGGTAGACAGTGCTAGATGGAATAATGTGTCCTTTATCTTAGAAGATCATCTCTGCATGCCCCACACACTAGAATCCTAAAAATTTCACTGAGTTATAAGTCATGGGTGTTTTGAGTAGGTTTTTCCCTGCCATGGGTCTGGTCCCATTGTAGCGCCAGCCCCAAATAACACACAGAGACCCTGTATTTGGTACAATGTTGCTGGCCAGTTACTATCATTTTTTATCAGCTAGCTCTGTCTTAAATATTAACCCATTTTTATTAATTTAAGTATTTCCACGTGGTCATCTTACCGGACAGTGGGCATGGACCTCTGTTCTCTCCAGCCTCTACATGCTGACCCCTCCTTACTCCTTCCTCTTTCCTCCTTGTCTCCTAGCCCCGCCTATCTTGCTTTCCTACTGGCCAACAGTGCTTTATTCATTAACCAGTATGAGAAACATATTTACAGAATAACATCTCCCATCATCTCCTCTTTTTCATCTAAAATAAAAAGAAGGGTTTTAACCTTAACATAGCAAAATGTTCCATACAACAGTTATCAAATAAGAATCATAGTTTACAATATTTTGTACATTAACATTTAGTAAGATTTAAGAAAATATTTTATCATCTATCCTATCTTTGTGAGTCTAAAGTCCTATATATAACTTATCTTTAATCCTAACTAAGGAAAACTATAACCATAACAAATAACAAACAGAGACCCTGTATTTGATACAATGCTGTTGGCCAATTACTATCATTTCTTATTGGCTATCTCTGTCTTAAATATTAACCCATTTCTATTAATCTAAGTATTTCCACATGGTCATCTTACCAGACAGTGGGCATGGACCTCTGTTCTCTCCGGCCTCTACATGCTGACCTCTCCTTACTCTTTCCTCTTTCCTCCTTGTCTCCTAGCCCCGCCTATCTTGCTTTCCTATTGGCCAACAGTGCTTTATTCATTAACAGTATGAGAAACATATTTACAGAATAACATTTCCCATCACATGGGTTTTGTTTATTTCCTATTTTCTGGTGTTTATAAGTGTTACTGAAAAGTGCAAAATAGTTACTGTCTTTTGCTCACTTGCAATCAGCAAAATGTTATCAATAGAGTAGAAAATGATATATCTTGTGGAAGAGACAGATGACAAAGAGCCATTCAAACTAAGTTATAACACAGGACTGTAGATATAAAATATCCTTGAGATAAAACTGCAAAGGTACACTGCTGTCTTTGTCTACTGAAAGCAAATTGCTTTTGGTGGTCTTTATGGGTATGTATCAAGAAAAAGGCATCCATTAGATCAATAACTGCATACTCAGTACCAGATGTGTTCATCAGCTTAAATAATTTCATTATGTCTAGTACAGCAATTATAATTGCAGTCACTACTTCATTAAGATTTCAATAATTAACTATAGTTCTCCATGATCCATCTATCTTCCGCACTGGCCAGGTAGGACAGTTAAAAAAAGATGGGTCAGGAACCACCACTCTTGAATTAAGTCCTTGGTGATGGTACTTCATTTTTGCAATTATTTGTGGAATGCAACATTGTCTTTGGCTTGCTCTTTTTCCAGGTGGAGGCACTTCCAACAGTTTCCATTTAGCATTTCCAACCACAGCATCTCCCTCTCATAGGTCATGGAACCAATAAAAGAAAATTTCAATATTATTTAAATCATTCATTCTGGAATTGTAGATACAACCACAGGAGGAGTTCTGAAACCAAATGGACTGTTATTCATATTTCAGCCAAAACACCATTAATTGCCTGACTTCCATAAGCCCCTACTTTAACCAGAGAGCTACCATGATTCTTGAGGTCTCCTGGAATCACTTCCATGCCTAACCAGTGTCCAATAGAGCTAAGAAAATCTGATTGATTCCTTTCTTGCAATGTAGTTATCCCAAAGGCCACTGGTCTCTCTGAGAAATGATGGAAGAAATATTAACAGTAGAACTCTTAAGCATTTTAGCTTAAAATCCTTCCTCAGGGAACCAAGCTTCCCTTTCATTCAAAGGGTTCTGGGTCTGCAAACTGGTTTACATCTGGAAATTTGTTCACTAGCCAAGATTCCTTATTTCTGTGTTTCAGCATAGAATTTCTTCCATTTGTTTGAGACTTTCTTTGCTCATACAGATCAAACAAGAAGGCTACAAATGCAGTAGCCTTCTTATCTACTCCATGGCTGTAAACACCATGAATGTGTTCCAAAAGTCCACAGAAGTCATGCACCATAAAATTTATTTTGCCTGTGCTACTCATTATAAGAACTACAATTATCTTGCCATTGGCTATTCAGTGCTGCCACTTTTCTCTACTGCTTTGGAACCCAAAACTCATCAATTTTAGCTCATCCAACAGAGAAGCAACATCTATGACCTTAACTGTTACCTAGAAAAGAGCAACCACAAAGCTCTTCAAATATGCTGGAGCCCCTCTCACTATTTTGCACTTTATAGGATTACTAAAGGGCATGCCTTTGGGGCATTCCCATTGAGGAACATCAAGTTTTACATAGCATACCTACTGTAGCATTGCAATTCCCTGAGCTTTAAAATTCCTTCACTAGGCAAAGGGATATCAGACATCCTTTTTCAGTAGGCCATCTTTTTACAAATGTGTGAGCCAACCAAATCAAGGAAACTTTTGTCACACACACACACACACACACACACACACACAACTGTACAAGCTTCCATAGTAAATCTAGAATATTCACTAGTAGGTACATATCAACAAACTCTGCTGATCCAATTTTCTGTTCCTTCCACCATTATCCTACACCCTTAAAATCCATTTCCACACATATTCCCCAGACTTCTACTTGTATGAATTAGTAAATTCAGTAAGCTCTTTAGTAGTGTAGTGTACTTCCTCATGAGCTACAATTTCTATCTCCCTTCTAGGAACCTGCTTAACCTTAAGCCTGGTTATAGGACTGGAGACAACAATTGATGGCATGATGGCGCCATCGTAGTTAGGGTTTCTACTGCTGCAATGAAACACCGTAACCAAATAGCAAGTAAGAAAGAGTTTGTTTGGCTTACATTCCATCATCAAAGGAAATAAGGGCAAGAACTCAATCAGGGCAGGATTCTGGAGGCAGGGGCTGATGCAGAGACCATGGAGAGGTGTTGCTTACTGGCTTGCCCCCCAAAGCTTGCTCAGCCTGCTTTCTTATAGAACCAGAACCATTCCAGAGATGACACCATCCACAATGGGCTATGTCCTTCTTCATCAATCACTAATTAAGAAAATACCTTACAGCTAGAACTTATGAACATATTTTCTCAAGTGAGGTTCCCTCCTTTCAGATAACTCTAGCTTAAGTCAAGTTGACATAAAACTAGCCAGTATGCATTTCCTTCATGGGCCATGAAGGATTGATTTCCTAGGGCAAAGGCAGACAAGAGAATACTTTTGGTGGTTGTTGGTGAGGGTCTACCTTCTGCTAAGGGTGGAAAGATTTCTTTCTCAGATCAAATAAACACTTGAGAATCTGAAAGTTCAAAATGCTTAGCCACAGTAGGGTCTCCCACACATCTCCATCTCAAGATACAGAGTCCCATTCTTTACCAGTTAATGCCCTTACTTTAACTTCAGACAACCTCCAAGGCTGGGACTTGAATTTTCATTATAACTCAACAAATCTTTTAATGGGAGCTTTGGTTTGATATTCTGCAACTTGAGACCGTAACTGCTGGAGAGAAGATTCTCTTTCAGAGCAACTTAAAAACCTTGACTGTTTTTTTTTAAATATATAGAGCTGGTCAATTTTATCACAGAGTTAATTCTTTTCCTTTGTCAACTTATCCAGAGATGCCAGGAACCAACCAGCTCATTATTGTCCTTATTTTTCCACAAATTGTCAAAAATTTTATTTATAGAGTCATTAAATCTCTAGCTTGTCACAATAGGTGGATCAGGATAATCAAATGTATTTGTCTTGATAACTTTGTTAAGTGACCCATACTCTAGGTTTTCAGTGCTCTTTAGGCTTCTAGGAGAAGCTTCAGTAACTTTAGGTGTTGGCAAATTTGAAAGCCTATTCCAGTTACTTTTTTAAAAAATCACCCAAATTCTTCTGTTGCTCTAGAACCACTCCTGTCACCAAAATCTCAGGGTTCTGTAGAGAAACAAAACTGACAGGTGCCATTGGTTGAAGATAGCTTCTGGGTTAGGGATGAAAGTTTGTCTCCACTTCCTTCTCAGTGCCTGAACTCCATCTGATTCACACCCATATAGGTCCTATACATGTTGCCAGTCTCTGCAAGTTCATCTGTGTGTTGGGGTTCTGCTGTGTTTAGAAGGCCTTATCTCTTTGGTATCCTCCATTTCCTCTGGCTCTTACAATCTATACACCCCCCTCTTTTGCAAGGTTCCCTGAGCTCTGAAGAGAGAGATTTAATGAAGATATCCATTTAGGACTGAGTTGCCAAAGACTCTGCGTTGTATGACTACGGGTCTCTGTATTTGTTCCCTTCTACAGCAGGAGAAAGCTTCTTTGACTAGCAATGGACTTATTTATGAGTAGAGAAGACTATTGTCAAAGCCATTTTATTGTTACATTTCTTTCACAAAATAGTCATATTTGGTTTTTGCCTATCTAGTCTTATGTTCTTGGCCTCCTGAGCAGTGTCAGGATTGCGTTTCATCTCATGGAATCAACCTTAAATCCAGTCAGACAGTGGTTGGTTACTCCCACTAGCTTTGAGTCACTGTTGCACTAACACATCTTGTAAGCAGACCATCACTGTTAATCAAAGGATTTGTAAGCTGGGTTGGTATTCACTTTTCACCTTTGGTAGCACACAGAGTACCTTCCAGTATCATGAATGCTAGTCCACAGGGGTAAAGGCTCTAGATAGTCATCAGCTTCTTCATGTTCAATAAGTGTGTGGTTGGTGTTTTTCAGCAATAGGACTTTATCATCAGTTTGTAGTGAAAAGCCTGTGTTGTTGGGGGGTTCCCATGGGACAACTCTAGCCAACAGCTCAATTAGGTATAACCCATTTCTGGTACTGGAAGCTTCATTTGGTGATGACAGATGTTTAGTTGTGGGTCATCTCCACAATTTTTGTCAGTTTTCTTTTGATTACCTTCATGTATTATATAATTTAAGAAGCATGCCCTGTATTAGGTTTCCACAAACCTCTCAAATGGCCTTGAGTTTTAACCATCTCTCCTTGTTCTCATGTATTCTTTTCTTCTGACCATACTTTTCTCCCCCTCCCTGTTTAATACTCCCGTACACTCATAGCTATTTATTCTATTGTCCATTCCTAGAGAGATCCACAATCTCCTACCCCTCTACCATTTCCCTTACTCTACACCAGTGGTTCTCAACCTGTGGGTCATAACACCTTTGGAGTTAAACCACTCTTTCATTCTTTCATATCACATATCCCGAATCTCAGATATTTACATTATTATTCAAAACAATAGCAAAATTATAGTTATAAAGTAGTAACAAAGATAATTTTATGGTTGTGGTCAGCACAACATGAGGAACTGTATCAAATGGTCACAGCATTAGGAAGGTTGAGAGCCACTACTCTATACCTATTTTCTTTGGTTATACAGATTGTAGCTTGATTATAAAAATATTTAAGATCTAGTATCCACATCTAAGTGATTACACACCATATTTGTCTTTCTGGTTCTGGGTTACCTAACTCAGGATGATGTTATTTTTAGCTCCACCCATTTACCTGAATATTTCATTTTAGTGACAGGTGAGTAATATTCCATTGTCTGAATGTATCACATTTTCTTTATCCATTCTTCTACTGAGGGACATCTATATTTTTTCCAATTTCTGTTTATTATGAATAGAGCAGCAATGAGTATGACTGAGCCAGTGTCTCTGTTGTAGGATAAAGCATCCTTTGGCTAGACACCCAAATGGTATAGCTTAATCTTTAGGTAGACTGATTTCCATCTTCCTGAGGAATCCCCACTCTGATTTCCATAGTGACTATACACATTAGCACTTCCACCAGGAATGGATAAGTGTTTTCCTAACTCCAAATCCTCATCATGTGAACTGTCACTTGTTTTATTGATCTTAGTCATTCTGATGGATGTAAGATGAAATCTCAAAGTAGTTTTGATTTGCATTTACATGATGGCTAAAGATGTTGGATATTTCTGTAAATGTTTCCACAGGAAACTCAAGAAGAGTTTCCTCTTTTGAGAACTCTGTTTAGATCTGTACTCCATTTTTTAAAATTGTATTATTAATTTCCTTGATGTCCAGGTTTTAGAGTTCTTTATATGTTTTGAATATTAGTCCTCTATTGGGTGTGGAGTTGGTAAAAATATTTTTTTCATTCTGAAGGCAGCTGCTTTGTCCAAATTATGGTGTCTTTTGCCATGCAGAAGCTTTCCGGTCTCAGGAAGTCCCATTAATTATTTGTGATCTTAGTGCCTGTGCTATCAGTGCTTTGTTGAGAAGGTCTTTTCTGTGCCAACAAGTTCAAAGCTATTTCCCATTTTCTCTCCTATCAGGTTCAGTGTATCTGGACTTGCATTGAGGTCTTTGATCCATTTTGAAATTAAATTTTGTACAGGGTGATAATTGTGGTTCTATTTGGATCCTTCTATAAACAGCCATCCAATTTGTCTAGCACCATTTGTTGAAGATGCTGTCATTTTTACAGTGTGTATTTCTGGCTTCTATACCAAAAATTCAGGTGTCCATAGATGTGGGGAAAAGTATGTATTTATGTTTGAGTCTTTAATTCAATCCCACTGATTAACATGTTTGTGTTGGTGCCACTACTATGTGTTTTTATTAGTATAGCTGTATAGTACAATTTGAAATCAGGAATGGTGATACCTTAACAAGGTTTTTTTTTTTTATTGTTCAGGATTATTTTAGCTATCTTGTGGTTTTGTTTGTTTTTCGTTGTTGTTTTGCATTTCCATATGAAACAGAAAATTGTTTTTCTCAGGTTCTGTGGAGAATTTTGTTGGAATTTTGATGGAGATTGCATTGAATACATGGACTGTTTTTGGTTATATGGCCATTTTTACTATATTAAGCCTACTGTTGACCTATGAGCCGTGGAGATCTTTTCATCTTCTGATATAGTATTCAATTTCTTTCTCCGATGTGTTAAAAAGTCCGATTGTTCGGTGAGAGCCAGCCCAAAATATATTTTTTATTAATTTTTTTATTTAAATTATAAACAATTGTATTTTACATACCAATTCCAGTTCTCTTTCCTTCCTATCCTCCTACTCCCCCCACCATCTTCCCATCCCACCTCCATCAACTGCTCAGAAAGGGTAAAGCCTCCCATGGGGGATCATCAAAGTCTGTCACATCATTTGGGGCAGGACTGAGGTCCTCCCGCATGAATCTAGGCTGAGAGAGTATTCCTGCAAAGGGAATGAGCTCCACAAAAATCCAGTTCATGAACTAGGGATAAATACTGATTCCACTATCAGAAGCCCCATAGACTGCCCAGGCCCCCCAACTGACACTCAGTTCAGGGAGCCTAGTTTGGTCTTATGCAGGTTCCCCAGCTGTCAGTCTGAAGTTCATGAGCTCCCACTTGTTTATGTTACCAGTTTCTGTGGGTTTCCCCAACATGGTCTTGACCTCTTTGCTCATCACTCCTCCTTCTCTACAACTATATTTCTAGAGTTCAGCTCAGTATTTAGCCGTGAATCTCTGCTTCTGCCTCTATCTACTTCTGGATGAAAGCTCTATGATAGCAATTAAGGTAGACATCAATCTCATTATAGAAGAAGGGTAGTTAAGGTACCCTCTCCACTATTGCTTTGATTCTTAGTTGGAATCATCCTTGAGGATCCCTGGAGATTTCCCTAGTGCCTGGTTTCTCATTAAGCCCATAATAGCTCCCTCTATTAAGGTATCTCTTTCCTTGCTCTCCTTCTCTATCCTTCCCCCAACTCAACCTTCCTGATCCCTCATGTTCTCCTCCCCCTCCCCTTCTCCCTCCTCTCTCTCCTACCCCCATATCACCTCCTCCCATGTTCCCAATTTACTCAAGAGATCTTGATTTCTTAGATACGGATATTAGCTGTTATGTCAATGATATCTAAGCTACAATCTGTAGAAGTAAATTTAGAGTAACGGACTTGGAGGGATCAATAGATCTCTTTAGCATAGGGAAATATAAAAGATTGAAGGATGTCAGGAGGGGATAGAATGGGAAAATCAATAGATGAGAGGTAGAGGAAAGTATGGTGAGGGAGGAAATATTAGGAGGCACACTAAAATTAAGGGCCATTTAAGGCATATTATGGAAACATAATAAAGGAAAATGCCCTAAAGTTATACATATATGAAATCAATCTAAATGAAACCACCAAATAATTGGAGAGACAGAGCCCCAACTGGCCATCTCTTGCCACCAAATGGAGTTTCCAGTACTGGCATTAGGTTATATCTAATTGAGTTGTTGGATAAAAGGGTACCGTAAAGTCCCTAAGCAACCCAGATTCTTGCCAAGACTATAAATTGCTCTCCACAAATTGACAGCAAGATCTATTGCTGAAGATAACACCTGCACAACTCATCAAACATGAAGAAATTGAATTGGTGCCTACATAGAGACTTCACTCCTATGTTCTAGAGTTCTCAGTACAAGGAGACACTTTATTTTCCCCCAAAGAGAAAGCTAAATATCAACCCAGCCACAGACCCTTTGATCTACACTGGCATCTTGTCTGTAAGATATCCTAGAGCAATGGTGTCACAAAGCCTGTGGGAACAATCAACTAACATCTAATTTGATTTAAGATCCACTTCACATGGTGGAACTCACACATGACACAGCTTGAATGACCAAGAAACTGAGGCCAGATAGTCCAGGGACTTCATAAAACCAGATATTGCTATCCTAAAACAAACAAAATTTGTATCAATAAAATGAATTCTAATGACATTATGTTGTAGCCATAGGTCAGTGCCTTGTTCAGCCATTATCTGAGAAGGTTCCTCCTGCAGCCAATGGGGAGCTGCATATGGCCAGACATTATGCAGAGAGTGAGAAAACCTGAAAACTCAGCCCTAAGTTATATGTCTGTTAGTATTTGGGCATCTGTACTGCTGGCCTGTCCTTGGGGTTCTGACAGGATACTTCCTCAGCTGCAGCCACTAAGCACTCCTGTGCACATTCACCATGTTCCCTTTGAAAAGGGCCCACCTCCCATCTTCCTCTCACCCTCTCTTCCTTCCTCTCTCTCTCTCTCTCTCTCTCTCTGTCTCTCTCTGTCTCTCTGTCTCTCTCTGTCTCTCTCTCCCACCATTTGTGTCCCCAAGGACCAGTCTCTGTCCCCTTCTCTGCCCCCTTTTTTCTGCCCCTTCTCTCTTCTTTTCCAATAAACCTCCTATGTAAGTCCTATTGTGTGGCATGATGTTTCTTCATGTTTTTTTTTTAATTACAACAATGTCTCCAACAAATCCCTATCCTCAGGGCTCAGGTAAATCTGAGGAAGAGGAGGCAGAATGTGTGCAAAAGCCAGAATGGATGGTGGATACCAAGGACACAAGGTCCTCTCTACTGGCTGGTTTTCTGCATCAAATTGACTAAGTTAGAGTCATCAGATGAAGGATCCTCAGTTGAGGAAATGCCTTGATGAGATCTAGCTATAAGGCATTTTCTCAATTAGTGATCAATCAGGGAGGGCCCAGTTCATGCTGGGTGGTGCCATCCCTGGGCTGCTGGTCCTGGGTTCTATAAGAAGATGTGTCAAGCAAGCCAGGGGAAGCAAGACAGTAAGCAGCATCCTTCATGGCCTCTGCGTATTATGCCACATCGCTGGGATCCTACCCTGTTTGAGTTCCTGTACTGACTTCTTCAGTGATGAACAGCAATGTTGAAGTGTGAGGCAAATAAAACTTTCCTTTCCAATTTGCCTTTTGGTCTTGGTGTTTTGTTGTAGCAACAGAACCCCAACTAAGATACTCTCTAAATCAATGGGAGCAAAGCTCATATGAACTTAGAGAGACTGAGGCAACGTGCTCAGGGCCTTTAAAAGTCTGCACCAAGTCTTTTGTGTATATCTTATAGCTCCCAGTTTAGTCTGTTTATTGGATTCTTGCATGTGAGAATGAGTAGGTCTCTGTTTCTTGTGCCTTCTCCTGGCTCTTTTCCTGATTGTTTTTGTCTAATTTTTATGTGTTAGTTTTGTTATTATATCTTGTTTTACTATTATCTCTTACAAGTTTGTTTTCTAATGAGAGACAGAATAGGAGTAGATCAAGGTGGAAGGGCAGGGGAGCAAATGGGAAGAGTACAGGGAGGAGAAAACTTATCAGGAGATAGTATACTAAAAATTATTTTCAATAAAAGGAAAAAATAAAGTAAATTTTTCTGTATCTTATTTTACATACATAAAAGGTCAAGATATTCAGAAAAAAGGAAATGCTTTCTATGCGTTTGACCTGGTGCTCCCTTTCTTCTAGTCCTATTATTGGTAGATTTGTTTCTTTCATGGTGTTCTAGATCCCTTGGATTTTTGTGTACCTGTATTCATTGTTTCCTTGACTGAAGTATCCATATACTCTATCTTTTCTTCAGCACCTGAGCTCCTCTCTTCCATCTCTTGTATTCTCTTTGTGAAGCTTGCCTCTGAGCTTCCTATTTGAGTTCCTCATTTTTTTGTTTCCACTTTTCTCTCAGTTTGGGTTTTCTTTATTGTTATATTCACTTTCATGCCTCGAACTGATTACTTAATTTTACTCCACTGTTTATCATTTCAGAGATTCTATGGACATTTTTATATCCTCTTTGAGTTCCTTGAACATATTCATAATATCTATTTTGAATTCTTTCTTTTGTGCATCAGATATATTACATTTCTCAAGGCCTATTGTAGTAGGGTTGCCAGTCTCTAGTGGAGACATCTAGTCCTGGCTGTTCTTGTGATTTTAAGCTGGTGTTTAGTCATCTGGGTTTGGGATGATTGTAAATCTAGGCACTGATAATTGGTTTTGGTTTGTCAGGTAGGTGTTCCATTCAGTAGTTCCTATTGCCATCTGTGGTTCCAAAGAGACTATGGTGGTAGTGCTCATAAAATCCTGTCAGCTGTGATCACTGGTGAACATATTTCGAGGTATTAGGAGCTGTAATAAAGAACAAGGATGGGCTAGAAGGTGTTGTGGGGGGGTCATTGAGCAGAGCCACGAAGGAGAGGAAATTGGGTTGTCTCCAGGATCTGCATACATACACCCCTGGGAATGGGGTCAGAGTGAACAGAGAGTCCATAGCAGGTGTTCTGCTATAAGCTGGGGGTGTGACTGGAGAATTAGAATTGGAGACATTACCTACCTAGACTCTGGGCTCTCAAAACTAGAGTGTTTCCAGTGAGTGCCTCCTGGAGTTAGTGGCTGAGACAAAGGGATGGGGTGGTGGAGAAAGGCTGTAGGAGAAGATCTGCATCTGAAGAATTTTGAAGGCAAATTTCAAAATGGAAGGAACTTCTTTAGTGCTGAATTTTTTCTTTCTTTTTTTTTCTAAATATTATTTTTCTTATTTTACATATCAACCCCAGTTCCTTCTTCCTTCCCTCCCATCCCATTCCCACACCCACTCCACATGTAGAGTGATACCTACAGGAGGGACCATCAAAATCTGTCAAGTCATTTGGAGTATGGTGTAGGCCTTATCCCCTGCCTCTAGGCTAAGGGTTAGGGTTAGCCTTCTAACGGAGACCCACATTCAGGGGGTTTGGGTCCATCCAATGCTGGTTTCCCAGCTATCAGTCTGAGGGTCCATGAGCTCCCCCTTGTTCATGTCAACTGTCTTTGTGGGTTTTTGTAGTCTGGTCTTGATCCATTTCCTTACCACTCCTCCCTGTCTGCAACTGGATTCCAGGAGTTCAGCTCAGTGTTTAGCTGTGAGTACCTGCTTCTGTTTCCATCAGCTACTAGATGATGGCTTTATGATGGCATATAAGTTAGTCATGAATCCCATTGTCAGGGAATGGCATTTATGGTAGCCTTTCCACTGTTGCTTAAATTGTTAGTTGGGGTTAGTCCTGTAGATCTCTGGACATTTCTCTAGAGTCAGTTTTCTCTTCAAACCTATAATTGCTCCCTCTTTTATGGCCTCTCTCTTTCTCTCTCTTTTTCTCTCTACTATTCTTCCCCTGACTCAATCTTGCTAGTCCCACATGCGTTCCTCTCATCCCCTTCTCTTTCTCCTAGTTCCCTCTCCACTCACTGCCCCCCCAATCCCAATATGCTCAGGAGATCTTGTTCCTTTCCCCTTCTGTGAGGAAACTTATTTGAATCTCTTAGATTCCTCCTTGTATCCTAGTTTCCCTGGCAGTGTAATTATAGGGTGGTGATCCTTTGTTCTGTCTAAATTCCATATAGGAGAGAGTGAATACCATGTTCCTCTTCTTGTGACTGGGTTACCTCATTCAGTATGGTTTCTTCAAGTTCCATCCATTTGCCTGGGAATTTCAAGATTCCATTATTTTTTTTCCACAGATGAGTCAAACTGTCATTATTTGCAGATGATAAGCATAAGCAACCCAAAAAATCTCTACCAGGGAACTCCTACAGCTGATAAACACCTGCAGCAAACTAGCAGGATAAACTCAAAAAAATCAGCAGTCCTACTATATACAAACAACAAAGGGGCTGAAAAAAATCAGAGAAACATCACCCTTTACAATAGCCACAAACAACATAAAGTATCTTGGGGTAATGCTTACCAAACAAGTGAAAAACCTATATAGCAAGAACTTTGTGTCCTTAAAGAAAGAAATTAAAGAAGGTACCAGAAAATGGAGAGATCTCCCATGATCTTGGATAGGAAGGATAAACATAGTTAAAAAATGGCAAAAGCAATCTACAGATTCAATGCAATCCCCATCAAAATCCAAGCACAATTGTTCACTGACCTTGAAAGGATAAAACTCAACTTTATATGGAAAAACAAAAGACCCAGGATAGCCAAAACAACCCTGCACAATAAAGGAACTTCAGGAGGCTTCGCCATCCCTGACTTCAAGCTCTACTATAGAGCTATATTCCTGAAAACAGTTTAGTACTGGCACAGAAATAGATAGGTAGACCAATGGAATCGAATCAAAAATCCTTATATTAACCCACACATCTATGAACACCTGATTTTTGACAAAACAACTAAAAAGTATACAATGGGAGGCAGAAAGCATCTTCAACAAATAGTGCTGGCACAACTGGATGATAGTGTGTAGAAGACTGCAGACAGATCCATGTCTATCGCCATGCACAAAACTCAAGTTTAAATGGATCAAAGACCTCAGCATAAATACAGCCACACTGAACCTCGTAGAGGAGAAAGTAGGAGGTACCCTTGAACAAATTGGTACAGGAGACCACTTCCTGAACCAGTAGCACAGACACTGAGGTCAACAATTAATAAATGGGACCTCCTCAAACTGAGAGGCTTCTGTAAGGCAAAGGACACAGTTGACAAGACCAAACAGCAGCTCACAGACTAGGAAAAGATTTTCACCACCCCTACATCTGACAGAGGGCTGGTCTCCAAAATATACAAAGAACTCAAGAAACTAGTCAACAGAACACAAAATAACCCTATTAAAAAATGGGGTACAGAACTGAAGAGAGAATTCTCAATAGAGGAAATCAAAAAGTCTGAAAGACACTTAAGTGTTCAACATCTTTACTTATCAGGGAAATGCAAATCAAAACAACTCTGAGATACCATCTTACTCCTGTCAGAATGGCTAAAATTGGAAACACCAATGACAGCTTTTGCTGGAGAGGATGTGGAGAAAAGGGAACACTCCTCCAGTGCTGGTGGAGTGCAAACTTGTACAGCCATTTTGCAGATCAGTATGGCAGTTCCCCAGGAAAATGGGAATCAGTCTACCATATGACCTGGCAATCCCACTCTTAGGCATATACCCAAATATCCATGTCCATGCAACAATGACATCTGTTCAGCTATGTTTGTAGCAGCTTTATTTGTAATAGCGAGAACCTGGAAGCAACCTAGATGCCCCTCAACTGAAGACTGGATAAAGAAGATGTGGCACATTTACACAATGGAATACTACTCTGTGGAGAAAAACAGTGTATGAACTACCTCCTTCCCTCTCCTCCATTTTCTTTCCCATCTAATCCCACCATTTTTTCCCTCCCAACTGCATGTGCTGTGTATTTAAATCACAGAGTCCACACAATGCTGTTTATGCAAGGGTGTAATACCTCTACTGGAGCATGGGCAGATTCTTTTGGATCCCATGCCTGAATTAAAAGAACTGTCTCTCTCTTCCATAAATTGTTAATAGCTTCTCTTCTAGAAGTGAAACTTCATGACCATTCCTGTCTTCCATGCCAAGAATTTGAACATCTTAATCTTGAACATGCAGGTAGAGCCTCTGTGAGTTCATGTGTGCTAAGACACTGCCATGTCTGACAAATTCTGTTTGTTGCTGATGTCCACTATCTGTGGCTTGCAAGCTTTCTATCACTTCTGTGATGACCCCAGAGCCTTGTAGGGTAACAGGTTGGCATAGATGTATCTTCTAGTGTTGAGCACCCACAGTCTCTTATTCTCAGCATGTGGACCAGTTTTGTGTCTCTGTACTAAGTACCATTCATTGAAAAAGCAAGCTTCGCTGACAAGGTTTGGGAGAGGCACTAATTTATTAGTAGAAATATAATTTATGGGGGAAGCTTATTACTATGTTTATTTAGCAGAACGATTATATTGGGTTCTCCCTAAGACCTATAATCCAGCCAGTAACAGGGTATTTGCTTGGGTAATAGTACTAAGCATGAATTCTGTCTTGTTGAGTGGGCCTTACATCCAATAAGAAACTAGCCTGCTGATGTCTGCTCCTAGGATCCCAATGCAATGAGAGAGTAGCCCCTGCTGTCTTACCAGGCCTTCTTTGCTGCTGGGATTCCAGCAATGTGAAATCCTGACAGATGGTACAGGCCCAGGCTGGTGGACAGACAGCTGATTACCACAGTATGTTATGCTTTAGGAAAATAAGCAGCAGGAGATAGGGCCTGACTGTGTTTAGATGTGATCCCTGAATCCTTCATTCTCATACCCACACATTCCCCTTGTCCCCTTGCTTCTGATATGACCACTATCATCCTTTTACTAGTCCTCCTAGTTCTTGCTTTCCTGATCCTGGTCCCTCCTCAAATTCTTTGTCTCGTCTTTCTCATCTCACCCTCTTCATACTGCAACATTTTTAATTTCTCTAGCTTAATTGCTCATGGCCCTAAATGTAGGTTGAAAGTTGGGCAAGCAAAGTTTCTGCTAGCAATGAGAAAATGGGAGAATCTGTCCAATCTCTTTGTGGTTAGCTCAGAAAGCACACATTAGCTCTTTGATATTCATTCTTCTAATCCATCCATTCCCAGGATTCAGAGTGAAGAGACCTTTTGCTGTCCTGAAGCCATCCCTTCCCAGAATCCTGTTGTGGGGTCAGCACAACATACAACCCAGTTGTTCCCTGGTCATCGTGTCTCCCTCTGAGGCACAGCGCAATACTTGAAACTGACCCTGAATAAACCCATTACACTTGGTTTTGCCTTTTCAGCTCTGCAATGCTTAAACTGTAAACACTTATCTTCTGAGAAATGTAAGACATCAGAACACTTCTGTGAGGCAAAAGCTGGTGAGAAGTGTCTCCTAACAACAATCACTACAGGTATGTGCGGTCTTGGAGGTTTCAGAGTGATCACGCTTGCCCTTGAAAGATGTAGACTTTCTCAGATTTATGGGCAAAGATAAAGAGTGGGGACGAGTGTGTTTCTGTGTAAAAGTAGGAAAGGACTCCCCTGCTTTGGATATTGGTTGTCAATAATGATAGTTCAAACAAATAAATCAATTTAGATAAATAATAATTTTTGAAGGCTTTCTTGGTGGCCCTTGGGTATTCATGAGTGAATATAATCAGGGTTGAAGGGATTTTATACATTAAAATTGCACAGAGCACCCTTGTGAATAGATAAGCTCTGTATATAAAATTAACAAATGAATAATTACCATCTACCTGGTATCCTATCTTCTCATTGACAAAGTTATGATTCATCCAAAAGTATGTTTGGTTTGCTTCTTCCCTTTCTTCCTCTGCAGGTAAACATATTAGTGTTGAAATACAGACATGTTCTAGTGTCTGTTTGAATGCTACTGTCTTCGACAGAGGTCTTCAAATTCATTCTACATGTTGTGATTCGCATTCTTTCTGTAACAAGTTTTAAGGCCTGGTACTTTCTGGGCCTGTTCTACTGTGGTAAGCCCTTATCCCTTCCCTGGATTCTTGTAGCCTCAGAACACTGGATCATCAATGTCCAGCACTGACCAGACCCTGACACCTGTCTTTACTTAGCATCAGGTGCTGATATTTTGACAGCTGAATTATCTCTCTCTGTTTCAAGGATACGAGTTCCCTTCCTTTTCTCCCTGTATCCTTTCAGCATCAACTGACATATTACACATTCTCCCCCTCCTCTCTTGATTGTTACCTTTTACAACCTATGTGTCCTAGCTGACAAATGCTGTGATTAGGGGCTGGTTTCCCTGTGACTATGACAGACCTGACCCCTACCTTTAATGGAGCTTCATCAGGGATGCCTTTTCTGCCAGGCTGAGCAGCAAGCAAGAGCCCCAGCATCTTACTGCATGCTTGTTCAGTGGACACAGGGCATGTGTTAGGTAGCTTCTCACTGCTGTGACCCGAGTAAGACAATGAAAGGAGGAGGGGTCCATTCATCTCTTATTTCAGAGGTTCCCTTGATCATGGTGGAGGATGCAGTAGAACAGAGCTTTTAACCTTACAGCCTGTGGGAAGCACAGCCGAGTAAAACAGGACGGAATCAAGGAAGAATACAGCTCCCAAAGAAACATGCCGGGTTATGCACTTCCTCCATCCAGACTCCCCAAGAAAATGCATCATTAGATCAGACACCTCATATGCTAATCATCTCAGGGTGTGTCCTCACAGGCTCACCCAGAGGTGTGCTTGTGGGATCCTTCACACATCCTCAGGGCCCTCCAGTGACTAGGATGAGACCCCAGGTGAAGGTGCTCCTGCACCACAGTCCATCTCCACCGTCAGTTCGCTCAGGCATGGGCTTCACTGTCCTGGAAAGTTCTGCTGTCTAGCTTTACTTTAGTACATTCCATAGTTTTTGAAGTTGGGATTCGTTTGGGATATGTCTTTTTTTTATATTTTTCAGAATATTTTATGTTCAATCTAGAAAATGAAGGCCTTGCAAGTCTGGAGAAAACAGAGCTCCTATCATCAAGATACACTTGTTCACACTTTTAGGTGGACATTTCAAAGCTTTAGAAACATTAATATGTCATGACATGTGTTTGTGTTTAAACACAAGTATTTATTTATTGTAAATATCAAAAAATCTTTTTTTTCAGAGCTGTTCATTGAATTATCATCCTGGACCATGGCAAGGCTTCTTCTACTGAATGATACCTCCAGACTCACCCCTTGGTTTCTACATAACATTCCTTGGATATTGTTCCTATTCTATAAGTATGTACTGGGTGATGTGCAAAACCATTTTGTACCTTACAAAACTAATTTCACCCTTCAATATGTTCTTTTAGATTATGTTCAGTTAAAGTTTTTTTGCCCTTATTTATTTGTGTGTGGATATGCACATTTAACTGCCCTTGTGTAGAGGTCAGAAGTGAAATTCTAGGAGCTAATGCATCTCATTCCAACATGTTGGTTCTGAGAAATTAACATTTGGTGGTCAGGCTGAGAAGGTAGCTCACACATTGAATGATCTCATCAGCCCTCAGGTTTTTAAAATGATAATGTAATCACCAATAAGATGGTTCATTGAGGAAAGGTACGTGTCAGTTCTGACAGCCCGAGTTCAACCCCCGGATCCCCCATGCTGGAAGAGGAGACTTGACTTCTGCAAGTTCATCTCTGATTTCCACAAGCCTGAAGTTGTTATTCTGTGCTCCCTCCACATACACACACACACACACACACACACACACACCTTAATATGATAAAAAAAAATAACATGAAAGTGGGTAATCACATCATTTACACACAGAAAAATCCACAAATTTTGAGCCATACCATCTTCTGCAACTTAGCATGGATAAGCCTGCTACTAATCATTAACATCAGCCCACGGGTCACACCACAGAGTGGGACAAGCCCTCCCATATCTATCACTCATTAAGAAAATGCACTTCTGGCTTCCCTACAGCCAGATCTCACAGAGGCATTTTCTCAGCTGAGGTTCTCTCCTTCCAGATGACTAACTTGTGCCAAAATGACATAAGTAGCCAGCATACCTACTGTTAAAGGCTTGAAGTTAATCTGTGACCTTAACTCTAGTTGCATGCTTTTTATGAAGCTGAGTGCACCAGAGTTCGGTGCATATATGTTTAGGATAGTAATTCTTCCCAGTTAATTGTCCCCATGGTGAGAACGCAGTGTCCCTTAATCTTTCTCACTAGTTTTAATTTGTAGACCAATTTCCTAGCAGTAGAATCTCTGTGACCTCCAGGCCAGACTAGTCAACATGTAAAGTTACAGGCCAGACAGGGCTACCTAGAGAGACCCTATCTCAAGGAGAAAAAAAAAAAAGATTATTAAGTACTGTTGGTGCTGCTAGAATGGCTATTTCTAAGTGGAGCTTCTGGTGACTCTTCAGTTTTAACATCCTTAATGTTTTCTTTTCTATGCATAACAAAAACTGCCACTAGCAGGCTATTAAATGAGTTTTCATGTGCTTTGTGAACTTGGTTGGTTTTCATCTCTGTGACTTACACCTCCAGGGGATAATCTAAAGGTGAAAGTTTGTTGTGGATTCTGGTTCCAGCCCTTCTTTGTCTTGTTCCATAACTATAGGCCTATGGTTAAACTCACATCAAAGGTCATGGCATACCAAAACTGCTCTCCTCACCCTGTCCAGGAAATAGCAGGACAGAGAAGAGGACGGGGCAAGATATGCATGCCAATGCAATACACTCAGTGCCCCCTCTCACTATGTAGGCCCCACAACTGAGAAGAAAGACATCTATCTGGATGACCTTGTTCCTATGACCGAGAAAATGACAGCTATGAGATTGTAGTTTCAAGTTTCACCCAGTGAAGAAAATCTCTTCTTTCTGTTACA
The DNA here is from genome assembly GCA_030556225.1 of Cricetiscus sungorus. Classification (NCBI taxonomy): domain Eukaryota; kingdom Metazoa; phylum Chordata; class Mammalia; order Rodentia; family Cricetidae; genus Cricetiscus; species Cricetiscus sungorus. The sequence continues at coordinate 40,988,261 of JANBXA010000740.1, read as the reverse complement.
TTGCTGCCAGAAAATAAATCCAATAAATGTTTCCTCTTTGTTGAACATGTAGAACCATGGGTGAAAATTGTGTTGACTCTCATCTGTTTTAGGAAGGTAATACTACACCATATTGCCTTTGTACCCTTATGAGGAAATTGTATTTGTAAGCCCTCATTCCCTTCCCATCCAAGTCCAGCGTCCACAGAATTAAATTTTCATGTCTTTGATTGGATGCATTCTCAGTTCTCCATACTCCATGGAATTATGTTTCCTCTCTATGAATATGATATTAACCCAAATCAATAAGTTATCACCCCCTTGGAATTTATTAAACATTCCTTTGCTACAGACCACTTTCCCCTTCTTGTTTAAATAATTATATTGCAGTGAGCATTGTGGAATTAAAGGAGATTGTTGCTGAAGTTCTTGGTAATAAAAGGAATGTATAAGTCACATGCTCTCCTTTGTAGGCTCAGTGACCATCACAGAAAAAAGGTTGGAAAGTTTATAAGATCAAGAAGTGGTGTAGGCCTGGGGAAAACAACTATTTCTTGGACATTACCATGGACTCATATCAGCTGTGGTTGCTTACACAAGACCTACAAAGGATAAAGTCAGCCAACATTCCAGCATGGATGGAGGAGGGGAACATCACTTTCTACTGCTATTTGAGGGGCTACTGACAGTTAACAGCTGTAAAAGAAAAGAGAATCAGTTTCTTTCAGAGGTTTTGTCACCAGTAGGTAGGTGACCATGGTCTGAGGGAAATCCCCACACCAATGCTTACTAGGGCAGCAATAGTTTAACACAATGATTTAGTTTTATTAAGGACAGAGAAGAGAGCTAGAAGAAACCAGAGAGAGGGATAATAGTGACTCATTAAAATACATTCATGCATGTAAGAATTCTTGAAAGAACAAATAAAATATCATATTGTTTATAAATGAGCAAACAGTACACAACTTGCTATTCTAAACTCAGTCTTCAGAGTAGCTGTGGTGGCACACACCTGTAATCTCAGCATTCAGGGTATTGAAAAAGGAGACACTGAGGCCTACCTGACTATATGGTGAGATGCCATCTAAAAAGAAAAAGCTTTGTGTTAGTGTACATTTCTTTCTTAGGATATATGAGGATGCATTTCAATTGCTCATTAATATTCATATCAAAATGTAAGCTCATTTCTCTAAATCTCCTTTAATAAGTGAAAATTTTATAATATAAAACTAAGTGAAATATGCAATACAATTGATGTTCTGATTTATTAAGGAATTTCATGCCTCTAAGTTTTCTCCCCTTATTTAGTAGAAATGTCTTACATGTTCTTTCAATGTGTCATTCATGTTCTTTTACTGTATCTGCTTTTCATTGTATCAATAAGGAGAGCTATATCTTTAAAATACCAGTCCTACTAGGACAGATCAGCACACAGACTCAGTTTTAGGGTTTTAATATACTCTTGCAATGTGCTTTATGTAAGTCATTTGTTTTTCCCTACACAGAAATTACTTGCACTTTTCCGTGTTGAAGCTTATCCCCCCAATAATTGTCATTTCAAAATAAAACGAAAATCACCATTACCAAGGAAGAATGGTCTGATTTTCATAACCCAAACCAAATGTTTTTAAAGTAAGGACAAATAAAAAAATTTAAGCATCAAAATTTAAGGTTCTTTTTAACATGCACCTATACACACATTTATCTTCCTGTTTGTTTATATTTCAGTTTCTGCATTTATATCCACCTTGGACAACATAAAACGTATGATTTTGAATATATCAATCAAATGACTTTTAGTACATCCTCATGTACCAGTGTATTTGCTAAATATTGTCACTATGCTTTTAAAAACTGTTACCAGTTAGGGAACTCATTATATTTCTTCCCTCAAAACTAGCTTGATCTCTATCTCTACAGATCGGCCTCCTCCTGACATTTCATATGAGTAGTGCTGAATGGGGTTAGAGCATTGTCTTTGCTTCCTTTGTTAGTGTGACATTCCCAGGGTTCATTCATGGGGTATCTCCTTATCATTCCTTTTTGAATGGTTATCTTAGGGTTGAGCTCCATCACATCTTTCTTACTTAATTTGTTACCAGCTTATATTCTTTATATTTTTTAACAAGATTCCATTTACAGGAGTTTGTAGATAAATCTATGCTGCATACTTTTTTATAATTTGGTATAGTCTGTCCATAATCTTCTCCTATGATTATTTTTATTCCTGAAAGCTTATTAATAGTTTCTAAATGTCATTCTTAGCTTTAGTGATTGAGCTTCCTATGTTTCAGTGCAGCTAAGAGAATTTTAATCTTGGTGATCTCTTCTATATTCATTACTTACTCTTGTGACCAAAAGAAACTTGGAGAAGTAATAGTTTAGTTTTGTTTCCAGTGCCAGAGGACAGAGTCCATCACGGCAGGGGAAACATGGAAAAGGGAAGGAAAACATGTTGGTAGGAGCAAGAGGTTGACTGATCACACTTTCAGCTACACATAGGAAGCAAAGAAAGGGAGCTAGAAGTGGACGGGACGCAGGCTACAAAACCTCAAAGCCATGTTCATGGCACACTTCCTTCAGCAATGCTCTGGCTCCAAAGGCTCTAAAACCTTGTCAAATAGCACCCCCAGCTGGGGACCAAGCATCCAAACACAAGACGCTGTGTGGGATACTTACCACTGAAACCCCACATTCTGCCCTATCCCCCATGGTCAGTGGCCATCTAATTAGGTGAAATTCATTTGGTCCAACTGCAAAAGTCCCCATTGTCCTTAACAGTCTCACCACTGTTCTAAAGCCCAAAGTCTCTTAAGGCAGCCTGTTAATGATGACCCCTTGTAAATTAGCAAACACCCAGGTTCCATAACCCAACCTACAGTGACACAGAGAGTACATTCCCTTCCCAAAAAGGACAGATAGAAACAGAACAAGGACAGATCAGTCCAAAGAACCAAACCCAGCATGGAAGACACCAAATCCTGTAGCACACTTAACAACAGCTGGACCTTCAGCTTCAAAGGCTACATGTCTCTGCCCCTCCACCTTTGGACTGCAACACACATCTCTCTTTCAGACTGGTTCCACTCCTTAGACGCAGCTTTCCTTGGGAAATGCCTCATGTCTCTCTTACCTCCAATCTCTTGGGAATTCTGTCAAAATCCAGATTTTACTTTTATAGCTTCATATTATATTCTCTCAGAGCCTCCACGCAATAGCTCCAACCCTGCCATATGCCTGGACTGCTCAGCATTCTTAAACTACAAAGAAAGAATATATGACCCCTTCATTCAAGCATCTTTCATGCCTCCACACCAGTACCATGTACTTGGCAGCACCAAGCTCAGCTGCCAGCTTGTGGTGGAACATAACAGCCTGGACCACAGTTACAGCAGCTTCTATAAGCTGAAGGTGGTTAAAAAAAAATTCACCATGTCTTTGCTGTCTAGGAGTAAGAAACTCTTAGGGTTTCTGTCGGGAGTGGAAGGCTCCTCTGGGTGAGGTCTTATCCTCAGGACACTTTCCCTATTGTTTCAGTGCTGAGAAGGAGGCTTTTCTTTAATGATGTGACGACTGTCTTACATAAGGTCTTTGCTGGTGTTTGAAAGACTATGATAAAAACCCAACTTGGAGAGAAAAGGGGTTGTGTCATTTTACATTCTTTAGCCTATTATCGGGGTACACAAAGGAAGAAAACAAAGGGGGTAAGAATTGAAGCCAAGGCAATGGGGGAGTGCTGCCTACTGACTTGCTCCTTATGGCTTTCTCACCCTGCTTTCTTACAGCATTTAGGACCACCAGCTTGGGAATGACATCACCTACAGTGAGCTGGGATCCCCACATCATTCAGTTGCCTACAAGCTAATCTGCTGGGGACATTTTCTCAATTGAGTTCCCCCTTTCCACAGGACTCTAACTTGTGTCAAATGGACAAAACAAACAAAAAACAAAAAACAGAAAGAAAGAAAACTAACTAGCACACAACTCACTTCTTGTTTACTTGGCACAAATACATTACTGTTATACCATAACCTTTCCTTTCTTGATCATCCCCAAGATCTTATGTCATTATCATAATATAGAGTCGGAGTACGGAGTACTGTGTCTAGTAGCGCTACAGGCTCAACAGCCACAAGATCTCAGAATTTCTTCCAGCCACACAGTCTTGAATCCCCCATTTGAAAGTTAGTAAACATCTGTCAGAAAGATATTCCTGGGCCACTAGGTGGCAGCATTGATGCAAACAAAGTATTGATGATTCAGGATCTGGCTCCCTGTCTTTCCCCAGACAATCTGTTCAGAGCACGAGTAGGGATCCCATTGACCACTCAGGTTATATGTAAAGTGGGTCTTGCTGAGGCTGGGCTCTGAGTGCTTTGTCTTCTCTGTCTCTGGTTTAGAAGAAACTAAAAGTAATAGAATTGATGTTAATAGATTAACGTAGGAGACATTACATCACACAAAACAGAAACCCCCAACACCCCAAAGATAAGTAGTATGCTAAGCAGGCCTGCTACAGATAAGTGAATTTAGGATGCTACAATGTAAATGTTTGTTCACTATAAGTGATGAGTCATTATACTCCATTCCTATGACAAAGACAGGCATCTAAAGGGCCAACACCATTAATTCTGAGCTGCCATTAAGTCCCCTGTATTCTAACCAAAAAAACATAATTTTGTCACCTGGCAAGATGATCCTTGGTGACAGCTATTCACAAAACAAACAAGCAAACAAATAAAAATAAGAGTACTAAAGAAATAATTCTGGAAATATTTTTGTTGTATTAATCTACCCAAGCGGCCACATAAGGTATATATATATGCAAGGTGTATATAAGCTAGTGAAATCTTCTATTACAGGCTAACTCTGGGCACTTGACACAGCTAACCAAGCATTTGTTGCAATGAAGAGTTTTCCTTCATGTCTAAATATGTGGAGTGATTTATCACTAGAAAGATCCATTATTTCTATAACACTGGGCCCCCACTACAATGGGAAGGCACCTCTTGCTGCTCCTGCTATCTCCCTCCTTGCTGGTGGGCTTTTTGAAAACTGAGGGATTCTGGCATCTAGTGGAGCTGATGGTGGTGGAAAGACATTCTGATGGTCACAGATTGCTGCACTTTAGGAGATGAAGAGCAACAATTAGGACCTTACTACATTCCAAGGTGATCCCACATCTACTTTCTGCCTTGTATGCTGTGCTTGCTACAGCCTCTTCCTTCCTATCACACTCCTGGGCCTGTTGCCCTTCCTACAATTTCTTGTCTTTGTCTCTTCTCTTTATTCTCTACCATATTCCACCTCTCTAACTTCTGTCTCAAGCCTGATCCCCAACATTCTCATTTATTGCAGCTGATTTTTGCAAGCTCTTAAATTTGGGTAAAGAAGCTTCTTGAAAGGATGAAGTCAATAAAAGATGTGAAGTTTTTCAGCTTGTATAGTCAGACCAGGCACCCTGCATGACATCTTTGATTTCCCTTCTCACTGCCTTGTCCATTCTCAACATTTGAACCCTTCATCCCTGCCAGGAGTCCGAGGTCTTGAGCCTCCCTAGGAGAGTCAACTCTGTACTCAATTTAGCTTCTTCTTTGGTCATTGTGTCTTATGGGTGGATCAGAACCACAGGCTCAGCTCCTGTCTGACGCTTAAGCTTGTCTCTGAAGGAGCCCATTGCCATTATGTGCTTGTGTATTTCCACCTCTGACATGTACTCAGTGCTCATTTCAGTACTTAGAGAATTTATGAGAACACGGAACACTCTGATGAGGTTAAAAGTGACCAAGAATGTGAGATGTGGGTAATCTCTGCAGGTCTATAAGACCTGGAACACCTCAGGGTGATCCTCTTGATCTCTCAACTTTCCAGATTCTGGGATGAAAGCAGAGAATGTCTCTGTGTGACAGCATGAAAAGCTTCTCTGTGTCTATACTGGTTGCTATTGGCTCCTGGTCAGACCAATAAACCAATAAGGAAGAACAGCATGTCCTTTGAGGAGTCTTTGGGTGTTCCTCAGGGGAGTTCAGGATGGACATACAGACAACAGGATGTGGATTCTACAGCTCCATTTAGCCCTTTAGGAATTCCAGTTGTGCCTTTTGACAAAACTAGGGGGTTGAGGAACGACAGTGCAGAGAAGTCACCTTAGTCATCTCAGGGGGGCTGATGAGCCTCCCACCTGGGGGCCTTGTCCCTGCTCACTTAGGGTTAGCCATTCTTTCCATAGGTATTTGTGTGGCTCTTGTTCTAATTCTCTAGGTGACAGGATATGGTTTCTGTTACAGAATTGTGCCATGGATGATTCAGTGAGACTGTCACTAAGTGAAATGTGACAAAGGAATGCATGTATGTATTACTAAGACAAATATTTCTGTAATAGCCTGGCCATTTTTTCCTGTTCCACTTTAGCTCTCAGTGTCTCCCTAGGTACAATGTACTCCTGTAGCCTTCAAACACTTGACACCTGTCTGTCCTCATCCTCAGAATGTGTCAATGTTTCATTGTCTCAACTGAGCATAGAGGGATGTGCTGTTTCTTTCCATCCTTGATGCTCTCCATTTTCTCAGATTCTGCTTCCTTCCTTCTCTCCCTCCATCTCTCCAACATTGACTAGTTTATCACATGTTCTCCCAACTCCTCTCTTTATTCTTATCCATTTTCAAATCCTGACTGATAAACCCTGAAGTTAGGTGTAGGTTCTCCAACAGTAAATATGACAACGCCGATACCCACCCTTCAGTATAGTGATACATTTTCTGCCAGGCTGACCATCAAATAGCAGCTTCAGCCTCTTGTTTCCTAATCACAGAATAAAGGCTGTGTGTTAGATAGTTTTTCTCTGCTGTGACATGAGAAAAGCAATGAAATGAAAGGAAGGAAGGATTTATTTTGGCTAATGAATCAAGAGATTTGTTTCATCATGATGGCAAGAACGTAGTACAATCAAAGTGTTCAACTCATCTTCTATAGGATCTGAAATTAGGGTTGTCTGGAATTTTTATTTTTATAGTTTTTCTAATGGATTTCCTGTTCAACCTAAAAACACAGACAGTGTTGCCCTCAAGAAAACCCTGGAAAATCTTATCTGAACTTGCAGACCCACAACATGTTTACTGTTTCAGGTAAATGTCAAAACTTCTAGAATCACAAATGTGTTATAATTTAAACATAAATATTTATATACCTATAAATATTAAAAATCAAGATAACCTTGTTTTTCTATAGTGCCATTCACTGAATCATGATCTGACCTTGTCTTTATCCCTGAACCTACTTTCTATGCCATACATCTAAGATTTTCTGTTTAACTGTATACTAACAACTGAGTGGTCTCATTGAACCTCTTGTGATTTAAAAGAAAATTGTCCCATAGGCCATAGGGAGTGACATTATTAGGAGACATGAACTTCTTGTAGTAAGTGTGGTTTTGCAGGAGGAACTATGTCCCTAGGGCATGGGTTTTACGGTCTCAGATGCTCAAGTCATGCCCAATATGGCATTCACTTCCTGATGCCTGATAATCTGGATGTAGAACTCTCAGTTCCTTCTCCAGCACCATGACTGCCTGCCATGACCATAATGGACTAAACCTCTAAAACTGTAAACCAGCCCCAATTAAATGGTTTCCTTTATAAAAAAGAAAAAAATAAGAGTTGCCATGATCACGGTGTCTCTTCACAGCAATAGAAACTCTAAGACAAAACCTCAACTTTTTAAATTAATCACTTACTTTTGTTTTATGTATATGAATGTGTTAGCACCATGCTGTCTGTACATAATATAGGTACAGGTACAGTAACTGTGGAGGCCAGAAGGGTAGACAGATACCCTGGAATTGAATTCACTCTCAATTGTGAGGAACCATGTGGTCTCTGGGAGTTGAACTCATGTCCTATAGAAAAGCAACAAGGGTTCTTAACTGTTGGGGCATCTCTCCAGCTCCTGTCTTCACATTTTTAAATCATGTAAGTAGGGAGTAGTCATGCAGATGGGTTAATGGGTAAGGGTGCTTGGAACCACATGGTTGAAGGAAAACATTGGTTACAGAAATTTGCCTGCTGATTTCCATATGCCCATTGCTGTGTGCTTCTGCATGTATGAGCGCAAGCACACACACACACACACACACACACACACACACACACACACACACACAAAGTCTAAATAAATGCAATAAAAATAAATAATTGCAGTGCCATTTACAGGCTATGAAACAGCCTTTTAAAGCTGTTCCATGCCCTATAATTTGGCAGTCATTTATCGTCTTCTAGCCACCACTCTCTAGATTCAGAATATTTGCTTCAATTTCAGAAATCCCTTTGTTTCTTTGCTGTCATGTAACTATGCCCTCATGCCAACCTCTGATAAACACTACTTTTTCCCATTTTGCTATTTCCTTGGATTTATACAATAAAGGCCTCCTCCTTGTTTCCTTTTCAATTTTCTCCACTTTTCTACTCTTTCATTTCTTTTCTTTTTGGATCTAGGGAGTAAACACACAGTTGTGTGCTTGCTAGGCAAATGCTCTACCACAGAGCTAAGTCCCAAAGTCAGCTGAAAGGGCTTTGCTTGCTTGTGTATATGTGATACTAAAGGCATTTGCAGGGACTGTTAATGACAGGCAAGCCCTCTCTCATTGAGCTAAGCTTCCAGCACAATTGATGGTGTTTTGAATCTACATTATTTTACTCAGGCCAGTTGTATTTAGATTTATATATGTTGTTGCATCTATGTGGATTCTTTTTTATAGCTGGGTAGCACTCTATGATTCAAACACAACTAAAGCATTTACTATCTGATGGGTATTTGGGTAGTGTCTTCGTTAAGGTTTCTATTTTTGTGATAAAACACCAAGGCAACAAGCATCTTACACTTCCAGGTTACAGTTCACCACTGAGGAAGGCAGATCAGGAACTGAAGCAGGGCAGGAATTGTTGCAGAGTTTCCTGAAGCCATTTGGCACCAAATGAGCCATAAAGACTTATATTAATTATGAAACTATGGCTGATGACCAGGGCTTCTTATTGGCTAGCTTGGTCTTAACTATTAACCCATTTCTATTAATCTATGTATTTCCACATGGTCTTGGCTTACTGTAGAACACCTAACACGTCCTCTCTTCCCGGGCTCACATGGCCACTCTGTCTGTCCATGTTTCCCAGAATTCTCCTCATCTCCTAGCCCTGCTTATTCTTCCTGCCTGGCCAATCAACCAGTCAGTGTTTTATTCATCCACCATTAAGAGAAGTATATATACAGAAGAAAATCCCCCATCAAGGAATCTAGAGGCAGGAACTGAAGCAGAAGCCATGGAGGAACTCAGCTTCCTAGTGCTCGGTCCCCACAGTTTGTGCCATTTGCCAAACCTGGGGCCACCAGCCCAGGTCTGGCAGTGACCATGTTTAACTGACTGGGCCCTCTCATATCAACCTTTAATCAAGAAAATATTCTGTAGGTATATTCTGTAGAAAATAGGATTGTGGAGAAGCTGGTAACACTATACCCACAGTCAGGAAGCAGAAAGAGATGAATGTTAGTGCTCAGCCCTCATCCTTTAACAGCCCCCTCTTGAGACCAAGACTCTAGCCTGTGGGTTCCACCAACATTCTGAGTGGATCTCTTCATTTAAGTCTCCCTGGAAATACCTTTGATGATAAGTCCCATGAGACTCTTTCAGGATGCTGAGCACCTTCAGTGACCCTAGTATCCATTGGCTGTACTACCTACAGCATGGCTACTGTATAAGAAATAGCCTTTGTGTTCTGTGATTTCCCCAACTGTAAGTGGATGTCGTTCAGGCACATTCAAGCTAGGTGTAGCTATGCTGATTGGTATTAACTGGTTTATTAGCACACACTCTATCCTTTATCCAAAGGTAAGAAGTAATTACAGTGCTTCCTGGGTCATATGTTTCCAGTTCTCTTGGAAAGTTATTGTTGCATGTCTAAGAAAAGTGTGGCTAAATTGAAAAGAAATTTCCAGACCCTTCTCTAGAGGTTGAAATAAGGCAACAAATTTATGTATAATATCAGAATCACTTGTTGAATTCAGTCATGAATTCAATGAATATGACTATCAATATTCATTTTTATGATAGTATTTTTTATTTAAATTTGAAACAAGCTTGTTTTTATATGTCAACCCCTGTTCCCTCACCCTCCCCTCCTCCCCTGCCCCCCCCACCAATGACCATCCTATCCCCTTTCTGCTCCCCAGGGAGGGTGAGGCCTTCCATGAGAGATCTTCAAAGTCTGTCATACCATTTGTAGCAGGGCCTTGGCCCTCCCCCATGTGTCTAGGTTGAGAAAGTGTCCCTCAGTGTGGAATGAACTCCCAAAGTCTATTTTTATACTAGTCATAAATATTGATCCACTACCAGAGGCCCCATAGATTGCCCAGTACTCCTAACTAACACTTATATTCAGAGGGTTTAGGTCAGTCCTATGCTGGTTTCCTAGCTGTAAGACTAGGGTCCATGAGCTCACCCTTGCTTAGGTCAGCTGTTCTGTGAGTTTCTCCAGCCTGTCCTTGAACCCTTTGTTCATCACTCCTCCCTCTCTGCAGCTGGATTCCAGGGGTTCAGCTCAGTATTTAGCTGGGGTGACTGTTTCTGCTTCCATCAGCTACTGGATGAAGGCTCTAGAATGGCATATAAGGTAGTCATCAATCTCATTATCAGGGAAGGGCATTTAAAGTAGCCTCTCCACTATTGCTTAGATTGTTAGTTGGGGTCATCCTTGTAGATCTCTGGACATTTCCCTAGTGCCAGATTTCTCTTTAAACCCATAATGGCTCCCTCTATTATGATATCTCTTTTCTTGCTCTCCTCTATTCTTCCGGACTCAATCTTCCTGCTCCCTCATGCCCTCCTCTCCCCTCTTTCTCTCCCCTTCTCTTTCTCCTAACTCCTTCTCCCTTCCCCTCATGCTCCCAATTTTCTCAGGAGGTCTTGTCCCTTTCCTTTCTCAGGGAGATCATATTATCTCCCTTATGGTGCTCCTTGTTTTCTACTTTTACTGGCAGTGTGGATTATAGACTGGTGATCCTTTGCTCTACGTCTAAAATCTATATATGAGTGAGTACATACCATATTTGTCTTTTTGTGACTAGGTTACTACACTTAGGGTGGTTTCTTCTAGTTCCATCCATTTGCTTGAGAATTTCAAGATTCCATTGTTTTGTTTTGTTTTTTCTGCTGAGTAGTAAGTACTCCATTGTGTAAATTACCACATTTTCTCCATCCATTTTTCAGTTGAGGGGCATTAGGTTGCTTCCGGGTCCTGGCTATTACAAATAATGCTGCTATGAACATAGTTGAATAGATGTCTTTGTTGTATGAATGCGCATCTTTTGGGTATATGCCTAACAGTGGAATTGCTGGATCTTGAGGTAGACTGATTCCCATTTTCCCAAGGAATCACCAATCTGATTTCCAAAGTGGCTGCATGAATTTGCTCTCCCACCAGTAGCAGAGGAGTGTTCCCCGTTCTCCATATCCTCTCCAGCATGTTCCCCCTTCTACACATCTCTCCAACATATCTGGAACCTTGGCCCCTTAAACAAGGTTCCATAGGTCTTAAGAAATTTACTTGGCTCAATCTTGAAGGTCAAAATGGACTCCAAATACATACTGCCAATCAATAGTCTGTTTCCCCGCTGCCTGTTTCTGAGGGGATTGGACCCTTCTTCTTTCCCTGCTTTTGGGACATCCCTGTCCCAGATGTACAAACCATGAACCTGGAAGTTTCAAATGTACAACTAAGAAAACATCCCCTCCTAAAATTTCTTACTTTAATTTTCTGTCCTTAATATACATTTGTTCCAGCATATTTCCAATCAATTAAACACTACAAATTGTTCTAATTGCTGCCTGCATGACATGAGCCAAAGATGGTCGTACAAGGCCTGGACAATGAAAAAAATAAAAGCCTACTCTGCCTTTAATCTGGGCCATTTTCATTTTACTACTATGAGAAACTGAAAATATAGCCTGGCCATTATTTTAATTTTTAACATCTTGGTATTAATTCTTGGTTTTCAATACCATAACATTAGAAATCACCATGCCAGGCTCCAAGCAGTCAGGGTCTATTGTTAGACAGTGGCCATTTTAATTTTGAACTTTTTGTTTCTGTATTTTTCCTGTCCTGTCAGTGACAGAGGAGAAGATCTCTTTCACTCTTGGACTGTTTAAGAGCTTAGAAGAGAATCTGAAGTTGCCATTGATCTGACATTGTGTGATAGGGTGAAGAGAAAACTGAACCTAAAGAAATGTCCAGAGACCTACAAGACTGACTCCAACTAACAATTTGAGCAACAGTGAAAAGGCTACCATAAATGCCATGATAGGGAGATCAACAACTAACTTATACACCATCATGGAGCCCTCATCTAGTAACTGTTGGAAACAGAAGCAGACACCCACAGCTAAACACTGAGCCAAACTAGAATCCAGATGCAGAGAGGGAGGACAAGACCACATTGCAAAAACACATAGAGACAGTGGACATGAACAAGGAGGAGCTAACAGGCCCCCAGACTGATGGCTGGGAATCCAGCATGGGGCTGTCTCAGCCCCCCTTAACATGGATCTCAGCTAGAAGGCCTGAGCAGTCTAAGGGACCTCAGACAGTAGAACCAGGATGTATTCCTGGGGCACAAAAGGACCTTGTGGGCACATCCCCCATGGAGGTATACTTCCTTAACCTAGAGACAAGAGAGAATTCCTATCCCTACTTCAAATGACATGACAGATTTAGATGACCCCTCCTAGATGACATCACCCTACATGTGGAGTGGGGGGGGGTTGTAGAGAGCCGTGAAGTGCCACACCTTAAAGTGGCGCTGGCTTCCACCTTACACCTTCCCGCTGGTGAAGGCTCTCTGGGTAAACAAGCCCTTAATTGGTTAAGTCTGTTCAGCCTGTCTGCTCCCACATTAGAGTAGCCTATCTGCAGGGTCCATGTGGATCACTGGGGTTGGTTAGCTCAAGGGTATTTAAGCCTGTGCAGGGCCCCCCCCTCACCTGCGGGCCAGAAGCAACATGTTTAAAGGATCCTGATTAAAACTGCATGAAGATCTACCCGGAGTCGCGTCTTCCTTGCTGGCCAGGGCAGGCGGGTACAGATGGTGGCCCGTAGCTGGAATTTTTCAGATCAGAACTTCTTGCAATCAGGGCAGCGCTGGAAAGTTCCCAAGGTAAGTTGGGACCAAAATTAAGGCCCTCGGTAAAGAGGCAATGAGGTCTCCGGTTAGGAGCTATAAAGTCCCAGGTAAGTTGGGACCGAGTTAAAGACCGCGGGGGGGGGGCTGCAATAAAGTCTCAGGCATTAAGCGAGTGGTTGTAACAAACCGAAAGTAAAATTTTTAAGATGGGGACTTCTCAGTCTCATCCAATTTTTCTGGCTCTTCAGGAGCTACTTTTGTCAAAGAAACTTAAAACAAAGAAGAGCACACTAGAAAGATTCCTGAGTGAATGCAATGCCATTGCACCTTGGTTCACAGTTTGGGGAGACATCAAGGTAGCATGCTGGGCTGAGGAAGAATTGCAAGCCCTCGTGAAAGGAGTTCAGAAACAATCCCTTAAGGGGCAGAGGGGGAAGGAAGAAGAGAAATGGGATGTGGGGAGGGAGGGATCCTCCTGGAACAATGCCTTCAGGGCCTTCTCCTGATCACAGTGAGGAAGGGTGGGGCCGAGGTACAGGGCTTTTGCCCTGAGGTCTGGAAAGCCTTATGAAATGACTTAAGTCTTGAACAAGTAAATCAGATTGCCATAAAAGCATGGAAGTCATTACCCAATAAGGGAGAGGTGAATGGTAACCTCACTAAGATACTGCAAGGCCCAATAAAACCATTTTCAGATTTTATGGCCTGTTTGGTAAAGGCTACAGAGAGAGATTTTGGCATTACAGCAGCCATAGTTGCAGCTATCTCTTTTGCAGTTGTGGATTCAGTCACGGCTGCTGTGGCTATGAGTACATCGGTGCAGACAGTCTCTAAGCTAAATGAGTTGTCCAAGAATGTTGCTACCGCCTTGGATACTCAATCCACAATTGGTGCTCAACTAAAAGGAGGCTTAAGGATTGTAAACCAAAGAATTGATCTGGTGCGGGAGCAAATAGATACCTTGTGGCAGCTGGCCCAATTGGGATGTAAAATGAAATATCCAAGTTTGTATGTTACCAGCAATCAGTATGAGAACTTTACACGTGCTGCTAATTTGTCACAACAGTTGTCTAGTTATCTTTTAGGAAATTGGTCTGCTGACTTTGATGACCTGATGGCACAGCTGCGAGTGGCCATCATTGCAGTGAATTCAACACGTGTGGATGCGGGACTGGCTGCCGGATTGTCATCATGGTTCCCATTGCCATGGATCATCTGAAAGAGTGGGCGGGAATGGAAGCCATGGCTGTACTCTTGTTGCTTATCTACTTCGTGGGCCTGTGGTGCCTTTGCAAGATGAGGTTTGCTCAGAAGCGGTATGCAGCTATGGTTGTCCAGGCATTTACAGCCATTGAGGCAGGGCAGTCTCCCCAAGCATGGCTGACAGTCATAAACAAGTATTGATCCTTCGCGCTCAGGTTGTATGGCTTAGCACTGCACTCCGAGTTAGCTCTGGAAGTGAGCAATTCCAAGAAGGGCAAGTCTGGTTGCATGTGCCTTGGTGTCCAAGGCCCCACCTCCAGGAAAAAGATGCCAGACGGGTGTGGCACTGACTTGGCTGACTACCAGGATTCAGGGTCATTACAATGTCCACTGCTTTACTGGAGACCAGACCACTACCCTTGCCTGTTGCATTATTAAAACAAAAAGGGGGAACTGTAGAGAGCCGTGAAGTGCCACGCCTTAAAGTGGTGCTGGCTTCCACCTTACACCTTCCTGCTGGTGAAGGCTCTCTGGGTAAACAAGCCTTTAATTGGTTAAGTCTGTTCAGCCTGTCTGCTTCCACATTAGAGTAGCCTATCTGCAGGGTTCATGTGGCTCACTGGGGTTGGTTAGCTCAAGGGTATTTAAGCCTGTGCAGGGGTCCCCCCTCTCTCTCTCTCCCCACGGGCCAGAAGCAACATGTTTAAAGGACCCTGATTAAAACTGCATGAAGAAGATCTACCCGGAGTCGCATCTTCCTTGCTGGCGAGGGCAGGTGTGTACAGGGGGGGAGGGGGGAGGGGTTCATGTGAGGGGGGAGAGGGAAAGAGGGAGGGAGAGGGAACTGTGACTAATATGTAAAATAAAATAAAATAAAAAACAAATTTGGCAGAATTCTCACCTAAGTTATACAAAGAGGGGGGGGGAATGGGTAACATAGGATAAGTCAGTATTCCCTGTCACATGGAAATCCAGAGGTCCCCAATAGTGGGAGACAGGGGCTGGTGTTGATAGCTAGGGTTGACTTCCACAAGACAATACCATCTGAGAGGCTTGTTATGTAGTTGTACTAGAACATTAAGAAAGCAGGAGCTGAAGATGCAAAATATTAAGACAAGAAACAAGAACAAAGGAGCTATGGGAACTAAAAGAACCCAAAATAACTGGAAAAAGCTGCCTAGGAGCAGACCTACCCAGCAGGTCTGTACCAAGTCTTTAGTTCTCTCCCTGTCTGGTGGGATGTTTGATTTGTGAGAGATTTTCCTCTCTGCCTCCTGAATTATTGACCCAGAAACAACAGGTTTCGTTGAGGCGGGGTATGTGCACACCTGGCTTCTTCAGAAAGATGTCTAGGGTTTTCTGGTTCTGCCGGACCATTTCTGTCAGAAGTTGAGGATTTGTTGTGGTACCTACCTAGTAGCTACACACTGTGGCTTTCTGGATGGGTTGTGTGATGAGAATGGTCATTCTAATACTCATTTATGTAGCTGTGGTCATCCTTGACCAAAACAAGTCTTTAAGAATAGGTCACACCAAAGTTGTCCTTTTCAAACCAGATTGCAGCAGGTGCTGCAGGATATGGAGTTATGAATATTCTGAGATTTTGCTTTTTTGTTGTATTGTCAGCCAGAGTCTAAATGTGGAAATTCCTTCTTTAGAGAGATAAGGTGGGGGAAAGCATCAGGAGATGGGAAATTTTTAAATCTCCTAAATATGCAGCCTCTTACGTTCAGGGTTACTATAGATCATAGCCACATAGAAAGCAGTGGTCTTTCTCCTTAAGGCTCGCTAAGTCAAACAAGCGATAAGCTGATGTAATTGGCTCAGATAGGGAAGTCCCAGGGTGTGTGGCATTGCATCTTTCTGCTCAGACATTTTCAACATCCCTTAGGAAGTGGAAGGGACAGGTCAGAAAGCTGCCCACAATCAGCTTCCAGATCTATCCAGGCATAGTCGTTGTATTTTATACTTCTCTTCCTACCATATATTTAGCTTTTGGCAAATTTTTTTCTTTGCTTATTGAATTTTGAGTCAGGGCTTCACACTGTATCCTTTGGTTACCTGGAAATCCCAGTACAGACAATGATGGTCTGAACTCACAGAGCTCTGTCATCACAATGGCTAGAATTACATGTTGGGTCTCTATATGGAATGTATAAACATATTTTCAAATTGGTTATTTTTATACTTTCTGTTGTTTTAACAATGTTTAATTTTTATGTGTATGGTTGTTTTGCCAAAATGTATGTTTGGGTACCACATGGACACCTACTGCCTTCAGAGGCTAGAAGAGGGCTTTGGAGCTAGAGCTACAGATGGTTGTATACCATCATATGAGTGTTGGGACTTGAGTCAGAGTCTTGTGGAAGAGGAACTGAATATTTTTTTGTTTTGTCTTGTTTTTTACCTCCTCTAATTTAATCTTTGCTCTTTGAAGTTCTATGCATGTTTATAATGAATTTTAGGCATTTTAATCTCATATGACCTTGTAAACTTCCCAAAGACCTTCTCCAGCTGAAAATCTCTTTCCAAGTATTCCCTCTCACATCAACATTTTTGAGACATGAATTCAGAGTGGAATGGAGGGTTTGCCTGTTTCACAATTCTTTCAAAAAATCTAAGAGTAACAGCAGATCAACCTCATGACAGAATCAAGGGTGTGGTTTCTTCAGTGATGCAAACACAGTAAGGAGTCCAGATCTATGTTACCGACCAAATCTACATGCCAGTTATACAGAAGTTGCCTTGCTGCAACTGTACTTCACACCTCACACTCAGCTACAAGTGTCTTCTCTCTGTTACCTTCACCAAGACAGGGGCTGCCTGTGCTTAGCTGGAACTAATGTTATACTTCATTACTTTTAGTATATAGACTAACTACTAGAGGTGGCAATTTATGGACATCTATAAGGAAACAAATGATGATGAACACTGCTGGAAACCACTCTCCTGGATGTTGGGAATTCCTCAAACCTGGTTTCAGAGGCTGCAGGTTTTCAACACTTGAGAGTGATGCTCCCAAAGAGACTGTAAAATGATCTGTAGGCAGGACTAGAGATCTCACTTTTTGTATCCAGCACAAAGTATGTGGGACCATTGTGTATTAAATCTACAAATAAATAAAACATAAAATTCACCCCTTCGCTTTCTTCTGATTCCCTCTCTCCTCCCCCCATGCTCCCAAATTCTCAGGAAATCTTGTCCCTTTCCTTGTCTCTGGGGGACCATGTTTGTCTCTGTTAGGGTCCTCCTTGTTTCCTAGCTTTTCTGGCTGTGTTAATTATAGGTTGGTAATCCTTTGCTCTATGTCTAAAAGTCATATATGAGTTAGTACATACTGTGTTTGTATTTTTGAGACTGGGTTACCTCACTCAGGAGGGTTTCTTCTAGTCCCATCCATTTACCTGAGAATTTCAAGATTCAATTGTTTTCTTCTGCTGAGTAGTACTCCATTGTTTAAATGTACTACATTTTCTCCAACCATTCTTCAGTTGAGGGGCAGCTAGGTTGCTTCCAGGTTTTGGCTATTACAAATAATGCTGCTATGAACATAGTTGAACAAATGTCTTTGTTGTATGAATGTGTATCTTTTGGGTTATGCCTAAGAGTAGAATTGCTGGATTTTATAGTAGACTGATTCCCATGTCCCAAGGAACCATCATACTGATTTCCAAAGTAGCTGTATGAGTTTGCACTCCCACCATCAATAGAGTATTCCCCTTTCTCCACATCCTATCAGGAATAAACTGTTTTTAGTGTTTTTTATTTTAGCCATTCTGACAGGAGTAAGATGGTATTCCAGAGTTGTTTTGATTTGCATTTCCCTGATGGCTAAGGATGTTGAGCACTTTCTTAAGTGTTTTTCAGCCATTTTAGATTTTTCAATTGATAATTCTCTATTTAGTTCTCTACCCCATTTTTTAATTGGGTTATTTGGTGTTTTTGGTAACTAGCTTCTTGAGTTCATTGCATATTTTGGAGATCAGCCCTCTGTTAGATGTGGGGTTGGTGAAGATCTTTTCCCATTTGTGGGCTGCCGTTTGGTCTTGTCAATTGTGTCCTTTGCCTTATAGAAGCTTTTTAGTTTGAGGAGGTCCCATTTATTAATTGTTGATCTCACCATGTGTGCTACTGGAGCTATGTTCAGAAAGAGGTCTCCTGTACCAATTTGTTCAAGGGTACCTCCCACTTTCTCTTCTAAGAGGTTCACTATGGCTGGAATTATGTTGAGGTCTTTGATTCCTTTGGACTTAAGTTTTGTGCATGGCAATAGATATGGATTTATCTGCAGTTGTTAACAGGTCAGCATCCAGTTATGCCAGCACCATTTGGTGAAGATGCATTCTTTTTTCCCATTGTATAATTTGAGCTCCCTTGTCAAAAATCAGGTGTTTATAAGTGTGTGGGTTAATATCAAGATTTTCAATTCAATTCCATTGGTCTACCTGTTTATTTTTGGGCCAATACCAAGCTGTTTTCAGGACTATAGCTCTATAATAGAGCTTGAAGTCAGGGATGGCAATGCCTCCAGAAGATCCTTTATTTTACAGGGCTGTTTTGGCTATCCTGGGTCTTTTGTTTTTTTCATATAATTTGGGTATTGTTCTTTCAAGGTCTGTGAAGAATTGTGCTGGGATTTTGATGCGGATTGCATTGAACCTGTAGATTGCTTTTGGCAAGATTACCATTTTTACTATGTTGATCCTACCTATTATAGAGCATGGGAGACCTTTCCATTTTCTGGTTTCTTCTTTAATTTCTTTCTTTAAAGACTCAAAGTTCTTATTGTATAGGTCTTTCACTTGTTTGGTTAGCATTACCCCCAAGATATTTAAAGTTGTTTGTGACTGTTGTAAAAGGTGATATTTCTCTGATTTCTTTCTCAGCCCATTTATCCTCTGCATATAGTAGGGCTACTGATTTTTTTTTTTTAAGTTAATCTTGTACCATCACTTTGCTGAAGGTGTTTATCAGCTGTAGGAGTTCCCTGGTAGAGTTTTCCGGGTAACTTATGTAAACCATCATATCATTTGCAAATAGTGACCGTTTGACTTCTTCCTTTCCCATTTGTATCCCCTTGATCTTCTTTTGTTTTCTTATTGTTCTAGCTATTACTTTCAAGTTCAATATTGAAGAGATTAGAGAGAGTGGGCAGCCTTGTCTTGTTCCAGATTTTAGAGGAATTGCATTGAGTTTCCCTCCATTTAGTTTGATGTTGGCTGTTGATTTGCTGTATTTTGCTTTTATTATGTTCAGGTATTTTTCTGTTATCTCTGATTTCTCCAAGAAATCATGAAGGGGTGTTGGATTTTGTCAAAGGCTTTTTCAATGTCTAGTGGTTTTTCTTTTTCAGATGGTTTATATGGTGAATTACATTGATGGATTTTTATATGTTGAACCATCCCTTCATCCCTGGGCTGAGCCTATTTGATCATGATGGATGATTTCTCTGATGTGTTTTTGGATTCAATTTGCCATTATTTTATTGAGTATTTTTGCATAAATGTTCATGAGGGATATTGGTCTGTAGTTATCTTTCTTAGTTGTGTCTTTGTATGGCTTGGGTACCAAGATAATTGTAGCCTCGTAAAAAGAATTTTGCAATGACCCTTCTTCTTCTATTGTGTGGAACACTTTGAGGAGTGTTGGTATTAATTATTTTTTGAATTTCTGGTAGAATTCTGCACTGAAACCATCTGGCCCCGGGCTTTACCGCCCTCTCCCCACCCCTCACCCTCCCCCCACCTCCGTTGGGAGACCTTTGATGCCTGCTTCTTTTTTCATTAGGGGTTAGAGGCCTATTTAAATTGCTTATTTGTTCTTGATTTAATTTTGTTAAATGATATCTATCCAGAAAATTGCCCATTTTTGTTAAATTTTAAAATTTTGTGGAGTACAGGTTTTCAAAGTATGACCTGAATATTCTCTGGATTTCCTCTGTGTCTGTTTTTATGTCTCTGTTTTCATTTCTGATTATGTTTATTTGCATGTACTCTCTCTCTCTCTCTCTCTCTCTCTCTCTCTCTCTCTCTCTCTCTACCTTTTGGTTAGTTTGGATAAAGGTTTATCATCTTGTTGATTTTCATGAAGAACCAACTCTTTTTCCATTGAATCTTTGTATTGTTTTCCTAGTTTTTACTTATTGTTTTCAGCCATAAATTTGATTATTTCTTGGCCTCTACTTCTCCTGAGTAAGTTTGCTTCTTTTTGTTCTAGAGTGGTGTTGTTAATTCTCTAGTGTGACTATTCTCCAGTTTCTTCATGTGGGCACTTAGTGTTATGAACTTTCCTCTTAGCACTGCTTTCAAAGTGTCCCATAAGTTTGGGTATGTTGTGTCTTCAATCTTGTTGAATTCTAGAAAGTCTTTAATTTCATTCTTTATTTCTTCCTTGACACAGGAATAATGCAATTGCTCATTGTTCAATTTTCATGAGTTTGTAGGGTTTCTCAATTTGTTTTGTTGTTGAATTCTAACTTTAAAGCATGGTGGTCTGATAAGATACAGGGAATTATTCCAATTTTTTTCTACCCTATTGAGGTTTGTTATATTCCCGAATACATGGTTGATTTCAGAGAAAGCTCCATGTGACACTGAGAAGGTATATTCTTTTGTGTCTGGATGGAATGTTCTATAAATATCTGTTTAAACAAATCAGGTCATAACTTCTGTTAGCTCTTTTGTTCCTTCATTTCTTTGTTAAGTTTCTATCTGGTGGACCTGTCTAGTGTTGAGAGTGGGGTCCCACTGTAAGTGTATGCGTTTTTATGTGTAATTTGAGTTTTAGTAATGTTTCTCTTACGAATGTGGGTGCTTTTGTATTTGGGGCATAGATGTTCAGAATTGAGACCCTCATCTTAATGGGTTTCTCCTGTGATGAATAAGAAATGCCCTTCTTCATCTCTTTTGATTGATTTTAGTTCAAAGTCTAATTTGTTAGGTATTAGGATTGCTACCCCTGCTTGTTTCTTGGGTCCATTTGAATGGAAAATCTTTTTTCCCAACCCTTAACTCTGAGGTTAGTGTCTATCTTTGAAGTTGAGGTGTGTTTTTTGTATGCAGCACAAGGATGGATTCTGTCTTTGTATCCATTCTGACAACCTGTATCTTTTTTTGGTGATTTAAGACCATTATTATTGAGGGAAATTAAGGTATATTGATTATTAATTCTTGTTTGTTTTGAATTTGTTGTTGGTGGTAGTATTGTGTGGATACCCCCCCATTTTTTCTTTTGACTGCTGGTAGGGTGGTGTTATATATTGCCTATGTTTTTGTGGGTATAGTTAATTTCCTTGGGTTGGAGTTTTCTTTCCAGAACTTTTTGTAGGGCTGGATTTGTGGATAAGTATTGTTTAAATCTAGTTTGTCATGGAATATCTTGGTTTGTCCCATTTGTAGTGATTGAAAGCTTTGCTAGGTATAGTAGTCTGGGCTGGCATCTGTGGTCTCTTAGTATTGGTGAATATCTATTCAGGACCGTCTGGCCTTCAGAGTTTCCATGGAGAATTTAAGTGTAATTCTGATAGGTTCGACTTTAAATGTTACTTGCCTTTTTCCTTTGCTGCTCTTGATATTCTTTCTTTATTCTGTATGTTTGGTGTTTTGATTATTATATGGCAAGGTGACATTTTTGTGGTCTATTCTTTTTGGTGTTCTGTAAGTTTGTCATGTCATTCTTTAGGTTGGGAAAGTTTTCTTCTATGTTTTTGTTGAATATGTTTTCTGAACCTTTGAGTTGGATTTCGTCACCTTCTTCTATACCTACTATTCTTAGGTTTGGTCTTTTCATGGTGTCTCATACTTCCTGGATATTTTGTGTTAGAAATTTGTTGGATTTAAGATTTTCTTTGGTCGATGAATCTATTTCTCCTAGTGTATCTTCAACACCTGAGAGTCTCTCTTCCATCTCTTGTATTCTGTTGGTTATGTTTGCATCTGTAGTTCCTGATCATTTGTCTAGCTTTTCTACTTCCAGTGTACCCTGTTCTCTTACACTATTTTGGGGGGTGAGGAGGTGTTTATTTTTTTATTTTTGTTTGTTTGTTTGTTTGTTTTGTCTCTATTTCAGCTTTCAAGCTTTACACTGTTTGAATTGTTTCTTGCAATTTTTGGCTTGTCTTTTCCTCCATTTCTTGAATTTTCTCTTCCATTTCTTTAAGGGATTTTCTCATTACCTCTTTGAGGGTGTCTATCATTGTCATCGTCATAAAGTTGTTTTTAGTGTCATTGTCTTCTGCTTCATCTGTGGTGGGATGGTCAGGTCTTGCTGGTGTAGGGTCCCTAGACTCTGGTGGTGTCATATTGATCTTTCTGTTGTTGACTGTATTCTTATACTGTCATATAAACAACCCAGTGTGTACCAGTGGGGTCTCTCCCTCTCCTGGTGGGTACAGGGCCGATGTTCTCTTCCAGTGGGTGCAAGCAGGTCCAATACTCCAATGGCTCTCCTCTTCCAGAGGATGGAGTTAGAACTAGGCTGCTGGTAGACTCTGATGGGCTGGTCTGCTGTGACTGGCTACCCTGTGTGCAGTCCCCAGCCCTCAGGAGGCTCCAAGCAGGGCCCCAGAAGGTGGGCCAGAAACAACCCCACACTTACCCCCTCCTGTGATTGGAGGTGGGACTAGGACACGTCAGACTCTAGATGGCTGGTCCACCTGGACGGGCTCCCCCATAGTGTGCAGTCCCCAGGATGTTTGGAGCAGGGCACAGAAGGCAGGCTCCTCTGGTGTGTGGAGGTGGGACCAGTAAGCCTGCAGACTCTGGATAGGCCAGTCCACTGGGATGGGCTCCTCTGTGCATGCACAGTCCCTAGGTCTCAGGAGGCTCTGAGAAGAGCACCCGAAGGCAGTACCCTTGTCTTTCTATATGGCCTTAGGAAAGTAACTGCAGTCTGCAGCGAAGATAAATTGGGATTTATTGTTTGTGTTTTAGTGGTTAATGAGAACATAAACACATGTCTATACACTTATGCCATTTCCCTGAAGCCAGGTGATTTAATATTTAGATGTAACAAGTTGAAGATAAGATTTGCAGCTGCCTAGAAATTCATAGCCTAGTGTGTAGCAACTACCTCAGCCACTAGTCTCAAAATTTGTCTGAATCTCACAGCTATTAATCCCTGTTTGTAAATTAATAAAAATCTATGGACAACAATCCAAAAGCACCTTTCTCACAGACTAGAAGAGTAGAGGAGAGGTGAGAGATTCAGTGACTCATGGAAGATCCAGACTACCCCCAGGCCATCTGCTCAGTCCCTGAACTGGGATCCCATTGACTTCCTCTTCCAGTCTGGGCTTCTATATAGGCATGCATTGCTGATGCTGGGCCCTGAGCACTCTGTCCTGCTCTTTGTTGCTTTTGGCCCTAGGATCCTCACAACAATGGAAAAGCACTACCTACTGCTTCTGCTGAGCCTCTCCTTGCTGCTGGGTTTCCTGCAAGGTGAGATCCTGGCTGGTGGAAGGGGCAAGTACTGAATAGCAGTCATACTGTCAAAGGATCTTAGGCTATGGGGAGATGAGGAACATGAGGTAAGACCTGACTGCCTTTAGGATCCACCTCTATACCGTCCAACCCCACAGCCACACATCTTTGTGGGCACTTGTACAATCCTCAGTCACCTCATTCTCATTGTCCTGGCTCTGGTGCTCTCTTTCTGGTCCTTCCAGCCCTCTTCTATCATTTTCCTTCACATGTAAGCATTCTTGCTTCCTAAACCTTACTGTTCATGGACCTAAATTAGAGTTGGCAATGGGGCAAGGAAGGCCTTTGCCAGAACAAAGAAGAAGAGTTTGTCTAGTCATGGGTGGTTAGCTAGGGTACCCAGCATCAGAGCTTCCTCCTTCCTCCTCACAGCCTTGTCCATTTCCAGGATATGACTTGGGGGAACCTTCTGCATCTCCAGCTTCGGCCACCATTTTTTGCTTAGTGACCAGCACCACAGTCTGATGAATGAGACTCTCATACTTGCTATCTTCTTTTAAGCACTGTCATGCTTCCATTGTGAGCTCTTAAACTCGGAGGGGATTTGTGAGAAAGGAGAAAGCACCTGTGAGACTGAAGGTGACCAGCAGTGTTTGATGGTGGAGGTCTCTACAGGTATGTGTGCCTGGGAGGTCTCAGGGTGACAGCTTGCTCATGGGGGATGAAATCCTTTTCACTGTGCTGACCATAAAAGCAGTGTGTGTGAGGACCTGCCCCTCTGAAAAGGGAAAAAGGCTCCCCTGCTTTTTGTACTTGTCACTACCGGTTTATGGTCAGACAAGCAAACTTCTTGAGGGAGAGAAGGGAGGGAAATGTTTTGTGAGGAGTCTCTGGGTGGTCCTTTGGAACATTCTGGGTGAGCATACCCAGGGATGGGAATGTTTGGACTCGAAAAATCCACCCAGTGCTTTAGGAAATGTGGGGCCTGCCATTGGTCAAATTAGTGCTTGAGGGGTGTTGGCCAAGAGAATTCCCCATGGTCACCTCAGTGACTGATGGAACTTCCAGCGGGGAGCCTTATTCTCTCCATTATTGAGTAGCTGATCCTTTCCACAAACGCATATGATTTACCTTCTGCCTTTTTTCCCATCCAGGTCCCAGGATCCAGTATATGATACAGGAATGTTCTAACCTGTGCTTCAATCGAACCTTTACAGAAAAATACATCACTGTGAAATACACATGCTGTAACAACACATCTTTCTGTAACCAGCCGTAGGGGCCTGGTCCTTTCCTGGCCTGTGCTATTGCAGGTGAGTCCTCAGCCCTTCCCTGTGCTCCTGAAACCTGACAATGCTGGGCCATCCATTCCCAGGACTGCCCGGATCTGACTCGTGTCTGCTGAGTGTCAGGTGTTGATACTCCAGCAGTTCCTTTGAGGCCAGAGTTGCTCTCTGTCCCCCATCACTTTGGGGCTCCACTTCTCTCAGATTCTGTTTTCCTCCCTTCTCCTCCTCCTTCCTTTCAGCACTGCACACTCTCTCCACAGTATCATTTTATCAACAAGTGTGTCCTCACTGATATAAACTACAGTGAGACACTTATTCTGTCCCAGTGACTATGACACAGTTGACACTCTTGAAGAAGCTTCTGTTCAGTGATGTTTTTTCTGCTGGGCTGGTAATCCCACTGTACACTGCAGAAACATAGCTTGTTTCCATGTTCAGATGTGTGTTTCAGAGCTTTCATAATCATGAATATATCATGACATGTATTTGTATGTGAGCATGAATATTTATATGCTTATAAATATAAAATATTATAACCTTTAATTTGCAGTGCTGTTCATTGAATCATGATCCAGGAGCATGCAGCAAGCATTGTACTACTGAAACAAATCTGGAGCCCTGCGCCCTGCTTTCCACTTTATACATCTTAGACATCTTTCCTAGTCTATATACATACACCATACTCTGCTGGATGTTTTGTCATGCACTATATACCCTCTAAAGTTTATTGCACTATAAGTTTATTGTCTATAAGTGGTTTATAATATTTTCAATAAAACAGGTTTACTTTTTCTCATTGATGTGTGTGTGTGTTTGTTGACATACACATTATGGTGTGTGTATGTGTGTGTGTGTGTGTGAGAGAGAGAGAGAGAGAGAGAGAGAGAGAGAGAGAGGGAGGGAGGGAGAGGGAGAGAGAGAGAGACTCTAGAAAGAAGCAATGCTCTCCTTCCATCATGTTTTTTCTCAGTATCAAGCTCAGTGATCAGCCTTGGTGGCCAAGACTCTCATGTGCTGAGTTGTAAAGTTAAATAATTATGGAATTGGAAAGAGTTTTCAGTGGGTGAGGTTGCTTACTGCCAAACCTGATGATCTAAGTTCAATCCCCAGGATAGGCATAATAGGAGAAAAAAAATACTTCTGTAAGATTTCTCTGACCTTCAAATACAAGCTATTGTAGTGTGTGTCACACACGCTCTCTCTAAATAAATAAATACATGTAACAAAAATACAATTCCACCTTCTGAATTTTAGAAAATACACCTTCTCCCAAGTACCACAATTAAGATTCATAGTACTTGCATCAGCACCAGAAGTTTGTTGTTAGGTCGTTTTCATAGAATCACACCCACGTGGTCATTCTTACTACCCATTAAGGGTAGTAAAGGTCATTCTGCCCCTTACTAATACTACTCTCTTGGTTTGTTACATTGTTAAATTCTTAGGATACCTCCCAGGAAGGCTCATCAAAATCTGTCAAGTCATTTGAAGTAGGGTCTAGGCCCAGCCTCTAGGCTAAGGAAGTATCCCTCCATGGGGAATATATTCCCAAAGTCCTTTCATGCACAAAGGATATATCCTGGTTCCACTTTATACTGCACAGGCCTTCTAACTGAGACCCATGATCAGGGTGACTGAGTCAGTCCCATGCCGGATTCCCAGCTGTCAACCTTGTTAGGTCAGCTGTCTCTGTGGGTTTCGGTAGCCTGATCTTGACCCCATTTTCTTATCACTCTTCCCTCTCTGCAACTGGATTCCAGGAGTTCCAATGTTTAGCTGTGGGTGTCTGCTTCTGTTTCCATCAGCTACTAGATAAGGGCTCTATGATGGCATATAAGTTAGTTATCAATCTAATTATCAAGGAAAGGCATTTAAGATAGCTTTTCCACTGTTGCTCAGAATGTTAGTTGGAGTCATCCTGTGGAGTGGGGGGGGGAGTGTGATGGGAGGGGAATTGGGGAACATGGGAGCATATATAAATTATATATATATAATATATATAAATATTCTTATATAAATATGTATATATATTCTTAGAATAGCTGCCACCCTAACTTTATTTCCCTATATCTCCTTCAGCTGTGTTATTGCTTTAGCTAAGTCTAAGTACTATATTGAATATGTATGGAAAATGTGAACACTGTTGTCTTGTTCCTTATTTTAGTGGAATTACTTTGAGTTTAGGTTGATGTTGGGTATGGGTTAGCTGTAAATTGCCTTTATTATGTTCAGGAATGTCCCTAGTCTCTCTAGGACTTTTATCTTGAAAGAGTGTTGGAGTCATGTCAAAAGCTTTTTTATAGCAAATTATATTTATCATCTTATTTATGTTGGACCATCCTTCCTTCTCTGGAATGAAGTCCTATTGATTATGGTGGATGATCCCTTTGATGTATTCTATTAATTATTTTTGCATCTGTTTTTGCAAGTATTTTATTCAGACTTTTTGCATCTATGTTCATAAAGGAAATTGGTCTGTAATTTTCTTTTTGTGTTGGATTCCCAGACTAGGCAGTGGGTTCCTAGGCGAGAGTGCCTCCAGGTCTTGGTGGCTAACAAAAAGGGACGGAGTGATGGAGAAAGTCTGGGTCTGCACAGAGAATTTGCAGAGTCCCCAGGAAATGGAGGCAAAGAGGAAGGCCAGGTACCTACACATGGTCTGCTACAGGGCTGGGCATGAGACTCCTAAAGACTCCTAAATGAAATTCTATATCAACTCCCCCAAGGATCAGGGAACAATGTAGAGGAGCAGACAGAATGAGTGTCAGAGCTAAAGGATGGGTAGAGGTGCTATGGAGTGCTATCTTCTGCACAGGCCATGGCTATGGCACTTATGGACTCACTGTGGCTATGGTTACCTAGATGGGAAAGAAACCTTGCTGGGGGAATCACAGGAAATTTGGAGGTAGATAGGATCAAAACACATTGTTTACATGAATAAAACTAAAAAATAAATGAAAAATATTAAAAATAAAATTCTTTGTCCCCTTGATGATCATTTGGCATTTTCCCCTATAGAATAATACAGGAACATTTAGTGCCTTATTTTGCATTACTTGTAAATACTTTATGATTCTCATAGGTTTTCATAATCATGTCAATTACTTATATCTGTTTTCTATTATTAGCCATGCCCAGGGCTCATAGAATATATACATTTAATTTAGCAATGTTTGTAATACAAGACTATTATAATACTTTAATAACATAAGGACTTAAAAACAGAAATTATCTTCTAAAGCAATTCAAAATAAGGAAAACAGTATCTTCTGCACTTGTCTTCATTCTGTCATCTCTTAGTTTTTACATGTATTTATATGTCCAAGTTTTTAATTGTTGCCATGGCTCTTCTTCATTCAGAACTTCCTTAACATTTGTTCTTGTGTTCCACTGATCACGAATTATTGATTATCTTCTGTTTGCTTAGTAACCTTGTACATTTAGCTTAAAAAATATGTTTTCTCACTATATAATTCTGGATTCTCGTGGTGTGTGTGTGTGTGCGTGTGTGTGTGTGTGTGTGTGTGTGTGTGTGTGTGTGTGTGTGTGTGTGTGCATTGTAGTGTATTGTATTTTTTATTTTTTTCCTGTCTCTACAATAATGTAGTTTATGATGAATGTTCTGGTTAGTTACAGTCTTTGTTTATCAATAATAAAATGTCATGTTTTCTTCATCCTTAGTTATTTTTCAGAAGTTTGAAGGTCTTATTGTAAGTTTTAGTGTTTATTCTAATTTGGAGTCTTTCAGATTTGTTGAATCTATTTTTATGTTTTTATTATTTTGGCAACAATAATGACTATTATTTTTAAATATACATTCTGATCATTTTTTGCTATTCAGAGAACTAACCATATATGTTAAAATGTTTGGTATTCCTCACTGTAAGATTCTTGTACTGATTCCTTTCATTTGAACTGTTTTTGCCTATGCATGTCTGTAGCTAGTTGGTTAGTTATTGAGGCAATAATTCATGGCCTCCCACTTGCTATGTAGTCAAAGATGACATTGAACTTTGAATTTTCTAGTCTCCAACTCTCTGTTGTGATTAAAAAGTATATGTTAAAACATCAGGTTTTATACCATGCTTGTCATTAAACTCAGGGCTTTGGATATGCTAGATAAGCAGCACTCTATGACCTGAACTATAAATATACATGTATATTTATGTTAAGTTCACTTTCCAGTAGAGAATAAAGAATTCCATCATTTGCTAAAAGCCTGCTAGCATTGAGACAATGTTTTTTTCATGTAGAAACATTTTCAAATAAGATTGTTGATATAGCAGCACACCAGGCTTCACCTTGAAATATGTATTACTTCAAGTAGGGTCTCATGTCTCTCTTGGATAATATTTAAGAATATCACAAAGAAGATTGCTAACTTTTGTTCACAGTAAAGATTTTTCAATTTCTTTCATCTCCCCAGTGTAGTGTTTGCCACATAGGCTGGTACCTTTTCTCAATATATCATACCCATCTTGCTTCTGTCTGCATCTGCTCAGTACACCTCTGTCTCTATCCTTCTTCCAAGCATTCTCCGTTGGGGTTTGCCTCTAACCTTATCATGTCCAGGTATAGGCCAGATACCTTCTTTATTAAATCTATCACAGTGACATATATTTATACAGTATAAAATAATATTCCTCATTTCTTCCTTTTTGTCTAATTAAAAAGGAAGGTTTTAATTTTGACATGGTAAAATTATATACAACAAAACTGCTACTAAGTAAGAATTACAGTTACAATATGCAGGCCATTTGTATTTGGCAAAATCAGAGAATATATCCTATTATCTGTCTTAATTAGTCAAAAGTTTTACATGTAATTTTCCTTTTATCATAACTAAGAAAAACTTTAAAAATCTAATTATTCCATCTTCAACTCCATCAAAGAGCCCAAAAAGTCCAATGTTACCTAACATCAGAGACATATGACTGCCTGGACAGTCATGCTAGATTCTTCTGTAATGTTGGGGCTCCCAGCTTTGGACTACAAGCCTGGTATATCTAACAGACCTTTTTGAGAAGCAGAAAATTTTGAAGGACTGTCCTACCTGGTCTTGGGAAAGTTTGGCAGACACCATTTTTATGTCCTGCTGATCCAGTAGTATACTGTCAGCCATTGAGGCAAGGGCAGTTTCTTTGCCCAAATGGTTAGCTTTGCCCATGAATAAAGCAAACTCCATATGGAAGCTCTTTAATACCCAACATCTTCTCTGAATTAGATTGATTCTGTCAGGAGCAGATATGTCTCACTGTCATAAAAAAAAAGCCTTATGTTATTAAAACATTTTAAATGCCATATTCTATAGGGCTTTGAAGTGTTTGAAGACCATCTATCTGTCTATATAAATATATCTCTGTGTGACCTTGAAAGCATATCTAACATAGCAATAAGTTTGACTATCATAGATGACTATTAATTTGTGTTTTTAAGTTATACATTACATTTTTAAATGAGTTGTATAATTACAACACCCTAAATAAGAGTAGAAACATACATACAGTATAACAAAATTAACTTTGAATTTATATCAATAAAACAAAATCCACACCAGCATAAAATAATTTGAGACTAATAGTTGGCTTTTGGATTAAAGTAGAGTCAATAATCTATCCTCTTATCTCATCACTTCTATATCACATTCCTTTTTTTCCTATAGAAAGAGATGTTTGCTTAGCTTTTCTGACTTTTCTTTTTTTAGATTTTTTTGATGATCTTTTGTTTAGATTTTTTTTGACCATGACCAGTAGCAACTTGTAACCAACCCCATTAAATGGTAATAAATATCCATAACCCATCTTTTGGGAATGTGGGAATCATACTCTAGTCTATTTCCTGTTGTTTGAGGGTGCTGGTATCTTTAGGAGAACTTTGAGAAAATCAGGATACTAATGAAGTCCACCTAGAGTAGTCCATGTGGTTGGACCATTTCAAGCTTCAGTAGCCTTGAAGCTGCTTTGGATGCAGAATTTTGAGAAGAATGTAACAGGCATTTTGAAATGACGTATCACCTGGGCTATCTGTTTCCATTGGTGTTTAGTACCCTTGTTCTGATAATACTTAACTTTTAAAGGTAACATGCATTACAAGTATGGAATATGGGATTGCACAAGTCAGCTAAAGATTTTTTGTTTTAAATTTGAGCAGATAAGATGTATGTTTTGTATTTTTCTAGGTTTAGTTTTTATGTCTATAGCCAAGATTTCAGGGGGTCTTTCTTGATCAAATATGATTGTCTTTAACCTTGATTGAGTCCACAGTGTCTCATTTTCTGTGCAAACAAAAGTATAACCTCTTCCAAAGTAGCATGTCTTCTGACTTCAATTTTGAAGTCAAGATACTTTAAAAATATTTTGATTGGTTTAATCCAGCAACTTTCACAATATAATGTGTCTTAAAAGCTGTTGTTCCTTTATTAGCAATCAGAAAATCTTAACACAACACAATAAGATAGAGAATCTGGACTCTGCATTTTCTATCTTTACATGGCTACTCTGTTCCTTTTTTGAAGACTTTATTATTTTAAAATTATATTTTTAATCTAAGACTGTATATATTCTTTTCTCTCTCCCCCAAGCCTATGTATATTTTCAAACACACTATAACCCATTTATCTGTGGGTTTTTTCATCTGAATTTGTCTTTATTGTGTATCTGTAATCTCTTTCTAACTACTTTTAAACCTCTAAGTGGCATGGCTAGGACCTCCACATCTGCTTTGGCAGCTGGCTCCCTCTTAAAGGCAGTTGCCATGAGACACTTTTCTATGGTGCAACAAGAGTGAGAGACTGAAGGAACCTGGCACACAGCTTAGCTCAATGTGTGCTGACTGCTCAAGCCTGTAGGCAGTGGTCAGGAGACACACCCATGTACTTTGACTGTAATGAGACATGAGACTAGGAAGCTGGTCATGACTCAGTTTCAGTGTGTCTAGAACCCTTTCCCAAGCTCTGTCGGGTTTTATGTGGATGTAGGTACCTCATGTTTGGTAGCATTTGTTGCTGGACTTTTCTTCCCCATCTGCCAGATCCTAAATAACTGACACGGATACTTATAATTAATTATAAATGCCCAGCCAATATCTCAGGCTTGTTACTAGATAATTCTTGCATTTAAATTAGCCCATATTTTTTAATCTACCCTCTGCCATATGGCTCATGCCTTGTTATCTCATTCTCTACACATTCTGCTTCCTCTGCATCTGCTGGCCTCTCCTCTGACTCCACCCTTTTTCTCCCCAACATTCTCTGTTTGGCTCTCCCCCTAACCTTATCCTGTCTAACTATTGATCAATCAGCTTCTTTTTTAAACCAATCACAGTGACATATATTTACAGAGTGTAAAGGAATATTGCACCACAGTCATACTCATAGGCCAATATGATTCAGGCAGTTTTTCAGTTGAGGTTTCCTTTTCCAAGGTGTGTCAAGCTGACAATAACATCTGACTGGGGCATCTATGTGATGTGTGCTAATATCCATTATCTCTAAGGCTTTACCCATGGTGCCTGGAGCTTCCGGGCTCATTAGCAGGACAGGGAACCCAGAACCACAATGAAAGTTTGCTCTTCCTTCCCAGGCTTTCCTCAAAGTCCTTTAACATTTCCTGTCATGTATCCTTTGTCAGGAGGATGACTGTGGCCTGCATGGAAGACAGGCCTGAATCTGTTCTTTCCCTTCCTGTCTTGTTGAACAACTAAAGGAATTCCCAGGTACATATTTTATTTCTACGAACACAGTTTTAACATTTGGATGTATCAGGTTGGGAGAAGTAGTTTCCTTCTGCACAGAAAGTCAGGGCACATGTGCAGCACCCCTCCAGGCTCACAGACACCAGCTCCTAGAATTGAGTCTCACAGCCATGAGTTCTCATTTAAAAGGTGCTGTGGAGAGTGCAGAAAAAGCTAAAACATGGAGTTACTGGAAGAGAAGAGCAATGACCAACCAGAGAGATACATAGATCCTCTGGCTTCCCTTGAGGGACAAAAGGGGACAACTTCATTTTAATTTGCTATATCAAAGGAAAGATAAGTGATAGAGGATGCCCTTCTGTATATATGGTTCTCTTATTGGTTGATGAATAAAACAGATTGGCCAGTAGCCAGGCATAGTATCGGTGGGGTTATGAGAGGAAGGAGTAAGGAAAGAGAGGGCAAGAAATGCCATAGAAAGACTGGGAAGATAGGACATGCCAGGTGTTCTCTGGTAAGATAAAGCCATGTAGAGATACATAGATTAGTATTTATGGGTTAATAATCAAGAGAGAGCTAGCCATAAGAAGCCCTAGCCATTAGTCAACAGTTTAATAATTAATACATCTCTATGTGTTTATTTGGGGTAACGCGCCTGCGGGACCATCTTCAGAGAAGGGTTGCTTGATTGTTGAGTTTTAGAGATCACCAGGCTCAGAGCTACCTCCTCAACATATTTCCCCCCAAAGCAGCATCTTTTGGGAAAGGCATTTTCCTCCTGGCTACTAGATTGCACTGAAGTTTTCTGAAAAGTCATGAGAGCACCCAGGGGAGGATTAACTGAGTCACAGGTTTACCTTGAATTTAGGTTGCCCTTGATGGAAGCCATCTGTTATAGAAGCAGAGAGTCCTAAAATTTTATAGTATCTGGGCTTCCCCTGACTATATGCTCACTCCATTTCCTGGGATCCTACTGGCTGCCCCTCTAAATCTAATCTTATAATGTAAGCCTGTCTTGCTGAGATGGATCCTGGGTGCTCTTTCCCACTTTCTGCTGCTCTCTGGTCTGAAGATCTCACTGCAATGGGGAAACACATCTTGCTGCTCCTCCGGGGCCTCTCCTTACTGGTAAGCTCCCTGCAAGGTGAGACTCTGATGGATGATAGGATTTAGTTCTGGAAGGCAGACATAAAAATGTCACAGATTAGGGGCATGGGGAGGGGTATGAATAACAGGGAATAGGGCTGGATCATGTTAGAACTGATCTGCACTTCATTCCCATGTCCCCATCTTTCTCCCTTTGCCTCTATTGTGCACACTCAAGGATGCTTCTCCCCTGCTCTTTGTCACAGTACTGGGGCTCTTCCTCCTGCTCCCTTCTACCCTGCTTATTATTTTACTTAGTTCAATTCAGCTTATATTCATATGTGTTTTTTTACAATATATGTGTTGTCATAGTAAAGGTTTCTATTGCTGTGAAGAGACACCATGGCCACAGCAACTCTTTATTTAAAATAAATTTTTATTTAAATTAAAACAATCTTATTTTACATGCCAATCCCAGTTCTCTCTCCCTCCTGTCCTCCCACTCCCTCTACAAATCCCCCATCCCAGCCCCTATCCACTCCCCAAGAAAGATGAGGCCTCCCATAGGGGATCATCAAAGTCTGTCATATCATTTGGAGCATGGCCTAGCCCTCCCCCATGTATATAGGCTGAGAGAGTATCCCTCTGTGTGGAACGGGCTCCCAAAGTCCATTCGTGCACTAGGGATAAATACTGGTTCCACTGCTGGAAGCCCCCTAGACTCCCAACTGACACACACATTCAGGGGGCCTAGTTTGGTCTTATGCTGGTTCCCCAGCTGTCAGACTTGGGTCCAAGAGTTCCCAGTTGCTCAGGTCACCAGTTTCTGTGTGTTTCCCCAGCATGGTCTTGACCCCTTTGTTTATCACTCCTCTCTCTCTCTACAATTGAATTCCAGGAGTTCGGCTAAGTGCTTAGCTGGACCACAGCAACTCTTATAAAGGGAAACACGTAATTTAGGTGGCAGCTTACAGCTTTGGAAGTTTAGTACATTATCATGGTGAGGAACATGGCAGCTGGTAGTATGGCAGTGTACAGGCAGACATGTTGCTGGAGAAGTAGTTGAGGGTTCTACATCTTGATCCAAGGGCAACAGGAAGTGAACTGAGATACTGGATTTGGCTTAGGCATGTAGGAGATCGCAAAGCCCACCTCTACAGTGATACACTTTCTCTAACAAAGTCATACCTATTCCAATATAGCCCTATCTGCGAATAGGGCCGCTCCATTTGGAGGACATTTTCTTCCAAACCACCACATTCTACTCCCTGGACCCCCAAAGGCCATATTACATTGCAAGAATGCATTTAGTCAAACTTCAAAAGTCCCCATAGGCTATAACAGTCTCAGATTTCTTTAAAAGTCTAAAGTTCAAAGTCTCCTCTGACATTCATGTAATCTCTTAACTGCAATCCCCTTTAAATCAAAAAGCAGATCACATACTTGCAACATATAACACAAGATGTACATTAACTTCCTAAACATAGGGAAGGGAGCGTGGTGAGAAAATACTGGACCAAAGCAAGACCAAAACCCAGCTGGGCAAACTCAAATTCTGCATCTGATGTCAAAGCGCTCTACAGATCTCCAGCTCTATTCAGCTTTGTTGACTTCAACACACTTCTCTCTCTTTGGCTGGTTCTGCTCCCTGATAGCAGCTTTTCTTGGTAGGTATTCCATGACTAGCATCTCCAACATCTTATGTTCTCCAAGGCAATCCAGGCTTCAGCTTCACAACTTCTAGGCCTCCATTTGTGGATACCCCTGACACATGCCTGTCCTCAGTGACTATCCTTAATCATGGAGAGAGTGTCCATAATGCCTTTTGTCTATCCTTGATTCTAAAACCACAACCATGTGGCAGAAGCTGCTTACTGGAGCTGGAACATGGTTCCCTTGTTCAATTATGTTTTCATCAGCTTTCTGTTTTCTATGGTTACTTTCACTGCCTAAGTTTGGCTGTCCTCGAACTTGCTCCATAGACCAGGTTGACCTCAAACTCAAAATCCACCAGCCTCTGCCTTCTGAGTGTTGGGATTAAAGGTGTGTGCCGCCATACCTGGCTCTAGAGTTTTCTTCCATTCCTTTTCACAAATGGAACCTTAGCTGGGTTGGATCTTGCTTTGAGGTCACCATTATCTTTACTCCATTTATTAATCCTTTTATGCCCTTGAATAAAGGACTTAGCTTCTTTCTACTGCCTGGTGTTCCTTTTCTACTCAAATTTTAAATTTTGTAACTCACCCTGCTCATCTTGACCCTTTTCATTATAAATCCTTAGAGTCACCACAAATAACCACATGACAGAGTCTGTACTAGGCTATTTTAAGATTTCTTTTGCCAATCGAATTAATCTGAAACTCTTCTCTTTAGCCTGAGGAGGATTCTTTGGACAATAACAAAAGCAGTGAGATTCTTCACTGAAATATCATAAGACCAATCACTAGGGAGTGGGCCACAAAAAAAAAAGTTCTCTCATCACATACTACACAAACACTAGAGCTTTCTGTAGGGCTGGATTAGTTGATAAGTATTGTTTAAATCTGGTTTGTCATGGAATATCTTGGTTTCTCCATCTACAATGATTGAAAGCTTTGCTGGATATAGTAGTCTGGACTGGCATTTATGGTCTCTTAGTGTTGGTAGAATATCTATCCAGGACCTTCTGTCCTTCAGAGTTTCTTTGTGGAAGTCAGGTGTAATTCTGATAGATTTGACTTTAAATGTTACTTGGCCTTTTTCCTTTGCTGCTCTTAATATTCTTTCTTTATTCTGTATGTTTGGTGTTTGTGTAGTACGTGATGAGAGAACTTTTTGTGGCCCACTCTCTTTGGTGTTCTCTAAGCTTCTTGTACTTTCACTGGCGTGTCTTTCTTTAGGTTGGGAAAGTTTCTTCTATGATTTTGTTGAATATATTTTCTGCACCTTTGAGTACCCAAATCACACAAAGACACAACTAAGAAAGAAAACTACAGACCAATATCCTTCATGAACACTGATGCAAAAATACTGAATAAAATTCTGGCAAACCGAATCCAAGAACATATCAGAAAACTTATTCACCATGACCAAATAAGCTTCATTCTAGGGATGCGGGGATGGTTCAACATATGAAAGTCTATCAATGTAATCCACCATATAAACAAACTGAAAAAGAAAAACCACATGACCATCTCACTAGATGCTGAAAAATCCTTTCACAAAATCCAACATCCCTGTGTGATTAAGGTATTGGAGAGATCAAGGATAACAGGAACATACCTAAACATAATAAAAGCAATATAAAGCAAACCAACAGCCAACATAAAACTAAATGGAAAGAAACTCAATGCAATTCCTCTAAAATCAGGAACAATACAAGGCTGTCCACTCTCACCATATCTTTTCAGTATTGTACTTGAAGTTCTAGTAAGAACAATAAGTAAATAACAGCAGATCAAGGGGACCAAGGGGATCCAAATTGGAAAGAAAGAAGTCAAACTCTCACTATTTGCAGATAATATGATAGTTTACATAAGTGACCTGAAAAAAACTCTACCAGGGAACTCCTACAGCTGATAAACACCTTCAGCAAATTGAAAGGATACAAGATTAACAAAAAAAAAGTAGCCCTACTTTATACAGATGATAAAAGGGCTGAGAAAGAAATCAGAGAAATACGACCTTTTAAAACAGCCACAAACAACATTAAATATTTTGGGGTAATGCTAGCCAAACAAGTGAAACACTTACGTAATAAGAACTTTGAGTCTTTAAAGAAAAAAAAATTAAAGAACATACCAGAAAATGGAAAGATCTCCCATGATCTTGGATAGGTAGGATCAACATAGGAAAAATGGCAATCTTGCCAAAAGCATTCTACAGATTCAATGCAATCCCCCCATCAAAATCCCAGAACAATTCTTTACAGACCTTGAAAGAATAGTGCTCAACTTTATATGGAAAAACAAAAGACCCAGGATAGCCAAAACAACCTTGTACAATAAAGGAACTTAGGAAGGCATCATCATCATCCCTGACTTCAAGCTCTATTATAGAGCTATGGTCCTGAAAACAGCTTGGTATTGACCCAAAAATAGACAGGAAGACCAGTGGAATCAGATTGAAAAACCTGACATTAACCCACACACCTACGAACACCTGATTTTTTACAAAGCAGCTAAAATTATACAAGTGGTGCTGGTTTGTAGAAGACGGCAGATACATCCATATCTATTGCCATGAAAAAACTTAAGTCCAAATGAATCAAAGACCTCCACATAAATCAACCACACTGAACCTCTTAAAAGAGAAAGTGGGAGGTACCCTTGAACGAATTGATACAGGAGACAGATTCCTGAACGTAACACCAGTAGCACAGACAGTGAGATCAACAATTAATAAATGGGACCTCCTGAAATTGAACAGTTTCTGTAAGGCAAAGGACACAGTCAACAAAACAAAATGGCAGCCCACAGACTGAAAAAAGATCTTCACCAATCCCAAATCTGACAGAGGGCTGATTTCCAAAATATACAAAGAACTCAAGAAGCAAGTTACCAAAACACCAAATAATTCAATTAAAAAGTGGGGTACAGAACTAAATAGGGAATTCTCAATAGAAAAATCTAAAGTGGCTGACAAACACTTAAGAAAGTGCTCAACATCCTTAGCCATCAGGGAAATGCATCTTACTCCTGTCAGAATGGAGAAATCAAAAACACCAAAGACAGGTTATGTTAGAGATGATGTGGAGAAGAGGGAACACTCCTCCACTGTTCTTGGGAGTGCAAACGTGTACCACCACTTGGGAAATCAGTATGGCGGCTCCTCAGGAAAATGAGACTTAGTCTACCTCAAGATTCAGTAATTCCTCTCTTAGGCATATACTCAAAAGATACACACTCATACAACAAGGACATTTGCTCAACTATGTTCATAGCAGCATGATTTGAAATAGCCAGAACCTGAAGGCAACCTAAATGCCCCTCAACTGAAGAATGGATGGAGAAAATGTGGTACATGTATACAATGGAGTACTACTCGGGGGGGGGGATGGAATCTTGAGGTTCGCAGGCAAATGGATGGAACTAGAAGAAACCATTCTGAGTGAGGCAACCCAGTCACAAAAAGATAATGTATGTACTAACTCGTGGCTTTTAGATATAGAGCAAAGTATTATCATCATACATTCCATACTTCCAGAAAAGCTAGCAAACAAGAATGACCCTAAGAGAGAGATAAATGGTCTTCTGGAGAAGGTGGAATGGAACAAGATCTCCTGAGTAAATTGGGAGCAGGGGGGGAGGGGAGAAGGAGTTAGGGAGAAGGAGTTAGGGAGAAGAGAAGGGCAAAGGTGGGCACAATGGAGCTGAATTGATTGAGCCAGGGAAAGAATAAAAGTTAGCAAGAAAAGAGATACCATAACTGAGGAAGTCATTATAGGTTTTAAGAGAAATCTGGCACTAGGTTAATCTACAAGGTTAACTGCAACTAACAATCTAAGCAATAGTGGAGAGGCTACCTTAAATGCCCTTTCCCAATAAGGAGATTGATGACTAACTTATGTCATCCTAGAGCCTTCATCTAGTAGCTGATGGAAGGAGAAGCAGACACCCACAGCTAAACACTGAGCCGACCTCTTGGAATCCAGTTGCAGACAGGGAGGAGTGATGAGCAAAGGGGTCAAGACTAGGCTGAAGAAACCCATAGAAACTGCTAACCTGAACAAGGGGTATCTCATGCACTCCAGTCTGATAGCTGGGAAACCAGCATAGGACTGACCCAGACTCTCTGAATGTGGTGTTAGTTGAGAGGTCTGGGCAGTCTATGGGTCCTCTGGTAGTGGATCAGTATTTATCCCTAGTATATGATTGGACTTTGGGAGCCCATTCCACATAGAGGGATACTCCCTCAGCCTAGACACATGGGGGAGGGCCTGGGCCCTTTTCCAAATGATATGACAGACTTTGAAGACTCCCCATGGAAGGCCTCACACTCCCTGGGGAACAGAATGGGGATTGGAGGGGCATTGTTTGGGGAAGAGGGAGAAACAGGAGAGTGCAGAAACTTGGATTGATATGTAAAACAAGGATGTTTCTAATTGAAAAAATATATACACATATATGTGTGTATATATATAAACATATGCATATATACACATATGTATATATATGTATATATATATATATATACATATATATATATACACACACAGACACATGAACTATACTGTAACATGAGTTGTTAGAAGGCTTTTGTAATAAAAAAAATTATGGGTGTCTACCCTCACAGATTCTAAATGT
Organism: Cricetiscus sungorus; assembly: GCA_030556225.1. Taxonomy (NCBI): domain Eukaryota; kingdom Metazoa; phylum Chordata; class Mammalia; order Rodentia; family Cricetidae; genus Cricetiscus; species Cricetiscus sungorus. The sequence continues at coordinate 40,948,139 of JANBXA010000740.1, read as the reverse complement.
ATCTTATCAGTTATAAGCCGTATTTTACTGCTAAGAAGAAAAACCCTCCTCATATGACTTACTCATTTAATAAAGGTGAAAGGTTGAAGGCTCACATAAGTGTGAATGGAAACTATGATGTCTTTTTTTTACATTTGTTATTTTTGAGAATTTCACACATTTATTTAATTTACATCCCATGTTCCCTCCCCCAATTCTTCCATATCCCCTCTCACTCCCTATCAATGTCATGAGTTGTTATATATGTATAACTATGGCATGATGGGTCTGTTCAATGCCGCTCATAAGTTTAGGGATTACCACTTAGGAGTGGATAACCTATCTGTGGGCTCTTCCCTGGAGAAGATCAATTCTCTCTGCAGCTATTAATACCTATAGCTCTTCGTCTAGGGGTGGGGCCTTGTCAGATTTCTACTATTCTCACTGAAATTTCAATGTGCGTTGTCATTGTTTATGTCTTCTTGGGTGACCACATTTTTAAAACTTTATAGGTGCAACTTTCTGTCATATAGAAGACACTGTCTCATGGCAGACCTCTGATCTCTTGAATTTATTGTCCTGCCAGTTAATATATGTCTACATGTAAAACAATGGAAAATGGTTATGGGGACAACTAAAGCTTTCTGATTGGACTTGAAACTTGCTCCAGGAAAAAATTCAAGCCTGATATTGGAAGCCTGGTCAAAGCCTAAGCCTAGGAAGTTTTATGGTCCTAAGAGGCAGGAGGAAGCTACTATCTTTGTTTTGCTATATGGACATTGTATCAAATTCCTTCTAAAGATTTGTTTATATCCTTAGATTGGTGCTGTTCTCCACCTTGGACAGAGAACACTATTTCTGCAAGGGAGATGACATTTTGTAATATGTTTTTCTTATTGGTTAATGAATAAAGCACTGTTGGCCTATAGGGAAGCAAGATAGGCGGGACTAGGAGACAAGGAGGATTCTGGGAGATGTAATAGAGAGGGGTGGTGATGTGATCTCAGGAGGAAAAGACGTGAGTCTAGAGTTCTTAGTAATAAGACCATGTAGAAATACATATATTGGTAATTATGAGTTAGTATTTAAGACAGAGCTAGCCAATAAGTAACTGGCCAACAGTTTTATAACTAATACAGTGTCTTTGTGTGCTATTTGGGGCTGATGTGGCTGTGGGACCAGGCTGGTAAGAAAATGCACATAACAAAGGGGTGTCATTTGATGCAGTAATTCATAATTTGTCAACATGCTGAGACTGTTTTCTGAGCCCTGACTAAGACTTCTGGATCAACCTCCCCATGTTTCAGGGAACATTTTGGAAGGGTGGGCAGACACAATATAAGAGCCAGAGGATGGGAAAGAGTGCTATGAAGCTCTATGTTCTAGATTATAAAGCCATAGCACTCATGAACCTACTATAGCTTTGTTTACCTAGGTGGAAAGGGGGAACTGGGGACCCCAGGAGAAGTGGGAGGGCAACTGTGAATAAACAGGATCAAGATACATTTAACACATTTTTTAAATTGTCAAAGAATAAATTAAAGATATTAAAGATGAAGGTTATGATGCTAGTAGTCTTTTGCCATTTTCCCTGTTGAATATAAAGGGACTTTCAGTACCTTATTTTGTGTTGGCTGTAAGCTTTTCAGGATTCTATTTCATCTCCATTATTGGGTAAATTAGTTATACTTGCTTTTAAACTATTTTCAGCCATGTTCTAGCTCATTGCATACATACTTACCCAATTTACCAAGTTAACCTGGAAGGATTGCAGTGACATTTCTGATAGAATAACATGGAAGACTGCAGTTGTGGTGATACCTTGCTTGTACAAATAAACTCTCTCTGAGAGTGAGAGAATGGAGCTTGCCACTAGCTAACTATAGAGGTCTGGAGGTCTGTACAGACAGACAGGAAGTAAGATAGCTGGTCAAGTGGAAACAGGATATAAACAGGAAGAAACAGGAACTTGCTCTCTTGTTTGCTGATACTTAGACCAATTAAGGACTCCATGTACATGCAGTGACACTACAGATGGAGTCATGTGGAAGGACTGCAATGACATTACATACAGAGTAATGTGAGAGGGCTACTGTGACCCTACATAAGGAGTAATCAGCCTAGGAAGAAACCTACAGATCTTTATATTCCTTCTGCAGCTGCCATGCACTTGACTTTTGCATGTGACACAAATCCCATAACAGATCCTTACAGTATTTTTCTTTGATTAGAAAATATTGTTTATATTTTTATTAATAATATAATTTAAAATTTTTACATGTCTATCCCAGTTTCCTCTCCCTCCCACTTACCCCCTTTTCCCCTCACATGCACCCTGACCACCCTCCCCTCCCATCACCCACCCCCATTCTACATGTAGGGCTATGCTATCCAGGTTAGAAAATATTTTCTGTAGCAATTCAGAAACAGTGCCTTCTACATTTGCCTTCATTATAGTGGTTTGTTCTTTACATTTATGTGGGCCTAAGTTGTTGTCAGAGTTTCTTGTCAGATTTTCTCTTGGAAGTCACCAGTTCACAAATAATGACATTGAACCTTATTATTAATTATGAAAGCTTGGCCTTTAGCTTAGGCTTGTTCCCAACTAGATCTTATAACTGAATCAACCTGTTTCTATGATCTACATTTTGTCATATTGCTTTTTACTCATCCCCCACTGTGTATGTCTGACTCCTTCCATATGTCCCTGGCATTTCCCTAATGCTCCTAGAAGATGTAACATGAAAAATAAAAGACTCAGAGACTAATACATTGTTTGCTTGACAAATTTTTATTTTTCCTTAATACTGTATATTTTAGTTGTAACAGTCTTATCTGGAGGTGTGTGTGTGTGTGTGTGTGTGTGTGTGAGAGAGAGAGAGAGAGAGAGAGAGAGAGAGAGAGAGAGAGAGAGAGAGAGAGAGAGAGAGAGAGAGAGAGATTGTTTTACTTTTTATTCTTCATTATTCAAAATCTGTTACTGTATTGTCTCCTACAACAGTTTTTCTGATGACAGTCCTGGAATAGTTTCTGATTTTGTTCACCCTTTCTCTTTAGTATTCTTTGCTATGTTTTCAGAAGGCTAAGGGTATAGTTTTCAGTATTTATCCTATTTGGAAATTTTCAGATTTTCTGCATGTTTTTTTATATTTTTTAGAAAATATTGGTGGTTACACCATCAGATATATTTTCTGTCTATTTTTCTTCTGTACCAGAGAACAAATCACCTATGCCAAAAAGAAGCAGAAGAAGAAGGAGGAGGAGGAGGAGGAGGAGGAGGAGGAGGAGGAGGAGGAGGAGGAGGAGGAGAAGAAGAAGAAGAAGAAGAAGACTTTGCATGCTGGGTATTTGTTTTTTTCTTTAACTATTTGTGTTTACTCTGAATCTATCTATCTATCTATTTATTGAGGTATAATTTTATGTAGTGCAGGCTGGCCTTCTACTTGCTATGTAGCCATAGATCATCTTGAACTTCTTATTTTGGCCTCCATCTCCCTAGTACTGGGTTTTCTTGTGTTCTGTACCACACCCAGGTTTTCATGGTAATGGGAATTGGACTCTACCAACTGAATTACATGCCCTGCTCCCCATCCATTAGTTCCTACATTGGACCCTCTTTCCTGCTGACATTCAAGAAACCCAGCACACCTGGCATTTGCTGTGAAGCCTATGAAGAGGGGATCTCTTTTGTTTATTTAGGATGCAGACCCATAATGAAGAGCCTGTCTCCTTCATGCTTTTACAGTCACCCCACATTTCCCTATTTTTCTGTCCAGCTTTGAGAGAACAAATGTAGCCTGCATGGAAGATAAGACAATATCTGGTATTTTAGCTTTAAGGTTTTATTGAGTAGCAGTACATTCCATTTCCATTAAAACAGGAAATGTAATATCTAGATGTAGCAGGTTCAAGGAAGAAGTTTCCTTCTGGCTGGAAAATCAGAGCACAGTGTGTGGTACCCCCCCATCCCTTTAATCCCCCTTGAACGTTTGTAACACATCTGTGGGAAGGAAGCCAGAAGTACCTGGTCACAGGCTATGTGAGTAGAGGTGAACAGAGCACTTGAGGAATGCAGGATACCTAGGACATGGACTTCCCCCAGGCTATCTGCTCAGTCTCTGGTTTGGAACTCCTGTGGCTGGCCATCCCTGTCTGGGCTTTTGTAGGTGCTTGACTAGCCAAAGCTAGGCCCTGAGTGCTCTGTCCTGCCCTCTGCTGCTCTCTGACCCTGGGATTCCATTGCCATGGGAAAGCACCCCCTGCTGCCCCTGCTGGGCTCCTCCTTGTAGGTGTGGGCTTCCTGAAAGATGAGATCCTGCAGGTGCAAGGGGCTGGTGCGGGGAAACAGACATAGTGGTTACTACAGTGTGTTGCTCTTTGCAGCTGTGAGGAGCAGGAGATGAGACCCAACTCCCTTCATCAGCGATCCCTGCACTCCCCATTCCCACATCTCTACACCCCTTCCTCACCCTGCTTCTGTTGTGAATACCATAGTCTCCTTTTCCTCTTCCTTGTCCTCAAGTTCCTCACTTCCTCTTCTTCCTCTCTTCTTCTCATACCCTCAGAATTCTTAATATCTTTAGCCTCTTTGTTCATGGACTTAAGTTTCGTTTGACAGTTGGTCAAGCAAGGTTCTTCACAGGATGGTGACAAGGGAAGAATTGGAAACGTTTTCTAGTCCTGATGGTAGGTAGGATCAACCCCTACATCAGAGCTTTTGTCTTCCTCTGTGCAATCAGTCCTTCCTCATGATTTAGAGCAGAGAAGCCTTCTGGCTCACCTCAAACTTTCATGGGCCTCCATGGAGGGGTCAACTCTGCATGGGACAGCTCCTTCCCTGATCATTGTTTCTTAGTCATTTATCAGTTCCCATGTGATACTTGAAGCTGGATCCTGAAAGAGCCCCCTACTCTTGCTTTTGCCTTTTGGCTTCCACAAGTGTCCAGGGTGGTCTGTTCAGTTCTTCTTGGGCTTGTGTGGACTCTAAGTCCTGGGAGGTCACAGGAAGTCAATTGTCCTGAAGGAGACAGCCCTGACTAGGGCCCTGGGGATAAAAGCAGAGAGTAAAAATGGATGTGTTTCCTTGTGGATACAGGGAATGTCTTGTCTACGTTTGGCATTTGTAGCCACTGACTGTAGGTCAGACCAAACTTCCTTTTAAGGAGGAGAAAGAAAATGTTTCTTGATAGGTCTCTGGGTGGCCTTGTAGGGAACATTCTCAGGGACGGAAGGGATTGAAGTCTAAAATTCTACTCTGCCCTCTTGGGAATTGGGTCAAATTAAGGGCAGAGCCATGATAATCCAGAGAGGCTGCTTTAGTTATCTCAGTGTGGCTGATGACTTTTCATCCGGGGAGTCTGAATCTGCTTGTTTAATGACTCACTGATTCTTTCTACAAATACTTAAGATTTTCTCTTAACCTTCTTCCTCATCAGATGACAGAGCTCCACTCTGCTGTCCAGGAATGCACAAGAGTGTGCTTTATTGATACCAATGTGGAATGAAATCTGACAAAGGATTTTAGATGTTGTATTGACAAAAATTTCAGTGACAGGCTTCAAGGCTAGACCTTTTCTTGTCCTGTTCTACTTTAAATGAGTCCTTTGCCTTTTCCTATTGTCTTACACAGGGTTACTATTGCTGTGATGAAACACCATGACCAAAAGAAACTTGAAAAGGAAAGACTTTTTGTGCCCACAATTGCATACAATAGATTATCATCAAAAGCAGTGTGGGCAGGAACCTGTGAGCAGGGGCTGATGCAGAGGTCATGGGGTGGAGCTGCTTCCTGGCTCTCTGCTCCTGGCTTGCTCAGCCTGCTTCCTTATAAATTCCAAGACCACCAACACAAGGGCGGGACTACCTACAATAGGATAAGCACTCTCCCATCAATTACTATTTAGGAAAATGCCTTCCAGCAGGATCTTATGAAGAGAAGATGTTTTCTCAATTGGCCTCTCTCTCTTTTCCCCTGACTCTAGCTTGTCTCAAGTTGACATAAAACTACTCTGTACACCTGTGCTCCTGTACTTTCTGTACCCTGGAAACACAGGGTTAACTTTTCCCAGCATGGCCCAAGCCCCGACATTCCTATACTTGGCATAGGTGTTGAGATTTCCACAGTTTACCTGGGCATAGAGAGATGCTCTATTTCCCAACACCCTCCATGCTTCCCTTTCTCAGATTCTATTTTCCTTCCTTCTTGTCCTCCATCTTTCTAGTGTTGACTGCTTTATAGCACCCACACACCCATTGAACAAATGAGATGATGGATAAGCCCTACAATGAAGCCGGTTCTCCAACAGTGAATATGACACACATGGCACCTACCCTTTGAAGCTTCAGTTTTTAGTGATGTGTTTTCTGCCAGACTGTCCAGCAAACAATAACTCCAGAATTTTACTTAGGGGTTTGTTAGGTATTTCTAATGAATATGACCTGAGTAAAGAAATGAAAGGGAAGAGGTTCACGGCATGCAGGAAGCATAGTTTGGTGTAATAGGAGGTGACAAGCACATGATTCAGCCCCCAAAGACACACCCTGAGTGACCAATTTCCTTCAACCTGCCTCTACTTTTTACATCCTACCACCTCTTAATAATCTGTCATAATCTTGAATTTTGGAAAGATTTTACCGTTTCCTTTAAGAAATTCTATAGTACTGCTAGATCAGTGAGGTTGTGCTAATTGCTCTGTGCTTTCTTTATCTAATTAAAGCAATTCATTTTAAAGCAGATCTTAAATTGGGATGCCATCATTTATAACAATATAATAGCATCAAGATGGAACTTCAACTTCATGCATAAACTTTAGTACCTACTGGCAGGGCACAGACAGGGAAAAGGACCTATGTTCTCTCACACTGTGAAACTAGCAGATGCAAGGCAACAGGCAAGCTCTCCTAAACAGTGGGATGACATTAAGACTCAGTCTGAACTGCTGAGACAAGAAAGAGAGATAAAGAGGAAAGTAGATGGAGGAAAGAGGAGTAGTGTATATCATTCATGATGTGTGGTTACAAGAATACTGAAGTCAAAGATAAACTAATATGACTACCATGCAACAGAGCATGCCTTCAAATTTCCAAGTTTAGATCGAAACAGAATTTAGATGCATTAGTCTCAGTTCCATCTTACCTGAACATTCATCACTAAGCATAACCATGAGTCTAATGTACAGTAGGTGTACATTAAACTACATTTACACCCATGGGAGGAACCAATTGTTAAGTTTGTCCATATAAATTTAAACATATTTTCTGAAGAAGAAACTTTTAAATGTTTTTTTTTTCAGACCTAGCACTATACAACTGTTCATTTAAAATAAAGTAATGACTGAATGAGTGAATGGTGAAAGAATGATTAGAGTACATTGTTCACCAGGAACACGCATCAATATTCTGAAAGAACTAAACAATCTCTGCTTATGGGTAGTATTTTTCAAAATCAACACCTTCCATTCATTTATTTCAATCATTTGATCTCAAGTAGTATTTGGATGGCATGTATTTTTAATTGGACCATTATTTGAAAAGAATTTAATAATTTGATTACCTCTGTATATTGGTCTCAGTTGCCCGTGGGGTCCCAAAACAACACAGGCTATTGTCCTTGTTCTTGGTTGCCCACCAAAAATTGATAATGTTATCATTCCTTTATTGACAAACTTTTAGGTATGGTTGCAAACAATTTACAGTGATAAAATAATTCTCCAGGAATATTCCTCACAGTAATTAAAAACAAATTGATAATCTAAAGCATGACTAAGCAGGTAATGGCTCTGACTGCCTAGCATGACCATTTGTATTCAAACTCAGAATCACCATGGTAGAAGGAGAGCATTGACTCCTGTTTGGTGACCTCTGAACTCCACACAGAGGCCTCTCTATGTGCACATCCACACATAAATACACACGGGAGCCCACACGTGCAAACACACACAAATCAATGCATAAGAGATTTTTTTTTAATTGAAAATAAGCTAAATAAACATACAGAATTGGTGAAATAAATTAAGTAAGGCATTCAATGAATTCTCAAGCAGCCAGCAGACGTAGATAAACACACAGAGTAGGAACAATACCACAGACCTGTGATGAGATAAGCAGGGTGTGAGACTCAAGACAAGATCAGCAGGAGAATGCTTGCTGACATGTCTCGGGGCCATGATTCAGTGAACAGAACGGCAAAGAAGAAATGTTAAAATTGCTGTTTATAAAATGTTTTTAATTTTTGTTTTATGTGTACATGTGTTTTGCCTGCATGTATGTCTGTGTCAGATTTCCTAGAAGTGGTGTTACAGAATGTTGTGAGTGACCATGTGGGTACTGGAAATCTAACCAGATTCTCTGCAAGAGCACCCCATGCTATTAACTGCTGAGCCATCTCTCCATTTCTGATATAAATTAAAATTAATATTAAATTAAAATAGCATGAATAAGTTAATATTGGTAATAAATAATGATTTATATTTAAACACATGAACACATGTCATGATCTAATCATGATTATAAATCATTGAAAATACACCTGAAAATGTAAAGAAGCTGTGTCTGCCATTGGTATGCAGTCAGTAGCAATTTTTAAACTATAGAATTTCTCTTTTGTGCTGGGAATTAATTACAATACACAAAATTTTAGTCATGCTGTAGATTGACAAATTTTTAATCAAATAATTAGGGATCCAGAGAGGTGGCTCAATAAATAAAGGTGATTGTCTAAAAAGCAACCCTGTCTCAAAAAAACAAAACAAAAACACAACAACAAAAACAAACAAGAAAAAACAAAACAAAGAACAGCAACAACAACAACAACAAAAAGATCACAGTATGATTTAAACAACAAAATTTATTGTTTTTCAGACACACCATCTTCTGCAATTTACCTAAGGTACAACCTCTTCCAAGACCACAGACCATATAATATTAGTGCCCACATTCTGATTGTGCCTCCTCAGTCAAACCTCTGTGGAAACATCCTCCTATGCACACCACACACTTAGAAGTGTGTTTCCCAGGCAATTCTAAACGAAGTCAAGTTGACACTGAAGATGAACCATCACAAAGCCATATTCAAATTTTGTTCTTCTTCTTGGCTAGCAGTAGGTACTGTGAGACTCTTTCTGGATGCTGGCAGGGGCGGCGAATCCTCCTTCACGTGTGCTACCTCAAGGTTACTATAGATCAAGTGGTCCTTAGACCACGATTTCCCTACTGTAAGTAGATGTCGTTCAGAGAGCATCAGAGGTAGGGCAGGCCCATAGGCCGCCAGGATTAACTGTGGTTTTCAAACTAGGGTGGATTTCTGACACACACTCCATCAATGGTTAATGACTATCTGCAATTCTTTCTGGGGTGTGTTTCCAGTTTTCTTGGGAAAACACTGATGTGTCCAGTGATAAATGGGAGATTAGATTAGCTTCACGGGAAACTGCCAGACCCCCTGCAGAATTAACCAGGTTGCCTTGTCACTGCGGTGTGAGAGCCGACCCATGTGCGTGCCAGCACTGGCACAGTCTTCTTCAGCCATTCTAGCGCATGGGCAGTGGTTGCACGTGCACTTTACTGTGGAAGTGACACTCAGTGCCTTTCACTTGTTACCTTACTACCAGAACCCCCCCCCTCCTTTAGTCAGATTTCTGTCCTGACTGGTTAAGTCAGGTTTGTTGACCAGAGAAAATCCTTCACATATTCTGACTAAGCTCTTAGATTTTTTTCTACTACTAGAACCCACCTAGTCAAATTTCTGTCCTGACTGGTTAAGTCAAGTTTGTTGACCAGAGAAAATCCTTCACATATTCTGACTAAGCTCTTAGATATTTTTTCTTATACCTTCTCATATATTTAATGTTTTCCCATTAGCAGCAGATTTTAATAATACAGATTCTAGTTTCTTCAAGTACTATTTTTAAACACTCTGATGGAGAGTGTCTCAGGGAATAAGGTTTAATGGGAGGGTTTATTGCATCTCACAATTTATTTTTAGTAGCTTTTTTATTTACTCACATTTTAAATATTTATTTTACGTATATGAGTGACCTGTCATCATGCACACCAGAAGAGCAAATCAGATTCATTTACAGAGCCACCATGTGGTTGCTGGGAATTGAACTTGGAGCCTCTGGAAAAGGAAGCCAGTACCCTTAACCGCTGAGCCATCTCTTCAGCCCTATCATCTCATAATTCATAATGCACCATCAATTTCTTTCCTGAGTCCTATGGAGTGGATGTGTGACCTACTCCAAAGTCATATGTTGAAATGGAATTCCCGATGGTCTATGGAGGTGACTAGCTCATAAGTGTGGAGCCCTCATAAATGAGATTCACTTCCTCATCAAAGACACAGACACAGGAACTCCATGTTCTCTCCTGCCATGTGAGGACATGGAGACGAGGGTTGTTTATGGACCAGGAAGTGCCCTCACCAGAGACTAAATCTACTGGGATCCTCATCTTGCATTTAATAGACTTCAGTAGAAATAAATATCTACTCTTCTTGAGCTGCCTACAGTGTAGATTTGCTGTTCTTGGCCAGCATCCTAAAAGGACTAAGCAAATGATATTTTGTATTTAATATGAGGATTATTTGCTGAACTCACAGTTCTTAAAGAGTATAAATATTTAGGGATGGAGAGATGGCTCAGTGGTTTAGAGCACTGGCTGCTCTCTCAGAGGAACAGGGTTTGATTCTCATCATCCACATGGCCGTTCCCAGTCACTTGTAACTGCAGGTCCAATGGGTCTGATGCCCTCTTCTGGCCTCCAAGGGCACCAAGTGTACATGTGGTACAGAGACATAGAAGGAAAAAAACCATAGAGATAAAATACTAAACAAGTTGTTTCTAAAGTATAGATATCCATTTCATCTTCAAGTTAAATATTCCAGTCTCTGCCACATTTGAGTCAAATATTATATATCATCTAAAGGGTGAACCAAAAATCTTTAACTATTTAAAATTGCCAGTATACTGGGAGGTGCTTTTTAGGGCATTTGGGAAGTAAAGTTATCAAGGTAGTACCCAGCTTTCAACTAACATGCTGAAATGTTAAACCTTTTGCTAAAATGTTCTTATGGTGGGCTGAACTACTTTCTGATTAGAACTGAAACTATGGATTCTATGCCTGTTGCTCTAACTTGGTCAAAATCCTGTATCTTAGGAGGCCATAGGCAAGGGTGTTGTTTTGATAAGTGAACACTTGGTCAAACAGCCTCCCAGGTATTAGGGATTTTATAAGAGACTAGCTCTGCATTAGGCACTGGGCAGAAAGCCTTTTCTGCAGTGGAAGTCAGTTAAGTTAAACAGTGACTCACAAGTGAGCAGATCATCACGGAGTACTCTGTGCTAATTGAGACTTCCGTGTCAACCATTCCAAGCATAGGGACATTGTGTAAGAGAGAAAGGAAGAATGTACGAGCCAGAAGATGGGGAGGGTGCAGTGAGACACTGTCACCTGGCCCTGACATGGCCATGGAGCTCATGACCTTCCCTCAGCTGTGGTGCATACCTGGGGAGGAAGGTCACGGGGAATCTCAGGACAGGTAGGTGGAGCAGCTATGGGTTAATAGGATTGAAATACATTGTATACATGAAGAAAATGTTAGCAAGTAAATGAAAAATATTTTTTAAATGAGATAAAATTTACCACCATGCTCACATGATTTGACATTTTCCCTGTAGAATGAGACAGGCATGCTTCATGTCTTATTTTGCATAATTGTAAACTTTTTATGCTTCCATTTTGTTCTCATTATTGTGTTGATTAGCTTTACCCATTTTTCAAATGGATTTTTCCCCAGCCCCAATCTCATGATGTAGAAATAGATTGTTCTGTGTATTTTTATTGGAGTTAATAGCACTTACGTGGAAAAATGTTGCATTTGACCCTATCTACTCTGATAACAAGGTGGTCTGGTTTGTGTATCTGTCCCCCTTGTTCAGGTCAGCTGTCTCTCTCTATGTCCCTTGTGATTTTTGACCTTAGCCATTCTGACAGGTGTGAGATGGAATCTCAGAGTTGTTTTGATTTGCATTTCCCTGATGGCTAAGGATGTTGAACATGTCCTTAAGCATTTCTTGGCCATTTGAAATTCTTCTGTAGTTAATTTTCCATTTAAATCTGCACCCTATTTTTTAATTGGATTATTTGGTATGTTGATGTCTAGTTTCTTGAGTTCTTTATATATTTTGGAGATAAGCCCTCTGTTGGATGTCAGGTTGTTGAATATCTTTTCCCATTCTGGAAACTACTGATTTGTCCTATTGATAGCATCCTTTGCCTTACAGGAGCTTTTCATTTTCATGAGGTTCCTTTTATCTTAGTGTCTAAACTATTGGTGTTCTGTTCAGGAAGTTGTCAACTATGCCAATGTGTTTGAGATTATTTCTCACTTTCTCTTCTATCAGGTTCAGTGTATCTAAATTTATATTGAGGTATTTGATTCCCTTTAATTTTGAGATTTGTGCAGGGTGATACATATAGTTCAATTTGCATTCTTTTACATGCTGACATCCAGTTAGTCTAGCACCACTTGTTGAAGATGCTTTCTTTTTTCCATTGTATAATTTTGGCTTCTTTGTCAAAAATCAGGTATCTATAGGTGTGTGACTTTATATCTGGGTCTCTGATTTGTTTCCAAAGATCCATCTGTCTGTTTTTGCAAACAACTTGCTGTTTTTATTACCATAACTCTACAATACAACTTGAAAACAGGATGGTGATACCTCTGGAAGTTCTTTTTTTTTGTACAGGATTGTTTTAGCTATCCTGAAGTTTTTGTTTTTCCATAAGAAGTTGAATATTGGCCTTATAAGGTCTATATAGAATTGTATGGGAATTTTGATGGAGATTGTGTTGAATCTGTAGATTGTTTTTGGTTAGATTGCCATTTTTACTATGTTAATCCTACCAATCCATGATCATAGATCTTTTCATCTTCTGATATCTTCTTCAATTTCTTTCTTCAAAGACTTGAAGTTCTTGTCATATGGATCTTTTATATACCTGGTTAGAGTTACCTCAAGCTATATTATTTGAGGCTATTGTAAAGAGTGTTGATTCTCTGATTTCTTTCTCATACTGTTCATCTTTTGTATAGAGGAGGGCTACTAGTTTTTTGAGTTAATCTTGTATCCAGCCACTTGACTAAAGGTGTTTATCAGCTGTAGGAGATCTCTGGTAGAATTTTTGGGGTCATTTATGTATACTACCATATCATCTGTGAATATTGACACTTTGACTTCTTCCTTTCCAATTTGTATCTTCTTGATTTCCTTTAGTTGTTTTATTATTCTAGCTAGAACTTTGAGTACTATGTTGACTAAGTGTGGATTTTTTTCACCTTTTATTTTCCAAGACAGAGTTTCTCTGTATTGTTTTGGAGCCTGTCCTAGAACTAGCTCTGTAGACCAGGCTAGCCTCTAACTCATGGAGATCTGCCTGCCTCTGTCTCCTAAGTGCTGGGATTAAAGGCATGTGTCACCAACACCTGGCCATAAGTATGGATTTTAAGTGTTAATCTTTTACAGAATCTTCTTTTTAGTCCTATCTGCTATAAACAAACTGTCTAAAAGTAATTACTAGTTCCATCAGCTGTACAAAGTGTCACAACAGTGTGGCAGATTGTACTGTTGGGCAATAGAGATTTTGGGAGTGTTTAATGCCATATATGGATAGACAGACAGCAGGATAGCAAGGACTCTGAGGAAAGTTCAGACCTGCATGACAGAGAGCAAAGACCTTTTTATAAGTTTCAGGAAAAGCAGGGATGTTTGATGAAGGGAAAAAGCTTGCTTGATCATAATTTTAAGTACAAATACAGACCAGGGAAGCAGGGCATCAGGACCCTTCTGACCTTTGGGGTTTTAAGCATGAGGTATCAGAAAAGTTACCACAGGGATAACTGGCTTGTGGTAGCCAAGAGTTCACAGTCTGTCGCTTTGGGGTCCTCATGCAGAATCACCTATGAGGGTGCAGAGAAACAGAGCTACAGACAGGCATGACTTGAGCAGCAGCTGATGTTGCATCTAGCATACCAGGCTTCTAGACATCTTGGTATGAAGAGCTCTGCTAACAGGATGTAGTGGGCCCAATGCTTCACCCATCACAGTGGGAACTGTGACCTTCTCTCTGGCTACACCTTTGTACAAGGGAACACATGCAGAAAAAGGATTCTGTTCCCCATCTGGGGTGATGTCCCCTATAATTGAGGAATTTGGTTCTGGACCTCAAAGGCCTTCATGAGAGCTGATTCTTTTAGAAAAGAACATTTTGGCTAGTTGCTTTCATAACACACATTTCAGAAGTGGAAAGATAATGAAAAATTTGGATGTATATATAGGGATAATGAAAACCACAAACCTCAAGCACAGTGGGTGAGTTTACTCTGGAAGGGAATATAGAAACTCCAGTCTCCCAGGCAGTTTGTTAGCCATTGCCTTTCAGAGGAGAGAGTGCATTCGAGGTATCTGCGGGTAGCAAAAGAGAAGATCTGTCCTTAGATACATGTGGTGTCTGTTATTGTGCTGGAAACAATGAGGCAAGGTTCAGTGGTGAAAGCCTTTACCAGATGGAACTTATAGAAACATAAGAAAATATATATAAAAACTATAAGCAAATATAGAAATTGTAAGGAAATATATACCAGAGACAGACAGACAGACAGACAGACAGACAGACAGACAGACAGCAAGACAGAGAGAGAATTAGTCACTTGGTCTCATCTCAATTGTCAATCCTGTGATATGGTATTTGAATAGATAAAAGTATCCACTGCTTTCTTATATGGTACATTGTAGAACATTACATGTTATTTCCTGAGTCTGCTTATTTGGGGGAGGCATCTGTGAGCACTAGGAATTAGATTCCAAATTTTCAGAGGATGAATCACAAGTCACCATATCAGACTCCAGTCAGGTCTGATCCTGATTGCTGGTGGCCATTTCAGAGTTTACTTTTAGCTTTCTTGTCTACATTTCTCTCCAATGAGATGAGTGATGGGATTAAGGTCACATTTTTTCTGATACTGTACTCTAGCCGAGAAGAAATATCTGAGGGCTCCAGGTTGGCACTGATCCATCATATTGTCACAGGACTGTAAGCCTAAAAGTCTTTAGCTGCATTAGCAAAGGAAGAGAGTGTGTATCACGGGGTGTGGAAATCTAGAAGGTTAAGCAAGCAGAAGCTCAAGACAGACAACAGAATGACAAACAAGAACAAAGGGACTGTGGGAGCTTAGAGAACTCACACTAAAAATGCTTCCTAGGAATGGAGCCCCCCCCCAGGAGGTCTGTATTAGCCAGGGTTCTCTAAAGGAACAGAACTTGTAGACTGGGGACTTATTAGAGTAGCTTACAGGATGTGGTCTAGCTAGTCCAACAATGACTGTCTACTATCAGAACGTCTAAGAATTCAGTAGTTTTTCAGTCTACAATGCTGGATGTGCAAGGTGCTCTTTGATGTACTCTGGAATGTCAAAGAAAGAAGTCTAAGAGTCCAGTAGTTGTTCAGTTCATGGTGTCTGATGTCCCAGCTGGTCTTCAGTATACTCTGGAAATCAGAGAAGTAGGCTCTGATTCTAGTGAAGGAATGGACTCCCCACTGAGAGTGAGGGCAAGCAGGCTAAGAGCAATGGCTTACTCCTTTTATTTCCTTTATATAGGCTGACACAGAAGGTATGGCCTAAATTATAGGTGGTCTTCCCACTACATAAGATCAGGATTAAAGTCAGACCTTCCGTTTTAAATGATTTAATTAAGAAAAGTCACTCACAAGTGTACACTTGGTATTAACCCCAGATGTAGTCAAGTTGACAACCAAGAATCGCTATCAAAAGATCTATATCAAATTTTGATTTAACCTCTTGATAGCATCTGACTTTGGGGAACGTTTCCTCTACTTCTAAAGAAGTGGCCTTGAAATACCAAGAGTCATTGAGCAGTGCACCATGTGTCTACTGAAAGGATGTCCGAGTTTGGAGGACTATTCTGTCAGGGAGTTGACACACTGTCTTCACTATCTTTAAATGGGTGAATAAATGATTGTGGCAGCTCCAAAGGCAGTTTCATGGGCATTGCTTCTGCTTAGTAATGACAGGAGAAGGCAGGAAGCTCAAAGTTATGTGGTTCTGCTTCATCCTCCAGACAGATGGTGCATTATCCAGGAGGATGGGGGGAAGAGGGTGCAGACAACCGTGAGTCTGATGAAGTAAAATGGAGACAGCCCTCTGGGAGATGACTATGGTGACTCAGTTCAGCTTTATTCCAGACTATAGAAAATATATAGGATTGGAGAGCTGGGGACAAACCCTAATCTGCATTAAGTGGCACATTCCTATCACTAGGCTTCATATGTGGCAGTAGGATCCTGTAGCAGAGCTCCTAGCATAAGTTAGTTACCTAATGTGAAGCAGGGGAGGCTTCTAGCAGGAAATGGTACCCTGCTACACCCTAGAGATAAATCAGACATCTGGGCTTAAAGATATCTTTCAGATAAGGTTGGTGCTTCAGTGTAGGGCCCTGCATGGACCCTGGAGGCACCTTGAGCAACCCTGAAGTGTTGGCTGGAACATCTTGCACCAGAGGAGTTCTTGGTACTCCTCTTGATTTGCTAACACACATCTGCTGGGGAGGAACTAAGCCCAAGAACTTTCATGCTTGACCCTTGGTTGTTTTCCACTGTGCTGTAAGTCAATACAAAAGCCCACTCCATCCCCTCAATAAACAGCATTCGGCATTCAGCATTCCAGCTGCACAAATGACCCACTGTCCTGTTTTTTTATTTCAATCTCTAGGCCTTCACCTGATTGAAACAGATTGTAGCGCAAGCACTACACTCCAGGCCCAGGGACATTCTCCAGATATGGACAGGTAGAAAGCAGGAAGTCCTCCTGAGGAAGTCCTCATGTTCTTGAGCTTTGGAAAAATCTGCCAGACCGTAACAGACTTTAACCTCTGACCAGCAAGGCCTTCAAACAAAGTTACATATCCTTTTGGTGCTAAGTAATCACAGCTTATTTTTTGCCCTTGACCTGTTTGGGAGGTTTTTGGACAGCGCGCATGTCCTGTGTAATTCTGCTTTGTCAATGGTACTTTAAGATTCCTGACTCCAATAATAGGACAGGAAAACAAGATCCAGAATGAAAGGCCTGTTTTTCCACCATGCTTTCTTCAATGATTCTGTGGTTTTCCTTGTCTTTCTATCTCTTCCCCCCCCCAAGGAAAATAACTTTAGTCTATTGGAAGATGGATCCAAATCTGCAATTTAGATTTTAGTGATTCATTGAGCAATTAAACAAATACCTAGACATACATCCCATTCACCAAGTGTTAGGGAATTTAAAATCTGGAAGTAGAGGTAGAAGGCAGCAGTGTCCTTCCATGTGGAGATTCATAGCCTAATATGTGTAGCACATGCTAGGCTCCTCAGCCACTCAATCTCAAAATTCCTTCCAAATCACAGCCATTGTTCCCCATTTGAAAGCTAGAGAAATAAATATGTGGACAAGAATATAGAAGTATTTGGACCACTGGGTAAAAGTATAGAAGTGAGCAGGCATAGTGAAGCACGTAGGATCTGTGCTTCCCCCAGGCTATCTGCTCAGTCCACAAGCTTGGGATCTCATTGGCTTCCCTTTCTAGCCTGAGCTCATATATAGGCATGCATTGTAGAGACTAGGTATTGAGTGCTCTGTCCTGCTCTCTGCTGCTCTCTTAACCTGGGATCACACTGCCATGGGGAAGCACTTCTTGCTGCTCCTGCTGGGCCTCTCCTTGGTGGTTGGCTTCCTGCAAGGTGAGATCCTGGCAGATGGAAGGGGCCAGTGCTGGTGGGCAGACATACTGGTAAAGGGTATTGGGTTTGGGGAGGTCCCGAACAAGATGTAAGACCTGCCTACTTTTATATGAGGACCCCACAGCCCTCATCTCCATATCCTCACATCCATTTCTTCCCCTTCCCTCTGCTGTGTACAGTGTGGGTTTCTCCAATTCCCCCTCCTCCCCTGTCATGCCTGTGCTCCTTGTGCCCTTTCTGCCGGGTCCTTCAGTTCACCTCTATATTCCTAACAAAGCTTCACAATTCCTCCAGATTACCTATGAATAGACCTAAATTTGTATTGGAGGTGATGCAGGAAGGTACCTGACAGGATGGAGATGATGAAGTGATTGATGGGAGCACTTGTCTGTTACAGGTGGTAGGCTCAAGCTCTCTTCATCATAGATTTGAACTTCCTCCTTGATCCCAGTCCATTCCCAGTATTTGAACTGGGGAAACTTGGCTCTTCTCCAATCCCCTCCTAGGGACCAAGGTCAGGGGCTACCAAGGGGGGGTCAGCTCAGCATACATCCAGCTCTTTCCTTGGTGATTGTTTCTTATTCATGGATTATAGCCACAGGCTCAGCTCCTGTCCGATGCTTTAGAGGATGCTCTGAATGAACCTCTCATCCTTGCTTTTGCCTTTTCAGCTCTGACATGTTTGCAGTGTGACTTGCTAAACTCTGACGGGGTGTGTGAGAAAGGAGAAGCCACCTGTGAGGCTAAAGATGACCAGGAATGTGGCATAATGGTAGTCTCTGAAGGTTTGTCAAGCCTGGGACATGTGGGGTGATCCTGTTTGCTGCTTAGGAATGAATCAGCCCTCTTTATAATCCTGGGTACATAGCAGAGACTGGGATTCTGTGTTTCTGTGTAAATTCAGGAGAAGTCTTCTTCCCATTTGCTACAGGTTGCCTACCAGCACCTTTGCCAGATGAAGAAACTTTTTTGAGGTGGGGGTCTCTGCATGGTCTCTAGAGATTTCTGGAAAACATATTCAGGAATGAGAGGATTTGAACTGTGAAATTTCAGGCAGTAATATTGGGGATGGGAGGCATGCATGCATGCTACATTACAGGTGGATAACTACAGTCACCTGAGTGTGGCTGGCAAACATTTCACCAGGGAGTGTAAGTCTCCTCATTTTGTGAGACTCTGATTTCCAAAATGTTTATGTTTGACCCCCTTTTTTGTTTGTTTTTGGTTTGTGTAGGTCATCATATCCTGTTTGGGCAGCAGGATTGTTCTTCCAGGTGTTTAAATAATACTTTCACCCATTATAACCTAACACTGGATTTTACATGTTGCCATGACCAATCTTTGTGTAATGAGTTTTAGAGGCTGGGTCCTTTCTTGCCCAGTTCTGCTGCAGGTGAGTCCTTATTTCCTCCCTGTCCTCTCAAGTCTTATGACACTGAATCATTGCCTATCCCTGTCCCCTGCCTTGAATTGGCATCAGCTGCTGATATTTCAATAATCCAGTTGGGAATAGAGCAATGTTCTCTGCTTCCCCAAATCCCAAGTGCTTTCTCCTTTTAGATTCTTGCTTCCTTCTTTTCCTTCCTCCATCCTCCATAACTCACTGATATTTGCCCCCACTTTCCTCTGTTCCTCTCACTTTTCTGTTATCAACACTGTTTTATACTAGTGAGTTTGACAGACCTCACAGCCCTCTTCATGAACCTTCAGATTAGTGGTGCCTCTTCTTCCAAAGTTCTAGCAGACATTAGTTGCAGTGTCTCTCTTCATTCTTCTTCACTGAATGAAGACATATGCTATGATTTCTCACTGCTGTGACCTGAGTACAGCAGTATAATACAGCAATGATATACTTTAATTTATGATTTCAGAGGTTTTCATCATGATGGGGGGGATGTAGTGGACCAGAACTGTTCACATTTTGGGTGTAGAACACTCAGCTGAGCATAGTAGGAAGGGATGAGGACAGGATACACTCTCCAAGGCCATGGTGCTTGCTTTCTCCCATTCAGCCTGTAACTCCCTTAATAATATATCCAAAATTTGAATGTATTAATGGCTTAAATAGTCTAATTAGGTCAGAGATATCATATCCTATCCTTGTTTAGAATGTGACAGACACACCCAGAGCAGTATTTGAGGACTCCCTTAGACATCCTTGATACAATCAAGTTCATGGTAGAGACAGACTAGTCATCACATGGGCTGAAGTCACTGCCATATCCAATTCTGTTTTGTGTGTGCATGGAAAGGTGGCCCAGTTTAGCTTTATCCCTAGTAAATTACATAAATTTGAAGTTGATGTTGTTTGTGTCTTTATTTTCATATTTTTTCTAGCACATTGGATACTAATCTTAGAAAATACAGACAAATTAGAAAATGCTGTCTAAGGAAGCATGGTTAGTAATCCCATCCCATCCTGCAAAGACACAGCTTGTTTATATGTTCAGGCATATATTCCAAAGTTTTAAAATCTTTGATAAAGTCTGGCATGTATTTACATATGAGTATTTATACACTTACAAATATTAAAATCTTTTGTTTTTCAGCACTGTTCACTGAATCCTGTCTCTAGAGCATGCAAGCAAGCATTCTACTACTGACCCTGTCATGAACCCTATATCTTGGTCTTTCCATCATATGCCTTGCATCTTTTGTAGTCTTAGTGAATCTTACTCTATTATATTTGATACTCTGTCATTCTTGTGTACCTTTAAAAGTTTAATTGTTAATTCTGTGTAATTGTCTAAATTACTTTTAATTGCAAAGTATTTACATTTATTTATTTTGTGTGTGTTTCTGTGTTGATACGCCGTGATGTGTGTGGAGGTTCAAAGTGAACCTGCAACAGTCAATTCTCTCCTTCCACCATGAAGACCAAACTCTGGTCAGGCTTAGTGGTCAATGCACTCATACTCTGTTTCATATTATCTCTCCTCGAGTAAAAATCACACACTTGGAGGGGGGGGGACACTGGATAAAGTTATTTGTCACTAAGCCTGATGACCTGAGTTCAGTTTCTGGGACCTTCATGGTAGAAGTAGAAAATGAATTCATACAAGTTCTTCTCTTACCTTCATAAGCTGACCATTGCAAGACACAAATGCACACACACATGCACACACACATTCATAGTGAAAAAGATAAACAATGAATGCAGTGAAAAATAATTCAATTATAACATTGTTCTTTTATCCCTTCCACAATCTCTCCTTTATTCTACCTTTCCATTCTCCTTCCCATTTAACCCTTTTGTTCGTTATTTTCATTTAACCCATGATATCTCTGCATTCTATTTTTTTTGAAGTCCCACTCTCCCATGGCCCTTTACTAATTTCCTGATGTTTGTGGGTATTCCAAATGAAGTACACATGTCTGAAAAATAAAAGCTAATGCCCATGAATAAAAGAAATGAAATACCAAAGAAATAAATCTTCCAGTCAACAAATGGGTAAATAGAATGAAGAAGTAGTTTTCAAAAAGAAGGATGAAAAAGAGGATGAGAGAAAGAAACACAAATGGCAAATAAGTTTTTAACAAATTGTTCAAGACTAGGGAGCAGGGATGGCTCTCCCTAGGAACAGGAATTAGAATCAATAGTTATGGAATGTGAAGATCAAAGAAGGAACAAGAGGGAAGTTGGCAAGGGAGGGGATACTGCAAGGGACAGCTAAAACTAAGGGTCATTTGAGGGGCCATATGGAAACTTAATGCAGTGGAAACTTCCTATAATATGTACATATATAAAGGCAAGCTAAATGAAATTGCCAAATAATGGGACAGACATAGAACCAGCTGTACATTTCTCATCACCAAATGAAAATTATAGAGCTAGGACTGTGTTCCATCTAATTGAGTTGTTAGTCAAAGGAGTCCCGTGGTGTGGTGGTTTGAATGAAAATGGCACTCAGGGGGTCATTGAGAGTGACACTATTAGGAGGCGTGGCCTTGTTGGAGTAGGTGTGGCCTTGGAGGAACTGTGTCATCAGGGGTGGACTTTGAGGTTTCAAGTGCTCAAGCCAGGCCCAGTTCCACTGTCTTTCTGCTGCCTGCCATGCCAAATACAGAACTCGAAGCTCCTCCAGCACCATGTCTGCCAATATACTGCCATGCTTCCCACCATGATAATGGACTATACCTCTGAAACTATAAGGCAGCCCCAATGAAATGTTTTCCTTATTAAGCGTTACCATGATCATGGGTTACATCTCAGTAACAGAAATCCTAACTAAGACACATGGGAACCCTCAAACAACCCAGCCTCTTGCCAGTAAGTGACTGTCCACAACTGATGACATGGTGCTATTATTGAAAACAACACCTTCATAAGTCATTGCATGTGGAGAAATAGAGATACTTCCTACCTAGAGTCTTCATCCCTATGGACTAATAATATGCATGTTCAAGAAGGTACTTTGCATGCTACTGAAGGAGAAAGGTAGATACTAACCCAGGTATAAACCCTTTGATCCACAACAGTGGCCTGCCTGCAAGACACACTGCTGCAATAGTGACACAACGCTTGTGGGAGTAACCAACCAATATCTGATTAGATTTAAGGCCAACTCCAAACAAAGCTTATGAGAGTAACCAACCAATACTTGATTAGATTTAGGGCCAACTCCAACCAAAGCTTGTGAGAGTAACCAACCAATATATGATTAGATTTAAGGCAAACTCCAAGAGAAGGAACCCATGCCCAATGCTGCTTGGGTGGCCAAAACCGTGAGATTAGATAGGTCAGGGATCTAGGGGAAAACCAAATACTACTGTTCTGCTAAAGCAGTTTCTCAACCTACCTAATGCTGCAACAATTCTTTATGTTGTGGTGACTCCCCCCATAAAATTATCTTCATTGCTACTTCATAATTATAAAATTCTACTGATATGAATCATAATGTAAATATCTGAATCTAGGATATATGATATGTGCTTCCTGTGAAAGGGTCCATTCAATGCCCAAAGTAGTTGCAACCCTGTACCAGGCTTCTTCTTTTAGGCCACCAACCAGTTCCCCAACTATGGCATGAAGACTTAATATTAGTTATGTAGTCTCAGCCTTATCTTATGTTCATTTCTTGCTAGCTTTTATAATTTAACCTATTTCTCTTTATCTATGTTTCACCTCAGGGCTTTTTACCTTTCTTCCTCTGTGTGTCCTACTCTGTCCAGCCGGCTGGCAGCTGCCTGGCTGTCTGGCCTTGGACATTTCCCTCTCTTTCTCCCTTATACTCTTCTCGTTCTCTCTCTCTCTCTCTCTCTCTCTCTCTCCTCCTATTATTTCTGCTCATAGCCCAACCTATCTCTCTTTTGCATAGCTATTGGCCATTCAGCTTTTTATAGACCAATCAGGTGCCTAAGGCAGGCAAGGTGAAACAAATGCAAACCATCTTTACATAAATTAAGAAATGCAGCACAAATCAGAGGAACATCACCCTTTACAATAGCTGCAATTAACATAAACTATCTTTGGGTAACTATAACCAAACAAGTTAAAGACCCATATAACAAGAACTTTAAGTCTTTGATGAAAGAAACTAAAGAATACATCAGAAAATGGAAAGATTTCTCATGCTGTTGGACAGGTAGGCTTAACATAGTAAAAATGGCAATTTTACTGAAAGCAATCTACAGCTTCAATACAATAGTCATTAAAATCCCAGCAAAATTCTTCACAGACCTTGAAAGAACAATACTCAACTTCATATGAAAAACAAAAAACCCAAGATAGACAAAATGATCTTATACAATAAAGGAACTTCTGGAGGCATCACCATACCTGTCTTCAAACTTTAGTATAGAGCTATATTAATTAGAACAGCTTGGTATTGGCAGAAAAACAGACAGGTGGACCAATGGAATTGGATATTTATCCACACACCTATCAATACCTGATTTTTGACAAAGCAGCTAAAATTATATAATGGAAAAGATAAAGCCTCTTCAACAAATGGTGCTGGTGTAACTGGCTGTCGACATGTAGAAGGATGCAAATAGATCCATATCTATCCCCATGCACAAAACTCAAGTCCAAATGAATCAAAGACCTCAACATACCTCATATAAGACAAAGTGGGAATTAGACTTGAATGCATTGGCAGAGGAGACCACTTCCTAAATATAACACCAGTAGCATGGATACTGAGAGCAACAATGAATAAATGGGACCTCCTGAAACTGAAAGCTTCTATAAAGCCAAAAACATGGCCATTCCAACAGGTATAAGATGGTATCTCAGAGTTGTTTTGATTTGCATTTCTCTGTTGACTAAGGAATTTCCTTAAGTGTCTTTCAGCCATTTGAGATTCCTCTGTTAAGAGTTCTCTGTTTAGTCTGTGCCCCATGTTTTAATTGGATTATTTGGTCTTTTGAGATCTAGTTTATTGAGTTATTTGTATATTTTGGAGATCAGTCCACTAAGATGTGAGATTGGTAAAGATCTTTTCCCATTCTATAGGCTGCTGTTTTGTATGAAAGTTCCCCAATAAATACTTCATTTTTATAAGTTACCTTGGCCATGGTGTCTCTTCACAGCAATAGAACAGTGACTGAGACAAGTAGGTACCAGGGAGTGTCATATTGCTGTGACAAGCCTGTGGAAGGGATGTGGACATTGGGATTTTACATTAGAAAGATTGAACTCTGTAAGTGAGGATTAGCAGGCTTGTCCCATACTTTTTTTTATCTATTCTTCTCTCATCTAATGAATCCCAAATGCAGCCTCACTATCCTCTACTCTTCCCATCCTCTTACCTCCTCTCCCTACCAGACAGATCCACTGCTCCTCCATTTCCTTTTAGAAAAGAGCAGGCCTCCCAGTGTTGTCAACTGAACTCAGCATAACAAGATGCAACAAGACCAGGGAACTGGATGAGGCAACCCATTAAGAGGAAAAGGGTCCCAAGAACAGGCAAAAGAGTCACTTCCACCATTAGGAGCTTCCCCAAACCCCAAGATAAACAACCACAGCATGTATGCAGAGGACCTAGCACAGACCCATGCAGGCTCCATGATTTCCACTTCAGTCTGTGAGCCCTATGGACCCAGCTTATTCAATTCTGTGGGCCCCTCTGGCCCCTGCAGTCCTTCCTCCTCTCTTCAGCAGGGTTCTCCAAGACCCACCTAATGTTTAGGTGTTGGGCTGTGCATCTGCTCCCAGAAACTGGTAGATGAAGCCTCTTTGATGATGACTGGGCCAGGCACAGATCTGTGAGTATGACAGAATATTATTTAATTGACTTTTTTGGGAGGGGTCAGTCATATTTGGTTCTACCCTAGATCACTTAGCCATTCATCTTCCAGTTCCTGGCAATCCAGGCAGTGTCAGGCATGGGCTTCTTCTTATGACATGGTCTGCAGGTTAGACCAGTCATTGGTTGGCCACTACCACAAGCACTGAGTCACCATTGCCCCAGCACATATTACAGCCAGGGCAGGTATGGGTTTCGGATGATTAAGTCAAGATGCCGATTTCTGGGTTTGTCTTTGTTGCATGTGTGTTTTGTCCCTTGGTCCCTGTTTTCTCTTTGGTCTTCTGGCCTGTGGTTGAGCTGGAATTCCCATGTTAGTTGTATGCAGGAGTTCTGATGGCCTTCATGGCCCCTGATTTGGCAGTCCAGGTTACTTGGAGGGTGGTACAAGGTGACTAGGAGGGGAGGGGCCATTGGGGATAGTATTCTGGGGAGCACAAAGTAGAGGAAGTCTCTGTGTGGGCAGCCTACTGATGGTCAATGTGGTCTCTGGTCCAGCAGGGAGTCTCCAAATGAGTTACAGGATGGGGTATGGTGATAAGGAGGGAAGGGGATTGTGGGAAACCAAAGAGTGGAAGCAGTTCACCTGCGGGCAGCCTTCCTTGTCTTCTGGCAGGCGTGGCCTGTAGTTGGACAGGGGATGTTTGCCTGAGGGAATTGAGAGAGTAGGAGAGATCCCAGAGCTGCTGGCCTACCTATCTTCTGGCAGGCATGGCCTGTGGTTGCACAGCAGGGTGTTTGTTTGAGGGAGTGGAGAGAATGGGGAGGTCTACAGGAAGGCAGCCTAGCTGGTCTTCCGGTAGGTATGGCCTGTAATTAGGCAGCCATAATCTGCCCAAGAGAACTGGAGTGGGGAAGGGGAAAGTTAGCTGGCTGCCTTGTAGGAGTATGAAAGACAGTAGTGATGAGAACAGTGCTGACTGTGGAGGGCCAGCTCAAGAGATTCCAGATGGGAACAGTATCTATAAGGATAGATACCATTCTTCCAGTGTTTGGCAAAAATGTGGCTTCTTTTTGTCTTTGTCCTAAGAATCTGCCTGAGGCTAAATTGAAGAGTTTTGGGCTAATGTCATTGGCTGAGGAGATCTATGCCAATGTCTATGCCAATGCCATGTCTATGATCATTAATGATCACTCTTATGCAAATCTATATGAAAAAGAGCAAGAAGGACAAAAATAAACACAAAATGTACAGTTTGAAGAGAAAAGGAGCACCAGGGGATGTAATACTGGAGTCAAGCCTTGTGCTTAAAGAGATAAGAACTTTAAGGAAAGGCCCGGTGCTAAATAGGATAAAGGAGATGTTGCTGGTCTTTAGCCTACCAGCTCCTGAGTAATTTATTATGAAAGCTCAGCCTTATCTTAGGCTTGTTCCCAACTAGCTCTTAGAACTTAAATTAACCCATTCATATTAATCTATTCTGCCATATGTCTCATTATCTCTCCTCACTACCATACATCTGACTTCCTCTACATAATACCTGGCCAGTCTCCTGCACCTCAGATTCTTTCTCAGAGTTTGTATCTCTGTCTGGAGAGCCAGCCTATCCTCTCCTGCCTAGCCATTGGCCACTCAACTCTTTATTAGATCAATCAGAAGGTGCCTTAGGTAGGCAAGAAAGGACAAAGACACATCTCTTTATATAGTATACAAAAAGATTATTCTAACAAGGGACGACAACCTCAAGAAAAGACCCCATCCAGTTAATTCTGCAACCTGAGAAAGGAATGGTGTAAACCACAACAGAAGGTTTATTGCAAATATAATCAAAGGAGTGGGCAGTTTTCCACCCCAGCAGACAGCAGAACTTGACAGCATTGACCACATGGTTTCGACTCTATCAAGAAAAATACAGTGATGTGATACTATTCCTCTGAGGTCAAACAAAGCTGCTGAGGGCAGGGGTGTGGCAAGGAAGTCTCTGAATGGTTGCCCAGAGAGGCCTTTGGGTGAAGCTATAAAGGTGTAACTTAGATTGTGTTGGAGACCCCAAGACGTTGGAGATGTCAAGGATATGGGGTACCTGCCAAGGAGAGTTGCAGACAGGGTTTGGAACCAGCTCGAGGGAGAGAGGTATGTTACAGCCAACAAAACTGGAAGGAATGAGAGATAAGAAGAACCATCTAATAAGATTTGAAATTGGGCACAGAGATACAGATTTTGGAGTTTTCTTTGCTGGTTAATGGTCTTGCTTTGGTCCAGCATTTACTCACTATTTCCCCTTTCCTGCTTTTCTTTTCTTTTTTTTTTTTTTGTAATGGTAATGAGTATTCTGTGCCATTGTATATTGGAAGTAAGTCACCTGTGTTTCAGTTTTACAGGGAGTTTACTGTTAAGAGAAAAGGTCTTAGAAAAGACTTTGGACTTTGGGCTTTGAAACAGTTGAAACTGTAAGACTATGGGGACTTTTGAAGTTGGATTAAATGTCTTTTGCATTTTAATACATGGCTTCAAGCCTTTGGGGACCAGGGAGTGATATGTGGTAGTTTGAATACAAATATCCTCCATAGGCTCATGTATCTTAATGTTTGGATCCAAGTTAGCAGACCTATTTGGGAAGGATTAAGATGTGTAGCCTTGTGGGAGAAGATGTGTCCCTAGGGCTTTGGATTTTAAAATCTCATACAGGCCCAATCTTACTCTTTCTGTCTTTAATTTCTAGCTTAGATGTGAGCTCTCAGCTACTGCTCAGTGACAATTTGCCTTCTGCCATGCTCCCTATCATGGACTAATCCTTTTCTGAACTGTAAGCAAGCCTCCAATTAAATTCTTCCATTTGTAAGTTGCTTTGGTCATGGTGTCTTCTCACAGAAATAGAACAGTAAGTAAGGTACTAGCAAAAATGGTCTAATTTAGTTTATTTATTTTGAAAATTTGAGAGCACTCTCATTATGAATTGGCCAGGCTGTAAGTGCCTCCAAATCCTAAGTGCTATAATTACAGATGTGCTAAATAGCATGCCTAGCAATTTTTGAAAATAAAAGTATTATTTAGAGTTTTATTCTAAGAATGATTTTAAAATGAGTTAATTCCCCTGTTCAGGACTTATTGAGTAATGTTTTGAAATACTTCTGTTGTTCCTGCTTGTAGATGTTGCTCATAGAGTACAAGGCCAGGTGCACTAGGGTAAGATGAGAGTAATTTAGTGGTGGTCGTGATGGTAGTGTGTGTGTGTGTGTGTGTGTGTGTGTGTGTGTGTGTGGTTAGTATGTATTGAGAGAGGAAACAACTCTCATCTCAAATGAATAAAAGAACATTTATTCTGGTGTCAAATATGAGTGATCATAGCCACCAAGCACCCAAATACCATGTTCCAATGTGGTAGCAATTTTATGAAATTTTTATAGTAAAAAAAGCAAAGTGTCATGAATGAAGGCATCTTTTAAACTCATTGGTGGAAACTTCAGATAGCTTGGTCTCAGCAGAGCAGGAAAGGCTGGGTTGTAGCCCTCAGATACTATGGAATGACACTCTTAGTTTTCAGATAGATACTTCTGGTAGCTCAGAAGATTGCACCTGGAAACCATAAGGATTCAGGTTGGGCACAGAGGTAGGAAAAGGGAGGGCAAGAAGGAGGCTGCAGACAGCCTGAGATAAACTTGAAGGAGGCTCGTGACCTGAGACATTCTGACAGCCCCTTTGACTGTTCTCCACTCAAATTAGTCTCTTGTAACTGGGAGGACGGGTAGGCAGACTTGACTTGGGGACCCATTGTGATCCCCAGGTTTGACAGCATAATAGCAGCCACAATGGGATGGAGTGTATGTCCCTCACAGTGAGCTCTTGAAGAGCAAAGATGAAAATTTCCAGCAGCTGTTAGAGTCATTTCATTTCAGGGACATTTCCTTATTTTTCTGTGTAGCATCACCTGTGTGTGTGTGTGTGTGTGTGAGTGTGTGTGTGTGTGTGTGTGTGTGTGTGTGTGTGTGTGTGTGTGTGTGTGTGTGTGTGTTGGAGAAACAGTAAAATGAAAAAAGAGTTCTGACTTTGTTTAAGATAGAATCTGCTCTAGACAAATCTCTTTCTGATCGGTACACCTCAGGCTTTCATGTGCTGTTTGCTTTGGACCTTGTTTTGTTTTTCAACTAGGGATTCATTTCATTTGGAGTAGCTGGTACTTGGTGACTGACTTTGTCTTTCAGAGTGTTCTGCTGAGCAATATTGGGTATTACTGTGAACTAGAGAAATACAGTGGCCATGGTGGTGAGGGAAGAGAGAACTCTGAAATACTGGGAACCTGACCAGTGTTCCTTGTGTGGATGTTTTCAGGGCTGAGCATCTGGTGTAGAATAAGTCACTGCTGTGCTTGACCCCAGGGAAGACTATTTCCCTCTTCTTAGCATTTCTTAGCTGCCTGTAGTTCTTTCTTAGAGTTGAGTTGTCCTGGGATTTCCCTGTCAACTTTGACATGTCTGTTGTTGTCCTCATTCATCTTAGGTGGTGATGTTTCTGAAACTTTATGGGAATAGCTTCTGGCAATACTAGGAGACACAGTCTCTTAGAAACTCCCATATCCTCTGACTTTTAGAAGTTTTTCACAGTGATCCATGAGCCTTAGGTGTGGGGTTGTTTCATAGATGTATGTATGCCCTGGGAATGGGCTCCAGAACTCTACATTTGATTAGTTACAGTTTTCTGTAACAGTCTGTCCATTGCTAAGGTAAGTTTGCTTACTGAGGGGTGAGGACTGCACTTATGTGTGGATATTAGGACAAATATTTAGAATGTAGTTAGGAATATACTGGCTTAGTAAAGCCAAGGTTTTAGGTTCTCTTCCAAGATCATGACTTCACCTGGCTCTGGGTAGTTGGCTAGGTTTCCAGACGAGGCATGATTTCCCTCTTCTCAAGTAGCTCTTTAGACCAACTATAAAGTTGTTGGCTACTACCTCAGTATGCATGAAAAACAACCATTTTTAAAAGTTAAAAAAATTGTAAAAAGTGGTATACCTGATATGCTAACACTGAAAACAAAATGATACAAATGGTTTGACACCAACTACAATAGACAAAAGAAAGAAAGAAAAATGAGAACAAAGCACTGGGCAAGGAGTAGATAGTAACAATAAATATGTTCTATATTAATCAATTTTTGTCAACAGTCACCCCCAAGTATCAATGGTCTCAGTGAATGAATTAAAAGATTTCCAGAGAGTATATAAAGATGAAACACAATTATCTACATGACATCTCTTTATAAGCTTACCGGTTGGTTGATTGGTTGATTAATAACTGATTGCAAAGCTGGAGTTTAGTCCTTTATGGATATTAGGCAAACACTACACCACTGGGATATACTACCTAACCCAAGAAATCACAGAGACATATAAGGTTAATGTGTGGAGAAATATAGTCATGTTAGCACTCACCTGAACAAAACAGGAGCTTATGTTTGGATTTTAGACACAGCAAACTACAAGGCAAGGGAAATCTCCCAGGATAAAGTTTTACATAAAGATAAAGGGGTCAATTTTACAATAAGGCATGACAATTCTTCACACATGCACCTCAAAGCCAATCATACAATGCAAATCAAAGGTATTACACACTCCTCTTAAGTTCATGTGGAACAAATAGTCAGACTCCATTGTAGGCAATAAAAAACAGTTTGCCAAATTAAAAAATAAAAATTACATAATGCTCTTAAACCACAATGGAATTAAACTCAAAATAGCAACTGAGAAATTCTCAAATACATAGAAATTAAGTGTTCCAATAACATTTCTTCAAAAGAAATGCAGAAGTGTTTTGAAGTGAGTAAGAATTCAACTTATCTCCAGGTGGTGGTGTTGTACACCTTTAATCCCGGCACTTGGGAGGCAAACACAGGTGGGCATACTCAGTGAGTATGAGGGGAGCCTTGTCTACAAAGTGAGTTCCAGGATAACCAGGGCTACACAGAGAAATCTTGTCTGGTAAAACCAAAAACAAATAAACAAACAAAAAGCTTATCAAACTTTGTAGAATGCAGTTAAAGTTAACTGAGACATTTATATCATCAAATGCAAGATCCAGTAGAAAAGATAACCTGCTTTTAAATGACCAAAGAGCTCTATATATGCACCCCAGCAACACATTCTCTCTCTCTCTCTCTCTCTCTCTCTCTCTCTCTCTCTCTCTCTCTCTCTCTCTCTCTCTCTCTCTCTCACACACACACACACACACACACGAAACACGGCCACATCATATCCCATCAGGAAAACACAAATCAAATAAGAGCATGATAATGATATAACTCCAACATCTATTAGAATGGTGACAGTCAAGAACATGGCCACACTAAACATCCATAAGCATGTAGAGGACAGGAGCTCTTATTCATTGCTGGCGGACTTGCAAAATGGGACAATCACTTCAGAACATAATTTAGCAATTTCTTGTAAAGTCAAGCACTTGTGAAACCTTCATGCTCCATGTTCCTTCTCTGGAAGCCTTTGAATTCGAAGTCACCATCTCCCATTTCTGAATCCTAGGATGAGCAGGCATTTTCCATGTTGTATATAGAGAAGTTTCTGGAGGACCAGAAAACTACACCTCACACACTTGCACATACAGGAGATAGGGGAAGGAAGCTATCTGACTCAGCTGTAGCTAGACAACTGGGCAGCCTGAGCTTCCCATATTATCGTACATCTGGCTTTTTGAAAAAGAAAAGGGCATTTCCTCCTTGTGCTGATGTTGAAGATTACTTCCTGTACTCCAGATATATAATAGGATCAAGTGGCCATCCTTTACAATACCTCAAGCCACCATCTATCATCCAACATGAATCCAGCAGCAAAAATCGGCACACTGCTCATCGTGACCTTATCCCTTCTCATCTCCGTGGAGGGTGAGTTTCCACCGTGGGAGTGGAGGGAGGTCTTAGGGTGCTGTTACCTAAACCACTGTCCTGCACTCAGGCTTCACAGCTCAACTCTGAAGACTGAGGTTTTAAGCATTAGGGAGAGCATGTGATATGCTAACCAAGAAGAAATTAGAAGAATCACAGAGAAACAGGACAGCAATTTTCAGACCTCCAGTTTTTGAAGTTTTATGCATAGGTTTCCACTTTATTTCCCCCTTTCTTGAAGCATTGCTGTCTGTGTCTACTCAACACTGTCCTCTATCCCTTTCTTTTCTCCTGTGACTCCTCCATGTATTGATGTATTGTGCAGGTGTTTGGTCAGGACAGATTTAAATATATATATATATATACATATATATTATTTTTCTTATTTTATATATTGTTCCCAGTTACCTCTCCCTCCTTCCTCCCATGCCTCCCAAGTCCCCTTATATCCCATTCCCTCCCAACCCCACTCCACAAGGAGGGTGAGGCCTTCCAGGAGGAATCATCAAAATCTGTCAAGTCCCCTGCCTCTAGGCTAAGGGGGTATCCCTCCAGAGGATTGTACTCCCAAAGTCCTTTTGTGCACCAGGGATACATCCTGGTTCCACTGTCAGAGGTTCCTTAGACTGCCCAGGCCTTCTAACTGAGACCCATGTTCAAGAGTTGGTTCAATGCTGGATTCCCAGCTATCAGTCTGGGGACCCATTAACTCCCCCTTGTTCAGGTCAGCTGTCTCTGTGGGTTTCTGTAGCCTGGTCTTCTCACCATTTTCTTATCACTCTTCCCTCTCTGCAACTGGATTCCAGGATTTCAGCTCAGTGTTTAGCTGTGGGTGCCTGCTTCTTTTTCTGTCAGATACTAGATGAGGGCTCTATGATGACAGATAAGGTAGTTATCAATCTCATTATCAGGGAAAAGTGTTTAAGGTAGCCTCTCAACTGTTGCTTAGATTGTTAGTTGGGGTCATTCTTGTAGGTCTGTGGACATTTCTCTAGAGTCAGTTTTCTCTTCAAACCTATAATGGCTCCCTCTTTTATGGTATCTCTTTTTTTCCCCTGTTCTCATCAATTTGTCCCCCAACTCAATCTTCCTGGTCCCACATGTTTCCTCTCTCCCCTTCGCTTTCTCCTAACTCTGCCCCCCCAATATGCTCAGGAAATCTTGTTCCTTTCCCCTTCTGTGAGGGATCTGATATGAATCTCTCAAGTTCCTCCTTGTATCCTAGTTTCTCTGGCAGTGTGAATTGTAGGCTGGTGAACCTTTGATTTATGTCTAAAATCCATATATGAGAGAGTACATACCATGTTCCTCTTCTTGTTACTGGGTTACCTCACTCAGGATGGTTTCTTCAAGTTCCGTCCACTTGCCTGAGAATTTCAAGATTCCATTGTTTTTTTCCGCTGAGTAGTATTCCATTGTGTAAATGTACTACATCTTCCTTATCCATTCTTTAGTTGAGGGGCATCTAGGTTGCTTCCAGGTTCTTGCTATTACAAATAATGCTGCTATGAACATAGTTGAACAGATGTCTTTATTGCATGAATGTGTATCATATGGTTATATGCCTAAGAGTGGAATTGCTGGGTCCATTTTCCTGGGGAACTGCCAAATGTCTGTACAAGTTTGCACTCCCACCAGCAGTGGAGGAGTGTTCCCCTTTCTCCACATCCTCTTCAGCATAAGTTGTCATTGGTGTTTCTAATTTTAGCCATCCTGGCAGGAGTAAGATGGTATCTCAGAGTTGTTTTGATTTGCATTTCCCTGATAGCTAAGGTTGTTGAGCACTTTCTTAAGTGTCTTTCAGCCATTTTGGATTCCTCTATTGAGAGTTCTCTCTTCAGTTCTGTACCCTACTTTTTAATAGGGTTATTTGGTGTTTTGGTGACTAGTTTCTTGAGTCCTTTGTATATTTTGGAGATCAGCCCTCTGTTAGATGTGGGGTTGGTGAAGATCTTTTCCCTGTCTGTGGGTTGCCATTTGGTCTTGTCAACTGTGTCCTTTGCCTTACAGAAGCTTCTCAGTCTGAGGAGGTCCCATTTATTAATTGTTGATTTCAATGTCTGTACTACTGGAGTTATGTTCAGGAAGCAGTCTCCTGTACCAATTTGTTTAAGGGTACCTCCCACTTTCTCTTCTAAGAGGTTCAGTGAGGCTGGATTTATGTTGAGGTCTTTGATCCATTTGGACTTAAGTTTTGTGCATGGCGATAGACATGGGTCTATCTGCAGTCTTTTCTAGACACCATCATCCAGTTGTGCCAGCACCAGTTTTTGAAGATGCTTTCCTCTTTCCATTATATAATTTTAGCTGTTTTGTCAAAAACAAGGTGTTGGCAGGTGTGTGGGTTCATATCAGGATATTTGATTCGACTCCATTGGTCTACCTGTCTAATTTTGTGTCAATACCACGCTTTTTTTTCAGGACTACAGCTCTATAGCAGAGCTTGAAGTCAGGGATGGCAATGCCTCCTGACGTTCTTTTATTGTACAGAGTTGTTTAGGCTATTCTGGGTTTTTTGTTTTTCCATCTAAAGTTGAATGCTATCCTTTCCATGTCTGTGAAGAACTTTGCCAGTATATGGATGGGGATTGCATTGAATCTGTAGTTGCTTTTGGTAAGATTGCCATTTTTACTATGTTTAGCCTACCTATCCAAGAGCATGGGAGATCTTTCCATTTTCTGGTATCTTCTTTAATTTCTTTCTTTAAAGACACAAACTTCTTATTGTATAGGCCTTTTACATGTTTGGTAAGTGTTACCCCAAGATAGTTTATGTTGTTTGTGACTATTGTAAAGGGTGATGTTTCTCTGATTTCTTTCTCAGCCCCTTTATTGTCTGTATATAGTAGGGCTACTGATTTTTTTTTTTTGAGTTGATCTTGTATCCTCCTAATTTGCTGAAGATGTTTATCAGCTGTAGGAGTTCCCTGGTAGAGTTTTTCGGGTCACTTATGTAAACTATCATATCATCTGCAAAAAGTGACAGTTTGACTTCTTCCTTTCCAATTTGTACCCCCATGATCTCCTTTTGTTGTCTTATTGCTCTAGCTAGAACTTCAAGTGCAATATTGAAGAGATATGGGAGAGAGAGAGAGGGCAGCCTTGTCTTGTTCCTGATTTAGAGGAATCGCCTTAAGCTTCTCTCCATTCAGTTTAATGTTGGCTGTTGGTTTACTGTATAGTGCTTTTATTATGTTTAGGTATGTTCCTGTTATCCCTTTATCATGAAAGGGTGTTAGATTTTGTCAAAGGGTTTTTCAGCATCTAGTGAGATGATCATGTGGTTTTTTCTTTTTCAGTTTGTTTATATGGTAGATCACATTGTTAGATTTTCATATGTTGAACCATCCCTGCATCCCTTGGATTGAAGCATACCTACCTATATTTGAAGACAGAATTAAAAAAAAACTAGAGAGAAACAATTATATGTGTGTAGACATATATATCATTTGCGTGTGTGTGTGTGTGTGTGTGTGTGTGTGTGTGTGTGTGTATTATGGTTTCCAGTTTAGTTTGCTTATTGGATTCTTGAGTGTGAGAATAAGTGGGCCTCTGCTTCTTGTACCTTCTCTTGGGCTCTTTTCCTGTTTGTTAGTGTTTTGTCCAGTTTTGTTTCTTTGGGAATTTTACATCATGCACAGTAATCCCACTCATTTCTCCTTCTCCTCTGCAGGTTCCAGAACTCAGCCTAATATTTGGTTGTGGGTCTCTGCATCTGCCTCCATCAGTTACTGGACTCCTCTCTGATGACAATTGGGTCAGGCACCAATCTGGTCATAAGATATGGTCAGTTTTGGCTACTTATCCACTATTGTTGGGAGTCTAAGCAGAGGTGCTCCTGATAGATTCCTGAGAAATTCTCCTGTGCAAGGCATCCACATGATGCAAGATGCCTATTTAATGAGAGACAAAATGTTAGTGGATTTGGATGGGAGAGGAGGTGGGGGAAACTGAGAGGAGTAGAGAAAGGGAATTTTTTTTATTTTAAAAATATTTTTGGTTTTTTGAGACAGGGTTTTTCTGTGCAGCCCTGGCTGTCCTAGAACTAGCTCTATAGACCAGGCTGGACTTGAATTCACAGAGATTTGCTGCCTCTGCCTTCCAAGTGCTGGAATTAGAGGCATATGCCTACATTACCCATCAAGAGGAGAAATCTTGTCAGAATATATTTATATGAAAAACTACTATTTTCAATACAAGAAAATAACAAAATAAAAATTTGTATATCTTATTTTATGCAAAGAAAAAGATCCAAGGTATTAATAAAAAAGAAAATACTTTCTGTGCCTTTAATCTGGGTTTCTTCTCCTTCTTCTTTTCCTATCATTTGTAGATTTGGTCATTTCATGGT
Source organism: Cricetiscus sungorus (assembly GCA_030556225.1). NCBI lineage: Eukaryota > Metazoa > Chordata > Mammalia > Rodentia > Cricetidae > Cricetiscus > Cricetiscus sungorus. The sequence continues at coordinate 40,911,940 of JANBXA010000740.1, read as the reverse complement.
GTCCTGGATTTTCTGTGCCTGATGTATTTACTTATTTATTTTAGATTTAATATTTTCCTTGACTAAAGTACCCATTTCCTGTCTCTTGTCTTCAATGATGAGATGCTGTCTTCCATCACTGGTATCTGTTGGTGATTCTTGCCTTTGTGGTTCCTGTTAGTGTTTCTACATTTTTGCTTCCAGTTTTTCCTCAGTTTTGGTTTTCTTTATTGATTCTATTTCCACTTTCATGTCTTGAACTGCTTATTTTATTTCACTGTTTTTTTTCATAGTCTTCATGGAGGGATCCCCCCCCCCATATCCTCTTGGAGTTTCTTTGACATGTTCATAACAGCTATTTTGAGTTCCTTCTCTTGTGCTTCAGGTATATTACACTTCTAAGAGCCCACAGAGTAGGATTGTCTGTCTCTAGTGGAAATATATTGTTCTGCCCACTATTGATTGTGTTTTTATGTTGGTGTCTAGTCTGGGATGGCTGTAATTCTAGGTGCTGGTATCTGGCCTTGCATTTGTTGGGGAGGTGTTCTCAGGGTTCCAATGAGAGTGTGATGGTAGTGTATTGCCTGTTAAAAATGCTTCTGAGATCCTTTCAGCTGTGGCCACTGGTGGCTCAGGGATGAAAATATTTCTAGGTATTGGGAGCTGATATTAAAGAAAAAGGATGGGCTAGAAAGTGGGGGGAGAAGGTCCACAGGAGGGAGGAAATTGGGTTGCCGCCAGGATCTGCATACATACACTACATACACCCCTGGGAATGGGGACAGAGAGGACAGAATCTCAATACCAGGTGTTCTGCTACAAGCTAGAGATACGGCTGGGGGACTGGAATTGGAGGACAGAGGGACAGGAACATCACCTACATGGACTCTGGGCTGTCAGGGCTGGAGTGTTTCCAGTGAGTGCCTCTTGGAGTTGGTGGCTAAGACAAAGGGATGGGGTGGTGGAGAAAGGCTGTAGGAGAAGATCTGCATCTGAAGAATTTTGAAGGCAAATTCCAAAATGGAATTTTTTAATATTGAAGTTTTCAAAGATCATTAAAATAAATGTTAGTGTGTGAGCTTTATTTTTTTATATTGGTTGAGAATTTTGTTCATGTATGAATTTTTATGAAACCACCTCCTTCCCTCTCCTCCATTTTCTTTCCCATCTAATCCCATCAATTTTTCCTCCCAACTGTATGTGCTGTGTATTTAAATCACAGAGTTCATACAATACTGACTATTTGGGCAAGGGTATAATACCATTTACTGGAGCATGGGTAGATTCTTGTAGATGCCATGCCTGAACTATCTCTCTCTTCCATAAATTGTCAATAGTTTCTCTTCTAGGAGTGAAACTTCATGACCATTCCTGTCTTCCATACCAGGAATTTGAACATCTTAATCTCGTACATGCAGGTAGAGCTTCTGTGAGTTCATGTGTGCTAAGACACTGCCATGTCTGACAAATTCTGTTTTGCTGCTGACATCCACTATCCATCGCTTGCAAGCTTTCTGTCCCTTCTCTGATGACCCCAGAGCCTTGTAGGGTAACAGGTTGATATAGGTGTATCCTTTAGAGTTCAGCACTAAAGTGCTCTTATTCTCTTATTCAGTCTCTTATTCTCTGCATGTGGACCAGTTTTGAGTCTCTGTACTAATGATAATTCATTGAAAAAGCAAGCTTCTCTGACAGGGGTTGGGGGATACACTCATTTATTGGTAGAAATACAATTAAGGGGAAGTTTATTTCTATGTTCATTTAGCAGAATGATCATGCTGGGTTCTCCCTAGGGCCTATAATCTAACTAGTCACTGAGTTTTGACTTGGTTAACAGTCCTAGGCACAAATTCTGTCTTTTGGAGTGGGCCTTACATCCAATCAGAAAATGGCATGTAACTCTCTGCTGGTTTCTGCTCTTAGGATCCCACTGCAAGGGGAGGGTACTTCCTGCTGCTCCTGCCAGGCCTTCTTTGCTGGTGGGCTCCCAGCAAGGTGAGAGCCTGCTAAGTGGTAGGGCCCAGGGCTGGTGGGCAGACATTTGATTACCACGATGTCTTATGCTTTGGGGAAATGAACCGCAGGAGATAGGGCCTGACTGTGTTTAGATGTGATCCCTAAATCTTTCATTCCCACACCCACACATTACCCTTGCCCCCTTGCCTTTGATGTGACCACAATTGTCCCTTTTCTCTTCCTCCTATTTCTTACTTTCCTGGCCCTGGTCCTTCCTCAAGTTCCTTGTCTTTTTCTTCCTCATTTCACCTCCCTCCTACTGCAACATTTTCAATTTCTCCAGTTTAATTGTTCATGGCCCTAAATGTAGGTTGAAAGTTGGGTTGTCCAGTTCCTGATAAAATGACACAATGAGAAAATGGAAGGATTTATCTGAACATTTGTGGTTGGTTCAGGTGGTCCTTTTCTGACCAGAGCCACAGCCTGGAGAGATTCAGGTCAAGAATCTTCCTAGGCTCTGGATCCTGTCACCAGTAGATGTGATAAGTATGTATGTCATAATTTTCATCCTTACAGCCTGTCCATTAACAGGATTTGGGTGTCCTGAAGTCATCCCCTTTCAGAGTCCCACAAGAGTCAGCAAAATGAGGGTCAGTATAACAGTCCCCCCCACACACACCAGACATTAACTCTTCTTCAGGTCCACAGGCATGATGCTTGAAGCTGACCCTGAACAAACTTCTTACACTTGGTTTTGCCTTCTCAGCTGTGCTGTGTGTCAAGTGTGAATTTGTCAGTTCTTCCAAGATTTGTGAGACACAGTCAAGATACTGTGCTACTAAAGGAGATCAGAAGTGTCTCTTATGGGTAGCCACTTCAGGTATGCAATTTCTTGAAGTTCTCAGAGTGATTATGCTTATTCTTGAGGGATGCAGCCTTCCTTAGATTCGTGGGCAAAAATAGAGTGTGGGAGAATGTGTTTCTGTATAAAAGTAGGAAAGGGCTCTCCACTTCTGGTATTAGTTGCCAATAATGGTAGGTGAGACAAATCAGTTAAGATAAAAAATACTTTTTTGAAGGTTTTCTTGGAGGTTCTCAGGCCTTTGTAGGTGAATATAATCAGGGAAGAATGGATTTGTACACTAAAGTCTATGAATAGGGAACTCTGCGTAAATTTACCAGATGAATAATTGGCCTGGGATCTTGAATCTCCTCCCTGAAAGTCACTGATTCCTTCCAAAATATTTATGTTTTCCTCTTGCCCTTCTTCCTCTGCAGGTGACTCTCTCAGTTATGGGGCCCAGGCATGCTGGAAACATTGCAAGAACATTACCACTATGAAGGGAAATTTGAAAATGCAACTTACCTGTTGTGACTCGCATTCTTTATGTAACAAGCTTTAAGGCCTGGTCCTTTCTGGGCCTGTTCTACTTAGGTAAGCCCTTATCCCTTCCCTGAACTCTTGTAGCCCTCATAACACTGGATCATCAATGTCCAGCACTGACCAGACCCTGACACCTGCCTTTACTTAGCATCAGGTGCTGATATTTTGACAGCTGAATTGCCTCTCTCTGTTTCAAGGATACAGGTTCCCTTCCTTTTCTCCCTGTATCCTTTCAGCAGCAACTGACATATCGCACATTCTCCCCCTCCTCTCTTGATTGTTACCTTTTACAACCTATGTGTCCTAGCTGACAAATGCTGTGATTAGGGGCTGGTTTCCCTGTGACTATGACAGACCTGACCCCTACCTTTAATGGAGCTTCATCAGGGATGCCTTTTCTGCCAGGCTGAGCAGCAAGCAAGAGCCCCAGCATCTTACTGCATGCTTGTTCAGTGGACACAGGGCATGTGTTAGGTAGCTTCTCACTGCTGTGACCCGAGTAAGACAATGAAAGGAGGAGGGGTCCATTCATCTCTTATTTCAGAGGTTTCCTCCATCATGGTGGAGGATGCAGTAGAACAGAGCTTTTAACCTCACAGCCTGTGGGAAGCACAGCCGAGTAAAACAGGACAGAATCAAGGAAGAATACAGCTCCCAAAGAAACATGCTGGGTTATACACTTCCTCCATCCAGACTCCCCAAGACAATTCTTCCATCTTTTAACACCTGGTAAATGTCAAAATGCTTCATTAGATCAGACACCTCATATGCTAATCATCTCAGGGAGTGTCCTTACAGGCTCACCCAGAGGTGTGCTTGTGGGATCCTTCACACATCCTCAGTGCCCTCCAGTGACTAGGATGAGATCCCAGGTGAAGGTGCTCCTGCACCACAGTCCATCTCCACCATCAGTTCACTCAGGCATAGGCTTCACTGTCCTTCTGGAAAGTTCTGCTGTCTAGCTTTACTTTTAGTATATTCTAAAACTTTTGAAGATGAGGGGGTTTGGAATATTTATTTTCATATTTTCCATAGATTTTTATGTTCAACCTAGAAAATGTAGACAGCACTGTCCAAAGAGATCACTACTAGTGATCCCATTCTTAAGACAGCTTGTTTATGCTTTCAGGTGGATGTTTCAAAGGTTTAGAATCATGACTAGGTCACAATGTGTGCTTGTATGCATTAAAACGTATTTCTTATAAAAATATTAAAACATAAAAATATTTATTTATTACAAATATTGAAACATTATTTTTTTCAGAGCTGTTTATTGAGTCATAGTCCTGGAGCATGTCATCAAGCCTTCTTCTGACCCATCTCTCCAGCCCCACACCTTGCTTCCTACATAATATATCTTATGATATCGTGTACCTTACCTTCCTATTCTATATGTATGCTTCTGGTTTTTGTTTTTTTTTTTTTTTCGGTGTTCTGCAGTGCAATGTATGCCTTATGAGATTGTTTTTACTGCTCAATATGCTTTCTTAGGTTATATTTAAACTAAATTTGTCTTACACTTATTTTTATTTGTTTGTGGCCACGCACATCAACTGCCCATGTGTAGAGGTCAGAAGTGAAGTGGCAGAAGCCAGTGCTCCAACTCCCCTATTTTGATTCTGGAACCTTGACATTAGGTAGTCAGGCTTGGAAGCAGGAAACGTATCCCTCGAGTCTTCTTCTCAGTCCTAAGTTTTTAAAATAAGATAATTAGGAGGACAACGGGATGGTTCCTCTGGGGAACAGTTCTGATAGCCTGTGTTCATTCCCCAGGTCCCACATGCTGGAAAAGGAGACCTAACTTCTGCAAGCTCACCTCTGATTTCCGCAAGCCTGAAGTAGCCATTCTTTGCTCCCTTCCTGCACACACACACACACACACACACACACACACACACACACACTTAATGCAATAAAAATAACATGAAAGTAGGTAATCCCAGTATCATTTACACACAGTAAAGTTTATGGATTTTCACTACACCATGCCCTACTTCTCAGTAAGTGCAAGCCTGCTCCTAACCATCATTACCGACTCAGAGTGTCTTCATCGCCGGAAATTCATTTGTTTCTATGCGGTAATGGAATCATGCCTTCATTATCAGTCCCTAGAAACCACTACCTTCTCCACTTGGTTATTAGCTTGGATTTATGCAGTAGATGCACCCTTATTTTTTTATGTTGTTACTTTCTTTTCTTGCTTATCTTATAAATTTGTTTTTTATTTCTAGTATTTTTATAAATTGAAAAAAATTAAAGTGTAGTATATCATTTGACCCCTTTCCTCCATCTAACCCTTACAGGGTACCTCCACCCCTCCCCTCTCTTGAAATCATGGGCTCGTTTTATTTGTTATTGTTACACATATTAATAAATACAGCCTGCTCAGTCTGTTTAGTGTTATTTATATGCATATGATTTCAAAGCTGATCAGTTGGGATCTGATAATCAATTAGGGTCTTCTCTTTTTTTTAAAAAAAAATAATATTCATTTAGTGTGTATATGGTGTTCTGCCTGCATGTATGCCTGCAGGCCTGAAGAGGGCACCAGATCTCATTACAGATGATTGTGAGCCACCATGTGTTTGATGGGAATTGAGCTCAGAACCTCTGGAAGAACAGCCAGTGCTCCTAACCACTGAGTCATATCTTCAGCCCCTAAAACCTCAAAATCACTCTAAATGGAGATCAAGGGTTCAAAACACATGCAGCAGGGGACATTTATCACCAAAACTGCTAATAGTCAATGACCAACTTATTAGGTGAAATTCATTTGGTCCAACTGCAAAAGTCCTCATTGTCCTTATCAGCCTCACCACTGTTATAAAGCCCAAAGTTTCTTAAGGCAGCCTGTTAACAAATTAACAAACACCCAGGTTTCATAACCCAACCTACAGCGGCACAGAGAGTACATTCCCTTCCCAAAAGGGACGGATAGGAGCAGAGCAAGGACAGATCAGACCAAAGAGCCAAACCCAGCAGGGAAGACACCACATCCTGTAGCACACTTAACAACAGCTGGCCCTTCAGCTTTAAAGGGATACATGTTTCTGCCCCTCCACCTTTGGACTGCAACACAAATCTTTCTTTTATACTGGTCCTACTCATTATACACAGCTTTCCTTAGGAGACGTCTCATGTCTCCCTTATCTCCAGTCTCTTGGAATTCTGTCAAAACTCGTTTTTTTTCTCTAATAGCTTCACACAATTTCTCAGGCCCCCCTCCAATACTTCCAACCCTGTCACATGTTGCCTGGAATGAGCAGCTGTCTTTTTCTCCTCCTTTTTAATTTATTCTTTATGTCTTTCATATCATGATTCTCCACCCTGTTTATTTCCCCATCACTTTGTATCCACCCTCTGTCCTTGCAACCTCCCTCCTCTCCAAAATAAAATAAAATAAATTTTAAAAGAAAAATGAACAAAAAGAGAAGAAAAAAATCACTTTCATCATTGGAAGCTGTAGTATGAAGCAGTAAGTCACCCAGTAAACCATTTTGTCCATATAATCTCTGCTTGCAAGGGTTCATTGCACAGTCATTGGCCTGGTTCAAGGCTTCTGGTTTCTATTACACCATCAATGCTGGACCCTCACTGGAACTCATTTTGGTTATTCTGTTGCTGCCCTGTGTTGTGGAGATTCTGCAGCTTTGGGTCTGCAGGACAGCTCCCTTCACATGCTGCAGCAGGTCACAGATGGGTTGGATGTTGGGGTGGCCAACTTGTAACCCTGATTCTGGGCCTGGGTAGTTTCGGAGTTGGTCAGCTGCCAGCTCCCTTGTCCTGACTGCCACTGGGAGCTCTCTTGAATTGTCCTGGCAAGTTCACCCCTTGTAGAGATGAGCAAGGGGCAGGCCAGTTCTCAGGGTTGGATCTTCCACACCTACACCTTCAGGGCCAGCTCTAGTGTGTTGCCCAGGTGTGGTATAGGTGACATTTTACGGAGTTCTCTGAGCAGCATTCGTAAACTACAGAGAAAGATTATATGAGCCCTTCACCCAAGCATCCACACAGTACCATGTACTTGGCAGCACCAAGCTCAGCTGCCAGCTTGTAGTGGAACATAACAGCCTGGACCACAGTTGCAGCAGCTTCTATAAGCTGAAGGTGGTAAAAAATAAAAAAAAAAAAATTCACCATGTCTTTGCTGTCTAGGGGTAAGAAACTCTTAGGGTTTCTGTGAAGTGTGGAAGGCTTCTCTAGGTGAGGTCTTGTCCTCAGGACACTTTCCATATTGTTTCAGTGCAGAGAAGGAGGCTCCTTTTTAATGATGTGACAACTGTCTTACTTAAGGTCTTTACTGTTTCCATGAAAGGGCATGGCTAAAAGCAAATGCAGTGGAAAGGGTTTATTTCATTTTACAGCTTGTAGCCTATTATCCAGGGAAGTCAAGGCAGGAAATCAAGGCTGGAATCTGGAGGTAACTGAAGCAGAGGAGTACTGCTTATTGACTTGCTCTCTATGGTTTGCTCAACCTGCTTTCATTGAGGACCACCAGCTTAGGTGTGATATCCCCCACACTGAACTGGAATCCCCACATTAATCAATTGCCCCCAGGCCAGTCTGGTTGGGTGTTTTCTCGTTTGAGGTTTCTTCTTTCTATATGACTCTAGCTTATAACAAGCTTACACAAAAACTGGCCAACACAATTGACCTCTTGTTTACTTGACACACAAACACATTATTGTTAAACCATAATTTTTCTTTTCTTGTCCATCCCTAAGATCCCATGTTAATATCACAATATAAAACATTTTAACTATTAAAAGTCCCACGGTCTTTAAAAATTCAAACTCTTTAAAAGTTCTGTGTCTTAAAACAGCCAAAGTGTATCATTCCAAGATGGTGGGTTTCCAATGAAAATGAGAACAATTAGACAAAGAAGTGAGTGTCTAGTCAACTCAAGGCCATAGTGCTCTCTGTAGAGGACAGTGTTGAAGATAAAGCAGGTCTTTGCTAAAAGGACATTACAGCCAGAGAGAATGCTGGGACCAGGTTTTTATTGTTGGCACAGCCAGCTTCCAGGACAATTTTATATAGGTGATGGAAGTTGAATATTAATTCAACATTAGAACGGATAAAGGTTTCCACAGAAAAGTTAAGGTATTTCACAAGCAAATTTTGGTATGTTTGGTAGACACCTTAAACAAAATGAACACCAATACCTAATATCTACTTGATTTATCTAGCACTAATATAATATGGGCATAGGTTTTTATGAATGACATGTCTATGCTGTTTTTAATATCCTACTAAGTTATCTATTTAAATATTTTTTTATTCTTGAGATTGTAATTACATCATTTCTCCCTTTCCTTTCTTTCATTTAAACCTCCATATAACTTTCCTTGCTCTACTTAAAATCCATAGCCTCTTTTGTATTGATTGTTGTTATATAAATATGCATATATATACATTTATATAAATATATATCCCTCAGTGTAACCAATTAAGTCTATATAAGGTTACTTGTATGTATGTTTTCAGGGCTGACCATTATGTATTGGATATCCAGTTGACATTCTCTTTCCTGGGAAGACTATTTCTCACACTCTCTCAGCATTCTTAGTTGTCTATAGTTCTTTGTATAGGATTGTGGTCTTTCACCAATTTATTTTTGTATGTCTATCTTTGTTGTCCTTGTTCACTCAGATTTATGCAGTCTTATTGGTGAGTCATTATATATGTACATTTTCCCATAGATTTTTGAGTGCTGTTTTTCATAACTGAGTAAGTAGTCTAAATTTTGATAATATATGTGTTGTTACAGTACTAAGAAAGGTAAAAGGGTGTCTTAGCATTTCTATTGCTGTGAAGAGACACCATGACTATGGCAACTTTTTTTCTTTTTTCTTTTTCTTTTTTCCTTTTTTTTTTTTTTTGGTGTTCTGTAAGCTTCTTTTATTTTATTTTTATTTTTATTTTACATATTGATCCCAGTTCCCTCTTTCTCCTTCCCTCCCTCTTTCCCTCTCTCCCACCCTCTCATGCCACTCCTTCCCTCTCATCTTCCCCCCTCCACTCCACATGTAGAGTGATGCCCTCCAGGAGGGGTCATCTACATCTGTCAAGTCATTTGGAGTAGGGACTAGGACTTCTCTCCTGTCTCTAGGTTAAGGGAGTATCCCTCCATAGGGGATGTGCCCCCAAAATCCTTTTGTGCAACAGGAATACATCCTGGTTCCACTGTCCAAGGTCCCTTAGACTGTCAGGCCTTCTAGCTGAGACCCATGTTCAAGAGGGTCTGAGTCAGTCCTATGCTGGACTCCCAGCTATCAGTCTGGGTGCCCATGAACTCCTCCTTGTTCAGCTAAGCTGTCTCTATGTGTTTCTCTAGCCTGTTCTTATCCTCCCTCTCTACATCTGGATTCCAGTTTGGCTCAGTGTTTAGTTGTGGGTGTTTGTTTCTGTTTCCGTCAGCTACTAGATGAGGGCTCCATGATGGTGGATAAGTTAGTCGTCGATCTCATTATCAGGAAAAAGCATTTAGACCATGGCAACTCTTATAAAAGAAAACATTTAATTGAAGTGGAACCTTACGATTTCAAAGGTTCAGTCCATCATCATTATGTCAGGGAACATGGGGACATACAGGCAGATATGGTGTTGGCTGCATCTTATTCTGAAGGCAACAGGAAGTGGGCTGTCTCACTGGGTGTGACTTGAGCATATCTGAATTCTCAAAGCCAGCCTCCATATTGACACACTTCCTCCAACAAGATCACACCTACTCCAACAAAGCCACATCTAATAGTGCCAATCCCTATGATGTTAGAGGACCAGTTAATTTCAAACTACCATATTCTACTCCCTGGTTCCCTTAAGCTTGTGACAATATCATCACGTAGAATGCATTTATTCCAACTTTAAAAGTCCCTATTGTCTATCAAACTTGTATTAAACTTACTTGAAAGTCTAAAGTTCAAGGTCTTTTCTGAGATTCATGCAATTTACTAACTGTAATCCTCTGTAAAAATCACAACCCAAAAGCATATCACATACTCCCAACATGTAATAGCAAGGGATATATATTATAATTTAAAAAGCCTAGGGGAAGGAATATAATGAGGAAATACTGGACCAAAGCAAGACTGAGAACCAGCTGACCGAATTCCAAACTGCATCTCCATGTCTGATGTCAAAATGCTCTTCAGGTCTCCAGCTCTGGTCAGCTTTGTTGACTGCAGCACACTTCATTTCTTGGTCTTATTCCACTCCCTGTTAGCAGCTTTCCTTGGCAGGTATCTCATGACTGGCATCTCTAAAATCTGGGGGTCTCTAAGGCAATCCAGGCTTCAACTTCACAGCTTCACTCATTGGTCCTCTTTACTAAGCTTACATTTAGGAACACTCCTGACACATGCCTGGCCTCAGTGGCTTTCCGTGGTCTCTGTGGAAAATTCCATAGTCCCTTTCTTCTCTCCTTAACTCTAAAGCTAGCAACATGTGGTCAAAGCTGCCAAGTTCTGCTGCTTGCTGGGGCTAGAACATGCCCTCCTCTTTAAATCACATCTTCACCAGCCTTCTGCCTTTTCCTGCCTGTCTTAGTTAAGGTTTCTATTGTTGTGAAAAGACATCATGGCCATGGTAACTCTTATGAACAAAACATTCAGTTGGGGTGGTTCAGTTACAGTTTCAGAGGTTCAGTCCAGTATCATCATGACAGGGAGCATGGTGGCATGTAGGCAGATGTGGAGCTGGCTACATCATGGTTCGCAGGCAACGGGAAGTTGATGGACACACTGGGTAGTATCCTGAGTGTAAGAAACCTCAAAGCCCACCCCCACAGTGACATGCTTCCTCCAATAAGGCTGTGTCCATTCCAACAAAGTCATACTTCCTAGCATTGTAATATAAGGACCAATTACACTCAAACTACCACACTGCCTAAGGTTGGCTGTTCTTGATCTTGCTCTGTAGACCAGGCTGGCCTCAAACTCAGGTCACCAACCTCTGTCACAAGCACACCTGGCTCTAAGATTTTCTTTAATTCCTTTTTGAAATTTGGAAACTTAACTGGGTGGGATCTTGCCCTGTAGCCACCACTCCCTTTATTCAATTTCTTACTCTGTTTACTTACTTGAACACAGGATTTAGCTCTATTCTACTTCCTGGTGCCCCCTTTCTTATATTTTTGGCTGTGAGCCTAGCCTTTAATAGCTGAGCTATCTCTCCAGCCTACCCCCTTTCTTTTTTATTTTATTATTTTTTCTGCCCCCTTTCTTAATTTGTACATTTTGTAATTTTTCTCAGCTTGCTCCTTTTTTGTTATAAATCTTCATTAGAGTTACCACTAATAACCACATGGCAGAGTCTATACTAGGCTGTTTTGGGAGTTCCTCTGCCAGTGGAATTAATTACAGACTAGTCACTTTAGCCTCAGGCAGACTCTTCCAACAAGGGCAAAAAGCAGTCACATTTTTCACCAATATATCACTAGATCAGGGTCTAGGCCACACAGTAACATTCTTCTCTTCTTGAGCCAGCTCCCCACATTTCAAATAACTCTTTGCACATCTGTCTTCCATGCTTCTACTAATATGGTCTATTAAGCAGTGTATTCCACTGCTTTTCTAACCCCAAATTTGAACTAAAGTCCAAACTCTTACAAACAAAAACATGGTCATACCTATCATAGGAATATCCCAGTACCTGGTACTGACATCTGTCTTAGTTAGGGTTTCTGTTGCTGTGAAGAGACATCATGGCCACAGCAACTCTAATAAAGGAAAACATTTAATTGAAGTGGCAGCTTACAGTTTCAGAGGTTCAGTCCATTATCATCATGGCGGGGAGCATGGGGGTATGCGGGAAGACATGGTGCTAGCTACATCTTGATCAGAAGGGAACAGGAAATGGACTGAGTCATTGGGCATAGCTTTAGCATATACCAGCCTTCGAAGCCCACCTCCACAGTGACACACTTCCTCTAATAAGACCACATGTACTCAGTCAAAGCCACACCTCCTATTAGTGCCACTCCCTATGCATTTATGGGGGGTTAGTTACATTCAAGCTACAATAAAGAGTATATAAAATTACGTTTTTCTTCAAATAAGGATGAATGTGGGATGAACAAACTGGTGAAAAGTGGGAGAGGGTAGACCTGGTTGGCCTTCACTCTGAGTATCAGATTCGCTGCCTTCTATTGTACTACATGGACAAACATGCTCTACAGAGAGGCTCCTTCATTATTGTAAACGTCAGTGTCAGCACAGGCTTTGTGAACTTGAAAGGATGAAAATACAGCCTAACTCTCTAATGACCACTAAAAGTTAGAAATTTAAAATATCCATGAGCATGTATTTAAAAATCATCCTAGCTGCATGCAAAGCTCAAGAAAAAGAAAACACATGAAATAGCTTGGTCATGATGATTGGTTTCTGGAAATTATTATTATTATTATTATTATTATTATTATTATTATTATCATTATTATTACTATTCATAACCACCTAGTTTCTGAGGAATGTTGTTATCCACAACAACAGTCTGGAGATTTTATGGTTCATCCTGTCCACAAAGAAAATTAATAACTAAAAGATAGGACTCATGTCAAGAAGGAAAAACCAGAAAAAATAAGTGTTTCTGCCAATAGCTATAGATAACTCCCTGACTGGAGAGTGTATTCTCCCTGCCCCCCATTATCTTAAGGACAAGGCCACTGAGCATGCCAGTCCTAGAGACAGAAAACTCCCTAACTTTGTAGGTGCGCTAAATGGTCCTGCCTTGTAGAAATTGTGTACTCTATGAAATCTCTGTAACCTTGGAAACCTATTAACCATCCAAGTTTTTAACTGTCCCATGACCTTGCGTACCTTGCTTTTAGGCCTAGTGAAAATAAAGGCTAGTTTTGAAACTGGCCTTTCTAGCTTTGATATAAATCCTATAAAAGCTATCTCAATTCTGCCCTCGAGGTCCTCAGTCCTCTACCCCTGTGTGGTGTATGACTGTGGACCTGAGTGCACTTGGACAATGGACACAGAGGAAATCCAGACAACTTTCAGGTCATACTTTGAAAACTGTACTCCACAAAATTTGAAAATTCAAAGGAAATGGACACTTACCAAAATTAAATCAAGAACAGACAAACAACTTAAATAGACCTATAACCCCCAATGAAATAGAAGCAGTCATCAAAAGCCTTCCAACCAAAAAAAGCCCAGGCCCAGATGACTTCAGTGCAGAATTCTACGAGATATTCAAGGAAGAGCTAATTTCAATACTCCTCAAATTGTTCCACACAATAGAAACAGAAGGTTTTCTATGAGGCCACAATCACATTGGTATCCAAGCCTCACAAAGATACAACTAAGAAAGAAAACTACAGATCAATATCCCTGATGAACATCAATGCAAAAATACTCAATAAAATACTGGCAAACCGAATCCAAGAATACATCAGAGAAATCATCCAGCATGACCAAGTAGGCTTCATCCCTGGGTTGCAGGGATGGTTTAACAAACGAAAATCTATCAACATGATCCATATAAACAAAGTGAAAAAGAAAAACCATATGATCATCTCCCTAGATGCTGAAAAAGCCTTCGACAAAATTCAACACCCTTTCATGATAAAGGTCTTGGAGAGATCAGGGGTAACAGGAACATACCTAAACATAATAAGAGCAATATACAGTAAACCAACAGCCAACATCAAACTGAATGGCGAGAACCTTAAGGCAACAAGACAAGGCTGTCCTCTCTCTCCCATATCTCTTCAATATTGTACTTGAAGTTCTAGCTAAAGCTATAAGACAACAGAAGGAAATCAAGGGAATCCAAATTGGAAAGGAAGAAGTCAAACTGTCACTATTTGCAGATGATATGATAGTTTACATAAGCAACCCAATAAACCCTACCAGGGACTCCTACAGCTGATAAACACCTTCAGCAAATTAGCAGGATACAAGATCAACTCAAAAAAAAATCAGTAGCCCTACTTTATTCAGACAACAAAGAGGCTGAGAAGAAATCAGAGAAACATCACCCTTCACAATAGCCACAAACAACATAAACTATCTTGGGGTAATGCTTGCCAAACATGTGAAAGACCTATATCATAAGAACTTTGTGTCTTTAAAAAAAGAAATTAAAGAAGATACCAGAAAATGGAAAGATCTCCCATGCTCTTGGATAGGTAGGATAAATATAGTAAAAATGGCAATCTTGCCAAAAGCAATGTACAGATTCAATGCAATCCCTATTAAAATCTCAGCACAATTCTTCACTGACCTTTAAAGGATAATAATCAACTTTATATGGAAAAACAAAAGACTCAGGATAGCCAAAACAACCCTATACAATAAAAGAACTTCAGGAGGCATCATCATGTCTGACTTTAAGCTCTACTACAGAGCTATAGTTCTGAAAACAGCCTGGTATTGGCACAAAAATAGACAGGTAGACCAATGGAATCGAATCAAAAATCCTGATATTAATCCACACACCTATGAACACCTAATTTTTGACAAACAGCTAAAAGAATACAATGGGGGGAGGAAAGCATCTTCAACAAATGGTGCTGGCACAATGTCTATCGCCATGCACAAAACTCAAGTCCAAATGGATCAAAGACCTCAATATAAATCCAGCCACACTGAACCTCTTAGAAGAGAAAGTAGGAGGTACCCTTGAACAAATTGGTATAGGAGACCACTTCCTGAACATAACCCCAGTAGCACAGACACTGATATCAACAATTAATAAGTGGGACCTCCTCAAACTTAGAAGCTCCTGTAAGGCAAAGGACACAGTGGACAAGACCAAACAGCAGCCCACAGACTGGGAAAAGATTTTTACCAATCCTACATCTGACAGAGGGCTGATAGCCAAAATATACAAAGAACTCAAGAAATTAGTCACCAAAACACCAAATAACCCTATTAAAAGGTACAGAATTGAAGAAAGAATTCTCAATAGAGAAAATCAAAGAAGCTGAAAGACATTTAAGAAAGTGCTCAACATCCTTAACTATCAGGGAAATGCAAATCAAAACAACTCTGAGATACCATCTTACTCCTGCCAGAATGGCTAAAATTAGAAACACCAGTGACAACTTATGCTGGAGAGGATGTGGAGAAAGGGGAACACTCCTCCACTGCTGGTGGGAGTGCAAACTTGTACTCCATTTTGGAGATCAGTATGGCGGTTCCTCAGGAAAATGGGAATTAGTTACCACAGGACCCAGCAATTCTGCTCTTAGGTATATACCCAAATGATCCACATCCATGCAACAAAGACATGTGCTCAATAGCAGCATTATTTGTAATAACAAGAACCCAGAAGCAACCTAGATGCCCCTCATCTGAAGAATAGATAAAGAAGATGTGGTACATCTACACAATGGAATACTACTCTGCAGAAAAAAAAAAAATAACGGAATCTTGAAATTTGCAGGCAAGTGGATGGAACTTGAAGAAACCATCCTGAATGAGGTAACCCAGTCACAAAAAGAGGAACAGGGTATGTACTCACTCATATATGGATTTTAGACCTAGAGCAAAGGATCACCAGCCTATAATTCACACCACCAAAGGAACTAGGATACAAGCTGGATTCTAAGAGATTCATATATGGTCCCTCACAAAAGGGGGACGGGACAAGTCCCCCAGAGTACATGGGAAGTGTGGGGCAGTGAATGGAGAGAGAACTAGGAGAAAGAGAAGGGGAGGAGAGGAAAG
Organism: Cricetiscus sungorus; assembly: GCA_030556225.1. Taxonomy (NCBI): domain Eukaryota; kingdom Metazoa; phylum Chordata; class Mammalia; order Rodentia; family Cricetidae; genus Cricetiscus; species Cricetiscus sungorus. The sequence goes on along the minus strand of JANBXA010000740.1, from coordinate 40,895,938 downwards.
CACGTGCGACTAGGAAGATTGAGTCAGGGTAGGAATAGAAGAGAGAGAGAGAGAGAGAGAGAGAGAGAGAGAGAGAGAGAGAGAGAGAGAGAGAGAGAGATAACACATAAAAGAGGAAGCCATTATTGGTTTGAAGAGGAAACTGAACCTAAAGAAAGGTCTAGAGTCCTACAAGACTGACTCCAATTAACAATTTGAGCAACCGTGGAAAGGCTACCATAAATGTCCTTCCCTGATAGTGAGATCATCAACTAAATTAATCACCATCATGGAGCCCTCATCTAGTACCTGTTGGAAACAGAAGCAAACACCCATAACTAAACACTGAGTCGAACTAGAATCCAGATGCAGAGAGAGAGGACAAGACCAGGTTGCAAAAACACACAAAGATATCTGACCTAAACAAGGAGGAGCTAATGGGCCCCTGCAGACTGATAGCTGGGAAACCAGCATGGGACTGACTCAGACCCCCTGCATATGGGTCTCAGCTAGAAGGTCTGAGCAGTCTGGGGGACCTCAGACAGTAGAAACAGGATGTATTCCTGGTGCACAAAAGGACCTTGCAGACACATCCTCCATGGAGGGATACTCCCTTAACCTAGAGACAGGAGAGAAGTCATAGTCCCTGCTTCAAATGTCTTGGCAGATTTACATGACCCAACCTGGATAGCATAGCCCTTCATGTGGAAAAGGGGTGGTGGGATGGGAGGGGAGGGTGATCAGGGCACATGTCAGAAGGGAAAAGGGATAAGAGGGACGAAGGGAGGGAGGGAGAAAAAACTGGGATTGACATGTAAAAAATTTTAAAGTATATTATTAATAAAAAATAATAAAAATGAAAAAATCCTCCTGCTATTTGCAACAAGACTGCTTCTTGTGAGTGATTTGGTGTGTCGCCTTTTCTGAGTGGGAGCGTGAAGGTCCATGCTCTGCAGGTCTTTCAAACTCAATAGATGTATGAACAACTGAAGTTTTATCTGATGATTAAGAATTGAGACCCTTAGTATTATTGTAACTTGTTATACCATGTTCAGTTGATAACCCTGGAAGCCTTGCTCTTTTTTTCAGAAAGGAAATAGAGGAGGAGTAGATCTAGGGGAGAGATAAAGTGGGGGAGGGGGGTTGGGATGAATAGAGGGAGGGGAAACTGCTGTCAGAATGTAATGTATGAGAAGAAAAAAACAAAATAAAACAAAAAAGAATTGAGGCCTTAGTTGGGCCATAATGGAAGCAGGCATATTTCTGTGAGTCCAAAGCCAAACTGGTCTACAAAGCCAAGACTACACAGAGAAACCCTGTCTTGAACCCAACGCCTCACAAAAAGAAAGAATTGAGATGTTGGAGAGCTCTGCTATGTCATAACATTCCTGATGAGTACACACTTAACCATGGACATTTCCATACAACTTTTTTTCTGGATTGGGTCTGATTTCTTTCAAGACCAGATCTTACTCTGACCTAAATAATGTGTTTCTTCTGCAGTCAATCAATATTGTTCCTACACAGTTCAGAGAAACTACAAATTCAGAAAGGGGTTAATTTTCACCAGAAATTTCAAAGCCTGAGAAAGAAGAGCATTTTAGGCACATGATGGAGTGGTTTGTGTTCAGATTATCTAATTCAATCTCAAGATTGAACATGAGATGTTCTGAGGACACAAGATGAGATGGTATCTCTTCAGAACATCTACTTCCTCTGAGGTTGGTGATCAATTCAGATACCACAGTCTTCCCAGAATTGGACTAAAGTCTGGCGTATTCAAGGAACAAATAAAGAGAACAGAAATAAACAGTTATCTGAGCCATTCCAGGAACAACAATTTTAATCTTTCTATCTTGTGATCCACACTAGCATTGATTACATTTTATTCTCCTGGAAAGAGCAGTGAGTGTCAGGATAGAGAAATGCCTCCAATCTCCCATGGTTCCTGAAATCCATGAGAACAAATGAAGAAGTAGATAAAAATGCCCTGTGGAGAGCTCTGAGGGTGTCCATATTTGACTGCTATGCTTAAAAGTACGCCAAGGTCTACTACAGCCAATGTTCATTTAAAGGAAACTTTCTGCAGACAACTTTTCTCCTTTTGAAACACAGCTCTTATTTTTCCATTGGGCCCTAGTGAAAACTGAATGCTTGACAATAAGTGTTCAAGTTATCTACCACAAGACCTGAGCTGCCCATTGTGTTATCTAACTCACAAAATCATAAAGTAGGATGTGTACAGCAGCACACAATACCAAATGGTAGTGGCATATATTTGATCATGTCTGAATTGGTCCTGAAGGCAAGTTTCATGAAGATGTTGCCCAAATGCTGTGCTTTCTACTTCCATTACAAAGCTGCCTGCTCCCAAGCATACACGGATACCCTCATGGGGGGTGTGCCCTATGATTGACAGGTGGAAGAAGAAAAGACTAGGACCTGATGATTCTGTGTATTTTGCAGTCACCACCTGGAAGTGGAAAACTGCATCATTACAACCCCTTTCTGAGCCAATTCTGAAAGGATCAATGAGGGGAAGCCTTCACCACTGGCAGAACTTTGGCAGTACTTATAGTCATACATTGTATTTGGAAGGAGAAATGGCCAGATGTTCAGTAGTTTACTGATGCATGGGCTCTTGCTAATGTATAGACTGGATGGGCTTAGAAAGAACGTGTTTGGAATATTGGTGAGGAAGACATCTGGGGAAGAGGTATGTAGAGAGTTCTCTCCAAGTATTTGGAAGCTATGAAGATACTTTTGTCCCAAATAAATGCTCATCAGGAGGTGACTTCATTTGAGCAGGGGTTCAATAATCAAGCAGATAAGATGACCTGTTTTATGGATAGTCAGTCTCTTTCCAAGACATTTGTGTCATTGCCTATTGTGGTTTAATAAGGGTCAGGATAAACAAATAGGCCGAAAGATGTTTATTCAGGGAGAAACAACACTGACAGATGAACAGAGCAGTTGGAACCGATTGCTCCTCTCTCCACGTACTGCCAGAAAGAGAGCTGTTCCACGCCTCCACTCAGACCTAGTTCCACAGGTCACTTCTGCCCCTGGCTCCACCCCTCAATGGGTGGGGTCAGTGCCACAGAAGCAGACAAAGTGAATATCCCACTACAATTGTCCATGAACAAAGTGGCCCTAGTGGTAGATAAGGGGATTATGTATGGGCTTGACAACATGGCTTCTCCTCTCCAAGGCTGACCTGGCTACCGCTATTGCTGAGTGCTAAATCTGCCATTAGCAGAGATCAACATGAGCCCCAGATACCACACCATTCTCCAGGGTGACCAGCCAGAGTCCTGGTTAACAGGTTGATTACCTTGCACCATTTCCTTCATGGAAAGAATGATTCTTTGTCCTTATGGGAGTGGATAATTATTCTGGTTATAGTTTTGTCTGAAGCATTACATGAAGTATAAAGGATTTGCCTTCCTTGCTTGTAATATTTCTGCCAAAACCCACAACACCCATGGACTTATCCATGGTCATGGTACTCCACACAGTATTGCTTCTGACCAAGGGAATCACTTTACAAACAGAGAAGTTTGGCAGCCCACAATAATAGAAACCATGTTCCTCACAATCCTGAAGCAGCTCGTCTGCTAGAAAGGTGGAATGGCTTTTTTAAGACACCATTTCAACAACAATTAGGTGGCAGCAACTGAGAGGGTTTGGGCAAGGCTCTCTAGAAGGTTGTATATGCTTTGAATCAGCATCAAATATATGGTATGGATTCAGCCATAGACAGCATCCATGGGTCCAGGAATCAATGGGTAGAAAGGGAATAGTTCCACTACCACCCCTAGTAGCCTACTAGGGACATTTCTGTTTCCTGTTCCTATGACCTTAAGTTCTGCTGGCCTAGAAATTTTGGTTCTAGAGAGGGAGCACTCCTGTCAGAAGCCACAACAAATATTCCATTGACCTTGAAGCTCAGACTTCTCCCTGGTGACATTGGGCTTTCTGATGCCCTCAAATCAACAAGCTAAGAAAGGAATAATAGTATCAGGAGAGGTGATTGATCCAGATTATCATAGGGGGAAATTGGATTGCTTATCAGCAACAGAGGCAAGGAAGATTATGTCTGGAGTGCAGGAGATCCTTTAGGAAAGGATCATTGGGAAACAGAATAATCTAGGAAAGATGACAAAGGGCATGGCCAAGTCAGGAATGAAGGTATGGGTCACTCCTCCATGAAAAGAGCCAAGACCTGCTGAGGTCTTTGACAAGGAAAGTAGAAATATATAATGGGTAATAGAGGAAGGTGATTTATAAATATTAGTTAACTCATGTGACTAGTTAAGAGATGAGGATTATGGTTGACATGAGCTTTGTGGAATATTAGTTTAAGATATGTTACATTTGTTTATGCTGGGGAATATTTATTTAAAGATGCAAAGATGTGCTGCATTCTTTTAAGTTTCATTTGTTTAACTCTGTGAAGCTGTGTTACTTTGCCTGCCTAAAACACTTGATTGGATTAATAAAGAGTTGAGTGGTCAATAGCTATGCAGGAGAGGGATAAGTGGGGCTGCCAGGCAGAAAACATAAATAGGAGAAGAGAAGAAGAAGAAACAAGAAAAGAAGAAAGAAAGAGAATGGCAGGGACTGGTCACACAGCCACACAGCCAACTACAGAGTAAGAAGGAAAGAAATGTATATAGAATAGAGAGAGATAAAAGCCCAGAGACAAAAGTAGACATAATTTAAGAAAAGCTGGCTAAGAGTTTGTTGACTCCAATGGAAAGCCTTACCCTCTCTGAGAAGTGGACGTGGGGTAGGATGGGGGGAAAGAAAGGGTAGCAGGAGGAGGGGAGGGAGTGGAAACTGGGATTGGTAATATAAAATGAGAAAATATTGTTTTTAAAATAAAAAAAACACAACAGCAAAAAAAGAAAATCTGGCTAGAAATAAGCCAACTATGTCCAGGCATTCATAAATAAGAATAAGTCTCCAAGTATTTCTTTGGGAGCTAGATGACAGGCCCCCAAAGAGCAAAGAGTAAAAACAACAACAACAGCAACAACAACAAACAAACAAAAAACTACTACTCATAAATATTTTTGTTATATTTTGTTATGAATGTGTTTATACAGATAGTTGTGTTTTCTTTCCTCAGCTTCTTTATCATGATATATAACATCAATTAAGAGAGTATCAGTTGTAATCATATATTAAGTTTGAAATACTAAAAGAATGTCCCTCAAGGGGCATTAACACCTATTCTGAATTTGTAAGTTGTTTATGTCTATATGAGGGATAGTTATCTTGTGCTAGGTATAATTATGGCCTGGATAAATATATAATGCATTGCAATTGTATCTGTGATAGTTAAACTATGTTTAGATATTATTATGACCTGTTTATTTTCATTTGGAAACTAATAATGACATAAGGAGATATGAATGGTTGTCAAGTTGATAAGGGGTGAACTTGTGATAGTTATTATTGGTTGTCAGTTTGAGTACTTCTAGAATTAAATAAGATCCAAAAATAGAGGGCATACCTGTAAAGGATTTTTGCTTAATTTGAAGTAGGCAGACCCAGTTCCAGATTTTGAGACAGGAAGACACATATCTTGAATCTGGGCCATACCTTCTGCTGGGAGCCTATATAAAGACATAAAAGAAGGAAGCTTTTGTTCTCTGCTTGCCTGCTTACTCTTGTTCTTCACTGGCTCCAGAGCACACTTCTTCAAGATTCCAGCATCTACTGAAGACAGCTGAGACATCTGGCCTCATGGATTAATCAGCTACTGGATTCTTCAACTTTCTGTTCCTAGCCATTGTTGAATTAGGTGGACCACGGCCTATAAGTCATTCCAATAAACCCCTCCTCTCTCCCTTTCACTCTCTCTATCCATATAATTAATCCTATAAGTTCTATTTCTCTAGAGAACACTGACTAATACAAGGTCTGAAATCTCTTATTTCATTCCTGTCTACATTGAGGGACAGCATAATCCCACATTCTCCTGACAAAATTAGGAAAGGAAGGCCTTTGCCTTCCATTTTTGAGGTTGATCTGAAGATGGCTGAGAGCAGGAACAAGAATATTGCTTCCTAGATAGCTTTGACCCAGGGATAAAAAGATCTGATCTGAGAACATGGTTTCAAGTGTAGAGGGGCAACATTGGAAGGACTCAGAATCTGTGAGCTTCATGGGCCATCATTTCTTCCCATTTGTATGATGTTCACCTCTGCTTGCTTCTCAGTCAAATCTGGATCTAGTGGAAGACTGTCTTGCTTTCTTTAAACTACACCATCTTCAAAGCCCAGTTCACCCTTACCCTTCCTGTATTAAGACTCTGCTGGCACAGTAGAGCAGGAGTTCCAAGTGACTCCTGAATACATTTTGTGTGTGTGTGTGTGTGTGTGTGTGTGTGTGTGTGTGTGTGTGTGTGTGTGTAAAACTTTCCACTTCTTTTGTGTTATCAGTCACTCTCTTCTCTGACCAGGAGGAGGTTTATTTACATTTCTCTCCTAGAGGCCTTGAGTGTAATTTTGCATATTGTACTTAAAAGTTTTGATAGTGAAATTGCTTCTTAGTTATCACAATATAGGCAACCCTAAAGCAAGCAGTCTAAGGAGGAACAAGGAAAGAGTTCATGGAAGAGATGTCTGGGAAATTGCCAGTCTTTCATGATTCACACTGGGACCTGCTTTTGGTCTCTCTTCAACACTGTCCAATCCCTTATCCCGAGAGAATAATAAAATGAGCATCTACTTAGCAATCAGTGTGAACCATCATCTACCTCGAGATCTCTCTCTCCTTTTACACAATCTGCTCCAAGAGTCAACCGATGCTCAACTGGGAACCCACCAAAGCTGGGTCTCTTTCTGCTGTTCTGCATAGAAACTGGTAAATGTTTGGATGGTGGTTTGATAATGGTTGAAGGGTCACTTTAGAGTAAACCCTGGCATGTTTTTAAGTAGGCCTCGTGTTTTCAGCATCTTTGGATCTGTGAGCTTAAACTGGGATTCATAGGATCAATGGTTTGACATAAAGAGAAGTTCATGTCAGGGACACCAGACTATTTCAACATTTCTAATTTCTAATTTCATAGCTATTTCTCTGATCCTACTTCTCTAGAGACCTGGCATGACATCTGAACTTCCTATATTCTATAAATTGTGGTTTCTATGTGGAGGAAGAGATCAGAGATTTCCAGTAATCCTATGGACTGGTGTCTAATCATAACCTACACAATTATTCCAGGCTCAGGAAACTCCAGAAAGCTCTGTGCTCTTCATTCTACCTGTGTAGCTCCAATTCTAATTGGTCTTAATAATAAAAACCCTGAGTCACGTATAAGAGTGAATGCTGAAAGATCAGAGAAGCAGAGCAGGCAGCCACTGATTCTTACCTCTACTGAATCCTCAGATCGAATGGGTGATTCTGTCTCTAGGAATCCTCAGACTGAATGCAATGAGCTTCTGTCTCCTCCTGCCTTATATTCCTCTCTCCACCCAGACATATCACTCCTGTCCCTACCTCCCTAGTGCTGAGATTAAAGGCATGTGACTCCCAAGTACTGGTGAGCCACCACTGCCTGGCCTTTTTTCTCTTAGATTGGATTAATCTTGTGTAACCCAGGGTGGCCTTGAACTCACAGAAATTTTTCTGTCTCCCAAGTACTGGGATTAAAGGTGTGTGCCACCACTGCCTGGCCTCTATGGCTAACTAGTGGCTAGTTCAGCACTCTGATATTCAGGCAAGCTTTATTTGTTAACACATAAACAAAATATTGGCACATACCCGTAGTAGGCGACTGTGATAAGGTAGAATGTGAACCAAGGGCAATGTGGTGCTGTGGAAAACACTCTCCCTTCCTGCAAATTTCCCCTTGACTCTTGTAGGGAAAGGATCAGCAATTTGCTTCTGTTTTGTCTATGGTATTAAGATATCCTGCCACCTGGAAGATATGTGTGGTGATTTGAAAGAAAATGGTCCCCAAAAGAAGTGGCACTGTTAAGAAGTGTGGTCCTGTTGGAAGAAGTGTGTCACTGTGGGGGTGAACTTTGAGGTATCTTTTGTTCAAGTTTCTCTCTGTGTGACAATCAGATGACTTCCTATTGTCTGCAAGATGTAGGAATCTCAGCTACCTCTCCACCAGGTCTGCCTGCATGTACAATGCAAGACCTTGATGAAGTCAAGCTGCCTGGGAGTTTGGATTTTTCTCTTCTCTGCACTATTTTTTCTTGTAATTTTCTCACTGTTCAGGGGTAGATGTATTCAGTAAACATGGGATTGGCATAAAAACAGACATTAAGGAAATACAGAGATTCATTAGGTCATACTAATGCCAGGTTGCACTCCCTCTGGCAATGAGCAGTGTTCCTCTTTTCCTGAATAGGACAGTTTCTGCTATCATTTGTTTCTCTGGGTCTCAGCCATTCTGAGGCTGAGGGTAAGATTTAGTTGTAAAGTATTTTACCTTGCCTTTCCCTGGTTGCTAGAGATAATGAACATCAAAAAGATGTTTGTCAGCCCTTTGTATTTCATCTTTTGAGAATTCTCTGGTTAGTTCCATGCCTCAATTTTTCTTTTGATTTTTTTTTAAATTGTAGCATTCTGTACAGACAGAAGTAAATATAAACATGAAAAGTTTAAGATTCAATCTGCAATGTAACATTGCTATCTTATTTCAATGTCACTTAAAAAAAAACAAACAAAACATGCCAACCACTATGAAAACAGACTAACTAAGATCATAAAAGAATAAACTCTTCATAATACAATGTATCCAGTTCTAAAGAGCTGCTCGTGGTGTTTTCACACCCGGTTCATCTGTGCACTTACATACAACACCTTGTTTCTCAGCTGTCCATTTGCACATTATACTCTGTTTCGGTGATATATTCATGTAGCCATCCAGGCAGGCCAGGGCCCCGTGATAATCCACACCAGAATTGAGTTTCACCACCACTGGCCATCCAATGAACTGCTTTATGCTGTCACTAGGGGTTTGCTTCTGCACACTCATTGTGGATAATCTTGGGAGGCAGGAAACGTGAGTTCTAATCTCCTCTGCTACTTAGTCACTTCTGTAGCTTGTAACCATCACCATTTTACCTCTCATGGCCCCAGACTCATCTCGCAGCTGGATCCGGAGCCCTCTTCTATGCCTCATTTTTCACTGGGCTATTTTTCTTAATTTTTAGCTTTCTAAGTACTTTATATATTTTATATACTAACCTTCTTTTGGTTGAACAGCTTGTTCATTTTTTCCCTAATTCTGTATATTGCCTCTCCACTTGAATGATAGTGACACCTCCTGGACATAGACAGAAAGCAGCCATATGTTTTGTCAGTGTATAACAAGATCAGTCTTTATCCCATGGCGAATATTGTTCCTTCCTGAAACCTCTTGAGCTGGGACTCTACACTCCTCACAGTTCACGTAGTCACTGTCTTCCAAGATTCTAATAGGATAGACCATTAAACACTGTTTACAGTGTTCATTGGCTTTTGTAGTTCAAAGTTCCAAAGTCCCAAAGTCTTCCATATTCAAAAAACTAAAAATAAAACGAAAAACAAGCAAAACAAAACAAAAAACAAACCAAACCCATCATAGCCAGATCTATCACAGCAATAGCCTGCTCCTTCAAAAGTACTGTGATAGTTACTTATCTATTTCTGTGATAAAACACAATGGCCAGGACAGCTTATTGAAAGAAGGGTTTATTTGGCTTATGGTTTCAGAGGGATAAGGGTCCATGATGGCTGGGAGGTATTGTAGCAAGCAAGCATGTTGGCTGGAGGGGGAAGCTGATGGCTTACCTCTTGTACTGAAAGTATCAAAAAGATAGTGGGAACCAGGTATAGCATAAGACTTTTGAACCTCAAAATGTGACCCTAGTAACAGACTTCCTCCAACAAGGTTACATTTCCTACACCTTCCCAAATAGGGCTACCAACTTGGGATTAAGCATTAAATGCCCTAGACTATGGCGTAGTTCTTTCCAAACTGCTTCCTGCTGGTAGGGGGCGCTGTCATGGGGGAATCCTAAGAAGATGCAGAAATCCTGGCTGTAGTGGTCAGCAAGTCTGCATTGTCCCATTGACGTTGCTTCAGGGGGTAACAAGATAAACTCTTATCCAAACTAACTAAAAGATGGAGAAGAAATATGTAAATTAGCAAAATCATTTATTATTCAAATAGCCGTTGATACTGGCAGTCATTGGTGTCATATACTCTTGTTTCAACCACTCTCACACATGTTCAGTGGTTTGGATTCATCACTTTTCACATGCTTGTTGCCTTCATGATCTCTTCAGCTAATTATCTGTTCTGATCGTTTTGATCAGATTTATTGGCTTGAGAAAAGTCTTCATGTATTCTGGCTTCATGTTCTTTGTTAATAAAGTGTACTGTGAATATTTTTTTTCATGGTGACTTTTCAGATGTTTAACAATGTCCTTTCAATAGCAGCCTAATTAATTTTAATAAAAAAACCTTTTGTAGTTTCATTCAGCTACTGTGATAAAATGTTTATACAAAACCAAACAAACAAACCACTACATGGAGGGTCCCCTTAGAAGTTACAGTTCACTGCCATTTTTCTCATGGTCACTATGGAATGGACGGCTAATGGTCCAGTAGTTGCCTTTAACCTGAAAAACATGAATTGGTAGCAGCAGCAGTAGGATGATACGAAGGAAGTAGTAAGGCCCCAGGTACAAAGGCTCAGAGGGCTGGAAGTGTGTTTTTCCATAGACCCAGTATCCTGGGAGGATTTGGAGAGATAGTGGGCCAGGAAAAGGCTTTGGTAGATGTTTGTCAGTAGCATTCCATATGAAGTTTCTTTTGGTAGAGATGGCAGTAATGCAAGACACCCAAGAGATGGGAAATATAGGAAAGTTTCTCAAAGCAAGTGACTGTCCTTACATTAATTCAAAGGACTTAGGTCATGGCATATTTGGCTTGGCACATTGAACAAATTCTCATAAGAGCAATAGGGAAAAGATTCATTCAACTGACTTGAGTTTGTATCATTTAGCATGATGACTTTTTATAATGGTATTTATCCTTTCAACCTTTCCTGATGACCAAGGCTAATAGAGGTTATGAAGCCTCCAGGTTTTTTGGAGAGCATAACAGACTCTTTGGATAAATTTAAACAAGAATGCTAGGCTTTTTAGGGGCTTGATAGTAATGTAATAAATTCCCTAAAGCTGAGATGGAAGAGGGAACCGAAGGTGCCCACATGTTCAATTAAGCATGAGCAGGCAGTCCTGAAATCTAAAATAGGATCAAAGGGCCTAACTGTGTTCATAATTGGTACTTTAGTGCTGGTGACCACAATGGTCATCAGAACTGAGATTTCTGAATTTATGCATCTTCGGTTGTCAGTGGCCAGTACAGAGAGGCCATGAGTGAAAATCGTGGACTGGAGTTAGTGTTCAGAACAGCTGTCCTTTACCTAGAATCTGGAGGACAGCTCCCTGTCTAATGTCCCTCATCCTTAAATCCTGGACAGCATCCCAATGGATCCTGTGAATTCAGACAAGCTCTTGTGCAATGTCCCTCTCAACCATGCTTGAGCAAGGACCTGTAGGCATCCTGTGAGGATGAGGAGATCTTTTCTGACTGCCTGGTGGAGCAGTTGCTGCTGAATGGAATTTCACCTGATCTCTTTGCCATTTATGTTGTTTAGTCTCTTCCTATTATTATTAAAGACCTTGAAGGCAAGTTGAAAAAGATACTTTTGTGACACTAGAGCTCCACCCTCTAATTTTTGTAGCTTTTTCCTAACATCTGGGGAAGGTTGGGGGATACAACACCTATTTATATACAGCTTTCCAGACTCTAAAGTTAAGTAAGTCTAGACTTACATACTTATGGAGAGACACTGTAGGGTGGCTCATGCAAGCTGCTGGATTTTAACCAGCTCTCTGGGTCATCATCTGTACCTTATTATAATTTTCTGCCTTGAGAGAGGCTCTGTTTATACCTCGAATGGGATAGATTAAGACATGGGACATACTTGGTAAATAGGGATTCTGGTTGACAGCTCCACTTAGAGCCAGTAGAGGGAGTTCCCTCCTTCCCCTAGAGAGGTGGTTGGGACCCTGGGTGTGCAGTGAATTGCTAATGATGTGGCTGAATCCCAGTGTGGTGAAAGAGGATGTTAAGGCAGATAGATGTCTTAGAGAGTTAGATCAGAGGAATGGGTGATCTGTTTGAATTCTGTACATACTGAGTAGGGTCAGCAGAAAAGGAGCCTTCCTGTTTTGCTGCTTGGGCAGTATCAGAGAGGAAAATGGAGAGTGAACTTTAAGAATGCCCCCTCCCTGTGCCTCCTCTAGCAAGGGAAACAGCAGAAAGAATCTGAGACAGTTTAATTTTGAGCATATAGATGAGGGGAACAAACCTGGACATGGGGAGTGGGTGTGGGGAGAGGGCATTTGAGGTAGGGAGATGAAATATTTTTGGGGGGAGGTTCAATTTTCTGCTGTAGCTCTAAAGAAAATGATTAGGTGGGTAGTGTGGAGTCCATTAGGGGAGAGGGAAGAAGGGTTAGGACCAATGCAATACACTGGGGAGGGAAGTTCATCTAGAGAGAGTTGGAGCATTAGGTAAAGTGGTGCCTGAGAAAGGAAGTACCAGGGAAGAGGGAGGAAGAAGCTCGCAGGGTCGAATCTGAAGGAAACATTCTCTAGTGAATGAGCATTGTTTAGGGAAGGGTTTTTCCAGAGTGACTGAATGTATAAAGCTTGCAAGACTGGCAAAGGGAGGGGTAATTTTGAAGAAACAAAAGCGCTCTAACATGAAGCTTCTCCCATCTCCGCTACCTTGTATTAGGTCTCAAATTGATGTCAGAGATACCATTTTTAGGTCACTGAGAACCATAGTCCAATCAATAATGTGGGTAGATGCTGAGACAACAGAATTCATTATGTGGCCTACTGAGTGAAGCAAGTGGAAGAGAGTAAGGGGGACATGAGTCTTCTGGCCCCTTAAATTCTGTCTACTGGCACACTCAACCCTGAAGTATTGTATAATCTGGAGGAACTGCCATGTGTGTCAGAGATGGACAGGTGTCCCTATGACTTGAAAAACTCACCAGAGGAAAAAGAAGGTGTGAAACATGAGTGAACACAGCCCCCATGAATATGTTTTCCCAAATACCATGTTCCAATGAGGTAGCAATGTTATGAAGATTTGTAAGTAAAAAAGCAAAGTGTCATGAAGACACTTTTAAACTCATTGGTGGAAACATCAGATAGCTTGGTCTCAGCAGAGCAGGGCAGCCGGGGTTGTAGCCCTCAGATACTATGGAATGACACTCTTAGCTTTCTGATTGATACTTCTGGTAGCCTACTAAGTTAATAGAGCTCAGAAGATTGTACCCGATAACCACAAGGATTCAGGTCAGAGGTGGGAAAAGGCAGAGCAAGAAGGAGGCTGCAGACAGCCTGAGATAAACTTGAAGGAGGCTCGTGACCTGAGACATTCTGACAGCCCCTTTGACTGTTCTCCACTCAAATTAGTCTCTTGTAACTGGGAGGACAGGTAGGCAGACTTGACTTGGGGACCCATTGTGATCCCCAGGTTTGACAGCATAATAGCAGCCACAATGGGATGGGTTGTATGCCCCTCACAGTGAGCTCTTGAAGAGCAAAGATGAAAATTTCCAGCAGCTGTTGGAGTCATTTCATTTCAGGGACATTTCCCTATTTTTCTGTGTCAGCATCACCTGTGTGTGTCTCTCTCTCTTGGAGAAACAGTAAAATGAAAAATGAGTTGACTTTGTTTAAGATAGAATCTGCTCTAGACAAATCTCTTTCTGATCGGTACACCTCAGGCTTTCATGTGCTGTTTGCTTTGGACCTTTTGTTTTTCAACTAGAGATTCATTTCTTTTTTGAGTAACTGGCACTTGGTGACCAGCTTTGTCTTTCAGAGTGTTTCTGCTGAGCAATATTGGGTATTACTGTGAACTAGAGAAATACAGTGGCCATGGTGGTGAGGGAAGAGAGAACTCTGAAATGCTGGGAACCTGACCAGTGTTCCTTGTGTGGATGTTTTCAGGGCTGAGCATCTGGTGTAGAATAAGTCACTGCTGTGCTCGTCCCCAGGGAAGACTATTTCCCTCTTCTTAGCATTTCTTAGCTGCCTGTAGTTCTTTCTTAGAGTTGAGTTGTCCTGGGCTTTGACATGTCTGTTGTCCTCATTCATCTTAGGCAGTGATGTTTCTGAAACTTTATGGGAATAGCTTCTGGCAATACTAGGAGACACAGTCTCTTAGAAACTCCCATATCCTCTGACTTTTAGGAGTTTTTCAGGCCTCCCCTCCACAGTGATTCATGAGCCTTAGGTGTGGGGTTGATTCATAGATGTATGTATGCCCTGGGAATGGGCTTCAGAACTCTGCATTTGAATGGTTGTGTTTTTCTTTAATGGTCTCAGTCTGTTGCTAAGGCAAGTTTGCTTACTGAGAGGTAATGATGGCACTTATGTGTGGATATTAGAACAAATATTTAGAATGTAGTTAGGGATATATTTATGTGTGTATATTAGGACAAATATTTAGAATGTAGTTAGGGATATGCTTGCTTAGTAAAGCCAGGCTTTTAAGTTCTCCATCAATCCATGACTTCCCTTAGCTCTGAATAGATGGCTAGGTTTCCAGACTAGGCATGATTTCCTTCTTATTGAGTGGGTCTGATTACATTTAGAAAGCCACTGTTTATCATTCAATATGGATAGAGTGACTACAACTGACCCACAGCTCATCATGGCCTTATCTCTTCTCATCTCTGTGGGGGGTGAGCTTCCACCTTGGGAGTGGAGGGAGGTCTTAGGGTGCTGTTATCTAAACACTGTCCTGCAGTCACACTCAGGCATTGCAGCTCAACTCTGAAGACTGAGCATTGCAGAAGAAACAGGGCAGCAGTTTGAGACCCCAGTTTTTGTGTTCGTGTTCATAGGATTTCATGTTCATTTTCTCTCCTCTTTTTCTTCTTGAAACACTGTTCTATTGTGTTTGTGCACAACACCCTCCCTCTTCCTTGTCCTTTTCTTGGGTTGCTTCTTCTCCATGTATTTTGTAGGGATCGTTATCTGATTAATCTTGAGTTTTTCAAAGCTTATCATTATAATCAAAGCTTAATATTGCCCATATCAACCATGGAAGGCTTGCACTTTTCTGAATAGAAGTGGAAGAGAAGTGGGTGGAGGTAGGCAGAGGGGAGGTTGTTGGGAGGGACTGGTAGGAGAGGAGGGAGGGGAAACAGTGGTTAGTATGTTCAAAAAATAATAAAATCATTAAAAAATGAAAGACGATAGTTATGACTTGAACCTTAAAATAATACTACTCACACAGACCCTTCCTCCCACTCCCAAGGCTCAGATGTAAATGTCAAGATGCTACCACCTTCATCAAGCACAGAGGCTCTCTGTGATGCTGGGACCTAATGGTGTAGCTCAAAATTTTTTTATATATATTAAATATGAGAGGGTATTAAACTTTTTGTTAACTCTTCTTGGGATCAACAGCATGAATGTTGGGAAATCCTCAAGCCTGATTTTATTGGCTGATCCTTTTCAACAACAGATAATTGTTGGAAGATGTCTTTGTGGGGCTGCAATCAGAGCTAGCAGAGCATCTCCAGGTTCATACCTGGGAGGGTGTGTGTGGACAAGGAAAGGCTAGCTAAAAGAGTTAAGAATCAGAGACACAGGATAGTTTTCAGGAGGGTAGATTCAGTCAATACTAAATGTGCCTCTATTTTATTCTTACACCATCTTATGTATTCTACCAACAGTGGGAACAAAAGGCAGAAGACTTTTATTATGATGTATAAGTGATATCATGTATCATTATATCCTATATAAGAGTCATTACTTCCCTTAATCCTTCAGGTACTCTGTAGAAGCACATACCACCTGGCCTGTCTTCACTGCACTTTTTGGAAGTTGCTTGCCTGAACTTCCTGCCTACCCTAATATTATTATCCTCCTTCTCAGGTCTTTGATGAGCTTAAAGATTAGACTGTCACAGTTATCGTTCTCTCTTCTGAGATAGAAACATTAGGTACAAAACTTAAACTTTCCAGCTTAGGACAGCTCTATACCTCTGTTATGCCTTTACCCTAGGACTGGATATGTGGTTCTTGCCATTTGCTCTTGTTGCTTCACTGGCAATAGGTCTTAAGTGTGTATGTTCTTACTTTTCCTTCTCCTAGAGCATACTTGATATTTTCTATCTTTGTATATAGTTTCGTATCAAGCCTGAATCTTTTTCTTTAGACTAAAGGGGGAATTGTAGTGAGATATCCACTTTGCCTGCACCTGTAGCACTGACCACACCTGTTTTGGCATGGTCACAGGAGCAGACATGATGGGAGGGGGTGTTATGAGTAGTTTTCCCACCAGCCTGGTCCCACAGCCATGTCAGCCCCAAATAACAGAGACAGATACAGAGACACTGTATTGGATATAATGCTGTTGGCCTGTTACTAGTGTTTCTTATTGGCTAGCTCTGTCTTAAATATTAACCCATTTCTATCAATCTAAATATTTCCACGTGGTCTTATCGTACCAGAGAGAGGGCCCGGACCTCTGCTCTCTTGGTCCTACATATTGAATCTCCTTATACCTCTCCCCAAATTCTCCTTGTCTCCTTGTCCCACCTATCATTCTTTCCTATTGGCCAACAGTGCTTTATTCATTAACCAGTAAGAGAAACATATTTACAGAATTACATCTCCCATCAGGGGGTGGGAGGCTAGGTCTGGGGTCCACAATCCCAGCTCAAATTGTCTTGGTTCCAGTCAGATCACTAAGATCAGCCTGGGTGTGAATCCTTGGAGCAGGAACTTACGGGTCAGGTCATCGGTTTGTTATGTAAACGACTTCTCCCCGAATAAAATTATAATAATTGATATTAAACCTACTCCCAAGTATCTTAATTTGTGCATCAGCATCTGACAATAGATAACAATGCTCCCAAGAAGACAGAAGAACAAGCTTACTTGTGAGGCTCAGCAAAAGGTGTAAACATGGGCATTTATTAACTTAAACATTAAGAATTTTAAATTGTTGACAGGAGGGGAATAAACTAAGCCGTTTATGCCATGTGACTGTTTGTGAATCTGCCATGGTCAGGGAGACTTGCATGGCTAGGTAGCAATTAAGGTACAATCAATGCCTTTAGTTACAGCATATTAAAAGACAACCTTTCCCATCATCCCAGAAGCCATCTGAAATAAGACATTGATCATCTAGACTTACTAAACAACCCTCCTCTTCCAGACTGACAATTTGGAGAGTGTCAAGCACGTATGGCAGTAGATGGGACTCTGGTGTGCCACCACAGAGCTTTAACAGCCATGCATAGAAGACCAAACAGTTTATCACTGCATCTTCTCTTTGGTCCAGTCTCCCATTTAGGTCACTTTGAAGCATACTGGAAGAGTTTATGAGTGAATTTTTACATAAAGATCCCGGCACTAAGTTTTCCTCGAGATTTTGTAGAATTCTGTATTTAGGCTATCTGTGATTTGGCTTCTCCACGCAGGCATGCTGCAAGGACAGAATGGAGGCACAGCTCCACTCAGACCTCGACAGTAGTCTAAAGAGACCATTGACTTCTTCCAGTCTTCCATTCAAGCTAAAGCTGGATTCACATTTCAGTAAAGGAGTCTCATAGTTGGTGAGTGTGAATCAGATTGAATGATTTATGCAGAGACATTTAACTTGGATCGCAAACACCAGGATTATAGAGAGATGCTCTGTGATGGAAGAACAAGACACAGGTGTTATAGAGACAAGAGCAGAGGTTTGGGAAAGGAGCTGGCATGAAGTTACTGTTCAGAAATGGATTAAGAAAGCAAGGGCCTGCTGAACACGGGGAAGGAGGCATGACTGTCCTTTGATGTGGGAAAGCATCATGAGGGACAGTACAACATACCAGCGATATTGTGACAGGGTCATGGGGTGGGAGAACATTAAAGATTCCATGGAAATATAAAAAGGGGTATAAAGTGAAAGAATGGAGGAAGCCACATATAGATAGCACTGGGAGTGTGTTTGTGTGTGTGTGTGTGTGTGTGTGAGAGAGAGAGAGAGAGAGAGAGAGAGAGAGAGAGAGAGAGAGAGAGAGAGAGAGAGAGAGAGAGATTCAGAGAGATAGACTAAACATTGGAAATTGTTCTTTTATACTGTTTTCCAGAGGGCAAGAATCCTGGCCAACTTCTGGGTAGGCATCAGAATTGTTGTTTTTCCCCCAGATGTATAAAGATAAGCAATTACATTCATTTTGAGATTCCTGTTAAATCCATAAGTGACAGGGACTAGATCAGCTTGTAGTGAATGGCATGACCTGGCTTTTCTTAGTTCTTAGTTCTAACAGCACACAGACAAGCAAATGGGCCCCTTAGGGGAGTGTCTGGATTAACTGTATTCACAATGAGTGTATATTATGAGTGTATATATTTGGTGGCTCTGAAGATAATTTCTAAAGGAAGCTAAGAGTCATATCCCTTTAAACATTGCTCAGAGTATAATGCTATAATGTTAAATATCTAGAGAATTTTCATTTAAAATGGGGGCAAAGTGGATTTATTTATCAATGTAGGAACAAGAAGAAAAAATGGAAAAGCCAAGGTTATATATTATTTTGGCGCTAAATAAGAAGTTACCATCTTTCGAATCTTATTGAGTTCTTTTTCTGGTGCTGGGACAAACACCATGAGCAAATATGACTGAGGGAGGTAAGGGCTTATTTCAGCTTGCACTTTCATGGCATGGGCCATCACAGAAGGAGAGAAGAGTAGGGATGCAGACCTGAAGCAGAAATCACGGAGCAACAATGCATCCTGGCTGGCTTGCTCATTTCTGTTCAGATGGATTCCCTCTGCCTGGGGTTGACACTGTTCATATTGCACTGTGCCCTCTGACATAACAACAGCAATGCCTCACAGCGTGCTCACAGGCCAATGTGATTCAGGCAGTTTTTCTGTTGAGGTTCCCTTTTCCAAGGTGTGTCAAGTTGACAATAACATAGGTGACTGAGACACCTATCTGTGTGATTAACTTCATAGGAAGCTGCCAGCCTCTTGGCGGAGCTCAACACAGTAGGTTCTCACAGTGATGTGAGAACTGACCCTGTCTGTGCCAGCACTTGGTACTGTCAGTCACTGCCACATTTGGTCTCTTATTTCAGCCATTAAAACTATAACTATGCTGTGGTTGGATCCACATTTTAAATTTTTATTATTTTATGTATTTTTCTTATTTTACATATCAATCCCAGTTCCCTCTCCCTCCCATCTTCCCATATCCCCCAACCCCCCCAATCCCATTCCCCATCCACTCCCCAGGGAGGGCGAGGCCTTCCAGGAGGGATCATCAAAACCTGTCAAGTTATTTGGGGCGAGGCCTAGCCCCCTTCCCTCCTGTCTCTAGTTTAAGGGAGTATCCCTCCATGGAGAAGGTTCTCCCAAAGTCCTTTTGTGCACCAGGGATATATCCTGGTTCCACTGTCAAAGGTCCCATAGACTGACCAGGCCTTCTGAGACCCACATTCAGGGGGTCTGGGTCAGTCCTATGCTGGTTTCCCAGCTATCAGTCTGGGGTCAATGAGCTCCCCCTTGTTTAGGTCAGCTATTTCTGTGGGTTTCTCCAGTTCATTCTTGACCCCTTTGCTTATCACTTCTCCCTCTCTGCAACTGGATTCCAGGAGTTCAGCTCAGTGTTTAGCTGTGGGTGTCTGCTTCTGCTTCCATCAGCTACTAGATGAAGGCTCTAGGATGGCATATAAGGTAGTCATCAATTTCATCAGGGAAGGGCATTTAAGGTAGCCTCTTCACCATTGCTCAGATTGTTAGTTGGGGTCATCCTTGTAGGTCTTTGGACATTTCTCTAGTGGCAGTTTTCTCTTTAAACCTGTAATAGCTCCCTCTAATTATGGTATCTCTTTACTGAATAGAGAAATCTCAATAAAGGAATCAAAAAAAATTGAGTTGGTGGATCCACTTTTCTATTAAGAGTGACATCAAGTACATTTTACTTGCTGATTTTTAGAATATATATTGAAACGTCAGGTGTTATTCTAATGTGTTTGCCTTGATCCTTTTCTCTTACAGCTTTTAATATTTCTTCTTTGCTCTGTGCATTTATTGTTTTGATTACTATGTGAAGTGGAAATTTTCCTTTTTGTTTCAGTCTACTTGGTTTTCTGTATGCATCTTATATCTTGTTAGGAACCTCTGCTTTTAGGTTGGGGAACCTTTCCTTTCTATGATTTTGTTGAAAATGTTTCCTTTGCCTTTGACCTGGGTTTCCTCTCCTTCATCTATTCCTAATATTCATAGATTTGGCTCCTTCAAAGTTCATAGCCAGGATTTTCAGGGGGGCTTCCTGGGTCAAACCATGTTAACCTTGAAGAAACTCATAGCTTCTCATCTTCTGTGGAAATAAAAACAAAACCTTTGAGAAACAAACTAATATATCCTTAAATCCAAATTTTGAAATCAAGATACCTTTAAAATATATATGTTGGTTTAACTTAGTAGCCCCCACAATCAGATGCCTCTTAGTAGTTAGTTCATTAACCATTAAAAATTAAAAAAAAACAGTAAAATATATAATCCTGACTCCCTGTGTAATTCCCATTTACATGGCTTATTTTATATATCTTATTATCCTTTTTAAGGATTTTATTTTATTATCTTAAAATTTATTTTTTAAAATCTATGATAGTGTATGCCTGTATCTGTCCTTTTCTGACAAGTAGAGTTTTTTAAACTGATAGTGGGCATGGCTAGGACCAAAGCAGCCTCTTAGCTTTCCAACATGGAGAAGTCGCACTTACCTCCTCAACTCTGGGAAGCTGTGGGGTCCATCCTGCCAGCAAGTAGCATGCAGCCATGCTCTGAAGTTTGTAGACAGTGGCTGGGATCAGCCTCTTCTCCATGACTTGTGTAAGAGGCTGTGGGAATCTGCCATACGGCTGCTCAAACCTGCCGGAGGACATGGTTCTGTACCATAGCCCTCAATGACAGACATGGACTATGAAGCTGTTCTTGGCTCCATTTTAGTGTGTCTGGAAGCAGCCCCCCCCCCCCCGCCCGCCTTAAGCTTTCTCAGGCTTTATGTGGATGTACATGCACCATGTTGGAGTGCCAAATGTAAATGTAGGTTTTTCTGTCCTATCTGGTGTGTGTGTGTGTATGTGTGTGTGTGTGTGTGTGTGTGTGTGTGTGTGTGTGTGTGTGCGCGCGCGCGCGCGAATGTGTGATATGATGTGTGCGGCTGGGCAGGACTTTGGTCATAAGGCTTCCATGACACCTGGGAAATTGACTTCATGTATTTGTCTCTAGCAACAATCAGATAGTCATCTCCAGGGGCAACCAGTTCACTTTGAATTTGTTCTAAAGCCTAAAATTAGCTGAATGTGCAAAAGGCTGTCTTTGTCCTAGTATTATTTCTATCTATCAGAAACAGTTAAGCAGAAATCATTTTCCTGTCCACAGCTACATGTATGCCCAGTAGATGAAATATTTTCATGAAATAAATATGCAAGAAGTATGAATAATAGCCATAGCTGTTTTTAGTAGCACATGAGAAAAATTACAGTCAGTTTTCTACAGATTGTTGAGGTGATTGGAATTTGGGGCTGAAGAAACCTTTGAGTATTCAGAGCTTAATGAGCTGTTATGAGAACTTAGAAGACAATGATGAGAGCCCTAAAGATGATGAAGTCCTGGCTTGTGAAATTTCAGAAAGAAGTGAGAGAAAATAAGCTTCAATATTAAAAAGTACAAATAATTTCTGTACAGAAAATAGTAAATGTCTCTTACATAAAGAACATTTCAAGAGTATATGAAAAATACAAAATTCAGTCTGTGTAATGATCTGTTCTAGTAGGGCTGGTATTTTAAAGTTATAACTATTATTATTTATAAAATGAGAAGCAGATACTTTAAGAGAACTTGAAAGAACATGTAAGACATTTCTACTAAATAATGGAGAGCAAGATTTATAGGCATGAAAAATTTAAAGTTAATCATAATATTGCATATTTTACTTGATTTTATATTATTAAAAAAACTTCCATTCATTAAATAAAACCTTAGAAAAATGAAATTTTAGCACATATATTTTAATATATGGATTTCAAGACATTGTCACAACTTCACCTTTCTGCCTCTTTGTTTGGATTTCCTGTCTAGTTATATTCTGCCTGGACATTTATTGCAAATCAGCTTTATTCATCAATCAATAAAAGCCACACATATTTGCTGCATACAAAAGGACATCCCACATCATCAGTGGATTTATTTTATGGCAGCAATATAACAGACATAATAGGAGGAGATTTTCTTCATTGGGTGAAACTTGGCACTACAATCTAATATCTGTAATTTTTTTCATTCATGGGAACAAGGTCATCCAGATTGATGTCTTCCTTCTCAGTTGTGGGGCCTACATAATGAGAAGGGGCCACTGAGTGTCTTTCATTGGCATGCATTTTTGCCACAATACCCTTTGTCTTGCTACTTGGTACACCAAGGACTTCTATTTTCAAGTTGTTCAGATTTATTATAGGTGTATATCAATGGAGCAAAATAATGAAGGGCTGAAACTGGGGTCCACAACACCTTTTCCTCCTTTAAATTGTTTCCTGGGAGTGTAAGTCACAAAGATGAAAACTATCCAATTTCCTAAAGCACATGTTGTACAAAGGATACTCGGCTTGTTCATCCTCTACAGTGCTTCTCTTTTCATCTATCTTGCTAATGCACACAGAGATAGTAAAGGCATTACTAGAAACTAGTCAACTACATTCCTGGTGATGAGGGCTGGGGCATACCAAGGATATAAAATTGAAGCCCAAGAAATTTCTGTCCCTAAATTCAATTACTTGCACAATTTTGAGGCTTAGAAAATTCTCTAATCCAGAGAAATGATAAAACCCAAGAGAAGGAAACTTAGACCAAGAGGAAAGAAAAGTATTTATCAGGTCAACTGAATCTGGCTCACCTGAATAAGCCACCATGAATGGTAAATTGATGTCATTGAAGAAATCTTCATGTTTACAGCACTATGTAAGTACTGTTAGACCTCCAGAATATTTCTTATCAAATTTACAGAATTCCATGCATATTGACTCTGCACTTATCAGGTTATTAACTGTGGAAGAAGGAAGCAAAATGGCATGATTTTGAGATCCAGGATAAAACCTCCCACCCAACTACATTTAACTAAGAATGCTTTCAACCAATGAATTTTCTTCAGTAGTATCTATTGTTCCATGTGGGTAGTTGTGCCCCATATTCATAAATCACATCTTACAGAGTTCCTTTGCCCAAGAGCCTTTGCAACAGGAGAAACATGCACTTACTGGTGATCTTGAGGTTCTAGATGTTGAAACTTATAGCATCTTTTCCTTCTCAAGCAGATAGTCACAAATGACTTGCTTAATACATGCTAAGATCTAGATTGAGAGGCAAGTGATGGAGCAGGGGGAAAACAAGATCATATCAGCCCTCAGAAACAAGTTGGTATGGATCTACAAGAAGGGTCTACTAAAGATGTCAGGAGACAAATAAAGAAGGAAGACTTGAGAAGAACCAAGGTGTCTTGTAGATAAGGAAAAAAATTCAAGAGAAGGTGACTGAAGGCTAAGATAGAAATTCAACAGTCTTTAGGAAAGCAAAAAACCATCAAGACAGAGTGTGAGAGATGACATATTTAGGGATTTGATATAGCCTTTGAACCCTGTGGCCCTAATGATTTGTATATTGAATTGTGTGGTCCCCAGCAGGTGGGACTGTTGGAAAAATATGATATGGCCTTTTTAAGGATGTTTATATTGGGGATGAACTTAGATTTACAAAACCCAGGACATTTCAACACCCCTCATAGACATATCTCAAGAGGTAAACTCTTAATTCCTACTACAGTATCATTCATGCCTGCCTGACTGCTATCATGCTTCCAACAATGATGGTTATGAACTATACATCTCTGGAAGCTTGATCCAGATCCCACTTAAAATCATTTTTAATTTTTTAAATTAAGTTTCATTGGTCATGGCATCTTCTAATAGTAATAGAAAAGTAACTAAGCCAAACCCTAAATGTCAGGGATATTTGAGATCAGTGAATTGATGAAAATATCAATACAATGATAGCAAAAGCCTGATTTACTCAACATATGCCTTGGCTTTAGCATTCTCCAATTATTGACCCCAGCACAAAGTTCCAAATATTCTACCTGGATATCAGTTGACTCTTCTTTCAGGTACAATGTTTTAGAGATGGTGGTTTGATTCACAAATGAGAAACATGAATTCTATAGATCACAGAACATATACTCACTTTTGGGTGCATACCAGTTTCTACAGAGCATTCAAGTTTAGCTAGATTGGGTAGAGCACATCTGCTTCCCATGTACGCATTCCTGATTTTGTAAGAATGACACAGTACACACCACAGAGTGATAGCTGAAAAGGTAAGGAATCGAGAGAGAAGGAGTGTATCCTCACTCTCCCTTCCCAAAGAGCAGACATCATCTGACCTCCAGGTAGCTTTTCTGCATGAATGTTTTGGTTACAGATATATTCTAGACAACAGCATGTTCTAACACCACATTAAAAAACAGGGTAAAATAAGAGCTGATTTACTTGTCTTCCTTCAATAGATAAGGGAACAAGTTGCAGGCAATACTTACTGGTTTCAAAGCAGAGAAGAAAGAGACATAGCTTCAGTAGATTTTTCCATTTCTCCTGAGCAGATTCTTAGTGCCAGACAGTTGATGATCAGAGATCACTCACAGACAAGACTAGAAAACCTCTAGTCAATGTCTTTATTTATTTCTTTACTCCTCTCTACTTCATTTCCTTCACTTTTGTTTCCTTGGAGCTAATGGTATACACACCCTACCAAGTAATCTGACCACCAGCAACACACAGTGACACCTTGTTTCTCTTCCTCTTTCCAGGCTAACAGCTCAAACTGCTCTGCTAATGCTAGAGATTAAAACTACACAAGGAAAAGCATTTGGAAGAAGGTTTGTTTTTGTTTTGTTTTGTTTTGTTTTGTGTTTTGTTTTGTTTTGTGTTTTGTTTTTTGTTTTTTTGTTTTTTTGTTTTTTTTTAACAAGCCTGAGCTGCAGCACCAGGGGGCAAGAGGGAGTTTCCTGGATGACTGGGAAAATGAACAGAGCAATTTACTTGTCTAGTCAGAGGTTAGCATAGCAAGGGTGTGTGCATGTCCATTTGATGGACCATGCTGGAACCATTTATAGTGCAGTCCTCAACACCAAACACAAGGTTTCTGCAGGTACACCTAGGGATGGGCTTCCTATCTGGCTGGGTAAGAAGGGGTTTCTAAAGCCCTCTCTGCTTTGCAAGGATATTCAGAACACTGGAGCACATCCTCAGCTATGGCTGTAGTGGTTGTCTGTAGTGACTGGACAGTCCCAAAGAGCCAGGTCAATTCCCTGCAAAAGGGCTACTTCTTGGATGACAATTTCCCTGCTCAACTCAAGGATGCAAGGCATAAATGAAAGTCCATTTAATATCCTGCTTCTGGCAGTTTTGATTGTTTATAGAAAGCATTAAAGATGTTAAAACTGAAGAGTCACCAGAAGCTCCACTTAGAACTAGCCATTTTAACAGCATCAACAGTACTTAATAATCTTTTTTTATTATTATTATTTTATTTTGAGACAAGGTCTACTTAGGTAGCCTTATCTTGCCTGGAACTTTCAACTAGGCTGGGCTGGAAATTACAGAGATTCACCTACTAGATAAATAGACTACAAACTGAAACTAATGAGAACAGATTAAGGGATTTCATTCTCAGCATGGCAACAATTAACTATCCTAAACATATATGCACCAAACTCTGGTGCACTCCACTTCATAAAAAGCATGCTACTAGAGTTAAGGCCACAGATTAACTTCAAGCCTCTCACAGTAGGTATGCTGGCTACTTTTATGTCAGTTTGGCACAAGTCAGTCTTCTGGAAGGAGAGAACCTGAGCTGAAAAAAATGCCTCCATGAGATCAGGCAATAGGCAAGCCTGAAGGGACATTTTCTTGATGAGTGGTTGATATGGAAGGGTAGGTACAACCCATGAGCTGGTGGTCCTGGGTGCTATAACAGAGCAGGCTTGGCAATCCACAAGGAAGAGGTCAGTAAGTAATGTTATTTCATGGCCTGTACATCAGTTCCTGACTCTCTTGGTCTTAACGTTCTTTCATGATGGACTGCAATGTGGTAGTGAAAGTAGAGCGAACTCTTTCCTCTTGAAGTCACTATGGTCCTGGTGTTTTATTAGAGCGATGAAAACTGTGACTAAGACAGCTGGTGGTTTCAGGAACCCACTTTCCCCAATAGACAGGTCATCTGAACAAAAGATAAGCAAAGAAAAAACAGAATTAAATGGTATCATGCATTAGATAGGCTTAACAGATATCTACAGAATATTCCTCCCAAACACCAAGGAATATACATTCTACTGAAAGCAGCTCATTGATGGGAGATGTTATTCTGTATATATGTTTCTCATACTAATTAATAAAGCCCTGTTGGCCAATAGAAAACTAGATAGGCGGGGCTAGGAGACTAGGAGGGGGAAAGAGGTAGAAGGCGGGGTCGAGATGTAGCCCAGGGAAGAAGCAGGACGCCAGTCGCGGCTCCCCGATAAGACAACCACGTGGAAATACTTAGATAAGTAGAAATGGGTTAATAATTAAGACAGAGCTAGCCCATAAACAATAATGGTAATTGGCCAACAGGATTGTATCAAATACAGAGTCTCTGAGTGTTATTTGGGGCACACGTGGTTGCAGGACAATGGCGGCAGGACCAGGAGGCTGGCGGGAACAACATGCCGTAACAGCTCATGGAAGCTTCCCCAAAATAGACCACATCCTGGGACACCAAAGAAATGTTACCCTTTTTGACCATGGTGTAATAAGTGAAAGAGGACAAACAAACCTCTGGTAAGAGTGCAAACTCAACCCATGGAAATTAAACACTCACTAATGAATAATGAATGGGCTGAAGAAGAAATAAAAAATGAAATTTAAAAATTCCTTGAAATAAATGAAATTGGAAATGCAATACAGCCACACCTCTAAAGCACAACAAAAGCAGCCCAATGAAAGAGCTATAGACTATCTGATAAAAACCCAATAGATGTGAGAAATGCCATTACTCATGGTCAGGGGCGTTCAAGAGACTTCTAAAAC
Source organism: Cricetiscus sungorus (assembly GCA_030556225.1). Taxonomy (NCBI): domain Eukaryota; kingdom Metazoa; phylum Chordata; class Mammalia; order Rodentia; family Cricetidae; genus Cricetiscus; species Cricetiscus sungorus. The sequence continues at coordinate 40,868,727 of JANBXA010000740.1, read as the reverse complement.
ATTATAGCCTATTGCTGTTGCACTTAATCGCCTCCAGAGGTGAAAGGTATATCCCTATTATTTGTGATACCATTCACTTTAGACATAAGAAATAGAGGACTCACGTTAGGTCTGACTTTAAAGCCTATTTTCTGAGGAGTAGCTTTCATAGTATCAGAAGCTTCAATATTCCCATGTAGCTGTAATACTCATGAACTACAAAAATGACCAGAATGGAATTGTACCTTAAAGGTACAATAATGGCACTTTGTCTTGGTAGTAACCAACAATTCTTTTATTGGACTTCAGGTCTGCCCAAGAAGAAGGAAATCATGCCTACTACTGGAAACCTAGTGAATTACCTGGGGTAGTTTACTAAGCAAGCACAATTCCTAAACTTATCCTAAATATTTATGCTCGTATTCACAGATAAGTGTAGCTGTCACCACTCATCGAAGAAGTTTCTTTTTGCAACAAATGGAGGCCTCTACAGAAAATTGTATCCGGTCAAAATGCAGAGAATGAGTGGCATGTGCGGCCAGTCAATACATCTACATTGTGCTGTAGATGTACTTAGTTGATACATCTACAGCACAATGCATGTTATTAAAACTCAGTGTGCATTTTGGAAGAGATGGTGGAAAGAATGTAATGAATGTAAAGAATGTCAGATGACCAGGAAATCTATTGTGAGATGATGTCTTATAGAGATGAGAAGTTTCACCCATGATGCCTTGACAATAGGGCTACCTAAACAAGACAAAACAAGTGTAATACCAATGGACACGCTAACAGGGATGTTCCCTGGAGCCCCACTCACAAATGAAGAATTGTAGGCAATAAAGGAATGCTGAGAGTCAGAGAAATTGTCTTCTATTTTCCAGGGACAGGCCCTAATTTGTTATTTAATACCAATTGGTCAGCCCTGAAATCATATTTATACAAATAGCACTAAACAGTTCGCATTTGTATACTTATGTACCTCTTTATGTGTGTAACAATAACAAAAAAAATGAGCCCATGGTTTCAAGAGAGAGTATGGGGTAGGGATACATGGTCAACCTGATGGAGGGAAGGAAAGGGGAAATTATATAATTATCTTAATCTTTAAAAATTAAAAAAATATATAAAAAGAAGAAATATTCTAGAAATAAAATGAGACACAATTATAAGCAATAAAAGAAATTCATGAAAGGAAGAAAGAGGCATCAGCTGTGTGAATCCGAGAATATAACAAAATGGAAAAGGTAGTGGTTCCCTCTGCCCCAATTCCAGTCATTTTTTTTCCAGTACTCACTCCTTCCACCCCTCCCACCCCCACCTAATCCCTCCTGTTCCCATCCTCGTGTGCCACAGTCCATATTTAAAAGTACTGTTTCCCTTTCCCAGGGAGATCTGTGTGTCTTGAGCCCTTGAGCCCTTCTTGTTACTTAGCATTTCAGGGTCTGTGGTTTATAGGTTGGTTATGCCTCACTTTACAAACAATATCCATTTATGAGTGAGTACATACCATGTTTGTCTTTCTGGGTCTGGGTTACCTCACTCAGGGTGATTTTTCATAGTTCTATACATTTGTCTGCAAATTTCATGTCATTGTTTTGAACAGCTGAATAATATTTTATTGTGTTAAAGGACTACATTTTCTTTACACATCCTTCAATTAATGGTCGTTTCCAGTTTCTGGCTGTTATGAATAAAGCTGCAATGAACATGGTTGAGCAAGTGTCTTTGTGGTAGGATTGAGTGTCAGAAAAGGTGTTGGTTTTAAGGCCCATAAAGGCATTTTAAGGTGCTGACAGCAAAAGCATGATTCCATGATGGCAAAGAAACAATGAAATTTCTAATATGGTGCAAACACTCTGAATCTAAGGGTGATGGTTAGGAGCAGGCTTATTCATGCTGAGTTGTAGAAGGTGGTGTGGCTAAACATCCATAGATATTACTGTGTGTAGACGATACTGCGATTACCTGCTTTCATGTTATTTTTACCATATTAAGTGAGTGTGTGTGTGTGTGTGTGTGTGTGTGTGTGTGTGTGTGTGTGTGTGTGTGTGAAGATACTTCAGGCTTGTGGAAATCAGAGGTGAACTTGCAGAAATCAGGCCTCCTCTTCTCTCATGTGGGACCTGAGGAATGAACTCAGGCTATCAGTACTGTTCCCCAAATGAACCATTCCGCTGGCCTCCTAATTATCATTTTATAAAGGAAGGACTGTGTGTAAGTGTGCTTCCTTCTAAGCCTTTCCACCCAATGTCAGTTTCTCAGAATGAATATGGGAAAGAAGGAGCGGTAGCACCTGTAACTTCATTTTAACCTCTACACATGGTAGTTGAATATGAATGGCTACAAACAAACAAACAAATAAATGTTAAAACAGGTTTAATTGAACATAATCTAAGAAATCATATTGAAAAATATAATCAATTTTATAAGGCATACATGCACTCAAGAGCACCCAGTGTAAAATACAAGTATCCATATAGAATAGGAACATTACCTAATGTATTTATATACATTACCTACTGTATATATACATTACCTAATGTATATAAAAAGGGAGGTGTGAGGCAGGATATATGGTTCAGTAGGAGAAAGCTTGATTACATGCTCCAGGGCTGTGATGCAATGAACAGCTCTGAAAAGAAAAATAATGATTTTCAATAATTATGCTTTAATACACACAAACACACATCATGACTTATTTATGTTTCTAAAGCTTGGAAATGTCTACCTAAAAATGTAAACAAACTGTCTTGAGGATAGGATCTCTAGAAGTGTTTTCTCTATACAGCAAAGCCTACATTTTCTAGGTTGAAAATAAAATCTATGGAAATGATAAAAGTAAATATTCCAAACAACCCCCAACTTCAAAAACTATGGAATGTACTAAAGTAAAGCTAGACAGCAGAACTTTCCAGAAGGACAGTGAAGCCCATGCCTGAGTGAACTGATGGTGGAGATGGACTGTGGTGCAGGAGCACCTTCACCTGGGATCTCATCCTAGTCACTGGAGGGCACTGAGGATGTGTGAAGGATCCCACAAGCACACCTCTGGGTGAGCCTGTAAGGACACTCCCTGAGATGATTAGCATATGAGGTGTCTGATCTAATGAAGCATTTTGACATTTACCAGGTGTTAAAAGATGGAAGAATTGTCTTGGGGAGTCTGGATGGAGGAAGTGCATAGCCCGGCATGTTTCTTTGGGAGCTGTATTCTTCCTTGATTCCGTCCTGTTTTACTCGGTTGTGCTTCCCACGGCTGTGAGGTTAAAAGCTCTGCTCTACTGCGTCCTCCACCATGATGGAGGAAACCTCTGAAATAAGAGATGAATGGACCCCTCCTCATTTCATTGTCTTACTCGGGTCACAGCAGTGAGAAGCTACCTAACACATGCCCTGTGTCCACTGAACAAGCATGCAGTAAGATGCTGGGGCTCTTGCTTGCTGCTCAGCCTGGCAGAAAAGGCATCCCTGATGAAGCTCCATTAAAGGTAGGGGTCAGGTCTGTCATAGTCACAGGGAAACCAGCCCCTAATCACAGCATTTGTCAGCTAGGACACATAGGTTGTAAAAGGTAACAATCAAGAGAGGAGGGGGAGAATGTGCGATATGTCAGTTGCTGCTGAAAGGATACAGGGAGAAAAGGAAGGGAACCTGTATCCTTGAAACAGAGAGAGGCAATTCAGCTGTCAAAATATCAGCACCTGATGCTAAGTAAAGGCAGGTGTCAGGGTCTGGTCAGTGCTGGACATTGATGATCCAGTGTTATGAGGGCTACAAGAGTTCAGGGAAGGGATAAGGGCTTACCTAAGTAGAACAGGCCCAGAAAGGACCAGGCCTTAAAGCTTGTTACATAAAGAATGCGAGTCACAACAGGTAAGTTGCCCTTTCAAACTTCCCTTGGTGAGCGTACTGTTGAAACAGGAAGTAGAACATTTTTGGGGTTACAAAACTCAAAGTTTCTTCTGCAGAGGAAAAAAGGCAAGAGGTACAACTTAAATATTTTTGGGAAGAATCAGTGAGATGTCAGTGAGAGTTGTGGGATCCCAGGTAGATGGGTAATTATTCTTTCTATAATTTTACACCCAGATAGTATTCTACTCACAAAAGTACCAATTAGTGTGACAATTCTTTTATCTCTGATTAGTCACGTTGAAAGCTCTGAGGAATACTAAGGAAACCTGTATTTATCTTAGTTATTTATCTTAGTTTTTCTGAACTATCATTATTGGCAATCGATACCTGAAGCAGGAGAACGCTTTCCTATTTTTATACAGAAACACACTCTTCCCCACTCTCCATCTTTGCCCACAAATCTGGGGAAGGTGCATCCCTTAAGGACAAGTATGATCACTCTGGGAACTTCAAGAAATCACATACCTCTAGAGAATCTTCTTAGGATGTCCCGCGCTACCGTCTCGCCAGCAAGAACGAGGCGGCACACTCAGGATCCTTCTGCAGTAAAGCTTTAATGCTCTTGAGAGGGAGAGCATAAGCTTACAGGTCAGAGAGACCCCAAACACACAAAACCCATCCCTTATATAGGCTAGCAATCTCTGCCTTGGACGTGTCACCCCCTGACTGGCTGCTGCTCATCGGCCCATATGACGCCACGGGAGAGGCAGGGACCCAGGGTTTGACAGTTACCCAGCGCATGCGCATCTCTCCTGTCTACCAACGGTACTTGTAACAGCTCCCTACATCAGGAGACACTTCTCGCCAGCTTTTACCTCACAGAAGTGTTCTGATGTCTTACATTTCTCAGTAGATAAGTGTTTACAGTTTAAGAATTGCAGAGCTGAAAAGGCAAAACCAAGTGTAATGGGTTTATTCAGGGTCAGTTTCAAGCATTGCGCTGTGCCTCAGAGGGAGACACGATGACCAGGGAACATCTGGGTTGTATGTTGTGCTGACCCCACAACAGGACTCTGGGAAGGGGTGGCTTCAGGACAGCAAAAGTTCTCTTCACTCTGAATCCTGGGAATGGATGGATTAGAAGGATGAATATCAAAGATCTGATGTGGGCTGCCTGAGCTAACCACATAGAGTTGGACAGATTTTCTCATTGCTATCAGAAACTTTGCTTGCCCAACTTTCAATCTACATTTAGGGCCATGAACAATTAAGCTAGAGAAATTGAAAATGTTGCAGTATGAAGAGGGTGAGATGAGGAAGAGGTGACAAGGAATTTGGGGAAGGACCAGGGCTGGGAAAGCAAAAAAATAGGAGTAAGAGAAAAAGAACAATTGTGGTCATATCAGAGGCAAGGGGACAAGGCGAATGTACAGGTACAGGAATGAAGGATTCAGGGATCATATCTAAACACATTCAGACCCTATTTCCAGCTGCCAAGATCTCACATTGCTGGAAATCCACCAGCCTGGGCCTGTACCATCTGTCAGGATCTCACATTGCTGGAAGCCCAGCAGCAAAGAAGGCCTGATAAGACAGCAGAGGGTACTCTCTCATTGCAGTGAGTCACATGCTATTTTCTGATTGGATGTAAGGCCCACTCCTTAAGACAGAATTCATGTCTAGTACTATTATTATTATCCAAGCAAATACCCTGTGACTGGCTGGATTATAGGTCTTAGGGAGAACCCAATATTATCATTCTGCTAAATGAGCATAGTAATAAACTACCCCTAAATTATATTTCCACCAATAAATTAGCGTATCTCCCAACCCTTGTCAGAGAAGCTTGCTTTTTCAGTGAATGGTACTTAGTACAGAGACACAAAACTGGTCCACATGCAGAGAATAAGAGACTGTGGGTACTCAACTCTAAGGGTTACATCTATATCAACCTGTTACCCTACAAGGCTCTGGGGTCATCACAGAAGGGATAGAAAGCTTGCAAACCATGGATAGTGGATGTCAGCAGCAAAACAGAATTTGTCAGACATGGCAGTGTCTTTGCACACATGAACTCAACAGAGGCTCTACCTGCATGTACAAGATTAAGATGTTCAAATTCCTGGCATGGAAGACAGGAATGGTCATGAAGTTCCACTCCTAGAAGAGAAGCTATTGACAATTTATGGAAGAGAGAGACAGTTATTTTAATTCAGGCACAGGATCCACACAAATCTACCAGTAAATGGTATTACACCCTTGCACAAATAGTCAGTATTATGTGGGTCTGTGATTTAAATACACAGCACACACAGTTGGGAAGAAAAATTGGTGAGGATAGATGGGGGAAAATAGAGGATACAGAACGTAGTGGGTTTGATAAAATGCATATGCATTTATGAAATTATTTTTTTTTATTTTTATTCATTTTATTTACCAATCACAGTTCACCTTCCTTCCCTTCTTCCCATTTCCCCCACCTACCCCTATCCCAACCACCATCCACTCCTCAAAAAAAGGGTAAAGCCTCTCATGAGGAATCAACAAAGCCTGGTATATTCAGTTGAGGCAGGACTAAGCCCCTCCCCACTGCATAGAGACTGAGCAAGGTATCCCACCATATGGAATGGGCTCCCAAAAAGCCAGCTAATATACCAGGGACAGATTGTGGTCTCACTTCCAGCAGTCCCACAAACAGACCAGGCTACACAATTGTTGCCCACATGCAGAGGGTCTAGTTAGGTCCAATGCAGGCTCCCCATCTGTCAATCCACAGCTCCAGAGAAACTAGGTAACAAGGAGGATCCTAAGATGGATACATGGATTGCCCTGGGAAGGAATACAGACGAGATCTTCTGGGTAAACTGAGGGTAGAGGTGGTAAAGAGGTAGGGGTGGGAGGTAAGACCATGAGGGAATGGGCTGGTTGAGTTGGGGGAGGAACGGAGTGGGAAAGCAATGAAAGAGATAGCTTGTTAGAGAGGTCTGTTATGGGGTTAGGGAGAAACCTGGAGCTAGGGAAGTTCCCAGTAATTCACAAGATGACCCCAGCTATGACTCCTAGCAATAGTGGAGAGGGTGCCTGAATTAATCTTCCCCTGTAATCAGATTGGTGACTACCTTAATTGCCATCACGGAACCTTTATTCAGTAACTGATGGAAGCAGATGCAGAGATCCACAGCCAAGCACCAGGTAGAGCTCCAGCAGTCCAGTGGAAGAGAGGGAGGTAGGTTTATATGAGCAAGGAGAGGGAAGGTAAAGCTGACTCAAACTTGTGGGATCTCACAGACTCTAGGACAGCATTTATGAAATTCTCAATCAACAAAAAAGATAATGCAGCTTACAAATTTATTAGCATCTTTTATTAGCATCAAATTTATTAATGATCTTTAAAAAAATCAATGCTAAAAAGTTCCATTTTGGAGTTTGCCTTCAAAATTCTTTAGACGCAGATCTTCTCCTACAGCCTTTCTTCACCACCTTAACCATCAGCCACAAACTCAAGGAGGCACTCCCTGGAAACCCTCCAGCCCTGCCAGCCCCAAGTCCAGGTAAGTGGTCTTCATGCTTCCTCTGTTCTCCAATGCCAATCCCCCAGTCAAATCCCCAACTTGCAGCAGAACACCTGCTGTACACTCCCTTCTTCTCTGCCCCCATTCTCAGGGCTGTATATATGCAGATCCTGGAGACAACCCGATTTCCTCTCTTCTGTGGATGCTCTCTGGGGAGGGAGGGGGTGCCTCCTTTTAGCCCATCCTCGTTCTTTAATGTCAGCTCCCAGTATCTAGAAATATGTTCCCCTGTGTGTGCAAGCGTGTGAGGTATAGTTTTCTGGTCCTCCAGAAATTTCTCTATATACTATGTGGGAAATGCCTGCTTATCCTAGAATTCAGAAATGGGAGGTGGTGACTCAGAATTCAAAAGCCTCCAGAAAAGGAACATGGAGCTTGACAGTTTCCTGACACCTTATTCCAGTGTTAGAACTTTCTCAGTTTGAGTCATAGAAAGGAGGAGTTTTGAACCTAAGAGTCAGCACACGCCTCCCTAACTCCTGTCTTCAAACATCTCCATCTCTGCCGCTTAAGGAGTTCTACTGCTCATCATGCTGAAAGTCTGAGGCATCTATCTGGAAGTCTTGGATATCTGGAAATCTGAGGTATCTGCAAGTCTAGGGTATCTTCAAGTCTGGGATATCTAGAAGTCTGGGGTATCTGGAAGTTTGGGGTATCTGGAAGTCTGGGGTACCTGGAGGTCTGGGGTATCTGGAAGTCTAGGATATCTTCAAGTCTGGGATATCTGCCGGTCTGGGGAATCTGGAGGTCTGGGGAATCTGGAGGTCTTGGGTATCTGCAAGTCTGGGGTATCTGGAGGTCTGAGGTATCTAGGGGGCCCAGAGGATCTTACAGTGAGGAAGGTCAAGATAAAGGAAGATATGAGCGTGTTTCTTCAGAGGCATATCCAGTGAGCTCCTTCTCGGGGTCTGAGTAGTTACTGCCCTGCCCTCCTGGAATTAGGACCATGCCTCCACCACCCTCAGCCCCGTCTCGCACAATGGCCCTGCTGTGTACTCTAGGGAAATGAAATAGCCTGGTCCCAACCTCACTCTGAGCCACTCAGCTCCATTCTGGAACAAACTTCCAGAAGAAAGTTTCTTGCTTGTTGTCCTCGTGGCCTCCCCAACTTCTCAGGGAGATTTGCTTCCTTCATGAATGCTGCCATCTCTGGTGGGATGCATTGTCCCCACCCCATTCTAGTTGTTCCAGCTCCCATTACCTTTCTTTTCCAGGTGACCTTGTCTTTGTGTAGCTCCATTGTCTGGGCTTCATTTCAAACCAATAACCACAAAGGTGTTTTCTGTTTCCTTGTTGGCCTTGTCCTGTGTGGTTAGGTGTGTGTCTTGTTCTAAGACCTTAGCAGACGGGGCTCTGTCCCTGTCCTTCTGCATACCTTTCACATACTGGACCCTAAAAACAACTCAGGGAAGTATGTGTCATAGTTAACATTTCTCCAAATGAAAGGTTCAGTAATGGATCCAGGTTACACAGCAGCTAGCAAGTTACAGATGATGTGAGCCCAAGATGTGTACATCAGAGTTATGTTTGAGATAAATACTGTCTCATTTAGAAATCATAATTTTCCTGATTTCTGGGATTTTTCATGTATTTCTCAGCCCTTGAAGGAAAAAAAGATTAATTTTTGTTTCAATTCCTGCAACTGTGCCACAGGGGGGGGGAAGAAGAAACATAATTGCATATTATGAGGGTCATACACATTTATTAATTTCCTAATCTATAGATAGTGGCTTATGATGACACAGACTACTGGAGGACAGACATCTAATGGGGCCACAATGAAGACATCAGCAGTAGGTTAGCTCCTTAGATCAGTGGTTCTCAACCTGGAAGGCAAAACTCCTTTGGCATCACATATCCTGATTATCGGATATTTGGATTATAATTCACGACAGTAGCAAAACTGCCATTATGGAGTAGCAACAAAATAATTTTATGGTTGGGGAAACTTATTAAAGGGTTGCAGCATTAGGCATCAGGATGGTTGAGAACTACTGTCTTAAACACACAGTGGCCTCTAATATTCTCTATGTTATAGCCTGTTTATCCATCTACAAAGTATATAACTTGATGTACTCTTATCATATTATATTCTCCCTTCCACTTCCATAGTCAAATAATTTTCTCTTATCTCTCTCTCTCCACCTCTCTCCCTCTTTATGGTGCTGGTGAATGAACCCAGAGCTTTGCGTGTGCTAAGCAAGTGTTCTGCCTTAAACTATGTCTTCAGTCTTCTACTTCTGTTTTATAAGAATATTTGTGTATTTAGCGACCCAACCATATATATACTGTGATAACTTTTATTCCATGATCCTCTACTTAATCATAGATTAACACATCATTTCGGCATATGCAGTAGCATACCCAGGCAGAGATGGGTATGAAAAGATCTTTAGAGGTTATTATGTCCTAGTTAGTGCTTACAATGAGACATAGCCTGCATCATCTGAGTATCAGCTGGATAATCATCTTCAGCAGGTTAGTCTGTAAGCATTGCTGTGGAGGATTGTCTTGATTATTAATTGATGCAGGAGGATCCAGCCCACTGTGAGGGGCACCATCCTTATGCAGTCATCCTGGGCTGGATAAGGAAGCTAGCTGAGCCTCTGAGCAAGCCAGAAGGAGAGCCAGTAAGTGTGACAGAAAGCAGCATTCTTTCACAGAATTTCTCCAGATTCCCACTTTCGGTTCCTGCCTTGACTTTCCTCAATAGTTGGTCATGACCTGGGAGTGTAAGTCACATAAACCCTTTCTTCCCTAAGTTGATTTTAGTCATAGCAACAAAAGGAAATAAAACACTGTCCACCACATACTGTCACAATCAAGAAAGACTACGACACCATCTCCATGGGCCCTTCTGTTTGCCCCACAGCTACTCTCCAATAAGTTGTGTCTCTCTCTGCCTGGCCTTATGTATCCTCGCATCCTTATGTCCATTTCATTTATGCAGTGGCAAACTCTGGCTTCTTTTACAGCCTGGCCCTCATTAATTTACCCAACTGCTCCATTACTATTTTTCAAAATCTGTTTTTTCTCTCTATATTTTCAAGTTTTATTTTATACTAACTAAAATATAATTACATAAGTATCCCCCTTTTTTCTTTAACCCATCCTACATCCCTCCTCCAATACTTTCTAAAATTCGTGGCCTCACCTCATTTTATTTGATTATTGCTACGCATATATAAATTCATAAATATATAAACCAATCTGCTGAGTCCTCTTAGTGTTGCTGAGTGTATGATTTCAGAGCTGATAGGCTATACCAATGATGCCTCAACAATATAGCTGCCTATATAAGACATGAGCAAAAAACAATAATGCCAATAGACAAGTTTATGTGGAACAGAAAAATCTCATTGTACCCACTCCTAGACAAAGAACTAAGAGAAGGAGAATTAGTCTCTCCCAGGATCCTTAGTTGACTATACAATATCAAGCAGTCAGACAAAGTCCTTCATTTTGAAGAGAGGCTTCCCCAGTAAACTTGTCTAATCAGAATCCCTTCTGGTCCCTGACAGCCAGCTATGCTCAACACACTGTGATCTCTTTAAGATGATTTCATTTTCTGTGAGGTTCTCAAACAGTGTCTTGGTTTAGTATAAAATCTCACACTTAGCAAAGTTATCATTGATGGTTTACTGAGTTGGAAAATTAATCAGCAAGTAGAAATTTTAAGGGTAGAGACTTAGTTCAATTTTAGGAAGAATTTACAATAAATAGAACAAAGATGGAATAGGCTCTTTGTGCAGTGGCTTTCCAGTGACTAGAATTAGGGCAAGCACTCTCCAGAAGTGTGTGGGTGAATCAGGTAGGGATGCTGTGTTTTTGGAAATGTCCTTTCTGGAAGTGATCTTATGATCTGTGACATTAAGTGACTAGTCTAAGGACATATCTCAAAAGGGGACATAGAGAAACCCTGTGTCAAAAACAAAACCCAAAAAAAAAAAAAAAAAAAAAACAAACAAACGAGCAAAAAAAGATCCTCTTTGGCAGTCTTTCATTTCATTCCCAGAAACCATTGATATTTGTAGTGACTTTTGACAGAATTTGATTAATATATTGTTATTTTCTTTTTATTCGTCTGTGCTTTGTTCTTACTATTCTTTCATTCTTTTTATGTGTATTGTGGTAGTACTCAAGCAGTTGGTATAATTTTTCTTTTACTCTTAGCAAATCTATTATATTCCCTTATACATTTTCCTTTTAAACTTTTCAAAGTGTTTGCCCTTCATGCATACTGGGGGGTGGTAACCAACAACAGCTTTTTTTCTTTCTTCCTTTCTTTCTTTCTTCCTTTCTTTCTTTCTTTCCTTCATTCCTCCTCCTCCTCCTTCTTCGAGACAGGGTTTCTCTGTGAAGCTCTGCCTGGCCTGAAACTCACTCTGTAGACCAGGCTGGCTTTAAACTCAGAGATCTGCCTGCCTCTGCCACCTGATTTCTGGGATTAAAGGGATGCACCACCACCACCTGACCCAACAACTTTCTAATAGTACTAAAGAGCCACTCAACAAGAAGGAAATCATGCCTCATCTGGAAATCTAGCCAATTACCCAGAGCTAAGTGGAGTAATAGATCTTGGAAGAGAACCTAAAACCTTGGCTTTACTAAGCCAGTATATCCCTAACTGCATTATAAATATTTGGCCTAATATCCACACATAAATGCAGTCCTCACCTCTCAGTAAGGAAACTTCTCTTAGCTACAGACTGAGACCATTAAAGAAAAACACAGTCAAATGCAGAGTTCTGAAGCCCATTCCCAGGGCAAACATACATCTATGAAACAACCCCACACCTAAGGCTCATGAATCACTGTGGAGGGGAGGCCTGAAAAACTCCTAAAAGTCAGAGGATATGGGAGTTTTTAAGAGACTGTGTCTCCTAGTATTGCCAGAAGCTATTCCCATAAAGTTTCAGAAACATCACTGCCTAAGATGAATGAGGACAACAACAGACATGTCAAAGCCCAGGACAACTCAACTCTAAGAAAGAACTACAGGCAGCCGAGGAATGCTAAGAAGGGGGAAATAGTCTTCCCTGGGGTCGAGCACAGCAGTGACTTATTCTACACCAGAAGCTCAGCCCTGAAAACATCCACACAAGGAACACTGGTCAGGTTCCCAGCATTTCAGAGTTCTCTCTTCCCTCACCACCATGGCCACTGTGTTTCTCTAGTTTATAGTAATACCCAATATTGCTCAGCAGAAACACTCTGAAAGACAAAGCTGGTCACCAAGTGCCAGTTACTCAAAAAAGAAATGAATCCCTAGTTGAAAAACAAAACAAGGTCCAAAGCAAACAGCACATGAAAGCCTGAGGTGTACCGATCAGAAAGAGATTTGTCTAGAGCAGATTCTATCTTAAACAAAGTCAACTCATTTTTCATTTTACTATTTCTCCAAGACACACACACACACACACACACTCACACACACACACACACACACGGTGATGCTACACAGAAAAATAAGGAAATGTCCCTGAAATGAAATGACTCTAACAGCTGCTGGAAATTTTCATCTTTGCTCTTCAAGAGCTCACTGTGAGGGACATACACTCCATCCCATTGTGGCTGCTATTATGCTGTCAAACCTGGAGATCACAATGGGTCCCCAAGTCAAGTCTGCCTACCTGTCCTCCCAGTTACAAGAGACTAATTTGAGTGGAGAGCAGTCAAAGGGGCTGTCAGAATATCTCAGGTCACGAGCCTCCTTCAAGTTTATCTCAGGCTGTCTGCAGCCTCCTTCTTGCTCTGCCTTTTCCCACCTCTGACCTGAATCCTTGTGGTTATCGGGTACAATCTTCTGAGCTCTATTAACTTAGTAGGCTACCAGAAGTATCAATCAGAAAGCTAAGAGTGTCATTCCATAGTATCTGAGGGCTACAACCCCGGCTGCCCTGCTCTGCTGAGACCAAGCTATCTGATGTTTCCACCAATGAGTTTAAAAGTGTCTTCATGACACTTTGCTTTCTTACTTACAAATCTTCATAACATTGCTTCCTCATTGGAACATGGTATTTGGGAAAACATATTCATGGGGGCTGTGTTCACTCATGTTTCACACCTCCTTTCTCCTCTGGTGAGTTTTTCAAGTCATAGGGACACCTGTCCATCTCTGACACACATGGCAGTTCCTCCAGATTATACAATACTTCAGGGTTGAGTGTGCCAGTAGACAGAATTTAAGGGGCCAGAAGACTCATGTCCCCCTTACTCTCTTCCACTTGCTTCACTCAGTAGGCCACATAATGAATTCTGTTGTCTCAGCATCTACCCACATTATTGATTGGACTATGGTTCTCAGTGACCTAAAAATGGTATCTCTGACATCATATTATTGATTGGACTATGGCTCTCAGTGACCTAAAAATGGTACCTTTGACATCAATTTGAGACCTACATACAAGGTAGTGGAGAAGGGGAGAAGCTCCATGTTAGAGCCCTTTTCTATCTTCGAAATTACCCTTCCCTTTGCCAGTCTTGCAAGCCTTATAAATTCAGTCACTCTGGAAAAACCTTCCCTAAACAATGCTCATTCACTAGAGAATGTTTCCTTCAGATTTGACCCTGCCAGCTTCTTCCTCCCTCTTCCCTGGTACTCCCTCCCTCAGGCACCACTTTACCTAATGCTCCAACTCTCTCTAGATGAACTTCCCTCCCCAGTGTATTGCATTGGTCCTAACCCTTCTTCCCTCTTCCCTAATGGACTCTATACCACCCACCTAATCACTTCTTTTAGAGATAGAGCAAGAAACTGAACTTTTCTCTGAAAAAAATCTTCACTCTCCCTACTTTAAATGCCTTCTCCTATCCCCTACTTCCCTTCTCCAGGCTTGTCCCCTTCATCTTTATGCTCAAAATTAAACTGTCTAAGATTCTTCTCACTCAGCTTCCCTACCTAGAGGAGGCAGGAGGAGTAGACATTCTTAAAGTTCACTTTCCAGTTTCCTCTCTGATACTGCCCTGTGGGAAGCCGTAGCCCCAAGATGGTGCCTGGCTGGATGCCAGATAGTTCAAACTTAGCTATAAACAGCATTATTTGGAAGTGCTTGATGGATCTAGTGTGCTTCCTCCTTCTGTGGCCTATCCGGGATCACCAGGTGGCATGAGCTGATTGGGCTGTGAGAGCACATTTAAGGGCTTGCTGGGGCTGGGAGAATCATAAGCTGATGGGAGAAGCAGTGGAAGCTGATGGGAGCAGAGGAAGCTGATGTACAAGAATCCTGAATAAACTGCTTGAAGAAGAGTCATGCTTGCATGTTTCCTTGCCGGCCAGTAAAGACTCGTTACACTGCCCAAGCAGAAAAATGGGAAGGCTCCTTTTCTGCTGACCCTTACTCAGTATGTATGGAATTCAAACAGATCACCCACTCCTACATCTGCCTCTTTCACCAAGATGGGATTCAGCCACATCATGAGTAATTCACTCCACACCTAGGGTCCCAACCATCTCTCTAGGGGGAATGAGGGAACCCCTCTACTGGCTCTAAGAGGAGCTATCAACCAGAATTCCCATTTACCAAGTATGCCCCATGTCTTAATCTATCCCATTCAAGGTATAAACAGAGCCTCTCTCATGGCAGAAAATTATAATAAGGTACAGGTGATGACCCAGAGAGCTGGTTAAAATCCAGCAGCTTGCATGAGCCATCCTACAGTGGCTCACTGTAAGACTTAATTTTAGAGTCTTGACAGCGGTATATAAATATGTGTTGTATTCTCCAATATTACCCCAGATATTAGGGGAAAGCTACAAAAAATTAGAGGATGGAGCTCTAGTGTCACAAAAGTATCTTATTCAACTTGCCTTCAAGGTCTTAAATGGCAAAGAGATCAGGTGAAATTCCATTCAGCAGCAACTGCTCCACCAGGCAGTCAGAAAAGATCTCCTCATCCTCACAGGATGCCTACAGGTCCTTGCTCAAGCATGGTTGAGAGGGACATTGCACAAGAGCTTGTCTGAATTCACAGGATCCCCTGGGATGCTGTCCAGGATTTAAGGATGAAGGACATTAGACAGGGAGCTGTCCTCCAGATTCTAGGTAAAGGACAGCTGTTCTGAACACTAACTCCAGTCCACGATTTTCACTCATGGCCTCTCTGTACTGGCCACTGACAACCGAAGATGCATAAATTCAGAAATCTCAGTTCTGATGACCATTGTGGTCACCAGCACTAAAGTACCAATTATGAACACAGTTAGGCCCTTTGATCCTATTTTAGATTTCAGAACTGCCTGTTCATGCTTAATTGAACATGTGGGCACCTTTGGTTCCCTCTTCCATCTCAGCTTTAGGGAATTTATTACATTACTATCAAGCTCCTAAAAAGCCTAGCATTCTTGTTTAAATTTATCCAAAGAGTCTGTTATGCTCTCCAAAAAACCTGGAGGCTTCATAACCTCTATTAGCCTTGGTCATCAGGAAAGGTATCACTGGTATGTTTTACTAGTAGCCAGTGCCTGGAGTTAACACTGATGATGGCCTTGAATTTTTAACGGAATTTTCATTCCAGGCATCTTAAGAATTTTACCCCAGACAAAATTGAGAAGTCTACAATCACCACCTTTTCTAACACCATGGGTCTTTCCTTGCCCTAGTTCCTTCTTATTCCACTGTGCTTGTGTCATGCTGAAGAGGCTCTTACTTCCAGTCACCTAGAGCATTCCCTAAACCTCGCTAACCAATTACTCCATGGCTCTAACACTGAAGTAGCAAATAATTCTGGCTGCATCTTTCCTTTTCTACATCAGCATGCATGGCTATCCTAGCTCTTGGGCTAACTGGATAGATTCACAGGCATCACTCTGGACCCCAAACCAAAAATGGACTTGGTTTTTTTGAGACATGGTTTCTCTGTGTTGTTTTGGAGCCTGTCCTGGAACTAGCTCTGTAGGCTGGGCTCGAACTCACAGAGATTCTCCTGCTTTCTGCCTCCTGAGTGAGTGCTGGGATTAAAGGTGTGCACCACCAACATTTGGCTTGGACTTGTTCTTGCTGATAGGACTTCCAAACTGTATGACACATACATCCAGACCATATATCAAAGATATCCAAGTTCTTGAATAATTAGGTGTCTAGTGTCTGACCCCTCCCTTACTTTCTTAATGGACCAAGCCTCTTTGCTTTGCTGGACAGCAACCTATAGAAGTTTTCCAGCAGGACAGTTACACAATTCATTGTGTAACCTCACTAACACCACAAAGCCCACCTCTGATTTCCTCTCTCATTGGTTGACCACTCTGACACACCAGCTTGCAAATGGAAAATCTCCCAGCTGCTGCCTTTCTCAAGTTCATATCCACTTCTCCCCACAAAGACTTAGATTCTATGAGCATCACTGGGGATACCAAAGTTCTCCCATTGGCCTTTTCCTGGGGCTCCCAACTAAAGGGGATTCCATACAATCTGTAAAAAGACATTTCCCTGCCTCCTCCTTGCATCATCTGAGTACACAAATATTTTCTTCTATTTTAACCCTTACCCTGCTGTCACACCTCTGACAGGAGATGCTTTAGCTGACTCTCTTGGTCTGTGAAGAGGAACCGATTTCTTTTTAATGTAACAGCCTTTCTATTTGAACAGTAGGACATTACGCTCCATGCCACCTTAACCTATCTCTGTCTCTCCACCAACTGGACTGGGACTTGTACACTAACATATTTACCAAATATAGCTGTCACTCCTAACAGCCAAAGATTTCCTGCCACTTTAGGGGCATACAGGCATGCACAGGCATGGGCGAGCATGCACTCCCCAATGTGTGTGCACGTGCACACACACACACACACACACACACACACACACACACACAATTCTCCCCCCCCCTTCCCTGATTGTGTTCATGGGAATACCAACATGTACTAGCACAGGAGTCATAGTTCTCAAAAAGTTCTGTGACTTTTTATCTTGTGACACAGTGGAAAGGGTCGATGAACTTTTACAATACCTTCTCAAAATTCAAGATCAGATTCCTTGGCAGTGGTCACTCCACAAAACCAGAGTCTTAGATCTTCTGACAGCAGAAACAAGAGGACTTTGCCTATTGTGTTTGTTTGTTTGTTTGTTTGTTTTTTAAGAGCTTCTCTGTGAGCCAGTCCTGCCTGGTCAGACACACAGCACAGTCATAGGCTCTCGGTCCTTCAAGAATCAGACAAGAGGTGTCAAGTCATGGACCTGATGGTATTTAAAAGTTCCGAGGATTTCTCCTCTTACACCTGTGATTACCCATCTAATACGCCTCTTGACCTCATACCCACAGGCCCATTCCTAATCTGCATGTTGATCCAGTTCACCCAGACATGGTCCAGCATGCTACTCAGACACAAGTACACAACCTTTCTCTCTCTCTCTCTCTCTCTCTCTCTCTCTCTCTCTCTCTCTCTCTCTCTCTCTCTCTCCCTCCCTCCCTCCCCCCTCTCTCTCTCCCTTCCTCTCTCTCTCTCTCTCTCATTTCCTATTATTTTAATTTTTTTCTCATTTTACATACTGATAACAGTTCCCTCTCCCTCCCTCCTTCCCATGTACCCCCATCCCATCCCCCCCAACTCCACAGGGAGGGTGGTGCCTTCCAGGAGGGTCAACAAAATCTGTCATTTGGAGTAGGGACTAGGCCCTCCCTCCTGCCTCTAGGTTAGGGAAGTATCCCTCCATGGAGAAGGTGCTCCCAAAGTCCTTTTGTGCACCAGGAATACATCCTGGTTCCACTGTCAGAGTCCCTTAGACTGCCCAGGCCTTCTAACTGAGACCCATGTTCAAGGGGTCTGAGGTGGTTCAATGCTGGTTTCCCAGCTATTGGTCTAGGGGCCCATTAACTCCCCCTTGTTTAGGTCAGCTGTCTCTGTGGGTTTCTGTAACCTGATCTTGTCCCCATTTTCTTATCACTACTCCCTCTCTCTGTATCTGAATTCCAGTTCAGCTCAGTGTTTAGCTGTGGGTGTCTGCTTCTGTTTCCATCAGCTACTAGATGAGGGCTATATGCTGGTGGATAAGTTAGTCATCAGTCTCTTCCAGGGAAGGGCATTTAAGGTAGCCTTTGCACTGTTGCTCAGATTGTTAGTTGGGGCCATCCTTGTAGGTCTCTGAACATTTTTCAAGAGTCAGTTTTCTCTTCAAACCTTTAAGGGCTCCCTCTTTTATTCTCTCTCTCTCTCTCTCTCTCTCTCTCTCTCTCTCTCTCTCTCTCTCTCTCTCTCTCTCTCTCTCTCTCTCTCTCTCTTGTCTCCTATTCCTACCCTGACTCAATCTTCCTAGTCCTACATGTTCTCCTCTCCTCCCCCATCTCTTTCTCCTAGATTCTTCTACACTCACTGCCCCCCCTCCCAATATGCACAGGAGATCTTTTCCTTTCTCCTGTGAGGGACTTTGTATGCATCTCATAGGTTCCTCCTTGTTTCTCTTGCATCATGAATTATAGGCTGGTGATCCTTTGCTCTCTGTCTAAAATGTATATATGAGTGAGTACATAACATGTTCCTTTTTTTGTGACTGGGTTACCTCATTCAGGATGGTTTCTTCAAGTTCCATCCACTTGCCTGCAAATTTCAAGATTCTATTGTTTTGGTTTTTTTTTTTTTTTTGCCACAAAATAGTATTCCATTGTGTAGATGTGCCACATCTTCTTTATCCATTCTTCAGTTGAGGGTCATCTAGGTTGCTTCTAGGTTCTTGTTATTACAAACAATGCTGCTATTAATGAAGTTAAATAGATGTCTTTGTTGCATGGACATGGATGATTTGGGTCTATGCCTAAGAGTGGGATTACCGGGTCCTTTGGTAGACTGATTCCCATTTTCCTGAGGATCTGCCATACTAATCTCCAAAATGGCTGTACAAGTTTGTACTCCCACCAGCAGTGGGAGTACCAACATAAGTTGTCATTGGTGTTTGTAATTTTAGCTATTCTGGCAGGAGTAAGATGGTATCTCAGAGTTGTTTTGATTTGCATTTCCCTGATAGCTAAGGATGTTGAGCACTTTCTTAAGTGTCTTTCAGACTTTTTGGATTCCTCTATTGAGAATTCTCTCTTCAGTTCTGTACCCCACTTTTTAATAGGGTTATTTGGTGTTTTGGTGACTAGTTTCTTGAGTTCTTTGTGTATTTTGGCTATCAGCCCTCTGTCAGATGTAGGGTTGGTGAAGAACTTTTCCCAGTCTTTGGGCTGCCATTTGGTCTTGTCAACTGTGTCCTTTGCCTTACAGAAGCTTTTCAATTTGAGGAGGTCCCATTTATTAATTGTTGATCTCAGTGTCTGTGCTACCGGTGTTGTGTTCAGGAATTGGTCTCCTGTACCAATTTATTCACTTTCTCTTCTAATAGGTTCAGTGTAGCTGGATTTATGTTGAGGTCTTTGATCCATTTGGACTTAAGTTTTGTGCATGAAGATAGACATGGGTCTATCTACAGTCTTCTACACACCATCATCCAGTTGTGCAGCACCATTTCTTGAAGATGCTTTCTTCCTTCCATTGCATACTTTTAGATGTTTTACCAAAAATCAGGAGTTCGTAGCTTTGTGGGTTAATATCAGAATTTTCTATTTGATTCAATTGGTCTACTTGTCTATTTTTGTGCCAATACCAAGCTACTTTCAGGACTATAGCTTCAAAGTAGAGTTTGAAGTCAGGGATGGTGATGCCGACTGAAGTTCCTTCAATTTACAGGGTTGTTTTGGCTATACTGAGTCTTTTGTTTTTTCATATAAAGTTAATTATTATCCTTTAAAGGTCAGTGAACAATTGTGCTGGGATTTTGATGGGGATTGCATTGAATCTGTAGATTGCTTTTGGCAAGATTGCCATTTTTACTATGTTTATCCTACCTATCCAAGAGCATGGGAGATCTTTCCATTTTCTAGTATCATCTTGAATTTTTTTTCTTTAAAGACACAAAGTTCTTCTATATAGGTCTTTCACTTGTTTGGTAAGTGTTACCCCAAGATACTTTGTTATTTGTGGCAATTGTAAAGGGTGATGTTTCTCTGATTTCTTTCTCAGCCCCTTTGTCGTCTGATTAAAGTAGAGCTACTGATTTTTTAGTTTATCTTATATCCTACCAATTTGCTGAAGGTGTTCCCTGGTAGAGTTTTTTGGGTTGCTTTTGTAAACTATCATATCATCTGCAAATAGTGACAGTTTGAGTTCTTCCTTTCCAATTTGTATCCCCTTGATCTCCTGTTGTTGTCTTATTGCTTTAGCTAGAACTTCAAGTACAATATTGAAGAGATATGGAGAGAGTGGGCAGCCTTGTGTTGTTCCTGATCTTAGAGGAATCACCTTAAGCTTCTCTCCATTCAGTTTGATGTTGGCTGTTGGTTTACTGTATATTGTTTTTATTATGTTTAGGTATGTTCCTGTTATCCTTGATCTCTCCAAGACCTTTATCGTGAAAAGGTGTTGCATTTTGTCAAAGGCTTTTTCAGCATCTAGTGAGATGATCATGTGGTTTTTCTTTTTCAGTTTGTTTAAATGATTGATCACATTAATAGCTTTTCATGTGTTGAAACATCCCTGCAAGCCAGAAATGAAGCCTACTTGGTTATGGTGGATGATTTCTCTGTTGCTTTCTTGGATTTGGTTTGCCAGTATTTTATTGAATTTTTTTTTCATCAATGTTCATGAGGGATAGTGATCTGTAGTTCTCTTTCTTAGTTGTGTTTTTGTGTGACTTGGGTACCAAGGTAATTGTGACCTCATTAAAAGAGTTTGGTAATGAACCTTCTGCTTCTATTGTGTGGAACAATTTGAGGAGTATTTGTATTAGCTCTTCTTTGAATTTCTGGTAGAATTCTGCACTGAAGCCATCTGGGCATTTTTTTATTGGAAGGCTTTTGATAACTGCTTCTATTTCATTAGGAGTTATAGGTCTATTAAATTACTTTTCTGTTCTTGATTTAATTTTGGTAAGTGATAGTTGTCCAGAAATTTGTTCGTTTCTTTTGAATTTTTTTTCAAATTTTGTGGAGTACAGGTTTTCAAAGTATGACCTGAAAATTGTCTGCATTCCCTCAGTGTTTGTTATGTCCTCCTTTTTCTTTCTTTTGTTAATTTTCATGTTGTCTCTCTGCTTTTTGGTTTGTTTGGATAAAGGTTTGTCTATCTTGTTGATTTTATAAAAAAAAACAAAAAAACAAAAAAAAAACAAGTCTTTGTTACAGTGACTTTTTTTTTTTTTTTGTATTGTTTTCCTGTTTTCTACTTCATGGATTTCAGCCTTCAAAATGATTATTTCCTGGCATCTACTCCTCCAGGGTGAGTTTGCTTCTTTTTGTTATAAGGCTTCCAGTTGTGCTGTTAATTCTCTAATGTGACTATCCTGTTTTCTTCATATGGGCACTTAGTGCAATGAACTTCTCTCATAGCACTGCTTTCAAAGTGTCCCATACATTTGGGTGTGTTGTGTCTTCAGTCTCGTTTAATTCTAGGAAGTCCTTAATTTCTTTCTTTATTTCTTCCTTGACCCAGGAATGGTGCAATTGCACATTGTTCAGTTTCCAAGAGTGTTTGGTTTCTGCCATTTGTGTTGATGTTGAATTCCAACTTTCAAGCATGGTGGTCTGATAAGATACAGGGGACTATTCCAATTTTTGGTATCTGTTGAGGTTTGTTATGTTACTAGCATGTGGTAAATTTTAGAAAAGGTTCCACATGGAGCTGAGAAGAAGGTATATTCTTTTGTGTTTGGATGACATGTTCTATAGATGTCTGTTAAACAATTGAGACATAACTTCTGTTAGTTCTTTTGTTTCTTTGTTAAGTTTCTAACTGGTGGTCCTGTCTAGTGGTGAGAGTGGGGTGTTGAAGTCTCCCACTATGAGTGTGTGAGGTTTTATGTGAGCTTTGGGTTTTAGTAGCGTTTCTTTAACCCAAAGAATATGGATGTCTTTGTATTTGGGGCATAGATGTTCAGAATTGAGACTATGTTCCTCAAAAAGTGAGAAATGTGTCTACCACATTATCCAGTCATCTCACTCTTGGTCATATATACCCTACTGTGGAGAGGTACTTGCTCATCCAAGTCTGCTGCTATTCTATTCACAGTAGTCAAGAAACTGAAACAGTCTAGATGTCTACCAATTAATGAATGGATAATGAAGGTATAGTATAACTACACAGTGAAATATTATTCACCTGTTTTTATTTTTATTTAAAAAGTTGCAAATAAATAAATAAAAGCATAACAGATCAAAAACGAACCAAACCAAACCATAGTCTATACAACTCACTGAACTTCTATACAATTAGAATTAAGAACAGAAACAAAGGGGCTTCACACCAATTTTGCACTTGTAAAAACCACTCCCTCCCTCCAAAATCAGAATATAACAAACAACCAAATAAGGAAAAGAAAGCCAAAATAAAACCAAAAGAAATTTATATAGACACGGGAACACACACATTTGTACACACAGGAATCTTATAGAAATCCCAAACTGGAAACCATAATATATCCATAAAAGACCTGTAGTGTATAATAGTAGTAGTAGTAGTAGTAGTAGTAGTAGTAGTAGTAGTAGTAGTAATGATGATGATGATGCTCTGACAGCATTATTATGAGACAAATGGAACTTCCAAAGATGTCATAGAGTAAACATAGATGTTGGCCATCTAAAGCTGGGTGTGGGGGCTACCTGTAAGAGTGGTTTGTTTCCTCAGTGAGACTCCATTAAAGCAAACTAAATTTTCATTTGCTAGTGGCTCTCAATTGGAGATAGCTTCTAGGTTATGGATGTGTCCACTTCTTTCAGCATTAGGACCCAATCTGGTACAGACCTATGCGGGCCCTGTAAATGTTGCCTCAGTCTCTATCAGTTCCTATGTGCATAGAGCCTGCTGTTTTAGAGGCCTTGCTTCTCTGATGTTCTCTCTCCCTTCTGGATCTTACCCTCTTTCTACATCCTCTTCCCAAAGGTTCCCTGAACCCTGATGGGAGGGATTTGATGGAGACATTCCATGTCCCAAGATCTTTCACTCTTTCCATATTGTCTGGCTGTGGGTGTCTGTGTTTATTCTCATCTGCTACAGGAGGAAGCATCTCTGTTGATGCTTCCTCTGTTTAACAGACTGTCACTAAAGTACTTTTATTATTAAGTTCCTTTAACCCTGTGCTTCTCAACCTCTGGGGTTTCACTTTCAGAAAGTTGAATGACCCTTTCATAGCAGTTACATATCAGATATGCTGCATATCAGATATTTACATTATGATTCATAACAGTAGCAAAATTATAGTTACAAAGTAACAGTAAAAATAATTTTATGGTTGGGGGAGTCACCACAAAATGAGAAACTGTTTTAAAGGGTTGCAGCATCAGGAAGGTTGAGAAACACTGCTTTAGCTGAACAGTAGTATTTGGTTTTCCCCTAGGTGTCTGGCCTATCTAATCTCAGGTTTTTGGCCACCCAAGCAGCATTGGGTATGGGTTCCATCTAATCAAATCTAATCAAATATTGGTCGGTTACTCCCAGCAGCATATTTTTAGTTCCACTATTGCATCTTGCAGGCAGGCCACTGTTGTAGATCAAATGGTTTGTAACTGGGTTAGCATTTACCTTTCTCCTTTGGTAGCATGCAGAGTACCTTCTTGAACATGCATATTATTAGTTTATAGGGGTGAAGGCTCTAGGTAGGCTCTAGCTCAATTTCTCCATGTTTAATGAGTTAAGTAGGTTTTGTCTTCAGTAATAGGGCCTTATCATTGGTTTGTGGAGAGCCACCCAAAGTCTTAGCAAAGTGGATTGTTTGTGAGTTCTGATGAGTTGTAGTTAGGGTTTCTATTGCTGACATGGGACTCTTAATAAGGAAAACATTTAATTGGGACTGGCTTACAGTTTCAGAGGATTAGTCTACTATCATGGTAGGAAGCACAGCAGCGCACAGGAAGACATGGTACCGGAGGAGCTGAGTTCTGCATTTGGATCAGCATGCAGCAGGAAGACAGTGACACTGGATTTGGATTGAGCATTTGAAACCTCCAAGCCCACCCCCAGTGACACACTTCCTCCAAGGCACACCTTCTCCAGCAAGGCCACACCTCCTAATAGTGTCACTCTCAATGACCCCATGAGTGCCATTTTCATTCAAACCACCACACCATGGGACTCCTTTGACTAACAACTCAATTAGATGGAACCCAGTCCTAGTCCTGAAATTTTCATTTGGTGATGAGAAATGTACAGTTGGTGCTCTGTCTGCCCCATTATTTGACAATTTCATTTAGCTTGCCTTCACATATTTATATATTACAGGAAGTTTCTATTGTATTAAGTTTCCATATGCCCCCTCAAATGACCCTTAGTTTTAGCTATTCCTCCCAGTATCCCCCCTTTACCAAATCTTCCCACCCCCTCCTTGTTTGGCCCTCACTTTTCATAACTATCTATTCTTTTCCCCATTCCTAGGGAGATCCACTTGAACACTTTTTAAAAGGTTATTGGCCATTTGTGTTTTTTTTCTTACTTCCCCCTCCTTCTTTTTGAAAACTATCCATTTTCAGTTACCAATTTGTTGATTGGAAGATTTATTCCCTTAGTATTTAATTTCTCTCATTTGTGGGTGTTAGCTTTGATTTTTCAAACATGTACAACACTGCACTAGGAATACCCACAAATATCAATAAATTAGTAAAGGACCTTGGAAGAGTGGGACTTCAAGAAAAGAACATAAGAATGCAGTGGTATCAAGGGATAAAGGAGAACAATGGTACAAAAAGAGTTAAACAGGGAGGAGAATGGAAGGGTAGTGTAGAGGAAGGGAAAAGGAATAATGCTATAATTTAATTGTATTACTTTTCACTGTATACATTGTAAACCTGTCTGTTTGTGTGTGTGTGTGTGTGTGTGTGTGTGTGTGTGTGTGTGTGTGTGTGTTTGTGAAGATAAGAGAATTTGTATAAATTCATTTTCTCCTTCTACCATGTCGGTTCCAGGAACTAAATGCAGGTCATCAGGCTTAGTGGCAAATAACTTTATCCACAGGCCTCCTAATTGTATGATTTTAAACTTGAGAAAAGATAATATGACAGACTGTGAGTGCATTGACCACTAAGTCTGAGTACTAAGTTCAGCCTTCATAACCAACAGAGTAGAAGGAGAGAGTACTGACTCCAGAAGGTTCAATTTGAACCTCCACACATATGTCATGTCATGGCAACACGGAAACACACACAAAATAAATAAATGTAAATAATTTGTAATTGAAAATAATATAGACAACTATACAGAATTAATAAATTAAACTTTTAAAGGTACACAAGAATGACAGAGTATCAAATATGATATAGTAAGATACACTAAGAGTGCAAAAGATTTAAAGCATATGATGTAAAAACGAAGATATAGGTTTAATAACAGGGTCAGTAGAATGCTTGCTCGCATGCTCCACAGACAGAATTCAATAGACAGTGCTGAAAAAAAGATTATAATGACTTTTAATATTTATAAGTGTATAAATACTCATATATAAACACATGTAAATATACTTCATAACTTATCAATAATTTTAAAACTTTGGAATATATGCTTGAACATATAAACAAGCTGTGTCTTTGCAGGATGGGATGGGATTACTAACCATGCCTCCTTGGACAGAATTGTCTGTATTTTCTAAGATTAGTATCCAATGTGCTAGAAAACATATAAAAATAAGGATGCAAACAACATCACCTCCAAATTTATGTAATTTACTAGGGATAAAGCTAAACTGGGCCAACTTTCCATGCACACACAAAACAGAATTGGATATGGCAGTGACTTCAGCCCATGTGATGACTAGTCTGTCTCTACCATGAACTTGATTGTATCAAGGATGTCTAAGAGAGTCCTCAAATACTGCTCTGGGTGTGTCTGTCACATTCTAAACAAGGATAGGATATGATATCTCTGACCTAATTAGACTATTTAAGCCATTAATACATTCAAATTTTGGATATATTATTAAGGGAGTTACAGGCTGAATGGGAGAAAGCAAGCACCATGGCCTTGGAGAGTGTATCCTGTCCTCATCCCTTCCTACTATGCTCAGCTGAGTGTTCTACACCCAAAATGTGAACAGTTCTGGTCCACTACATCCTCCTCCCCACCATGATGAAAACCTCTGAAATCATAAATTAAAGTATATCATTGCTGTATTATAATGCTGTACTCAGGTCAAAGCAGTGAGAAATCATAGCATATGTCTTCATTCAGTGAAGAAGAATGAAGAGAGACACTGCAACTAATGTCTGCTAGAACCTTGGAAGAAGAGGCACCACTAATCTGAAGGTTCATGAAGAGGGCTGTGAGGTCTGTCAAACTCACTAGTATAAAACAGTGTTGATAACAGAAAAGTGAGAAGAACAGAGGAAAGTGGGGGGAAAATATCAGTGAGTTATGGAGGATGGAGGAAGGAAAAGAAGGAAGCAAGAATCTGAAAGGAGAAAGCACTTGGGATTTGGGGAAGCAGAGAACATTGCTCTATTCCCAACTGGATTATTGAAATATCAGCAGCTGATGCCAATTCAAGGCAGGGGACAGGGATAGGCAATGATTCAGTGTCATAAGACTTGAGAGGACAGGGAGGAAATAAGGACTCACCTGCAGCAGAACTGGGCAAGAAAGGACCCAGCCTCTAAAACTCATTACACAAAGATTGGTCATGGCAACATGTAAAATCCAGTGTTAGGTTATAATGGGTGAAAGTATTATTTAAACACCTGGAAGAACAATCCTGCTGCCCAAACAGGATATGATGACCTACACAAACCAAAAACAAACAAAAAAGGGGGGTCAAACATAAACATTTTGGAAATCAGAGTCTCACAAAATGAGGAGACTTACACTCCCTGGTGAAATGTTTGCCAGCCACACTCAGGTGACTGTAGTTATCCACCTGTAATGTAGCATGCATGCATTCCTCCCATCCCCAATATTACCGCCTGAAATTTTACAGTTCAAATTCTCTCATTCCTGAATATGTTTTCCAGAAATCTCTAGAGACCATGCAGAGACCCCACCTCAAAAAAGTTTCTTCATCTGGCAAAGGTGCTGGTAGGCAACCTGTAGCAAATGGGAAGAAGACTTCACCTGAATTTACACAGAAACACAGAATCCCAGTCTCTGCTATGTACCCAGGATTATAAAGAGGGCTGATTCATTCCTAAGCAGCAAACAGGATCACCCCACATGTCCCAGGCTTGACAAACCTTCAGAGACTACCATTATGCCACATTCCTGGTCATCTTTAGCCTCACAGGTGGCTTCTCCTTTCTCACACACCCCGTCAGAGTTTAGCAAGTCACACTGCAAACATGTCAGAGCTGAAAAGGCAAAAGCAAGGATGAGAGGTTCATTCAGAGCATCCTCTAAAGCATCGGACAGGAGCTGAGCCTGTGGCTATAATCCATGAATAAGAAACAATCACCAAGGAAAGAGCTGGATGTATGCTGAGCTGACCCCCCCTTGGTAGCCCCTGACCTTGGTCCCTAGGAGGGGATTGGAGAAGAGCCAAGTTTCCCCAGTTCAAATACTGGGAATGGACTGGGATCAAGGAGGAAGTTCAAATCTATGATGAAGAGAGCTTGAGCCTACCACCTGTAACAGACAAGTGCTCCCATCAATCACTTCATCATCTCCATCCTGTCAGGTACCTTCCTGCATCACCTCCAATACAAATTTAGGTCTATTCATAGGTAATCTGGAGGAATTGTGAAGCTTTGTTAGGAATATAGAGGTGAACTGAAGGACCTGGCAGAAAGGGCACAAGGAGCACAGGCATGACAGGGGAGGAGGGGGAATTGGAGAAACCCACACTGTATACAGCAGAGGGAAGGGGAAGAAATGGATGTGAGGATATGGAGATGAGGGCTGTGGGGTCCTCATATAAAAGTAGGCAGGTCTTACATCTTGTTCGGAACCTCCCCAAACCCAATACCCTTTACCAGTATGTCTGCCCACCAGCACTGGCCCCTTCCATCTGCCAGGATCTCACCTTGCAGGAAGCCAACCACCAAGGAGAGGCCAAGCAGGAGCAGCAAGAAGTGCTTCCCCATGGCAGTGTGATCCCAGGTTAAGAGAGCAGCAGAGAGCAGGACAGAGCACTCAATACCTAGTCTCTACAATGCATGCCTATATATGAGCTCAGGCTAGAAAGGGAAGCAATGAGATCCCAAGCTTGTGGACTGAGCAGATAGCCTGGGGGAAGCACAGATCCTACATGCTTCACTATGCCTGCTCACTTCTATACTTCTACCCAGTGGTCCAAGTACTTCTAGATTCTTGTCCACATATTTATTTCTCTAGCTTTCAAATGGGGATTAATATCTGTGATATTCGAAGGAATTTTAAAACTGAGTGTGAGGAGCCTAAGCTTTGACTCTCCACATGGATGGAAATTGTCATTTTCTACATAGGATTTTAAATTCTTTAACTTTTTGTGAATGGGCTATATGTCTAGGTATACATTTAATTGCTCAATAAATCAGTGAAACCCAAATTTCAGATTCAGATTCATCTTCCATGTAGACTACAGTTTTCTTCCTGGAGGAAGAGATAGAAAGACAAGGAAAACTACAGAGTCATTGAAGGAAAGCATGATGGGAAAACAGGCCTTTCATTCTGGATCTGGTTTCCCTGGCTCACTAATGAAGTAAGGAAACTTAAATCAACACTGATAAAGCAGAATTACACAGAGATCATGTGTGCTGTCGAAAAACCTCCCAAACAGGTTCAAAGGCAAAAATCAGCTGTGCTTACTTAGAACCAAAAGGATGTATAACTTTGAGATTCCTGCTTTCTCCTCCCATTCCTAAGTTGAAGCAATGTCCCACATATAAAACTACATTTGGAGCTACCACAATCGTTTATTGACTCATTGTAAAGATGGTGAAGACAGTGCAAACCTAGACATCATTTCTGCAGACACACTGCACACATGACCTCCTCAGTGATGCTTGGTACTTCAAAGCCACTACTTCAGAAGTAGAGAAAAATCTCCCAAAAGTCAGGCATTATCAAATGATTCAAGAGGTTCCCTCTTAGTTGTCAACTTGACTACATCTGGAATTAATTAAATACCAAGTGGTTGGGTACACTTGTAAGTGATTTTTCTTAATTAAATCACCTGAAGTGGGAAGGCCTGATTTAAATCCTGATCCTATGAGGTGGGAAGACCGCCTATAAATTAGGCCACACCTTCTTGACAAGCCGATATAAAGGAAATAAAAGGAGTAAGCCACTGCTCTTAGCCTGCTTGCCCTCACTCTCAGTGGGGAGTCCATTCCTTCACTAGCATCAAAGCCTACTTCTCTGGGATTCCAGAGTATACTGAAGACCAGCTAGAATATCAGACACCATGAATTGAACAGCTACTGGATTCTTAGACTTCTTTCTTTGACATTCCAGAGTACATCAAAGCTCACCTTGCACATCCAGCATTGTAGACTGAAAAACTACTGAATTCTTAGACATTCTGTTAGTAGACAGTCATTGTTGAACTAGCTAGACCACATCCTGTAAGCCACTCTAATAAGTCCCCAGTCTACAAGTTCTGTTCCATTAGAGAACCCTGGCTAATACAGACCTCCGGGGGGGCTCCATTCCTAGGAAGCATTTTTAGTGTGAGTTCTTTAAGCTCCCACAGTCCCTTTGTTCTTGATTGTCATTCTGTAGTCTGTCTTGAGCTTCTGCTTGCTTAACCTTCTAGATTTCCACACCCCGTGACACACACTCTCTTCCTTTGCTAATGCAGCTAAAGGCTTTTAGGCTTACAGTCCTGTGACACTATGATGGATCAGTGCCAACCTGGAGCCCTCAGATATTTCTTCTCGGCTGGAGTACAGTATCAGAAAAAAATGTGACCTTCACCCCATCACTCATCTCATTGGAGAGAAATGTAGACAAGAAAGCTAAAAGTAAACTCTGAAATGGCCACCAGCAATCAGGATCAGACTTGACTGGAGCCTGATATGGTGACTTATGATTATTCTCTGAAAATTTGGAATCTAATTCCTAGTGCTCACAGATGCCTCCCCCAAATAAGCAGACTCAGGAAATAACATGTAATCTTCTACAATGTACCATATAAGAAAGCAGTGAATACTAACTTTTATCTATTCAAATACCATATCACAGGATTGACAATTGAGATAAGACCAAGTGACTAATTCTCTCTGTGTCTCTGTCTCTGTCTCTGTCTCTGTCTCTGTCTCTCTCTCTCTCTCTCTCTCTCTCTCTCTCTCTCTCTCTCTCTCTCTCTCTCTCTCTGGTATATATTTTCTTACCGTTTCTATATTTGCTTATAGTTTTTATGTGTATTTTCTTATGTTTCTATAAGTTCCATCTGGTAAAGGCTTTCACCACTGAACCTTGCCTCATTGTTTCCAGCACAATGGCAGACACCACATGTATCTAAGGACAGATCTTCTCTTTTGCTACCCACAGATACCTCGAATGCACCCTCTCCTCTAAAAGGCAATGGCTAACAAACTGCCTGGGAGACTGGAGTTTCTATATTCCCTTCCAGAGTAAACTTGCCCACTGTGCTTGAGGTTTGTGGTTTTCATTATCCCTATATATACATCCAAATTTTTCATTATCTTTCCACTTCTGAAATGTGTGTTATGAAAGCAACTAGCCAAAATGTTCTTTTCTAAAAGAATCAGCACTCACGGGGGCCTTTGAGGCCCAGAATCAAATTCCTCAATTATAGGGGACATCACCCCAGATGGGGAACAGAATCCTTTTTCTGCATGTGTTCCCTTGTACAAAGGTGTAGCCAGAGAGAAGGTCACAGTTCCCACTGTGATGGGTGAAGCATTGGGCCCACTACATCCTGTTAGCAGAGTTCTTCATACCAAGATGTCTAGAAGCCTGGTGTGCTAGATCCAACATCAGCTGCTGCTCAAGTCATGCCTGTCTGTAGCTTTGTCTCTCTGCACCCTCATAGGTGATTCTTCATGAGGACCCCAAACTAACAGACTTATTCCTTCTCCCTATGGGCATCAGAGACTAAAGCAGGTACTGTCCCTTACTCAGCACTCACTTGTCATAGAACCTCCCTGCTACTTCTGGAACTTAGAAAAAAATCTTTGCACCCCGTGAATATGGGTCTCAGCTAGAAGGACTGAGAAGTCTAAGGGACCTCAGACAGTAGAACCAGAATGTATTCCTGGTGCACAAAAGGACCTTGCGGACACATCCCCCATGGAGGGATAACTCCCTTAATCTAGAGATAGGAGAGAAGTCCTAGTCCCTACTTCAAATGACTTGACAGATTTACATGGCCCCACCTGGATAACATAGCCCTACATGTAGAATGGGAGTAGGGGGATGGAGGGGAGGGTAGTCAGGGTGCATGTGAGGGGGGAAAAGAAGATAAGAGGGAGGGAGGGAGGGAGGGAGGGAGAGAGGAGGGAAGGAGAGCAAACTGGGATCATTATGTGAATTTTTTAAATTATATTATTAATAAAAAATATTTAAAAAAAAAGAAAAAGGTCTTTGCTCTTTATTATGTATGTCTGACTTTGCTCAGAGTCCTTGCTAACATGCTGTCTCTTTGTTCATCTATAGCATCTAGCACTCTCCCAAAATCTCTCTTGGTACAATCTGCCAGTGTCTTGACACCTTCTACAGCTGACATAACTAGGAACGTTTTTAGACAGCTGATAGAGGATGGGACTAAAAAGACAATTCTGAAAAGGGCTTGACACTTTTAAAATGAACATTTCTAACAAACCAGTCAACCTTGTTACCTAAGTAGTTAGGAGCAAATGCAACATTTTTCCATGTAAATGCTATCATGTTCCTTAAAGGAAAGCTTTGATAATGTTTACAATTGTTGGACATTAGATAACAACTTCGAGAGAATAATGTAAATGGAGCAGTATCTAAAATGCAATTCTGCAGAAAGGAGCCCTGGCATAGAGGCCGGGCAAAGATGGATGCTGGCATTATTGCTTGGCCCATATAATGGTTTTAAATCCTCTGGTCAGAAGAGTGTCCTGTCCTCTCCTCCTGTAGGTCAGAACTTGCATCCTTCCAAGCTTGCCATTTTATTAGCCTAGAAGACAAAACAACATCCGATGGACAATTGGGAGCTTGAGGCCAGCCCCCTTTGCCTGATTCTGGGCTCAGTCACATAACATAGTCCTGAGGCAAGCAGGTTCAGCCACCACCTGGAATAGAGAGAGGTCTAGTGCATCCTACAACTCCACTGAAAATACGTAGAGCAATCTATTTCTTACACTGTGAGCCCTAGACTGGCAAAAAAAAAAAAAAAAAAAGAATTTGGAAAATAGATAAAGCTAATCAACACAATAATGAGAACAAAATGGAATCATAAAAAGTTTACAATGGGGCTGGCTGGAGAGATGACTCAGTGGTAAAGAACACTAGCTGGTCTTCCAGAGGTCCTGAGTTCAATTCCCGGCAACCACATGATGACTCACAACCATCTCTTTCGGTCTGCAGGAATACATGTGGACAGAACACTATATACATAATATGTAAATAAAGTCATCTTTTAAAAAACTTAATATTTCACAACATTAAAAAACGTTTACAACTAGTACAAAATAAGACATGAAACATGCCTGTCTTATTCTACAGAGAAAATGTCAAATCATGGGGTAAATTTTATCTCATTTTTAAAACATTTCCTTCATGTATACAATGTATCTGGATCCTATTAACCTACAGCTGCTCCACCACTCCTCCTGAGATTCCTGTGACCTTCCTCCCCAGGTATGCACCACAGCTGAGGGAAGGTCATGAGCTCCATGGCCATGTCAAGGCCAGGTGACAGTGTCTCACTGCACCCTCCCCATCCTCTGTCTCATACATTCTTTCTCTCTTTTACACAATGTCCCCATGCTTGGGATGGTTGACACAGAAGTCTCAATCAGCACAGAGTACTCCGTGATGATCTGCTCACTTGTGAGTCACTGTTTAACTTAACTGACTTCCACTGCAGAAAAGGCTTTCTGCCCGGTGCCTAATGCAGAAGTAGTCTCTGTATAAAATCCCTAATACCCGGGAGGCTGTTTGAACAAGTGTTCACTTATCAAAACAACACCCTTGCCTATGGCCTCCTAAGATATAGGATTTTGACCAAGTTAGAGCAACAGGCATAGAATCCTTTCTGGGGACAAGTTTCAGTTCTAACCAGAAAGAAGTTTATCCTCAAAATACTTAGTGCCACTATTTCACCAATAGGCACATTTTGCCAACAGATTTGGCATTTTAGCATTTATGGTTGACAGCTTCATCATACCCTGATAACTTTCCTTCCCCCAATGCCCTAAAAAGCACCTCCTGGTATATTGGCAATTTTAAATAAATAAAATATCTTTGATTCACCCTTTAGATGATATATAAAATTTGACTCAAATGTGGCAGAGACTGGAATATTTAACTTGAAGATGAAATGGATATCTATACTTTAGAAACAACTTGTTTAGTATTTTATCTGTATGGTTTTTTTCCTTCTATGTCTCTGCACCACGTGTACACTTGGTGCCCTTGGAGGCCAGAAGAGGGCATCAGACCCATTGGACCTGCAGTCACAAGTGACTGGGAACGGCCATGTGGATGATGAGAATCAAACCCTGTTCCTCTGAGAGAGCAGCCAGTGCTCTAAACCACTGAGCCATCTCTCCATCCCTAAATATTTATACTCTTTAAGAACTGTGAGTTCAGCAAATAATCCTCATATTAAATACAAAATATCATTTGCTTAGTCCTTTTAGGATGCTGGCCCAGAACAGCAAATCTACACTGTAGGCAGCTCAAGAAGAGTAGATATTTATTTCTACTGAAGTCTATTAAATGAAAGATGAAGGTCGCAGTAGATTTAGTCTCTGGTGAGGGCACTTCCTGGTCCATAAACAACCCTCTTCTCCAAGTCCTCACACGGCAGGAGAGAACATGGAGTTCCTGTGTCTGTGTCTTTGATGAGGAAGTGAATCTCATTTATGAGGGCTCCACACTTATGAGCTAGTCACCTCCATAGACCATTGGGAATTCCATTTCAACATATGACTTTGGAGTAGGTCACACATCCACTCCATAGGACTCAGGAAAGAAATTGATGGTGCATTATAAATTATGATATTAAAATAAACTCTCCCATTAACCCTTAGTCCCTGAGACACTCTCCATCAGAGTGTTTAAAAACAGTACCTGAAGAAGCTAAAATCTGTATCTGCTGCTAATGGGAAAACGTTATTAAATATCTGAGAAGGTATAAGAAAAAAATCTGAGCTTAGTCAGAATATGTGAAGGATTTCCTATGGTCAACAAACCTGACTTAACCAGTCAGGACAGAAACTTGACTGGGGGGGGGGGGGTTCTGGTAGTAAGGTAACAAGTGAAAGGCACTGAGTGTCACTTCCACAGTAAAGTGCATGTGCAACCACTGCCCATGCGCTAGAATGGCTGAAGAAGACTGTGCCAGTGCTGGCACGCACATGGGGTGGCTCTCACACTGCAGTGACAAGGTAACCTGGTTAATTCTGCAGGGGGTCTGGCAGTTTCCCGTGAAGCTAATCTAATCTCACATTTATCACTGGACACATCAGTGTTTTCCCAAAAGAACTGGAAACACACCCCAGAAAGAATTGCAGATAGTCATTAACCATTGATGGAGTGTGTGTCAGAAATCCACCCTAGTTTGAAAACCACAGTTAATCCTGGCGGCCTATGGGTCTGCCCTACCTCTGATGCTCTCTGAACGACATCTGCTTACAGCAGGGAAATCGTGGTCTAAGGACCACTT
Organism: Cricetiscus sungorus; assembly: GCA_030556225.1. Taxonomy (NCBI): domain Eukaryota; kingdom Metazoa; phylum Chordata; class Mammalia; order Rodentia; family Cricetidae; genus Cricetiscus; species Cricetiscus sungorus. The sequence goes on along the minus strand of JANBXA010000740.1, from coordinate 40,833,575 downwards.
GATCTATAGTAACCTTGAGGTAGCACACGTGAAGGAGGATTCGCCGCCCCTGCCAGCATCCAGAAAGAGTCTCACAGTACCTACTGCTAGCCAAGAAGAAGAACAAAATTTGAATATGGCTTTGTGATGGTTCATCTTCAGTGTCAACTTGACTTCATTTAGAATTGCCTGGGAAACACACTTCTAAGTGTGTGGTGAGCATAGGAGGATGTTTCCACAGAGGTTTGACTGAGGAGGCACAATCAGAATGTGGGCACTAATATTATATGGTCTGTGTCTTGGAAGAGGTTGTACCTTAGGTAAATTGTAGATGGTGTGCCTGAAAAACAAAAACAAAAAAATTGTTGTATAAATCATACTGTGATTATTTTGTTTTTGTTTTTGTTTTGTTTTGTTTGTTTTTAGAGACAGGGTTTCTCTGTGGCTTTGGAGCCTGCCCAGGAACTTGCTCTGTAGTCCAAGATGGCCTCAGACTCACAGAGATCTGCCTGCTTCTGCCTCCCAAGTGCTGGGATTAAAGGTGTGTGCCACCAACACCCAGCTATACTGTGATTGCTTCATTACATTTATTTATGGTGTGTGTGTTTGTGTGTGCATACATTTATAAGCCATATAAGGTGTGTGAAAGTCACAGGGCAACTTCTGGAAGAGGGGGCTCTTTCCTGCCACTACATAGGTCCCAGGATTTGAACTCAAGTTATCATACTTAGCATCACTTTTAACTACTGAGCCACCTCTGATTATCTGATTTTAAAAATTGACAATCTACAGCGTGACTAAGCAGGTAAAGGCTCTGACTGCCTAGCATGACCACTTATATTCAGACCTCAGAATCAACCTGGTAGAAGGAGAGCATTGACTCCTGTATAGTGACCTCTGAACTCCACACAGAGGCCTCTCTATGTGCTCATCCACACATAAATACGCATGCAAGTGTGCGCACGCGCATACACACACACACACACACACACACACACACACCACACACCAATGCTTAAGAGATTTTTATTGAAATATGCTAAACGAACACACCAAATTGGTGAAGTAAATTATGTAAGGCATTCAATGAATTCCCAAGCAGACAGCAGATGTAGATAAACACACAGAGTAGGAACAACACCACAGACATGCGATGAGATAAGCAGGGTGTGAAACTCAAGACATGATCAGCAGGAGAATGCTTGCTGACATGTCTCGGGGTCATGACTCAGTGAACGGAACTGCAAAGAAGAAATGTTTAAATTATAAAGGTTTTAATTTGTATTTTTATGTGTAGGGGTGCAGCACATGCATGCCTAGTGCCCACAGAGACTAGCAGAGGGTGTTAGATTTCCTGGAAGTGGAGTTACAGAATGTTGTGAGCAGAATAAGCCCCCTCCCAAGCTTTTTGGTCTGGGGGAATCACAACAAACCAGGAGCCATCGGCCCTACCTGGTCCTCAATCGGCAAAGGACACAATATGTGCTACCCCAGACCTTTTGGTCTGGGGATCAAAATCAACCAAGAGTACAACTGGTGCCCCTGGCTCTAGGCAATCGGTACCATCACACTAAGCGCTGCCCAAGGTCTCTAGGCCGGGAATGGGAGAAAGACTCCATGCACCATTCCTTGTGGTTGGGGCAGGCAGTACTCAGCCATCCGCCATCTGTGACCCAACCAAGAGCCCTGGTGCTGGCTGGGCAGTTGGGCACCACTGTGGTGAGAGCGTACAGGGTGGGAAAAGGGAAGAGATGGAGAAGTGGAATAGTTCAAGGGTTCAAGGGATCAGGAGAGTTGAGGGTAGTAAGGAACTGGCTGACATGAATGGCCAGCTGGCCACCCAAGTCCAGGGAGACATCTGGACCTGGGCCACGTCTTGGTCTGGGGACCTGGAGCAGCCCAGGGACCCTGTGTTGATGTCTTTAGCTCCTGTTGTCCCTGGGTACGTTGCAGGGGCCTATGGTCTGGGCTGCCATCTCAGGTCACATTGGTGACTATGAACTGCACTATAGCAGGGGCCATGTGGGTCCAGGCAGCCTGCTCTGCCATCTGGGACATGGTGACATTCTGGCCCTAGTTGCTGCCTAGGACTGTGTCTAGGTCTATGGTCCTACCACAACCAGGGTCTATATTCATGTCCATTGTCCATGTTGCCACCAAAGGCCACACAGATGCCCGGGGTCTGGGCTGCAACACATAACTACTGGGCCATGGTTTCATCCGGGGTCATGCTTCTGGGTCCTGTGGTTCTGCAGCAGCTGGAGTCTGTTGTGATGTTCATGGTTTGTGTTAGCACTGGCTAACAGAAACCACGCTGTGCTGAGCCGGCCCTGCCCTTCACTGGCCCCTAGCTAGATATGCAGCAGGCATATGTGCACCTCACCTGAGCAGCACACTAGAGGTGACTCTATGGTCACAGATCCAGGCAAGCCAGCTCTCAGGGTGTGAAACATTTGAGCTGACTCCACCCCCCCCCAGTCTACCATTCGGTGGCATGGGTGAGGGAAAGATGGACCCCCGCCCACCCCGCCCTCCCTGCCCCCCTCTGCACCTTGCCTGGTCAAAGCAGTAGAGCTGGTCCTGATGATATGAATGAGGGGATCCTGGATCTGAGGGACCAGAGAACAGACAAAAATGGCACTACCCCTTACTGTGTTGGGTAAGCTAGCCAAGGCAGTGCTTGTGAGCTCACCTGGGTAGTTAGATAAGAGAAAGCTATGGAGCTGACTAGCCCACCGACCACCCAGGCCCAGATCCAGGGCCTTGAGTTGACCCACCCCAACTTCCACTGAGTCTATGAACTGTTGGATCATGTGATGGGGACAAACCTACAGGTGCAAAACCGCAGGATCTCCATGACACGGGACAATAACAGGACATGGATAAGGCGCCCCAGTGAGAGCCCATTATCCACAGTGTAATAGAAACCAGAGGCCTCCAGTCAGACCAATGACTCCTGGCAATGAATATTTGCAAGGAAAGATGAATGGATTGAAGGATAAATTGTGTGACTCAACAGACCAAACTGCACCTACCACAAGTTTCTTCTCCTTCTTTATTTTTCTTTTGCCTCTTTGTTTTGTTTGGATTTTGGTTTTTATTTTAACTTGGGTTTTGATTTGGAAGAAGTTGCAAGGGCAGAGGGCACATGTGAGGAGACAAAGAGATAAGGGGGATTGGAAAGCATGATGTGAAATCCACAAAGAATCAATAAAAGTCAAATTTTGAAAAGACAAACACAACTGAAAATGTCAACAAGCTGTGTCTGCAGGTGGAATGCAGTTACTATCAATGCTCTGGCTAGCAATGTCTGCATTTTTTTTAGCTTGAACATGTAGTCTACTAGGGAGAAAAAAGAATGTAAAACCCCAAGCAATATTACTTTAAAACTGTAGAATTACTTAAATTAAAGGAAAGAATAACATCTTTCCAAAATCAAGATTAGGACAGACTATTGAGAGGTGGTAGAGCATGAAAAGTAGAGGCAAGCTGGAGGAAACTGGTCACTGTAGATGTGTATTTGGGGGCTGAATCATGTCCTTGTCACCACCTCCTATCACACCTAACTATGCTTCCTGCATGCACGAACCTCCTCCCTTACATTGTTTACTCAGGTCACATCCATAAGAAGTTATATAACATACCCCCAAGTAAAATGATGGAGTTGTTGTTTGCTGGACGGCCTGGCAGAAAATACATCACTCAAAACTAAAGCTTCATCAAGGATAGGTGCCACGTGTGTCATATTCACTGTTGTAGAACCGGCATCTTCTCATTTGTTCAATGGGTGTGTGGGTGCTATAAAGCAGTCAACACTAGAAAGATGGAGGACAAGAAGGAAGGAAACTAGAATCTGAGAAAGGGAAGCATGGAGGGAAATCGAGCATTTCTCTATGCCCAGGTGAACTGTGGAAATCTCAACACCTATGCCAAGTATAGGAATGTCAGCACTTGGGCCATGCTGGGAAAAGTTAACCCTGTGTTTCCAGGGTACAGAAAGTACAGGAGCACAGGTGTATAGAGTAGTTTTATGTCAACTTGAGACAAGCTAGAGTCAGGGGGAAAGAGAGTGAGGCCAATTGAGAAAACATCTTCTCTTCATAAGATCCTGCTGGAAGGCATTTTCCTAAATAGTAATTGATGGGAGAGTGCTTATCCTATTGTAGGTAGTCCCGCCCTTGTGTTGGTGGTCTTGGAATTTATAAGGAAGCAGGCTGAGCAAGCCAGGAGCAGAGAGCCAGGAAGCAGCTCCACCCCATGACCTCTGCATCAGCCCCTGCTCACAGGTTCCTGCCCACACTGCTTTTGATGATGATCTACTGTATGGAATTGTGGGCACAAAAAGTCTTTCCTTTTCAAGTTTCTTTTGGTCATGGTGTTTCATCACAGCAATAGTAAGCCTGTGTAAGACAATAGGAAAAGGCAAAGGACTCATTTAAAGTAGAACAGGACAAGAAAAGGTCTAGCCTTGAAGCCTGTCACTGATATTTTTGTCAATACAACCTCTAAAATCCTTTGTCAGATTTCATTCCACATTGGTATCAATAAAGCACACTCTTGTGCATTCCTGGACAGCAGAGTGGAGCTCTGTCATCTGATGAGGAAGACGGTTAAGAGAAAATCTTAAGTATTTGTAGAAAGAATCAGTGAGTCATTAAACAAGCAGATTCAGACTCCCCAGATGAAAAGTCATCAGCCACACTGAGATAACTAAAGCAGCCTCTCTGGATTATCATGGCTCTGCCCTTAATCTGACCCAATTCCCAAGAGGGCAGAGTAGAATTTTTTAGACTTCAATCCCTTCCATCCCTGAGAATGTTCCCTACTTTTCTTTCTTCTCCTTAAAAGGAAGTTTGGTCTGACCTACAGTCAGTGGCTACAAATGCCAAAAGTAGACAAGACAATCCCTGTATCCACAATGAAACACATCTATTCTTACTCTCTGCTTTTATCCCCAGGGCCCTAGTCAGGGCTGTCTCCTTCAGGACAAGTGGCCTCCTGTGACCTCCCAGGACTTAGAGGTGACCCACAAAAGTCCACACAAGCCCCAGAAGAACTGAACAGACCACACTGGACACTTGTGGAAGCCAAAAGGCAAAAGCAAGAGTAGGGGGCTCTTTCAGGATCCAACCTCAAGCGTCACATGGGAACTGATTAATGACTAAGAAACAATGATCAGGGAAGGAGCTGTCCCATGCAGAGTTGACCCCTCCATGGAGGCCCATGAAAGTTTGAGGTGAGCCAGAAGGCTTCTCTGCTCTAAATCATGAGGAAGGACTGATTGCACAGAGGAAGACAAAAGCTCTGATGTAGGGGTTGATCCTACCTACCATCAGGACTAGAAAACATTTCCAATTCTTCCCTTGTCGCCAGCCTGTCAAGAACCTTGCTTGACCAACTGTCAAACGAAACTTAAGTCCATGAACAAAGAGGCTAAAGATGTTAAGAATCCTAAGGGTATGAGAAGAAGAGAGGAAGAAGAGGAAGTGAGGAACTTGAGGACAAGGAAGAGGAAAAGGAGACTATGGTATTCACAACAGAAGCAGGGGGAGGAAGGGGTGTAGAGATGTGGGAATGGGGAGTGCAGGGATCGCTGATGAAGGGAGTTGGGTCTCATCTCCTGCTCCTCACAGCTGCAAAGAGCAACACACTGTAGTAACCACTATGTCTGTTTCCCCGCACCAGCCCCTTGCACCTGCAGGATCTCATCTTTCAGGAAGCCCACACCTACAAGGAGGAGCCCAGCAGGGGCAGCAGGGGGTGCTTTCCCATGGCAATGGAATCCCAGGATCAGAGAGCAGCAGAGGGCAGGACAGAGCACTCAGGGCCTAGCTTTGGCTAGTCAAGCACCTACAAAAGCCCAGACAGGGATGGCCAGCCACAGGAGTTCCAAACCAGAGACTGAGCAGATAGCCTAGGGGAAGTCCATGTCCTAGGTATCCTGCATTCCTCAAGAGCTCTGTTCACCTCTACTCACATAGCCTATGACCAGGTACTTCTGGCTTCCTTCCCACAGATGTGTTACAAAGTTTCAAGGGGGATTAAAGGAATGGGGGGGGGGTACCACACACTGTGCTCTGATTTTCCAGCCAGAAGGAAACTGCTTCCTTGAACCTGCTACATCTAGATATTACATTTCCTGTTTTAATGGAAATGGTATGTACTGCTACTCAATAAAACCCTAAAGCTAAAATACCAGATACTGTCTTATCTTCCAGTCAGGCTACAGTTATACTCTCAAACCTGGATAGAGAAATAGGGAAATATGGGGCAATAGTAAAAGCATGGTGTTGGAGGAGAAAAGTAAAGAATAAAAACATTCTTTTAAAAGCACAAGAAAGGAACATGTAGGAAATATGGAACACCACAAAAAGACAAAAACCTTTAAATTATAGGTCTAGATTAAAGAGAAAAATCTCAGGTCACTGTCATAAACCAAATGCTCAACAAGATCATAGAATAAAAACCACCTCAAACTAAATAAAGGCACACTTATACAGATATAAGAAGTGCATAGAACACCAAAAAGACAGGGCCAGGAATATTATAGTTTAAACACTAACCAAAGAGTAAAGAAAATGTACTATTAGCATCAAGAGAAAAAAATGAAAGCCACATATAAAGGAAAATCTACCAGGGTGTGAAATCTATCAGCTGACTTCTCAATGGAAACTATGAAAGCCAGAAGCTCCTGGAGCAATGCACTTCAAGTTCTAAAAGATCATACCTGCCAAACCACACTATTGTACCCAATGTAACTATCCGCCATAGTTGAAGAAGAAAAAAGAACTTTCCATGATAAAAACATACCTTTAAAAAAAAATTATGAGCACCAACCAACCCCAGAGAGAATACTTGAGGCAATTTTCATACTGAAGAAAGGAAAAAGCACAGCCAAGAAAATCTAGAAAGAAAAAAAAAATAAATGAAGCTATAATCAATGAAACGCAAAGCACATCTAGGAACATCAACAGCAAAAGTAAATAAACAACCTGTGTGAGTTGTATGCTCTCGGGAGGCCTTATGACAAACATAGGAAGAGCAATGAGCACAGGTTGACTATGCCGTTTGCCAGGTGCTCCACATATCTCCTCACAAACCCACAAAACACAGGTACCATTTGTCACTAGGGGAGCAAGTATTCCATAGAGGTGACGTGCCCTGAGCATTGGCACTATAAGGAAAGCTGTCCAGATGCCAATCTCACCCAATACTGAGTTGCCTTCCCCTGGATAGTTTTAAATTATGGGAGCTTCTCTTCGGTAGGACTAGTGGCCATGGCACTGAGCTGCAGCATGAAGCTAGAAGTCAAAAAGAAAAGGGGTGGGAAGTCCTTAGGAAAAGCAAGAATGGGAGGCTTGAGGCCAGCCCTCGCCTGGATGGTGGGCAGACCAGACTGGGACTGACATGTGGAAGGTCTGAAATGTTGACACAGGAGTTACTCCAGTGATGGTGAAGTATTTAAAAATAAATAATAAGGGGTTGGAGAGATGGCTCAGTGGTTAAGAACACTAGCTAGTCTTCCAGAGGTCCTGAGTTCAACAACCAGCAAACACATGGTGGCTCACAAGAAATCTGGTGCCCTCTTCTGGCCAGCAGGCATACATACAGACAGAGCACCGTATATATAATAAATAAATCTTTAGATAAATAAATAAATAAATAAGCAAATAACTGCAATCAAAACACACTTTTCAATACTAACTTTAAATATTAATGACCTCATTTCACCAATCAAAAGACACAACCAAGTGGAATGGACCAAGAAACAAAACCTATCTTTCTGTTAGTGACAAGAAACTTGCCAGGCAGTGGTGGAATATACCTTTAATCCCAGCACTAGGGAAGCAGAAGCAGGCAGATTTCTGTGAGTTCAAGGCCAGCCTGGTCTACAGAGCAAGTTCCAGGCTGCCCTCAAACTCGGATATCTGCCTGCCTCCACCTCCTGAGTGCTGGGATTATTAAAGGACTGTGCCACTACCACCCAGCAATACCAAACCTTTAATAGTAAGGATACAAGACAGTTTTATGTTAGCTTGGCACAAGCTACAGTCATCTGAGTGGAGATAACCTGAATTGAAAAAAATATCTCCATAAGATCTGACTATAGGCAAGTAATTGAGACATTAAGTGATTCAATTTTCATTTTCATTTTCATTTTTATTTTCTCCAGTAGACAGGTTACCTAAAAAACAAAACAAAACAAAACAAAAAAAAAAAAAACAGAATTAAATGACATTGTACAAGCTGGATCTGGCTTGGCAGCCTGCTGCCTGCGGGCCAGCTATCAAAGTACCAAAGCACTCAGTTTCTTCTCCCAGGATGACTGCAAGATTTTCTAACTGGCCAGGACTACAAAAAAATAATTTGACTTCATAGCCCCAAGAAAGAGTTATAAGTTTCCTTTCTTCGGTCTAAAGTTACACACAGGACAGAAAATATATTTTAAGATTTAAAATGCTTTTAGTGTCACATGCCTTGGGGAGTGCCAGATTTACAGTAATCTGAGCCCAAACTAAAGAATTTACGACACATCTCTGTAAACATTCTCCTAGTCTACTTCTGATATAGAAATGTTAGTTCAAAATGCTTATACACTCAAAAGTATAGGTTATAGTACACAATTATTTTCCTAGACTCCTCAGTAGTTTAGGTTTATAACTCCTTTAAAACCCTTTATAAGACTACATCTCTAGGTAGATAACAAAATAACGGATGCTTTCTTTGCTGCTCCAAGTTACAGCCCACCAATTAGGGAGTTGACTGAGAAAAAAAATGCTCCTTCCTTGCTCTGTGACAAGTTATTTAGATTTATTGCAAGTGAGATGACTGTTTCTAATCATATACTTAAGAAATGGAATTGACTTCAAATGTAACTCCTATATTACTGGAGGATTTTGTGGGGTGTAAAAAGCTGTGGTCAACAAGGGAAGACAGAACATCTTGGAGCAATATCATGAACTCAACATGAGAGATTAAAGAAAGGAAGCCATCAAGAGAGTGCTTGATAGAAATCCATTGACATTGTGGATTTGTTTTAATAACCTGGGCAGTCTAGGAGCTGGTTACTTCTTGACTTTGATATAAATCCACACATCTATGAACACCTGATTTTTGACAAAGAAGCCAAAACTATATAGTAGAAAAAAAGAGAGCATTTTCAACAAATGGTGTTCACATACTGGATGTTGACATGTAGAAGAATGCAAATAGATCCACACCTATCGTATCGCCATGCACAAAACTCAAATCCAAGTAGATCAAAGATCTCAACATAAACCCAGTTACACTAAACCTGATAGAAGAGGAAGTGGGAAGTAGCCTTCAATGCATTGATACTTTCTGAATAGAACACTAGTAGCACGACACTGAGATCAACAATTAATAGATGGGACCTTATGCAACTAAGAAAAACTTCTGTAAGGCAAAGGGCATGATCAATAAGACAAAATGGCAGCCCACAGAATGGGAAAAGATCTTTACCAACTATACATCTGACAGAGGACAGAAATCCAAAATATACAAGGAACTCAAGAAACTAGACATCAAAAAATCAAATAATCCAATTAAAATGGGGTACAGATCTAGATAGAGAATTCTCAACAGAAAAATCTTAAATGACTGAGATACACTAAATTGCTCAACATCCTTAACCATCTGGGAAATGAAAATCAGAATGACTCTGAGATATCATCTTACATCTGTCAGAATGGCTAAGATTAAAAATACTAATGACAACTTATGCTAGAGAGGATTCAGAGAAAGGAGAACACTCCTCCACTGCTGGTGGGAGTGCAAACTTGTACAGCCTCTTTGGAAATCAATATAGTGGTTTCTCAGAAAACTGGGAATAAATCTACCTCAATACCACTCCTTGGACATATACCCAAAGGATGCTCAGTCATACCACAAGGACACTTGCTCAACTATATGTTCATAGCAGCATTATTTGTAATAGCCAGAACCTGGTCATAAGGCAGATGTCCCTCAGCCAAAGAACGGATAAAGAAAATATGGTACATTTACACAATGGAGTATTACTCAGCTGGTAAAAACAATGACATCAGGAAATTTGAAGGCAAATGGATGAAACTAGGGGAAAAAATCATCCTGAGTGAGGTAACCCAGACCATGAAATACAAATATGATATATACTCACTGATAAGTAGATATTAGCTCTAAAATAAAGGACAACCAGGCTACAGTTCACAGTCCCAGAGAGACTAGGTAACAAGAAGGGCCCAAAGGGGAACGCATGGAATTCTCTGGGAAGGGGAAATAGAGGAGATCACCTGGGTAGATTGGGGGCAGGTGAGGTTCAGAACATGAGTGATCCAGTTGAGTGGTTGGAGGGGGAGAGTAATGGAAAATATGTCTTGATGGGGGGAGCATTGTGAGGTCAAGTAGAAACCTGATGGAAAGGAAACTCCCACAAATCTACAAGGATGACAATAGCTAAGAGTTCTAGCAATAGTGGATAGGTAGCCTGAACTGGCCATCTCCTGTAATCAAATTGATAACTACCCTAATTGTCATTGCAGAGCCTTCATCACTGATGAAAACAGATGCAGAGATCCACAGTCAAGCACTGGTCGGAGCCTGGAGAATTCTACTGAGGAGAGGGAAGGACTGTATGAGCCAGAGCAATTATTGTCATCACAAGGGAACCCACAGAAGCACAGAGGTTTGTATTGGCCTGCTTGTGGGAGCTCATAGACTATGAACACATCATTAGGGAGACTGCATGGGACCAGCCTAGGTCAAGCATAAAATCTACTGGAATATATATATATATATATATATATATATATATATATATATATATATATATTTGAAGGGACTCTAGCCAGCATGAGCCTGGCAAACAGGGCTCTGGCAGGCTTTGTCCTTCTCTCCCATCCCCTCTGCCTTGCTTAAAAAAAAAAACAAAAAAACAAAGAAACAAAAAAAAAAAAAAAAAAAACATTAGATTACATTCCTAAAGCTAGACCCCAAGGTTTATTCCCTTATTTGACCACTTCCTCCTCCTGAGGCTGACTACCATGGTCCAAAGTATTAAAACCCAGCAATCAAAAGTCTCCTTAGTTCACCTAATTAACTTACCCAATCAAATTCTTCCAGCCCATTCTAACACAGGCCTCCTCTCTTTCTCTTCTTAAAATATCACACCTGCAAGATCATTTGCTGTTGTTTTTCTGCCTGGGTCAGAAAACAGCCACCTTAACTTCTCTTCCCCACTTAATAAAGGATCTCTCTGTGAAAACAGGTGTTTGGATGTGGTTTATCCCTAATCTGAGGTCTAGGAGGGAGCACCCACTGTGCAGGGGGAGGGGATCCCTTCACTAAAAAAATTTAAAATAGCATCAGCTCCAAAAAATATGGAATTTAGTAGAAATAAAGCTAAATGGCAGAACTTTCCAAAAAGATGAAACACAGCACGAATGTGTACAGAGAATGAAAACGGCCCTGTCAGAGAAAGCCCTAACCATTCACTCAGTTCTACTGAGGACGCCTAAGAGATTCATCAGACACCTCTGGGTCTACCTGGGAGGACATTTATACACATAATTAGGATATGAGGTCTCTGGCTTAATCCATGGTCTAAACTATTAATGCATTCAAATTCTGACAGAATATTAAAAGACAGTAGAATTTTCTAAGGTGAAGTCTGGTTGGAGATGTGTCCTTGAGGTTTGTATCCTGTCTTGGTCCCTTCCTGTTATACTCAGCTGTGGGACACAGGTTCAACAATTCTGTTTCATGATGTCCTCCCCCACCATAATGGAGGAAACCTCTGAAATTGTAAGATAAATATATTGTGTTATCTTACTGAGGTCACAGCACTGAGAAACTGCTGAACATACCTCTTACATTTGGAGAATAAGAATAAAGTAAGATGACGGAACAACTGGGCAGGAAAGGCATCACTAAACCAAAGCTACATCAAGAGTAGCTGTCACTTTCACTGCTGGAGAACCAATGCCTCACTGCAAATGTTTATCAGTCAAGGCACACTTGTTGAAAAAAGGTTAACAATGAAGAAAGGAAGGAGGTGTGTGCTCTGTCAGCCAATCCTGGAGAGATGAAGGGAGAGAAGAAAAGAAAACAAAATTTTAGAAAGAAGGAGCACTGGGTGGTGAGGAAGCAGAGCGCCATCTATTCCCAGCTGATGTTGAGTAAGGCAAGTGTCCGGGCTTGGGCAGTACTAGGAATAAATGGCCCAGGTTTGTGAGGCTACAGGAGTACAGGGAAAGGATAAAGGTTTGCCCAAAGTGAAACAGGGCAAGAAAGGGTCGTATACCTAAAACCTATTATTAAAAAAAACTGGTCACTGCAACAGTGCTGAATTTGATGGTGGTTGTATTAGCACATCTTTGGAATCCATAATGGATCCTGACACAGGGAAGAAGGCCAGGCGCAAACATAAATACTTGTAAAAGTGATCAGTGGCTGTGAGAACGAGAGCATGACTTGGAGGCCATTCCAGTCCCTTCCTGCGTAGGGCTACATTCTAGCCTTAATAGCCTCTTTCCTATGACTAACAGTTTCAGTGTTCTAAAGTCAACTTCCCATGGTCTACACCACTAACACCATTCCCACGGTGTTATAACACTACCTGGCTGAACCATACCTCCACCCCTTTGGAACCACTGCCTTCCAGTCCTCCATGAGCCGCATGCTAACCCAACTCTGACAACAGCCTGTGTCTGATGAGCGCTCTTTCCAGGTTAAAACTGAAATAAACCCATCTTTGTTGTCTAGTAGCCTCCTCATTTTGCTTTTCTTCTTACAGTGACTAGGGAAATGAGGAGTCAAGCACCCAGGTGGAAGGTGCATTAGCTACACTGAGATGACCAAAGAGGTTCTTCTGTGTCATTATTCCCTCAACCACTACCCAACGCAAGGCAGGACTCTACTTACAAAAGTGCTAAGTGGAATTGTTGAGTCCAGATCCTGTTATTTCTCAGTATATTCACATAGAAGTTCCCTGACAGGGGCTGGAGAAATAGCTCAGCGACTAGGAGCACTGACTGCTCTTCCAAAGGCTCTTAGATCAATCCCCAGCACCCACATGGCAGCTTACAAGTGTCTGTAACTCCAGTTCCAGGAGACTTAATACCCATGGCAAAAGCCCAACACACATAAAATTAAAGAAAAAAAAAAAAGAAGTTCCCTGAGGACCACACAGAAAGTCCCCCCAAAAAAAGCCTTTCTCCCTTTAAATAGATTTATTCACCAACCAAAGGCCAATGATGCAGAAGAAGAAAAAATGTTTCTACAGTTAGAGGGGACACAGCCTCCTCTCACACTGTCTGCTTTTCTCCAGGGATGTAGAGAGGGCTGTATACCTCAAAGTCAGGCAGGATCATCCAGAGAGACCCTAACATACCTGTGGAAACTACCCACAAAGTGTACGGCTAGCTGCCTCATAGCAGATATGTACCCACAGATATACACACAATAAATGGATATATATAATTAATAAGTTTTTATAAGACACTGTTTTAATACAGACTTTAAGCATGGGGTTCAAGATAAAGAAGAAATACTTGGGAAATAGGTATAGGCTCCTCAAGAAGAGTCATCCATTGCTGCCTTTACAATAGCCATAGGGTTTTAATGCTCTTAGGGGTTAGACGACAACCTGGAGTTGAAGGGTTCTCTACTCCCACTGTTGGATCATGGGATTGAATGCCTGTCATCGGGCCTAGAGCTTTACCTGCTGAGTCATTCCATCAGCCCCAGGGGTGTCTTTGTAGAACTATAAGACACTTGAAGAAATCACAGGACGGTTTCTAATTACACTTGAAGTACTAGACCACAGTGACATGGGAAACTAGGAATCCTTTACTATGAACAAAAGTTCAGTCTTGTTTGTGACACTCACGGACAACATCTGAGAGTAAAGTGAGACACTACCCCAGACCACATACATCTCTAACCTGGAGTGTGGTTTATTGCTACATTAACACTCTTATCTGAACATCTTTCCATATAAAACAGACATGCTCTCGATCTTGGCAGCCTTCGCAGCAAATGCTGTCAATTGTGCTGGACTCCTTAATTCTCCAGGCAGGAGGATTCAATTTAACAATAAATGGATTGAATTTATGATTGCTAAGACTGGGGAAGTAGCTCAGTTAAGAACATTCGCCCAAGCATGACACAAGAAATAAAACGACAAGGATGAAGTCATCAAGGGGGAAAAAATTCAGAAGTGTTTTTAATTGAGTAGAAAATGAAAACACAGGAGCTGGAGAGGTGGGTCAGTAGTTAAAAGTACTGGCTGTTCTTCCAGAGGACCCAGTTTCAAATCCCAGCACCCACAAGATGACTAACAACTCCAGTCAAAGGTACGTGATGTCCTCTTCTGACCTCCGCAGCACTGCACACACGTAAATGCAGGCAAAGCAACCATACACACAGAATAAAAACAAAATCTAAAAAGCTTTTCAATAAAAATGAAAAGGTGATATATTAAAAATGTGTAATACAGCTACAACAGAGATTGTAAAAAAAAAAACAAAAACAAAAAAAAAAAACCTTTCAAATAGTAAACCCAATAAGAATCTCATCAATCATTCCATTTAAAAGTTAATAAACTGAGGCCAAAGAGATGGCTCAGTGGTTAAGAGCTCTTGTTCTTGCAGAGGACTGGGGTTTGGTTCCTAGCACCCACGTGATGGCTAACAACTGTCCTTAACACCAGTTCTAAGGACTTGGAAGCTCTCTTCTGGCCTCTGCAGGCGCTAGGCACATATTGCTAATCACTCACATATGTGAAATAAAAATAAATATTTAAGGGCTAAAGAGATGGTTCCGTGGTTAGGAGCACTGGCTACTCTTCCAGAGGACTGGACTCAAATCCTAGCACGCACATGGAATTTCACAACTGTTTGTAACTCCAGTTCCAGGGTCTGACACCCTCACACAGACATATGCCTCACACAGGCATATTTCACCAATGCACGTGAAATAAAAATAAAATCATTAATAAATATTTTTTAAAAATTAATAAGCTGATTTGAAAATCTGGATGGATTATAAAGAACTTAAACTCAAAATAATTTTGAGAAAGAACAAAATTAGAAGACTTACAAGGTTCTACAGTCACTAAAGTATTAGCAGAGGACAGACTTACAGCAAATAGGAGAGGTATGCCTTTGAAAGATGTTAGAAAAATTGGACATTTACAGACACTAATAAGTAAAAAAAATCATGATCGTCCTATTAAACCATATATAAAAACGAATAATAAAAAGTTTAAGCTTGGGGTAAGGCAGGACTCAGACCGGATAACCGCACCCCTGCCTTCCACACACCACCAAAGGATGGGGAGGAGAGGCGAGGGCCCGCTGGCAGAAAGAGAAGAGCAGCCGCCATTCGCCATGAATGTCCATCCCTCGCCTGGCTCGGCTTAGGCTCCTACCAGAAGAGAACTAGAGAGTACCACATCGATCCAGAGAAAAACCAGAGAGCCTCACATAAAAAGACCAACTGGCACGAGCAAGCCGGGAGAAACGAAGGAGCGAGCAACGGGAAAAAGCACCGGGAGAGGGGGAAAAAAACAAAAACAAAAAAAACCCCACAGCGTCCAAACCGAGGGAGAAAAGTGGGCCGGGTAAGCACAGGAAAACAAGCACTGACAAACACGAGCAAGAACGGAGCAGGAGAAAGAACAAAAGCCCGAGAGCTACCCCTGCAATTGAGGGAAAAAAAAAAAAAAGTGACGCTGTGGGAAGACAAGGTGCACTCGGGAGGCACAGGAGAGGGGAAACGGCCTGGACTGGACCCTAGGGAGGCTGGGGAGCTCCAGAGGTGGATGCCGGGAAGGGAAAAAAGAAAAAAATATCCGAAATGGCCTGGAAGAAGCAGAAAAGAGGTATTCTGAAAAGGCCTCTGCCCCTACCACATGCCAAACGGTTCGGGTGACAACTGCGAAGTGGGAACACCTGACACGCAAAAAGGAAGGCCGGTCTGTCTGAAATGCCAACCCCCAAAGAGGAGTGCACACGCACAAGCAAGCCCGGGGAGCAAGCATGGCGGTGGCCAGCCCAGCCTCTCAAGGTACCACAGGCCACACAAGGGCACAAGGGCTAAGGCAGGCAAGGCAGACAGAAGGACCCAACAGCCTCAAAAAAGGGAAAGAACCTAGAGAACACAGTCCCTTAATGTCACCCAGTCAAAAGACAGCGTGTCAGCAGACGTAGAGCAAAGGATCACCAGCCTATAATTCACACCACCAGATGAACTGGGATACAAGGTATATTCTAAGAGATTCACATGTGGTCCCTCACAAAAGGGGGAAGGGACAAGTCCCCCAGAGCACATGGGAAATGGGGGGGGGCAGTGAATGGAGAGAGAACTAGGAGAAAGAGAAGGAGAGGAAAGGAAAACACGTGTGACTAGATAGATTGAGTCACGGTGAGAGGGGGGGCTATTATTGGTTTGAAGAGAAAACTGAACTTAAAGAAAGGTCTAGAGAACTACAAGGCCAACTCCAACTATTAATTCGAGCAACCATGGAAAGGCTACCATAAATGCCCTTCCCTGATAGTGAGATCATCAACTAAATTATCCACCATCATGGAGCCCTCATCTAGTACCTGTTGTAAACAGAAGCAAACACCCATAACCAAGCACTGAGTCAAATTAGAATCCAGATGCAGAGAGAGAGGACAAGACCAGGTTGCAGAAACACACAAAGACAGCTGACCTGAACAAGGAGGAGCTAATCCCCCCACACACACCCACACACAGAGACTGATAGCTGGGAATCCAGCATGGGACTGACTCAGACCCCCTGAATATGGGTCTCAGCTAGAAGGATTGAGCAGTCTGGGGGACCTCAGACAGCAGAAACAGGATCTATTTCTGGTGCACAAAAGGACCTTGGGGACACATCCCTCATGGAGGGATACCCCCTTAACCTAGAGACAGGAGAGAAGTCTGAGTCCCTACTTCAAATGACTTGACAGATTTACATGACCCAACCTGGATAGCATAGCCCTACATGTGGAATGGGGGTGGGGGGATGGGAGGGGAGGGTGGCCAGGGTACATGTGAGGGGGGAAAGAGGGTAAGAGGAAGGGAGGAAGGGAGGGAGGGAGGGAGGGAGGGAGGGAGAGAGAGAGGGGAGGGGGGAGGGGAAACTGGGATCGACATGTAAAATTTTTAAATTATATTATTAATTAAAAAAAGAAATGCTGCTGGATTAATTCAATATATATATGTACACACACACACACACACACATACACACACACACACACACACACACACACACATACATATATATATATATATATATATATATATATATATATTTAAAATACTTTGACTTCAAAATTTAAGCTTAAGGACAAGTTACTGGGGAAAAGGATTTCTAATTTTGTTTCCACAGAAAATGAAAAGCTGTGGATCCCTTCCAGACTAATGTGGTTTGACGGAGCAAGACCTCCTGAAGCAACGTCAACGGGACAATGCAGCCTTACAGACCATTACAGCCAGGATTTCTACGACTTCTTAGGATTCCCCCATGACAGCGCCCCCTACCAGCAGGAAGCAGTTTGGAAAGAACGACACCCAAATTCCCAAATATTGTTTATAAATGTTTGTTTTCATTTAAAAAAAGGCATGTATAATTATGTTCAGCATAAAATAAATAAATGTTTAATAAATAAAAAAAAAGTTTAAGCTTAAAATTGGAAACAATAAAAGGTAAAGAATATTTTTATTCTATTATAGCCAACAAGTCTGCCAGGAAGGTAGGGGCAGGTGGAGCTGGTCTACAGATCAAGTTCCAGGACAACCAGGGCTGCACAGAGAAACGCTGTCCTAAAAAGCAAAGAACTAAAAGCAAACAAGTGATTGTCTTCGTCTAACTAGTCATATAAGCTGCTGTACCAAGAAAGTAAAAGAAAACCCAATGAAGCCCAGAAATTAATTTCTCACATATCTGAAGATTGGGAACTGAAAGTACAAGGTTCCAGGACATTCAGTGTCAGATTCATGATTACTTTCTCTGTCTTACACGGAAGGAGTTAGGGAGTTTAAGCTTCTATCTCTTTGATTGGGGCATGAGCTTCATTTGTAAGGACTCTACCTTCATAAACTAACCACCTCCCAAAAGTCTCACCTCCAAATATCATCCCATCAACACCTAGGTTTCAACGTATGAGTCTAGAGCAGGAAAACATTCAGTCTGTAGTTTTCTTAAAAGATTGGTGATTTGACCTCACTGCAAACACAATCATCTACTATTGTAAAGACACTGACAAACAACTGACAAATTGGAGGCCGGAAGACAGCAGTCAAAAAGCATTTAATTGTCAAGAAACCTGAATCCAGAATTTGTGAATATTTTTCTCAACTCAACAAACCTAACGGAAAAGATCAACAAATACTTGACTGAAAAAGGAGATAGATTCTGGGGGCAGCAAGCATTTTCATAGAAAAATGCAAATCCAATCACTGACCACGTGTTAGGATGACTGGAATAAGAGAACAAACGCACCAGTGACCAACAGTGACAAGTGTTGGCAAGGTCAGGAGTCAGCTCTCACATTGTTGTGAGTGTGCAATGTGACCAGCTCTGCAGGGAGCCTAGCAGCTTCCCATGGCAGGTTTTCCAAAAGAACTGGAAATGTATATATCCAGTGTATGCCCCGTCTCCCACTCTCAACCTCTTACATAGGCTTCCTAGACGTCTAGGCAGAAACACTTAAATTTAAACAGGGTCTGTCTCTTCAGGGTCACATATGATTACTAGCAATATTTACCCTGGCCAATGTTATATACATTATCTGGGTTGAACATGCAAACCTACTGATATGAAACACAAAAGTAAAAATTGCAAACAGCAGCAAATTTAAAAAAAAAAACTATGAATAAAGTTAGGGATAAAGCTCAATTAGGATTTCAAGAAGGATAATGAAGCATGTGTGTGTGGACACGCAGTGGAGAGAGACGCTGACTGTGGTGCAGGAGCACCTTATTTTAGATGTCCACTTGATGGCACTGAGGATGTCTAAGAGAGTCATCAAGCACACATCTGGGAGTGTCTGTGAGGATGTTCTAATCCATAGATGTTCTAATCCATAAATGGATTCAAACCTTGAATAGATGAATTATCCACAGGTGGCAGATAGCACCTGTTTGGAGGAGGTAGGCTCCGGGGGTGTGCCGTTAGCGGCTCTATCTTATCCTGGTCCCTTCTTACTATACTCAGCTATGCTTACTGGAAGCTATTCATTAAAAAGCTCTGTTCTACTACACCCTCCTCTACCATGGAGGAAAACTCTGAAATTATGGACCACAGTAAATCTTTCCTCTATTGTTTTACTGAGATCCCAGCAGCAAGGAACTACCAAACATATGCCCTGCATTCTGTACATAAGAAAGACAACAGAACTATTCTTGTGTCTGGAACTATTTCTTTCCACCCTGGTCACACAGTCAATTAGCCCCAGATAAACACAATGAGAAATAGTAATTATTAAACTGTTTGGCTAATGGCTCAGGCTTCTTATTGGCTAGCTCTCTCTTAATTATTAACCCATTTCTATTAATCTAAGTATTTCCACGTGGTCTTATCCTACCAGAGAAGGATCTGGACCTGTTACTCCTTCCTCAGCTACATGGCGTCTCCTTGAGGCCTCTCTCTACATCCTCTTCCCAGCCTTCTCCTCATCTGATAGCCCTGCTATACTCCTGCCTGGCTACTGGCCAATCAGTATTTTATTCATCAACCAATAAGAGAAACATATATACAGAAGGACATCCCCCATCAATTTTGCTGGTCAGCCTGGCAGAAAAGGCACCACTAAACTGAAGCTGCATCAAGGGCAGGTGGCAGGTCTGTCCCTTTCACTTTAAGAGAACCAGTGGCACACTGCAATGTTTATCAGTCAGAGTACATTTTCTGAAAAAAAAGGTCAGAATGAAGATGAAGGGAGAGGAAGTGTGCAAAATGTCAGTCAGTACTAGAGGATGGAGGGAGAGAAAGGAGGAAACCAAAATCTTAGAAAGGGGAGCACTTGAGGGTGTGGGAAGCAGAGAGCAGGCAGTTGTCAGGGCCTGGCCAGTGCTGGGAATGGACAGTCCAGGATGAGTACAATGAAAGGCGAAGACAGTGCTTCTCAACCTTCCTAATGCTGTGATCCTTCATGTTGTGCTGACCCCCAAGCATAAAATTACTTTTGTTGCTACTTCATAACTGTAATTTTGCTACTGTTATGAATTGTAATGTATTTACATTAGAAAGTAAGATTAGGATAAAAGACACTGTGTTTGCCAATGATCACCAGGGATATTGGGATTACTGGGCAAATCACCGCCAATGAAAATCAACATACCTAGGGAACTCAATGTCACTCGATAAATGACAACACTGGAAAGACAGGCTCTGTATCCCTGGCACAGCACACTCATACACACTTTGAATGATTGTCTGAAAGGTATTTCAGATTCAGATCATTTGTCAATCTTTCTCCAACTGTCTGTCTTCTTTTCTCTTGTTCTCCGGATACTTCTCCTATATCTAATCTAAGGAATGGGGAAAATGTTTAGAAAAAAACAAGTGTTTCATACTTCAGCTTGTTTTATGTTTGACCATTATATTAATTCAACTTACAAATGTAAACAATAGAAAAACATATAACTAAAGGTAAGACTCCCCTCAGTGGGGGACATTTACTACCTCCAAACTATTTTATGCACTTAATTAAAAGACCAAGACAATTATTTTAAATAAATGGCAACCTGTTTTAATCGGGATAAAAACTATGATCTATAAAAGAAAAAATAAAATTGGTCATTTATGTCAATGAGAACTCTAAAAACTACATGTCAGTTCACAGGAGATTCTAAAAGTAAGAAATTAATTTAAAATGTTTTGGAGGTTATAACTTCTAAAAAAAAATATCTCTCTCTCTCTCTCTCTCTCTCCTCTCTCTCTCTCTCTCTCTCTCTCTCTCTCTCTCTCTCTCTCTCTCTCCTTGGCCTCTTTATTCTTAAACACTAAAGAACAAACTCAAAGGAAAGGACTGGGATATGTTTTGAGATGTTAAAAATCCCCATGTGACAATGCTGCTTTTCCTTGGGAAGCTATGCTCACACTTGGACATACCTCACTTTTTTTTTCTTTTTTTTTTAAGCAGCTCTTTGCTTTTAAATCCTCATGTTTCTGCCTACATCAAAATATCTTCATCACATACACTGGTTCTAAAATTCCCGGCAGCACTGAAACCATGCATCCGGTTTCACCTGAGTTGAGGAGGCTTCTAAAGATGCACACATAAAAGCTTTATTTTTGTCTTCTCACTGCCCACATTCCTAGCGCTTTGAGCTGAGATCCATCTTCAAGCATTGTTGGTAAGGTTCCCTACTTCTTCTACCCAGCTAAGCATGAGTCACATGTTTCCTTGGATTTCTTTGATTAGTTTTCTGTCCAGGGACCTACTTAGTGTTTGTTAAGTGACACTGACACCTAAAAAACAAGCAAACAAACAAACAAAAAAACTAGATTCATCCAAACTCCACCCGTGGGTCATATATAACAACACAGAGTTTTTCTGGAGGACACCATACTAAGACATAATCCCCTAAATGTCCTAAGTCAGTCTTTTGCCTCCAGAGAACAGTCCAAAGCACAGTGGCCAATTACTCTCCAAAGCACATGGAGAACAACTGCTTCTGTACTTTCTCAAAACCCGACACAGCTTCATGCTTTGCTTTCCAGCCTGTCTCCTCTGCTTTCTGTAAAGCTAATAGCTTAGACTGGAGACCCCATGAGCCTCCTTCCCTACAGTGTTTGGAAGGAGACTCTGACATCCATAACATAACTTCTCAAATCAAAAGAGATACATTTAAGCTCTGTATGTTCTCAGTTTATGAGAGATTTAAAACAAATAGCTACCATATGCATCCATGCCTTTCAACTTTACACTAGACAGAAGCACTTGTGATCCAAGCGCCTCTAGAAATGTCACTGGAACATTAGTGATGACCAAATGCTAGGTAAACAGCTGTATGGGACATACTGTGTTGCCCACTCCCAAGGTAAGAGACAGGCCAGCAATGCCAGTTAGAGGAATAGAACTATATTACAGATCGACACCAACCCAGTAGGTGACGCCTGATCTAAACAACGCATGAGAAATGTATTTCTCCTATTTCTTTTTATTTTAGATGTAAACACAAGCATGGGAAATATGATTCAGCCTCACTATAAAACAGTCAAAGCCAAAAGAAACTTTGGTCAAAAATAACATTTGAGAAAAATACTTTTATTGCCAAAAGCATCTCTTCCTTGGCTGTTTAGCTCTTAAAAAGAGGAAAAGACATTACCTCAAGTCTGCATGACTGACTTCACCTTTTTATGGATTTTTTGTTTGTTTGGTTGGTTGGTTTTGGTTTTTGGTTTTTTGTCACTAAGCCTTTCTTACACTTTAAAGAGGAAGGGATATAAACTTTCTACCTTTTTTATTGGCTGCACCTAGACTTCATGCAATTATGTCATTGTGTGTATAATTAGTTTTTTAGTTATTATTTATTTTATTGTGTGCTAAAATTATGGCCTTTATTTTTTGGCATGCTTAAATAAAACACTCACATGCAGATTTACAAATGTATTTTGATGATGTATTAAAATACCCGATACATACATACCTGTGCACTCTGAACATCTTAAAATCTATTAGAGTAATGTTTTGGGTTCTAATATATATTCCATAAAAAAAATCTTTAAAATCTTAAAGACTTTTATTAAGCTATACAATTTAGTGTTTTCATGTTTAGTGTTTTAAATATGTATATATGTAAAGATTTCCTTCTAAAACTTCTAAATAAACACACATTACAAATTTTATTTCACTTGTATAATAGTCATCGGAAACATAAAAATTATATGATTCTATCTTCAAAATAGTCTTTTTTGTTTTGATTTGGTTTTTTGAAACAGGGTTTTTCTATGTATCCCTGGCTGTCCTGTAACTCTTTGTAGATCAGGCTGGCCTCAAACTCACGGACACCTGCCTGCCTCTACCTCCTGACTGCTGAGATTAAAGTCCTGTGATATCACCCCCACCCCTGCCTTGATGTTGTACTTCTTTTTTTGTTTGTTTTTGTTTTTTATTAATTTCTTTTTTACTGAAGATTGAAGAATGGATAAAGAAAATATGGTATATTTACACAGTGGAGTACTACTCAGTGGTAAGAAACAACGACATCCTAAAATTTTCAGGCAAATGGACAGAACTAGAAAAAAAAAAAAAAAAAAAAAACAAAAACATTCTGAGTGAGGTAACCCAAAACCAGAAAGACACATATGGTATGTTCTCACTCGTAAGTGGATACCAGACATAAAGCAAAAGATACCCAGCCTACAATCCACAACCCCAGAGAAGCTAGGAACTGCTTCCAGAAACAGATGGAAGCAGATGCAGAAATCCACAAATAACCATTGGGCCAAGCTCCTGGAAATGGTGCTCTTTTTAATGAACTTGTGTGGCACAAGACATAGCTTGTGAAAGACCCACTGATAACAAACTTTCTATCCTCTGATACCCTGGGCCTGTGCTCAAGGACCTGCCATTGAAACATGGCCTGCTGGGCCAGGTCATGAAAACTACATATAGCCATCTCTAAAAAAGAAAAGGCATGTGACCAGCAAGATGGCTCAGAGGGTAAAGGCACCAAGGCTAAGAACCTGAGTTTGATCCCTGGGATCAAAAGGGTGGAAGAAAGAAACTGATTCCTGCAAGTCATTCTCTGACCTCCACATACATAAATAAAATGTAATAATTTAAAAGAAAAAATACTATTAGTGAGGATTTTAGCTATGATTATTCAAAGTTCAAAATTAGTTACAGAGTCTTCTCAAATGATAAAGAAAACTAATGCTTTCATTGACTAAAAGAAAAAAAATAGCCTGGTGGTGGTGGTGCACATCTTTAATTCCAGCCCTCACGAAGCAGAGACAGTCAGATCTGTGAGTTCAAGGCCAGTCTGGTCTACAAAGCCACACAGAGAAACCCTGTCTTGAAGAAACAAAAATAAGTAAATAACTAACTCCATTCTTCTTGGTGAAAAACAACTGTATCCAGGAACTTCTAATCCACTGGTGGACTACAAAACTTGAGGCAATGAGCTTTCTCACATCAAACATATGCATCCATGTGGACTTCAGAAATGATGGATGAACCTTATCTACAACTCAGTTGACAACCAAGTACCTCAAGCAGCTAAACATTTTTCTTTTTATAGGCAAATTAAGACCATTACTGTTGAGGGAAAGTAAGGATCATTGACTGTTAATTCTTGTTTGTTTTAGATTTTGGGTTTTTTAATTTTATTTTTATTTTACATATTGTTGTTGGCAGTGGTATAGTGAGTATATTTGCCCCATTTTTTCTTCTGGGTTCTGCTAAAGTGGGATTATTTATTGCCTATGTCTTTGTGAGAGTAGATAACTTCCTTCCTTGAGTTGAAGTTTTCCTTCAAGAACTTTCTGTAGGGCTGGATTTGTGTATATGTATTGTGAAAAGCTGGCTTTGTCATTGAATATCTTGTTTTCTCTGTCTATAATGATTGAGAGTTTTGCTGGGCTGGCATCCCTGAACTCTTAGTATTTGTAGAAATCTACCCAGGACCTTCTGGCCTTGAGAGTTTCCATGGAGAAGTCAGGTGTTTTCTGAATCCTTTTGATATAGGGTCTCTTTGTGTAGCTTTGGAGCCTATCCTAGAACTCACTCTGTTGACCAGGCTGGTCTCAAACTCCCAGAGATCCAACTGCCTATGCCTCTTCCTACCAAGTGCTGAGATCAAAGGTGTGTGCCACCAATGCCCAGCTTTAAATCCTTTTATAATTATATTTTAAAATAGTTTATGATAGTTAATATTTCACTTGATATATTTGTAAGTTATTTCTAAGTGAAATGTAGTTTTAATTAAGTTCTAAAGATACTGTATTCTTTCATTTAATTATTTTTTTAATTATGATTGTTTACTTATCTAGAACCTCTACCTTGCTCAAGATTTGTTTCCATGCTTAAAAGAGTCAAATGTTTTCATTGTCTTGCTTTAAAAAGTTTCTTTGTTTTATTCAGAGTTTATAATGCTTTTGAAAAATCTATTTTTTATTGACAAATCATATTTTGTGTCTAAAAAGAATCCTCCATTTGGGGGTATCTATATTTTAAATCCAAATTTGAATAATCTCTACCTCAAAACACTTAGTCAATTTTATGACAAAAATTACAACAAATCAAACTGTTAAAAGGCTCTGACATGCTCAGATGTTAAATAAAATAATTATAACTCCATTTACTCTAGAGATACCCAGTAGAAGTTAACTCCTCTTATCCAAATTATACAGAAGATATCAATCTCTAATAACAACATTTGATTTAATGACTTAAGTACTGATGTTTCTTAACTAATATCTAAGGTATCCTATAAGGCAATTAGGTGAGTTTTAGAGATTAAACAATAGCTGTTGTACTTTTCCAGTAAAATGGAAATGCAAAATATTACAGTGACTCCCAGAATCTATAACCATCATCACTCAAATTACAAACATTTGCTTATGGGTCTGGTCTTGTTTCTAGCACTTATGCATATTTTGTACATAAAAAGACAGTCTTACTTTAAAACTTTAAAAAAGAATATACTGCTAATTTATTTTATAATGTGGCTTTCCAAACTAAATCTGGTGTAGTGCCAATAAAATAAAACAATCAAGATCTAGGACAGGCAAGGCTGTTACATGGAGAAACCATGTCTCAAACAACAACAACAAAAAAAAAAAGATAATAAATCTGCTTAACTACTAAGTATAAATAAGATAGGTCATGTAATAAAATTTACTGTAACTACTGAAGGAATGTATAGTCAAATCCAACTTTTTTTTTTTTTTGTGTGAGACAAGGTTTCTATGCATGGTTTTGGAGCCTGTCCTGGATCTAGCTCTGTAGACCAAGCTGGCCTAGAACTCAGCGATCCGCCTGCCTCTGCCTCTCCAGTGCTGGGGATAAAGGCGCTCACCCCCAACTCCTGGCTCTAACCTTTTTAAAAAATTAGATTTTATTTGCTTAAAATAATCTGTTCCTTCCTTCATCTGTTCCTTTCACTTCACTAGGTCAAAACAGTGTTTAATAATTTTAAGTTTCATTATAATCCTATTATTGTTGTTGCCATTATCATCTCAGGCTACCTTTATCGCCCTAAATTTTTGCCCACTTCTGTCAGACTTAACACCCTGTCACTACAGGTAAAAAACCTTTTGGAATGAGGAAGAAAGAAGGGAGAATGAGAGGGAGGGAGGAGAAAGAAAGGGAGGGAGGAAGGGAGAGAGAGAGGAAGGAAGCATATTTTTCACCAACCAAAAGGCTGAGAGCCATCAGACAGCATCTGAGGCTTATCATTGAGATTTCACCACTTTGCTGTACCTACCTACTTGATGCTTCCACCAATGTATTTTTAAAGTGCCTATTCTTGACTTTCTTTGTTCTGTTACTATAAAAACTTAGAAATATAATTTGCAGTAACACCAGGCGTTGATGGCACACGGCTTTAGTCCCAGCACTCAGGAGGCAGAGGCAGGCAGATCTCTATGAGTTCAAGGCCAGCCTGGTCTACAGAGTGAGTTCCAGGACAGGCTCCAAAACAATACAGAGAAACCCTGCCTCAAGAAACCAAATAAATAAATGAATGAATGCATGAATGAATAAATAAATAAATAAATAAATAAATAAATAAATAAATAATTTGCGGTAGCCTGTTTGTGTTCCCAGGCCATGGGCACTCAAATTTGAATCTAGAATAAATGTCTCTTAGCTTTTTTAGTTGAGAGTTGTGCTTCTGTGTCAACATTTGAAACTGCCTATAATTGGCAATCTAAAGGAGGAGGTGGAAATCCCTTTTTAGTAAGCCTAGACAATCAATGGCTTATTTCAGGTGGCTTCAGGAGATGGGAGGTCTCTAAAAAACTAAGAGATAATTTATGAAGATGTAGAGGAGCTCTGAGGTATACCTGGCTTTACCTGTGACTGATTCCAAGAGACCAGTCTTCCATTTGATATGCTTATGTTTTAAGCCATTGTTGATACCTTAAATGTGATCTAATCACATGGATCTCCTAGGCCAGGACAACTCAAAAGCAGTAACACAAGTAGACTTGGTTTATTGCTCTGCTGTCAATATCTTGAAATTCTTACACCTTTTGAAACAAAGGCCCTTCTTTCCATACTGTGCTGGAACCCACAAGAGAGGCCTCCATTCTTCAGTCCCCTTGGTAGTACCACGAGGTTTGAGGAATCATCAACATGCAGGCTGCTGGTTCCACGCAGGGTTTCTCCCATTGCTAGTACTTTATTCTTTCATAGACTAACAAATTAAAGTTTCTGTCCCCTCTTATATGTGGTATATATAATAAAAGTAATGTGGCTTCAGCATACCACAGGCATTGATAAAGGTAGCAGCCAAGCCATTTGCTTCTGAGAGTCTGCTTGGGGCACGAATGCAGTATTGCAACTTCTGCACAATCAGCATGTGGATTTGGTCAGTCAGACAAACCTAAGACTCCTTACCTTGCTACCATAAGAGAAACCACGCAACTGACTTGGTCATTAATTACAAAAGCAAAAACAGCTTCCGGGGAAAAATTCAGCAAGCAAATAAAAGCAATACATTCCAGTCAGTGTTCCTGATAAAGTAGTGGTTTATGTCTCAACATGTTTACCAGATGCTGAAGGCACGGTGGGGGGAGAAAGGTAAGCAACAGTGCACAGGGCTGGACAGAGCTAGAAGCTGACAGCAAGGCTTCTCCTTTCTGATGACTTCTGCAAATGTCTGAGTGGAGCTTTGCTGTGAGATCCTTGGGTAAGTATCGCTGACTTTTGAAGGTAATCTGATGGCATGGTCATCAGCAGTAACATGTTTTAGACTTAGTCGTCCCTCTTGACCTCATATGTGCTCCCTTTGTCATTTTATCTTGCCCATCTTCCTATCTGTTCTCCTAGCATGTCCCAAATATCCTCATAGGGACTTTCACTACTTTTTTTTTTAATCTAAGCTCCACATAAAACTGTAACATATAGTATTTGTTTTTCTGAATATGGTTTCATCCACTTAAAATGATGATCTTAAGCCTCACCCATTTTCTTAAAAATAACTTAATTTCTTTTTTGTTACTGATGAAAAAAAAAAACCCTCACTTCCCTTTATCCATCTATCTGTTGGTGGGTATCTAATCTGGATCCATAACTTGGCTACTGTGAATAGTGCCCCGATAAACAGATGTGTAGGTATCTCTATTAGATGCTGGCTTAATGTATCCATTAATACTGTTAACAAGACAGGATCTGGAATCACCTAAGGCAGTATTCTCCGGCCATTTCCATGGTAGGAGTGAGGGTTCTAGGTTGAGTTAACTGAGGGGAAAAGACCCTTCTCTAGCACCATTCTGTGGGATCGGGTTTAGACTGACTAAAAAGAATGAAGTGAGCTGAGTGAGCAGAGGCAAGCATGTCTCTGTGCATTGTGTGATGCTTATGCATCAATGCTTTCCCTGCAGTGAGGGTCTTTAGCGAGATATTCACCTTGTCTGCACCTGTGGCTTAGGCCATGCCCATTGGGGCGGAGACAGGGCCGGATGGGAGCAGAGAGAAAAGGTTGGGAGAGGGTCGGGCCGCCCCTTTTGGGTGGTGGACGCTGGAAGGCTCAGGATCTGCTGGAACCCGCCGCGTGCATCTGCCTATGTTGTGAGTTATTTCTCCCTTAATAAACTTCTGTTCGGCCTAATTGTTTATCCTGATTCTTATTAAATCACAATATCTGGTGTCAGAAGCGGGATTTGGATTTTCACCAGACCTGGCTTTCGCCCCAGTGATAGAGGTGGGAGAGGCGGCGGAAGCCAAGCCGCTCCCTTCCCCCACCATCCCTGAACGGGCAGGGTTCCTTGCCTAACTAGGTGGACTCACCACAAGTTGTGGGACAGTTGCCTCTGCCATCCAACCCCTTTACCTCCACAGCGGCCCTGAGAAGGCACTCCCTGCTTCTCATATTTTGCCCATTTCCCCACTTTGCATTCGCGCCACCGCCTGGCGCCTGCCCTGGCGCCCGCCTTGCTTGTGTGTTTCCTGCGGCCATAGCCCCGTGGTCCCAGCAATTACACAGGGTCCTTTTACTTATTCGTTTAACAAATTCTTGCTTGCTATAGTTTGTTAAGAGCTATTCTGCAGGGACTGAATCAGAAGAATCATCTGCTGCCAGACACTATTTGGCGGTTACGGCTGGAGGTGTTGAGATCTGCAAATAAAAGAACCAAAGTTCCAGGAGAGCAGAATTACACCTAAGGTAATTGCAACATTCTTTGCAATTTAAGTTGATATAATATCTGAGATCAATTGTCCCATAGCTATGGCGGATAATCTTATAATGCAGGACTTTAGAAATTCCTTTACTTCTTGTATAGAAGGAAATTTAACAGAAGAAAATCATGACTTAACCAATATATACACTTTTCTTGTAATAGCAATGGGTTTCATCATTATTATGATAGTTTTAAAGAAATGGTTTGAGACTAGGGCAAATAATAAGGAACTTGTAAAAACCATAAGAGAGTTAGTAACAAGGATTCAAATTGTAGAAAATGACAACAGAGAGCTAAAAAACAGAACGCAGAATATTGAAAATGACAATGGAGAGCTTAAAATTGGAATGCAAAACATACAATGTTTAGAAGAAAAGATTCAGAATATTGAAGATGGCAATAGAGAGCTGAGAAACAGAACACAGAATATTGAAAATGATAATGGAGAGCTGAAAATTAGAACGCAAAACATAGAATCCTTAGAAAAAAAGGTTCAGAATATTGAAAATGATAATGGAGAGCTGAAAATTAGAACACAAAACATAGAATCCTTAGAAAAAAAGGTTCAGAATATTGAACATGACAATGGAGAGCTTAAAATTAGGATGCAAAATATAAAATGTTTAGAGGAAAAGGTTCAGAACATTGAAGATGTCAATAGAGAGCTGGCAGATAGAATGCAAAACATGGAACATAAAAATGACCAACTAGAAAACAGAATTTGTTTCATAGCTGATAACTCAACAACCAAAACAGAAACAATGCAATGCATTACCATGCTAGCAAAAACGGCTCGTTCCTGGTTGGACGAATCTACTAATAAGGTTAAAAAACTGGAACATCAGATGGAAAGATTAGCAGATAGAATCTGTTCCATATCTGAGGATAATGACAAGCTAGGAGATAGAACATTGTTTCTGGAAGGCAGTTTACATGCCATTCAGATTATATCTAAGGATGAGAATATTAAAAACATGGAATCATTTGTAGTTGGAGAAAGTAATAAACTGACTGATGCAATGAAGTCTCTAGAAACTTATGTGGTTCAAGAAGTTCAGACACTCAAAGAAACAATGGTGAATAGATTTCAGGCCTTAGAAGATCATCGATCTGACATATCAGAAGGAGAACAACAGGGAACAGGGCATGAAAGAGTGTTAAAATTTTCTGCACCCTTTAGGGTCAGGGGAGTTTTCCCTGTATCTGTTAATGAAAAACCAGAAACGAAAAAACACCCAAAAGGTGGTGTTGCCTTATCAATGGGAACCAATAAGTATGAAAGATTTAAAAGGTATAAAGGAAGCAGTAGTCTCTTATGGTATGCACTCACCATATGTGAAGCAGTTAATAGAATCATGGGCAAGGAATAACAAGGTAACCCCTAAGGATTGGGATCAATTGATATCCGCTGTCCTTGAAAACACCTCTCAATTAGAATGGAGGGCTTTATGGAGAGAGGACGCAAAAGTTCTTGAACTTCAGGGCTTGAAGAAAGGTTATAAAGCTCCCCAAGATAAAATCCTTGGTGAGGGTATTTATGCTGACCCAGAAACCCAAGCTGCCTATGATGAACATATCTTGTCTCTATGCAGTACAGCAGCTCTGAATGCTTGGGATAAGGTTCATGAACTAGGGGAAAAGATAGAATCCTATGTCAAGATAAGGCAAGGACCAAGAGAACATTTTACTTCATTTCTAGAAAGATTGTCTAGAGCAGTGCAATTAGAGGTAGCAGACATAGAAACTAGGGAAGTACTTATAAAAACATTAGCTTATGAGAATGCGAACCCTCGATGCAAACAAGTGCTTTGGCCTTTAAAAACTCGATCAGCACCTTTAGATGACTGGGTTCTATATACAGCCAACATGGAATATAATGATAATAGCACTGAAACTTGGGTAGGAGAGGCCATATCTAATGGTATGAGAAGACATCAAGATAACAGAGGTTTTAACTATGTTGACACTGACGCTTGGGTAGGAGAGGCCACATCTAAAAATCCGAGAAGACATCAAGATAACAGAGATCCTAACTATGAGGACATAGCAGCTTGGCTAGGAGAAGCCATCTCCAAAGGGTTGAAAAGATATCACAATGTCAGATGTTTTAACTGTGGTAGGAAAGGACATCTATAAAGAAATTCTAGGCAAATTATTTCTAGAAATACCACTCCCAGGAATGAATCTAACAGAAGGCCTCAGACTTCTGGGTTATGTAGAAGGTGTGGCAAAGTCCGACACTGGACCAATGAATGTAGATCGACCAGAGACAAGCAAGGAAACCCTTTACCATCGGGAAACTCCTTGGGGGGGCCTCTCGAAGGCCCCCATGCCAAAGGTGGTCCGGACATTCCCAGTCACAATGGAGGGCAATCTCCCACAGGACGATTAGAAAATCCAGTGCCTACTGTAAAAACTCATACCGCTCTGGATGACATACTAAAGATGGAATTTGAATCAAACTTGAGTAAAGGAAACAAAAAGCTTATATTTTGGCAAACCTCTATAAATAGTCATAGGCCTAGATTGATAGTTAAAATGAATAACAGACTGTTTGAAGGTTTACTGGACACGGGAGCTGATGTAACTATCATAACTGATAAATCCTGGCCTCCTAGATGGCCCCTGCAAGAGGTAAATGTTCAATTCTTGGGATTGGAACCCTGTCTCAGGTAAAACAGAGCACGAGATGGATTGAATATGTAGGACCAGAAGGACAGAGAGGAAGGTTGAGACCATATGTGGCCGATATAGCAATAAATTTATGGGGTCGTGATCTAGTACAGCAATGGAATACACAGATTAACATTCCTCCAATAATGGATAGGAACCATAAATGACCTCATGATTGTGGAAAGGGTGTTATAAAGTACTATTCAAGACAGACACCAAATATCCAGGCTGTACAAAAACAGAATGCAAGCGCTGAACAAACAGAGGAACCAAAAGCCCTACCCTTAAAATGGTTAACAGAGGAACATGTCTGGGTAGGGCAATGGCCTATGACCTCTGAGAAGTTAGAAGCTTTAGAAAACCTGGTACAGGAACAGCTAAATGCTGGACATATCGAGGAATCAACCAGCCCTTGGAATTCTCCTGTATTTGTTATCAAAAAGAAATCTGGTAAATGGAGAATGCTTACAGACCTGAGAGCCATCAATAAAGTTATTCAGCCAATGGGTTCTCTACAGCCTGGAATGCCCTTGCCTTCTTTGATACCTAAGGAATGGCCTATTATAGTTATTGACTTAAAGGATTGCTTCTTCACTATACCTTTACAGGAACAAGATAAAGAGAAATTTGCCTTCATGGTACCTAATTATAATAATTCTCAACCAGTGAAGAGATATCAATGGAAGGTTTTGCCACAGGGAATGCTAAATAGCCCCACTCTATGCCAATATTTTGTACAAAAACCACTGGAAATAATTCGTGAACAGTTTCCACAATCCATAATTTATCATTACATGGATGATATATTGTTAGCTGATTCTAAAATAGAAACATTAGAAAAAATGTTTGAGAAAGTAAAGGAAGTTTTACCTCGTTGGGGATTACAAATTGCTCCTGAAAAAATACAAAAAGGAGATTCTATCAACTACTTAGGATACAAAATAGGTCTACAGAAAATTAGACCACAAAAAGTACAGATTAGGAGAGATCGTTACCAGACTCTTAATGATCTTCAAAAATTACTAGGAGAGATCTCTCAACTACAAACCATTATTGGAGTAGAAGGGCATGATTTGAAAAACTTAAAAATGACCCTAAAAGGGGACAAAGACTTGAATAGTCCACGAATACTATCAGCTGAGGCTGAAAAGGAATTAGAATGGGTAGAAAAGAGGATATTAGAAGCACATGTGGACCATGTGGATCCAAAATTAGACTGTATTCTGGTTATATTACCATCTAGAGAATATCCTTCAGGGATTTTGATGCAGAGGGAAGATATCATATTAGAATGGATATTTCTACCACATAAACAGAATAAAAAACTAAAAACATATATAGAAAAGATCTCTGACCTGATTATAAAAGGTAAATTAAGACTTCGTCAACTGACAGGAAGGGACCCAGCAGAAATCATAGTACCTTTGACTAATGAGGAAATTTCCTCCTTATGGAAAGATAATGAATATTGGCAGAGAGCATGCAGTAAACTTTTTGGGAATGATTAGCAACAATTATCCCAAAAATCAAAGGATAAAATTCATAAAGAAAACGATTTGGATCCTTCCACGCATTGTAAGAAAAACACCTATCTCTGGAGTTCATACATTCTACACTGATGCAAACAAATCAGGTAAGGCAGGATATAAATCAGGTAAAATAAGTAAAGTGGTTCAAAACCCTTACAATTCTGTACAAAAGGCAGAATTGTATGCCATTC
Source organism: Cricetiscus sungorus (assembly GCA_030556225.1). Taxonomy (NCBI): domain Eukaryota; kingdom Metazoa; phylum Chordata; class Mammalia; order Rodentia; family Cricetidae; genus Cricetiscus; species Cricetiscus sungorus. The sequence goes on along the minus strand of JANBXA010000740.1, from coordinate 40,799,829 downwards.
TCATGGTACTTATGGATTTTACAGAACCTCTCAATATAGTTACTGACTCTCAATATGCAGAAAGAGTCGTCTTACACATTGAGACTGCAGAATTTATTCCTGATGGTACAGACTTAACTTCATTGTTTATACAGTTACAAGATACTATCCGAAAGAGGATTCATCCTATGTATATAACACACATTAGATCCCATACGGGTCTGCCAGGTCCTCTAGCACAAGGCAATTGATCAGTTATTGATAGGAAGTGTGCTAGAAACATCAGAGTTTCATAAGAAACACCATGTGAACAGCAAAGGTTTGAAAAAGGACTTTTCTATCACTTGGCAACAAGCCAAGGAAATAAGGAAATGTCCTACTTGCTCATTCTATAACCAAACTCCTTTACCACCAGGCAGTAACCCTAAAGGTATAAAAAGAAATGAAATATGGCAAACGGATGTGTTTCACTTTGTAGAATTTGGAAAATTAAAATATATGCACCATACTATAGATACATTTTCAGGGTTTCAATGGGCTACTGCTCTGAGCTCTGAAAAGGCTGAGTCTGTTATTACACACCTATTAGAGGTAATGGCCATTATGGGCATACCTGCACAAATAAAAACTGACAATGCTCCGGCATATGTTTCCAACAAATTGAAACAGTTTTTTGAATATTATAACATAAAGCACATAACTGGTATACCACACAATCCTACAGGACAAGCAGTAATGGAAAGATCCAATCGTACCTTAAAGGAAATGCTCCATAGACAGGCAGGAGTAACCAAGACACCCAAACACAGATTACATAATGCTTTATTAACATTAAACTTTCTTAATGCTAATGAAAAAGGACAAACAGCTGCTGAAAGGCACTGGACAATAGAAAAAACTTCTGAACTAAATCAGCCGGTGTACTTCAAGGATGTATTGACCTCAGTATGGAAACCAGGATATGTGTTACGTTTGGGTAGGGGTTTTGCATTTGTATCTACAGGAGAAGAAAAGCTATGGATACCGTCTAAGTTGATCAAGATCCGAGTTGAACAAGAGAAACATCTTAATGAAGAGGAATGACAAGTCATTCAACAAATTGGGTCCCACAAAATGTGTGGAGACCTCTCAAAGGTAGGGGAAGTATTCTTTTCTTGTCTTTACAGTAAAACAGAGAACACCTATCTTCAAACAACCAAGAGACAAGGAACATGTAGGTACCTACAGAAGACAGCTCTCCAGAAAGAATCATTTAATGAAGAGTAATCTGATTTATGGTAAAAAAAAATATTTAAGTCTAATAAACTGTTTCTATATGGAAATCTATTTCTCTTCACTATTTGGTATTCCTGTAGTCCCGATTCATATAAATCAATGCTGGCTTTGGAGTTGGATTTGGCTTTCCTTCTCTAAATTCAAGCATGTTGTTAAGATTGAATTCACAGTTTCTGCTTTATATCAAGAAGCCAATTGATGTAAGGCAGAAGAAAACAAAATCTAAGGACTCATATGTTTATATGCACTTTTCTCTCTGAAATCCTCATTTTCTCTTATACATGTTAATGTTATTGTTGCCTTTCCCCTAATGCATACCGTAAAACTTGAAAATTTTACTTTGATATTGATATTTAAGTTTTCCACAAGGAATAATAACAGTTCCCAACAGCAATCCTTGAACACTCCGGAAGGAAGATCGGGCCCCAAATGGACATTTCCATTCTACTCACCCTGATGCATCTGAACTACAAACTTCACCCTTTAACCGGTTTGGGACTGCTTTGCTCAAGACAACTCCTGACTAGCTAGCTGTAATGGTGCACCTTCTTATTACAACTTGGCCAGAGTTCCAAATAGAACTCCAGTCAAACATTTTCTGCCACACTATGAATACCTACATATGTCACAGCCAATTCTGTTGAAAAATTTGGTTGCTAAACATTTTCTTCCTATAGGATCCCATGGAGCAATCATCGTCCCATTTCAGCAGGAAGTAATCTTAAGATAACGACGCCCCACTCTTGGAATTTAGGGATAATATTCATCTTCATAGGGTTGGTTTTAGTTACTTGGGGTTGGGTATGGAAAGTGATATTTAGACTCGGTTATCTCTTTTAGACAGGAATAGGGTATGGTTGGGAAAGGTATGGTTCAGAATAATATAGGTAGATTGGCCTACCTTCTTGTGAATTGTTTAGTAAGAGTGAGATATTAGTATTTCAGCTTACACTGTTATATATTCTTATCTGTGGTAATCTATGTATTGGAAGAATTGTATATTATATTTTGTCATATTGTGTGAAATCTTTCCATTTATGTTTTATGCACATTATTCTCGCTATATTCTATGTATGTATACTTTGTTTGAGTTCAAGACATTTTGTATATTGACACGGTTTAGGATATTTATCTTGCTGCCCTCTTGTCTAGACATTTCTACTCTACCTCTACTTTAGGAATTTACATGTGCATAATTATATTGTTTAGGTGTGTATCCTTGCTTTTCTCAAGGAAGTTTTAATCAGGTTTTTAGCTAAGCTCCTGAGTATTACAGATCATCCTCACCCGTGTTTCCTTTGCCTATGAGATTAGTCAGCAATAGATGCTTAATCTCCAATCACTTCATAGGCCTGCAGAACACAGCATTTAAATGTTTTAATACTAGTACTCCGTTGACATGAGACACTGTTGCTCCTGACAGCACCATGCACTTTCTCGAAAGTATGTTGGACACTGTCGTTGCTCCTTCTGGAGTTCACCCTCACTTCGGCCATGGCCTCTTGGGCAAGGAACTGCCCCTACCTTGACAACTGTTCTGGACATGCAGTCCTATGTGCTTGCAGGAGACAAACAGAAGACTGCTGAACCTTGCCAAGTCAGGGTAAGACAGCCTTTCTTCCCTGCTTTTGTTGTGATCTGTCAGGTACTCTTGGCCTTAGCCAAAACTGGCTGTACCAACATTGCGCTGAGACCTTGGGTGACTGTCCAGGTAGCTTGCTGTTTCTGTCTTCGAGGCATCTTTTGGAAGTTGCCCATCCGCACTTCCTGTCTATTCTAGTATTGCTATGTTCCTTCTCAGGTCTTGATGAGGTTGTAGATTAAACCATCACAACTATTATTCTCTCTTCCTAGTTAGATAGATTAGGTACTAGGCTTAAGCTTTCTAGCTTAGGATAACTCTATTGTAAACTCCGTTTTGTCTTCATCCTAGGACTAGATATGTAGGTCGTTTTGCTCTCAATTTTCCTTTTCTTAGAGCACACTTGTTATTCACTGTTTTGTATATAGTTTTGTATCAAACCCAAATCTTTTCTTTAGACTAAAAGGGGAATTGTAGCGAGATATTCACCTTGTCTGCACCTGTGGCTTAGGCCATGCCCATTGGGGCGGAGACAGGGCCGGATGGGAGCAGAGAGAAAAGGTTGGGAGAGGGTCGGGCCGCCCCTTTTGGGTGGTGGACGCTGGAAGGCTCAGGATCTGCTGGAACCCGCCGCGTGCATCTGCCTATGTTGTGAGTTATTTCTCCCTTAATAAACTTCTGTTCGGCCTAATTGTTTATCCTGATTCTTATTAAATCACAATAAGGGTCTATATCCTCTACGAGTCAAAACAAATCATTTCTTTTATAAGGTGCTTTTGTCAAGTATTTTGTTGCATAACATGAAAAGCAACTAATAAAAAAAAGGAACTAATAAAGAAAACTGATATGAGGAAGGGGGGCTGGTGCTATCATAAATCTGACCGTGTGGTTGTTAGGTCTTTGGGAAAAATGCAGAAGAGTTTAGCAATGTTTGGCTATAAAAAGCCCTAGCATGCTGTAAGCAGCCTATGGAGACATTCTGGTGGGTGTCTGGAAGACTAGAAGGCCTAGAAAAATGTGAATAGGAGGGACCCAGTTAGAAGATTTCAGAGAACAAGGAACTGCCTGGGAACTGGACTACAGGCCATTTGCACTATAGTCTGCAAAGGCCACTGTCTTAAGAACTCGAGTGAGGATGAATTTAAAAGCGATGGACCAACCTGTTTGGTCAAGGAAATTTCAAGACAGAATAGCACCCAGGCTGTCATGGTACTGCTCACGCTCTCATCCAGGACTATAGTGAGAGAAGAAAAAGCAGAAAAGAGAAGAGGAAGATGTGTGACTTAGCCATGAAGAACATATGCAATTTTTAACTGTACAGACAAGGCAAGTTTGAAAATGTGTTTACATGTTAGAAATTAGACCACTAAATATAAACCTGACGCTCTGCACTAGGGCAACATGCTGTGGGGACAAGATCCCACCCATGGAAGCTTCCCGTTCATGAAAACGCAAGTTCATTTGAAAGGGGAGAACCTTAGCAGAGAAGGCCCCTGAAGTGGTTCTGATCAAAAACAGCCACCCATTAAGAAAGGGTTTATCCCGGTCCACCACACAGAGGATGACGCCACTGTGGTCCAAGGAGTCCAGACTCCAAACAGCTGGCAGTGTACCTTGGCAGTGCCATCCAGATGGTGCTGGTTTTGCAGGCACAACTGAAAGATTTGAGGGGGTTGTGCAGCTTCGCAACACCGTTCCAGATGGCCATCAAGACTTGGTTAACGTATGACAGGTTCAAGGTCCCGGCAAATAGGCCCTGGCAGGACACGATGGAACTGTGAAGGTAAAGCCTAAATGTCAGTGGAGACCCCAGTTTGTTTGGGGTACCAGGCCATGTGACAGCTGCTGAGGAAATCTACACATATGTAGTGGAGTTGGCCCAAGGACACACAAAGAGCTGTGTGCTGCAGGTACCAGAGTCCTTTGGAGTCCAGAGTCCATCATGAGTCCCAGGGCCAGGTACAAAGCTGAAGGAGCTGGTTTTTCCCATGCTACATTTCAGTCTGCCTTTGATCAAATGTTTCCTTGCTGTGACCACATTCCTATTTTCTGCATTGGAAATGCTCACACTGTGCTATGTTTGAGGAACATAAATTGCTTTTCACTCTCTCTCTCTCTCTCTCTCTCTCTCTCTCTCTCTCTCTAGTTTTTCGAGACAGGGAAATTAAAGGCGTTCGTCCAATGCCCGCATTTACCCTTTTTAAGTATTGGAACCATTAAAGAGTATGAGGACTTTGCGGTGTAATTGGACACATTCTGAGTTTATGAGATGTCCAGGAAAAAGGGTGGAAATTTCTGACTTTAAAAGGTGATTGACAGATGGCGTGAGGCGAGCACCGCGACGGCCTATACGAAAATTCTTGAGTTGTGTACCTCTAGGATATGAGACCTTAGTTAGAAGACAACAGAATCTCTTGACAATACATTTGGCTATTCAGCATGAAGTTAGGAAAGCCTAAAGATAAAGGAGGGATTTCTCGAAGCTCAAACCAAGGCAAAGCCTATGAGACCAAGCGTAAGACAGCCTGCCAGCGGCAGAAATGGGGGATGACCATTCAATTCGACTTAAGTGGGCTTAAGTAGGCGGAGAAGAAACTGGGACGAGAAGCCCTACAAACGTACTAGATGCTCGAAGAGTTTTTGTCAGAGCTCCACCCTCTTTCAGCACCATAAGATCCACACCGGGGGGTGGGGGGACCCATAAATGTGCCGATTGTGGGAAAAGTTTCTTTCAGAAACTCTTTCAGAGTTCTAACCTCATCTAGCATCGGCGGGTCCACACTGGGGGAAAGCCCTGTAAGTGTGATGAGTGTGGAGAGAGGTTTAAACAGAGCTCCAATCTCACCCAGCACCAGAGGATTCACACTGGAGAGAGGAATGTGACAGATGCTTCAGCCAGAGCTCCCATCTGAGGCAGCACTTGAAGGTGCACAAAGAAAAGAAGCCACATAAAAGGGGGGAAATGCCAGGGCCAAAACTCCCGCAGTGTCGCAGTGTCGTGGAAAGCTGGTAAAGGAAGAAAGTCAGTGGCGCGGGGGTGGGGGTGGGGGGCCGCCAGGTGAAGGGTGCTGCTTCAGGCCGTTTTAAAAAGAAAAAGTGAGAGCCAGAAGTAAACTCTCTCTCTCTCTCTCTCTTAAGAACGAGTCAGCTTTATAGTAGAGCACTTAGGTACCGGATCCTTCCCTAGCACGGAGACTTGAGGAGTTTCATGGCATGGGGCTGAAACTCTTGAGTCGAGCCACCCTCGTTTCTTTAAAATAATAATACATTTATGTGACATGGGGCACAACATGTTTGTTGAGAATTAATATCCCTGGCCTCAGTTGAAATTTCTCCCCTATGTTTTGATTTTTTTTAAAAAGTATCATGTTCTCATGATTCACAAGTGTGCTGATGATTACTCTGTTTTTTTAGGGATTTCTGTAGGAAATCACTAAAGAATGAGTTTTCAAGTTCTGGGACAGGCTATTATTTTATGGTTTGTTTTTTTTTTTTTAATGTTTTGTAGTCTATTACCCATTAGTATAAGTGTTGACTCAGTATTTGACATAAAATACATTCAAGTTCATAGGTTTTTTTTTGTTTTGGTTTGGTTTTTCTTCTTTTTTGGCAGTGTATGTTGTATGCAGTAATGTGTTTTGTTTCTTTCAGGGTGTATGATGTATCTATATGATGTATCCACCCTTCCTACCCTCTCCTCCACCTCCTGGTTCTCTTCTTCCTCCCCACAGCTCCCTTTCCGCTTAAGATGTTTGCCCTAAACCCTGTAAATGAAAGAATATGTATTCCGTTATTTTCTTGAGTCTGACTTACTTTGTTTACCATAATGATCTCCAGTTTTTTCCATTTTTCTCCAAACATGATTTTGTTGTTTTGGGACAAATTGGAGCATTTAAAGGCTTTAATGACAACCCATTTATGTTTGTTTTTTTCCATCCTATTGAGTGGGTTAAGGGGATAAAAGGTCCCCATGTTGTTGAGGCTCTGCAGTCTGTGGGCCCCGCCTCTAATGGGCGGGACTCGTAATCACTATGTCAGGCCTTACCTGGCTGGGCGGAGACTGGGTTACGCATGTGCCAGCCCCGCTGCCCAAGCTACCTGGCCGCAGAGACTGGGTTACGCATGCGCAAGCTCCCCTTTTAAAGCAAGCGTGCCAAGCGCACCTTTCTCTCTTGTTTTTCTCTCTCTGGGGCCCCTTCTCTCTCTCTCTCTCCCCGCTTTCGGTTGGCCACCAGCTACCCCCCTCTTTCCTCTCCCCTCTCTCAATAAACTCCACGTGGGCGCTCAATCTCGTGTTTGTGTTTCTTAGGCCACAGCAGCTGCATCACAGCAGCTGTATCAAAAGAACAACACATGTGGCTTTTTTTTTTATTTTTTTATTTAGTTTGTTTATAATATTTTTAGAGATTCTAAAGAATCCAAAGTGAGAGACCCACGGACCTCCTGTTCCTAACACTGTGATTGTGTCATTGCTGTGTCGCTTGCTTGCTTGA